>CM057380.1:73907500-75255000 GCA_030015415.1 Cynopterus sphinx | reverse complement strand
TATGCGATTAGTGGGATGTGAGTTATTTCAAGAAAGTGCTGTTTCATCCCACTTTCTATGTATAAGATTGACTTAAAGCTCCAACAAGGAACAAATAAATAACATTCTTTAACTTACTGCTACGATAATTATTGAGAGAACATATTACTTCTTTCTTTGCCTTTTTGTTTTGCACACAGTCAAAATCTCCCTCTGTGCTGACTTGCACACCAAACTTATCTGTGAACGGCTGCTTTTCCCACTGTTTCATGTTAGGACACTATGGGCCTCTGCAGAGCTTCTTCTGAAAACTTTGAGGCTATCCTCCTATTGCTCAATACACAGCGGCTGCTTAGGTGTCCTGCTGTCATCCATTCTCTGCACATTTCCTTCTGTGAAATTATACTCTAACAAAGAACAGCAGCATTCTGGCTGAGCTTGCTCTTCTTACTACGCCATCCAACTTCCAGTAGGGTTTGCTGGCAGATGATGAGATGGCACATGCAGGCAGTTATGCTGTTTGTTTTCAGAGCCATTGCTCAAGAGAACATTCTTTGAAAATTTCCTAAAAATGGTTTTACATTTTATAATTTTAGAATCATTTTATTTTTTTATTTAAACATCTGTATATTTTTCCTCTCGATGCATTTAAAAATGTAATTCATTGCTTAGGCTGTCTTTACACGTACATTGTTTTCTATCATGAGCCTTACTTCTTGCCTTGTTTTTTGTTTGCTCAGCTCTTAATACTTTAGTTTTCAGTTAAAAGTCATATGCCCAGAGAGCTCTTTCCTGACCAATTAATTGAAATTATACTCATTTGTTCTTTTCCATGACCACACCCTGCTTTGAACTTATGATTTTATAGGTATTTTTTAAATTACTTGGATTGTTTCTTTCTGACGTACCTGCATGCTCTGTGAGAACATGAGAGAAACTCCTCCTTGGTTTACCATTGTAGCCTGGCACTTAGCACAGGTTTTGTATATGGCATTTAAATAAGCGAATATTTGTCAAAATTAATTTCCACATGCTATTTGAGTAAATTCATATATCTAAGAAATAATTATTTAAATGAAAGATAACTATAATTATTAGATATTGACCCATTTGTAACTCTGGCATATTATACTCACATTGTTCTTTGAAAGTAATTTTTAGTCATTTTGTATTTTCAAGTAGTTATTTAGAAAGTTGCATTACCTTTAACCTTCAAGCACACAGATATTGACACATAAACACACATTTATTACAGCATTGTCTATAGTATTTACTATTATAGACAATATTATTTTTATATAATGATAAATAATATAATATACGATTTTTCATAATATAATTATTGATATTATTTAATTTGCTTACCTTAGTGAATATCTGTATTCAAAGGTAAAACATAAAACATGCAATATTTTAAAGGTACAATTTGTGTTTTTCATTGAAAAGAACCCAACTAATATTATAATTAACTTTAGAGGAAACAGTCATATTTATAGCTACCTATCCTACCTAACTAGGAAAATCAACTCTAATGCTCCTCAGACTTCCATGATGAGTATGTACATTGATGCAAACAAAAATATCTCAGAGTATTTACTCTGGTGAGAAGCTGAATTAATTTCCTAGGGCTATCATGACAAATTACAATAAATTGGATAGCTTAAAACAATGGAAAGAACACTCTTACAGGTGTAAATCTAGAAGTCTGAAATCATGATATTGGCAGGGACATGCTCCCACTGAAGAGTCTAGGGAACAATCTTTCTTTGCTTCTTTATAGCTTCAGGTAGTTGCTGGCAATCTTTAGCATTTGTTGACTTAAAGCAGCATCATTATCATTCCAACTTCTGCCTTCATCTTCACATGGCCTTCTTCCTTGTGTGTGTGCTTTTCCATGACCAGTCTACAAGGACTCCCATCATTGGATTTAGGGCCCACTCTGTCTCATACTAAGATAAGACTTCATCTTCACTAATCACATCTGTATAGACTCTATTTCCTAATAAGTTTACATTTGGAAGTGTCTGTGTACACAAATTTAGGAAGAGGAACTCTATTCAGCCCAGTAGAGTCTGTCCTCTGGCCCCTGAAGTTTATAACCACTCCGTATACAAAATATATTCACCCCATTCCACCATTCTCAAAAATCTTAACCCATTACAACATCACATATAAGATGAAAATCTTATCTGTCATAGAATAAAGGAGTTTTGAATCTCATCATTTAAATTAAGTCTTGGTGAGAATCTAGGTGTGATCTACACTAGAGCAAAATTCCTCTCCATATGTTTACCTGTGAAACCAAAAAGTAAGTTATCTGCTTCCAAAATACAGTAGCAGGACTGGCATATATAGATATTCCCATTCTCATAGAGAAAAATGGAAAGAATAAAGGGGTCTGTGGGCTCTACATTCTGTCTGGTCCCAGGTCTGTCTATGACCCAGGCTTGCAGCTTGGAATATGACCCCAGATTTAGAATGATACATTAGTATAGTGTGGTGCCTGCACCCAGCTCATGTAAGCATGATTCAGCTTATTGTATCATGCATGTGTGGCAGAATGGCACTATTGTTCTCTGATACATATAAAGCCCATGCAGTCTCCTAATGCAGAAGCACGTACTCCACAATAAAGTTGGTATATGCTTTTTCTTTCTCATGTCGGCTCCTTATGTGTTCTTTCAACTGGGTGTCTCACCACCAAAAACTCTTCTCGATCAGCCTGGCACTTTCAGGGTCATTTGTTCCGAGCAAGTTCGAATCCCAGCAGGGTAGATTCTGCAAGATATCAAAAAATGATAATATTCTTCTGTGGCTTGATGCTCAGTTTTATAGGCCTACAGATATTCTATCAGCTGTGCTCAATATTTCCTTTCTGATCAGCTCCCACATCTACTCTACCACTTAGTGAAGTCTGTTCATCTTATAGTCTTAGTCTACCTATTACTTTAATATTCTAAAATAGATGAGGTTCTTTTGTCATAAATTCTTATATAAACACTCATTTAAACTATATTAGTCAGTGTTCTCTAAAGAAACAAAACCAATAAAATTTATATATTTTATATATAATATATAAATGAGTGTGTTAAATAATGTTGTGGACAAAATGTTCAATTCCATATTAAAGTCCTAAAGTCATTAATAATACTGATGAAATGGAAACTAAGTTATATGTTTTAATAATTTCAAGATTTACAAAGAAATGGAGATTTCTAAAATTACTAAAATAACTTTTGGACATTAATTAAAATTGAAAATTATTTTAAACATTAATAAAGAGAGACCATTCCATAAAGGATTTTTTGTCTTTTTTAACTTTTGTTTAAAAAGCATCATCATTTTCCTAATGTAAGTGCATCTCCAAAATAATAATTATAGTAAATAAAAAATTAAACAAAATATTTTTTTACTTTTAAATAACTTTCAGGTAAGGCTAATTTCCCAAAACTGGTATCATAGTATTTCTTTAGAGCTTCATCAGGAAAACTGAGGCCAAATAATTTTGGGATATATTGTATTTAATATTCTTCTTCGTCACACATTAACTTTCAGTAAGCACATTAATGAGGTAAAGGCTCTGAGTAGTTCTACAAAAAGAGATTTAATTTTCAGGAAAAAAAATTGCCACGTCAAAGACTTTTATTTTAATAATATTTGTAACCATCATTATTTTTTGAAATACTCTTTGGAAAATGTGTAAACCAAAATGTGATATGGCTTTTATTATTTAATTAATTTCTGTTCCCATTTAGAATAAATAGGTAAAAAGATGTTCTTCCTTTTTGAGAAATAGCTCCTGATTTTTTGGATATATTTCTTTATTTGCTAAAATTATTATTTTTAGGAAAAAAATATAATAGAAACAAATGCTTGATTTCTGACCCAGCTGTGGAGATTTGCTTTTTTGGTCATGTGGACATTATGAAACCTAGTACAATCTAAGTAAAAGTCAGGTCTTAAGGATGAAAACTGGTTGAATACCTGGCAGCCTTTTTCTTATATTCCTCTTCTCCATGTCAAAGTCCTGCTTTCGGTAAATGTAATACTAGGAAAAAATTACTGTGAGTATACACAAGGCAATTTCTGTTTCCTGTTTCTACCTTAGGAATTTTCAAGATTTGAGATGAGAGTTTGGAAACTCTGCAACAAAGAAAGACTCTAAGAACATTTAACAATAATGAAAACAACAAAGTGTGGACTCAACTTATAACTCATAAAAAAAATTATGAAATGAATATAATCAGTTCCACTTCACAGAGAAGAAAACTGAGAGCTAGAATATAAGTCACTTGTTCTAGGTCACATGGTGACCTAGAAGTGAAGCAAATAAAAATTGAACGGAGGTTGACTGCCTCCTTACAATTACCCGTAATTACTACAGCACGTAGCCTTCATGTTCATTAAAAAATGATTGCTTTCTGGAAATCAGCTTAGTTTCCATTTAGCTGAATCTTCATACTAGTTAGACTTAAGTTTTGTTTCATAATTTAAGTGTGTCAATATTAGATTGAGAATTTAAATTCAATTGTAGTATGACATTGTAATATCAGTGAACTTCAATTACTCCTACAGATTTTAACTAAAAGATTCTCAATTTTTATATATAGGTGTTTATAAAAGGCCTCTTAATTTTTCTCCAATCCTAAGGCTGTAACTTGTCTTAAACAATTAAAACATTCAAGCATCATGGGTGATTTAAATGTTTTCTTTATATTTCCCTACATTTTAGATTTCTTTATATTTTTTAAGTTCTTCCTTCATCTCAATACTTGTTATTACAGCACTTTTACAATTATAAACAAATACTTTTATTAAAAGTTGTATCATTAAAATAAACTATTCAAAAAACAAATGTAGACTATGAGAAAATTTAACAAAAAATATCATTGTCATTTACCAAATACAAAAAAATTCTCAAAACCCATTTTAATGTGTACTAATACATTATTCTTCAGAAACAAATTTACTTATCTAACTTTGAAATAGATAGTCCTTTCCAAACCTAAGAACTTTGGAAGCCAATGACCTTTAAAAATTATTTAAAATAGCACTTCTTAAAAAAAAATAAAATTGTTTAATATCTCTCAACATTTCCACTCATCTTCTGCCTGAGTACATTCTTTTCTCAGCTAGTGTAAGAACATTTGCAGAATATAAGCAAATTGTAGGGAGAGAAATCAGACTCTTTCTAAGGCAGAGATAGAAATGAAATGAAATAAAACATATAACAGAAGGTGGGTAGTAACTAAATGGAATAATGGATAATATAAACTTACCTTCCCAAAGGTTATATTATAAAAGTTATAGTAAATAATGATAAGAACTTCAATAAATTTAAAAAGATGATGAGTTTCACTGTAATTTTCTTTCTAACATAAAAAAAAAGATGACTGTACTCGGATTGGAAGTGAATGAAGATTGACTTAAAGCATATAATTAATTATCCTTGGCTATTTTACACTGCAACTAATTCAGATGTTACTCTCTCAGTCAGAGAGGAAGAAACTTGATTTATTCAGTCTGGAATCCTATCCTCATTAAAAAAGAAAGGCTTGGGCACTACTGACTGACACTTACAAGTCACAGCCCTGCTGTTCTCCCTGGAAACCAGGAAGCAGAAGAGCAAACAAAGGATGTTTCTAAATGAGCATTAAAAGTCCTTCATTTTGGAGGAAGATATTTTAAAAATAAAGACCTGGCAAGGAGATAATGCTGTTTAGAAAATTCAGTTTTTCAAAATAACCCTATGAAGGTTGTCTTGATATGTCCAAACAATATATTTCAGTCATTAGTTTACATCTATTTGAACTTTGACTTATTTTTTAATTAAATTGTTAAAAACCTGAAAAAAAAGTACTAAGAATAAATGGGAACCAAGCAAAGATTTGAAATTTCTACTAGACTGGTAACAGTTTCTGAGATGATCCTGTTTAAGTCTGAGAAAAAAAACCGCTGATAAACCAATATGGTAACATTTTGTTTTAAAACAGTGTGATTCAGTTAGTCAACAATTATGTTTTGTTAATAATTTTAACTGGTTCCAAAGAAGATCTCTTCTTACAGGTTTCGTTACACATTGACCTTCAAAGAAGTTATTGCCAAATGTTTACAAATAATGGAAAAGAAATATGAAGTTCTTATCAGCTAGGATGTGCTTACTAATGTTAGGTTAAGAAAAATTACAAAGTTAATTATTTGTGGTAGGGTAATGTAATTTTATCCATTTTTCCTTAGGATGTATTTAAATGCCAAAAGAAACAACTCACTTGCTACAGGCCACACAGGTCAGTAGAGTGGGGTGGTGTTTGAAAAGGATTAAAATTCACAACTTCTGACACCTAGTCTGCTAGGCCACACCAGTTTCAAACTGCCCCCAATAGATTAACTTTCTTCTTTCTGAAAACACGTGTTTCCTAATGCTGTTGCTGCTGAAAGATATGTCTGTTCGTGTGGCTAATCTTCATTACTTAGAAAGGAATTAATAAGAAAGGATGACTCATCTTCAAATTCACCACCTTCTCTAAAAAATTTTAAAGTGAAACTTTGTTTCTAAAAATTCCAAATTTGAATTTTCTTTTTTCTATTTTTTAATATATGTGGTCTATCTTGTTTTTATTTTATTTTATTTTATTACATAATCAGTGTGCTTAAAAATTAGAAAATTGAATATAGTTTCAGGATTGTAGAAAGTAGACTATTATAAATTATATTGATAATGTGATGTGTTAAAAGAGAAAGCCTAACTGCTAATTTTCAGAAAAAAAAAATTCTTGTCTATATCTTTAGCTCTTCAGCTATACCAATAAATCAGCTGAGAATGAACATTTATAATGTTCCTTGAGAAAGATGAAATTTATTATTAGATTTTATAAACTCCATTATTTTCACGAAGTGCTATAAAAAAATTTTATAAGTTATTCTTTTCAACCTTCCTGTGCTGTGGTAAATGATATAGTACTTTTTATTTACAAGTAAGAAAAAAACCCACCTGAGGTCAAAGCAAGGTTTTGTATCTGATACAAGTTTACAGGAAAACCTATGAGCATTAATTAAAATTGAAAAAAACTACAGTTTTACAACAATCATTTCTACATTCCTACTCTTTTAAACATCACAATCTAATTCAAATAGTATTTTTGTAACTTTACTGTCCAATAATAAGATCTTTTATGTATTTAGTGTTTCTTATGTGCCAGATGCAGTTTTACGTGGTAACTTATTTAACCTTCAAAAAAATCCTATGAGGAAAATTTTTTTCACAATTTATAGACTGAGACACAAAGTAGTTAAATAACATTTTCACACCCAAGGAGAAATATAGAGTGGCAGAAGTACGTATCCCACACCAGCAGTATCATCATGGGAAGAGGGTTTATTAGATATGCGGTCCTCAGGATCCACTCCCGACCAGCTGAGTTAGAAACAGTGTATAGAGCCCAGCAATATGTGTTTCACTGGCGATTTTGATGCATGCTGTAACCTGAGAGTCAATGGTTTAGAACATAGATTCTAGATGTAGACTGCATGGTTTTTAGTGACAAGATTTTCAGTGATAAGCTCTTTGACTTCAAGAACTGGTCTCTTAAGGCCTGCGTCGCATTATCTTTAGAATGTGAGTGATAGAAATAGTTCCTCTTTGATGAGGTTGTCAAGAACACTGAAAGTTTATATAAAGCAGACCTCAAGCAACTAGTGTATTTTCTAGAAATATCAAATCCAAATCTCATTTTTATTATCCACAGGCAATCAGAATTAATTATTATAAGTGGATACGTTATTATAATTATTAAAGCATTCTTCATGATATCTCACAGTACAGGGTCAATAACTGAAATCTCATATTATTATTATTATTGTTGTTAGCTGCACTGTTATTAATCATTACTGTTACCAGCCATGAACTGTAGAAGACTATTGTTGGTTTATATTTGACTTTAGACTCAAAAACCTTTTCCGCACTCCTTTTGACAGTACTTCTGTCCACAGCCTTCTTCTTTGTGCCCATCTGTCTTTGGCCAGCTGTCGGTCCACCTGTTCTTTAAAACTAACAATTTTGGCCATGTGGACAGCTTCTCCTGATCTACAGCCAGCTTGACCCTCACTTCTGCATTATTTCTATAAGAGATGCAACAGTGTGTTCAATTTTGTAGCTTGAGCATGAATTCAGTCCACCATAGTCTTTGTCATAAAAGCTGTCTACACTTTGATTTAAGAACAGACTAACAACTAATCAAGAAACTATGCTACTTCAACAGAATATGTTGCAAGTTGCAGCAATAACGGAAAACTAATATAAAAAAGAATAATGCCTTCTCTTCTACATATACATAACTTTTGTGTACACAAAACAGGTTATTCTCAGCAAACATTACTTTCTTGTTGACACTATTATGTTCTCTGTTTCAACACTGAGACCAAAAAAAGCCTGTTTATTCTTACTTTTTAGGGAACATTTAGCTCAATAATATTAAGGAACATATGTCTTTAATATAAAGTCACTCTATTACCCTTTTGTATCCTCAGGAAGGCTACAGTTAAAAGAAAAAAGTTAGAAATGACCATCTAGAATGGTGATTTTTAAAATCTAAAGTAAGGTTACTTATTATTATTATTATTATTATTATTGTTATTATTATTATTATTAATTATTATTTTGCAGCATAGAACAAAGATGCACATTTTTCTGAATAGTGTTCATAGCAAATTTTTAAAAAATGTCTGAAATTCCGTAAGGTTAGATTTCACATGGGCAGTTCAAGAGATCTGCATGAGCTTGGCTTTTTCTGGTCTTCAGTGTCCTTGGACCTAATGACTTCTAAGATGCTTTAGATCTCTGGATTTACGTTCAAGGAAAAGGAGATGGAAGAGGAGAAGGAGGCAAATGGAGGGCAAGAAACAAGAAAAAAGAAGAAATGACCAGATCTATATGGACAAAAATGCTATCAAATGAGTCAATTTATAGTTATCTTTATATCAGCAGTCACATTATCAATTTTTTTTTACTATGTTTAAAAATAAAAATAAATTATTTTCAATTCTAATTTTTACTCAAAATTTCAATAAAAATTTTAATAAATTATATGATTTAACTAAATGCACCTGTGCTTATACTGACATTGCACAAAATTATATCAGCATTCAAACTAAAACTCTGTCTTTTACAAATATTACAGTGTTTTTGAACTTTGCCTTGTTGCAAGTGTCAAGAAATTTTAATCCATTAATACTTGTTAGAAAGTAGAAAATAATCCTCTGCCAGACTTTTAAGTTTCCATGTGTGTTTGTAATGAGATGGAGTGGTATTATATGGAATCATAGTTCTCATTTTTCTAATTGTGTGAGAGAAATGCCTATTAAATACATTAAAATCATCTGTTTAGCAAGCTTTGCTCTTTTACCTGTAGTCACTCTTTTTCTTTTTCTCCATGTTCATGTTCATAGTCTGTCACATTTAAAAGCAACCATGGAATAGATGACAAGTTGAAATATTAGTAGAATGAGGGAATTATTTTCACAATAGGTAATATAAAGAGGTTTTAAAGTAAACATGTAAATCTGGAAGATATTTTGTGGAATTAATGTTCTCTGACGGTCAATATAAAAGTCTTAGGAAACCACATGTTTCTGGCTTGAAATAAATTCTGGCTTTATCATTTATTACAAAATTATAATCCTCATCAATTGATTATGTGTTTGTTAATGGAAATGAATGTTTTCCTTATCTAAGAAAGTAGTTTATTAAGCTAAAAATACATCTAAGTTCATTGGAAGATAAATTTTCAACTTCTACAAGCTATTTCTGTGTTGTGAACTAAAAGATTATGTTTCTTATTCCAAATCCTTGAACATTACCATGTTCTCTTAAATATGTTACTTTATTTGTGTAAGCCTCACTTTGCCTACGTGTTAACTGAAAGTAGAAATACTTGTAAATACCTAACAAGGAGGTACAAATGTGATAAAGTAAGGAGTCTTAAAAGGCTTTAGGAATGTAGTTTTACCTTTGCTGTCCATTTCTGCATTTTACCTATTCCTTTTATGTCTTTTGCGGCTTAGACCTTCATTGAAACCTTATACTCATAGAACATTAGCCAATTTCTTTCCCCCCTCATTTCAATTAGCCTTATTTAAAAATTTAGCTTAGAAAAGAGCTTTCAGTAAATATAATTCATGTGGATGAAAGCTTTTCCAGTGGAAATTGGAGTACCAAAAATATGTTAAACTTGTGAAAATAGCACCCTTGTAGCAAGCATAGTCGATTTCCGTTATTATTGGTAGCTATGTTCTATAAAGTCACCACAAATACTGAATTGCTGCCCTTGGGGAAAATGCAAGTTTAGTCTCCTTGGAGCATCTGGTCACACAATTTGTATCAATCAATCAATTAATCAATATATGACATTGTTTTCTGATATCTTACATATATGTATATATATATGTGTATATGTGTATGTGTATATTGATTCATTAATGTTAAACTCACAGCTAACAGCACAATAACTCATACCTGAAGGAAGATTTTCTAACACTTGTATTTTCTCAGTAAGCCACATCATAGCCTTGTGCTTAGGAACACTGGGCAAAACTTCAGCACTATGGGCTCATTTAAAATAACAAACTCACCAATAAAAGCATAAAAATGTGAAAAAATGTAGCACTAAATAGACTGCAAGAAGGATTCTAGTTTACAGTATGAGATCTGAAACAAGTAGGCATGTCTTGTTTGACATTAGCTGGGAATATGCACGTTGGACAATAATTTTTTGGCCACTCTGGGCATGCCTCAAATGATAAGAAAGAGCTACAGGTCTTGGTTTTGGTGTCACAAATTAATTTTAGTGAGTAGGTGAATTTGCAAATACAGAGTACATAAATAATGAAGATCAACTTTGCTCTTTTCTATTTATCCACACTCTCTTATTTTGTCCAAGAGTCAACAAATAGCTGTCCTTTTCCTCAATGACATGTTTTAAATTTGTTTACCTTTTAAAACTTTAAGAAAATAAATTTTTTTCATCCGTCACTTTATAATTCTAGTATTTTGTTTTAGCATTTTTAGTATATTATGAATGCTGCAGAAATTCAAATGCTAATTAATTAAACTAAGTGATTTTTTAAACAACATTAGGGCAAGTCATTTAAGTAAAATCATCAGACTCTTTGTCTAATGTATTAAGTTCTGACATTTTTTAATGATTAAAAAATAATATTCTAATTCGAGTGATAGATTTCTGTGAATTAATAGAGAACAAAAATAATATATGTCTGAAAGAGGTAGCACAGGCATCATAATTAAAATGGCTTATCTAGAGGTGAGAATCAATACTATTGATACGGCCATAATTTTAATATAGTGAATTGAATGCCTGTCTTGTACCTCTTTGTGTCATAGTTTTCTGAAGAACTAATGGAGATTTAGGATGGTAACCAGGGAGAGGGGATGGGTAATATAACCAAAAAAAAGTTTGAGGTGAAATCAATAATCATACATAATTTGAAACACTGCTCCCAATATAAACATCAAATGAGAGGATTGTCATCTTGTTTATCTATATGTATCAATCAGATTTCATGCTCCCATTTCACTAGTTTGATATCTATGTTAGGAACTTCACATTTATATTGTTTCAAATTCTCTTAACATCCTGTTTATTAGACATTAATACTTTTAGAATTTTACTAATGATGAAACTAAAGCTTAGAGTGATTGTAACTTGTTCAAGATAAAATAGCTAGTACGTAGTTTTATCAAAATTGAAGTTGAAGTCTGAGTGACTTTAAAGTCCATAATTTTTCACTATGTAGGTTTTATATTTATAAAACCAAAATTCTTACTATTGGATATGCTATGAAATAGTGCTTGGGGAAGCAATGTCAATTCTTTATACCCCTTACCCTAGAGATTTGTGTTCTTCAAAAATCACTGACAGCTCCTAAAATCAAAAAGACATGACAGAAGAAAGAAAAATTCATCAGCATCAGAATCTTGACATTTCAAAGCATAGATGGTATCTTCATGAAAGAGAAAACTGGATTTCCCTCTACAACTAGACATTCCCTAAACCTTCACAGTGTAGCTCATAAAGTGTGTACTTGTAGTCATACTAATAGCATTATTAATTTGTGAGAGCACCAAGCTCCCGTCTGTAAAAAAAAAAAAAAAAAAAAAAAAAAAAAAAAGGAGGATTAGTACTCATCTCTTTTGGAGGCTCAGATTAAATATTATAAATGAAATTATCTTTCAAAAGACAACTAACTCATTTACAAAAGTGCACCTAACTCATTTGAAAATGTGCTTACTCCCATAAAATTCCTGCTCCAACCTCAAATTTTCTCAGTAATACGTTAAAAAGCTTCAATCTTTCCCACAGTTGATAGTTGATGGGATATAATATATATTTTGTGTGATTTTATGTAAAACTCTTCATGTTTGGTGTAAGTATTCTGACTGTATCATGAAAAATATCTGTCTTTTTTATTTATTAAATATAAATATCTATCAAGGTGTTTGGAGTAAAAGGTACTTTGCTGAGAACTAGTACTATAGTAATGAGTAAAGCAAAATCTCTTCCTTCAGTTAAAAGAAATACAATGCAATGAAGTATCATATGTATTCTATATAACTTAGAAGATACACTTGACCAGTTTTGGAGAGTTGTAGAAGGCGATGTCTGAGCTGGAGCCCATAGGATGAGTAGTAGTAAGTGAACATAGGAGTAGGAGAGAGTAAGTGAGCATAGCAGAGACAGAAAACTCACAGAGGCCACGAGGCAAAAGTGCACACTCAGGAAATGAGAAAATGGCAGTGCCTACATTTTTAAAATACATGCTCTCAAGCATATGCATTTTCCTATAAATGTCCCTGCTCTCAAATTGTATATAGGTAATTTCTACTCCAGAACATATTCTAATTGATTTATCAATGTCACAGAATGTCATCCATAAAAATATGTCAACCTTTTAAAAAATAGTTATAGTTAAATAGCAATACTGAAGACAATATTTTTAATATTAATTCCTTCCCTCTCAGATCAGATTTCTGTAGAGCATTGCACTGTAGAGTGTGAGGATGCTTCTGCTGGTGTGCTTAAATTATTGATTGAACCTGTCACTAGAAAATTCTTTAAACTGGATACGTTTTGATTGAGGAAGAAGGAATGTTTAAATGGATGCCTGATTGTGAAGAGAATGGTTTTGCAAATTTCTCCACAGTGCTCCTAATTAAAGTTCTGATAATACAGTATTGTGAGATAACTTATTCTCTTCTATTTTTAATATAACCATTTAAAATGTGCATATAAATTAAAAACACAGGAGTCAAAAGCAGCAAAGATTGATAACATTCCTTCCCTTCCCTCTTAGATGTTATTTGGAGAAGAAAATATGAAAAAAGTTTGATTGAGAGAGAAAATTTTACCAGGCTTCCTATATTTTGGAGAAAGATTTATGATTCTAATCTGAATAGCCCTCTCAGCAAGTCTAGGTTCCCACAGAACCAGGAAATGATGTATTTTTCTGTAGCACTAAAGGACACATTATGTATTAGAGAGGATATCTGAAAGTGAGTCTGTTTTGAAGCTATCCAGCTGTAGTATTAACACTAATAGATCATAGTAACTTTCATACTTTCTAAAGTAATATTAAAGATCACTTTAACAGTTTTCAACAACTAGATCCATTTTAAAATGTCACCTTATAAAGCCCATGATTAATTACATGAATATCCACAGTAAATAGCCTAACCTATCCCCTACTCTTAAGAAACAAGCTAGGCACATTGGAGTAATCAAAACATCAAAGGCCCTGCTATCTCTCTGTTTGTTACTGTATTGCTAATTTTCATGTGTTATGTATAGTGTAATATACATTTTACATTTTCTATAAAAAATTATTTTTTCCATATAGATAACTCTTTTGTCTTAATGCAAATGATGATGATGATGATGATGATGATGATGATGATGATGATGATAAACACACTCTAACTCTGAATTTTAAGGTGGAATAAATACAAGCACATTTAATGAAGTAATAGATTTTAAAATCCAAGTATAATGTAACTATGTAAAACATGCTTTACACTTTTGAATATATTTCTAGCCAAGATGACAACATGGCATGTTCAGTTAATGAAAATTTTTTATTATGTAATCATACTAGATGACTAATTTTGATATTTAAAAATGTTTAACTAAATCATCATGAAAATCTAAAGGACAACACAAAAATAAATCTGCACCAAAAGCTGTCATTGAGAACTACATGGTAATGGAAGAGTTGTTCTAGGCCACTGAAAATGATGCTTTTAAATAAAGTATTTTTACTTACACATTTTAAGATATATTACTATAGAGATAGTACACTCTGGAGAGCTTTTATTTCATAGGTTTATAGTTTAAACTCTAAACCACCCATTTTAATGGGAAAAATGATCCCAGTATATTCTATTTGTTGTCATAATATGATTCCCCAGTGTTTTGTTGCCCTCTCTCTCCAAGAATTTCCTGAAACTTCATTTTTCAATGACTATTTATTTTCTCATTTATGAAAATTCCCTGTATATTAGCTAATAGGATTTAAAATAATTTTCTTTCTTTTTTTTCTTTTAAAAAATCTTTTACACAATGGTTCTCAATCAGACCCTCTTTGGATAGTGAATGTAGTTTCAGTGGGGTGTTTAACTCTCTCACTTCTCACACCACAATCAGAAGGTTGGCTGCAGCTGCCTTTCCAAGGAAGGTTCATGAGGTTTGTCTCAAATATATTTTACTTTTTGACAAAGACCTTTGCTTTTACAAGCTTTATGATGGATTTCTACTTTTTACAAGATGCCTTTCTAAAAACATGTACAATTCCCCAGCAGTCCTTTAAAGTAGAGTCAAAATGCTTTTCTTTTGGAGGAGTTTAACCCCAAAGACTAGTATGTTATATATATTTCCTACTTTATTTTCATTTTAAAAGATTTATTCTTAATCCCAGGCATATTGGGACATTTTTCAGACAGAGTATCAAGTTTTCTCAGCCTCATTGGCATACTGGCAGAGTGCATCTTGCCACAAGAGTAGCTTGAAGCAGGTCTCTGCCCCATAGGTGGTTAGGTCCCTGAGAAACTTGGCTTGTCCAGGTGGAAAATCAACCTGTCAGGATGAGTCATGGAAACATGATTAGTTTACTAACTTCATTAAATAAAAACGTTTGCAACAAAGTGTCCCCTTTGCTCTTAGTGTCTGCCATGGTTAAATAACCCAGTGTTTCACAGGCTGAGTAGAATGCCATGTGTACACCCAGCAGGAGGACATTCCAGAAGGCTTGTGGGCTTCCTCTACCTGGTGATCTTGTGGGCTTCATGTGCAAAGTCCTATTTTTGAGATTCCTTCTCCCTTCCCACAGACACAAGCACACAAATTAAGAAAAACTGAAAGAGAAGTTGCTCTACTATTTTCAGATCTTGACAAATCTTATTAAAGGTTTATATATATAAATTATCAACTTCTCTGGGAGAGCATTTCTAAAGATTAGGATCAATGCCCCAGAGGTTTACCTAATTTCCCAGAAGTAATGGTCTAAAATGAGTGCAAATTAACTTTTAAAAAGAGAGTAGATTTCATTACTCTAAGCGCCTGCAGTGGAGGAGGGGTGCGGCAAGCTCATATTAAGTGTGTGTAAAATTGTATCCTTAGCTGCATTCTTAAGTATGCATCTGACTTGCTTGATAGCAGTTTAAGACTGTAGAAAATTTGAACCAAATGTGTATATGGTGGGGGGTTTGTGTAGGTTTTTAAATAACAGACTATGTATTATTTAAATTCTTGAAGTAGCCTTTTATTTTTAATTTAAAATTATTTTTGCAAGTAAATAGTTATATCAAATGAACTACATTCTCTTTTCCTAGATATTTTTTTTATTAGTGCTTGCTCACACACAAAACCTCATTCAGGTAAGAAGAAATAAGTATGTTCTCTTCTCCTAAGTAATGAGTTTTAAAGAAAGAGTTCTTTCTATTAATGAAATTAACAAATTCTGTTTACCATTCTAGAATGGTTTAGAGAAAAGGTCAGTAATAAGCACTTGTTCTACACTTTAATATTAATAGTTATTGACTAAGTTATATTCATATACTTCATGCTGTCATGGCTAATTAATTTTTATACTTTTTAATGTATAGCTGCCTTTTGGTTGCTGGCTTAGACATATAATAAATATCCAAAATAAAAGGTACTAAAATTTCAAAGAAATTACTCAAATTCTTTAAAATTCAATGAAGTGAGCTGGTGTATAAGCTAATTTTTAATGTATGGCAGACTAATTGACTTTTTTTTAACAATTGAGTGTTCCTTAATAAGGCCATCGTCACAACAGTACTTGTTTGGCACCATTCTAAAGAAAGGGTAGAATGACTGGGTTATATATTTAACTACAAATCTGTCTTTGTGTTAATTGTTGCTTATAGTTCTCTCTGCTAAGTAGCCAATGATTATCAAAGAAAGATAACAATAAATAATATCTGGGCCCTCAGTATTATTACAAACTTCATTGGGAAATGCCACTTTAGACTAAATGCAATATAGAAAGAGAGATTTACTTCAATAACAAGAAATTATCTTTTTTAAACTTATTAAAATATAATATCTGACAATGTTCTATTACTATCCTAAGATGTGAACTGTCTTTTATTCATTCCACTGATAAAATCAGAAAAAAATACATGAAATTACTGACTACAGAGTTTCAACATTCCTTGTCATGTGTGCACATGTGTTTCTGTGTGTGTGTGTGTGTGTGTGTGTGTGTGTGTGTGTGTGTGTGATAGGAAGCTCAGAGTAAAATCTTATATAAAAATAACTAGAAATAGAATTGAAGTAATGGCATTTACTTCCTGAAAATATCAATAGATTTATTAGTGGTGCACATATTTCATAATGACTTTTGAACACTATTTCATAGAAAATACTGATATTTCAGGTAAGAAATAAATGATCTTTTAAACAGGACTTAGGAATAAATGGTTATAACTGGTTTGTCCACAATTCTATGATGCTGTTATAGAGACAGCATTTTAGAATTAATAGTAATCAATCAAAAGGCTCCAGAGGACTGAAAAGAAAATGGGACTGGAGTTTGAAAAGGTGTGGCACTGTCACCATGTCTCTTCTCTTGTATAGCTCCTACAATTCAAAGCATTCAAGTAGTGACAAATGATGTTTCTATTCTCATTGATCAGTACTGAGTAAAATATCCTGGAAGTAAAGATTGCTTTTTTAGAGAGTCAGGCTTGGTATAAT
Source organism: Cynopterus sphinx (assembly GCA_030015415.1). Classification (NCBI taxonomy): domain Eukaryota; kingdom Metazoa; phylum Chordata; class Mammalia; order Chiroptera; family Pteropodidae; genus Cynopterus; species Cynopterus sphinx. The sequence continues at coordinate 75,237,736 of CM057380.1, read as the reverse complement.
CAGGTTTTGGTTGAATTAAGCAATATAGCTAAGCATCAATATAGTTATAAGACAATGGTTTTGGTGTACAAAGTCATCAGCATTGTATTTATGCATGTCTCACCTCTGTACACAGCCATAAAATATATAAAGAACATACCATTTAGTATTAAGTATGATATAATCATATGTATTACATAAAACATATTAACAATATTGTCTTCAGTATTGCTATTTACCTATAGATAGGGTTGATCTTATGTTATTTTTTCAGAAGTTGGGACAGCTATATCTTGTCACTAATCATGGTCCTTATGATTAGACTTATATATTTTATTTAGAAGATTAACTTCTGATAATAATAAATAATAGATATTATTTAATAAATATCTACCATATTGTTCACATATCTGTGAACATCCATTTATGCAGTCTTTCACTCAATACATTTTTATTGAACATCTACTATGTACTAGATGTACATCTACAGTCACATACAATGGTGAGTAAATATACGCACTACATTAGCTTCTTTGGTATTTTCAATCTTTGAGCAAAAAAAAACCCCACATTTTCCAAATAATGGTTTAATCAGAATTGTGTTGATTTCTGTGGGTAACCTGTTCTCTGAGGTCATTGAGAAGTGACAGTAAAACTGATATCCTACAAAATTTTGCTGAACACTTAACTACATGCTAGACACTCTAATGGGGTTAGAGAAGTAGCAGTGAACATGGATATTTATCCTCTAATACAGAAGTTATCTATTACTCTTCTTGTTGATGAATCATAAGACATAAGACCTTTCCTTGGAGTTAGATCTATAAAAGTATCAATCATCTGCTCTGTATCTTTCATTTAAAAGTTTCTCTTTTGGCCTTTTTTATCTCTCCAAACCGATCCCCTTCCTACACAATGGGAAAGTGATGCTCCATTTATTTTATTCATGGGGAATTAATAAATCTTTTCATTATGATATATAATAATTCCATTTGATGCATATTGTGCTTTCTTCCATGTTTTTATTTACTTTATTGGTATTTTTGAAAGATCAATTATACATTCCAATACTAGAATTTAAATATACAAGTAAATAAAACTAGAAAACAAAGTGTGTTAGTACAGCACCCACCATAAACAGCCAATAGATTGTCTTTTCTATACAGAAAAAAAAATTAAATAAACAAATAAATAAATAATAAAAAATAAAAACCGACAACAATCCTCTACACCAAAACTGAAATGTGTTGTAACTTTTTAAATATAACAATACTAATCACTGTGAGCCATGCTGATTGTTTTGGTCATGTTAACTGACATGGAAATAATAGGAGCTTTTGAAATATTTGGACATATTTCTTGGAATTTAAGTTGTATTAATACTTGTATAAATATCCGTTTAACAGTTGAAAGTTTTTGCACTTTACTTGGTATAAGAGTAACCAGGCAAAATAATTATTGTAGATCCAATCAATACAAATAACTGGAATGCAGATATAAAGAACTTGTTTTCAGATGAAGTAACAGGGCATGAACAAGTTTTAACTAATTATTAGGGGAAATAGAATTTGTTGTAGGTGAAGTAAAGCAAAGCAAAATGAAACAAAAAACATGTAACCTGGTGACTATTATTAGGTTTTCTGATGGTTTAAGCCCTTGTTTGAATCTTCATAAAATTCTTAGTGTGTACCTTTCTAAAGTAGAGGAAAACATAATATTCCATTTCTACCGACATATATCCAGTGGAGGCTGGTAAGGGGATGGAGTGAGCCTGAATTTGAGAAAGTAACAAAATGGTCCATATATGTGGCCACTGATTTTCTCCAATAATAATGCTAGGAGAAGAAAAATCCAAATATATTTTACTTTGCAGGAAACATCTGTGCTAATCTTCAGACTGAAGAATAAACAACCAATCCTAAAATATTAAGGCCCATTTTTTATCTAAATATGCATTTCCACACACTGAAGATAAAAAGGGCTTTTTTTGAAATATAGTTTAGACTCAGTTTAAATTAATTTTGAAATACAAGTAGAAATTGGGTTCAGCATAAAGTATGCTAGGATGGTTAGAAGAATATGTAATTTCTACTCCTAACTTCGTCAATGACTTTAAGATTTTTCAACTATGTCATCAAGCCTCAGTGCAGCAATTCTTTGTCCTGACCTTACTGGTTTTTGATAAAGATGTTTTACATATGCATTAAAATAATGCAGAAATAAGAAGTGTAACAACTGGTTGACAAAATAGCTCAAATATAGTACATATTTAAATTCTTGCTTCCTCCATATTCTGACTCTTAATACAAATCTCATTGTACAGCACAGTGAAACATAAAATGAAAGAAAATTTATATTCTATACACGTTTGACACAATTGCGCCTACAAACCTGAAAATTCTCTTTCTTCCCCTTACATAAACACACACTACAATTGAACAAAAAAATTATTATAATAAAACAAATGAAATATGTTTGCTTTTCTCTTCTTGATTTTCTTTATAAAAATAAAATTGAAGCTCCTCAATTATAGTGTTTGCATTAAAAAATAAAATTCTAGAAACTTCCATGGACTTTTCTATTCATATCTCCATGTCAGATTTATAATTGCTAGTCTTTGTCATGTGTGTTAGTGTTATGCTAACATAAATATGGAACATGTCTTGTAGACACAAATGTCTACACTTATACTGGTGCACTATAAAATACTAGAATTTGGTTAATATTGGACCCATCATTAACAAATATTATTAACATTTAATTAGTTATTTATTTATTAACTTAATCTTTATATTTAAATTGTTATAAAAGTTATTTATTATTATTATTATTATTATTTTATTAATTTAAATAACATATGTATGGAATTTTACACACATACATAAGGCAATTAACAGAAACTGTATATCAAGGTAATTCCAAAATATAAATTAAGTCAGTTTAGTATTCGAATCCCACATTTGTTGTCACAGAAATATATTCTGGATCATATAATACCTTTTTCATTTTGTTTAACCCATTTTTATTATCTTTAATAAACTATGTATTTGGGAAGTTCTGTAAATGCAATTTGCTACATTTTTGATAGCTTTTTTTTTTTTTTAAAGATTTATGCAATGCGAAAATAACTGTTAATCAATGTGAAGCCTTTAGAAAAATAAGCCATTCCCAGTAAAAGTAATGAGACCACCGGTAAACTCAATTTAGACTATTCAGGAATATTTAGATTATATTAAAAAATGGAAGTTCAGTAAAATTTTTATCTGTTTTCTCAGTTATGAAGTCTTAGTGATTTAATTTTATATACAGCTTTTATGTTACTGATTTGAAAATCTTGATAATGTAATTTCCCTGATTATTTTCTTCAAATAAATAAATAAAAAAAACTTTCTATCCCTTACCAGTCAAAAATCTTTTAAAACAAAACTTGATTATATCACTTTCCTCAGCCCATACCTTTAATAGCCCCCATCAACTGTGCTTCTTTTCTGCATCTAAAGTTAACTACAACTTCTTACCACAGCCTAGAAATCTGGAAATGAACTGTTCACTCTGTCCTCAGAACCTCTTTCTCCTTGCTTATTTCACTCCAATTACCATTCTTTCTATTTTGTTAACATAGAAATTAGAATAATCATTTAAAAATATAAATCATTTCATGTCTCTTCTCTCTCTTTAAAGGCTGACAGTTTTTAGGTCATTTCCTCTGCTTAGAATATTTGCTGCTTCCAGATTGTCTAATAGTTTTCTGTCTGTCAATATTTAGGGCTCAGAACAAATTTACTCCTCAGAGAAGACTTCCTACATTTATTCTTTCTTTAATATATTAGTTCAACAAATACAGAAAGAATGTTTATGTACTATGCAATTGTCTCTGCAATTGGAATACAGCATTGGATGACATAGACAAAAATATGTCTTTTTGTTGTTTATACTCTAAAGAAGAAATAATACAACAAAATAAATACATGTACTAGAAGATAATTTTTGTGGAGCAAAATAAAGCATAAATGGAATATAAAGTTCTAGGGATTGGGGATACAATACAATACAATAACATCTTTAAAGAGGTTATTAAGAAAGTCCTCATTAAGAAGGTGACATTTGGATGAAGCCCTGAAGGAAATGAAGAAGCAAACCACATTGATAAATAGCTTGCCAGACATTTGCAAAGGAACAAAGGCCTTGAGCTGGAAGCCTTCTTGGTCTATCTCATGAGTATAAAAGGGCTGGTTTATCAGGTGCAGAGTAAAGTAGGGTGAGCAGATTAGGATACAAGAAAAGTTAGATAAGGGAGGTGAGACAATCAGATAGGGCCCTGCAGTGAGACTTTTGTTTCTATTCCAAGTGAAATCAGAGCCATTGGACCCTTTGACCAGAGGAAGCACATCATCCAATTTATGCTTGCTCTGGCTGCTGTGTTGGTTTAAGCTGTGTGTGGGCAAAGGTGAAAGCAGAGATACCAGTTAGGGAGGTTACCAGTAATTCAATTAAGAGATCCTGAAGCCTTATCAAATGGTGGCAGCAGTGAAACTGGTGAGAAGAGGTAAAAACTGGATATATTCAGTGGATGGAGTAGACAGTATTAGCTGCTGATGTGACTATAAAACAACAGATGAAAAGAAATCAAGATAGAGCCAGGGTTTTTGGTTTTGGTAAAGGGAAAATGCCATTTACTGTAATAGTTAACACTGCCTGTGTAGCAGGTTTGAGGAAGATAGCCAAACTACATGGTCTGTTTGGGAGTCATATTTAAGCCCCAGGACTGGGTGAGGAAGGGCATATAAATAAAGCAGAGATAACGTGTAAAAACTGTGCCTTAATCCACTCCAACAACGAGAGGTTACCTATAGGGACAGGGGAAAAGCCTTTTTCCCACTTTGCTCTTCTAAATCTTCTCAATTTCTGTTTTATATCCTTTTTCTGTTCTTAGTAGTTCTTATCTCTACCTGAAACTATCTTATTCATTTTTATACTTATTTAATATTACCTTTTTGCATCCACTGGAATGTAAGCTTTATTAGAGCAAGAATATGATCTACCTCTACCTTATTCACAGAACCTGATTCATGAAGAGTTCTCTAACACAATTAAAAAATTAATATTTGACTCTATGTTCGGTTTTAAACAGCATCAACAAAAAACATTTATAGTTGCAGAATAACTAAGGACAGTAAAACAATAGCTAACATTTATTGAGTGCCACAGTACAGTTAGGTCCCTGCCTTTATATTTGGTAAGTGGCAGGATGACCCTGGAGGGAAAAAAAGGATTATTATTTACATTTTATGAATGGGAAAACTGAAGCAGAACAATGCTAAATACCTTATCAAAGGTTATGTGGAGCATGGTAATAGTGAGGTAAATAAAGTATGATACTTACAAAGTTTAGAGATATTCATGTTATGTCCCAGTTAAGGTAGGGTTTGATGTCAGCTAAATAGGAGAGAAAACCATCACCATCTGGAGGAACTATAATATTCTAGGAATATATATTATATAGGAGAACAAGTTTATCAAAAATTCCCCTAAAAAACCGATAGGGTAAAAGACAGTAATAAAAGAAATGTGAATATATACTTAATCTGGCATTAATTTTTTAGAAGTAAAAAAAAAATTTATAAAATGTTGAGGTCAATAGTTATATACAGATAGGGAAACTGAGAAAATGACCCCAAGTTCAGATTCAGATCATTATCTTGAATCTTACATTATATTCAAAAACTGAATATATCCAGTTTTTACCTCTTCTCACCAGTTTCACTGCTGCCACCATTTGATAAGACTTCGGGATCTCTTAATTGAATTACTGGTAACCTCCCTAACTGGTCTCTCTTTCACCTTTGAGTAGCGAGAAATTTCTCTCGCTACTCAAGATTCTCCCTAAGAAAGACATTCACTTTGAGTTTTCTTTAGAAGTGAAAGAAAATACACAAAACGGTTTAACTTCCATTTTTTTCTGACAACTGAAAATGTGTCTATGGTAACATAACTTAGTTACTATTATAGCTCCATAGAGGTATGCCTACATGACAAGAAAACACACCAGATTTTTTAAAAATAAAAAATAGCATAAGTTGTATATGCATCCTAACAAGCTGACTTATCAACAGCTACAAAAAAAAAATATAATTAAATTTTTTGTGTAATATTTATATATGTTCCCATGATAAAAACAGTTTCTCACATACATGGTCAATGTTGTATAGTCAGGCTAGGGTATATATTCATTTGTCTTTTTAATATAATATTCTCTGTGAGCAGAACATCTTTCTAAATGTATGTGTCATACCATTACTTGGTAGGTAGGACATGAATGATTACAGCTTTAAACCGGTAATATGCCTTCCTGACACAAGTATAGGGCTATGATACTGTATAATGTTGACATTTATAGCCACTTTCATAGACTTTATCTGAAATCCTTGAATGGATGCAGAGGGTACAGCATATCTATTTAAAAGTGCCTTTGTATGGACAAGCACAGCAACTACTATGTGATGAAAAGTGTTATAGACTTCAGGATTCCATTACTGGGAGTTGTTTTAGAGTCAGTGGAGATATAGACTCAAACCAATCCTTCTATGCTAAGTAGTAAATGGTGACTGTACCCTAGCAATGCTCTCAGATGACAAACCTAACTCAAGGTCCCTATAATTAGTCTGATAATAAATTCTGTTTAAGTATTGAACATTAGTAGGCATATTATGCTCAAAACACCATAATGACTGTATAAATGATACTGCCTCTCTTCAGTGTTATAGGAAAACAAGGGCATATTGGTTTAGAAGGTGTTTAAAGTTTAAACCTCAAATGTAAAGCATGTTTATTTAATGTAAGATTGATGGTGATGCTTCTAAACAGTTTTAAACATTCTCTAGACTTTATAAAGGATTCTGAAGGTACTTTCAATCTTTATTGATAGTAAAATATCACTTATGGGCATATTAATTAAAATATTACAATTGCCATAGTAACAGGTAATATTATTATAGCAACTACTATGTGACAAAGTTACGAGTCTTTATTAATCTATACAGTCATTAATACAACCTTATGAAGTAGCTATTATTAATATCCCTGCTTTATAAGTTAAAGAACTGAGAGAGATGAGTTGACATGCTCCCGGTCACAGAGTTAGTATGCAGAAGCCACCTATCATTAGGGATCATTGAGGTGTATAGAGCTTAACTTTTCTGTATTTGAATTCCTTTAGTGTGGGGGATGTGGGCTGATAGAGGCTGGAGTTTGGTTCTGCCTTTTATTTTTTATTCTTACTGATAGCCTGAAATGCTAATTAAGTTGCCTATGGTTGGCTAATTTTGGTATTAAAGTTGGTTCTAAAAATCAACATTTTTAAAATTTATCCCTTTAGGCTGTTCTATGAAAAAGAAATTATATGTAGTATATTAAACTAATCCATCCTTTATAATGAGATCGTGGAACAGACAGGCTGTTCCAGGCAAGTTTATTTGAGAGCCTTGAGTCAATATATAATTTGTTAAATTTCTCTGATATTATGTATATATATTTAATATTTTTTATTTACAGTCTCATGTTAATTTTTTTTTAGTTGTTGAATTTTCTTCAGTGACATAAGATTAAATATGTGTGAGTACATTCATGTGCTCATGCTAGGGGATGACAAAGAAAAGTGAGAGTTAAAGAGAAATACACAGAGGGAAAAAAGATGTAGAAAAGACAAAAAAGCCACAGTTCCTACCCCTTGCTACACGGCCATTTTTCTTTTCCTTCCACTCGTTTGATTAATAGAAGTGGATCCCTTTACACTGCATTTTAGTGAGCAGCCTTTCTGGTGCGTGAAGCCATTGTGGGTAAAGTTTGGCTTCTGGGTTACAAGCATCAAAGGGAGCTCAGCTGGAGAGGCGCCTGAAGCAACAGATCATGCCGTTTGGCCTTCGGTTTAGAAGTAAGTCATCCTCAGAAATCTGTTCTGTTTTGTCAAACGTAACATCAGATAACACAAACTGGGGTTGCCATCAGCTCCTTGTTGGACAAGTCTTCTGTTACTGTTTTAAATGTTCATTTCTGTACTTATATTACTTTTTTTTATAAATATATATCATTCTAACTAGGCACTTCTCACTGAGCTTTCATTATAGAAGCATCTATAAGCAAAAAATTTATCATCCTTTTAAAATTTATTTTAATCAATTCTATCATTTCCAACAATATTTTGTGAATTTCTGCTAAACTTACTCTGATATATTTCTTACCCCTTCTCTGAAAGATCAACAGATGAAAATAATGTTGAAATTGTGGTCTCAGCAGAGTTGCATGTAGAGGAAAATATATTTTTCCATATGCAGCATGTGTGGTTTAGAAAAAATAGATGCACCCTCTCAAAAATACACTTAAAAATAATTTAATAGTCAGTTATGAAGTAGGAACTGTGGCTAGTATTAATTAAAAGTACTCATTCTTTGTTTTCTTTTTCTTTCTTGGTAGAGTTGAAAGCAAAGTATAACCATGTGTTTGGTTAACAGTAAAACTACCTTATTACAAAGGAGGTTAAAGACATACCTGTAAATAAAAGTATATCCACCTGTCAATTTTAAGCCCTGATTTCCAGAGCTTTAGAACCACATGATGAATTTGTCTTTACTATTACTGTATAATGTATAGGTCAAATAAAAGCTATGTAGTAGTCATTCTGTGATAAAAGGATTTGCAGATAGCTTTTCCTTTTCGTTTAGTTAATGGGTGAATTTTGTGATTGAAATAAATTAAATTAAACCCACAACCTTATATTGTTAGATGTGATGAGTATGTTGTTTGTAATGTATTTTTAATAGCAGATTTATTTGAAGAAAGAACTACAAATACCAAGAATCAATTGAGTTGAATGCTGTGAGGATGGGTTTCTTCCCTGCTGGACTCTAATCACTTGGATGACTGGCATTGTGCCGTTGTCTCTATACAGACCCTGTAATTAGCATAATGTATCACTTATCACTAGAATTTTCTAATTAATTAAAGAATGAAGACAGGGCTCCAAATCCTGTTAAAGCACTTACTTAGTCTATGACCATGGGTAAAGTCATTGAACCTCTTCCATATTTTCTATCATTTATATGAGGTTGGTCTAGACTACCTCCCATTTTTCATGTACTTTGATTGCAGGATTTTGTAGGTAAGATTATATATCCAAGAAATAATACAGAAGGTACACAATTCAACTACACACATTTTCTTCTTAGTTTGTACTATAGAGGAAAAGAATTCCACCCTATACTGAAAAAAAGCAATTTCTGCAAAAAAAATTTTTTTTAATTTAGTAATGTTCTCCAAAAATTATGTCTTATGGAAAAGTGATAGATATGATAGATGATAGAAAGTTGATAGGTAGGTAGGTAGGTAGAGAGAGAGAGAGAGAGAGAGAGAGAGAGAGAGAGAGAATAGATAGCATTTGCATCTGTGTTATAAATTAAAGTTTGGTTTGGACCAGGCTTCCATAATAATAAAAAAGATCAGAAAAGACATAAGTTTTTTACAGAATTCTTGAGTAATAAAATCTACAGGAGAAGGAAGGTATAAGATAACTTATGGTCAATTGTACGCACTTAAGAAAGAATTATTACTAAATTGCTAACTGGGGACCTTCGAGTGTGATGTTGCATGAGATTACATGTAAGGATCATTTGCTCCATTTTATGACTCTGTCACTTAAAAGATGAGAACTTTCCACACTGTGAGACTAAAAGTTTGGCCTGGTTTATGGGATGTATGCCAGCTGGCCAGGATAAATGAAAATATCAGCTTCCTCGATGAACTTGTGATTGTGTATGATCCTTAGTCTACTTTTTAAAGCAGAATTAATCTGGATGTATGGTATCACCAATGTCTTGGGAACAAAGATAAATGTAAAACTATCTGGCAATCAAATGAATATCTGGTTGGCAAACTCTCAATTCTGGAGCCTAATAAGACTTTGAGTTCTCTGGAATCCTCAGCCTAATTATTTCCCTAGTTCTAACAAACCTGATAGAAAGATACTTTAATTATTTTCAGGAAACTCTTTAATAATGAAATACAGGATTATTTTATTGAGATGGTAAAAGAGGGTAAAAGGCGCTTATAAGAACTAGTTCACTTGAGTTTTTACAAAAGTTTTAGAAAACACATCTTATGACATTGCCTAAGTGCTCTGCTTGCAGGGGATATTTATTCTGACAATATTGAATTTTCAAATTTATTAATATATACAGAATAAAAATTCTTAACTATATTTGACCAGAAATTGAAGCTTATGAATTGGGGACCCCACAGTTTGCACTAAAGTCTCTGCAAGTCTTTAATATATAATTTAATTCTCCTTAAACTTGTTCCCTCCTTCTTACACACACACACACACACATGCACGCACACACACGAGCACATGCGCACACACACACGATCACTACAAAACTTTACATCAAATTTTGGAAGTTTTTGAATTGAATACACTTTTGTGCACAAGACATTTTTATGGATATGTACCATTTCTTCTGGATAAATACCAAAGAGTGGGCTAGCTGAATCATGAAGCATTTAACCTTTTAAGAAAGTGCTAAAATATCTTCCAAAGTGTTTGAAATATTTTACATTCCCGTCAGCAGTTTTTAGAATTCTAGTGTGCTCACATCCTTGTCAGCCCTTAGTATGATCAGTCTTTTAAATAATTTTTTTGCCATTTTATAGGTGCATATTTGGTATCTTATTGTAGTTTCAATATGCATTTCCATAAAGGCAATGATGTTGAGCTTCTTTTCATGTGCTTACATTCCAACTAATATCTTCTTCTGTGAAATATATACTTAAATATTTTGATTTTTGGAGGGTTCTGGGGAGGTTTTATTCTTAAACCATGAAGTTTTGAGAGTTCTTTATATTTACTAAACACTATACATACTAAGCACAAGTCTTTCCTCAGATATTTGATTTTCAATTATTTTTTCTCAGCTCATAGTTTGCTTTCTATTCTCTTTATAATAGTGTCTTTTGAATAGGAGAGAGTTAAATTTATATCAAGTCAAATTTATCAATTTATTCTTTTATCGATAATGTTGTCGTACCTAAAATATCTATGCCTATTGTAGGGGGAGACAAATTTTTTTCTTAAAGGGCCAGATAGTACATGATTTAGGCTTTGTGATCCCTACAGCCTATGGCTCAACTAATCATTTCTGTAGATGAAGTTTGAAAGCCGTCATACACAAAAAAGTATAAATGAATAATTGTGGCTATTACCATAATTATTTACCAAAATTCAAATTTCGTGTATCTTTAGTGTATTATAATTTTTATTTCTTCAATCATTTAAATATGTAAAAAAATTCTTAGCTCATGCATCACAGAAACATAAATGGATGGTCAAATATGGTCTGTGGGTTATAGATTGCCAGCTCTTCTCATAACACAAGTTCTGAATGATTTTCTCCTATATTTACTTCTAGACATTTATAGTCTATGATTCACTTAAATTGATTTTTATATGATAAAAAGTATGTATCAAATTTCATCTTTCACAAATGGCTATCTAATTGTTAAAATGAGTATACTTTCTCTACTAAATTCCCTTAGCACCTTTATAAAGTATCATTTGTGAATATATATGAGTCAGTTATTAGGCTCTGTTCCGTTCTTTTAAACTATTTTAACACCAAAACCACACTGACTTGAATTAAATCTTAAAATTATTAGTGCTAATTCTCCAACATTTTTCTTCTCTTTCACATTTAATTTATTTGATACAATTTATTTAATATTCGGGTTATCTCTTCTCTTTTGCATAAACTATCACTTTTTTATTGCAAGGAATTTTTACGTTTCATTGAAGTCGTTTATTACAATAAAAATTTTCATAAGAGCTATTTATTTTATTTCTGATATTATATAATCTGTAGTTCTGTTGCTTCTCTTATTTCTAAAATAGGTAATTTGTGATTTCTCTTTTTTTCCTCTCATCCTGGCAGATTTTTCAGTTTTATTGATCTTTTCAGATTCCATTGATAATTTGTTTTTTATTTTCTATTTTATTGATTTTTTCATGATTTTAAATATTTCCGATTCTTAGATCATTTTTAACTTAATCTGTTCTTCTTTTTCAGTTTTCATGGTGCAAGCTGAGGTCATTGATTTGAGACTTTTCTTCATGTAAATATATAAATATACAAATACATAAATACATAAATATATAAATACAAAAATATATAAATATATAAATATATAGTGCTATAAAGTATTTCTAAGTGCTGCTATATTGGCACTATCAAATTCTAAAATTTTCATTTTCACATTGAGTCAGTTAAAATGTTTTTTAATTTACATTTTTATTTCCTCTTTTACCCACTGGTTATCTCAGTGTATTATTGGGTTTCCAATATTTGGGAATTTGTTTAAGAAGTTTTTCTGCTGCTGATTGTAATTTAATTCCACTTCAGTCTCAAAACAGAATTAGTTCACTTGAATCTTTTAAAATCTATTCAGACTTATTTTATGGCCCAAAACATGACCTGTCTTTATCTATGTACTGAGTGAACTTAAAAAGAATATGTATTCTTCTTTTGTTAAGTGGGGCGTTCTAATAATGTAAATTAGTTCAAGTTGATAGATTATGTTACCCAAGCTTTTCTTATTTTTACTGATATTCTTCTTATTAGTTATTGAGAGATGGGTATTAAAATCTCTACCTCTTACTTTATATTTGTTCTTTTTTCCTTGTAGTTCTCTTAATTTTTCTTCAACTTCTATCATCATGTGTATAAACATAATTGTTACATCTCTTGATTAATTGACCCTTTTATCATTTTGAAATAAACTTTATCTGTTAATATTTTTCATTCTGAAATCTCATTTGTCTGATGTAATATTTTCATTCAGCTTTCTTTTTAATATTTTTACCATGTTATATTTTTCCCATTCTTTGACTTTTAATTTATAAATGTCTATATTCAAAGTGTGTTTCTTGTAAGCAGCAGTTCAGTCTTGCTTGTAAATTTAATCTGACAATCTCTAAAAATGGGTTGGTTAGGCAATTCTCATTTAATATTATTATCCATAGTTAAGTTTCAGTCATTATCTTGCTTTGTTTCATGTTCCTCCTTATGTTCCTTGTTTACTTTGTCATTTTGTTCTTTCTTCCTTGTGATTGACTAATTTTATTTTGAATGATTTCATTAATTTATTTTGCTATTTATTTCTAGTTCTTTGTTTTGTTATCTTAGTGTTTTAAAGATTTATTATGTAGATTTTTAGCATATCATAGTCTACCTTAAATATGCCATTTCATTTATAGTCTGAAAAACTTATACTAGTATACTTCCATTTTTCTCCTCCAAAACTTTAAGCTATTGATTTCAAATATTTTACTTTTTTACAGGTGCTATAAACCCAATAATACATTATTATTTTAGTTTAAAAATTCAATTATATTTTCAAGAGATTTAAATATTCACAAAGATCTTATATAATTACCAATGTATTTACTGATGCTGTTGTCTTTAGCTCTATAGATAAATCTATATTTCCACTTAGTATTATTTTCTTTCTGCCTGAAAAATTTCCACCAACACTTCTTATAGTTTAACTATGCTTATGATGACTCCTTTAACTTTAGTTGTCTGAAAAATGTTTAGTCCACAGTCATTTTTTTAATGATATTTTGCTGGGTATAGAATTTTAAGTTGGCATTATTCTTTTTCAGTACTTTGAGAATATTTTCCTCTTTTCTTGTTCTATGGTGAGAAATCTGTTGTGTTCTTTATTTTTTTTATACATATTAAGTGTCATTTGAGATTGATCTTTTGCTGGCTTTGAACAGTTTTTTCCTGATGTTCCTTGGTTTTGCTTTGTGTTTCTCAAGAATGGAATTTATTGATCTTAGAACTGTGGATTTGTAGGTTTCGTCAAATGGAAAAATTTGTATTTATTATTTTTTCAAATATTCTTTCCCCGCCCCCCAATTGGTAACTTGAATTCCACACACATATAAGGAAAATTGAAATAGTCCTAGGGTTCATAGATGCTCTTCACATTGTTTAAATAATTTTTCTCTGCGTTCTTCATTTTAGGTAGTTTCTATTGCTACACCTTCAAGCTCTTTTCTATTATTATACATGATCTGCTGCCTATCCTATTTAGTGTATTCTTTATATCAGACATTGTAACTTTTATTTCTAGAATCTTTATTTGGATACCTTTTTATACCTTCTATTTTGTATTTAACAGTTATAATAACTGTTCTAAACTCCATGACTACTATTTTTAAAATTTGTGACAGTTCTGGTTTGGATTTGAGTGTTCTTTTCATTGTGAATTGTATTTTCCCATGTGCCTCATAATCTTTCTTTTTTTTTATTGAATAACAGTCATTGTGAATTTCAATTTCTTGAGAGCTCAATATTTTTGTATTTTTATAAATATTTTTGAGCATTTTGATTAGACATAGTTAAGTTATTGGGAAATAGTCTAATCCTTATGAAGTTTGCTTTAAAGATTTGCTATGTGGAATCAGAGCAAAGTTATATCAAGGGCAATTATTTTTTACTATTGAGGCAAGACACTTCTATATACTTTATATAATGCCCCACAAATCTTGATGTTTTTGAATTTGGCTTGTGGGAACAAGTATTTTTCAGTCTTGTGTGAGCGCAAGATACAACGTCTCCAATCCTTTTGGACTGTTCTTCCTGGCTTCAAAAGTTTTTCTTACACATGGGCTAATCAGTACTCTGCTAAAAACTGTAGAAGAATTTTTCCAGACATTCTTTATTTCACCCTATGCAGCTCTCTCTTCTTTGGTATTCTCTCCTAAGAACTCTAATCAACTGGGTCTTGTTAAAATGTCAGCTCCACCTACTGAATTCAGGGAGTTTTCTGAGCTCTGCTTTGAGTTCTTCCTTGTGTTGCAGCCTGGAAAATCTCAGGGCAGTAAGATGATGCACTGTAGTGTTCATCTCATTCATTTCCCATTTCTTAAGAATCACTGTTTATGTTGCCTAATAATCAGTGGCTTGAAAGTTGATGTTTAACATATATTCTTTATTTTTTGTTTGTTTCTTTTGAGATGAAAAATCCAGTTTCTGTTACTCTATGTTGGCTAGGGGCCAAAGGTTGAGTTTTATTATGTATTAATCTTAGATTTTAGATTAGAGATGCCAAGAAAGATAAAATCTTATAAAATAATTATGCTACAGATAATCTTAAAATAAATAAAATATATGGGCTATATTTCAATTAAATATTACAGAACCAAAGAAATAATATATGATTAACCTTTAAATATATTGTAAAGATTAGAGTTCAACATAAGAATTTACTGAGAATTTTACATTTAGAGACCTTCATAGAGAAGATGTAGGGTTGGCAAACTTTCTGAGGCTGGTGTGAAATAGTTGGACAAAGTCTTCCCATGAAGGTAAACAATATTAAAGGTGTGTTGTACAAAATGATCAGAGGAGATATTTTTTATGGCAGAGGTCAAAAAAGAATATGTTTTAAAAAGTAAGTAAATGTCATATTTAAGAAACTTTGCTTTATACATAAAATTACCATTAAACTTTTGAAATAAATGTGTAATAGAATAATGAAAGTTATTTTCAACAAGAATATTAAAGATGAAGTGACAAGGAAAAAACATTAGAGAGAATAGTAAGAAAGCTATTACACTTATTTAAGTTGAATTGCTACACTGATAATGAAGATGAAAAGAATCAAACAGAAATGAGAGTATGTGGTAAAAATTGGCAGTTTTTAATGATTGATTGTATGCAAGAAAGAGAAATGGTCAAATTTCTAAGATGTCTGAAATTTAGATAAAGGAGCATATAAAAACTCACAATAGAAAACATAACATCAAGAGAACTTAGTCTATAAAACTAAAACCAAAATGAACCAAAGAAAAGGTGACAACATAATAAAATAATAAATAAAAATGTTTATTAAATGTGCAATATGTGTAGGCATTATAAAAAAGTCTTCCCATGGACTACCTCATTTAATAATCACAACATTGTTATGAACATCTATGATTATCTGCAAGTTACTAAAGAGAATATTAATATGTCTTCTACTCAAGGTACAACAAAACAATGATGGGGACAGGATTTTAAATATCAATATATTCAACTCCAGAATCCAGTTTCTTGTTATAGATAATTACTATTAAGATAGTTTAGGCATAGTCTTAAAGAAAAAAAATATTGGGTAGAAGTTAGTCTAAAATTGTATGCCAAATAAGAAATTTTAATTGTCTTGTAGAATATCCAGCCTTAAACAATTTTGATAGTCATAACTAACAACTACTCTCATAGTTTTGACTGTCTACAATCTGAGATAGTATTACATTATAACTGCATCCTTCTGTATCAAGTATATCAATATTATTTTGGACATAGAAGAATATTTTATTTTTGTTATCACATTATATTTTTGCTCCTATGCGAAAAAAAGAAATAGTTTAAAACATTACTGCTATATCTACTAGGACTTGAATCACAGTAGATTTGTGTCTGGGGTAATTGTGATTACTTTATTTTGTTTATTTTCTAGCTACGCAGTAAATCTCCTAACTGACAATGAACTGTTAAAGTCTCAAGGCCTATAATGTCCTGTCTTTCTCCATTAGATTTTTTTCCTATCAGGAAGTTAATATTCACTCCTACTCATTCATTTATCTGTAATAAAAGAGATATAGATAATATCAACGTAAACTACTCTTATAGGTCATTTAGAATTGTCAGTATATACATTAAACTTTACACACACACACACACACACACACACACACACACACACACAAGCTAAGCAGCAGAAAGAAAATGCAAGGACTGAATTACTTAGTTTACTTAGTACAAATTATGGTCCAGACACCATGCAAAACAATTTTATTTAGTCTCATTTAATACTTTCAACAATTTTCTCCTTTGTTTGAAACATTCTCGATATCACTTAGGTAATAAGCTTTGGAGCCAGATTTCACTGTCTGACATTAGAGTTCAAGTTTTTAACCACTGTGTCATGCTGCTCTATATTGAGATATAGTAATTCAATATAGTGTCTGCCATTTATTTTAATAAAGGAAATCCTATGTGGTGAAGCCAATTTCTTAAAAGTAAAACCTCTCAAATAAAATGTCTATGTCTTCTTTCCATATTGCCATACCTACTCTCCAGAAGACTCTGAGTATCTCTTTCTTCTCCTCACTTTCAAATTATCTCATTTGGGAGACCTGATTATAAAATAGTGTGTCTGATATTTCCACGAAGGTACCAAAACATACCTTCACAGCCTATGTTCCATTTCTTAAACAGATGTAATAGCAACAAATTTTGATTATTTTTTCTAAGGTGAAGTTTACTTTTCATAGTCATTAAGAGTTATCCACAGTCAAACTTGGTAGCTAAAATAAATTACTAAGTAAAAAATGCCATTTAGGTTTTGTTTGTATGCTTTGTTTTGTTTTGTTTTGTTTTGTTTTGTTTTGTTTTTTCAAGTGATGGATTTAAAGCACTGAAGGAAATTTTGTAATGGAACTCATAAAATGTCTCTTGGGGAAATATAAAAAAAGAGATTTCAAAAATGTTTTGAGTTCCAGCCTCATTGTAAGATAATTGTGCAACCTTCTCAATTTTCTACCTTTAAGCTGCCACAATAATTTGGAGTGATATATTATGAGGTAATTTTGATAAGTTGATAATGTCACTTATAATAATAAAATATATATCTAGTCCTACAATAAAGAGATTTCATTGTTTACTTTGAACA
The DNA here is from genome assembly GCA_030015415.1 of Cynopterus sphinx. Classification (NCBI taxonomy): domain Eukaryota; kingdom Metazoa; phylum Chordata; class Mammalia; order Chiroptera; family Pteropodidae; genus Cynopterus; species Cynopterus sphinx. Next base: position 75,219,991 of record CM057380.1, on the reverse strand, counting down.
AAAATTAGTACATTACTACATTTAGGAAATTAATAAATGTCCCTTTCAAGAATAAAATTGGTTTTCATATTAATTAAACTGAGTCACATACCTTGATTTATATGTTTAAGTATTTGCATTTCCCTATGTTTATATATGTTTATTATAGATTCAGCAATTATATTCACAGAATAATTTTAGTCATCTGAATTTTAACATCTTACAGTAAATATAAATTATTATGTGAATGGAGAATGGTATAAATTGAGATTTAAGCATAAAATACCAAAATCATAATCTTTTACAGATTTTCATAAATGGAAATGTATACTAATGTTTTGTTTTTTAAAAAGTTAAATACAACAGAACATACACTTGAATGGTAGTCTAAGGCATTATGGCAGTGGTATTGATAAGCTCAGGAAGAATAAGGGTGTGAAGTTTAAGAAAAACTATCAAGGATATAAGAAGCAACATATGGTACACCTATTTTGTGAATGTTGACCTTCTTAACTTTGGGTATATTCAAGTAAATAAGGAAAAATAAAATGTGACTACTTCACCAATGTAGAAAATTTTAACCATGCAGACCAATGAAGGAATCTCATTGCATTGTACTATTTGTACAATTAAATGTGCAAATATAATATTTTTTGAAACATTAAACAAATTTTATTTTAGGGGATGACATAGCATTAGCTTTTTCATTTTATTTTTTAAGTCTATAAAATCTCAAAAGTTGTGTTATCTGTTATTGACAAAGCAATCCACTTACTCTGTGTTTTAAAGTCAATCATATTCATATGATTACATAATTTTAAATTTTAGTAATTAATAAAATCTTTCTGTGATGTCATGATTATTTCTACTTACAATTTCTTTGCTTATTATTGATAATCTTTTTATCTGTGAGTCTTTATACTATTATTCTGGTTGATATAAAGGAACAAAAGAAGTTCTAACATTTAGCTTGCTTTGTGGGAGGTACAAAAGCCTTCATTTCAGATCATTTTGAGAAGTTTGACTACAAAATCAGTTTGAGTGGAGAATAAGGAACTGAGTAGGTGGAAATAATTAGAGACAGGAGCAAGATGGTGAAAGATATTGTATGTGAATGAAGAATACCATATGGTGTTAATTTAATGTATATATCATGGCTGCATATTTTTCTAACATCCTTCTCCCCACATGTTTTATGATATCTAAAAAATATTCAAAATGTCTTTATATTTTTTGAATTTAAAATCATAGTAGTCCCTTACTTTCTGATAGTCTCCTAAAGCTTAGCTCTTTTTAGTGTTCTTTGATCTCTCTTGTTTTAAATGATATTAGAATTTCAAAACAACAATATTGTATGGTCCAATAATAATATTTATTACAGGATTATGCAAAGAAGCATTTGAATGTATTCTTTTCTCCTTGTTTTCTTTAAACAATATTTCTTGATTTTTAAAATAATTTTGATTAATGATATTTACTTTCAAAATACTGGATTTCTTTTTCCATTTGTAATTTCTATAATTTCTCTGTCTTTTGCTCACTGTTGTTTTGAAAAGCTTTTTATCTGGTACCAGTTTCTTTAAATACTTTCTCTTTAATTAAAAAAAAAGATCTAAAAACTCTAATATCTGGAAAAAGGAAAGAATTAAAGTGAAGGAAGGAAAAAGGAAGGAAAGGAAGAAGGAAGAAAAAAGTAAGAGAGGAAAAGAAAGAAAGAAGGGAGAGTTTACAAAATTAAAATTGATTGTCATGCATTTTTATTACTCTTACATATGTGGTACATATGTTTATAAATATTAGTCCCTCATACAAAAATGAGAAACATGGAATTTAGTTCCTATTTAAAAATATATTTGAGAGATATTTTGATTATTCAGGAACATTTTAAATAAAGAAGCATTTTATGTTGTTTTTGTTAGTCTATATAATATATTTAAGTACTAAAAATGAAGTAAGTATTTTTTTTTTAATTTATGATATGAAAATAGACTTCTTACACTAGGAAGAAAGCTAGAAAGTTTAATATGAAAAATTTCCTCCACTCACAAATAGTTCAGATGGTTTTTTGTGCATATCTGTTTTTTTATGTCCAAAGTCACCAAGGGAAATTTAAATTTGCTGTCCCTTTATGTATTTCCATCAAAAAAATAGTAAGAGCTAATGTTCTGAAAATTTGAACCAGACCTATTTTTCTGTTTCTTACTGATTTTCAAACTATTGAACATCTTTAGACCATTTTCTTTTACATTGACAATCTGCTGAAACTCATAACTAAGAGAAGTTTTAATCCCTGTAGTTTCCTGAACCCCTATTTTGCTACTAACTTTGGAGCAAATTTAAAGGTCCAGCTATAGCTTTTGATGAAACTTTCATCACCAGCACTTTCACCAGACTTAGTCTTTTAGCCACAAACTCCTCACTTCCTATCTCATCCAGTCTGAACTGTATTCTAGCCTTAATTTTAGCTATTTTAATCCTTCTACCATTTATTCTCAACATAGACATAATGCTATTTTTAAATTAACCTGTTCATGTTTTGCTGTTTCATACTCTCCAATGGCTTCCCCATTTATTGAGTATAAAAGCCAAAAATATTCTTAAAACTGAAAAAATTATAAAGGGATCTGACATATTGCATATCACACATAATCTGACTTTGGGGACTCATCTTCTATTAGCCTCAACATCATTTCCTCCCCTCTGAGCACACTGACCTTAATGTTCCTGAAATCAATCTTCAACCTAAGATCTTTGTCTTGGCTTGTTACTAGTCTTTCCTAGATAATACCTTTTCATCCATTAGGTGTTTGCTCAAATGCATGACAAGCTGACCATTTTATTCAAAATATTTCCCTCAAAAACTCATTTATTTATATTCTTGGTTAATTTTTAATGTTTGTGTGTGTGTTTTAATTACTATTTATCTAACATGTAATATACTATTTATTATATTCATGAATTTTTGTCTACTTCCTTTCCCTTTCACCTCTCTCCTCACCACTCTGTTCACTGCATACTACAGCATAAACTCCAAGAGAGCAGAGTTCTTTTTTTTTTGTTTACTGATGATTCTTAAATCCTTGAAAAGTCCATGGAATAGAGTTACCACACAACGTTTACAAATGAGTGCTTCCAGGAGTTTTATTGGGTTAATGAGCATCTTACTTTAATGTTGATCTTCTCTAGTCACATGATTAAAAGATTGTCTATTTTAAAGATTTTTTAAAATGTCCTCTCTGATTATTTAAAACAATTTTTTATCAATTTTTATGGGATGCATGACTTTCTCTTTCACAGGAATCTTTTATTTTTAAAGAATTATTTTATATACACTAGCATATATGCTTTCCATTTTCTGGTACCTTTTTTTGTTTGTTTGTTTAATTGACTTTTTTTTTCTTACTGTCATAATCAACTTCCAATTCTGAATATCTATTTCAGCCCTCATGGAAACTTTCAGCATGATGAACTCTTTATCATAGCACCTGAAAATTGTTATAGTTTAAAGAAAAATACAAAGGCCAAGAAAAGTATTACTTTATATGACAATTCAAGCCATTTGTTAACAGAAGACTGAGTTGACATGCTGTAACTTTAGTTTTATTCAATGATTTGTAAGTAATTTTAATTTATAAGTACAGGCAGTTCTTTTCTGAACCCATTATGTAAAGTAGAAGAAAGAATATGAAATTGATTATTTTGGAAATTATAGATAAAAATTACTCATTTATGTGAATGTGTTACCACATTCTTATTGTATAACATGAATAGGTCACTTCATAGCTCTGAAACTTATTCTTTAATATCTTGTTTACCTCTAGCATTAAGTCATTCTACTGTACACTTTAGGTTCTTGATTGTAGGAAGATCTATATGACCCTTTTCTGACCCTAGAGTTTGCCATTTTTCATGTTGATAATATCAATTCTTTGGCTGCTCTCACTTTTAGATCATTGATATCTTAGATTTGTTCCCTTTCTCTTAACTGTATGTCAAACTAGATTTCTTTACCCTAGTTTATACTGCAGAGAATAAACTGTGAAGTACAACCTACTTGCATTTTTCCCTTATTATTCTAACAATTAGCAATGATAAATCAAATCAAAGTTTATCTAGAGCAAAAGTAATTTTCACAGGAAGTGATATTTTCTAGAAGCATGTAAAAAAGTAAGAGGCTACTATTGTGTGCAATTATCATTGATGAAATCAATCAGTACACCTTGCCAGATATAGCTATAAGAGTCATTGTCTTCATCATCATCATCATCATCATCATCATCATCATCATCAGTGCTTTTTGTGTACTTAATCATTTAATAATGATTAATCTCAACAATTATAGTGTAAGGGAGTTAGAGTTTTAATTGCAATTATGCAAGTAAAAACCTGAGACACAGAGAGGTCAAGTAATCCTTTTAAGATAACAGAGAGCTTGTTGATGGTGAAGTTAAAATTCATATAAAGTGTCTGACTTCAAAATTCATTTTTTTAATTACTATACTATTTGATTTTATTCTACTTAAACTATGGGCAGGAAATTTAAGTCATTTCAAGATGATTAACTATTAAAATCTTCATGAAAGGCATAAGTAGAGAGTTTTAGATGACACCATGAATAATTTATAGTTAGATTAGAATTCATGTTAGCACTGGCTTTTAGAAAATTTAGTTTTCCTATTTCAACCATCTTAACAAAGTATCCCAGAAAGTACTTAGTGAATGTATTAAAGTCCTGAGTGACATGTTATAGTTGAATTTTGGGTTAGATCTTTAGACAACAAAGATATGACCTGTACAGTGGCAGTAAAATTAATGAAATAAAACTTAGATTATCAGACTGGTTGTCTTTACTGGTCAGTTCACCTAAGCTCAGTTTAGCTGTCCATTCGTGAGCAATTCTGAGAAAAACCCTGAGGGTTTGGGTCTGTTTGGTCCCTATTATGTTATAGTTTGGCTAAACTGAAAGCTGAGAGTAGAAAGCTGTGTCTTCCACTACTTGTTAAATGATACTTATTAACTATGAATTTCAAATAATTCTTTCTGGAGGAAGCAGGTTTCAGGGCTTCTTTGGTTAAAAATGTAGAAAAAAGTATCAGAATTGAAAATATCTCACATTAAAATAGTTGTTCCTCTCACATTTCAAAACATCAGACCTACACTTTTAACTTCAAATTGTAAAAAATAGTAATTTGGCAATAAATTTTATACTGATATATATACTAGTATAAGTGACTGCCTATTCTTAGATTTCAGAAAGTTTGATGAATTCAAATTCCCCTGATGTGTAAATTTTCAGTGTCTTCTCTATATATTGTATCTTTGATTTTATAAATCTAGTTATGCTAAAATCATCAGCAGCAGCAGCATCATCACCTGGTGTAACCATGGCAACCAAAAAAATTCTAAAAGTTTCTGGAATGTTTTAAGAAGGAGAGAAAAACTGGTTGAATTTGGGATAGCCTTGGGATTTTCAAGTGTAGAGTTCTGACTCAAAGAATTGTGAGTTGCTAAACTTAATGAGGACCAAAGAAAGCAAAAACCATCAAATAGTGAAAGGACTAAAGGTATACAATATGTAAAGATTTAATTATTCAGTTGGTAGTGTTATTAGAGCAGTGAAGAGTTGGAAAAAGTCAGAAGGCTAACCTGACTTTATATTAAACATATAAATTTTTTGTTTTAGAGTAAAAATGCAGTTACAAAAATATAATTGTGCTTATGTATGTCAGATTAAGGATCATATTGTGTTGATTGTTTTAACTTCCTTTTATTTACTTTCTAAATTTTATTTAATGTAGTAAATTTAATCACATATAATGAATAAAATTTAGCTGAAAATTGTGATGCACAATAATAGCCACAGTTATTGGAATTTGATGGGTGCCATAGAAACATATTGGTTGCCCGAATCATCTAATAAAGTCTTGGTAATCTTTAAATGTTCTTCTCCTCAATCAAGAAACAACCAAGTACTTGTCAAGTATGCTATATTTGGTCCCATATTAAATTGTGTGAAATGTATGACAGAAGGATAATATAGTATTAAGTCTCTTTTTTCAAAACTAAGCTGTATAACAGTAAAAAATGACTGACACATGAAAAACATTATATAACAAAGCTACATTTAAAAAAAAACTAAACCTCATGATAGAAACAATTTGTGAACATGCACTGTATATATATATACTTGCAAAAAATGAGCAAAAGGAATTTGAGAAGGGGCATCAGTGTCAGCTAAGATCACCAAAAGGGAGAACTAAACAGGAGGTTAGAAGATGATGCTGGCTGTAAAAGAGCAGGAAAGAGGAGACATGCAATGGAGAAAACATGGAATCGTAACAAAGGCAACAACTGAGAGTGCCGAAGTGAAAATTATACTAAGAATCTTTAACTGAAGTAGTGAAAAGTAAATGGAAATAAGTCAAAAAAATTATTTATGAGCTGTATAGCTAAGGGGATATTTGAAATTTTTCAATAGTTTGCAACCACAGATTTTGAGCTCAGAAGTGACATTCAACTTAGCAAATGTTATGATCTGACACCTAGGTTATAATTAGTTATTTATACTTGGCAATAGTGACATGTTGAGATTTTTGGGGTAGAGAGATTTGTGTAAAAGGATCTGGGAACAGCAATTTGAATGAATGAAACTCCTTTGCAGGTAACATTAAATTAATTAAGATGATTAATATTGAATGAATATGTAAAAGAGACAAGATAGCAAAGGAAATGGATTCAAGAAGATACTCAATCTTTTTTCAGACTACCTTTTCAATATGAATGATCACTGCTTCTTAACCATAGTATGTAGAAGGCAAACAGTATAAGACTCTTAGAACCATTCAAGAAATTAGTAAAACGAGAGAGTGATGTCTTGGCATTTTGAAAGCTTTGAAGATGAAGTGAGTAATGAAAGTATCAAATGTTGCTTAACAGATCAAGTAGACTCTAAGAAAGTAAGAAAAAGTATCTTTAGATTTAGCAATTTGGTGATTATTCTTGACATTTATCCCAGTGGTTTTTTTGAACTGGTCAAAGGTGGAGAATTAATGCATTTAATGAAGCAGAAAAGAGTAGATAAGATAATCTCTCTATAATTGTTTTGAATGAAAAATTAGTAGTTACATGAGCATTTTGGCATGAAGAATGGAACTAGGAGAGGATATTTTACTTGCTTTGCTTAAGAAGTAGTTTCTTGAGCATGTGTAACCATTGAAGAGGTTAAAAAATATGAGGCAGCATAATTGATTGTGTTTAAAATAGAAAAAGTAGAGAGAATCAGAACTGCAGGTGAAAGAAGTATGAGAGAGGGAAGGACTGATTTTTGGCTTTAGACTAACAAATTCTAAAACTTGATTTTTGTGTGTGTGTGATTATTGCCATGCACTTTCAACTTCCTGCCATGCACGTGGTGCACATATGTGCTCTTGCCTCTGCTGCCACACACACAAAGAGCCTCACATCTATCTGAACTTGATTAGACTATTATTCATATTCAAACATGAGAGTGCTAAACATAGATAGCATAGTATTATCTGTTATTATTTTAGTTTATTTTTTGATAGTCTTCGAATAGGAATATCTTTAGTTTTACTGCCAAACCTGTATTCCCTGGGTCAATAGTAATTTAAGTCAAATTTATAAATGTTCAAAAAAAACATTTTTAATAAGTAACTGAATATGGACTTGAGAGATATTTGGGTCTATCTTTCCTTTCTTCTTTTTACACAGCAGAATGCCTCCACATACATACACACAAAATATTCTGTTTCATAATACCATTCATGTAGCCTGTGGTTTTGTCACTGTAAGTTACAAATCTTGTGAAGTAAAGCTCAGAAAAGACCTGAACTCATTATTTCACAATCAAGATTCTTACAATAAGTCACATTTCCAATGGAAAACTCACAGGGTGACATTCACATTCCTTTAAATTCTCTGTTCTAAGTAGAAAGTGGCACAATTTCTAAAATGTCCACTGACTGACTGTCAATAGAACTTTTAATGAGCTGTTACCTGTACAATTCTTTGAGCAGTTCAAGCCAGGGCTCTTTATATATAAAGTAGACATGTAAAAGTAAAAGACAAGTGAGTAAAAAGCATATTAGATAATGAGAGTACTCACTTTAAGGAACAGGAAAAAGATACAATATAATAGCTTCAAAGGAAAAGTAAAAATTGAAGACATTATCACAATTACCTTTATAAATGCCCAGAATAATGTCAGAATGCTTTGGGAAAGTCATAAAATGCTTTCCTAAAGAAAATGTTAGTGTTCATATAGTGTTTCTGAGCTTTATGTAATTAGTGATAAAGAATTAACCAAAAAACACTTTAATTGAGGAGAAAAAGCTTAAATTATTTTAGTCCATTCTTTTTTTGATTGGCTACTTTTTTATATTTTTTTTTATACCCTGGATCTGACTATACTCTTCGAATACCTTTTTCACCTCTCCAAAAGTCAGGACCTCAACCTGCTAAATAAATCACCAACTAATTAGTAATGAACTCCCAGAAGTCAATTAACAAAGTAAATCTCCTAATGGTGAATCACTATTATGTCTTGTCAGTTGTTTGAATATAGACTTAGATCATTAGATGGAATGCCAATGTATTATGACAGATATATTAAGTATCAAAAATAGCAAAGAACAAATTATAGTCTTTTGGAGAGGTCTTAGACATTTGTCCTCCTCCTCCATCCTCCTCCTCCTCTTCTTCTTCTTCTTCTTCTTCTTCTTCTTCTTCTTCTTCTTCTTCTTCTTCTTCTTCTTCTTCTTCTTCTTCTTCTTCTTCTTCTTCTTCTTCTTCTTCTTCTTCTTCTTCTTCTTCTTCTTCTTCTTCTTCCTCCTCCTCCTCCTCCTCTTCCTCCTCCTCTTCCTCCTCCTCCTCCTCCTCCTCCTCCTCCTCCTCCTCCTCCTCCTCCTCCTCCTCCTCTTCCTTCTTCTTCTTCAACGTAGCTATTTGGAACACAGTATCTAGAGCCAGAATGCCTGGGTTCTTATCCAGACTCTATCATTTCCTAGGTAGTTAGTTATTTCACTTCTCTAGCACTTGGTTTCTTCATCTATATAATGGAGCTTATGATGGTACTGATATGAAGGACTGTAATGAAGATTAAATAAAATGTCAAGGAGATATGTAGCAAATTGTGAGCATTTTACAAATGGTCACTGCTAATATTTAACAGTTTCTTTTTTCCAGATGAAAAAAAATACATAGTACATAAGAATCTTCCCTATTTTTTTTAAAGAAACTCTATTTTAGATTATAAATAAAAGAAATATAAAATGAAAGAATTTGACTTCAACACATTTTTCTTTGTTCTCCCAACTACTATCCTTGGGAAAAAAGTGTTGACATTTTGGAGAAATGAACTATTGGGTAAATATTACAATTTCCTTCTTCTTGCTTTTGACATTTACTATGTCCACCAACTAACTAAGTGAAACCATGCAAATACTGTTCAAAATGAGGCAAAAGGTAATATTGAGATTTGAGGAGTAGAGACAAATTTTTAAATTCTGCATTTTGTTCCTATGTGTACCTTTCACTTTGACTGAAAAGAAACAAATTATAATTATAACTGAGTCAAGACATTTTTCAGAATTTTTAAGTTCAACATTCTCTTCAGTGCTAGCCAAAAAACCCAGTGGATTAAAGAGAGTCATGGTCCAAGCCATCAACTGTCTCTTAAAATCCATGTTTATTATTCTACTTTAGAGAACATGGATTGTCTTTCCTCAGCAAATACCAGCTCTGGAATTGTTTATTAAGTGTCTATATCATTAATACTTCCAAGGGGCTTTTTGGCCTCAGAGTACCCTTTCTTGGCACAGATGCTTGTATTTTCAAAACTTCATTGCTGGCAGTGTAACTTGGAATATTCTCTATGTACCGTCTGCAAAACATTCTGGGATTTGTTGTCTCGTGTGAAATTGCCAAAAATATTGAAGAATGGCTTTGGGGATAGTGCAACTGTGGCATGATTTTGTTGGAAAAGGGATGAACAGAGGAACACTGAAAATTAAAAGAACATCCTTAAATTACGTAGCAATTAAACTTGAAGAAGTGGAGGTATAAAATCTATGTGGCTTATCAAAGTGTTGGCACCTTAATTTTCTATGTTCAGCACATTCCTCCACAAATATTTTCTGATTTTACTTCTTTTGGGTCTTTTGGTCACATACATTTGTGATTTCTGATAATAATAAAATCAACATGTAATGTAAACCCTTGCCTGAAGGACTTGAAGTACTCAAGGATTATAATAATGCTAGTATTTTTTTTTGTCTGAGTTCTTTTTTTAATGTTTTCTTTCTTTAGTCTTTTTGATTTTGTTAATTCATTTAATGCAATAATTAGTTTATCAAATGATTCCTCTATCGATCTTTAATAATACTTCTTTGTGTAACTTTTTGATGTAAACTTACTAAAGTCTACTTTAAGTTGATAATGAATTACTTCTCATAAAATATAGGAAATGTGTAAGTATAACTTTCCTCACCCCCATGCTATTGTTATCATATATAGTACATATCTTAAAATCAAACATAAAGTCTATTATTTCAGGTAACAACTTGAGTAGTTTTTAATTTTTAAGATAATTTTAAATAAATTATTTAAATTAAATAATATAAATAATTTAAGAAAAGAAATGATATATTAATGAATAGTAACAGAAGAAGGTAAAGTAAAAATTATTAGACTCATGTTATCTTTGTCATTCCAGCTTCTAAATACAACATATTTTTGTATAAAGTTGTCCTTGGTAAAATAAAATGATACATTCTCATGTTATCATGACAAGTATATAATTTTTGTATAGTAAACTATTCTTGTAAGAATTCCAAAATTGATTTTATGATAGTGTTAACTTAGACTCAAGTTAATTATAATAGCAATTTGATATTATATGTGCACACACAGACATAAACACATAATCTAAGAACTAACATTTTATACTGCTTTTCATTTCACTAAGCAATTCAACATGCTTTTCCCCCCTTGATTATATTGAAAGAATCTACTGTTACAGAATATTACATTTGAATCAACTATGTTCTGAAAAGTCAATTTCTTTACCACAAATTATATAGTAAAATTTTAAGTTTTGTCAAATTTAGTCACCTCCTTGATCATAAAATTATCAGCATGTAGTCAAGTCAATCTTTTGAGCCTATATAAAAAGCTGTATTTCTAACTTTTAAAGTAGTTTCTAATTTCTTTCTCTCTCTCCATACACACACACACACACACACATACACACACATATATATGTATATATGTACACATACACATATATATGTGTATATATGTAGTTTATATATTATTTTGTTTGTTTTGTTTCATTATGATGCTAAATGTATGTGAATGTTTTTATATAAACTGTGGGCCATGAGGATCACATGTGAATAAGCAGTATACTTTGTTCTGACAATGGGAGATCTTTAATATCATGACAATCAATGTTGATATAATGAAGAGCAATTTATTATGTGTTTATCAGAGTTCCAGAACACACTGATTGTAGAGTGAAAGCTCATGGAAATAAATTATGAAGGATACAAATGAAGACACACATTTTCATGACTGTGCCTCATTTCCAGAGCCTGGTGATAGTCCTGCTGTTCTCAGCATGTTATTCAGTGATGACCTCATTGGTAACTTAAGATGCATTCAGCTATCTGGCACCTAGATGGCAGCCTACAAAATATAAACACAGTGCCTTCAATAGACCATAAAACAGGACTAAAATCTACAAACTAATAGAAGCCCCTGTTACATCACTACACCGCTTGGGTACACCCAGCAAATTAATTCCTCATGTGTATATTTGGAAAAAAATATTACATCTGTATGTGTGTAAAAATTATTCTTATTTTATTTTGTTTGTTAAAATGTAATGTCTTATAACAGGAGTACATGTCAATAAAGATGACTTTGAAAAAGATAGGATTGAGAAGCATGGTTTGATTGTATCAGCCAAATTATGTAACGAAACATTTGAAATACTAACTACAGTTTAGAACTCAGTGGAAAGAAACACTTCAGTGCACCTTCAGGAAATAATAAAAGCTTCTCTTTCTTTAGTCTTTTGGACAATAGTCACTCACACAAATGTGTTACCATTGATCTGTATCTGTTTTAGCAATGACATTTAATCTTGTTTTAGGAAAATTTTCCTTAAGGTTGAATGAATATCACTATATCTTTTGATTTAGGATGTTTAAAACCTGTGATGATAATTTTCTAAATATATATATGTATATGTATATGTATATGTATATATGTATGTATGTATATAGATATAGATATATAGATATTTATATAGATATGTATGTATATAGATATAGATATAGATATAGATATAGATATATAGATAGATATATATCTGTCTCTCTCTCTCTCTTTCTATATATACACACACACACACACACACACACACACACACACACACACACACAGTACTGTCTTCTTAACCATCTAAGCTTTAGCAAGTTCAGGCAGAGTTCCTCTTCTTCAGAGCTTATATTGGATTTGCCTCATAAATAATTTCATGTGAAGAAGCCAATGATGCTAAGATGGTAGATGCCTGCAAGTCTAATTGTGATAGATGAAGCATAGTTTCAGAAAAAAAGATTTATTCTCATTTCAGAACCTTATATTTTAGTTAACATTATTCCTTGAGAATACAAATCTGAGATGCAGGTCTCCTATATTATCTCTAAAACATTTTCATAAGAAAGGGATGCCTACTCAAGTATTTGTCAGTCAAGGGACAGTTTCACTGAAGTATCTATCGACTTAGATATAGAGTCAAAGAGAATGGATGAGTCATATTTTTGTGCCCACTTGAAACATCTTTCTTATACTTAATATAAAATATAAGAGGTATTTCTTGAAAGGAATCATACTAAAAGATAAGTTCTCTTATAGCCTACTCCTTGCCTGGGAAGATATTATGAAGAAAAAGGTCTTCATCACTATTAACTCTTTCCAATACTGCAGCTGGCATAAAAGTAAACACAAGAGGAGAAAATCATTCTGAATTATGAATGTTGTTTGCTATTTTCATAGCACTGGTGGGAATGTTAACACTTAATCAGTCTCTCTGGCATTATTTCCTGTCTATATTGCCAGCTTTGTCAGCATGAAAGATACTCTGATTCTCTTCTGTGGTGTCAAGAACAACAGGCCACAGCATCAATGACATTCCAATCAGTGGCATATCATTTCACGTTAGCTGTTATCAGATATGATATTTCACTAACGCATTTTGACAATATCTGGCACAATATAACTCTCTCTCTCTCTCTCTCTCTCTCTCTCTCTCTCTCTCTCTCTCAAAATGGAGATTAACCACAAAACACTTTCACTGTTTTAAATTTTGAAGACAGAAGGAAATATTCTCTTTAAAAATGTAATACAGCTTTCTCCTTAAGAGTACTTAATCCTCTTTTATGAAAATGAAGCCTTTAGATTTTGAACACACTTGATAGTTACTTCATGTTAAAAAAATACTCAAACTGAAATGCTAACAATTAAAAAATGCTAACATTGCATACAACTCCCAGTTGTGAACTACAACTGTTAAATAATAACAAAAGCTTTTTGTTTTGGCAAATACCTGTCCTATTTTAGACACTATGAATGTTCATTTCAGTGTTCACAACCACTCTTTGAGGCAGGCATTTTTGTACTAAGTACACACATGTGGAAATCAAGTTCAGAGTTGTTGAAAAGCTTCCCCAAGATCACTTAAAAATTAGGGCAAAGCCCAACTTCAGTGTACTCATGCACTCTCTACTGCCATTGAAAGCTGTCCTCATTTTCTGAAATCTACTTATTCAATTACCAAATTATTCTAAAATCAGAAAAAAATATAATTTTCCCCATAATTGAAAGAATTTTGCAATACAATATAAAATGATGGCCACAGAAAGTCATATTGAAATATCTCTATATAAGATTTTGTCTTTGGAATTGTCCTTTTGTACTATATAATAATTAGTTAAGAAAATTAAAAAGTAAGGCATTCAGTGTTTGCTACTAGCAAAAAAAAAAAAGACTAAAAAATATAATGTGTTGTTGATCCAAGATAAATTTAGAGCAAATGAAAATTTCAGATCTGGAGGTGTTTAAATCTGGCCTTGTATCGCCAAAGGGAAGAGCAGAGTATTACTGACAAATGGGGGTAGGGAGGGATAAAGAGAAAGTTCAAGAGAGACTGCAAAGCACTGTAAAAAATTAGCAATCCACACACTGTTACCAAAAAGACCAGATCTGATCACTGTGTATGAAGTGATAAAATGTATCTGGATATATATTGATCTATCAAGTCAGAACTATGAAATATCCTGAAGATAAAACAATCATTTATGCATTAAAACATCAAGAAAATTGTACACAACTCCAAAATGTACACAACTCCAAAATGTACACAACTTTTATTTTTAACAATGCAAGCTATTAATATGAATGCATGCTATATATTTAGTATATAAAAGACAGACTACACATTTTCCTAAGATTATTTTTACAATTAAAATATTAAGAGAACATTTGTATCAGACCAACAATAATTTAAACAGATGAAGTAATGCATTCTTTTACATCACTTCTACATAAGCAATATTCTTTGAGGTTTCTAAGTGGCTTAAAAGGTGATTTTATAGTTTGAAATATTGTCCTTTCTAGTTTTATGGCCGGAGCAAAACAGTATTCGTCTGGAATGCATATAATATTGCACACAGGGTTAATTAGGTTAGGGATGAATTAATTTGTAACAATTTCCGTTATTTGACAGGCATCAATAATGTAGTATATTACTTGCATTCCAGACATCAGCATACTGCCATGACCCAGTCAAATTCAATTTGAGAAAATCTCGGATCACATGAATATTTTATTATTGATTTTTTTTGTAACATCATATTTTAAACCGGGTTTGGTTATAAACCGCCATAATAACTTGAAGAGATGTTTCAGAAAACCACACTGTTGATGAATGGAAATCATGCTTTCTGCAGCGAAATGAAAACTTACAATCCTCTTCCTGAAATGAGATGTTAAGGTATAATTTTATACATTATTAACAGCTATTAAGGAAGTTATTTTTCTAAGCAATCTCCTATCCTTTGATTGGATGTTTTTGTGGGGGAGGGAAAGGATGATGATAGTTTATATAACTTAGTTAACCTGGCCTCTTTGCAAACCCTTTTCATTTTAGATCATTTTCAGTTGAGTAATTTGACTTCTAAAAATCTCTCCATATATTCAGACCCCTATTTGTTTGCTCATAACTATCAGATAGAAAATCTGATTTTGCACATAAATGATCAGATGGCAG
The DNA here is from genome assembly GCA_030015415.1 of Cynopterus sphinx. Classification (NCBI taxonomy): domain Eukaryota; kingdom Metazoa; phylum Chordata; class Mammalia; order Chiroptera; family Pteropodidae; genus Cynopterus; species Cynopterus sphinx. The sequence goes on along the minus strand of CM057380.1, from coordinate 75,204,660 downwards.
GCCAGCTTGATAACAGAAAGTTTATGTTCATGATACCTGTGGTTAAATGTATGCATTTCTAAAGCAAGAACTTACATTCATTATAAACCTAGCTGTAGAAAATTTAGTTATGGAGATGCCAAACTGAATTTAATCACAATGTGAAAAGATACAAAAAAGAATGATTCAGTTATAAATCACAATAATTGCTATCAGTAATGAGTTTTCTTGTGTGTGTGGGTTGTGTTTGTGAATGAAAACATATAACACCTTACACAGATGGTTATACTGTGTTAATTACATTTAAATGGCTTTGTAGAATCAGAATCACACACACCTCCCTCCCTAAATGGCAAATTTTAAATGTTTCTTAGACTAAAAGTTGAATTCAAATTGTTCAACCCAAACTTTTTTGGTTCTCATATTTTTCACATTTTGTTTAGAATATTTTATTCTTGCTCATGCTTCTTTTGAAATTATTGACCCTCAGTATTCATATATCCCATATATCACTCCTGTATCACCTTTCCTATATAATTTAACCTTTCTCCAGTTTATAAAATGTAGACAATTTTCTAAATCTTTATTCAAAAATGTTATTTCCTATTTTTTTTCTATAGAATCTAAGAACATTTGGGAAAAGAGATTGAGTAAGCAGGTGGGAGAGAGTTTGGAAAGGGAGCTAATTCTGTAAATGCATACACATAAACACACCATATGTATGTGTTTATTTATATGTATTAGAGTTAATTTATTATAATAAATAACTACCAATTTTATATCAGTGTTAATATACCTAATATAAAAAGACATGTAAGACATCATTCCTCTCTTCAATGAATTTTTAGTGCAATAGGGCTGAGACTCCCACAGAGAGATAATGAGAATATAACATGCTAAGATTGAAGCATATGCAAATGTTAAAATTACAAACAGGAGAATCACATAATTATTAGTAGTACACCACTCAGGATGATGAGAAAACCAAAACTCTAGAGGCTAAGTAAGCACAGTGATGCTATGCATCACAACCCTATCCAGAGGAGGGGCTTGCCCCAAACCTGTCCTATCCAGAAGAAACACATTTAATCTTTGTGTGAAGGTGGAGGCCCTGGATGCATAAACCAAAGCCAAAAAATGTTGAAACAGCTTCTCTCTCTTTTTTAATCCTCAGCTACCATGTGAATTCCCTACAAATAAAGATTACGGGCTTTTTAGTGAAGGCTCATAGTGTAACATCTTGCTCTTAATATGCTTCTTATGACTATATATAGAAATGAATTTAAAATACTCTTTGTCTCTACAAGTAATGGTACACACACACACATATATAAAACATTTATAAATACTAGTTTGTTCTATTATTGTGAAAAGTATGCATTTAAACAATGGGTGGATTCAACATGTTCAGAATTCTGAGCACTAGGCAATTTCTATTAAAAAATTGCATAGTTCTAAGAAGGGTGACTAATACTTTTATCTATATTATTATACTACTTGTTTTATTGTAAGTATTTAGAAGAATGATAGGCATACATGTAAGTGAAAATAATTTAAATAGAAATAATGGGGAAAACCAGATGTAAGAGCCAACTCCCTGCTGTTATCCTCCCATGAAGCCCAAGCCTTTCCCTTCATCTGGTGTAGCAGCATTTCAGTGGCCTCCAGCTGTGGTCAGAATAGTGTTCATCTTGTGCTATTCCCTAGTGTCCCAAAGGTGTTTAATTTTCAAGTTACAGTTGACACAGAGGAATAGAAATTCAGCAAATGAAAGAGTAACTTGAGATAAGAAACTAAAGGTGACTATAGGGATCTTATTTTTGCTTTAGGGGAAAGATATTCTCCAATGCAATCAGTGAACCATTTTGTATTATCTTCTAATCCTGGGTGAACAGTATTAAATAGATAAGGAAATCTATTTATTCTAAGATGTGGGATTTTAAATAAAACAATCCTGTGATTTTTTTAAGGTATGGAGCTAGATGACAATAGTTTTTAATCTTTGTTAAAACTTAATTATCTGCTTATTTAGGATCTTGATTATCAAAAATTAATTATTAGGTTACCAGCAATGAATATAGGTAAATAAAACCACAATAAGTATTTTAGGTATTTTACAACTCCTGAAAAATTATTAATGTAGTATTTAAATATGTTACTATTGACTAAAATCACTTTATTCATATGATGAGTAACAACCTATCTTCATGAATAATTGCTATAAATTTTCTATAAATTAAAATTGAAAAGAAACTTTTTTTAAAGTGGAATCGATATCATCTTAACTATTGAAAACCAATTCTATACCTACAATAATAGATAGAGGAAGGAATGATGAATAATATCAATTTGAGGAGGGTGCTTCTTTTGTTTCTACTTTTCCATGAAGAAGTTCATACCAGTGACTTGTCATATTAGACTGTTCCCATATTCAATATGAGAAGGTATATGTAGAGTAAAATATTATCAAAAGTGTATGTGTCCCAGGTAAATTGGCCCCAGGAAATTTGTTAGCTGGTCTTAAAATTCTATACTGTGAGAATAATGAAAATAGCATGTGATTTGAAGAAGACCTGGTATCAAATCCATCTTCACCACCCACTGGCTATGGAGTCTACAAGTTCCCACAATCTTAAGATGGTACCCAGGCAGACAGCGCCCTTCAGAACTACAGAGTACGGTTATTGTTTTCCAGTTTGGGGCTGTTCTTTCTCCTACAGAATTGGATAAGAAAGCTTTGCTTGTAGTTCAAAACTAAATGAAATTAAGCTTCTTGAAAAATATTATTTACAAAGCTGAGCTGCTCTTAATATTATGTATTTACTGTATAAATGTTTGGCTTTTTAAAATCTATAATACCTTATGCCATGTGGGACTGAAGTATCTTATTTCTGAAGTTTCAATTGTTATAGAGTTAAGACTAAAATTTGGGTAAAATTATATAAATTTTGGAGTAATCTATTCAAATGAATCAATTTCATTGGAAAAGTCCATTGGGGGAAAAAGCAGTAACTTTACAAAAAATGATAAATACTTATCTTATTCAAGAGAGTTTTCTATTTGGCACCAAGGAATTATTCAACTGTCCATTGGTTCTTTAGGAATAATGTTGTGATCACCTAAAAGAGCCTGCCAATTATTGCCATATGTGAATGTGGTTTTTGTAATCTGGACACTTATCCCCTAGGATTTGGACTAATAACTCTAGCCTTTTACTTCTCATTAACTGTCAGAAAAGCTATCAGACAGAGGGAGACATTGGTCAGTGCCAACATAATACAGAATTGGAAAAGTGGCTGGAAGTTGAAAGGATCACTACCACCTTAACAACAGGCTGTACTTATGTAGAAATAAGGGTTAGAAAAACTAAAGAATTTTAAAGTCAGATATGTTTTAATACTCAGTAAAAAAGAGCTCCTTCAAAAAGTGAGGACAAGATGTTGAGGGAAGTCAGCCAAGTTTGTGTTTGCTGGTGCATATGGCAGCTGAAAAAATAAAAATAGATGGTCAGTATTGGGGGAAGGGTGGAACTGAATCTATATAAAGAAGAAAGGGCGTTGTGAACTATAAAGTTGGAGGTAATTATTTCAATTATCCCTTAGGGGAACTGGTTCAACATTGGTCCTTCCACCAGTAAATGAAAGAATTTCAGAGGAGAGAAAAGGCATTAATTATGTGTGACAAGATGATCTAGAATATCAACCAGCAACCAAAAGCAAATCATTGCTCTGGTTTGTCTATGTTAAAGAAAAAAAGTTGTGCAGACATAATATATCTATGGAAATCTCTAGAGTCAAATGACATAATTGAAGTATTGGGCACATCAAAGGACAGGTTGAGCATCTATTAATAACTTACTTGAACAAGAAGTTCTGTTTTGTTATATATTTTTGAGAATACTCTGAAAAAAATATATTTCTATTCCAAGAAAAAATAAATGCATAATATATCTGTAAAAATAGAAAACTAAGAAAAGGCAAATGTGGTTTAATATTTTCCAATATGTTGACAAATAGATTGAATCATGTCATAGGTTTTGGAAATGTTTGTATACATTATGTAAATATTCAATTATATATATTATACCAATTTCTAACATATGTTTGAAGCTTATACTCTCAATTTAATTCTTACAAAGTCCTAGGGTTCTTTTACTATTTTGTCATTTTATGGATCATAAGGAACCGAGACGTAAAGAGGTTTTGTAACTTCATCAGTTACACAGGTAGTACATGGAAGAGTCAAGATTTGAACCTGAGCATTCTGAACCTGTGTTTCTAACAATTATAATCTCCACATCAAAATAATATCATCTATTGATCTGTCAGGATTGATGTTACCCTTTAAATTGTTGGTCCAATAGACATGATATATTTTTGTTGATATCATAATTTTCTCCTTTTCTACTTTGATAAAGAGTATATATTAGCAAAATCAGGGAAAAGTTGGAGTCCATGGAATATAGGTTTTCTGTTTTTAAAGTCAAGTATCTGTGTCATGAGCAAATTAAAACCAATATTCTGATTTAGTTACCATCATGTTCTGAATTCAGTAGACTGTTTTTCTAATGTATGCCTAACAGGAAAGAATTATCTAGCAATATTTCACTGTACTCATTTTAGAAAAGCTACATATTGCTTAATCCTGTTTGCTTCTCTGGAAACCCATATTTTTGATAACCAACTTTATTTGGTGTCAATAAACAAAAGCCTATATGACAAAGAAAACTAAACATGACTTTTTTTTAACATGAAAATATTAAAATCAGTTTCTTTGCAGTAAAAAAACTGTAAATACCTCACAATTTAGTACAACAAATGTTTACTTGACTAATTTGGTGTAACATATAAAAATTAAACTCTTGTGTCTTTACCTATATAAATCAATCATTTTCTAATTCAGTAAACAGAAATATCACCCAATATCCTGAACAAGAAGCTTGGATGTCAGTCCTTGTACTTCCTTCTACTTTATGCTCTGTATCCATTCTATCTGTGAAACCTATCAATATTATCTCAAATGAATATCTCAAATGAATACACTTTTTTCTATGCTCATAACTCTTCCTCCATCTATGTCATATCATCTCTAATTTGGATTTCAGTAGTTTCTGGTCTGCTTCATTCTTGACTCAGTTCAATGCATTTTCCCCATAGAAACAAAAATAATAATTTTGAAATATAAATCTTATTATGGTATACCTCATGCATGAAACCTTTCAATGACCTTCCACAACACTTATTGTATAAAAAACAAGCCCTTAAATATAAACTGCAATGCACTCTATAACCTGATTGTTCTGTATGGCTCCCCAGACTGATTTGAGGCCCTTACATTCTATTTCTTCTATCCTCTCTTTTTCTTTAATTTTCATGAATACTAAAACTCTTGATTCAAGGCTTTACCTTAGAAATGATCTGCCTTCCACTTTGTGCTTCTGACTTTTATAAATTATGTAAATATTTGAATGCTTTGTACATACCACAGAAAATTATAGACTTCATTTTTACTCACTGGGGTAGTTGCAGCTATAGCATTTACCTCCAGTTAACCTGCAGATTACAGTCCTAATCTTACCCCAAATTTTGTTATGACGTATCTTGCTTTTATTATTATTTTCACATCACTCTAGTAGATCCATAGTCTTTGGAAACAAATTACATTTTTCTATTTACAGCATTCTGCTTTTAGTAGTGGCATTTCCATTCACATGATATAGTAATTCAAGATTTCTAGAAATGTCAAATCCTAGGAAACATAGCATTTCTACACATGATGGTAAATGAACATTGTCAGCCAGCCGCACTTTTTTTCTTTCCTAAATGGGAAACTATGTTAGATGATGTACATTCATAATTATTATTATTATTCAATTAAAAATATTCTCACTCCTTTTTCATTCTAAACTAACCTAATATATATTTTTTTATGAAACAAAGTTTCTTTAGTAAATATACTTCAAGTTTTTTTGTTTGTTTGTTTTTTGTTTTGTTTTTGTCCTGGGGATATTTTCTTAAACATATTTGAAAAATTTTTTAAAAAGAAATGTTTAGAATAAATTGGGGAGTCTCCTTTATTTCTAGTTTAAAAATATGATTTATAATTATTGTTAAAAATATATATGCTTACACTTTATGTATACATTTAGTACTTAATGGAACATATAATTTATTTTTAATTTTTTCAATTTTTTAAATATTTTCATTATAAAACTCCATGATTGAGTCATAACTTGAAACTGATTCTTTCCAGGAAAATTTGGTCTGCTAATACGTCTATGATTGTTTAGAATTAGTAATTAGGCATAGGAAATATTATTATGGGACATCTTTGTGCAGAAATAAAGAAGACTTTCATTCTTCTCTCAAAATTCATTTATTGCTTTTCATGAACCAAGTATTCTAGTAGGTGCCTGGAAATAAAAGAGGGAAAAAGTGATCATGAGGTGCTTATTATCTTATCACACTACCATAGTATAATAGAAGTTGAGTTTTAAGAATAGAATGTTTTTTATACGTGTATTTTATGAAAACATGATCATACCTACAGTGTTTAATTTATATGTAGGTTCAGTAAGTAGATTACCTTGCAAGATATATCAATTAACAACTGAGTAAGGCACACTGTTTGGAAAGAAGAATTTCAGGTAGTTGAAATTTTCTCTGGCCTGTAATCATGCAGATGATGAAATGTGAAAGCAATCAGAAATGGATCCTGGACTAAAAGTTTAGATGATTTCAGATATTCCTGAATGTGAATTTAGCAAGTCACAAAAATTAATTCTTTTCTGTTGCAGATTTCTCCTATATGTAATCAAATAAATTGAAAGTAGTATGAAACCAAGATTTTTTGGTTTCATAGTACTATTTTTTGGTCTTAATTAATGACCATTTTATTGGTTTTTAAATCCGTTGTTATAAGTTCTACCAAATTTATAATCAGAGTGACAAATACAGGTTGGGAGCAGTCCCGAAGGCTTTTCTAGCCTCTTTTCTGAAGTGCATCAAATCAACCCCCATATCTTGGGAAAGGTGTTAATATTTTTCACTCTTTTTGGTATCCTTAACATTTATTTTTCAGTATACATACTGAAGAACTCTTTTTAGTTTTTTATTGAAAACTATTTATGATATATTTTTTTCCCCTACACAATAAAATTCCTGTTTCAGCTGATTACATAAAGTAGAAAATTCATTCTATGGTAAGCAGTCAGATTTCCCTGAAAATAATTATCTGTCTACAGACCTACAACAGTTAAGCATTCTCTGTTCCCAATGCTAGACTTCCATCAGAGCCATTCACCTGGCTAGACACAAGCTTGGCAAATCATTGAAGAAAATTACTATCAACAAAAAGTTACAGTGACAAAATGATGTAATCAATTTTCCTATGAGCCCAGTAAGACCTAATATCTTTATAGGCACACCATATAAATTTGTTTCATTAATGTTAGGGCGCTGGATCTATTGTCAGTCCTACATTAGTGATCACTTTTAAGTTTTATGGGATGAGAAGAGAATAGATACAAAACCACATAAACACCTGAAACAGATTTCATTTCTGGTTACAATGTATAACAGTGAATAAGTAACTCTAAGATACTAAATATCATTCAGCATCAATGTTCTCCTTAGGAAAAACACATAATACCTGTCTCACATGATTGTTTTAAGTACAGAAGTGAAACACAAGTTCAGTGCTAAACCTAGAAATTTGCATTAAAAGGTATTATATTAGAGGGAGGTGAAAACTATTCTTTGCAGGTCGAATTTGTAAACTGGGCATTGATAATCGAAGATACAAAAACTCAGCTGGTGCTACTCTTAAGATACACAGTTTTCCATAAATGTGTTAGATAACTGAAAAGTTGACAAAACACAATGTTCTTAGAACCAAAGATTGTTTTAGCATTCTCTTTGTGGTGAATGTACACTGGACATATTTCAGTGTTACTGGCACCTATCTTGCTAAATCTGATGAAACAATAACAAACAAAATAAAGTCGTGTTACTAAGCTATTTTTGAGCCATACTAGATTGTGACTGATTTTGTTGTGTTTAATGGTGTGGTGGCATTTTGCCTTAGGCCTTTTTTATTGAACAGTGGAAAGAACAGAAGAAGGAAACACTTGATCACTTTGTAAATGCTGCACATTGCAGGCAGGGTTTAATGACTGAACGTAGCCACTTCCAGTGTATTGAAATGCCTCCGTCTTGCCTCAAAACATTGTACCTCTATTCAAATGGCAAAGAATAGAGTTCCTGTAAGACTGTGGAGTACAGCTCATTTTGGGAATAAACAGTTGCTTTGACCTTGTACCAGCAAATAGACCCTGTCAGGCCTGGAATTGCAAGGCCAGGAAATCATCTGTTTAGTTAGTGGTGGTTCTGGTCATTAGATGGTGTTTATGGCTGGGAATTGATAATATAGCCCTGTGTATGTGGAACTAAGGTCTGAATACTAAAAAGGCCCTATTTACCAACATCTTTATTTTTTAATTTAAAGTTAATTCAAATTGAAATCAGCCTTTTAACTCTTAATTGGGACCATATTTTCTCTTAAAAGTCAACCACATTAGTCAACTGGAGACAAAATTCACTGTGCAATTGAAAGGCTGTCTACTTTCTTTCAACAGTAGCCGCCATGGTTTACTAAGTGCATTTGTTTTCTTTTCACTATGGTAACTTTACCCTTTCTGAGTATCAGCATAGTTTAAACCCATCAATTACAACTAAAAGGAAAAGTGTGCTGTGTGCTTTGGGAATGAGGCCAAGAGTCTTGAAGCTTTTCTATAATTATTATTCATTGTATAGGTAGTACTCATAATACTCTCCATCTCTTATTTTTTTCTGTATTATTTTCCAAAGCTGGTAGTGTTTTATTTTACCCCACTACCGACCCATAGTATTTATTTCCTGTTTTATTGTTACTTCAGTAATATAGAATCAGCAGATTCCCAAAATATTTCTAGTTCATTCTCTACAGATTGATATTATTTTGGCTTCCTTCTATTATTTATATTTTCAATGTTTTTCAATAGAAAATCAACATTTGGCAAAGACATCATTTTTGTTCTACTGTGGTCCATCCTGGGTTTTTTTCAATAAGTTTGAGATTTGTTCAATAAATGAGCAACCATATCCTCACTAATTCAGCACTTAAAAAACAGGAACTAAAAGCTACTTTAGCAAAAGTAAAGCAAATAAAACCTCATTGCAGACTAATAGAAGGGAAACAATCTCGTTTAAATTGTATTTTCAATGCTGTGCTCATTTTCTTTGCAAAAGAGAAAAAGGTCACATCACCTCACGTTAAAAAAATAAAAAGAATAATTATTATCAATATTTCTTAATTTTTATTCATTCACATAAAATTCTTAGACTTCTAAACATTCTACTCAATCTATAATGTGTATAAAAGGAAGAACATAATTAAATAAAGCTTTATGATGCTATTGGTTAACATGAAAGTTTAGCATTAGGGAATTATTTTTTTGGCAGTCAATTTATCTTTCAATTTATCCAACCATAAAATCAACATGCGCTTTGAGTACAAACTGCTCTGATACTGGAAAACACTAAAAAGGTCAAAATCTGTCATTTCTTTTTCAAGTATACTTCTTTTAGGTCAGCAGAGAAACTCATTTTTTTTTTTGTCTTATTACCCTATGTGATTATAATTCTTAGATCAGTGATGAAAGTGAAGATACTTTATTTTTTCCTACTTAGAAAGTTCTAGGAATCTTACAAATTTTTGTAAGCAAAATATTAACCACTTGCAGGATGTAGCCTGAAGAATTTTTAGAGACAACTTAGTCAATACCTGCCACTTAATACCTGTCTGGGAATTAAAGTGCAGAGAGGACAACTGGTTGCCGGTTAATCATTCACTTTAAAAATGCATCTCATCAACTGCTAGGCAGTAGAAATTGTGATAGGCACAGGGCATACAAAATTAATAGGAAATAACTCGTGTCTCTATATTATTCAGGGAGACATGATAGGAATACATGATAATTACTAAGCAAAACTTTAGACTTATTTATAGAAAAGGAAGTCACAGTCTCAACCACCTTATTAAAATTTGAAGACAACTGAATTTGAGCTAACATCTACCTAGCAGAAAGACTAGCTCTAAACCTGTATTTCTTCCTTCCTAGTCCAGTGTTTTTCTTATATGATGCTGAAAATACCTTGAAGTGCTGGAATAAAAAGAAGAAAAATCAGGAAATTTCTTGGTGAAGATAACATAAAAATATCATTTTGAAAAGTATTTTAACAATTATATTCTCAAGTGAGGAAATCTATTTCTAACATAACAATGACATGTGGAATTGGTCTCTTTTTTAAAGTTGGTATTATGACTTTTATCATTATAAGATTGGACACAATATAATGTCTAGGTCATTTTAGGAGATCAATACATGTTTGTTTGATGAAAGTGAATAAATAAAATTCAAACATTATATGGTTAAATTTGATTCCTATTAAATCCATGATGATATTCAGTAGGGTTTGAGGAGAAGCTACCTCCCATTTTTAATGATCATTGATTTAGATTCATAGATCATGCTATTTTGATTTATCAACACAAAATCAAACATGAGAGTTCCTGCCACACTTAACTGATTCAGAAATCTCCATTAGAGCAAAGGGATACATCTCTGGGACCACACAACAAAAGGCAGTTTAAAGGATCTTAATCTCTTAATTACTCAGGTTTTACTACCAGGGGTCTGATATCTGTGAATAATTTTACCAGTGTTGGACTGATAAGAACAAGTACTATTGGATTATCTAGAGAAAGATAGAAATCAGAATTTTATTGTTTTGGGAGCAGATTTTGAATATGTGTGCATCCACCTTAGTTTAAGTACTGTTTTAGTAGCTGGCCTACTCCAGGAAGGGCCTTGACTACACAGTAGAAATTCTTTATTTTAAACCTTAAAACTGGATAAATCTGAATTATTTGTTTACCCTTCTTGACTATTCTGTTTTCTTTGATATTCTGTAAGAAGTTGGCAAAGACTTCCCTTGAGAAATAAAAGAAAAGAAAACACATTGACATATTTGCTTTCTACTCATTGCCTGGCATTTTAAAATATGTTGAACCTTCTCAGTCTCTAAAATAATACTTAAATGAAAGAAATGTGCAGATTGTCATATCACTCGTTTTATATTCAAGGTAGGGAAGGGTGATGTTTTCAAATTAAAATCATTGCTTTTACTACTATAAGCAAAGATAATAAAACACAAGTATGCAAGGTAAAGTTTCAAATTCTTTGATGATAATTTTTGAAGGGTGAAGAAGGTATAATAGGTATCTAGCACAAGTTTATTTAGTGCAAGGGAGGGAAATTATTGATGAGAAAATTTTAGAAGTAAGTGTGTAATATAAAAAATTTTCTCCACACATATACTGTTTCTTATCAAAATAATAATTTTACTAATATTATTAATTCTTTAGTCATATTCTCAAATTTGTTGAACAACTTTGGTGGAGAATTTAGAGATTTGCTTATATTAAGAAAGGGAAATTTTGATTGTTTGCCTCTCATATATAGTAGGAAGTTGCAGACTCCCCCTGCCCATTCAACGAAAACACCCACGTGCCCATAACAGTGTTGGACATCAAGTAGAAAATTCTGGAGAAACTCAAGAGAACATTGATCTTTCTGATATGGTTTCTTACTTAGAATAGAAGACAAAGGACTTGCATTTATCTAATTAATTTCTTTAGATGATTGTACTTCATTGTAATATCAATAGTTTAGAATTGGCAAAAAAAAATAATTTGCTTTTAATAAGAGATTTATATAAAATTAAAACAAAAAGCTCTTGCTTATTCAGACTATCATTGAATTTTTTTTTCTTATCTTTCTGTTTGTGTTTTAATTATTCACTCAGTAAAATTAATACATTAATATCTGCCATGATTATTTTATTTTTATTATTTTTTATTTTGTGAAACAAGTTTTACTTGTTACCAACATTAGCATATTGAATTCTCCTGTTTACATTGCAAGTACTCTTAGACCAACTTGATTGAGTCTATTCAATATACATAATTCTAGATTTTCTTCCAGGATGGGTTGGAAGTCGGAGGATGAAGAAGGATGGAAATTAAGCATAGTAATTATATGGTGAAATCAGGACTTTTCACAGTCAGCAGACTTTTTTTCTTTTTCTTTTTAATGCTGACAGAGGTTTTTGAGATCCATTGCCATAGTTTATGGAAATGAGCCCTAAACATATCAAGTTCTTTCCCAAGCTCACCAACTAATGTCTCGATTAATTTAATAGAATGGTTGAGAGTCAATTGAAATGGTACATATGAAAGTACTTCAGAAAGAGAAAAGATGTCTACGAAATAGGATATTTTAGAATCTAGTATTATATTCTCAGATAGATGGCATTCAAGGAATATCTGTAAATCAGTAGTTAAAGCCTATCAGCCAGAAGATACAGGGTAGATCCTGTCTCTTTGTGTCACCTAACATCTGGATTTAAGTGTCCTCTGATGTAGAACATACAGCCTGGCCAATATGATTTCTTAAGATCTTTTTAGCTCATTAAGCTACAAATCTATTCAATTAGTACATCTCAAGTGAATTCTCTTTGTCTTTATGTCAAAGACATAAATGTTTTCTGCTGCAAAGAAAATAAAACTTGACCACAATGACTTAAATAAACAAGGTATTATTTTTCCAATATCATAATAAATCTTGAGATAGGTGCTTACTAAGTCAACAAGTGCAATGTACACATTTCTCAGATTTCCTTATTGTCCCATGTAAGCCATTATGGCCATAAATAATTTTGGAATAACGTAAATGAAATCACTTCAGTTACATGGGGACCATCTTGTAATGGAGATAAAAAAAAAAAGTATCCCAGTGGCTTTCATCATATTTCTGTTTGTAGCTCTTTGGTCATCATCTCTTTGGCCTAACGTTGGCCATCCATCACTACTTGCCATAAAGTTTGAGTTAAAGAGTTCTGGGTTTGAGGCAATTCTGAACAAAATCAGGATTCTATTAGCAAGCAGAAAACAGAGTTTAGATGCTGAGTATGTAACCAACAATACCCACCACATTTCCCTGCCTAACAGTTTGCCTTTCTATATGGGTTTATTTGTGTATTTAATTATGCTTCTTGCAGGCTAGCTCCTTCTATCTTTTTATAATCTTTCTCAAACAGTATTTTTTCTGTGTAGTCTCTTCCAATAGCTCAATCAGAATGTATTGCTTGCTTCATATGGCCTGTGTTAAACATCTGTCACCTGTTTTTTGATTGCAAGGGTCCTTTTGAGATGGACAGAATTTGTATCTTTAAAGCTATCCAAGAAACTGAACAAGAGTAAATGATTGACAAATTTTTATTAAACTGCATGTATATGTGCTTACATATCTTTTACTATTATCAACTCTAAGATTATCTAGTCATAATTAGATAAAGTTAGTTACTAGTTTAAATTAACATTCTTAACTTACAAATTTATTAACTGTAGCTACTTTCAAGTTCCTATCAGAAGTCCTGTGCTGTAGCGCTGTAGCTCAAAAGTGAATATATGACTGATTGTCTTATCTTTTAAGTATCACATAATATAGCTACTGATAAGAGTAACAAAAAGCGATTGAGTGTTTAGCAAATATCGTTATGCCAAATGTAAAGCTCATAAAAGCCCCAAATAAAGATACACAGATAAACTTAGAAGCAAACAGAATAACAAAGCACATTGGAACACTGCAACTTAATCTTGAAACACCAAGCAATGATACCCTCTTTAAAGGCAATTCAACAATGAGCTAAATCAAACCCAAAAGTTAAATACATAGTTTATACCTTATATAATTTCCTCTATGGCAATATAATAGGAGCTATGAGAAGAAGTTGCTAACCAATGTTTATAGACAATGTTCAAAAGTTTATAATCCTAATCAATGTTTGATGAAGGCAATAGAATTTACTTGAGTGGCTCTCAGTGTGGCACCAAAAGTTGTTCAATATAATGTTACATTGTCCTCGAGCAGCCATTCTTAGTAGAAACTAGAAAACAACAAAACTAAATTAATAGTTGCGCTCATTTTCAGTTATTCTGTTTGTCTTAGCAGTATATTTCCCTTAGCAGTGTGTTTCCCAAAATATATGTAGTAGGAAGTTATGTTATTTTGAACATGATGTGTTATCTTTCGAAATGCATTTAATGATGGTTAAATTAACATTTGTCTATCCAAGTTTTACTTGAAAGCAAATAATTCCTTATTCACAGTATATAGTTGATATAAGAAAATTTTGGAATTCAATGCAAAATATAATTTACAGGGATTGTTCTATGTGTAAGTGCTTTAAGTAATCAAATCTCTCAGTGCAGCACTGACATTGAGTTCTAGAGATTCAAGATATTATTAACTTCCGAAGATATTCTGGAGGAAATTAAAAATTTAGACCCTAAATGTATTCCTTAAAGGACTTCCAAGAGATTTCTCATTGGGATTTTCACAATGATTACAGATTTCATGTAACTTTGAAAATGGATCAAATGAAACAGTATAGCATTTTGAATTTTATATCAGGTTAAATGAAAATCACATAATAGAGACAGCTAAAATGAATATTGAAAACCAATTCATTAAGCTCAAAAACCACATCATTCAGAGATATGCCCAGGAACAGTGAAGATAACAGAGTTATTGAGTTATTTTAAAAATTTCGAATGTAAAAACAGTTAAAAAGCATTTTAGATATAAATTATACCTTCTTATATATTTAATATACAGACAAGAAAATGTATTACAATCTCTATTTTAGTCCATTTCTATAGAAGTAAAGTAATGATACTGTCAAGGCAGAAAAAAAATTATAGCTTAGGAGAACCATGTATCAAGAATCTTAAAATATAGACAAAGCCATGATATCTTCCTATAGTTGCTTATAATTTGTGGGGATAGACTTATACACACAGAAACCAATTAGAAAACAAGTGAACAAGTAATATAGTGTTAACTGCAGTGCAGATAGTGTACACATTGCATCATGTTTAAATGATGTTTGAAAAGGGAATGGCTACACGATGACATGGCTTTCCTTTATTTTCTCCACAAATATTCCAATGCCAAGTAAAGCTGTGAAAACATGAGCTGAGAATTTCATCACACTGTTGGGCCAAAATAATCTAAATCTTGTGGGTTTTTTTTTCTTTCACATTTGGTGGAAATTCAAATGTGTATGTGGAAAAATTACACTGGGTCACATTATTTGCTTCTGTAAATACTGAAAGGAAAAATGGATTTTTATTCATGGTGAATGCATGCCATAAGATCCTGAAATGTGTTTTACATATTTTCAAAGTTACATTTTCAAAATGATCACAGAATTTTAAAAGAGTCATTTTGTTCATAGCTTGTCAACCGGGTTTCTACAAGGCTTCAGATGGCAATATGAAGTGCACCAAGTGCCCACCTCACAGTTCTACTCATGATGATGGTTCAGTGAACTGCAGGTGTGAGAATAATTACTTCAGAGCAGACAAAGACCCTCCATCCATGGCTTGTACCCGTGAGTAGTTTTGCTGCAACCCATGCCTCCATGTTTGTTTTACTTTGTATTTTTATTTCTGTTACTGTGCTTTTATTTTTTTATTTTAATTTTAATTTTTTTTTAGCATTTGCCTATTTCCTTGTATTATCCATGTGCAAATTGAAAGTTTTCTTTGCTTCACTGTCCATGCTTGGCTCACCACAAATGGAACATTTATCACATTAAATGAATTATTTTTAAAACACTTCCTGCAATAAGATCCCAGAAAGAAAGAAAATTTTCTCTTTGAAATTTTGCATTATATTTAACTGAATAGGGAGATTATAGGCATGGGATTTGTGTTTTTACATTTCTATTCCTCTTGTTATATGTTGGTCATAGGTCATAGGGAAAAAGGACTAAGATTTATGAAACTAATACTAAAGTTTTCATAACTATTCACCAGGGCATTGAATTTAATGGTGAATTCCTCTGTTGGACTTTCTGAATGCATCTTCAACCTTGAGTAGGAACTCTCCTACCCACAGCTTCAAACGAACAGTGTTCTTGAATCCATGTGTCTGTAATCTCACGGATCCTCTAAGGACAAATTAAAAGTATATAATAAAGACAAGATGGTTATTTACCTCTTTTAGTTTCATTGTAAATTATTTATTCCTCTTGTAGTAGAAACCAGAAGTGAAGCTCATTAATCTTTGTTGAACTACTTTGCAGGACCTCCATCTGCACCAAGGAACATTATCTCTAATATAAATGAGACCTCAGTTATCTTGGACTGGAGTTGGCCCCTGGACACAGGAGGCCGGAAAGATGTTACCTTCAACATCATATGTAAAAAATGTGGGTGGAATGTAAAATACTGTGAGCCATGCAGCCCAAATGTCCGCTTCCTCCCTCGACAGTTTGGACTCACCAACACCACAGTGACAGTGACAGACCTGCTAGCACACACTAACTATACCTTTGAGATTGATGCCATTAATGGGGTATCAGAGCTGAGCTCCCCACCAAGACAGTTTGCTGCAGTCAGCATCACAACTAATCAGGCTGGTAAGTACGTGCTGGATTCTTCTTATTCCTGCCATCTCAGAGTTAAGTAACAGTTGTGCCAGAGGAAGTAAAAAAAAAAAAAAGTAAAGGAAAAAAAATTTGAAAGGCCTCCAGGATTTTCTCTTCTATAACTTTTAGACAGTTATGGTACATTAAATAAATCAATTTAATTGTTGAAGTGAGAATGAATCATATTTGTTGAATGATTCTAAACTAATTTAATCTATTGCTTCCTAATTTGGAATCTTTAAATATTTGGGACTCTAGAGATAATACTTGTGAGTCTCCTGTTAAATATTTTAACAGCCATTGAAACAGATGCAAAAAGGTTATGCAGGATATTTAAAATTAGAAATATCTAATTTAGTTACAATTATATCAGATTTTTTGAGTTATTCAGTTTTTCTTTTGATTGTATGATGCTCTGAGTATTGTAGCTCAGAAAGTTATAATTCTCTGAAAAATTAAAAATAAGGAATAAAACATGGCTATAGTTTGTATTTAAACATCCAAAATATAAAATTTGTGGAGAAGCATAGTTTAAAAAGCCCTTGGGGGAGAACATTTAGAAATACTAACCTTAAAAAATGCCTGGGGTAAATTGTTAGGTGATTTTACCACTATCTTTTCCACTGCCAATCTTTTTCTAAATTAAAAAAAAAAAAAAATGCCTCATTGGCAGGTCAAAAGCAATTCTCATTAATATGGAATGAAAAAATTTAAAAAGCAAACTTCTCACCTTTCTTTATCATACATCCACAATATTTTCTTTTCTTAATTGTTAGTACATCTTGTTCTTTCAATCACTCATTTAATCCTCTACGTGTTTTCTAGTTCTCTGATAATTCTAGAGATTTTATATATATAATTTTAAGTGTGTTGTTCAAAATTATTTATGGGATTTTAGTTGTAATTCTCTCAATCATATAAGAAGTGTTATACTTTACAGAGCATACAGACTCATACCAGTGTCACTCTTTTGAGGTAAAACAATCATTTATTCAATGTTGACAACTGTGATGAATGAGTAATACGCAGTTTTGGTATGAACAAAGCTTGTGTAAAGTTAAACTGATAGATGTGTATAATTGTTGCTATAAGATATTATGATTAAAGATACATTCTAAATAGTTCAATTTAGAGATATCATTGTATCATTTATATCCAAACAAATAAACATCGGAGCCAGAAAGGAAGGAAAGGAAGAGACAGGATAATGCTCCTTGATAATGTTTCAACTAGAACTACAAATTCTTGAATCAGTTCCCAGATGGATTTACCCCTTAGCTAGAAATCAGAATTGACTGTAAACTCTGCTTTTTTTCTGCATTTGGCATATATCTTGAAAGTTCCTCTGCTCTCTGGTGAGACTTGCCCTTTGCTCTGAGGATATATATACTGAATATCTCAGGAAAAGGAAATGGAGAGGTGACTAAATACTCCCATCAGCTGGAAGAGGTTATAAAACAGCCAAATAACTAGCCAAAAATACTCTCCACTTTTCTTCCTCTCACTTGGCTGACTCAATAAGGTTAGGTAAGCAACTAAGGGCACACAATTATTAACATTAGACTTGCTAATGTCCAGCAAATCCACACCAGTATGACTGATGCTTGTTAAAATTCTGCACTACTATTCCAGTGAGAAGTCATTCTACTTTTGCAGGTTAGCATAGAATGCATCTGTTCTGCTTAATTCTTCAAGTACCCTAATAGGATCTGAAATCCAATATCTACGGTCCATTCCTTCTCCTCTCCCTCATAATCCAGAAAACAAAAGGAGAAATCCTGTCATTAAAGGAGCTTCTAGGGACTTCTTCCTCTTGAGGAGTGTATGTCCTTGACATGCAGGTTGATAGATATTTTGAATATAACCCTTGGCATTGTCCATACCCAAATGTTTCTCTCTGTGATTCCAAATCCCTCTCTTATTTCCACCTTGCTTTTACTCTCTATATTTATGCAAATTTTACACTTTTAGTGGTCTCATGATAATAAATAACCTTTATTTCTGAAATAGACATGACTTTTAAATGAAATGAACTGAAGTATCATTTAACCTTGCTTTCTGAATCTGTAATTTGTCCCACTTGAAGCTAAATTCCAGACCAATTAGACTTTTGCTTTACTTCAGTTAAAGGTATTTAAATTTTGTAACTAATAATATTTAAACATTTCTAACTTAAGTTTACTTAACTATCTTTCATGAAAGAAAAAAGAAAAAAAATAGTAATGCTATTGCTATGTATCACATAATTGTAGCTTCTCATATTCAGAATTTAAGAAATCATAATTGTGTAGCAAATAGTTTCCCAAATCCTATATTTCATGCTGATTTACTCCTTTATTAAAAATGGGAGCATCAATCTGTTTTATAATTATCTCCCAAGTAAAATAGATCATATAAAAACAAGCAAGAGCTCCTTATTTCCTATCTTATTGTCAACCTTTGGCTTTCTGACAGTACATTTATCATAAAATTAATAGTTACAGATGTGTACAGTGAATGAACCTAGGTAAAGTGGCAAACAAGAGCAGGCCAAGACATTAAAAAATAAATGGGATGATGCTTTTCCCTTCCCAGTTACAAATCACAGGGCAAGATAGGATTCAACAGGGATGATATATCAGTTACTCTCCCTAACATCACTCACATCTTTTTTTTAAATCACAAATTTATCTACAGTATGCACCACTAGGCATTTTATATATTTATTTCAGGATGCATGTATTATTTTGTGTCTCTGGGGAGGTAGAGGTCTTTATTCCATCTTCAAATCCCCACAGTAAGATGTATAAACAAGATTAGAAGCAATGCATTTCTCCAGAGAGTGTTTCTTTGTTTTGCTTTATTTTTGTTCTTGTGAAGGTAAATGGACTCATAGCCTTGAAAAATGAACTCCATACTGCTAAAAAGATATGACTGTGACAGCTTTGATGTCATGTTGTTTAAATTTCTCCCGGTCTCTCTATCTTTGACACGGACATAAAGGATAAACGTGAATGTGTCCCTTTTAATTTAGTTTGAGAGATTGAGTTTGTTGATATTTCTCTTGATTATATTGTAAAAGCTATGTGATGACCACATGATAAGTCACCTTCTAAATTGTAGTGGATTACATTGTAAATTCGGATGTTAGTTCTTGGCTCTCAAAGTATGTCAGTGAGATAAAAAGCATGGCCCCCACATAAAGATTATATATGTGAATTCATCAAACATATACAGAAAGAATTGCAGGTTGCAAAACAAAAATCTGCAAAGTTATAACTTGCTATAAGTTGCTACTTTGTGTTTTCTTCCTTGAATGAGTATATTTATACCTTTTGGTTCCAGAAACCATCATTTTGGAACATTAGTGGAATATCTGTCTCAGTTTATTCTCAACCTTCATCATAAAATCTGCCTTTTCCCCCACTATCCTGTAATATATAATAATCTCAGACTAGAATAGGGGTCACTGAAAGAGAATTCACAGGATTTAAATTTTGAGGTTCACTCCCAACCCCATTTTATAGCTGAATAACACCTGACATTTGAGAAGCTTTTACAATGTTTCATCAAGAGATCAAACTTCAACTAAAGTCTCCCAACTCCAACACACTTTTAACTTTTATTCTCCTATTCTGTCTGCCATCCTGTGATTCATGCACGTAACTACGAAAATAAATGCTGCCTTGGAGACAGAGGGGTTTTGGTGGGAAAATCTACTATAACTTGTGCCATCCACAATAAACTTGTTCCTTCCGTCTTAGTCATATACCACAGGGTTTCTTAGGGGTATTCTGCAAAAGATATTTCTTGTCATCCCCATTCTTCCCCAAACCCAGTCTAATTATTTACTCCCTCATTCTTCACAGATGATTTTCCCTCTATGATACTATGATTTATAATAAGAAATATATATTTGTTGTTGGTCCCAGTTTATAGTATAGAGCTTCTAAAACCCTTAGAATTTTCTAGGTGATAAGAGGAATGAAGGTATATTTTGTTATTCATGACAATCCCTTTAAACCGCATCTGAGTCTATGTTAGTAAATTGACATTTGGAAATCTCCTAAGGATCGGAGCTGCTTGCCGGTACAACCAAACATTGTGATCAGAGGGTTGGAATTTTCAGTACACCTCCCTTCCACTTGTTCTAGGAAGGGGAGAGAGGCTGAAGATAGAGTTCAATCTGTGGTCAGTGATTTAATCACTCATGCCTTTATAATGAAGCTTCTTTTAAAGCTCAAAGGAGGTGGTTCAGAGATCTTCTGGGTTGGTAAACACACAGGTGTGAGTAGGTGACACGCCTGGAGTGAGTATAGAACCTTTGTACCCCTTGCCCCCTACCTTGAAATTTGTGACTTTTCCATCTGGTTTTACTAAGTTGTATTATTTGATAATATAACAAAATGGTGATTTAGTAAGTAAAATGTTTTCCTGAGTTCTGAGAAGTGCTCTAGCAAATTAGTTGAACCTGAGGAGGAGGTTGTAGCATCTCTTCTTTAATTTTTTTTTATGGAAAAATGGATAAAAAATATATTTAAAATGTAAAAATTCAAATATAACAAGCAAGGAAAAAATATGCCTAGTAGCTACAATTTTCATTTCTATTACTGGTTATAAAGATGTATATAATTGATATTTATAATTTTGTATTTCTATTTTCAATCCCATGGTTCTTGAACCTTCAGCCAGCGCCTAAGCTAATTGGGAATTTTTACTTGATAGAGTAATCTGAAGTTTTATTTCAGAAGAGCCTGAGTTCTTTTTTTTTTAACGAGTTTATTTTTTTCATACTATGTATACATAATTTTTTTAACATTTTATTTTTTTATTTTCCCCCGCTTCCCTCCCCGCTCCGTTCTATAACCACTACTCCATTGTCCATGTTCATGAGTCTCTGTTTGTTTGTCCTGTTCATTTGTTGCTTTTAGGTTTATATTCCACATATGTACTATCATGTGATTTTCAACTTTTCTGCATGGATTATTTCGCTTAGCATGATTATTTCAAGGTCCATTATGTTGTCGCAAAGGCAGTATTTCATCTCTTCTGTTGGCTGAGTAATATTTCATTGTATATACATACCACAGCTTCTTAGTCAATCATCTATCATAAGACACTTCAGTTGATTCCATGTCCTAGCCAATGAGAATAAAGCTGCTATGAATATCAGTGTGCAAATGTTTTTTCGACTATAAGTTTTCAAGTCTTTGGGGTAAATACCCAGTAGAGGGACTGCTGGATCATATGGTAGGTCACTTCTTAGTTTTTAAGGAACTTCCATACTGCTTTCTATAGTGGCCATATCAATCTGTAGTCCCACCAGCAGCGTATGAGGGTTCTTATTTCTCTACATCCTCTCCAATGTTTATTACTTGTCCAGTTGATTATAGCTATTCTAACAGGTATGAGGTGATATCTCATTGTGATTTTGATTTGCTTTTTCTTAATAGCTAGTGATGTTGATCATCGTTTCAGATGTTTGTAGGCCATTTGTATGTTCTCTAGGGAGAAGTGTGTGTTCAGGTTTCTGCCCAGTTTTTGATTGGATTGTTTGTTCTCTTGTAATTGAGTCATATGAATTCTTTGTATAATTTGTGTATTAGGCCATTATCGGAGGTGTTGCTTGCAAATATATTTTCCCATTGGGATGGTTGTCTCTTTACCTTGTTGACAGTTTCTTTTACTGAGCAGAAGCTTTCAATTTGATGTAGTCCCATTCATTTAATTTTGCTCTTATGTCCCTTGCCTTTGAGGTCAAATTCATAAAATCCTCTTTAAGCCCAAGGTCTTTGAGTTTAGTTTCTACATTTTCTTCTATGCATTTTACTGTTTTAGGCCTTATATTCAGGTCCAAAATCCATTTTGAGTTAATTTTTGTGTGTTGTGATAGAAAGCAGTCTAATTTTATTCTTTTGTATGTTTCTTTCTAGTTTTCCCAGCACCAATTATTGAAGAAGCTTTACTCCCTCCACTGTATATTTTTGGCATTTTGTCAAAAGTTACTTGTCCATATAAATATGGGTGTATTTCTTGACTCTCTATTTTGTTCTTATGGTCTATGTGCCGTTTTGATTACTGTCACTTTGTAGTATAATTTAAAGTTGGGCAGAAAGATGTCTCCAGCCTCATTCTTTTTTCTCAGGATAGCTCTGGCAATTCGGGACCTTTTGTGCTTTGATACAAATCTGATGTTTTTTTGTTCTATTTTTTTTTAAATGCCAATGGGATTTTGATGGAGATTGCATTAAATCTGTATAATTCTTTAGGTAATAAGGTCATTTTAACTATGTTGGTTCCTCCAATCCAAGAACATGGAATATCTTTCCATTTCTTTGTATCTTCTTCATTTTTTAATAGGATCTTATAGTTTTCATTATATAGGTACTTCATATGTTTAATAGATTTATTCCTAGATATTTTATTTTTTTATTGAAATTGCAAAAGAATTATTTTTTACACTTTTTTTCTGACACTTTGTTATCTGAGTATAAGAATGCTTTAGATTTTTGAACATTGATTTTGTATCCAGAGACAATGCTGTATTTGCTTATTGTTTCTAGTAGCATTCTTGTGTAGTCTTTAGGGTTTTCTATATAGAGAAACATGTCATCAGCAAATAGTGACAGTTTGACTTCTTCATGTCCTATTTGGATACTTTTTATATCTTTCTCTTGCCTGATTGCACTCTCTAGAACCTCCAATATTATATTGAATTCAAGTGGCTACAGTGGAAAACCTGGCTTTGTTCCTGATCTTAGAGGGAAAGTTTTTAGTTTTTCACCATTAACTATAATATTGGCGGAGAGTTTGTCATAGATGGTATTTATTATGTTTAGATACTTTTCTTCTATACAGATTTTGTTGTTTTGATCATAAATGGGTGCTGTTTCTTATCAAAGACATCAATTGATATGATCATATGATTCTTATTATTTAATATGCTTATGTGGTGTATCACATTAATTGATTTACATATGTTGAATCATCCCTGTGCCTCTGGGATGAAGCCCACTTGATCGTGGTGTATAATCTTTTTAATATGTTGCTGTATTCGGTTTGCCAGTATCTTATTTAGGATTTTTGCATCTGCGTTCATGAGAGATATTGGTCTGTAATTTTCTTTTTTGTGTGTTTTCCTTACCAGGTTTTAGTATCAGAGTATTACTGACCTCATAAAATGAGTTGGGAAGTATAGCCTCCTCTTCAATTTTTTGGAAGTGTTTGAGGAGAATAAGTATTAAAGCTTCTTTGAATGTTTGGTAGTATTCACTAGTGAAGCCATCTGGTCCTGGACATTTACTTTTTGATAGACTTTTGATTATTGTTTCAATTTTCATACTGCTGATTTAGATTTTCCAGTTCTTCTGGTTTCAGTCTAGGAAGGTTGTATTTCTCTAATTACTAGTCCATTTCTTCTAACTTATTGAATTAGGTGTTATATACTTTTTCATAGTATTTTTGCATGATTCTTCATATTTCTGTGATTTCAGTCATGATTTTCCTTCTTTCATCCCTGATTTTGTTTACTTGTGTCTTTTCTCTTTTTTCTTTATGAGTCTAGCTGGGAGTTTGTCAATTTTATTAACCTTCTCAAAGAACCAGCTCTTCGTTGCATTTATTTTTTCTATTTTTTATTTTGTTTTCAATTTTACTTTTTTCTATTCTAAATTTGATTATTTCTTTCCTTCTTCTGACATTAGGCTTTATTTGTTCTTTCTTTTCCAGTTTTTTAAGATGAAGCATTAGGTTGTTTATTTGGGCTTGTTCTCGTTTTCGGAGATAGGCCTGTAATGATATGAACTTTCCTTTTATGAACACTTTTGCCATGTCCCAAAAGTTTTGATATGTTTTACTATCATTATCATTTGTTTCTATGTATCTCTTGATTTCCCTTATTATTACTTCTCTGACCCAGTTATTCTTCAGTATGATATTGCTTAATCTCTATTTATTTGTGGTTGTTTCTGCTTTCTTCTTACAGTTGATCTCTAGTTTCAAAGCATTATGATCAGAGAATATGGTTTGTATGATTTCAACCCTCTTATATTTGTTGAGGCTATGTCTGTGTAGCAGTATGTGGTCAATTCTTGAACATGTTCCATGTGCACTAGAGAAGGATGTATAAGCAGCTGTTTTGGAATGGAAGGCTCTATAAGTGTCAATTATTTCCAGTTAGTCTAATGTATCATTTAAGGATGTTATTTTCTTGTTGATTTTCTGTTTGGATGATCTGTCCATATCTGACATTGGGGGATAAGTCCCCAACTATGATAGTGTTTACTTCTTTTAGTAATTGTTTTACATATTTTGGGGCTCCCTGCTTGGGAGCATAGATATTAATAAGTGTCACGTTTCTTGGTTCATGATTTCCTTATCATTATGAAGTGTCCCTCAGTATTTTTCTTTACTTTGTTGATTTTGAAGTCTATTTTGTCTAGTATTAGTACTGCTACTCCTGCTTTTCTCTGCATGCTATTTGCTTGAAATATCGTTTTCCACCTTTTCACTTTGAGTCTATATTTGTCTTTGGAACTGTGTTGTGCCTCCTGGAGGCAGTGTATGGTTGGGTTTTATTTTTTGATCCATTCTGCAACTCTGTGTCTTTTTATTGGTGAGTTCAGTCCATTTACATTTAGGTTGATTATTGAAATATGAAGTCTTCTTATAGCCATGTATTTTTTGCTTTCTGGTAGTTCAGTGTTTCCATTGCTTCCTTGTCCTTTTGTTTGTGTTTTCATTTTGATGGACCTTTGTAGGTTTTCTCTCTGGTCCTTCTTGTTTTATGTTATATACTTTGGTTCTAAATCTTTGGCCTGTGGTTACCATTACGAGTATGGAAAGGACAGCTTTATATATACAGTTGTCCCTTTTCTTCTGCTTGTACCTTCTCTCTGTTTCCTTGTTAATTTGGATCTGAGTTCTCCCTTTTTCTGTTGTTGTGTCATTTTGTCCATATGTATGCTGAACATTCATTACTACCTTGCAATAAGAAATCTCTTCTTATTGTTTAAGCTTAAAATACTCTTTTTAAAAAATTAGGGTTGCACTACTCTGCTTCTATCTTCTTGCTAGTTGTCTTACTCGTAGTTATGTATATTTTTGCCATTATGTTTTAGGTGAGCTGATCTCTTTCACTATTTCCTGTAGTGTAGGCTTTGTTGTGGAGAATTCCATCCATTTTTGTATGTCTGGAAAGGTCTTAATTTCTTCTTCATATTTAAAGGAGAGCTTAGCTTGATACATTATTCTTGGCTGGCAGTTCCTTTCATTTAATAGTTTGAATATTTGATTCCATTCCTTTCTGGTTCATAAGGTTTGTGCTGAGAAGTCCAACAATAATCTAATGGACTTTCATTTATAGGGTGCCATCTTCTTTTCCTTGGCTGCCCTGAGAATTCTGTTTTTTTTTCATAGATTTTTGATAATTTTAATATGATGTGTCTTGGTGAAGGCATTTTTGGGTTGAAATAATTGGGTGTTCTGTTGACTTTTTGAATTCCAAGCTCCAGCTCATTCTTTAAATTTGGGAAATTCTCATCTACTGTTTGTCTGAAAGTGTTTTCTAATCCCTGTTCTTCTTCCTCTCCATTGAAAATTCTCATTGTTCATATGTTTCCTCTCCTGATGGTATCAGCTAGTTCTTGTATTTCTCGTTCTTTTTTTTTTTTTTTTTTATTCTTCAGGTTCTCTCTTCTTTCTTCTGATTTATTTCTAGATTCTGTCTTCGATATCACTGATCCTTTCATTCATTTGATCACATAAATTTCCCAAGCTTGTTATTTCATTTTCAGCTATTGCAGTGTATTCTTTATCTCCAGAAGGTCCATTGAGTTCTTTTAGAGGATTTCATTCTCCTTGCTAAAAAACTCATTCGGCTCATCTAATTGTTTTTCAATTCCTGATACTGTTAATATGATTCATTTCAGATATCACTGAGTTTTTTCAGAAGAACTATTCTGAATTTTATTATTTAAATTGCATATTTCTATGTCTGTAAGCTTATTTTCTAGAGATTTTTTTTTTTAATATTTCTGAGATGCTTTGTCACCTTGGTCGTTCATGGTGTTTAATGGACTGTTTCTTTGCCTTGGCATTAATGGAAATAAATGCTTTTTTTTGTTTCTGCTTTTTCTGTTTCCTCAGAAAGAAGATTTATTATATAATGGTCCCTAACCTGTTACAAATAAGGTGTTTTTCTTTTGTTTTTCAGTAGGTGGTGTCTAAGCCTCTCGGATCTCTGCTTTTTGTAAAGTGTTAATAAAGACTTTTTTTTTCCTTATAGATATTAAATTATGCTCACTACCCTCAGTCTCAGTTCCTGTCAGTGTTAGTGACAGTCTTCACAATGTTTGCTCAGATTACCCTGGGGCTTTATGGCGTTGTCTCAAAGGGTATGGGGGGAGGGGCCCTCTGGATTGGGAGGCTGCAGTTTAGCCCCTGTTTTGCAACTATGGCTGGTAAAAATCAATCGATGTTTCCCTGCCATCTCTGCTTTTCTGCCATCCCTGTGTCTCTGCCTTCTGCCCTGCTGCTGGCCACATGGAGCTCATGGATTTCCCAGGCAGGGCTGTTCAGGGAACTCTCCTCACCTTCTCCCTTTCCCCTCCTCCTACAGGGAGCTCTGGCTGGGAGAGACAGCTTCTTTGTTTATTCTAGTCCATCGCCTGACACCCAGGGTTCTGACCTATAGAAGCTCTTATTTGTAGATCTCACGCTCAGACAGGCTGATGTGCAGTTTGGGTGTTTTTGTTGAGTTTTGGGTGTTCAGCTTTTTGTTGTTTCAAAGGGAGAGATCTGGGAACATCTCTCATGCCACCATGTTTAATCCAATCTCTTGCCTGAGTCTTTCTTTTTTTTTTAGTTGGTGAGTCAAAAACACAATCTGGACTTGAGATTGGCATCTAAAAAGTGGTTAAGCAGTGTCTGGTTGGACTGAGTATTTAATCTGTGGGATCTGATGCTAACTTATAGAGTGATACCTTAATTGAGTTTTAGGACATCTGGATGGTGTTGCAGAATTATTTGGTGTTAGAAAAATACCCAGAAATTTAGTGACCAAAAGTGAAATTTTCTGTGAGTGGAGTATTGAGAGGAGAGGAGTGTGTTTTTTTTTCTCTTATACCCTCCTAATTAAGACCATAAAGTTTAGGAGGGAAAATAAAATGTACTTCCCACCTTTAAATCTAATTTCCCCTCTCTGTATTCCCTACCTCCCATTGATTCCTGATTCTTTAAAGAATATGCTCTCAAGCAAGCCTCTCACCTTCTAACATCTTTAACAAGCACTCTTCTGACTCTTTTTCTTTGTCCTTTATGTTGTGTAGGTTTTTTTTTTATCTTAGAGGAAGATAAAATAGTACAATAACAAGACACTCGTAAGTGTACGTATGCATTACAGATTGACTCTTCAAAATTTCATTCTATTTTCTCCAAATTTTCAATATAAAATTAGACTTTTTAGAAATAAATTCTTACTTCTCCTTTTATTCTCTCATTTATGCATCAATTTGGTTTCTGCCTTTATTAGACAGCAAGTTCCCTCCTGACAACTGTAATAATTTATTTGCGACTTTATCTTAAGTTATTAGGAAAGATGTAAATTTAATGAGGGCATAGACTTTGTCTGATGTTTACATCTGTATTTCTTAAACATAGTACAATGCCTTCTCACACCTTGTAATCAATCAGATATTTATTAAATAAATGAGTGATTATTTAATGAAAATTTTCATCACTGAAAAATTAAAACATGTTCTCCTTCAAAGCACTTTCCTTATTTTTTCTTTCTATTAATAGGCCACCATTTCTCCTAGTTTACCAGATTCTAATACTTGAAATGTTTGCTTCCTCTTCTACTTTTAAGATGTTCTTACATGCTACTGAGTTTTCTTTTGAATTGTTTTAAATCCTCATACCTTTTTCTCCAAATTTAGTGTTAGATTTTTAAATTCTTGATTATAACATATATAAATTTAAAATGATATGAATCAAAGTTATGTTAAGATTCTATGATAAAGAGAGTTGCAAGTAAAAAGTATTTATTTATCTGTTTATTATTTTTAATAATTTTAAATCTTTTTTCAATTACAGTTGGAATACAATATTATATTAAGTTTAGCTATACAATATGGTGATTAGGCATTTATTTGACTTATGAAGTGATCACTCTGATAAATCTGTTATCCATCTGACACTAAACATAGTTGTCACAAATTTATTGACTATATTCCTTATGCTATACTTTATACCCCCATGACTATTTTGTAACTACCAATTTGTACATTTTAATCTCTTCTCCTTTTCTGACTGCCCCCACCCCCACCCTGGCAACCCTGACTGGATTGAATAAGGAAACAAAACTTTACACATGCTGCTTGCAAGAGATTCACTTCAGATAGAAAGACACATATAGACTGAAAGTAAAGATATGAAAAAAGATATTTCATCAAAATGGAAACAAGTGAACAAAAAAACAAAAGCCAGGGTAATGATAATTGTATCAGATGAAATAGACTTTAAAAAACAAAGGCTATAACAAGAGACAAAGAAGAACCCAGAAATCCAACTTCTGGGTACTTATTTGAAGAAACCCAAAGCACTGTTTTGAAGAGAAATGTACATCCATGGGTCCATTGCAGCATTTACAATAGCCAAGATATGGAGGTAACCTAGATGTCTGTCAATGGATAAATGAATAAAGAAGAGATGATACATAGATATTATGGACTATTACTCAGCCATAAATAAGTATAAAATCTTGCTATCTGCAACAACATGGATGGACCTAGAGGACATTGTGCTGAGTGGAGTAAGTCAGAGAAAGACAAATGTCATATGATTTCATCTATATGTAGAATCTAGAGAACAGGATAAATGAAAAAATGAAACAAAAAAGCTTATAGATAAAGAGAGCATTCTGATGGTTGCCAGATTGGGGGTGTGGAGAAAATGGTTTGTGAAGGAAGAGGGGATTAAGAGGTACAAATTTATAGTTACATAATAGTCATGTAGATGTAGAGTATAGCATGGGGAATATAGCCAGCAATATTTTAATAACTACTTATGGTGTCGGATGGGTACTGAATTTATTAAAGTGATCACTTTGCAGGTTACATAAATGTCTAATCACTGTGTTGTACACCTGAAACTAATATGATATTGTATATCAACAGTAATTGAAAATAAAAAAAATATGTTTAAAAAATGTGAAAGCTGGATCTGCTATAAATATGGACATGTATTGCTGTAGTCTCCATAGAAATGTATGCTGCCATGAAATCATGTACTCTGGAAGTAAACTAGACACCAAAAGAATCTACATGAATTTTTTTCAGAATGCAAATAAGGCATTTTGTATCATCAGTGTAAGGAATCAGAATGTTAAAACATAATGAAAATCAATTAATAGTTAAGATAAGATTTCAGTAATGTATTCTGATGGATCTCTCCTTCTTTCACTTATAAGATTAAAAATCCTAAGAATTAAAGTTTTTTCATTTTATTTTTTTCAATAAAGTGAAATCTGAACCAGGCCAAGAGCTTACAAGTGAAAAAAAAAGTATAATTTTCCTGGTACACTTTACTTGTGTGGTAATTTAGCTTCTCTCTTTCTGATTTGAAATTGAGACGGATACCTGTGCAATGGTAGGGATCACTCTCCACAATGTGTATCTGAAGCATTCCACATCATTTAACACATTAATGAAGCCCTTTAGCCATCACACCTGGTATAGAGGCATAGTATCTATCTACAGCCTGAACAATAAGCTGAACAAAAGGAGAAGCATATGTTGTCCTGACAGTTATTCAGAACCTTTACATGAGCTTAAAGCCACAATTCTATGGAGAACCAGGAAATAGAGACAGTTTGGAGGCTTCCAGGATCTATCAAAATTTCATACCATCTTTATTTTTTGTCCTTAATACTGTAGCAATTAATTGAGCAGACATGTGCCTGGAAGATTATAGTTACTCTTTTTCTGCTGGCTTCTCCTAAAGACTTTCACAAGAACAGAAATATCAACAACCAGCTAAAGAAGGAAATATGGTGTTAACTAAAGCACCTAGATACTGAGAAAGAAATAGCCATTTAATGCTAACTTATGCAACTTCACTGCACCTTCTAACAGCAAAAAACTATATATTTATTCAACAGAAATATTCCTTTTTTTTCCCAAGCAGACATTTTTAGTAACAAATGGTAAAGATAATACTCTTATCTATATAACTTATTTTTAAATGTGCTCTACTCCTCTGTATTTTAAATGTGCTCTACTCCTCTGTAATATAAGTTTAATAGAGTAGTTTGTTAGAGAATAATTGTAGTATGTACAAATAATTGAGAAATTGAACAAATGTACATATTTAGAAGGAAAATATGTTCTCTTCTCAAAGCCAAAATCTTTCTATCACAGGTCAGATTTTCATGAACTCTTTTTTACATTTCATTCAGTATCTTCAAAAGCATTACCTCAGTTTTAACAATAATAATACAGCCCAGCATTCTGACTTTCTAATCCTATCAATACAGTACTATGGCTGAATTGAAAAAAAAGGCACCTCTACCTCAAGGGATTTACTAACATTTACCATAAACTTGTTGCAATAAGTATCCCAATTAAAAGAACTATAATGTAGGGCACCCTCACATGCAGGGACCCTGACACTCCATAACGTTCATACCAAGACAAAAAATATCAAGGCCAAAAGATGGGAAGCTCACAATTTCTACCCCACTTCATCAGTAATAATTGCTGATCTAATTCCTCTTGACATGATAGGCGCTACATTAAAGTTCATTATATAATTATCTCATTTAATCTTTACAACAATTTTAAACAATTGTAAGCGGTTAAATGTCTTGTCCATAATTACTTAACTCCAAAATTTTTACTCCTTCCCATTAGAATATGTTATTTTCTTATGGCTCAGGAAAGAGAAGCTTTGCACAAAATATAAGTATGATTGAATAAAAAAAAATATATAAAGATGTTATCATATAATTGTAAAGTATTGGCTGCTTGGAATACAGATTGTATAATTTTTTTTTCTTTGCAATCCAAATTTCACATGATTTGAGCAATGTTAATAAGTATATAAAATCTGAATTACTTTATTAGGAAATTATTTATCCAAATCTTTGCAGAACCAAATAACAAATCCTTAAACTTCTAAAGTAGCTTTGAAAGATTACACTTAATGAATGTTAATTTATGAACATTTATCTTTACAATTTGTTATCATCCAAACATTACCTCTGACTTTTTCATTTTTATTCCACAGAAAAAAAATAATTATAAAAACCAACAGGAAGAAAATCTGTTTCTGGTAACAGTTTTGTACTTGAAATAGTTTTAAAGAGAAGCTGTATGTTAGGATAGAAAATTTTGGAATGTGTGTCAAAACAGGCAAAAAGAGACTTCAGAAGTTCAGGAGCAATAGTCCAGTGACTAATTTTTAAAAATTTGATTATACATTTATTCTCAATTATTTAAAAATGAATTTAAGGCCATTATTAGACAAAATTTACTGGTCTTTTTATCTTTTTCAAAATAGATATAATAATAATTACTACACAGAAATAGTTATGAGGACGAAATAAAATGAGAGCATACATGACTAAGTAAGTGCTTAAAGGTATTGTGCCCTGTTTCCAGGATAATTATGCTGATCTTGGTCTTGAGGAAATAGATATTTTTTTTAATAAAAAAAAATGAAATAAATATTAAAAGTTGTAAGGTCAAGCTCTGAAACATCCTGCGTTGATGTGAAGTGATTGGTTTAGGTCTTAGTTTTTTCACAACCCATAAATGTGATGTGTAACAACCCTCAACATAATAAGTCATTCTTGCGTCACCATTATAACATATTTATGTATTTTAATGACTTTGTGCCCACACTCAGGTGCTCACGAGAAGGTCTAACAGGAATATTTAATGGGAAGTTGTCTTTATAACTCTGAGATCTGGGCTGGGACAAGATCCAATGTCATCAATTAAATAAGGGATTAGTAAAAATTATAAAGGGATAGTCAAGCAAAACATGCCTATAAATATTAGAGAAAAGAAAGAGACAGAGATAGATATAGGAAGAAATCAGGCAGTAAAAGAATAGTTTAGCAATTATTCTGGATAGAGTTAAAAAATAAAATTTTGCCAAGAACCATGTTGTGACATAAAACAAAAATATTGTAATTACTTAGAAAATACTTACCTTTTACTTTTAATCACTAGAATATTAGCTATTTTAAAGAACATTTTAGCAAGTTTACTATATTTATGAGAAAATAAAATTGTAAAAGCCTAAAAATAATTATGCTAACTATAGACATGTTAAAGCAAAATGTTTCCTCTCAGGTACTTTTATTTGTTAGGTTTTATCACTTTATTTGCATATAATTTTGGGGCAGAGTTTGTTCCACTATGGAGAATAATAATGTGTATATCCTCTAAGAGGGAGAGTATGTCACAGTTATTCATGTAGATCCCAAGAACAGAATTCTTTATTTCTGTTTCATTGAGTAAAGTTTGTTTTATTTTCCTTCTATTAAAATGCTTTTAAAAAGGCTTTTTATAGTTTACATCTGAAATAACATACTTCTTTCTTGATTTGAATTGCCATAGTAGAAGAATTTAGTTTAATTTGAAATCTTTTCTTCCAAAAGGTTTAAAAAATGAATCTCATTAAACTTATTTGAGATATGTTTTCATTAAAACTACTTAAATAAATTTTTATTATGACAGATAATAAGATTAGAGAAAAGAGATAGACATAGAAATAGGAAGAAATTAAGCGGCAAAAGAACATGTTAGCAATTATTCTGGAGAGGGTTAAAAAAATAAAATTTTTCTTTTTACCATAAACTTTATTATAATATTACAATAGAAATTCTAATAAAGTCTTAACATGAAATAGCTAGACAAAGAGGTATATTAGTTAGGTTTGTATATGTTTTTATATATGTGTGTGTATATACAAATCTCAAGAAGAATATAAAGTTCTAAAAAGTGTATGAAGTCTAGCAGATTTGAGAGAATAGCCTTTTTTTAAATAAATTATTTGAACCTGGATAGTTTTAATTTGAATTATACCTTCTCTATTTAGTAGTGATTATATCTATATTGAGATGCAGTGAAGATAAGAACAGACACCTATGTAAGCATTCATAGTGCTTGCTACTTATAAGTGATCAATCCTTGCTAGTTAATATCTTTAAAGAACATATGGAACGTTTAGCAACAAACATACTTGTGAAGATCAAAAAATTTTTAGATGTTTCTAATTTTCCTTGGCAATAAATAACATAATTTATTAATTGCTTTTTTCCGTTCCCTAAGTATTGACTGAGAACTTAATATGAGCCATGTACTATGTTGGATGTACTGTGGATAAAATGACATGATTAAGATGTGGCTACTATCTTCAAGGAACTCTCAGTTTAGCAGGAGATCTCAAAGGTTTCAAGAAACCAGCATGAAATTGGTTGGTTTGGTCAAGAAAAAGCAGGAAAGGCCAGATACCAAGAGATGTAAATAACTGTCAGCAGCTCAGTAAAGCCACCCAACAACACTGATTTATCTTAAATTCACAGGCAATACCAAATTATGTAAAATAGTTTAATCTTTTTTATTACTGAAGCAGAAATTTTAAAACTATCTTTTTTGTGATTATTTTTGTGATGTGATGCTAAAATCTAGTCTACTGTCCCAAAGATTTTTAAGAGAAAAAAGAAAAAAATAAAATATTTTAAATTTTTTATAAATTAAATGATAGTTGCATGTGTAGTTTAATGGTCTCTCAATTGAATTTGTCTGTTTTACATAAAGGACTGAGCCAAAAATATGCACTTATAATTCAGTTGAATGTAACTAAATATTTAGAACTATCTAGTGACATTTTCTTCATGAGTTTTGTTTCTTTGTCCATCTATGTGTCCATTCATTCACTTATTGATCAATCACATTTTTTGTTATTACCATTAAAAGGAGCATTCTTTTTAGTTAAATATACATATCCATAAGTAGATATTACATAAAGTATATGAAACTAGAATGCCCTAAAATACAATTGATAGTTATTATAATAAAAGTAACTCTTCACCTCAATCATTAAGAAAATGGCAAAATTTTAGAAATGTTCATAATAATTATTGTAAACATAAATTATAATAGTTCTGAAGATCTTTGACCATAATTTAGAACTGAGATGTCATAAGAGTATGCCAGGTTACACTATTCTGTCTGCTAATATTTGTTAGGACATTGTGTTTAAAAATATTGCCTATCTGTAAAAGTTAAAAGATATTGCACATTCTTTCTGTTAGAAGTGAAAAACTATTAAAATGGGTTTCACAAAAAGCAGTCTATCAGAGGAATTAGGTATAAAGAAATAATCCACCATTTTTTGTCCAGGTCAATATGCATATACACTTTGTTAGGAGATGACAGTTTATTTTCTTGGGAAATACTTAAGAAGACTGTAAATTTCAAATGCATTTCATATGTAATACTGTTATTTAGACAACAATTTGCTATAATTTTTAGAATACTGAAGTTTTTAAAATATTTATATGTTTATTAAGTAACACTATTCTCACTAGCTATTTCTTATTTGAATGAAATATAAAGCATTAGATATTTGGTATATATTTGTGTTCTTGAATAGCGGTAGTTTATCGGAACTGTTGAATGGGTACAAAATCCAGATAATTACTATTTAAAGGACCAAACCAAGTGTCAGGTGTATGCCTGAATATTTTATATCTACGCTGGGTATTTTATATGTATAAAATTTATAGGTATCATTTAAGCCTTAAACCAACCCTGTAATTTGAGTATTATTATCCTTATTTATAAAATAAACTTTACAAGAGGTCAGTTATCTAGTCCACTTCATCTAAATTAAGTGGCTTCACAGAATTATTTCCCAATTTTCAGTAAACAAATTACTGCTTTTAGGAATTTTGCTTCAACCACATAAGACTACCACTGAAATCTTATAACAGTGTACTTTAAATCAAGCCTCGATTTTTTCTCATCCTAAAATGTATTAAAAGAGAACTTAACTCCTGCAAATAGAAAATTTTAATAAAACTTAGTATATATTTATGACTAGATAACAAATGTTTGTCCATGTAATACCCAGAATCCTTTTATAAGCCACCAAGGGAACATTGAATAACATATTACTTCCCACCAATATTGTCTCATCAGCAGTTGCAATATGGGGTCAGTAATCCAAGGGCTCCCCATTTGAGATGACACCTGCATCCTTCCAAGTTATTAGATCAAAGCTATTGAAGTCATCCTTGACTCCTCTCTTCCTCTCTCATGCTTTATATCTGGCACATCAGGATGTTTTACAAAATATGCCTTCAAAATATGGTGAGAATCTGACCACTTGTTAGTATATATTGGTACCACCCTAGTTTCATCATATCCTACCTAGATTATTTTGTGTGTTCTTTTTCCCTTTATAATTAAAAAGTATGGGCATGAGATTGATTAATAAAATCAAATAAGTTTCATGTACACAATTCAACAGTACATCATATATATGTTGCATTGTATGTTCACCATGCAAAATCAGATTTCCTTGCATCGCCAAAAATTTGATCTTTTATCCCTACCTACCTCTTCCCTCCTGCCTTCCATCTGGTAACCACTCATCCACCATCCATGTCCATGAGTCTTTGTTTGTTTGTCATGTTGCTTTCAGTTTTATATTCCACATATGAGTGAAATCATATTGTTTTCAAATTTTTCTGACTTATTTTGCTTATCATGATTATCTCACGGTCCTTCCATGTTGTCACAAATGGCAGTATTTCATTTTTTCTTATAGCTGAATAATACTCTATTGTATCTATGTACCACAGCTTCTTTATCCAATTGTCTATCATAGGACATTTCAGTTGTTTCTATGTTCTGGCCACCATGAATAATGCTGCTATTAACATTGAGGTGCATATATTTTTGCAGAATTTTTTCAGTTTTGGGTGAGTAAATACCCGGAAGAGGCATTGCTGGGTCATATGGTAATTCAATTCTTAGTGTTTTAAAGATCCTCCATACTGTTTTCCATAGTGGTTATACTTTGTAATCCCACCAGCAGTGTATGAGAGGGTTCCTTTTTGCCCACAACCTCTCTATCACTTGTTATTAGTATCCTCTTCATGATAGCCATCCTAACAGGTGTGAGATGGTATCAAATTTTGGTTTTGATTTGTATTTCCCTAGTATCTAGTGAAGTTGAGCATGTTTTCATATATCTGTTGGCCACTTGTATGTCTTTTGGGAGAAGTGTCAGTTCAGGCCCTCTGCCCATTTTTTACTTGGATTGTTTGTGGGGTTTTTTGTTGTTGTTGAGTTGAATGATTTCTTTGTATATATCAAATACCAGCTCCTTGGAGGTGTTTGCAAATATCTTCTCCCATTTAGTTGACTACCTCTGTTTTGTTGATGGTTTCTTTAGCTGTGCAGAAGCTTTTTGGTTTGATACAGTCTTATTCACTTGTTCTTTCTTTTGCTTCCCTTGCCTTTGAGGTCAAATTCATAAAATTCTTTCTAAATCCAAGGTCCGTGTGTTTAGTACCTGAATGGCAAAAATGCTGTTGGGATTTTGATCTTTCTTCTATGCATGTTATTGTTTCAGGTCTTATATTCAGGTCCTTAATTCAGTTTGACTTAATTTTGGTGTCTGGTGATAGACAACAGTCTAGTTTAATTTTTTTTTAAATGCATGTGGCTTTCCAGGTTTCTCAGCACCATTTATTAAAGAGGCTTTCCTTCCTCTATTGTATGATTTTGGCTCTATTGTCAAAAATTATTTGCCATGTATGCAGTGGGTAACTTCTGGACTCTCAATTTCATTGGTCTTTGTGTCTGTTTTTTTTTGTTTTGTTTTTTGTTTTTTGTTTTTTGTTTTTTTTGTTTTTTTTGTTTTTTTTTTTTTTTTTTTTGCCAGTACCATTCTGTATTGATATAGTCCCTTTGTAGTGCAATTTGAAGTCTGGCAGGTTGATACTTCAGGCCTTTTTTTTTTTTGTTCAGGATTGCTTTAGCTATTTGGTGTCTTTTGTGCTTTAACACCAATCAGATGATTTTTTAGTTCTATTTCTTTAAAAATTGCCATTGGGGTTTTCATGGGGATTGCAATAAATCTGTATAATGCTTTAGATAATAAGGTCATTTTAACCATGTTGATTCTTCCAGTCTAAGAACATGGAATATCTTCTCATTTCTTTGTATCTTCTTCAATTTCTTTTAATTAGATCTTATAGTTTTCAGTGTATAGTTCTTCACATGCTTCTTTAGGATTATTCCTAGAAGTTTTATTTTTGTTAAAATTTCAAAAGAAATTTTTTTCACTTTTTTTCTGAAAATTTATTATTAGAATATAGAAACACAATGGATCTTTGAACACTGATCTTATGTCCTAAAATTTTTACTATTTTTAAATTCTTTTTAATAGTTTTAGGATTTTCTATAGAGAGAATCATGTCATCTGCAAAAAGTGTCAACTTGACTTCTTCATTCCTTATTTGGATACTTTTAATTTATTTCTCTTGCTTCGATGCTTTAGATAGAATGTCCAACATTATATTGAATAGAAGAAATGATAGTGGACAACTTTGTCTTGTTCTTCATCTTAGAATGAAGATCTTTATTTTTTCTTCATTATGTATGATAATTGAGTGCTTGTCATATTCAACCTTTATTATGTTGAGATACTTTCTATATCTATTTTATTACATATTCTAATCATAAAAGGGTGCTAATCTTGTAAAATGCTTTTTCTGAATCTACTGATATGATCATATGATTTTTATTCTTTATTTTGTTTATGTGATGTATCACATTAATCGATTTACGTATGTTGAACCATCCCTGTGCCCCTGAGATGAAGCCCACTTGATCATAGTGTAATCATTTTAATGTGTTGTTGTATTCAATTTGTTGGTATCTTATTTAGAATTTTTACATCTGTGTTCATGAGAGCTATTGATACATAGTTTTATTTTTTGTGTGTTATCCTTACCAGGCTGTGGTATCACAATAATATTGGCCTCAGAAAATAAGTTAGTAAGCATTGCTTCTTCTTCAATTTTTGGAGGAGTTTAAGTTATTAAATTACCTTTGAATGTGTGGTAGAATTCACTAGTGAAGCCCTCTGGTCCTGGATGTTTACTGTTTGGGAGGTTTTTGATAGTTGTTTCAATTTTTATACTGTTGTTCAGTCTGTTTATATTTTTCCAGTTCTTCATTATTCAGTCTCAGAAGATTGTTTATTTCTAAGAACTCCATTTTACCTAGGTCATTGAATTTGAAATCATATGATTTTTAATAGTATTCTTGTATGATCCTTTGTATTTCGACGGAATTTGTCACAACTTCTCATCTTTCATTTCTAATTTTATTTTTTTGTGTCCTTTTCATTTTTCTTTAGTGAGGATAGCCAAGGTTTTGTCAATTTTATTAATTTTATCAAAGAATCAGCTCTTTGTTGCATTAATTTTATCTGTTGTCTTTTTGTTTTTCATTTCATTTAATTCTGTTCTAATTTTAATTATTTTTTTTTCTTCTGCTAACTTTGGGCTTCATTTGTTCTTTTTTTCCTAGATTTTTAAGATGAAATATTAGGTTGTTTATTTGGGCTCTTTCTTGTTTCTTGAGATAGGCCTGCAATGATATAAACTTTCCTCTTATTACCATTTTTGCTTTCTTAAAAATTTTAATCTGTTATACTTTCATTCTCATTTGTTTCTATGTATATCTTGATCTCTTCTTTTATTTCTTCTCTTACCCAGTCATTCTTCAATAGCAAGATGTATAATCTCTACATATTTGTGGTTCTTCTGCTTTCTTTTTAGTTGATCTCCTTTTCAAAGCATTATGTTCAGAGAATGGGCTTAGTATGATTTTAATCTTCTTAAGTTAGTTGAGGCTAGTTTTGTGTCTCAAAATATGTCTATTCTATTCTTGAGAATGTTCCATGTGCATTAGAGAAGAATGTATTAGCTACTGTTTGGGGAAGAAGAGCTCTGTAAATGTTGATTATGTCCAATTGGTCTAATGTGTCATTTAAGAATGATATGTCTATATTGGTTTTCTGTTTGAACGATCTGTACAGAACTGACTAGATAGGTTTATTTAAAAATTAAAAAACAAGGTAGAAATTGCTACTAGTTGTGTGTTCTTAAATACTGACTCACAATTTAGATAATTTACCAAGTCAATAGTAAGCACACTTGACATTTTGTTGATCACTTAACATCTTGTAATTATGAAAATATTCACTATTCACTTTGGAATCTTACCTAGAGTGCACATATAGTTTTAACCCCCCACCCAAATAAACTAAAACAGGAGGAAAAAAGAATTCATTAGTGTTGCCAGGAGTTCTTATATTCTTTGTCCTTTGGGAAAAAAATGACCTATGAGTTTCCAATCTATACATTTTGTTTTGTACCATTTTTAAAGAGGTGCCATGTGTAACTTAAGATATAAGTTTGAAAATTGATATGAGTGGTGCTTTGTGACAGAACCACAGATGTTCAGTACATGATATATTTACTTTTTAACCCAGTGGCCCTTATAAAAAAAGGGCTAGAAGATCAGCATATAACAAGTCAACTAATGACATGATATAGAGATGCCCCTGATTCAGTGGCTGTTATTACAGCTGTGTCCCATTACATACTAGATACCTAGAACATGCTTGCATTCCGAATGGCATTTATCTTTTGAATTTCAAACATTCCTGCCATAAATAAGGATTTTATGCTTTTCAAAAATGTTTCACAGTTTAGTCTAGGGAATACTGAAAGGTTGTTTTTTCTTAATGAAATTCCCCCTGTAAGGATTCCTGGAGATAAGATGATCATTTTCAGAGCACTAAGTTCCATGGAACTGTGTCACTCTCCTCTCTGCCCATTTCCTGCTGTTACCTAAGCCAAGAGATGTGATAATAACTTGAGTTTCACACAACCAGCAGTGTGGGGACCATGTGAGAGTTAGCTTTTGATCGTGGTTTAATAATGCTCTCTTTGTTAACTCTTCCAATTGGAAGTATCTAAATTTATCATAGAATGATGACCTACGTTACTTCTATGAAAAGAGCAAGATTTTTATATTTATTTTGTTCCCAAAATTAACACTATGTCTTAAATATATTTTATATTAAAGTATGAAAGAGTGATAACAACTCCTTCACTCTCCAAGGTCCTTGATTATAACAGGGAGGATCTAAAAAACTTCTTTTTAAAGCATACTAGCTTAAATTATTAAGAATGAACATGTGAAATGACTCCACTCCAGAAATAATGACCACAAAATTATTTCTTTAAAGAATAAGTATAATGGCCCATCTCATCTTTTCAAAGTGGAACTAGTTGCTATTAATCAAATGTATGTTCATTTCTTTTTGAGATGTACATGTCTCATCTTAAGGAATGAACCATTTAAAATAAGAAATTTATAATGTGTTTCCTTGACTCAGGGAGAAGCTCAATCATCTTCCTCTTGCTCTCCAAATGATTGTAGGGATGGTGGGAGATTAGCTTGGGTAGTTATTGCTGGAGCAGCAAATGCTACTCTAAAAGCAAGCTTTGATCCACTTCAGTGTAAAAAAGGCAGCAGCTTTCTATTGCAGCTAGTGTCAGGTGGTTGCTTTTATTGTCTGTATTTCTTTACAGGGCTTCTCATCCTAGTTGTAGTCACCTGCACATAGCCTACAGGTTTGTTTGTTTGTTTGGTCATTAAGGCTACAACCAGAAAGCTTTGTTATAACCACTATACTGATCAATTCAGAATCTAGAGTAGAAAGATATTTTCCTTCATTATTGAGGAAAGAGTGTTCATGTGTGTATGTGTGTGGGAGTGTTGGAAAGTGGGGCAGAGAAAGTGCATAACATGTGTGATTAAGTGTTCATGAAAAACAGCAGATTGGCAGATGGCAGAATTTACAAAACATAGGAGAAATGGAAGAAAAGTCTCAAGACATTGTCCCTTATCCTACAAAGAAAAATCACCAACACAATGAAAACCAAAAATATTCCAGAAGAATAGTTTCATATTTGTTCACAGTTAAAAGAAAAGAAAGTGTTCTCTAATCAGGGTTATATATATTAAGTCAAATGAAGACTTTCAATTTGCTACCCATTTTAATCTCCATTTTCTTCCTAAAGTTTTACTAAAAAGGGTTTTTTTATTTTAATTTTATTTTTTTTATTAAATTTATTTTGGTGACATTGATTAATAAAATTATATAGGTCTCACATGTACAATTCAATAATACATTAGATGTGTAATTCATTGTATGTTCACCATCCAAAGTTAAATACAAACCCAAATTGTGAGATTTGTAAGATGGTTGATAGTGGCACCAAAGAAAACAACACTATCAATTTATCCTAAATAAAAATATGTATCTATCTTTCCTTTTCTTTTGTTACATAGCTTTGGTTTCATAGGTATTTTTGAAAAGTGATTATGAAATTTTATTAGTCTCTATATTAGGATTGTCCAGAGAACAGATTAATAGGATGCATATATAGATAGAGATATAGAAATAAAGAGAGAAATGGAGACAAAAAGATAGAGATAGAGTTATAAATGTAAATATAGAGAGGAATAAAAGAGAGAGAGAGAGAGAGAGAGAGAGAGAGAGAGAGAGAGAGATTGATTGACTGATTTCAAGGAGTTGGTTCCTATAATTTTGAAAACTATCAAATCTATAAGGTAGTCTGGCAGCCTGGAAACAGAGAAGAGTTGATGATGCAGTTGAGTCTAAAGGAAATCTAGAGGGAGAATTCTCTTTTTTATGGAAAAGACTTCAGACTTTTTCCCTTAAGGCCTTCAAGTGATTGGATGAGACCCAGTCACAGTTTCTAAGGCCATCTGCTTTAGACAAAGTCTACTGATTTAAATTTTAATCTCATCTAAAAAACACTTTCACAGTGACATCTAGACAAGTGCTTAAGCAAACATCTGAGAATCGTGGCTTAGCCAAGTTGACACAAAAAATTAATTGTCACAGTCCATGTGGCACTGATGTGTGTGTGTGTAATTTGAAATGAATGAATTCTAGACCATGTGTTTAAAGGAAATGCCAGAATAAATTATCACACAGAAAATAATAATCTTTGATCTCTCACTGAACATAAAATTCTATTTGAATCTTGATTCTTCTCTGGAGGACTCTTTTCTTGGGCGATCCTTGGAATACAATGGCCAGTGCATCAGAGAATGTATCTTCCCCTAATCTCTAACTCAGATATATTGCCTTTCAAGACCTCCTCGAGATAACCACTTATCAATAACAAAGTAATTTGTAGAAAAGTTACATTATAGCATTTTTATTGGTAAATATTTTCATATCAACATTATACTTCAGGAGAACATTTTTTATTAAATTTATTGGTTAATAAAATTACATAGGTTTAAGGTATACAATTCTATAATACATCTCTGTATATTGCATTGTGTGTTCATCACCCAAAGTCAGAGCTCCTTTCATCACCATATATTTGTCCCTCTTTATCTCATTCTACTTCCCTTCATTTGC
The DNA here is from genome assembly GCA_030015415.1 of Cynopterus sphinx. Lineage (NCBI taxonomy): Eukaryota > Metazoa > Chordata > Mammalia > Chiroptera > Pteropodidae > Cynopterus > Cynopterus sphinx. Next base: position 75,161,536 of record CM057380.1, on the reverse strand, counting down.
CTGTGATAACTACTATACTGTTATCTTTGTTTATGAGCTTTTGTTTGTTTGTTGCTTTCAGTTTCAGAGTGAAGTCATATGTTTCTTGACTCTTTCTGTCAGACTTATTGGCTTAGCATGATATTCTCAAGATCTATCCATGTTGTCACAAATGCAGTATTTCATCTTTTGTATGGTTGAGTAATACTCCATTGTATGTATGTATTACATCATTTTATCCAATGATAGGAAACTTTGGTTGTTTCCATGTCCTTGACACCATAATAAGACTGCAATGAAGACTATAATACAGAGATTCTTATGAATAAATATTTTCAAATTTTTCAGGTAGATATCTAGAAGAGGGATTACTGAGTCATATGGTAATTCATTTCTTAGTTTTGTGAGGAACCTCCGTAATGTTTTGCATAGTGGTTATACTTTGCAATCCCATCAGTAGTGTATAAGAGTTCCTTTTTGCCGACAACCTCTTCAACACTTATTATTACTTGTTCTTTTCATGATAGCCATTCTAACAGGTGTGAGATGGTGGCTCACTGTGCTTTTGATTTGCGTTTTCCTAATAGCTAGTGATGTCGAGCATGTTCTCATATATCTGTTGGCCATTTGTACATCTTCCTGGGAAAAGTGTCAGTTCAGGTCCTCTGCCTATTTTTTAACTGGGTTGTTTAGAGTTTTTTTGTTGTTGTTGTTGAGTTGTATGAGTTCTTTGTATATATCAGATATCAGCTCCTTGGAGGTATTTGCAAATATCTTTTCCCATTTGGTTGGCTGCCTCTTTGTTTAGTTGATAGTCTCTTTTGCTGTGCAGAACCTTTTTGGTTTGATATAATCTTATTTATTTGTTCTTTCTTTTGCTTCCCTTGCCTTTGAGGTCAAATTCATAAAATCCTCCCTCTAAATCCAAGGTCCATGTGTTTAGTCCCTATGTTTTCTTCTATGCATGTTATTGTTTCAGGTCTTATATTCAGGTCCTTAATTCAGTTTGACTTAATTTTGGTGTATGGTGATAGACAACAGTTTCTCTCTTTCTCTCTCTCTCTCTCTCTCTCTCTCTGTCTCTCTCTCTCTTTTGCATGTTGCTTTCTTGTCTTCCCATTTGTTGAAGAGGCTTTCTTTTTGGAGAGCACTTTCAATGTGCCCCCTTTAGATAAATTTTGAGTAAGCGTGTCAGGCTTGATAAGGTACCCTTCATCACATTCTTCCCCTTATCTGGCTTTGAGGGGCATCTATATGTCCAGGGTACTATTGTGACTGTGACTAGTAGCATACAGAGCTTGTTTATTACCTTTATGTGGTCCTATCATGAAAATGCACTTCTCATTAATTTTTAAACACAGAATTAACTAAAATAACCACACAGAAGCTTTTTAGCATACCAATATGTACCCACTTCAAGTCGATTCTATAGATGCAAAGTCTCTGAAAACAAGTGTTAGAATTCCCTAGCACATATATATTTAAAACTCTACAACTGAGTTTTGTCAGCAAGCATTTGGAAGTTTTTGCAAAGAAACTTTTTCCAATTTTAAAGCTGAAGACAGAAAATCTACAGCTCTCTCATATTAGATGTCTCTACTCAGTTTGAAATGAGATAAACTAAGTTTATCTAAGGCCATAAGTATCGAACATGTAGAAAGAAAAGATGGGTAAGTCTCCTTTCAAAACCAGATTTATGTATACTAATATTATCTTGGCTTCAAAGGCAGCACATTTTCTAGACTTTATACAAATTTAAAAGACTGTCATTATTTATCAATATACCCATAATCCATTTAATTCTGAAATATTTTAACATATACTTGTATTTTATTTACCCCAAAATTTGTTGCAGAGTAATGCTGAGTGAGTCAATTGAAGAAATACACAGACCATACCTCAAAATATGCATTAATTAGTATTAAGTAGTTTTTTCCTGCATTTTGATCATTTTTTACTTCTCTTAATTTTTTAAAATACATTCCATAAAGTGACTGTTCCTTTTTAACAATTAAATATTGTATTTATTTAATTTAATTCTAAAAATATTTCTTGAATACTATTATGTGACTAACATAGTGCTACATATGGTGGGGGACAAAATGATTATTAACACGTGCTTGTTCCTTCAAGGATTTATAATTATTTCAACATTAGTCAACTAAATATAATTTGTGTAGTCAAAATGCATCAGAATAAGGAAAAAGTAGTGATTATTTGCCGTTTGAGAATTAAAGATTTTACTGAAGATGTGGGGTCCTAGGTGAACATTGAAAGTTAAATAAGAATTTAATAGATACAAAAAGGAATAGGGATATTAAAGACTGGAAAGTGATGCAGAGAGGCTGGGAAGGTGATTGTCTGTTCAGACATATCCATTCCCCTGAATTATGGGTGAGGGGAAGGCTGATAGTGGGGTACAGGCTGAAAAGTTGCTTTGAAGTTTGCACTAGTCCAGGGAGATTCAGTTTGACTGAAATGAATATCCTCACTCACCTATATTTTCAACCATATTTGATCAAGGATACAGAGCCTAAGTGAAGTAAAGGGGCTATGGGCACAAGAGCAGATACAGCATCTCTTGGCTCAGCTTTCACTCTGGCTTCTGGAATTTTTACAAAGCAGAGATTCATGTGACTATCTGTGCAGCAAGCATCCTGCCAGACTTGAAAAGAAAAAAAAAGAGAAAACAAAATTTGCACTCTTCTGTTTAGGGGACTATTTACAATTATTGAGCCTTTTTGTTTCCTGAACCAACTCAGCATGGACAATACCAATAGAAAGAGGTGGAATGGGGACCAAAGCAGAGTGAGAATCACAATCTCCTTGAAAGGTGTCTCTGCCTCTTACTTTCTTTTGACATAGAAGGTTCATCTCTCTACAGAGCCTGCCATGCAACTTATTGCTTTGTCTAGCATGCATGAATTTTTTTTTCTTCATTTTATACATAGTGGTGTTTGTGTATGTTTTAGATGGTTTAGGATGGGGTGGGCAAAAAGTCATATAGATATTTATGTAAAATGACTTGATTGACCTACATGACAGAGAAATAAATAAAGTTGCAAGGGAGACCAATTAGCAAAATAACTATAACTCAAATAAAAGATAGTAAAGTTTGATTTAAACCTAAAAAAAGGATGGAGATGACCTTTCAGAAACTACAACCAAAATACATAATTGACCAGGTTTAAATTAAAGAGTAATGGGGAGCTTCATGAAAATAATTTAAACAAGGTTAGGATAAAATATGATGAAGCCATTGATAAAGATCAGGAAAGAGAAAGAACATGTGATAAGATAAAGTGGCACATTTTACAACTGTTGAGAATAAAGCAACATACAGGTTTTTCATCTAAATGGTCATACAAAGTAAGAAGTTGGACTTAAATGTGGGCTGTACATTTGGGAGTCGTGAGTGTTGAAGGGAAAAGCAGCAGATATAGAATATAGAATTTAAAAATATGGGAACAAAGTTATGATCTTGGGAACAGTAACAGATAACTACTAAGCATAAGAGAAGAAGATAGCTTTGTAATCCAAGCTCAGACTTTAACTAGGAAATAATTATATGAATGCCACATACAAGATTTTATTGTCTTTTATCTCCTCTCTTAGTCTTCCTCAAAAATATAAGATTTATGAGGGTGGAAAATTTCTGTTCACTAATGTTCATTTATGCATTGTTGATGCATTTCTCAGTGCTTGAAATATAATGAGTTTTAAATAAATGTCTATCAATGGACAGATATTTATGCCTTACTGATTTCACCAGCACAAGCATTTCCCTGTTTCATACAACATTCTTTCTGTCTTTGTTGATATTTATAACTTCAAGTTCTCATCAACTCTCATCTGGACTATTATTACAGTAACCACTAGTGGAGTTGCTCCTTCACTTCATTTGTTTTATAAAGCACCTTAAACCCAGGTACTTTACTATGGCCTACAAAGCTCCCTATGACCTCCATGCCAAATGCCATTTGATACTCTTCCACATTATGTTCTATAAGTATAATGCTTTGTATTTTTAATAAACTTCACAGTTTCATGCCATTTAAACCATTTTAGCTATTTCTACTTATAAGAAACTATTTCCCTTTTCTGCCTATTCATTTATAATCTTTTAAAAATTAGTTCATTAGTCAACTTCTACAAGAAGTTTTCCATTTCCCAATTGGAGTTAGCAAATTCCTTTCGTAGCCCCATAGGAATCTGTTTATAGCTCTGTCCCTGCTCCTACCAGATGTTGTGACTCCTCAAAGGCTCATCCATGTCTTCTGAACTGTGATAAAATCATGGCAAGATTGATCTTATTGAGTATAGTTTTTATCATGTCACTTACCTGCTCTAAAGCTTTAATGGCTTCTCATAACACACAGAACGTAAGTTAAATTTTTTGGCCTAGAAATTAAAACTCTTTACAAGTAAGCTTCACACAAATTTCCGATCATAATCAATTTTAGTCCTTTTTTACAAAGATGAATTTAACTCTTTCTTATTCTCTAAGAAGTTTTGCAAATTTGGTGACTTTCACATAAAATACACTTATTTAATATTTATGCATCCAAATGTCTTTCATCTGAAAGGCCCGATTAAATGCCAGCACCCCCACTAATTTTTTTTTCTAATTATTCTCAGCTAGAAGTAATTGTACTTTCATCTGAACTCTCATGGAACTGCATTAGTAGTTATTAGTGTCTCTTACAGTGCTCCTCTATTCTAATTTACAATCGAATGATATTTTATATGTATTTAATTTTTTCCTACTGTACTCTAAGTTCTTTGAGGGCATAATCCAGGCATGGCCATCATTTGTCTCTTTTCTAGTGGCTATCTTGGTCCTTAACTAAATAAGCACTTCTGGATACTTTTTAAGTAAAAAGAAGAAAGAAAGAAAGAGAGAGAGAGAGAGAGAGAGAGAGAGAGAGAGAGAGAGAGAGAGAGAAAGAAAAAAAAAAGAAAGAAAGAAAGAAAGAGAAAGAGAAAAAAAGAAAAAGAAAAAGGGAGGGATGAGCAAAGAATGTAAATGCTAGAGGTTTCACACAAATAGATTAGCATATAAAAGCTATTACAGCTGGTAGTTTTGGAGGTATGGTATCATTTGAGAATATTTAAAGTGAAATTTAAATGAAGTTGTATTGAGAGTATTAAAGTTCAAACTGTTTGGCAGACACTGTGCTAATTCTGTTCTGTATATCATTTGAGGTAATCTTCATTAAGAGAAAACCTACAAGGTAAAAATGATTTTCTCAGTTTTTTAATAAAGAAAGCTGAGACAAAGATATGAAATAATATGCCTAAATTCACACAGATGTTGCTGAATCATGACTTGAACTCAAGTATTCTGACAGCAGTGTCTGCATTCTTAAACACTTTCTTTTCTATTGAAGCATGCCATCAAAAGGGGAGGAAAACGTAGATTAGCAATTTGCTGACAAGGTAGCCAGAACTTTTGAGAACTAAATGCATGGTAAGAAGGAATGGAATCAATGACAGGTATTAGTTATAAACAGAAATAATAAAACTTTTTTTTTCTCAACATAAGGAAGAAAGGAGTAAATTATGGGTAAATCTACAAGTCACTTTGCCTGAAAGAAGTTGTAAACTGAATTGGATAAGAATTAAGAAGTTGCAGTGCCATGGATTAAAAGTTTGATTTGCCTTCTCAAACCAGTACCACCGTTTTTCAATCTTTTTTGTGTACCTAGACAACATTTCTGCAACTCACTGGTAGATATAAAATAAGAAAATAAAAACACTAACAAGGAATTAAGAAAGTCAATATGAAAAATTTAATATATCTGCTCTTAAACTGAAGATAAGTGTTTCAAGATAGTCAGGTTCTCTGGAAAATCAATTTTTGCATAGTTTTGGTTATTTTTTGCAAACACTTTCTTGTTAGTTGTTCACATATTTGGTTCATAAGATAAGAGGAAGGATAGACTGGTATCCTAGTATTTCTTGTCAAGGAGATGTATGGAGTTACTTAAAACCTAACTGTTGGTCCGTGTTTTCTCTAGTTCAGTAATCTACAACAATCTGGCCTGACACATTTAGAATCTTTAGGGTAATCTGTTCACAGGTAGAGTTTTTTTCTGGTTTATGTAACTCTACTTAGTTTATTTTACAAACCACAGTAATATTAAAGAAAAAAAGAAAAGACTGAGATTGACAAGTATCAAAATGTCAAGACTGGACATAATTTCATTTAAGAAAATTTTTCATATTTTGATCAACCTTGATCAAGTTGAAGAGAAAATTTCTAACAATTCATTCAACATTTGAAAAGTTACTAGACTATGTCTGGGGTGGGCTTTAGGATCAAGTCCATTGTTTCTATGGGTCAATTTTTTACAATTTATTTTAGCCTAGGAAGTTGTCTAAAAGTTTTGTTTAGTTCCAAAAGTTTAAAATCTTGTCACATAAAAGTAAGAGAGAAAATGTTACCACAAGTTTTTTCATAACTAATAATAAATCTGATTTGAAAGACTCAAATATTGCGATCAACATTTGCCCATATTAAAACCAAAGACTGATCTATCCAAAGTTTTGTGAACCAACAAGGCCCAGCAGACTGTGAAGTTAAAAAGACAAGATATATCAAGAGAAGACTGTTGGTCATGACCTAGAATTGAAGAGGTCTCAGAAACAAATTTGGGCCTGAATACCTCTATAGTAGATAGAAAATATTGACTATTTCCTATAGTCTCCCTTCACTCTCATGTTAGGCTCATTTATTTGTATTTCAAGATACTAATAATAAAAACAACAATAATAACAACCATACAGCAGCTTTTATTCATATCTAGCGCAGACTTTTTTCTTTTCTAATTGCAAAAAGCAGATATGTTGGCATATGTGGCACTTCCAGGAATGCTTTTAACCATTTCATGAAACTTGGCATTATCTAGATGTTGGTTTTGACTGCCATCTTATAAAAAAAAAAATCACAAAAGAGAAAATTAACAAGTATGTGCAATTCCAAAATTTGTTCTATAAATGTGTTTTAAATCAAATAAATTATCCTTTGGCACCATCTATTTACTTTATAGTCATTCATTTGAATGGCTTAGTTTCTGTCTCCTGAAGACTATAATTAGCATTATTTTTGATCAGCGAGACTATTACCTTAAATCTTAAATGAAACAAATAGAAAAACTTAACATTTGACTCTCAGAAAAAGTTGTCATCTCACTTTGCACTGGTAATATATTTTAAAGGGAAGTTTTCAAAAAATCAGTTCAAACCACACCAGAAAAGAAAGAAAGAAAGAAAGAAAGAAAGAAAGAAAGAAAGAAAGAAAGAAAGAGAAAAAAAGGATATGTCTATATTGAACTGCTGCATGAAAATAGTAATTTGATTAGGCACATGTCTCTTGAGAAAATATTTGATCCTCTCAAATATTTTATTAATTTGATATTCTTGTCTTTTTACCTCATGAAAGTGGTTTTAATTCTTATTCTTGTAACTGTGTAATTTGATTTAAGGTCTCTGGCACTAAATGGAATTCATGCTATGGAATATTCATATTCTTTCTTGAAATCAAAATTTTCATTAATATCAAGTCCTTGCAAGGGTAAAGACATATGTACATATTATATATAAAAATGTAAATACTAGCCTTCTAACAGATAAATTAGGAATTGGCTTTTTAATTATTGTAATCTTTAAAGAAAATTTTTTGCTTTAAAAAAAATTCATAATTTCTTCAACACCATTTTTTAAAACTAGATCCTTAGGCAACATAGCACAACATTTTCCCTCATTTTATATAGGCTACCTGTAAATAAGCTTGCATATATTTCTGCATCTCTTTCGAACGTCGGTCTTACCTTACTAAACAAAACTATGGGAGCCATAATTGTTAAATGATAATGTTATTGCAGAACATTTTTATAGCAGAAAATGGGAAACTAAGGAGGTAAGAAATAGAAACAATTTCTGTGTAAGCCCACTTGTCTCAATTCCTACATGACAGGTATCTCATTTGGTGAAGTCACTAGACAGTGGCATACCAGGATATCATTACCCTGCTGTGAATGGGTCTCTCTCAGAGGGAACTTAGCTGCCTCTTTCTGATTTCTACTGTACTTTACTTTTCACTCACCAAGTAAATTGACAGGAAGGACTTATTCAGAGATATGTTTTTACCTCCTTTTTAATCCTAGTCCAGGCTGCTATTTGTGGGATTCTGTAACTTGTTACTCCAAGATAGAGCTGAATTATATTCTGTAACTATTTGAGCAGTATAGTAGGGGGAAAGTGTCACTATATGCTTTTATTCATCCTGGGTATAAAAATTTAAGTGTTAAATAGAGTCATTTGATCTCATTATTATGACATTGATATTATACATAGTAGTATATATTATAAATATGTTTCTAAGACAACAATTTATTAAAAACTAGTTTTAAAACTAATAGCTAAAAATGTACATATTCCATATACACATGCACATAGATATATAGTCATACTCAAAATACTAAGTAAAATTATTTTTGTTGCTTGGGAACTAGAAACTAGAATCACAAAATAAAACACAAATGTACCACATTCAAAGGAGAACAGCAAACAGTTGAGATATGCTATGTCTTGAGAATCTTTTAATTGCCTCAAAATAGTTCCCTGAAGTGTGATCTACAGAGTCTGCTGGAAAAGGTAGCAATGCCTACAAAGAGACAGCACACAATTCCAAAGGCTGAAAGTCAAGAAAACAGTGGAATTCAACAAATACAATATTATTGTGTGCACAGTAAGTATAAAATTTTTTATTTTTCCTCAATTACTCCACAGTGCCCAAATCAGAAGAGGAAAAAAAATAAATAAAAGTGCTGACTTTTTTCTCTCCCTCCTGGGAAATTGTTGTTTTATACTCGTGTACACTGGGCATTAATAACTCAAAACAAGCAGAAAACTATTAAATATTCCAGCAATGTCATCAAAGAACAGGGAAGAAGTTTTAGTAGATTGGAGGAGCTCTTCTCTGTATGCCACTTAAAATAATTCCATGGTTCTGGTCAGCTTTGAGATGTCTGCTTCTGTTTGAGGGCCCATTGTTATGATACATCTTGGTATTTCCCTGGGAATCCTCAAGAACGGCCAAGAAATGAAGCACTTATGCTTCTCCATCTAATCTGAGAATGTTACATTCTGAACATGGAATGGGATTTTAAAAAATAACTATTTGGTTCAGAATAGTCACCCCAGCTTAGAATAGACAGAAGAACAAAGGCTCATTGAACAAAAGAGATGCTTCTAAACTTCTATATAACACCACAAACTATCTCCTCATCCCATTACAGCAGCTGTTGTACTAGCATTCAAATAATTTATAATATTAGCTGTATGACAACTCATAACTGTAAGGAAGAGACTGAGAAATTGATGATGTTGGTTTAGGGATATATGTATGTGTGTGTTAGCTCTGTGTAAATGTGTGTGTTTGTGCTTGTGTTTCTTTTCTCTAAGCTCAGATCCAGTGGGTATCAAAATTTCTTACTGATACACTTGGCTATTAAGTAAGTTAGACATAAATTTTTTAGGTGTCTTGAAAATCAAATTAGTGATCAAGGTGGTCTCAGATGTCATCAATATCTCAAAGTATCCTCAGACACTTAAGATGCCTTAGTTTGTATTTTTCCAGAAGTAGATATTGAGATGAGAATTTGAGTACAAGTTGTTTGTTGAGAAGATAATCCCAGGAGACAATTAGGAAAGTATGAAAATAAAACAGAAAAAGAAAGGTAACTGGTGAAGTGAGGTGTTGACAAAGTTACCCTTTGGAAAAGTGAAATTCAATTTTGCTTCTGAATAGTGAGAACCAGTGAACATTTGTTCAAAGTTTTCCCATCCAAAAGAAGAGAAAGCTTAGGTCTTTATGCATTGACTCCCCATCAGTCCTTGGCTGAGGGTCATTCAAAGAATGAGAGGTAATTGAAGGCATATTAATTTTCAGAACTTCTAGCTTAAAGTACTTGGACAGAGGTGACTTCAATGGCCAAAAAAAGCCCTCAGTCAAATACAGTAAAATGCTGGCAGCTTGAGATTGAAAAGTTATCCTACATTTGTAAATTCCAAAAGAATATTATTAAAACACCATCGAATATGCCCATTAGGTATTCTGAATGTGTTGGAGTACTTTAAATTAGTGTTTAGTTGAGCTGACAAGATCCATGTATATTCAGGAGACCACAGAATATCAAAGAGTAATTTGTTGAGAAATCCAACTCTAGTGGTGAGAATGTTTTCAATCTCTACTAAAGCTGGCTTCACATCTGCCTTTTACACTGTTTTAATCATTGTACCTTCCATGGTTCCTGGCATGTAATAGACATGCACAGTCTTCTAAAATGATATCATTTTGTGATATTTACTTTAATAATTTTTACGGAGGCATTAAAGGTCTGTAAAAAAGAACATCTAAAGAGCTATTCATTATATTATTAATTTAGAAAGAACTTTAGAACAATAAGGTGAGCTATAAGAAATGTTATTTTACTAAATGAAATGCAAAATTATGCTGTCTCAGGTGTATATCCAGAAAACTACCTGAATACTTCTTTAGTCTTATTCCAGTAGGAAAATAGGAAAGGGGAAAATATGGGATTAAGTGCTAGTCATAATTTTTTTTCTTTAAAAATAAATTACCATTTTAAAAATAAAATTAAGATGGAAATTATCTTATTATTTATATTATAAAAGATACTGGAAGGTGTGAATAGAGAAATTCAAGTGACTGAGAATGAGTGAGAGCATCACCATTTGCTAACTGTTTAGTTGTTTCTCTATATTTTTAGTTTTAGATTTTTTTTTGTGAAATCAGAAAAATCTTTTTTAAGATTGCTATTAGAAATAAGTAAAAGAATGTGTAAATCTAATATATAAAATCAGTAATTATGCTTTACATAGGATGTGTATGTATAAATACTTATACATGTCATTGTGTATTTATGTGCATGTATGCATACATGTGATAGTAAATATATTATGTATTATATATAAATATAAATGTCTTCCTGTGTGGAATATTTTTAATTAATACATTCAGGTTTTACACTTCATCAGTTTTCTCTCTTTAAATATAAACTATGGATATATAATTTTTCTGGTGTTAGATTTCTGATGATTCATATGGTTTAAAGAATTTATGTTCAAATTTTGTAAAATATTTGTACCTATAATTTTATTGTAATTTTATATTACTATTTAAAAATATGAAATAGGGCCCCCTGTATATTGCATGTCTTCCACTATATTTGGATTAAAGATGTGTTGACTTAAGATTTATAAGTTACCAGGAGTGTTGACTCTAAGTATTGAGATGCCAGTTTTTGCAACAGCCACTTTTGGGATAGTTTGTCATCAATGTTATTTCTTGTTTCCTTAAATGAACATTGGTAGTTAGCAATTTATAGTCCATAAGGGCCTTTTAATTTGTCTTCAAATGTGACTTTGAACATATGTTATTTTGTTAAATTATAGATGTTAACTGAATAAATTCTTTAGTTGCATGTTTTCTTTCTACAATCACTTGATTGTTTCCTGTAAAACCCTGCTGACTTTTCATGGAATGTGTTGGAAAATTTTTCTCACAATTTTCCTTCTGTGTCTGCAGTTCCTGTAGTTACTTCCCTTATTACAAGCTTAAATGCTATGGGTTTTGCAACAAAGACATGGCTTTTTTGTTGTCATTCAAACTTTCGTTTTACTTGAATTGATTTTTTTATTTTCTGATTTCATGATCCACCTTTTCACTAGAAGCCGGTGCTGAATTAGTTAAAGTACTTCTCAACCTGTTTCTAAACTTTTTTTTTTTTAATTTATGAATGAAAATAACACAAACATTATAATGACTCTGTTTCATTGCCTAGGCATTGGGTCCTTTATATTGAACACATACATTAATTAAATATTCATCCATGCAAATTTTGCAAATTTTATGCATTGTTTAGAACCCAGTGCCCAGTCTTACAAGACTCATTTCAAAATCCCCTTTCAGAAGATTAAACCGAGTCGTTATAGCCCCAAATTAATCTGACAGTCAGTTATCTCTGAAGTTAAAAAAGAATAAAACTACCACACTTTAGCCACCCAGGAAAGCAAAATATATACATAGAACCATAAATAAATATATAAAAACAACTGTGAGCTCTCTAGAATGTAACAGAGGTAGGAAAACCCAGTTGTGTTTGAAGAATGGACTACTAGATTTCTCAAACCTCAGGTTTGCTTTGCCTCTAACAGTTTTCTTCATTTTTTTTCCTAGCTATGTGCATTATGAAGAAAATTAAACTGAAAAGCATGTTTTTAAAGCTAAACCAGACTGTGAAATGTAGATAATAATGATCCTTGGCTTATTGATATTCAATTTCAGAAAAAATCTGACAGACCAGGCCAGAACAAATTATAACAGTTTCACATAGATTTTTTTCAACAAACAAGTGTGAAAATTAGAAAAAAAAATATAGAACATAAAAAATGTTAAAATTCATTCAAAGCCTTTAATTTAATCACCTCTCAATATTTCCAAACCATGAACACTAATTTTTATTTGAGGTTTTTTTTATATATATCAATGTTAATAAGGTATATTTTACATCCCCTGAAATACATCCTTTACAATGATTTTTAATAACTGCTGACTGATGCAACCAGAACCATAAATCAGTTTTAGAATATTTTATCTTCCCAGTAAGTAATGATTATGAACCCATTAATGCATTTTTAACTGTTTTTTTTTAAGTTCTAATTTAAGTCTTTTATTGAATTTAGTTTTTCATAAATAAAACTCAGCACAAAGTGACTTAAGTTTAGTTCACACACTTGGGAAAGAATGTTTAGAATTTTTCCACACCTTAGGTAAAATGTGGTGTGCCCCTGTAAAAATTGTAGTTTATATAGCTCTGTCTGAAAACTCTTGCTCTGTGCAGACTAAAGACAAATTTCTGTCAGCCATTAGGAATTAGAAATTCAGGAACCTAAATATATACAATAAAATGAAAGCTTAATTCTTAAAAGAAGCAAATATTAGTATGCTTCTATCCACATAGTTTTCTTTTTAACTTTACTGACGCAATCCAAAAATGGAACAACTTAAGGCTATTTTTTTTGCTAATGTGTGAAATTTTATGGTACATGTAAAAATTAATCCACTCCAGTTCTCAAAATCCTAAGGTTGATTATGTGAAGTTCACATAATTGCAAAAATATGTATTGGTGCATTTTCCTTACTTGAGTAGACTTGAGAACTAGAATTGCTCCAAACTTCATGGCTAGCTAAAAAAGTATTTGACAAAAATTACTTAGATAAATTAATCTTGTGCCTAGAACTAAAGAGGTCAAGCCACAGGCATCACGGAAATTAGTCAGCAGGTAGTCTGCCTTTGCAATTTCCCCTTTGTTTTCTGCATGTTCTTTTTTTTTTTTTTAAGAATCTCTGTTATCTGGAACACAATGTTATTTGCTACAACTAACTGCATCTCTTAATCAAGTGATATGAGGCAGAGGAAGAGGAAACTTTAGGAGAAAAAGAGGTTGGGAAGTATTAATAAGCAAAGCATGAACAAGGAAAAAAGTAATTTTTTGCTGGGTCAAAAAATATGAGCATTTAATTTAATTTTTTTTTAATTTTAACTTTAAAGGTTAGATATTTATACAATCTGTGAAATAATCCCCCACTCACCTCCCGATTACCCTGGCACCCATCTGGCAATACATGTGACCGTTACAATAATATTGACTAATACTCTACACTATACTCTAAATCCCATGACTGTTTTGTAACTATTAATTTGTACTTCTTCATCCTTTCACCTTTTTCGTCTATCCTGCCAACTCCCCTCCCCTCCAGCAATTACCAGTCGGTTTCCTGCATCTGTTGTCTGTTTTCCTTTAGTTTGCTTGTTTCTTTTGTTCCTTGGATTCTGCATGTAAGTAGAATTATATGGTGTTTATCTTTCTCTCAGACCTATTTCACTCAGCATAATACCCACTAGGTCCATCCATGTGATTGCAAATAGTAAGATTTAATATTTTTAATAGCTGAATAATATTCCATTGTATACATGTACCATAACTTCTTTAACCACTCATCTATTGATGGACACTTAGATTGCTTCCATATCTTGGCTATTGTGACTAGCACTATTGTGGACATGGTGTATAAATCTTTCAAACTACTGTTTTGGTTTTCTTTGGATAAATATCCAGAAGTGCAAAGGTAATTGTATTTTTGATTTTTTGAGAAACCTCTAAATGGCTATACCAATTTGTAATCTCAACAACAGTGCATGAGGCTTCTCTTTTCTCTACATCCTCACCAATATTTGTTCCTTTTTGATTTATTGATGATAACCATTCTGACAGTTGTGAGGTGATATCTCATTGTGGTTTTAATTTGAATTTCTCTGATAATTAGTTACCTTGAACATTTTTTTCATATGTCTATTGGCCATTTATATGTCCTTTTAGAAAAACTCTTATTCAGGCTGTCTGCCAATTTTTTTAATTGGATTTTTTGTTTTTTGTTGTTGTTGAGTAGTAGAAGTTCTCTTTAAATTTTGGATATTAACTCCTCGTCAAATATCATCTCCCGTTCAGTAGATTGTCCTTTTGTTTTGTTGATGGTTTCCTTTGCTGTACTAAAACTTTTTAGTTTAATGTAATCCCATTTCTTTATATTTTATTTTGTTTCTCTTGAACAAGGGCAATTTTACAGCAAAAATAGAAATTTGGCATGACATTATTGCTTTTCAAAACTCTGTAAGTCACTTCTGGTGTGCATTTTTTTCATATACATGCAAATACATCTAAATTAACATGTTTCCACCTGCATTCCTCAGACTAGAAAAAATTAATAAACATGCCTTTTTTATTACATAATTTGTTAAATTTTAATTGAAATTAGATGATGGGTTTGGGATGCATGCTTTGAGGTGATAAACTGTACAAATAAGAATTTACATACTTGTCAAACAGATTTATTTTTTCTATTTTACTTAAAATTTTTCAGATGATATTTTGGAATTAACAAGTAAAAACTGTGTTCTTTAAGAATATATATATTACAAATAAGTTCCTAGCATAAAGGTAATATGGAAGTAAGGCTGGTCAGAAAGATAATTTTATAGTAAGCAAAATATTTCAAATTTTATATAGTGACCTGCCAAAATGTTCCTTTTTTTTTGGAATACTCCCTTATTTCATTTTTTTTTTTTTTTGCAAGCCAGTAAGTATTTCTATACATAAGTAAATAGGATAGCTCTGAGCTAATTAAGAAAATCTGATTTCCAAATGTTTGAGCAGACTTTGCAGATTTCCTGTTGTGGGAGTTTTGGGCTTTTACCTCCCTAAGGGAAGAAATCAACGTAAATGATTTCTAAAGAAGACCTTCCTCCCTGCTTTAGTTAGTCTCTTTTGCACAGGAGTAAAATTGCTAGGCATATACAAGCCCCACATGGGCCAGGCATGTACAAGCCATATGCTAGGCAGAATTTTTCAATGTTTTTTTTCTGCTTCCACACACAGAATCAATAATATTTAAATGCAACATATACTTCTATAGTGTACATTTATTGAGAGATAATATACTATAAAAATTTATGATTCATATAACAGAGGAATAAATTAATAGTTGCTTACTCACATTTAATACTTATAAGGACAACTGTCATTTCTTTCAGGAATAAATCCATTTCTCTCACCCAAGAACATATGTAAGTGAGAGGGAAGTTATCATAGGACCACACTTTAATTCATACAAATGCATGCATGCACGAGTGTTTGTTTGTGTTGGCATGCATGTTTCAAATTTTAATACCTCAACTAAAGTTAGCTATTTATTACTTGTGACACAGTCTCTAGCTAATATTATCACAACAGAGTTTTTAAGTGATACTTTGTAGAAATCTAGACTAACATAACTGCAGTCTTATTTGGTATTATTTTTCTAATCTTACTTATTTTTCCTGTAAGAATAAAAGGATCCAGCAAAGACTGGATCATTCACCTTAGGCCTCAACAGTACCAAATAAGAGTAGGTCCAGATAAGAGTTTTAGCTTATAATTTAGTATCTTATATATAATTAATGTAGTGATTTTACTGAAATCATGGAGCTAATCAGCAGAGAAACCCAGGAGCCCAATAGATAGTAAGCCTATAATTGCAAAAGTACCTATATATTAAATAATATAATAGGTTAAAACTATATTTTATCAAATCTGCTACAGGTTGAAGCTGACAATTGGTTAAATATCAAAGACAGTTCACCATAGATGTCTCTAGGTTTGAAGAGAGTGAGACAAAAACAAAATTCAACAAGACTATGTGTGTGTCAGATATTTTCTTAGGTAGGTCATTACCTCTGTTAAGAAGAGGTCTTATTCAAAAAACTACTATATTATGTTCTACTACTATGACTGCTTTAAAATGTAGGTTTTAGTATTATTCAGACCTATGAGGCTGACAGATCAGATAATTGCTATGGAAAAGATAGTTTGCTACAGTTCCCAAGAGGTAGAGGAATGCCATACCCTGGAGGGCCATGCAGAGAAGCACTATGATCAATCAGGAGACAGAGGAGAAAAAGAAAAGCATGGTCAAGAGACTTTATTGTGGTTCATTAGGAAGCAAAGCAAGATAAGTAGACTTAAGATTGGCTAGTTGGATAACTTGAGTGGACCTGAGTTATTGGGAGTAACTTCAGATGTCTGATGCCTGGCCTTGAGATGATTAAGGCAAAAGAGTCATACCTACTAGAGTATGAAGCCCAGATAGAGAAGGCACAGATTGATTTATTTGTATAAGAACAGCACACTCCTCAGCCAGTGTTTGCTATATCTAAGAATTTGCTTGCCCTGGGAGAGGTAGTCTGTCTCCAGTCAGCAGATTGCAGTGCCCGAGCATCAAGAATAAGAAAACAAACAAACAAAGATAGTTAATACAGTGATATACTAATATCTGAGTGAAAAAATTATATATTTTACTTCTTTTTATGTTGAGGTTACATTTATATGAAGTGAATTGTACTGATTGTGGGTGTAAAACTCAGTGACTTTGAGAAACATATCTACCCCATTCAAAATATAGAAAAATACAGAGTATTTCTATCAGTGTCCCCTTTCCATTTATAGTTATAGTTTGCAAGTTAAAAGTTAATTTATTTAAGACTATCATGTATTTTGGCTAGTTTCTAAATATAACATAACGATATAATGTGAAATTTTTCTCTTTCTGTCCTGCTTGAGCACATGACTGAGGCAACCCAAAAGTATGTAAGGTTTTACTACCATTATTTGTAAAGTAGAAGCTTACTTGATGTCAGACATCGTCTGTGCTAAAGGTGTATTTAAGTTGTACCTCCCTGTTCTTGAATCTAATCAGAGGGCAGCAAGCCCTTTGCCAGAATCCCCACAGAGAATTTCACCAGGATCCAGAGTTAGTTATAGATCTATGCCTGAGTGACTCAGAACAGACCTATTATTTCAGAATCCCTTTAAAACAAACAAAAACTCACAATATCGTTAGCCTAGCTCCACTCTAAAGTTTATTCTACATCCATCTGAGCTTAATCCTGTGCCATTATCATTTTCCCATCACATTAGCTACATTAATAAGCTGCCCCTCAATCTTTGGAGCCATCTATACTAAAATAATCTTGCCTAAATTAAGAAATTGTATAAAATATTTTATTTTTCCCAAGATTTCATATTTAGTTATTTTTATTATCAACTTTGGTTTTAAATTTTCTATTCTTTCTGTCTTTATTTTAAGGAAACTACTAAATTAAGACAACAAATGAGGGATGTTGTTGAAGTAATCTTGTTTTTTTTTGGGAACTCGGGATAGTAAAATTCTATCAAAGAAAATTTTCTAGATATAAGAGCTATGAAATGTACCCACAGAGAACTCCAAAATAGTATTTAGACATATCACTACTCACAAAGTCAAGTTGTATCTTTTGGAAATTTTGAGATACTTAGAAGCTTTATGAAGTGAGGAATTTCTCAAAAAACTTTTGGCTCTCCAAGAGGAAAGATTCTATACTTTCTGTGTGGATTGTTTATATTATCTCTGGAATGCATTTTTCTAAATTTAAGCTCAGGCAAATATTTAAAAGTGTGACATATACAATTTCAGAAATAAAGAATACTGCATATTTAAAAATGACAGCTAAATGTCTGCCTAGGAATTCTGAGAGTACTTTATGTTTCCTGTGTAATTGATGAAGAAAAAGAATGTCCTAGATGCAGCTGAATTTCAGTGTCTTACTTTAAGAGTAAAAGATAACCAGACTCTCCAACAGCATCGCATCATCAGTATAAAGAACATTAGGCTAAAACACACACACACGCACACACACACACACACACACACACATTTTGTTGAATAACGAACTATCATTCTCATTGCCTTGTATATTAATGTTTGACATCCTCGGATAAGGCCCACTAGACTCTGAATCTGCAGACATTCAAGAGCACTCATGGCTCTTCAAAGGATCTCAAGAGAGAGAAGTATTGTAGAACACCTCAGCAAATTGAAGGAACATTATTGTTTTCTGAAATGTACTGATGCTTTGGGTGTACATAACTTCTTTAGTAATCACAATATTTTTTGAAGTTTTGTTAGTATATTGCATTTTTCATTGACAAATAGTTAAAATAAAAACTTTATTTGCTCTAATTTTTATTACTTTCTACCTACATGATTTCCTGTTTTAGAGATTAATCAACTCCTAATGGACAAGTTTTAAAAAATAGTTATTTATCAATATTAACCTCTTTCACATTGAAGCATTACATTTAGAAAGGTATGATTACCTCCACAGATTTTTAAAGGCTTGTCATATGTATGAGATAATAAAAAAATATGCATTGGTCTCTGCCCTTGGTTCCCAGCACAGAAATCTTGAAACACTTGTAATTTCCTAAGAAAAATCAAAAGTATCTTGTATTTTAGTATTTCTTCTTTGACACGGGATTCTGCTCCTAAAATCCTTGCAATTTTCTGGGTGAGAGGGGTGTCTTCTTTTCTAATGAGGATAGTCTGGGTGAGCTCCTGGATGGCTCTTGGTTGAGGGCCAGTCACCTGAAAGACCAAGTCATGATTAGAAGCTTGGAATTTTCTGCCCCTTCCCCATTCTCATGAGAAGAGAAAAAATGAAGAAAATGGAGTTAATGATCAATCATACCCACATCATGAACCCACCACAGAAATTCTAATACTATGGAGTGTGGACAGCTTCCAGTTGGGTGAACACATCCACACACTGGGAGGGTGATGCACCCCAGCTCCATAGAAACCAAAGATCTTGCATTCAGGACCTCTCTGACTTTGCCTTGTGTATCTCTTCATCTGCCTGTTCAATGGTACCCTTTATCATATCCTTTAATAAACTGACAGAACAAAGTGAAAAAATGCTCTGTGTCTCTGACTCCATCTTATACAAACCTGCTTTGTTCCCATGGCCTTCAGGCTAATAGATTCTGCTAAGTTTTGCATATAGACATGCTAATCGTTACAGGAATTCTGCTTGCGGCCTGAGGCAATAAAAAAAGTCTGTGTTGTTTATTACAGATTTGCAGTAACGTCTTGACTGTACTCTCATTTAACTAACACAATCTTCCTCAGACTCCTGTAGGTGCCGTGATGTCTGAGGTGGTCACTCACCTCTTGCTCCTTTCATTTTTCTTTCCATGGACATAATGGAAGCTTGAACTCTGTACTTAAGATAGATTTGAGGTACTGGTAGGTCTCCCACTTTCTCAATCAATAAACCTTTCCTTACCCAAACTCTGAGGTTTTGAATTTTGGCTTTTCAAAGTTGAGCACATGGACTTTAGACAAGTAACACTGGTAAATTTAAGTAAGTGTTTCTCTAAGTTCTCATGAGAACTTCCAATTAGTTGTGGGTAACCTGGGAAAGTACAACTTGGCTTGGCATCTAAAGTAGGGGGCAGTCTCATGGGATTGAACCCTTAACCTGTGAGATCTGATAGTATTAGAATTTAGTTAAATTGTAGAACACCCAGCTAGTGTCACAGAGTTGCCTGGTATGGGAAAACCCACATGTTTGGTGACCAGAAGTGTCAGAAATGTGGTGTGGTAGTAATGTGAGAGTAAAGAAGAAACTCAAGAGAGAAAGACTACTTAAAAAAAAAAACATTTGAATATTGTTCTAATTTTATGAAAATATTGGAACATATTTAATAAAGGAGAACTTAATGTGAAAAAAATAAGAAATGTGAAGATCAATTGGAAAAATGAAAAACAGAAACTCTTAATAAATCCATGCAATAAACATCTATTAAATGAACTCTTCTTCTATCACTGCTGATTTTTTTTTCCTCTTTCTTTGCTCCATGCTGAATGGGAATGAGATTATAAATTGTAACTACATTCTTCAATCTTTAAAATTATTCTGGGGTCTTTGAAATTCAATAATTAAAGTTTTAGTGTTTTCTAGAAATTAGAACTGAGAAGCCTACATCAAAATTTATTTTTAATGTATACATTTTAGAATGTTTTTCTCCCAACATTATTTTGATTCAGTTCAGGAAATTGCTTTATACTGTAGAAAATAAATGACATAATTTTATTGAAAATAGCCTCTCAGTTAAACATATCATAATTTTCATTTTTCTTTGAATTTTATTATTTTAGCATCAGAAACTAAATAGGATTTATTTAGAAACTAGTCACAAAAATATACTGTATGCTTCATTACAAAGCTAACTAAACTGCATAACTATATTTATGCAAGGTCGGCACTATGCTAGGCACCAAAGATTCTGAGACTTAAAGTCTAGTGAAAAGACATACTGATAAGCAAGTGATTTAATTACAACACAATTTAGTAGGCTAAATAATAAGGGAATGATCAACTATACTATAAATCAGAATAGAGGAAGGAGCCGATTAACTGTTTCCTAAGGGACTCAGGAAAAACTTTATGGGGGAATTATGTTAGCAATAGATTTCTAAGCTTAATGTTTAGAAGAGATTTTTAGGTGAAAAAGGAAGAGACTGTGTTCCAGACATGGAATATAGAAAGCTTACTGTGAAAAAATAACAAAAGGAATTGCTTTTATAGCTTTCACTTTGAAAGGAGAACAATAAATGATAAAGCTGGTATGTATGTTGCAGTCTTGTAAGAAGTCTTAAATAATAATGTAAAGAATTCCAAATTCTATTGTAGTATAGAATTTCCCAAATGTGTGATTTTAAGAGCTTTCTGATATCAGCTTCTTAAAAATATAGATTCTGAGATCTTTTTTATTTCCAGCATATTCATAGTTAACAATTTTAGGAAAAGTAATTTGAAATGAGGTTTGGAAGAAAAGAGGGTTAATGTTTCATTTGCTTTAGAAAATGATAAATCATCAAAATGTGTAGAAAGTTGAAATTCTGAAAAAATTAAGATGAAAAGCACAGAATCCAATGCATATGAAAAATGGCAGTGGTTTAAACTAAAGCAGGACTGGAAAATTAGAACTGGGTAGAAAGAAACTTTATCAGCTTTCAGAGTTTATTAGCATGCACGGTTATTGGTGAGAGAGAATATACAAAGTACAATTCTGAAATTTAGACTGGGTAGACTGTAAAAATGGTGAGTCTCAGGACAAAAACAGAAAATTCCAGAGAACAACAGGTTTGGAAAATCAGGGTTGGGGTGGTGAGATGGAGAACATTAAATTATGAATGATTATGCTAATATTAGCCCAGCATTAAGCTATGATTGATTATGCTAATTCGAACCCAACAATGTTCCTGAATTTAATAGAAGGGCTCACTTCTGACAAAAAAAAAAAATACTGAGAAAAAATTGTTCTTAAGTGGGCATTGCGGTGAATGATACAAAATATAAAAAATAAAGAAGTAATGATTTTAAAGACATGTCTGATTCAAAGGAAAAAATCTTTCAACCATTACTGCATGGTATTTTCCCATGGAGATAATTTTTAAAAGTTTTGGCTCACTTAAAAAAAGAAATACTAAGCCCTTTTTGTTATTGCTTGAACTTATCCAATCTCTAAAACCACAGAGATACCTCAGAGGTTCATTAGAAATTCCCACACCCAGAAAGAGGAAAGTCCCAATAAAAACAAAAGAGCTAAACCAGTTCCTTTAGGAGTTGAATGTTGAAGTTTTGGCTTCCTGTTCTAAGGATAGATCATATTTTAGCTGTAGAATAATGGTAAATGTAGCTTAAAAATGCCATAGTTAAAATAATAAACCCCTTCCATATCTGTCAATAGATATGGCATACACAAGTACCGAAAGTGTTACTAATACAAATTATGAATTACACAAGCCCCATCTCTTAGCTGTACATGGAAGCTATTTTTAGCCTAATTTTTTTGCTTTCCGATTGTAAGCTATTTTTCTGCTATTTCTTGAGATCCATTAATGGTTCAGATTACATTAACAATGAGAGAAAATTGCCTTTCCTCTAAATAACTGACTGGGGTTCTATTATTAACTACTTAAGGGTCATACTTTTCTGTCTGTCTTCTAGACCAATATTGCATGTTTCTCATCCATGAGGCTGCCACTGTAGTGGCCTAGAGCTAGGGGAAAAAAATAACCAATAAATAATTCAACCCTTGTTTCCAAAAAATTTGTCACCTTAGAACAAAAATTTTGAAACCAGCTTTCACAGAACACACATTACTAGATAACATGTGGTGAAAATATCTGTCTAGTCTTACGTCATGATCAAATAAATATTTTAAAGAAGAATGAATTGAAAGAACCATGAGCAAGTCTACCGTGACACCACTAGTTGAGAATTTTTTTTTAGTATTCAAAGTGTCAGAACTTTTCAATAATTTAGTGTAAGTTCAGAAAAGCTTAATGGAGGATGATTAATTATGTGATTCATGAGCCTTTCTAATCTTCACTATTTCCCTCCTAACCACCTCTGTTTTCTTTGTATTGTTTTAAGAAATATTTCAGTTAAAATATAATAGATTTAACTTTACCTAGTATATCACGTCTCTCTTCTTTATTTTCCAAAGGTCACATATATAAATGTATATTACACATCAAGACATTATTTTAAAGAAGGCCATTAAATTACTAAAAATTTTTACTTTCCTATTGCTTTAATTTTTCTTGTTACCAGTTTCTTTATTTTTTCCCCTATAAAACTATTTACTAAACTGCATAAATGTCTGGCCATTCTCACAACAAACGTGTCAACTTCTTCCTCTCAGTAAGAGAATTATTTGTATCACTAAAGGTATACAAAAGAGACACCAGATTAAATCTTTTAATCCGGAAATATGGGGTGTTCAACTGTAATTTTGCTATTTTAGCTTACACACCACCAGGTTTTGGGCAGCCAGGAAAAAAAATGCTACTTTCTCCTCCTACATAAATTTTTACTCTAGTTCTAAGTGTTTCTCTAGTCTTAGGATAGATTTTTTTCATTCCATATAGCTATTATCCACCATTCTTTCAAATCACAATTTTTTTAAAACAGAGAAACAAGTATTAAATAAATCACAACTATTTTATCATATACATTTAAATGCCATGTTTTTTTTTACACAGAAAAAAATAAATTTAAGGAATTTTAAGGATTTTGGAAATTAATACTTTGAACAAATCACTTTGAAACCTGAAAATGAACTAAAATAATCTATATCACTTTCTCAGTATTACAAAATATATTTTAGCACATGAGAAAGTAAGGATAAATTATACATTGACATTAATTCAAAAGTGTTATAGAAAACTTTTTAGAGAGCATAGATACAGTGGAATGCCCACAAAATTTCTGCAGTGTTTTATTATGTCTTAAAATTATTTATTAGAGCAGAGAAAAATAATTTCTGTTAATTATTTATTAATATTAAAATATTGATGAATATCACCTAAATGTAACAGAAGTCCAGCTGCTCCACTGCTGAAATGCAGCCAACATATGGGGCATATATTAAAGGAACCGAACAAATGCTTAACAGGGGCCTAAAAGCAGCAATCAGAAAAGATTCATTTAACTTAGAGATAGCACAAGCTTTGAGCAATTGCCTCTACTTAAGTAAATGTGGATTACAAAAGGCTATTTATTACAGTTGTACTGGGCTCTGCAGCTTTCTCAAAGACCTTTAAAGAATTTCAATAGTTATAAAGTCTTGTTCAGTGCAGAAGCAGTAAAATTGGGCAGGTCCCCAAAACAGCCCACAAAGCTTTCATTAAAAAGTTTTTACAATCCTCATCACAATTGTTCTTTAAAATCAATTATTTTCTCTCTCTCTCTCCAATTTTTTTTTTTTTTTGAGAGATGCTATAGCTGGCAATTTTTAAAGCTTCTTTGAAAATGTATTTTAACTATTAGGAAAAATAAACCAGTTTCAATGTGATGTGGAATAAATGTAGGGTCTCCATTAACACATTTCCTTGGTAAACCAGGAAAGTTTATAAAGATTTGACTTCTTTGAAATGCTCGATAAGCATACCTTAGTTACTCTACTAATGGGTCTACTTCAGTAGGAAAATTAATAATTTCTCCATTTTTTGCACAAAAAACAAAATTTGTTTCTAAAGACAATGGAGCAGATTTTTTTCTGTTAGCATTCAGATAATGAATTGATTTTTAGAGTAAATAAAAATAAAATAATTCTCAATAATTTAACAAATCTGCTTTTTATAACAGTGATATGTTTATACTATTTGTGTGTGTTTATAAAATTTCAATTAATTATAATCAAAATAAGTTATCCTTTGCTTAGAATCAATGTCAGAGCAGCAAATCACCACAGGGTAAAGGGTGGAGATGTTAAGACCATTTTGGGAATAAAACAATACTATTGAATGAAAGAAAAGCAAACATAAATGATAAATGCCAAATGATATTAATTGCTAATGGGAGCAAAAGGTGAAAAAGAAAATAAATTTGCATTTCAATGGAAAAGCAACACTTACTTATTTGGGGAGGCAAAGGAGGCCACATATTAGGTAATCATTCCCAAGATATCAAAGTAATAATGCTTTGATTACAAAAAAGTTCATAAGAAAATCTTACAAATAATAGAAATAGAAAGATGGGAAATTTATTGGGAAGGATTCTTTGTTTTCCAGTGAAGTGTTAATAAGGCAAGCTTAGTGTAAACTATTTTAAAGTGAGGAATAAAAAAAAAGACATTTATATATAGAAACAATTTAAAGGGAGATTGGATATATAAAAGTTGTCTATGATTATCACAGAAACATCACATCAGCAAATCTACTAGCTATTGTTGGAAATACAAATACAGCATTCAAATAGTCCTTGATTTGAGGAAAGTCAATAAGAAAATAAGTCTTTTAGCAATAAAAACAATTCAACAGTTAATGTACCTAAGAATACTTGGGGTTTTTTATTTCATATTTATAATTTATTTTGCTGCATTCCATTAAGGCAGAATGCCAATGAACCCCAACTGAGATATTTCAATTGGCCAGTGTATCAAAATTGAGGTTTGAAACCAGAAGTGCATTGATGGATAGAATGCATTTTTATTTTTTAATACAAAGATTTGAAGTAAGATATTACTTAAAATATATTTAATCTCCCATTAGAAACAAAGGTGACTCTATAATATCTGATCCAAACAGATGTTTTTTATTCATATTTTCATTCTATACTTTGATAATCCATAGCAAAACATAGCAAACATTGAGTCGCCATCCAATAAGATACCTCAAAATATAGCTTGAGAGTTGTGATATAAACAGTAGTTATTTTCTTGGTAGCTCATTAATTTTTTTAAGATATAAAATATAAAAACAGAAGATTTTTGTTTCCAGATATATTTTTTTATTCATGAGCGGTTTTTGTCAGAAGTCAAGATATGCCCTACTATATGTCCTAAATGCTATCTATTTTATAGTACACTAAATATTATTACTACTTATAGATACCATGGGACTCCTTATACATAATGAATTCCAGTCCTCTTACAGAGTCGCAAATGAAAATGTTATCAATGAGCTGAAGAATCTGGATTTAATAACTTTGCAACATTATAACAAATAGGTAGTCCTGATGTATTGTTCTTATTTTAACATATCAAATATATTTCATTGCTTACATTAGAGTAGCGGATTGAAAACATCTGCTCACTTGCCACTATTCCACCAGCAGCTGAAAATTTCAGTTCATTTTCCATAGGCCTACATGTACCAGAGCTATAACGTAGCTGCAGAGGCTTGATATAGGGCCAGATTAATACTCACGAGCTTTTGAAATGGAAATAATGCTTCTTACCAAAGATTAGAACAATAATAGACTCTATTTGCTGTTCCCTTCTCTCTGCTCTTCGTTAGCACCCTTCCTAACCTGATTAATTTGCCCCCCCACATCATCCCCTCCATCCTCTCCTTACAGCTCCATCACCTGTCATGACAATTAAGAAGGATCGTACATCCAGAAATAGCATCTCCTTATCCTGGCAAGAACCTGAACACCCTAATGGAATTATATTGGACTACGAGGTCAAATACTATGAAAAGGTAGGAAGACAATGTGAAAGGGTTGGGTTGTGTAGGGAAAGAGGTTCTTTCTTGAGAACTATACTCACTATTGCAAAGAAACCAGTAACATTGCTAGGAAGTGATAGAGCTCTGTTTAAAGCTGATGCGATGTGATACTTTTGATTTATTGATAGAGAGGGGTTTAGAAATTGCTGTGCAGAATATTTCCCATTCTACAGTGATAAGCCATAGCAGACATGTCACTACCAAACCTAAGTCATCTAGTTTGGCAATGGAAGTGATATTTATGTCCTTCCACACCAAGTCTTAATCTCTACCAACTATTTTATAGCGATTCCTTAACCTATTAATGAACTATCCTTAATTCATTGCCTTAAGCATCATTATTTGACCTTCACATTCACATGACCTTTATTCACTACAGATAGGATCATTGGACTAATAACAAAGCCCCTGTTATATTATTGAACTGATGAAGAAAAGCTTTCTTGACTTTGTACAAGGAAATTAGAAGATGGAAATGGGTGTGTAAGTCTGCCTCACATCATAAAATTGTGATTCAGCAATGAAATTATAAAAAAACATAGGTACATGGTTATTTATAAGTAGAATTTAGGCCATGATATTTCATCAATAAATAGCACTTATCCCTCTTTGGTTATGAATTATGGTGAGACTTGAAAGCAAGATGTAGTCAAACCTTATTATCAGAGCCAAATGGTTCTATAGCTGTTAATGTGAACTCAACATATTTGTATATGTTTGTAATAGTTTACAAAATATTTTAAAGTGAATTAAAAATAAATCATGATAGTAAACTCAAGTTGGAAGAGGCGAGTCTGGTCTCAAAATGGAGGGCCACGATCCAAATGAACCAGAGCAGTGGAGAGAAAACTGTTAATTGGTGTTTTGAGCTTTGAAACTATAGATGATAGTTTAAGAAAACATTTTTAAAAATGAGGCACACTTCTGGATTGTATGCTGATGAGTGATCCCAAACGAAACGTTCCAGAAGCTTTGGGTTTATGGCTTGCTCTTGTGTTGAAGAGGTGGATGAACATTCAATGACCCAGTGTGGTGCTGTCAAATACTAATCGATCATGATCTTCTGATTTTAAAAGTGTGACAAGATAACCTGTGCATATGTAAGATTCTATGTTATAGATGACTCACACAATACAAAGAAAATTAATGATGTGACTCATTTCAGATGGGATAACAGAACCAGAAAACATCCATCCTTTAGGTCTATGGAGCTGATTCAAAAATACAATTAAGCTACATTCATATTTTTTACAAACATAAATTTTCTGTGCTTATTTCGAACTCTCCCAACAAAATACAATATGCATCCTTATTTTCAAACAATATTAACCACTGCAGGAAAATAACTGACTGAGTCTATTTATTATTTCCTAAACATTTTAAAATTGGATACATATGTGTGATATTATTTAAATTTATATTTTTAAAAATATTTGTATCATACATAGAAAAATGTAAAAATTATTTCCAAATAGATATATGTAATGCTTGGAAATATTGTGAATCTTTCACTAGATTTTTAAGCTCTCTGAGGTCTATCTCTTTTGACTGTCTAGTTTACTAATGATGATAAACAGAGCTTAGCTCTGGGTATATGCTCAATACTGTCTTTAACAAATGAAATGTTTTCTGTAAAGTAAATATATCTAACCCCCTTCAATATTTAATATTTTAACTAAAAGTCTGTCTAATACATAACCAAAATCTTAAACCAAAAAATGTCTGTAACTTATGACATTTTTTTTCTGCAATGTTCTATCTAGTTTTGGTTGATGATGTGCATTTCATTTAATCTATTCTGGGCCTCATCCCAGGTACAGGGACATTCCATTATTGCTCAAAACCAGGTAACCCTTGAAGTGCTCATTATATATTAATGTACATTAGAGGAAAAACAAAAATTCTATGTTAATCTAATTTTTGTGGACAAGGCTCGACACACAAAAAACTTTACTACTAACGTGTAAAGTAAAGTAAATCTCAGTGTACAATGTGAATCTCTCAGAGCAGGTCTTTTCAGAGAAATATTTTTAGACTTTAATCTGGAGATTTTTGTCTCTGCTAAACAACTTTGACTTAAATACAACACAAATATAGTCAATGGTGAGAAAGCTAATAATGTACAGCCACATACAGAATCTTCATCTTTTTAAGTTCAACATTTTACAATTGATAGAATATTTTCTGACTAAGAATGAGTAGGGCAATCATTAGGTTTAATTCAAAGGGGTATATTTCTCTTTGTAAATTAATTCTTTTAATTAGGTTGAAGCTTTCAGCCTTGGCTTTGAAGAGAACAAATTTTTGCTCTAATCGGAAAAAATGAAAACTAACTTTTTCTACTTTATGTGCAGGTCACAAATTAATATATACAAATTAGTAAACTCTATAAATATTTTTATCTTAAAAAATTTCTTTAAAGAACGAAATGATTGTTATGTCTCTTATCTGTTATATGCTCTGTGTTAAAATTTAAAATTGTTTTGAGTGGCTCACTTTTATTACCACCTGATATGTTATGAAGATTTGATGTTAACATGATTTTTCTTGTCTCAAAGCAGGAACAGGAGACAAGTTACACCATTCTGAGGGCAAGAGGCACAAATGTTACAATCAGTAGCCTCAAGCCTGACACTACATATGTATTCCAAATCCGAGCCCGAACTGCAGCTGGATACGGAACCAACAGTCGCAAGTTTGAGTTTGAAACTAGTCCAGACTGTATGTATTATTTTAATGTTGTGTTTGGGGGAGGAAGGGGGGTTCTTGTAAAAAGTGTCTAGAAATTCATTCTTTCTCTAAGTTTTAACTAAGTATACTACACTGAAAGTATATTGCTTGAGACGGTTAACAGTTTACATAGCATTGTGTCTGGGCATTTGTGTTTGTATAGATGTGTATCTGTGTTGTTATTTTCTTTTTCTAATTAACAAATCAAATATATTCTAATGCCTGGAATGCGTCTGATTTTCTATTAGTCCTAAATTCGTTTCAGGAACATTGTTTAGTATGGTAACACATTTCCAGTACTTATTAATACAGATATTTCAGGTCCATTGAATGATTCAGTGAATTACAAAAAAGAAATTTGCTAATTCATTAGGATCCTAATTTACTTTTAATTTTCAATACAGTCAACCTTATATCACTTAGAGATTAAAGATTATTCTAAATCTTAATTTATTACCTCATTAAAATTCACAAACAATTTGAATAGCTCCATTTGTTTGACCCCAAATTTGGATAAAATTGATCTAAAATTGGTCTAAAAATTTTCCCAATAACATTTTTCTGCAAAATCATGACTGTGGCCCTAAAATAAAAAGAACACAAGTTAAAGATTTTATTTAATTTATTAATTAATGAGAGTAGTAAGAGATTAAAATTGATGCAAAGGGAAATTTAAACATATATACATACACACACACAAATGTGCAAACATGTGTGTATGTATAATTAGGAATTCTTAAATTTGCTAGTTGATTACAAACTGGTTAATATCCTATAATAAATTATAAAAAATAAATATAACAATTGGAGTCAAGTCTTCTATAGCACATATCAATTATATCTCTAGTGAATAGGAGTCATTGTAATTGCAGTGGAAAAATTGTATACCTAACTATAAGTTTTCTTCAGTTTAACTAAATTTTTAAAATAGCTTGGAAATAATCAAAAACTAATACCCAGAAAGGATGTGACATAGCCCAACCCTCTGCTGAAAGGAAGCACAGTAATTTCTTTTGGCTCTTGTAATATGTCATTTTTCCCTGGCACCTATATTTCCTATTTCCTAAATATTTTGTTCATGATATAAATATATATTGTTATTGGTATGTAATATTTTTATGACCCAATAGAAACATACAGGATGAACAAAAAATTATAAAAATGGCTTAAGTTACTCTGACAGAGTATATATTTTTTGGCACACTTTTTGTCAGACGATTAGATCTGCTGCTTATAATAACAAACTGTACATTCTGCAGGCTATTGAGATTCTAATGTTCCTAGAAGTCATCGGCTCACAGCTTAAACCTGCCAATTCTGCTTGGAAGAGAGTTGCCATCCTCAGTATATGAATCTATACTCCAGCCCTCTCCTAATCCTCCTGTCATGAAATGAACATGGAACTACTCTCTGAAAAAAACGAGAAATGAAATGCTATAAATACCATGGTAGTCATGTGAAATATGGTTAAAACAAATTTTAAAATTTAAGTAACAAAAAAAACCAAAATATAATTGCAATTTAACATTAATAATTCTAAATCTTTTTATAAATTAAGTGGTGCAAAGAAAGTTTCTTATTTTGAAATGATTGTAAAATTTCTTTTTTCACTTTTAAATGTTTTTTAGAATTAACAAACAAAAGCAATGCGTGATTTACCATGAATGATTTCAAATCCCAGATATAAAAAAAGCAAACGTTTATTATATCTTGTGGTATAAATTAGGCATGTTAAGGGCAAGAAGGTCAGATCACCATTAGATAAATTTATCATATAGATGCATATTTTGGAACATCAATCTAATCTTGCACATTCTTAATTAGCACTAACTATATCTGATAAGTAAATTTGCAACAACAAAAAATTACAAAATTCCAATAAAATTCCAGATTTACCACAGATATTACTGTGGTAGTTATACATGAACTTCTAATGAGCCTTTAGTATCTGAGACTTAAATATTCCATTTAAAAACTGAAGATTCTTGAGATTTTTGCCAAATGTGTTTTATATTTTTAATACATGCTTTGATTGAGAGAGAGCAGAAGAGAGGATTAAAAGAAAAAATATGTTTTTTAAACATTCCTCTCTCCATTTATTAAAAAAGTTGAGTCGCACAGTTTGATTCTTTTTAAAATCAATTTACTCATTGCTTTACCATAGAATTCTTCTAAACTTTAAATATAGATGAGCGGGAAAGGTGCGTATTGTCTTAAGGGGAAAAAGACAAAACCAATTCTCGCTCTGTTTTTAAAAATCAAAATGATGTACAGTTGACCCTGGAACGGCTTGGCAGTTAGGGGTGCCAACCACTTGCACAGTTTTAAATCCATATGTAATTTAAATAAACCCTCTGTGTGGGCAGAGTCCTAAATGCAAATAGAAAATACATATTCAGAAACACTCTAAGGATTTAAGACTCGTTTTTTGTTATATATCAATATTTAATCGATGAAAAAGGCTTGGTTTAGATTTCTTTAACAGTTTGCTGTTTATCTGGGTTTTATATATTTTTTATATTTTATGAAAAATTTTCATAACACATAAACATTTCTTAGTCGAATTCAGTGTACTTTGAATTGGAGTTCAGATAACATTTTCTGATTTTGGTGAATGGTAAAGATGTGGAGGGACCGTGAAGGATATATTTTTCTAAGTGCTTTAAAATATCTTGCTTTTTATATGTCAGTGTTTTACATCTATTATCATCCTCCTTTACAGATGAGGAAACTAAGGCATAGAGAAGTCAAGTAAGCTTTCCAAAATTGCACAACTGGTAGGAGATGGGTCTGATTCTAGAACACATATATTTATATGACAGTGTAAAATAGCATTTTTATACACATTTCATTTGATCCTGTTTTACAAGCTATTCAAATACTATTATTTCATTTTATACATGGTTTATGACACAAAGTTAACTTTTTCTGAGGTTGCATGGCTAATAAGTGGGATCAGTGAGCCAATAGTCTCCAGATGTTTGACTGCTACTGACCCAGTGCTATTATTTTACACATTAGGAAAAAAGATGTTATACTAAAATTCACAGAAAATACAGAGTATAAGAAATCAAAGGGGTTTTCTAGAGTAAAGGCAACATTCACCAAAGCCAGAAGTACCAACATGTTTGGGAAACAGACAGTCCTACTGTCTGGAAACCCTGAGTGGGCAGAAACTATATCCTCAATAGAGTTTTATGTTGATTGATTTATTACTTGTGGTTGTAATATTCTTTGATATATTAGGTAGTGGTGTGTGTGTGTGTGTGTGTGTGTGTGTGTGTGTGTGTGTGTGTTGTGTTTAAATAATAGTACATAATTTGAATATCCAAGGAATTTTAAGGGTAAAAATATGTGGGATAAAGCTGAGGCTTGGAACTGAAGGATTATCTTGGATATTACTGTCCAAGAAGATGAGTCCCAGGGACAATTCAGTTAGCACTCCTGAATGCCTCCCACCTCCTTTTCATTGTTTTAATGAGTGAGTGTGCAGCAACATTGATCTCTTAGACCCTAGTAGGAGGCATTAAAGCAGCCTGACAAAGGTAGAATGGAGTCATTATATAGAAAAATTTGTATAACAAAATTAGACATTCATATATAATTTTGTAGAACATAAGTACTTTTGCCAGTTTTTCACTGGGAAAATAAAATAATAAACATATATAACATTTATTAAACACTTGCTATGTGCCTAACACTGTCCTGAATGTTTACTTTATTAATTCATTTAATCCTCACGGGATCACATTATGCCATACAGCAAGTAAGTACAAATCCAGGCATTTTGGTTCAAGAAAATGAACTCCTAACCAGCCTATTTTAGGGACAGAAAACTGAAAGATGTGTTTAAATGAGAAGTAACTTGAAACAGGGGAGCAGTTTCCTTGTGGGGAAACATTTAAATTGATTTTTCTATGACATATGATGGATATCAGTTTTTAATTATCTAGTAAACAACTCTATAACACACAGTTTATCAATATAATTCATTCAAATATTTTCTCATTTTAGTAACAAGAATGATCCAATTTCTGTATGTGCTTTACATAGCCTCTGGAATTTCTAGACATTTTGAGTTAGAGAAAATTATAGAAAAGTCTTAGTTTAATCATGTCTTTAATAGAAAAAGAAATAGAGGCCCTTTCTTCTATTATGTTCCCCTTTTCAATTTCACTGATCTTTATTTTATAAACTGGCTAAAATATATCAGAGAATTCAGAATTTGCTGCTCTTTATGAGTTATTATTCTATGTTTATAGAACGTTATTGAATCCCTAACTTGGGTTATTTTTACAACCTATTCACAGATCTATAGCCAATGGATAAGGATGTATCAGTTCAGTTCTTCTAGGAAATAGATATTAAGATAGAATTACAAGAGCTTTATAAGAGGAATATAGACAAAAGATAAAGAAAAGAGGAGTAGAAGTGGGCAGCAGCACCTCAGACTGAGATGAAGGTCAGCCACCCTCGAAGAGATGGAGAGAAAGAACAGGATTCAGAAGAACAAGTTTCAGACAGCAGTGCAGTTCTGAGGGTCTTGCCAATCTGGTTGGGGGCTCCAGAGTGAAGATTGGCTCTAGGAGAGTCCTGCATTGGGCAGACACGGGCCGGCTCCAGTCCCCTTGTCATGTTTAGCCACCGAGGCGAGTGTGGCTTGTGCATGAGGATGCAGTGGATCCCGAAGGAGCAGCAGCTGGAGGCTGTCTGCCTACTGCAGGCTTGGCAGCAGAGATCTGAGCAGGCACTCCCATGACTGCCACAGTCGTATAAACAATGGTTTTCTGGGAGGAAAGAATAAAGTACGGCAACAGTTTATATTACAAGTGCGCATGCCATCCTGCATATCTGAGCTTTTTTTTTCAGATGCTGAGAAAATGTCTAACAGTCTTTTTGCCATGTTACTCTATTGTCATCTTTTAACTAGTCCTAAAATTGCATTATTTTAGAGAAAACCTTTCAAACATATATTTCCATCATATTGAAGATGTGACATTGGCTTCTGGAGAGCTAACAGTATTCAAATAACCAAATTCACTCTTCTAAACTTTTCTTTTGGTACATCACTTATTCACGTGTTCCATCAACATTTACCATGAAAGAATTACATGTGAAAGTAAGAGCAAATGAAAGGGTTGTCCCTGGAACTGCGTTTATTTTAGAAAGTCTAGAGATTAGGGTATTTATAGCTTGTTAGCAAGTGAAGCTGAGGATTTAGACAGGAGACAGACCTTAAGGGGGCTTTATATGTTCTGGTATAGAATGTATTATCCTGAAAGTAATGGAAAGCCCTGCAAAAACTTATGCATGAGAATAACATGATCAAATTTATGGTTTAGAAACAGGATGCTGGTGACCAGATAAAAGGAAAGGCACATAAATTAAGAATAATTTGGAATTTCTAATTGTAATCTAAAAGAGAAATGGTCTACATCTTTGCTACCAAAATATTGGAGTCTGGAATTGGCTGCATCAGCATCACCGGGAGGTCAG
This sequence comes from Cynopterus sphinx, assembly GCA_030015415.1. Lineage (NCBI taxonomy): Eukaryota > Metazoa > Chordata > Mammalia > Chiroptera > Pteropodidae > Cynopterus > Cynopterus sphinx. Next base: position 75,126,804 of record CM057380.1, on the reverse strand, counting down.
AAGAAACACACAATCTCATCCCCTACACCAGACCCACTGAATTAGAAACTGCTTTCTAAAAGATACCCAAGTGGTTTTATGAACATTAAAGTTAGACAAGTATCTGTCTACATCAAGGGTCAGTAAACTTTTCCCATAAAGGGCAAGATAATAAATATTTTAGCCTTTGTGTACATGCAGTCCCTGGTTTTCATACTCTCCTTGGCTATTATAGCCTTAAAGCAGCCATAGACAGTACACAAATAAATGTATTTCAATACAATTTTATTTATGAATAATGAAAATCTTAATTTTGTATAATTTTCATGTCACGAAATCCTCTTGTTTTGACTTTTTAGAACCATTAAAAATGTAAAACCATTCTAAACTCTTGAGCTATACAGAAACTGAGAGCAGGCCAGATTTGGCTACTGGGCCATTTTTGTCGATACCTTGAAGATGTTGGGCCATTTACAAAGATAGGAAATACTGGGAGAGGAACAACTCATTTATAGTATATGCTGAGGCTCATAGGACAGATGTTATACCACCTTTTAAATAAATATAGATATTGGAAACTAAACTAGCTTAATTAGAAAGTTTTTATAATCTCATTATAGGAAATCTAACCTGTTCTCCATGTTTCTCTGCTAACTTCTACTTTATCCATAAGCTTCTTGCCAGTGAGGATAGAGGAAACTAGTTCAGTGTGTAGTAGGCATTCAAGTGGTCTTTGATCGTTGCCATTGAAACAGAATATTTAATCTTATTAATTAGAAATTTCATGCAAAATTATAGGAAGTGCTTTTTTAACTCAGTAAAGAATTATTTTTTATATTTTACCATGCAGTAAGCCATATTTCAGGTAAAAGTATAATAAATGTAACTTAATTGATCAGATTTTCCATGTAAATGTTATTTATGATGTGAGAATGCCTGGTCTTTTTAAATTTTTTATTTCCTCACCCTCACAGCTTTCTCTATCTCTGGTGAAAATAGTCAAGTGGTAATGATTGCCATTTCAGCGGCAGTAGCAATTATACTCCTCACAGTCGTCACCTATGTTTTAATTGGGAGGTGAGTCCACAGTCTGTTTTATGACTTACTTTCATAATTGCTTCACTTGCTACTCCTCCCCCACCCCTGCCCACTGCTGCTAAAATATGAAAGTGTGGCCAGTAATGTATTTTAACAATTAAGAATGCCTCCATTTATATTCTAGGTCTGTTTTTCCCCTTTCTTTCATTTTATCTTTAGCTTTGACTTTTTTTTTTACATTAAAGTCTCACTCCCCCTCTAATACACACCTCTTCCCTGTTTTAACTTCACTCCTGGTTTTTCCTTTTTTCCCAATTATCCCTTCACACTTTAAATACACCTCAGATTTCCTGGGCTCTTTCTCACCCAAAACACTGGTAAAACTGCACAGCACTAATCACTAACAATGGAGACTGTACCCTTTTTTCATTCTAAAAGCAGTTGTTAAAAAATACTATAAACACCTTCTAAGGCCATTATAAAAACTCAACTGAAGGGGTCTGCACAGTGGGGAAGCAACTCTATGTATCTCCTCATTAGGCAGCTTTCCAGGGTCCTCAGAGAAAGAAGCTTTTTACAGAAAATTTAGAAAATATGAAGTCATTAAACTTTCACTAAAGCATTTAATTGTTTAAGGAAAATGCTCTATTTTTGTGTGTGCGCTTTACACATCCTGAGTATAGATAATTATTTTAAGTATATATTTTTTCTATGTTCTCTTCCCTTAATTTACCTCTAGGTTCTGTGGCTATAACAAGTCAAAACATGGTGCAGATGAAAAAAGACTTCATTTTGGAAATGGACATTGTAAGTTTCTAAACTGTATTGGTGTTTTGGTTTTAGCACTAGTTTTAGCACTGGTTGATTTATAATTAAATAACTTCCACTGACAAAGAGAATCCAATCCAAAAGTAGTTCTATTAAAAAAAAAAAAAACTAGCAAATTAAAATTTATTTAAACAGAGCAGGAAATTCATGGCTCTGCATTAAATAATTTTCACATGACCACATTTCAGCATACTCAAGCTAAAGTGAAGGGTAACCTGTGGTTTATATTTAAGTCATGCACATGATGGGAAATAAGTTCTATATTCAGCTCTACATAGTTGAAAGGCAAAGCGTATCTTCAATTTCCTTATTACTAGTCCTTTGCTAAAATCTAAATAGGAACCTTTTCCCTTTCCTCCTAACTGCCAAGTAAATATAAACAACATCTGTTTATGTAGAATGCCTAACTCCATTTGGTCAGCCAATCAGGAGAGCTTCTTTAGAATCAACTGTTTATTTTAAAGTTACATGATACCCAATAGGTAGGAAAGCAAGTACTTTCTGCCCATATTTTAATAACAACCAATTTAGTCTTTTTTTAAAAAAAAAATCTAAAATAAATATTCTTTTTTTAGGAAACAAAGTGTTTATATCTAATAAAAAACTTTTTTTTTTTTCTGGTGAAATGAATCATCTCAGTTACTTTGCTTTTTCAGATTATGGCTCAGTTTAATGTGGTAATTACTACAGCCTTAAAGTGAATAGCATGTTCTCATGGAAACTAGTATGGAGACAGTACACAAACTTAAGTGCCCTTAAGTAATCTCAATATAACCACTATAATCTTCTAAGCATTACTTTCTTTGACATTCATTATTGCTTTTTAAAATTATTTTCAGCTCAACATGATACTTTGTATTAGTCATTGACTTTGCATCTAAAATATTTTTAGTTGTTTTTACTTGAGTTGTTTTTACTCAAGTAAAAACTTGATGACCTGTTGCTAGCATGCAAGAGGCATACAGTAGCTTGAAAATTTTTCCAAAATGTAAATTGATGTGTGATGGACACAGCACCAGGGTTTACAGGAAGAATTGTTTGCTTTTTTCTTTTTCATCTGTCCAACTCATTGTTGTCAATATAGAATAATTCACCAAAAAAAAGCCAAAGTACTCACTATCTTCATAATATCAACATTTCATCATTTCAAATTAGTTAGGTGACCAACTCAAAAGCCTTAAAAAAGTGCTTGAAGAAATTACAGCATATTTGTCTAGCTAAACACTAAAAATTGTCATGTATAAATTAATGAGACCAGTTACATTCTTTTGGATTAAGTTGCTCATAATTTGAGTTGGCCAATCAACATAAATATTATCTTTAGAGCAAGACCATACTGACTTGGTTCCTTATATGGGAACTGTCATTCTCAAGAATTTGATAAACTCTTGAAGTATTGATAAATTTCTGCATGACAATTTTATGCAGGTTTCTCTGGTATTCTGATCTCTTTTTAGCTCTAGGTTTTTATGGTAAAGTTTATTGAAACTAATTCTCTTCAAATGCACAATATTCTTAAGATAGACAAACAAAAAAGAAAGGCATTTTATTCTAGCTGGAAGGGCATAAAGTAACTTACATGCGTGTCATAAACGTTTTGTGCCTTAATGCTACAACTGGTTTATTTTAGACCACTTATTTGGTATTGCTTTAAAAAGCTCTAGCTATGAGCTATTCCCTCCAGCCTTGTTACAAATCCCATAATATCACTTCAAAAGGAAAGAGTGTTTCACCTCCTAAGCTCTTGTCCCATTGCCCTCTCTAGCTGGGCCTTTTTACTTTTTTGCTATCCTTAGGGCAACTCATGCTGGTAAAATGGAAATGTAAATTATTGTGTTTGCACAGAATGAGCTGTAAAGTAGTGCAGCTTAACACGTGTGCATGTGTTTATTACCTGGTTTTCTTGACACAGCCCAGTTACTCTGTATGTTGCCTTTAATTATTGGTGTGAGGGGATAAAGTGCCTTGCATCCTGAATCACCTGACTTCTGGAATCTCTGGGGTCAGTAGTTAATATTCAGGAGCCATAGCCCCCAGAGTGAACAGGCTGTTTTACTTGGGGATGTTTGTGTGTTTCTATTTGTATTATTTCCCTAAATGTCATGTAGACAGAAAAGCTATTTACTTGATTTTAATTGATCGTAATGAATTTGACTGATTTTATTTGGAAATCATTTTATTTTCAGATTATTTAGTAACATACATCTATGGCTGGCAGGTACTGAAAGGTAACTCTAAAGTACAATTGCAAGGCTTTTTAAAGCCAGTGCTTATTTCAAATATTTGAGACATTGTTGCTGGTAACTTATTTTGTAATCTTTGTAAATTCTGATGTCAGCAAATTTCTCACAAATTGATTTCTTTAAGTTCATCGAGGTAAGACATTTGTAATGTCTTACTAAATTTGCTTACTAAATTTTTTTTCCATTTTTACCTTATTTTTTAATGTGCTTTTTTTTTTTCTTGGAAAGGAATGCTAGATTTTATTCTTATGCTATCATTTCCTTACCTTACTATTACCAAAGACAAGGCAAAACTGGTTGATCTCAAATCATAGCCTCCACTGGAGGTGACTCTCCATTAAAATGTAACCAAATTGACTAAATAAAAAGATTCTGACAAGGCTTTATTTCATAAGATCTTTTAGTATGTCTACGGCTACTTTTGTTTTCCTTACTCCAAAGCTTTTCTTCATATGATAGTTTGAAAGTATGATAGATTTCCTTTTCTGTTTGCTTGTTTTAGGCTAAAATGTTTTAGTACTGATAATGCTAGAAGTAATTTTAGTGTAGTAATTAACTATAGTAGACCACTTTACTAAAGAGAGACTCTGCCATATGATTTTTTAGGAAGGAATAATGTTTATAATGGTTGCGGAAGCATATAACCTATCTGTGAGCTCAAAAAAAAAAAAAAATAGTCATGTCTGAGTTCATTTGAGGTCTCCAGGAAACCTCAATGATACTAATTATTGTGAATAAATGTTCTTACATAAAAATATTAATAATGACATTTTGGGGGGGAACTAACTACATAACAAGCACACTCACCCTAGGCATTTCAATGGCGAGTTTTAAAGAGTTTTTTTTTCTGTGATGTCTAGCTAATTATTTTTGTTAAACTATTCAAAATAGAAAAAATTTCAAAAGTAGAGTTCTCCCTTCAAAAGCCATTCCACACATAGTTTGCTTACAGCAAGAGCAAAGGGCTTGCGGTTTCCTTATTTCTGTGGCTATTTACTCCCTAACTATTAGTATCTTCTCAAATATCTACATTCTGCCTCAAAACAGAGTGTAGCTATTCTTTTGCAGTACCTGTATCAATACCAGGCAGAAGTAGTAGTGTCAGCCTTTCTTCTCCAATGTTCTCCATTCTTCACCATCTCTTTTCTATTCTGCTGTCTCAAAATCATCTGAAGAAGCAGCTGAGGAAAATAAGAGTTTTTACCTCCCATCTCTCTTGGCCAACATTTTTTAATAATCTATTTATTTTTATGTCTATATTTGTTACTCAGAACCATTATGGAAACTTTGTAGGAACATAAATTATTATGTGGTATAACCATGGCATTCACAAAATTGTACCGTATGTACACAAACTGATCATTTTGTAGCCCAAACTCTGAAATCCTGGACTCATTGGCCTAATGTCCATCATACTGAATTATCTCAGAACAATTGCTGTTATCACAATTCCTACAACTGTTTCCCACAAAGTACAAAACTGACTCAAAGAAATCTTTGGCTCATCAAAAATTATTCAGTTTTAATTTTTCCAAAAGATTCTTCCATTATAAAATAATATTGGAAAAAAATGAAGTCTTATTTTATTTATTATTGTTAGGATAAAAACATTGTTCAATATTCCAGTGTGATAAACAAAATTTATCAGCTTTGTATATCCATGTTCTTTGATAAAACAATGTTGCCAATATCTTTAACCAGTGTTACCAAAATGAAAAGGAAAACCAAAAATATCAGTACATACACTATAGGAGTCAAATTATATTTTACTTTAATGTTAGAGCATGTTCCTGTACTTTAAAAATCTTAGGCTCACTTTAAAAAAATTTTTTAACAAGAAAGTTTATTGAACATTCCAAATTGTTTCTAATATCAGATATTATTTCAAATGATAGGAATGTCATTCATATTGCATAAGATCCAGAATGATTCTCTCGTATCTTTTGTCTTAGCTAATTTGATTACAGAAATCATGAAAAATTTTCATGTTCCGAATAATTAAATAAGTTATAAAGGTTTATATTTAATAAACTATAATATCATTTATCTTTGGAATTTAGCTCTTTAGCATCATTATCAAACTTATAAAGAATAATTATATTGCCTTTAACCTGTTGTAAAGCTACACAATAAGATTTTAGTTAATTGATGTTTTATTGATCTATACATATTAATATGATACCCATATTATATATGCATAAATTCACAGCTTAAAGTAGATCTATAATTGTAGAGTGGGATTTTGATTGTAAATGTCAGTAAAAAGCACAAAAGTGTCAGAAGACATGCCATTTTCTATTCTTTAATTAATTTATCTGTAATTATAACACCTATCTCATCTTATAAAAAAGTATATCAGAAACTTCGATTTATAGTCAGATGTGGCATTGTAATAGATACTTGGTTACTATTTGTGTAATGATAAATGTGCAATAGGGTGATGGTATGCACTAACAAGTGCTAATGGTAATAATTACGGGGCCTGCTCAATTCTGAGCCATCTTTTTATCTGTAAGATCCTCCTTAAGAAAAAGAATGTCCATTTTCTAATGTTTTTGCAGAGAAAGCTCATTGTAGTTTCACTTTATGTTTCATTATGGGGGATTTTTTTTTATAACTTGGTCAACACTTAGTCCTAACTCTGCCAATTTCTGTGATACTTTAAACTAAAAATTGGTGCCCTTCGTCATAGTGGGAGTTATTTTTATCCAATAATGCTATCATGAAATTTGCTCAATAAAGGTTTTATAAGTCTAGCTAAAATAATACCTTTTCTTCCTTCCCTTAAACAGTAAAACTTCCAGGTCTCAGGACTTACGTTGACCCCCACACATATGAAGACCCTACCCAAGCAGTTCATGAGTTTGCTAAGGAATTGGACGCCACCAATATATCCATTGACAAAGTTGTTGGAGCAGGTAACCACTACAATAACCCCACTGTCAATCTAGCATGTCAGTTACAAGTTTACAACTACAAATAAGAAACCTGAGATTGCTCAGGTTTTCAGGCCTAAGTATATTGCTGTGAAAAAACAATTTTCTGATTTCATGATCAAAGGCAGGCAATAAATAGATGGGATATTAATGGAATGGAATGATTTCAAAGGTGCCAGACCTACAGACTCACAGACCATGGCCAGCTTTTTATTTATTGTATTTCAGAGGTGGCGGCAGCAACAGCTCATTCTTCCCTACCTTGATCATGTGTCACAAAGACTATTTGACTAAATAAGGGTAACAGGATAAAAGTATATCTTACTTTAGGAAAGCTCACTAAGTGAAATTTTGGATTTGTAGGAAAAAAAAAAGGTAATTTTAGAAAGTTCTTTAGAATATAAAAAATAGACAACATAAAATAAAATCATAAATGACAAATTTTAAACAAATTTCACGACACCTATTTTGAGTGAATAGTTTAAATAATATGAAGTACTCCATTTTATGACTTGCCTGAAACTTTACAGTCTTAAGTTATCTGTTGAAGCTTGTTTTTATATAGACATCTCTTCATTCTAATCATTAATTTGATCTGTTATTAATTCATTAATCACTATGGAGTGATTATTAATAGCTGTTGCATATTTCTGATACAAATTACAGAAATTTATAAAATAACAATATTTTATACCCTTACACAAAAACATATGGACAGGCACAGTACAAGAAGTATGCATTTGAATGAAGCTAATCTCGAAAGTAAAAATAAACAATACTGTACAGTAATAGATTTACACCATCATTTCACTCTTTAATATTGCTCTACAAACACAAACTAATTATGTTGATGTGGGTAATACAGTGAAAGATGAGAAATTACCTTATTGAATTATGCATAACATATCAAATCAAATTTCTGCAAGTACTATATTTATGATTGATGCTCCTTAATACAAATGTGCATATAGTTTTCTGTTTCTTTTTGTATACACCAAAGCAATATTTAGAACTTAAACAGTATTTACTATTCTAGTAGGACCAGTATTTCATGTTATCTAAATGAAATGTTACTAAAACTCTTTCTCTTACTATTGTATCCTCTTAAAGCTTACGTGTATAATATTAAATTATTAAATTATTGATTTATAAAAGAAAACTAGACTTTTTTTTCCACAATCTAAGACTTAAGGATAAATACATTCACTGTACATCCAGTTAAAAAAGATATATATATTGATTACTCACTTTCGTTTGTATAGTTCTGCTCTGTGAACCACTCCATGGTGCAGAGGGTGTTTGTCATTTTATTAACGTTACCCCACAAGAGTGCACTGTTCTCCAGCATGGAAGCCACAGTAGCAGAACAAGGACTTTGCACAGTCAACTGGAGAATCTGATGACAGGAGGAAAAATTCACTCAGCCAATGTCCAGAAGGTCAGACTGACATATTGGGACCTTGAAATTTGGAACCCTCTGCAGTAATAAGAGCTTGTATATACAGATATTATTGACAAAGCCAGATATCTAGAACACAAAACACACTAATTAATAATAGTATTGGATAAATTAGGCAACGAGAAGGAGTACTTTTACTGAATCAGTCAATATTCCCTGGTGCTCATTAAAGGACAGATCATCTTTTCCATTTCTATCTCCAAAAATATTATAAAAATTTAGATATATGCCCCCATTTTCAGGGTTTTGCTGCCATTGTTCTCACTTGTCACATTAAGGGAAATAAGACTATGTCTATTTTGTTTGGAAATAAGTGTATCTTCAAAAAAGGTTATGCTTCTCCTAGATTTCAATATTCTATATGCACTAAATTCTAGTCTGTCTTGACTATCCTCTAAAGTGTTTGTCATTACCAAGATAGATATAAAATCAAGACTTTAAAATGTTTTGTTCTACAAAATTTTAAACATCTACAAAAATAACATTGTATAAGAAGAGTATAATGAACCCACATGTCCCCTTTTCTACAACTATAATAACAATCTACTCATGGCCAGCCTTGTTTCATCTATTTGCTTACCCACTTAATTTTTCAAAATAATGTTGTACATAAAAGATAAATACTTATGCCAAATTGATTAGAAATTATCTTTCATTATTAAAAGGCTAATTTTCTGTCAGAGCTTTTACATAAAGAAATTGGTAAAACATAAATTCCTAATTTTATTCTCTAATCTAAACATTATACCAAAGATTAAATACTCAAAATTTTCTAAAGTAGAAAATATTTATTTAACTTTCATTTTATGCTAAGCATTTACATGATATTTAACTCTATTCTTGTAGATAAGTATTATCTTCATTTCACCAGATGATGAGTCAAAACCTGAAAATTTGAATGGCCTATGATCACACAGTTATTAATTAGGAAGACAACATTACATTTAAATCTTGTACTTTTCAACTTAAAAGTCCATGCTAGCCACTGACAATCAAAATAGTGCCTTTTCTAAAATCTTTGTGAAGGTTGTGATAATTCATATACGGTGCTTAGCTAACATACCAGCGTTATTTCACATGTATTTTTATTATGCTTCTTTTACTAAAACAGTAGAAGGAGAATAGGCTTGGAGGCTAGTGCAAAGGGTCGTTCTAATAAGACACAAGTACATTTTTCTCCATTTTAAGAGAAATAAATGTGAGTAAAAAAATTTATTTTGAGCAATTGTGCATTGTGCACCTTAAATCAGAATACAGTATACCAATTCTCATAAAGCATGCTTTATTTTAAAAGACAAATACTGTACTTGTTGAATTACAGAATCAAGCAGTACTTTTTCTAATGATTTTTTGTAGGTATGCTTTTATATAGAAATGTTCTGATCTAAATTTTCTTTCTTATAGGTACAAATTAATTGAATAAGATCATGTAAATCTTGACTAGATCGAATGATCAGGCATTGCATTTGCCAAGTCTTCATTACTTTCTGAACATAATTCTTTTTAACTAGTATAAAGAAAATTAATATTTAACACTTTTGTCTAGTATAATATATTGATGACCATTTCTAGTATTTGATGAAATAATCACATTTCTAAATGTTGTGATATTTAGAAATTCGCATTTTTGAAACATTTCCTGAATTTTGGAGGTGTATATACATATACATGTATATGTACGCTTATGTCCATAAATCCTACTGAGAACAAAAAAGGAACTTTAATTGGCCTACATGAAATTCAAACCCTTCCCCTTTATCTCCCTAGCAATGGAGATAAAAGCTTGATATACAGATGTTATTGACAGATGTTATTCATCTATCTGCTCTTCTCTAGGAATGTTGGTCTAATACGACATTAACCTTGTCACCATCATCACCACAACCACCACCTCTTACATTAATACAGCATTTGGCATTTTAAAAAGCATTTTTATGTTTATTCTTTAATTTGTTCTAACTTTTGAGCGGCAAGTAGATAATTTATTCTTCTTAATGTGGGTTTGAAGTAAGAAAGGAAAATAGTGACAAATACTTAGATGACACATCATATGTTTGACACTCTTCTAAGTGCTGTATATACATTAATTTCTTTAACAGCACAAAAACCTTATAAGATAGACACAATCCATGTTCCTATGTTTTAGGTAAAGAAACAAAGGCACAGAGAGGTTAAGACACTCACTTAAAATTATAGAGCTAAAAAGTGACAAAGACAGAATTAGACTCTATACAGTTCAGTTCCAAATTCCTGTTCTGACATACAATTATTTTCCTGCCAATGCATTTTATTATTTTAATTTATTTTTAAAGTATAGTTGGTATACAATCTTATATTTATTATATTAGTTTTGGATGTACAATACAGTGATTCACCATTTTTATAACTTACAATATGATCACCCCACTAATTTTAGTAATCATCTGTTACCAGGTTAGTTTATCCAAAAATATAAACTATATTTCTCTTCCCCTTTCACCTATCCCCTCACCTTCTTCCTTCTGGTAAACATCCCTTTTAGTTTCTGTTTCTGTGTCTGTTTTTTTTTTTTGTTTTGTTTTGTTTTAGATTTCACATATAACTGACACCATACGCTATTTGTCTTTCTTTGCCTGACTTATTTTACTTACTATAATACCATATAGATCTATCCATTGTTGTAGCAAATGGCAAGATTTCATTCTTCTTTTTGGCTGTGTAATATTCCATTGTGTATATGTGCGTGCGCATGTGTGCGCACATACTTGTGTAGGGGTGTGTATACCATATCTTTATCCATTCATCTATTGATGTACACCCATATTGCTTTCATATCTTGGCTGAAAATAATGCTGTAATACACATAGAGTTGAATATATCTTTTAGAGTTAGTGTTTTCATTTTCTTTGGATAAATACCTAGAAGTGGAATTGTTGGGTCTTATGGTATATGTATTTTTAGTTTTTTGAGGAGTCTCCTTATTATTTTCCATAGGAGCTGCACCACTTTGCAGTCCCACCAAACAGTACACAAGGGTTTCCTTTTTTCTACATTCTCACAAACACATGTTACTTGTTGATTTTTTGATAATAGCTACTCTGAATGGTGTGAGGTAGTATCTCATTGTGATTTTGTTTTGCATTTTCCTAGTGATGGGTGATATTGAGTATCTTTTCATATGTCTGTTAGCCAGATGACATTGAAATTTAAAACACAACCTATTACCCCATATTGCTTCATGATAGTGCAGAACTTTCAGAAAATGAAAATTTATTATGGATGCCTCCTTATGGTTTGCTCAAAATTACTGTTTACATGAGATAAACTGGAGCTCTCTGGTAATGTTTCAATAACCCAGTATTAAAAAAGATCAATGAACGTTCACAAGTTTTGCCTCCAATCCTCCCTAATCCTAAGGAACACTCTAGCTAAGATACTGTGGTCTTCTCTACACTTTTCCACCTTATTTACCATTATAACTCTTTTTTTTCATAGTGTCTGTCATACTGTTGAATATTTATTAGATACTGCTTTTGGACCTTACGTGACTCTGACAAATTGCAGCATAAATCATTGTTTTGAAAATAGTGGCGAGACTGGATTAATAAGAAATGGGTAGTTTAGAGTTTCCTGGAGAGCAGCAGCTCCTTTGTAGTGATGCGGTTGCTAAATCAGTAAGACAACCTGCTGCTTCTGTGGGTCAAACCACTTGGACAAAGAAGAAACTCACTTTTTATACCTTCTCTCACTGATTCATGAGGCATGAAGCTTTTACAAAAAATCACAGTGAGACGGGACCAACAATGTTATTCCTTTCCACAAAAAGCCTAAAAATGGATCATGCAATTAACCCTTTTCCGAAAATCTTTTCATTTGATATTAGAAAAAATTTTAATCTTGTATAAAACCAATCTAATAATCCACACAATGTTAGGATTTCTTCAATAAACAAAGGGCATTATATGGATGACACTGCTTTATGACTATCACTATAGCAGCAATGGGCTCAGAGAAATAAATGTAAAGGGTCTCTGCTCTCAAGAAGGTCAAAATTTAATGAAAAAGCAAATCTTCTCAATAACAATATATATGAAGATAGTCCTTAAACTAGTTCCAGGTAATTTTTTATCAATTGGATTAGACTGTTTAAAAATCAGCAACATTTTATATTTGAAAAATTTTTGATTAATTGTTCATTTAAGACAACTTTTTACTGAAGATATTGAATCTCAGAAAGTATTTTGATGGTGGTTCAATAGGTAAAAAATGTGCTTTTATTTGATACTGTTATATTATTGTTTTTCTTCCAGAAGCCCAGAGAACTTTACAACTAGTATATCATTAATGCAATACACCAATACTCCTATAAAATAAATTGATAGCAGATGCTTTGATTCTCATTTTCAGAGGATCTGAGTATATAATTAAATTGCCCTTTTTAATAAAAATGGAATAGTTAGAAACAAGTGAAATTTAATCTAATGCTCAATCCATAATATTCCTGTTGATTACTTAAGGAAACGGTAGCTATACGAACAAGGAGTGAAAAGTCTGATATAGCTTTCAACATTTCTCTTGTTCTTTCATTTTGCATTATTTATAGTATGATACTTAAAAATATATGAGGCTTCTCACACAGTCCATTTACTACTAAGCTGTGGATGTCCTCGAGCTTCTTAGGGAGGCTCAGATTACTATTTTCCCAAATAATTTGGAGGTCTACAATGTCCATCTTCCAGGTCAAAGGTGTAAATATTAAGAGGAAATAATTGCTCTCTACTGATGATTTTTTATCATATAATTTCTTACCCTTTGCTATTGTTTTGTTCTTCTGCATTCTAACAGGTGAATTTGGAGAGGTGTGCAGTGGTCGCTTAAAGCTTCCATCCAAAAAAGAAATTTCAGTAGCCATCAAGACACTGAAAGTAGGCTATACCGAAAAGCAAAGAAGAGATTTCCTGGGAGAAGCAAGCATTATGGGGCAATTTGACCATCCCAATATCATTCGATTAGAGGGAGTTGTCACTAAAAGTAAGTCAAATCATAAGACCAACTTTTATATATGCTGAGCAGAGTTTATTTAAACCTAAACTCAATCACTTAACAAGTTTAGTCTTTTTTTATGAGTATCTATTAGTCATAAAAAAAAAAAAAACGGTTTAAGATTAACTTGTCTTTCTTTGACAAGAGTACAAATATTTAATTAGTATTATACTTATAGTTCTGCTTTAGATCTTAAAAAGCTTTAAGTTTTTAGGAGCTAAATACTTGACTATATTAATACATGCTAATTAAAATATGGTTAAAAAGTGAATTTTGGAACATTTTTTGTTATGTAGTGTAGCAAGGAAAAATGATAATTCAGATAATTCAGAAATTGCCAGTATCCCCAAACTAGCTAGCTTTTCTCTTATTGTTCACCGGTTTTATTTAAGTTTCCAAATCTTTACCCTCCTGGCTTTAGAAAAATTATGAGAGTTTGGGGAATGCTTCTGAGCTGTAATGATTGGGATCATATCAGACTCAAGACATTTTCTCAGTTCTCTGAGGATTTTAAATAATTTTGATCTACAGTCCCATATGAATTCCTGACTGGTTTAGAGAAGCTCTGACTCACAGCCTATGATAGAGATCTGAACTTATTTCCATGATCATTTCTCCAGCCAAACTCAAAAAAAGTCCAGTGAGGCAATCATATGATGTTTGGCTTCAATCCCAATGAAAATCTCTTGAGAATGCTGTGGGATTTTGTTTCCCTCAAGATTTTGAAGCAAAAATTGAAGAATAAGCTATATTGGCAGCAAACTCCTCAGAGTGAAAGATGGCATATGACAAGAAATTTGACATCATTTATGGGATACTTCATTGGCACAACATTTACATATTGTATAGCTACCAGTAGACATTACACATTATATTTTTCATAATGATATTTTTCTTTAGCATTATATAAAGCACTTTCCTAATGGTAGTAACACCTATTCTCAATTTAGTATTACCAAAAAGGCAATTCCTTCTTCACAAGAGCATAGTATAATTGAAACATACTTTGGCATTCTCTAGAATTTTCTTCTATAATTAGGGGGATTAAGAGCTTAACAATGTAGAAGAATTTATGTATAAACTGTAAATCTATATTAAGTAATGTAAGAAGCATTTTTTCCCTCTGTACTCCTAAAAATTAGGCCATACTTGTAGTAACACTGAAATATTTTCTGACAAAAGCTTTTTTAAATTTTTAAAAAATTAATTATAAAAACACTATTAGTAGTGGTAAGGATTGGGGAATTTTTGAATCCCTTGTTCCTTTAGGGCAAGACCATACTGTTTAATATCCATGGAATAGAATCATGTCTCGGTGGTGTTTTAATAGTCAATTTGCTATTTATTCTCCACCATAGCATCCTTACCAAGGATGCTTGTCCTTAATATCTTAAGCCCCACTGACAGAGAAAACTCATTTGTATTTTTGTAACTATTTTTTTTAACTTTCAATTTTCACAAGCTTCTCTTTTTGAGTTGACTATTATGTGCTCAACATTGTGCTGTGAACATTATTTTATTCTTACCATTACCCTGTGAATTAGATATAATTCCATTTTACATTTGAGCAAATGAAATAAAGAGCACATAGCTTGTCTAAATAGAGAGTGATAATTGTGGCACTGAGAACTTGGGCTGATGGTTTCAATTTTATCACTAATTCTAGACAATAATGAGTTTCTACTTTTTTGTCATACTTTACTTATTTTTTATATCTTGAATTCTTTATCTTCCTTAATAAGTTGATTATAGCAGGGCAATCCTAAAGATTTAAAACTTCCTATAGATAATTAATAACTTTTAATATCTAAAAGAAAATGTAAATTTTCATAGAGAGCAAATCAATGTGATTTGATAACCAGTACTCATACAGAACCTGAATCATAGTAGGTACTTAATTTAACAATATTAAGGAATAAAAAATTGATTGATTAGTTAAAAAATGAATGAATAAAAGAATGAATTAATAAAAAGACAGTGTCTTCTACCAATATGTCTTTACTTAGTGTTGGTTCATTTAATTGAATGCACGTTTCAACCAAGTACAATTGGTAACTGCTTGCAGTAGTCAGGAAGTGATGAAAGAAATGGTTACATTTAGCATGGGCAGAAATGAAGATAAAAGTAACTATAAAAGTAAACATTAAGTTTAAATTTTTAAAATAAATAAATAAATTTAAGCTTATTAATTGTCTCATATATTATCAAATGTGAGTTGATTTTTTTTTTGGTTCTGGTATTATGAATTATTGAAAGCAACTTGTTATATTTTGCTAGCTGTTTTCTATAAATTCATTTACTGAATGATAAGCAATATTAAACTATAATTATTGTGACAGGTGTTTTAGATACAAAAATGAAATAGTCAAATATGAATTACAGTCACTTGGCAAAGAAATCTATAAAACAATCCTCACGACCAAAAATGCAGAGGGGAGAAATGCATTAAGGGAAAAAAAATGACTTTTAAAATTTCAGATACTATGCATTAAATGTCTTATTTGAGTCTGATTCTATAACATTCCAATATGGATTACAACTGTCTTATTCTTAGGGTGAAAGTTCTAAATTTGATATATCTCCCTAGTCAAATAAGCATGTAAGAAGCTGCCAAATCTGACTATATAAGTCCCAGTCATCTCATATAGTGCAGACATAATAGAGCAGCAGACTTAGAATTAAATTATGAGCTCCTTTAATGGCATATTCAAAAGTTCTAAGTCTGGCACCCTGTAACATTTGAAAGAAAATAGAAATGCCCTAGAATAAGGTCAATATATTGCAGTTGACTTACAAAGAAAATAATTTTGTCACCAGAAGAAATTATTCAATCCACTCCTATTATTTTTGTTTCCTGAGACTATATAATGACTAAAATAATCTATCTGCAAAGTTCAAACACACCCACGCATATACCCCTAAAGTGATGCAGAGCTTATAATTTAATGAACAAAATTGTATTTAAAAAAGAAAAGCAAGCATATCTGTGTCTGGATTAAGAATCAAGGGGTAAGAGTTTAAGTTCTGACTCAACCCTACTGGTTGTGAGATCTCTGGCAAATCAAACCACTCATAGAGATTCACTTTCTTCACTTGTAACATAAAATTAGCAGTTCTACTGTACTATTTCCAGATCCTTTAAAGATCAAATAAGATTACATAGATATATATTGTTAAGTAGAATAGAGCTATGCATACCTAAATTATCACTTCTGGTGAGTTTGAGATTTTATGTTAATCTTAGGAGTATAGAAGAATATGCTTGAAAACTATTCCTTTTCTTGCTCCAAGATAATTCTTTTTATTATTGCTATTAATGATGTGCTTTGAATTTCTCAGTCTATTATAATGTATTATTTTCAACTCAGAGAAAACACTTTATTCAATCATTATACTTTTATTTATTTGAATTGAGCCATAAACAATTTTAATGGTACATTTTGAGCTTGATGGTCTTAAACAAGAGAAGGTGAGAGAGTCTCTGATCTTCAAAATAGCAGAAAGCTGGGGACACAGCCTTCGCTCAGAACTTGGTACTAACATATGTTATCAATTTTACTTTAAGTTCAAAAAGATGGAACTTTTTAAAAGCAAATGTTGGTATTTCTGCCATCACACCATTAGTCAAATGATGTTCAGACTCTAAGAAGACCTCCAATGGCCACTTTTCACCTACTGAAATAGAAGGAATCATATTAAATGGAATTGATGTGTTTTTTGTTGTTTTTCAAGGAGAGATTATTTACTGAAAATTAAAAAATAGTAATAATAATGTAGCCTAACTGCAAACTAGTATTATTAAAGAATGCAATAAGCGGAATATAAAGATGATTTCTCATAATTAAAACACTTCTATATTGGTGTGAGCATCCATTTTACACAAAAAAGTCATTTGTTTTCATCTTTCTATCTCCTTTACATATGATAAGGAAATATTGCTAGAATAAGATGTCATTCTTCAGTGACAATGCCAAATTCTTACTATTTTCTGTTTGCTTCTCTCTGAAAGTTTTCTTCTGCACTTGTCTCAAGGGTACTGTATTCCATGTCATATTCTCAGTAGACAATATATAGTTATATTTATTTTATTAATAATTTACAGAAACAGTTTGTTAGAATAATCCATTTTTGGAAACTGATGATATAAGTTATCATGCATTCACAACTATAATTTGACAAATGAGTTGAGAATATCTCTACGTAAGTGCCCACATCAACAAAACTAAGAAAATCTCTACTCAATATATTGGAGAAAAAAATAAAACAGGAAATATTATCTTTACATGCCTAAAGAACTTACCTAAGAGACATTATTCACTATGTCTCTTAGATGAATAGGTTGCATTTGAATTACAAAAGAATGTGTTGTGTATTTTTTCCCAATCATTTATATAGGATGAGTCTTTGATAGTTTTAAAAGATTAAATTCACCTTACAAAATTTGTTAGAGCATGACTTGCATGTGCCCAAAGAGTGCCTTTTAAAAATTGCTAGTTTAAATATACAACTCTCCTAAAGGAAGAAGAAATATTATTATATACTTATTTATTAACTGTCTTACACAAACTGTTGTAGAAAAGGAGAAAAATAAACACTACAAATTCATGAGGCTAGTGATATCTTGATAACAGCTCAAACAATATTATCAGAAAGGAAAATAACAGATCAGTGCAACACATGATAAAAATTCAATAACACCTGAATAATTATGAAACTAGGGCTAGTAATCTATTAAAAAAAGATACTATATCATGCCCTAGTTTAGTTCATTCTAAGTATGCAAAGTCGGTTTAACATTTAACATTCAGGAAATTCACAACATTAATAGGGAAAAAAGTTAATCTCAATAAATGTAAAAAAATATATTAAAATTTTATTTTTTTCTTAGTAATTGTACATAGAAAATATGTATGTCTGATAAATCTACATAAGACCTCAAAAACAAAACAAACCTACAAATATCATTTTCGATAATGAAACATTAAAAGCATTTCTTTTAAATTAGAAACAAGAAGGCTGCTATAATTCACTGTTATGCCTAACATATTAATTTTTACAATTAGACAAGAAAATATGTACAAGGTAGAAAGCTTGAAAAAATAAGCTGTAGAAAGAAATGAGCATAATCAGATTTCTATATTTTGTGCTTATTATACAAATCTTCTCTGGATGGAATAAGGGAGAGTAGAAATATTCTTGTCTTTAAAGATATTAAATTTTATTTCAAATTAAAACTAAATTAAAATCTTTTAAGTCTGCTGAGTGTAAATTATTTAATATGTTAAAGATAAGTATGGTTTGTTAAGGAAGACTTGGAGAAAATGTTTTTTAGCCTGATTTTGAAAGGACAGATTATCTTTAAATAGTCTGAAGTGATAGATATGATATGATCAATTGTAAATGGCACTCTGCTAGGTACTGGATTCAGTACCACAGACAATATAAAGAAAGCTTCTGCCCTCATTAACTCATTAATTTATAGAGCACAGGATAGCACAGGGGTCATTCTTAATATGAATAATGTTGATTAAAATGAAATTTGGAAAAGATTGTTCTGCATTTTCATATGATTTAAATGGAAAGCTGCAGAAATATATTCTTAATTTAGTGCATTATAATATTTCTATCAGTCAGTTTGGTATACATTATAAAAGTTTATAATCTATAAACTTTCTAATCAAAGGTAATTCAAGTCTTCTTTCCTGGAAATAGGCATATTTTGTTAGTTTCCTTCAGTTTTCTTTCTCTTGCATATGTTTTGTTGTTTCCACCCTAATTTTGATTATAGGATACAAATAATGAATATGGGCTGCTAATACCAAAAATTTTGATTTTATAAATCACACTTATGTATTAGAATGTGATTAAGATCTTTCAAAATAAGACAAAGTATGTAAAACACAATTAATGTTAATAGATGTTAATAGTATTTCCTTTGAAAAAGAATTAAATCTCAATAACTTGTATTATTTAATAATTGAAAAATATTTTTATGTTTGCATAAAAATATTTTAATCTAAAGTAACACTTATTTGATAATTGCAATAAAAATTTTTATATGTGACTATGTATTTATCATGTTATCCTACTCTTCTTTTTTATGGAAAATACGATTAAGAAAGTTGTGGTGAAAGTGCTGAAGCTGGATCTTACATATTTTGAATTACATTTCTTCTATCATTGAACAGTGGTTCAATGCTTAGTAATACCTCTGAGCTGCTGGGATAGTTGGGAAAATTAGTAGATTGTAACAGACTAATATTTTTTCCTAAACTCTTTAGTTATGAAAAATATGATTTTATCTATACTCACAAATTAAAAACCAATGCAAAATTCCATTGCAAATTTTGTTTTGCTAATTTTTTGATGAAATTTCATTTTAGTAGGCCATTTAGCAATAATTTCTTTGAGTTTAGTGTGTATACTCAGATGTATTTTAGGATTCTGAGGAAGTAAATAGTATGGTCTCTTGATGATAACAATGTCACTTCAAAATCAAAATACATATGAAAAAACATGCAAACCCAAATAGAAATTCATTGCATAATATTCAGATGAGCTGACATTTTATACATGATTTCCAACTACATGAATACATGTTAGAACTAGTTCTCACTGCTATTGCTATCTCTTTTCCTTTAACCCTATTTATCATAATTAAAATAACAAAGGAAACAAAGTGAAGATATTGCTTTCCAAGGTAGAATATTTTTTATTCTGTTTACTCTTTGTCTGTACATTTAGGTTTGCTAAATCTTTGAACTTAATATAAAGCACATTTTCAGACTTGCCCACTTTAACTGGTGTGTTTATAAATACCTAAATTATAGAGCTAAATGCAGCCTGATCTGATTTCTGAATGGTCATGGGGCTTTGGTTTGATTTTTCAGCTACTTTTATTTCCCTTGCTAAACATTCTGCTAGACATGCTAACAAGAAATGAAATGGTCATAAGGCTGGGAGCCAGAAGGAAAGACTGATAAGCAAAGGTCTGGGTAGTACTGTAGACAACCAAGGTAACTGGCCACAGTAGCTGAGAGTTGGCTATATGTGACAAAATATCTGTGACTACATTCAAGATATGCACTGAATTTTGTTATGTATTATTCTTCCTAGAATTGTATTTAGGGAAGGAACATAGAAACTGATCATGATTTATGAAGAATATGCATATTCAGAATTTGATTCATTCATTCTTTCATTCATTCATTCATTTCTTTACATGTCAGGTCTCTGGGGCAAGTTTTTAGGCATGAAATTTACCAGTTCAGGATAAATGTTGAAGCTTCCCTTTCCTCCTTGAAACTGTCAAGTCAAAGCTTAATTAGAATTTTGAAGAAGCAAGTGCTGGAGGCTTAAGGTTTTGACTAAAGCGATTTTTCAAACAGTACCAGATTAGTTTATCTGGTTAGATATATATGATGTATTACCCAAAATATATAACTAAATCAGTGTCTTAAAGGAAAAGAGATTAATATATCAATTGATTGTTACATATATGAAAATTATCTGAAAAATTTTATAAAATTTGAATAATTTTTCTCACCTTTTAATAAATAACATACAGCTTGGGATACATTCAATTACTAAATGTAGTAAGTATTACCTTCACAATACTGAGCCATAATTCACAACTAGCATAAATTAAGTTATCACTTGTGGAAAAAAAAACTATCAAAAGAAGCTATTTTCTATCATCAAAATGGCAAACTAACCTTCATGCTATAGAAGGAACATATGAGGAAAATTTATGTGTGCTCTACATTTAGGCATGTATGGATGTTTAAAATCTATTATTTGCTCAAGCTGTTTCATCATTACTCAATTAAGACTTAACTCAGTTCTTCTGGGTATGAAGAGGACGTAGGCTTTGAAATTAAAGGCAACCATGTTGGGAGATCTGCTAGAACACTAGCTAATCACGTGACCTCAGCAAGTTTCTTTAATCCACAACATTTTCATATGAGAAAACAGTGTTACTAGTGTTCCACTATATAAAAAATATCCTTTTTTATATATCATTTTCTTTTAGAAATCTAGTTTTTTTGCATTACTTATTTGTCAAGTTTTTACTATAGCATATGTAGTTATACTTTCAACTTTGTTCACATATCATTATATTGTAATAATTGCCTAAAGTGCTACAGTATTCAGTCATCTTAATTCAGAAAAGTCCATTGAATTGATACCCAACAATTGCCTAAATTATAACCTATAGTTAAACATGTGCTCTATTAGTAGATCTACATATATCTGTATATTTAGCACCTTTGTGTCTATTTTTTTCCATATTTTAGATGTTTCCGTCAGTACAAATTTCTGAGTCACAGAATACTGTATTCAGCTTGCAATTCTTGGCTTTGTAACTTATTAGTGTGTAATGCTGAATAAGTTAATTACCCTCTCTATATCTGTTTTCTCATGTATAAAAAGGAAGTGACAGCAATAATTTCATGTATACATGTAATAATTAAACCAGCATCTTGTACATAATAAGTGTTAAATAAAAATATCTAAATATTTGTTAAAAGGTTTAATGGTATTTAAAGCTAAATATTTCCAAAATGATTATTACAAGCTATTGCCAACAGCCATTTTAATTTCATTTTCTTTTTAAACATAGCATGCATTTTATAATTTCTTTGTTATTTTAATACAGATAAAATTGTTATAATTATTAGTCTTAATTGTTTGTATAATTCACATATAAAATCCATTAAGGTAGGGACTTTAATTTACCTGATTCTGACTAACCAGCACAAGAGAACAACTAGCACATAGGTAGATAAATACCTGTAGAGGGTACAAATGATTGGGAATTTCCCAGCTCTATCTAGGGCTTGAAGGCAGAAATACCTGATTTTGTAAATTAGTTTAGATGCAATTAAAGGGAAGAAAAGGCTATATGTTGTGTTCAAGAAAAGCCATGACAAATAAGCCAATTTAGATATAATAGGTATGGGCTCCTGTTCTGAAAACCAATCTTTAATTTTTTTAAAATTCAATTTATTTTCTATTTAAGTCTAGTTTTTCTTTTTAATTGCAACTTCACAAAATTGGAAAAACAATGAAAGTTTTTATGATTTTTAATTCATTGGTTGTATTGAAGTATTATATATGTTCATTGCATATTTGTTGAACACTACTGATGATTATATATTTATTTATCATGTATCTAGGTAAACCAGTTATGATTGTAACAGAATACATGGAGAATGGTTCCTTGGACAGTTTCTTACGTGTAAGTAGAATATTTTGTATACATCCATAGATTTCTTATCTCTTTATCTATGCACATGCGTATATAAATATGGAATAAATTACTGAAAATGTTGGAGACAGCCTCTGATATTTTGCCACACTATTAGGTAATCAAAGGTTAAAGTAAAACTACAATTTTCTGGGACTAAATAGCAAGAAGAAGACTGTAAATTTTAATCTTTATCTTGAAGCATCCAAATCTAAATGGTTTATATTTTTAAAACAAATTTGTGCAATTGTATTCAGCCTTTTCGTAGTGCTAAGACTCACATAGATTCAAGTAAAAAAAATAGTCCTAAATTAAAACATAAATAATATTGATGTAAGAAAGATTCTCTCTTCTTTA
Organism: Cynopterus sphinx; assembly: GCA_030015415.1. Taxonomy (NCBI): domain Eukaryota; kingdom Metazoa; phylum Chordata; class Mammalia; order Chiroptera; family Pteropodidae; genus Cynopterus; species Cynopterus sphinx. The sequence continues at coordinate 75,103,692 of CM057380.1, read as the reverse complement.
TATAAAGTAACTTCAACTACTATAAGGTAAAAGACCATCTCACTTTGTGCCATCCACTCAGTTAATAAGCTTGTGCTATAATGCCAAAGTATTCTTAATTCAGATATATCACTTTAGAACAAATATTATGTTGAGAAACATACAAAAATTTTATAGAGTATGAGACATGGCCAATTACTAATCACTGCAAGGAATAAAAAAATATATTGACCCTGTCCTCAAGGTGCTTTCAGCACTATATAAGTAGAAATATATAGATAGGTAGGTAGGTAGGTAGGTAGGTAGGTGATAGATAGATACATAGGTAGATAAATAGATAACAGATGGATGATAGATACATACATGCATACATACATACATACTACAATTTCTATCATGGAAGAACATTCTAAATTTTTTATGAATGAAAATTGATATTATTAATTTTTAATATTCATGAGGCCATTGTAAATTCTATTAGCAATTATTTTCACAAACATATTTCAGAAACATTTTCTGTATTAGATAATTAAAACAATAATGATATATATTCTTTTAAAATAGTTTTCATAGATATAACTACATATGAAATTTTATATTTATCTATTTATATATGTATGTACGTATCTATCTTACCATCTGTTAGCTTATCTATCATATGAACCATGTGTTTTTATCTTAATCTAAGTAGTGGAATCTTTTTCTAAATCCAGGACTCTAATTTTATCTCCTATTTCTGTTTTATGACCTATAACTCAGGGTTGTGTAGAAAAACATCAATTCACATATTAGTAAATATTTCTGACAAATTTTGAACTAATTATTTGTAATAAATATGTAACAGCCCTCTTATTTGAATCAATTAATAAATTATACAGGAACCGAGAAAAAAGAATCAAATGAATAAAAAAGTAAAATAATCACAGGATCCATTTCATTTTGCTGTTCTTGAAGTTATTAAGAGGAGTTAGTAAGCCAAATAAACGCTGAGAAAGTTCTAGACGAAGAATATTAAGGTTCTTCTTGTTACGAAGTATTTACTAATTCAGCACTTATGCTATTTTTGTTTTAGCCTTGTATCCATTCAGAATACATATCTTGTTAGGCTGGAGTACTTAGACCTAAAATGTACCTACCCAGTCTTGTCACAATTCAGTGTGTGAGATTTTAACCAAGATATATCTTTAAGAAATAGCAACACATCTTAACTATACATTTGAAATACTTCCCAGAAACATGATGCTCAGTTTACAGTCATCCAGCTGGTGGGGATGCTTCGGGGGATAGCATCTGGCATGAAGTACCTCTCAGATATGGGTTATGTTCACCGAGACCTCGCTGCTAGGAACATTTTGATCAACAGCAATTTGGTGTGTAAGGTTTCTGATTTTGGACTTTCACGTGTTCTAGAAGATGACCCAGAAGCTGCTTACACAACAAGAGTGAGTAACTGAGTTTTTTTTTTCTTTTATCCTTATTTTTTACCTTGAATTATGTTGATTTGCAAGTAGGTAGAAATCATACTTCACAATGCTCTGTCATTTATATCATCTCCAAAAAGAAATTTATTCTTTAACATTTAAATATTGTTACATATCTGGGAAAATAGATGATCACTGTTCATGAGGCTGGTAATGATTTTAATTCTGAAATCCCAGTGATTTTATTTTATTGCTTTTCTCAAAAAAGCAGCAAAATTCTCACATGTCTGAATTCTTGGTATTTTTATACTTACCATTTTTCTATCATGGTTGAGCCATCTTTAAGTAGATTGAATAAATTATCAGGACTCTCATCTAATTATACATAGTTTTTAAGCATTTTTAAATTAATGTCTACATAAGCAACACATGTTTGTATTACGAAGATTTCAAAACAAAGCAATAAAAGGGAGAAAAGTCATCCTTAATTGTGCCACCCACAAAGAACATTTATAAATTTGTGAGAGAATTTTTCCAGATTTTCTTGTATATATACACACACACATATGCATGGATACCTAATTAGAGTAGGATTATTTATACCAATGTTTAGCCTTTTTTTCTCTTTAGCAGCATACTACTTGAAAACAGCTTACTGTTGATAATCTTTATTTTCATGTTTAGCAGTTTGATGTATTTAAATTTCTGGTTGTATCATTTTTTTAACAAACCCCTAATTAGTGGGAAAATTATTATATCTAGTTTTCAATATTTTATACAAATGAGTAAATGATCCACTTACATTTATAATTGTATGAGTCTGATGATTTACCTACCATGTATTCTTAAAAGTGGATTTTCTGTGTCAAAGAGTTTCTGCTATTTTAAAAGCACACTTCACTATACTCATGATACAACTAGACATTATCATTATTTTTACTGTTTACTTGTTAGTTGTGAGCAATTGCACATTTCAATTTGTACCCTTTTAATTCAAACTATATTTGATTATTTTGTTATGTATTTGTTGTCAGATTTCTTTAAAATCTTATTTCTTTTGGTAATTTTGTTTTCATGACAGAATATTTTTAAAAAAGATATAATATTCATTACTTATGATACTATCCAAAGATAACCAGCTTTAACATTTTAATTTTATCCTTTTGAAAAATTTTACACATTTTCATCTGTAAATAATTACCAAATGTGAATATGATTCCCCAAAATAATATCATGCTGTACATATATTCATATATAAAATGATTTCTTCTTATTAATAAATCGAGTATTTTTACATTTAAATGTAATGTTGTTTCATAATCTGTCCTTTTTAACTTAACATAAAAAATTTAGAATTTTCCAGATAATAGATATGTATTTATGGAATCATTAGTGTATAGTATTCCATTTTTTCACATATAGAATTTATTTATCCAAATTACTATTAGACAGAATTTCGATGTTTTGATATTATTAACAATACTGTGACTTACATTCTGATATATAGTTCATGTCTGTCTATGATTATCTCTTCAATATAATTTTCTAGAATTAAAATTACTGAGTCAAAATATGTGCAACTATGTAAGAATTTTGAAGTATGAATCATTCAATTGTTTTCATTATAGTTCATTATCAATTTTCACTCCAAGATGCAGTATAAAAAACCTATTCCTTCATATTCTTACCAGCTAAGAAAATGGTCTAGTTCTTTAAAGTCAATTTCTGCTGTTTTCTTCTTGTTTAATTCTAAAAGCTAATTCTTGATTAAAATTTTTTTAGAAAAACTTATTCTTTTCTGAAATTTCCAATCTCAACAATTCCATTAAGTAACCTCCAGAATTGTCACATGGCAGCAATACCACACTCTGTGAGAGACCCATATGCCAGACTGTGTTTCATCTACAAAAAATGCTATAGTGATAGAGTCACAGAAATACAGAAACACAATAGTCCAGAGATATTCCTACATGTGTTGGAACTCTCCTTATGTCTTCATGCATTGCACCCTTGTTAGCATTTCCCCATTTCCAGTTAGATTCTATAGTGGATTCATTGTCTTCATTAATCTCAGTTTTTTTTTTTTAATGTGTTGTAAATAAAAATGTTGTTTTTTTTAGGGATTCAGTTCATAAGTTTAAGAACAAGAGACAATTTTATATCTAGCAGCTAGTTGAATTAATTTATAACAGCAACTATGACTACACAGCTCTGAAAAATTTATGGAATTGCATAACATGGGCGAATATCTTGTGCTTTTTAGTACTCCTCAGATCTCCAGAAAAATTAGTCAGCCAACATTTTGTAGCAAAGCATCATTTTTATGACTAAATTATCATCCCAGATATCAATATATGCAGCATATTGTCTCCAGAAAATTTTTTTATTCTACTCACTGTTACTCTGCATTCTAAAGATATCTTTCATCACCTTCTGCTGCTATGAGCTTTTAACATACTCCATGAAAAGTATCATTCTTGCTGCCATTGTACTTGTTGTTACAACTTTATTCAAGAAATAGTTCCAGTTTTAATAAAAAAATATTTGATAAAAGGCCTTTATTTGTAATACTCAATTTCTGATAATTCAGTTGGGTTCTAATCCCTATGCCATATCACATTTTTAAACAAGGGCACCCTGTTCTCAAAACTGGTCTTGATTTCTAGGGTACTCGAATGATTTCTCTTGTAGAAACTTGAAAGACCCATCCAAATATTGGGCTAATTTTCAGAGCTTTGTTTTACACTGATTGTTATTTTTCAGGACCAAGGGATCCAGAAGTACAAAAAAAGAGGTGCTGCTGTGTCAAAATTCCTCTTTAGCATTTGTGAAGTGAAAGTACAAAAGGCTATTGGCATTTATGTTTAATTCTTGGAAGATCCTTAAAAACCACACAGACCATATGGGCTCATTCACTACCAATAAATAATTATTTAGTGTTCACTCTCTTAGTCTTCCATAATGAGCCTTGTTTGGTATAATAATTTTATCACGTACTCTAAAATATGAAGTATGGTTATAAAGTAATAAGACTGCTATTTGGTTTTTTAAACCAACACACCGAAACAATTAAATGAGCGTCACCATCTTAAATGTTTCTAAGGAACTTATAATTACTGAAGGAACACTGCTATTGAACAAAATGTTTTGGGAGTTCCCCTTTTAAAATTATCTTTAAAACTAGAATGTGAATGAATGATATCATGATTCAGAATCGTTTCAGTATATAGTGTTTTGGGAAGCAGTCTTGACCAAGATGAAATCACTGGTCTCAGTAAGCTTATAGTTAATAAATAAGAGAAGTAGCACATTGTTGTATAGTAAAGTATATATTTTTAAAACTAAAATCAGTATTATCCAGCTTAGACATCCAGCTTATTTATATGACTTAGCATGCTATAATTACAGTTATTTCAGAAAAACATTTAAGAATGTGGATACCAAGTTATTCTTTTGAATAAACACATTCTGGTTAATCTGTTTTACCAGTCATGTTACTTTAGTCACATTTAACACATTTCACCTAGTATCACTTCAATTCAGAAACTAGCATTTGTTTCCTCAATGTATTAAAACTTTCCTTTTACTGTTTATTAAATGATATAGAATCTGACTTATGACACTGCATGATGTAACATGTTAAAGAAAAGCCTTGAAGCACAACTGCAGGTGCATACAAAAGCTTTCAAGCCATGGTGGAAGGCCCAGGATGAATGTGATTAGAGCATTTAGCTCTGCAAATTTAAACCATGAAAGAATTTTTTAATTGATGAAAACAAATACACAAATAAAAAATGAATTCTTTCTCTGGTTTTTCATCATGTGAATTTCAAAGTAGAATTATGACGTTTCTTCTTTTCTTCATTGAACTACTTATTTATTTTATGTTATTCAAATACTACCATGATATTACTGGTGAGAATTCTTTGCCGCTGAATAATTTTTCAATTTTTCCTCTTATAAAATTTTATTTTAAATAGGTTAGCAATTTTTATGCATGAATGCATCTGTGCATATGAACATTCTTATATTTATGTGTTGAAATAGATTGTATACAAAATCCTAACATAATAGTGCTCAATGTGTTTGTTTTACACAGAATTAGAGAATGTCAGAAAAAATGTAGACTTTATCTAATTTATATTTTGTTTTATATAAAGACAATCTAATTCTCAAGTCCCCAGATTCATTTTAGAGGCATAATTACCAAGTAAACTAATTTGGAAAATTTGAGAAAACCAAATGATTTCTTTTGGATTATGTTCATCACTATTAGATATTTTTGTTTTTATTTCTGATTAGAAGGTGCATATGCAGCGATAACCAATTCAGTTTTTATATTGAATGAAATGTTCTGCCTTTTTTCACATTGCCCAATGGCCATGTAACACCTTATTTAATTTTTAGAAAATAAAATTAAGTGAAAAGTTATCACAGATATTGTGTGTTAAGTAACAGGAGAAAAAAACTATTTTGCATAATAACATTTAATTTTTTACCTCTGTGACTCTGCCAAGTTGGTGCCAGAAATATTCTAGGACAGCTTTGTCTTATCCAGTGTTATTTTCAAGATTTTTTTAAAAAGTGGCTAAACAACTAGTTAAAATCTAAGTGGTTAAATACGCTTGTTTAGAATAACTTCATTCCAAGAACAGAAAATATGAGCCTTTGCTCTGCAAGATCTCAATACTAAAAATTTCGCATACCAAAAACTAGTGAGATACAAAAAAGAACTGCATTTTTTTGATTAGTAATATACATCACATGTCATTCACACATGAATGAAAATAAAGCAATAAGTAAATATCTAATCGGTGTCCTTCATATAGTAATGTATTTTATGTTTCAAACAAAATTAAATAATGTCAATCATAAATTTATTCCCTACTCTCTTATGAGTATGAATATGCCTTATGTAGCTTCACAAAGTAAAGTCACATGTTCAAAATTCAGAAAACTTTAGAAGATTTAGTAATCCTAGTTATCAATGTTGCATTAAAATTTAATGAGTTCTAGCATTTTTCATTTCAGAGAGATAGGTAGAAGGAACATTTTAACATGTAAAAATAATCTATCCAGATTTATATGTGGAAAAATTACAACTACAATTTTAGAGTAGAACACAGGAGTGAGTGAGGAGGTTGAATGTAAAAATATACACAGCCTAGCAGAAACTATTTTCTCTAAAATTCATTATTTATTCATTCAACACATATTTTAGTGCCTATGACATACCGGGCACTATTCTAAGATTTGAGGACACAAAGGTAAACAAAACAAAGCCCTGACCTCATAAGCTTATATTCTAGTTTAAAATTCAGATGATAAGCAAACAAGTAAAGGCACAGCTAGGCAGAGAAGATGAATGTGGGCAGTGCACAGGGGGTGTTAATTTAGGATCATTGGAGAAAGTCTTCCCTAATAGAATGACGTTAGAGTAGAGAATTGGTGAACATGAAGGAGCAAATAATGGATATATCAAGATTAAACAACCAGATTCATTTTCTTCTAACTAATTTTCAATTTAATAAAATAGTTTTAATCGTTGCTCTGGTTCCAACAGGCTCACTTTTCAAGTGGACAAATTAAATTAATACTCTAACTCAGAAAAAAAAAAAAACAAGCTAATAGTGAGTGACACAGTCCTTAGTGTTGTGATTCCTGGAAGCTTAGTAAAAATCACTTTCTGAAATTATTTATAGTTCACTTGTGAATATTCCACTTTTTCAAATATGTGATGACACAGCATACACTGTGTTTCCCATGTTGCCCTAAAACCACTGATCAGCTCCAAATCCCTTTGGTATTGGAGGGGACAGCAGTCACGATATCCTAATCCAATTTTACCACTGGATGTCTGGGATGGCTAATAATTTGATTCATTCCTGTCCCATAACCCTTTTTTAACCATACTTCTACATATTATGGTTCAGACTCACTTCTATCATTTGTTAGCCATAGCTCTGGAATTGTTCCATATTTCAATCAGCTATTTATCAGACATAGATATACAAAGAAACCATGGGAATGATGTTTAATCAGAAATGTCTCAACAGATATTTATGAGATTCTCAACTTATTTCAGTTTTCCTTACTTTTAATTATAATATTAAACAAATCAAGCCTACTCGAATTATGAGCTTTTCTTTGATTACTAGAATAAACATTTCTATTTCATTATTTTTATTATAAATATATAGTACCCCTGCTATTTTGAATAGCTCTTTTTTATTTGTTTAAAATATTGCTTCTTTGGAAAGCTGTGTTCAGAGTGCTTAAAATTCAGGCTTTCAAATGACTTTCCATGACCTTTAAAAAATAAATGAGGGATTCATTATATATAAAACAAAAAATTTAGTTTTTAAAACTTCATTGAATTTTGAAAGTACCTATACTCATATTAGGATATATGTTTAGCCTTATCCTTAAATGTTTGCATAGCTTTTTTTGCATAGTCATTATATATCAGATGACCTGATTTTATATTGTATTATGTAAAACTTCAATGTAACAGAAGTGTTATTTGTATTTTATTTCCTAGACATAGAGTTACCTAGAATGCAATGTGAAGATTTTCTTGTAGTTCAAGGAATTCTTAAGCTATTCTCATAATATTGAAAAATTTCAAAAGTTCAAGGAATGGGCTTTTGCTACCTGGAAGATCATTTATCTCTGATCTCTTGTGGCAATCAAACATCTGCTGAAACGATTCTCTCAATGGCTTTTAGATTAGAACTACTGAGGGTTAGAATAGACGCTTCCCCTGGGAGTCTTCTTGGATCGTCCTTCACCTTATTGTCTACTGTTGTCTACAATGACTAAAGTTTAGCTCCTGACAGTAGATAGATACTGGATCCTTGAGTTATATGATTTATTTCTATAGTTCCATTTCTAACCCAAGAAGCAGTATTTGCCTCCAGGTTAAATACTCAATTACTTAGGGTTTACGAAGATTAACTCTCTAAAGTCCTTTGTCACTCTAAGTATGACCTGACAGAGTTCACAGGCAGGCAATATGAATTCTGAATCAGCAAAGTATTTCCTAAATCAGCAGGGAGAGATTTGTACATACAATTAGAGAAAAACTAGAGCAGATATGAGATATGCCTCAGTGTTCACAGAGTTCAGCAATTACACTCTCTTTAGAAATCAAGATTTGAAACCCCTTAGCACATAGTAAATGAGCTGACTTCATTTCAGTGCCTGAAAAAAAAAAATCAGGCTTTTAGCCAAATATCTCATATGAACTGTCTAAATTCATTAAACTTAGAGAACTGAATTGCAGGATCTTTTGAGAACAGGTTTACTATGTGATTCCTGCTTTAACTGCTGTTTCTGGCCAAAGTGTACAAGGTTTTGGACTACTTTAATCCTGGATTAGAGTTTAGCAGTTATGTATGCCTCTGCTGAGACAATCTCTAGTATCATTACTTGCTCCATTTTATTATTCTCCTTTTACTTTTTTGTAAGAATTCTATAGAATTAAATCTAGATATGACACCCCATAGATATGCAGGTTAGTCCAAATTTGGATCTTGTTTAAGAGTCTAAAGTAATTAACATTGAAAATGTCAGCAGCTTTGATATCCATGTAGGTTTAAGATGGAAATTTGAAAGTTATAAGAGCTAAGGTTCATAAGTCAACTCATCTGTTAGAGACAGATAAGACAACATGAAGCCAGGTTTTATGTTTTCCATGATGCTCAGTTTGTGAATGACAAGATATCCACTAAGAGAGGGTAAGAAATGGCTAAAATTAAGTAGTGGGGTCAAAGCTAAGCCCAGAAACCAAGACTCCTTATAACCTCTAAACTTTAAAATCCAAATGGAAAAAGTGATTATAAATCTCCCTGCATCCCCAATTAATGAGCTATAAATAGATGAAACATCAGCACTTGGAGGAACTGGCTCTAGGTTTAGCACTGTAAATATGGGGGACAAACATTAACTTCTGATACCATTAAAATTAGATTGATGATCTCTTTGCAGTTGAGATTTTCAGACATCCTTCTTATACTGTGATTCTGTGCTTGCTCTAGGCAAAGACTTCTAGATACATAAATATCTGAGGAACTTACATGTAGATATATAAAAACTTTCAAGTTAGAGCTTATTAATAACAATTGCATTAGAATAGTTTTACTGTGGCAAGAAAAGGTAAGCTAAATGATAACACAATTTTGTCTCATCAAACTCAAATTTTTGGATAGCCCATTGAAGGATGTGTTTAGTAGGTATTTTTTAAATTAATTTTATTGCAATAATATTGGTTAATAAAATTATATAATTTTTAGGTGTACATTGTGGTTTAACATCTACATAGTCTATTGTGTGATTACCACCCAAAATTCAGTTTTCTTCAGCTACCATATATTGGATCCCCTTTACCCACTTGACCCTTCCCTTACCCCCATATATTTGATCCTTTTTACCCCATCTACCTCTCCTCTCCTTCCCAACCCTCTACTCTCTGGTAACCACTGGTCCATAGTCCATGTCCCTAAGTCTTTGCTTGTCCTGTTCATTTGATGCTTTTAGGTTTATATCCTACATATAAGTGGTATCATGTGATTTTCAACTTTTTGAATCTGGCTTATTTTACTTAGTGTGATTATCTCAATGTCCATTCAGCTTGTCACAAATGGCAGTATTTTATCTCTTCTAATAGCCGAGTAATATTCCATTGTATATATGTGCCCCAGCTTTTTTAGCCAATCATCTATTGTAGGACACTGGCTGCTTCCATATCCTGGCCACTGTGAATAAAGCTGCTATGAACATGGGTGTGCAAATAACTCTTTGGATATGGGATTTCAAGTCTTTGGGATAAATACTCACTAGAGGGATTGATGGATCATATGGTAGATCAATTCTTAGTTTTCTGAGGAAACTCCATAGTGTTTTCCATAGTGGCTGTACCAATTTGCAGTCCCACCAGAGGTGTATGAGGGTTCCTTTTTCTCTGCATCCTCTCCAGCATTTGTTATTCCTTGTTCTGTTAATTATAGCTATTCTAACAGGAAGGTGGTATCTCATTGTGGTTCTGACTTGCATTTCACTAATAGCTAGTGATGTTGAGCATCTTTTAATAAATTTATAGTCCATTTGTATGCCCTCTTGGGAGTAGTGTCTGTTCAGGTCCTCTGTCCATTTTCTGACTAGATTCTTTTTGTTGTTGTTATTGAGTTGTATGAGTTCTTTGCATATTTTAGATATTAGGTCCTTATCAGAGGCATTGCTTACAAATATATTTTCACATTGATATGGTTGTCTCTTTACCTTGCTGACATTTTTTTTGCTGAGCAGAAGCTTTATATTTTCATGTAGTCACATTCATTTATTTTTGCTTTTACCTCCTTTGCCTTTGAGGTAAAATTTATAAAATCCCTTTTAAGACCAGGGTCCTTGAGTTTCATTCCTATGTTTTCTTCTAAGCATTTTCTTGTTTCAGATTTTATATTCAGGTCCTTAATCCATTTTGAGTTAATTTTTGTGTGTGGTGATAGACAACAACCTAATTTCATTCTTTTTTGGGTGATCTTCCAATTTTGCCAGCACCATTTATTGAAGAGACTTTCCTTTCTCCATTGTATGTTTTTGGCTTTTTTGTCAAAAATTATTTGCCCATATAGATATGGGTTTACTTCTAGACTCTTGATTCTGTTACACTGGTCCATGTGTCTATTTTGCTGCTAATACCATGCCTCTTGATTACTGTCACTTTGTAGTATAATTTGACATCATGCAGAATGATTCCACGAGCCTCATTCTTTTTTCTCAGGATGGCTTTGGAAATTTGCGGTCTTTTGTGCTTCTATACAAATCTGATGATTTTTTTGTTCTATTTCTTTAAAAAATGCTGATAACATTTTGATGGGGATTGCATTAAATCCCTATAATGCTTTAGGTAATATTGTCATTTTAACTATGTTGATTCTTCCAATCCAAGAACACAGAGTATCTTTCCATTTTTTTATATCTTCTTCAATTTCTTTTAATAGGGTTTTGTAGTTTTCATTATATAGGTCCTTCACATATTTTGTTAAAACATTCCTAGGTATTTTATTCTTTTTGGTGCAATTACAAAAGGAATTTTTTCCACTTCTTTTTTTTTTTTTTTTGATGCTTCATTATTAGAGTACAGGAACGCTATAGATTTTTGAACATTGATTTTGTATCCAGAGACTTTCCTGTATTTGCTTATCATTTCTAGTAGTGCCCTTGTGGAGTCTTTAGAGTTTTCTATATAGAGAATCATACCTGCAAATAGTGACAGTTTGACTTCTTCATTTCCTATTTGGATAGCTTTTAGATCTTTCTCTTTTGCCTACTTGCACTTTTTAGAACCTCCAATGTTATATTGAATAGCAGTGGCAACAGTGGGCACCCTTACCTTGTTTCTGATCTTGGAAGGTTTTTAGTTTTTCATCATTAAGTATAATGTTGGCTGAAGGTTTGTCATATGAGGCCTTTATAATGTTAAGGTACTTTCGTTTTATACTAATGTCGTTGAGTGTTTGAATCATAAATGGGTGCTGTCTCTTGTCAAAGGCTTTTTCTGCATCTACTGATATGATCATATGATTCTTGTTCCCTTTATCATTATAAAGTGTTCCTCAGTATTTCTTTATTGGTATATCACATTAATTCATTTGCATGTGTTGAACCATCCCTGTGCCCCTGAGATGAAGCCCACCTGATCGTGGTGTATAATCGTTTTCATATGTTGCTGTATTTGGTTCGCTAGTATCTTATTTAGGATTTTTGCATCTGTGTTCATGAGAGATATTGGTGTGTAGTTTTCTTTTTCTGTGTTATCTTTACCAGGTTTTGGTAGCAGAGTAATGTTGGTTTCACAAAATGTGTTGGGAAGTATTACCACCTCCTCATTTTTTTTGGAAGAGTTTGAGGAGAATAGGTATTAAATTTTTGAATGTTTGGTAGAATTCACTGGTGAAAACGTCTGGTCCTGGACTTTTCTTTTTTGGTAGGTTTGTGATGATTGTTTCAATTTCCATACTGCTGATCGGTCTATTAAACTTTTCAGTTCTTAATTCAGTCTAGGAAAGTTGTATTTTTTCTAAGTACTTTTGCATTTCTTCTAGGTTATTAAGTTTGGTGTTATATACTTGTTCATAGTATTCTTGCATGATCCTTTGTATTTTTGTGACGATAGTCATAATTTCCCCTTTTTCATCCCTGATTTTGTTTATTTGTATGCTTTCTGTATTTTCTTTATTGAGTCTAACTAGGGGTTTGTCAATTTTATTAACCTTCTCAAAGAACCAGCTCTTTGTTGTATTTATTTTTTCTATTGTTTTTTGTTTGTTTTAAATTTTATTTATTTCTCTTCTAATTTTAATTTTTTTTTTCTTCTGCTGATTTTAGGCCTCATTTGTTCTTCCTTTTCTAGTTTTTTAAGATGAAACGGGAAATTGTTTATTGGGCTCATTCTTGTTTTTAGAGATAGATTTGTAATGATACAAACTTTCCTCTTATGATAGCTTTTGCCGTGTCCCAAAAGTTTTGATATGTTGTACTATCATTATCATTCGTGTCTATGTATCTCTTGATCTCTCTTTTTATTTCTTCCTTGACCCAGTTATTCTTCAGTGGCATGTTGTTTAATCTCCATGAATTTGCAGTTTTTCCTGATTTCTTTCTGCAGTTGATCTCTAGTTTCAGAGAAAATGGTTGGTATGATTTCAACCCTCTTATATTTGTTGAGGCTATGTCTGTTTCCTAGTGTGTGGTTGTTTCTTGAGAATGTTCCATGTGCACTAGAGAAAAATATTTAATTAGCCGTTTTGGGATGGAAAGCTCTATAAGTGTCAATTATGTCCAGTTGGTATAATGTATAATTTAAAGATGTTATTTCCTTACTGACTTTCTGTTTGGATGATCTGTCCATATCCGACAATGGGGTATTTAGGTCCCCTCTTATGATAGTCTTTTGGTCTGTTTCTCCCTTTAGTTCTGTTAGTAATTGCTTTACATATTTCAAGGCTCTCTGATTGGGAGCATAGATATTAATAAGTATTATATCTTCTTGGAACATGATTCCCTTTATTATTATAAAGTGTCCCTCAGTATCTTTCTTTACCTTTTTTATTTTGAAGTCTATTTTGTCCAATATTACTACTATTACTCTTGCTTTTCTCTGAAAGCCGTTTGCTTGAAATATCATTTTTCACCCTTTCACTTTGAGTCTATATTTGTCTTTGGAGCTGAGATGTGTCTCCTGAGGCAGCATGTGGTTGGGTTTTTTGATCCAATCTGCAACTCTGTGCCTTTTAAAAGGTGAGTTTAGCCCGTTTACATTTAGGGTGATTTTTTAAATATGAGGTCTTATAGCCATTTTATCTTTTCTTTCTGGTAGCTCGATGTTTCTGTTGCTTCCTTGTCCTAGTGATTTTATTTTTGCTTTTGTTTTTATTTCAGTTGTCTTTTGTGGGTTTTCCCTCTGATTCTTCTTGTTTTATGTTATATACTTTAGTTCTGAGTCTTTGGTGTGTGATTACCATTTCAAGTATGAAAAAGATAGTCATATATACAGTTGACAATTTTCTTCTGTGTGTGCCTTATTTCCTTTCTCCTTTGAGAATTTGGATTTGAATCCTCCTTTTTTCAGTCATTGCTATCAATTTGTTTCTATGTATCCTGAACATTCATTACTATCTTGCTATATCAATTCTCTTATTATTTGAGTTTATAGTGCCCTCTTCTTACTAAGGGTTGCATTCCTTTGTTTCTATTTTCTGATAGTCACTTTACTCCTAATTATGTGTTTTTGTTGTTGTTATTTTCTTTTAGGTGCACTGATCCCTTTCAGAATTTCCTGTAGTACAGGCCTCATAGTGGAGAATTCCCTCAATTTTATATGTCTGAAAAAGTCTTAATTTCTCTTTCATAACCAAAGGAGAGCTTAGCCAGATACATTATTCTAGGCTCGTAGTTCCTTTCTTTTAATAGTTTAAATGTTTGAATCTGTTTTATTCTGGTTTGTAAGGTCTGTGCTAAGAAGTCCGATAATAATCTAATGGGTTTTTCTTTATATGTTACCATTTTCTTCTCTCTGGCTGCCCTGAGAGTTCTATCTTTGTCATTGGTTTTTGATAACTTTAATACAATATGTCTTGGTGAAGGCCTTTTTGGATTGAGATAATTGGGTGTTCTGTTAACTTATTGAATTCCAAGCTCCAGCTCATTTCTTAGATTTTGGAAATTCTCATCCACTATTTGTCTGAAAAAAATCTTTTTTGTCCCTGTTCTTTTTCCTCTCCATTGAGAATTCCCTTTATTCTTAAGTTTCCTCTCCTGATAGTATCAACTAGTTCCTGTATTTCTCTTTCATTATTTTTCATTCTTCAGTTTCTCTCTTCTTCCTTCTGATTTATTTCTGGATTTCTGTCTTCAATATCACTGATCCTTTCCTCCATTTAGTTGACTCTAATTCTCAAACTTGCCATTTCATTTTTCAACTGTAGTAGTGGGTTTTTTTTTATCTCCTTAAGTTCTATTTGGTCCTTTTTAAGGGTTTTAATCTCCTTTCTCTGATCATCTACATGTTTTTGCAATTTCTGAAATTGCTGATATGACTCATTTCACATCTCACTGAGTTTTTTTCATAAGTACCATTCTGAATTCTCTGTCACTTGTCAGATATTTCTGTGTCTGTAAGCTCATTTTCTTGATATTTTTCTCTTTTTTTTTTTTTTTTTTTTTTTCTGAGATGCCTTGTCACCTAGATGTCTATGGCAATTAATAAACCATTTTTCTGCCTGGGCATTAATAAAAGTGTATTCTGTTATTTTTCCAGAAAGAGGTTTTATTATATAAAGATCTCTCTTTAGCCTGCTGCTAAGAAGGCATTCTTCTTTTGGTTTCCAATAGGTGGCATCTAAGCCCCTTGGATTTCTAACAGTTTTCTTAGCATTTGCTCAGATTGCCCTGGGGCCCTCTTGTTGCAGGTTGGGGCCTGTAGCTCAGTCTTGGTTTTGGAACTGGGGCCGATGAAAATCCACCGTTGTTTCTTTGTTGTCCAGTCCCACTTCTTTGCTTTTAGCACTGATGACTGGGCCCTGGTCATGGCTGCTAAGTCTCAGTACCTCCAGGCAGACTAATCAGGGAAGTTGCTGCACCTTCACTCCTCCTCCTCCTGTAAGGAGATCTGGCAGCCACGAGAGGCAGTTTCTTTATTTGTCCCAGTCTACCACTAAACACCTGGGGTTCTGACCTGTGATAGCTGTTATATGTAGATCCCATGCTCAGACATGCTGGTGTGCAGTTTGTGTGTCCAGCTTATTGTTGTTTCGAGGGGAGAGATTGGGAGGCATCTCTCACTCCACCATGTTTTTTTGGTAGTTATTTTTAAAACATCTAAAATTTAAATATGTCCATACCTTCATATATAAACTGGGAAAGCAATTTCTGAACTTGAAAAAGAAAAATAAGTCAATAATATGAGCTTGAATTTGCTGGAGGGTGAGATAAGGAAGGAATAGGAATTTTTGTGGTTCAGTCAGAAGCACAAGTATGAATAAATTCTGCAATGGCTAATGAGTCAGACTCTTGTATATTCCATTTATTTTACATTGATAGTCTCAGATCTATAAATGCTCAGTGTAAAGAGAGAGAATCTTATCATGAAGTGTAACTAAATTAAAATTTTGGGGCCCAGCTTCTTCTTTCACCACATTTCAAATTGGGCCCTCAAAGACTTTTATCCTGTCTCACTATGCCAATGACATTTATGCTTTTGTAGTTGTAGATAGTAGATTTTTTTTTTTGAAATAGACACTTATTTCTTAGTAAAACCTTTGGTCATTGATGCTTTCATCTGATAAAGAAATTGATGCTTAATTTATAAGGCTTATTTAAGCTTCATTACCAAAGGGAAGATACCCCCCTGCTTTCATTAAAAAAAAAGCGGGGGGGGGGGGGAGAAGAAAACAATAAAATAAAATAAAACATAAAGAAATAAAGGGAAAAAATTCAAAAGGATTTTATTATATTTACCAAATCCCAGGTATCAGAAGATTAGCTCTGATAAAATTGGCCTTAAATTTTATTAGCACTGAAATAAAAATATCCATTGAAAATGTGTGAATGGTGGGCAAAGGGGAACTTTACTTTGACTAACTCCACATAAAATCGCAGATAAATCCTAGACTTTATTTGAATTATTTTACCATACTGATCAAGGTTGGTCACACATCATCTAAAGCTCTAATTCTAAAGTAGGGATAACTTTTCTTCCCGGGAATATTTGGCAATGTCTAGAGACATATTTGGCTGTCACAATTGGGAGGATGATAATGTAATTTAGTGGGTAGAGGACAAAGATGCTTCTAAATATCCTATAATATGCAGAACAGCCTCCACAACAAAGAATTAATAAGCTCTAAAATGTCAATAGTACTACTGTGGAGAGACCTTATCCTAAAGGCATATATATATATATTCAATTGACAAGTCATCTGCCAATAGGCCTCTTAGAATATTGCACTTTGAGATATCGCACACAGAATGAAATAAATAGTATGACTTGTATACCTGTTAAATTTTCATATAGTTTTTTTTCTCCCCAACACTCTAAATGTTACTTTATGTTTGATGTTTTGATTTTATTTTAAACTCATAAGTTGACATAACTACTTAACACGTAAATATGTCACATATATTTTCAGTCAGTGTATGTCTTACAGAATTATTATTTTTTATATTTTAAATTTTTACTTATCTGCATTTTACTGTGAAATGGAGTAATGTTCATGTACATAGACTAAGAATGTTTATTATATTATTGGTGGTGTTTTAAGTTAGTTACTTACTTACAACATTAATATTAATACAGTTGATGTAGAATGCATATTGTTTATGGAATCAAATGAAAATCTTTATAGCACTCTACAAATTCTAAAATAATTAACTCATACAGTACCTTGAGATATTTTTATACTTTTATGACTACAGCAAAAAAAGTGATGTTCAGATATCCTTATGTTTACTATCATTATGGAACTAACAGCATTATTAAATAGTAGCATGTGAAGAAAGAGGAAAACATTCAAAATAGTATGTTTTTTTAAGTTATTAAGTTCTATGTTTCATTATTTTTATTTAATATTCATATATATTCTGAAAAACTAGATTTCGTGTATTTTTAAAATGAATTATATATTTTTTAAATGCTAAAACTTCTTTAAAAATTAGTGAGATCTACTATTCTAAGTCTATAAAATAATTAATCATATTCTCTCAACAAAACTACACATTCTTCTGGGAAACAAATGAGATTTCTCTTTTAACCATGGGAATGAAAAGATGAAGGAGGAAATGCAGTTAGTACTCCAGACATCCCAGTTTATTCAGGATAATTAAATAGTAGAAGGATCACAGAAGAGAGAGCTAACCAGCTTGGCTCACAAGATTTTCAAATGTTCCAACAACGAGTTCAATTTGACCAGGATGCTCAGCTATGCAGTTTATTAGTTACAAAACTCAGGCAGGGAGACATTTTTCCAAAAAAAAGAATAACATGTATTTAGGAGAAAGGGAATATAATTCAAGTCAATGAGCATTTGTTGAGTGCCTACTCTGAGCATTTGCCAAGATCATTATCTAAAAAAGACAATTGTTCTTTGCAATGAATGAGCATAGGCTCCTGTGTTTTATGTTATCTTCATCATTATAATTTACTCAGGTTTCATAGACATGATTTTAAATTATGGTTTGAGCACACTAATTTTATTTATGGTGATGGATAGGACAAGAGCTACTACTTGAATTTGTTTTACTAGTGTTGACTATACAGATTTTAAAACTAAAATGTTAAATTTAAAAAGTTCATGATAACATATATATTCATCCTGCCTCAAACTCTATAATGGTATTGCTAGATTGGAATCTCTCCTGTAGTTTGATTTCAAATTAAGTATTTGCAATGATGATTTACCTTTCTCTCATTTAAAGCCAGGGTGACTTTATGTTGCTTTTTTGCCAATCATAAGAAAATAAAATTTTCATAATATTCATCTTAGCTTGATTTACATTTAGTAACAATAGCAACAAATGCTAACTTTGAATTGCTTTGAAGTTACAAAGAGCTTTTCCTATATCTTTATTTAATAAGTCCCTTAGATCAATAGTAAAGGTGTGTTACAAATAGAGGGAATAAGAAATGAAGAAAGGCAAAACATATATTAAGTACCCTACTAAAAATTAGACAATTTATTGCTTGTTTTATGTATGTCATAAATCTATTGCCAATGACAACAATTTCCTAAATAATAATGAATATTATCTTTAATCATCTTTATTCTCTTCTAAGTCCCTCAGTAATATATGGCATCATTTACCAGATGGCTGGCCAAAGGCAAGATAAGAGTCTTTAAATTTATGATTATCACAACATTCTCAGAGCAAAGTCAGTCAGTCTAAAACACGACCTGAAAGCAGATAATGAAAATCTTTTAATAAGAGAACTAAGTGTTCTAAGGTTAAAATTCTAGAGTTTAAAACTATCTAGGAGCTTCAACAATATCATTAAGCAAAGGCAAGCAATACTTACTCATTCACAGTTTCTTTTAAATAGTTTAAATTAGCCCTAGTTGTTCATTTAGAATGAGTTGCATGGGAATCACACAAGAAAATGCGAATTAAGAATTTTCTATTGGGAAATAAATAAATATTTACTTTTAAGTATACGGACTCACTCCACAATAACATGGAACAGAATTAACAACTAAGGAAAAGAACTAGTACACTAAAAGGTTGATCAATGAAAACTTCTAGATAAATTAAGAAAACATTTAACTTTGCTAACTGGTTTAATTGCTGAGCTGATTAAATGCTACTTATTTACTCTTCATGTGTTCAGAATAACATGTTCAGAATAAAATGAAAAAAATCAAACCATTCCACTTCGTTATGCTTTTGCATAAGGCCAGAAACTTAAATTCTGATACAGTTAGAAGCCAGGGGAAATCTGAGATTAAAAACCTGAATAACAAACAAGTAGAGAGGCCATAATCTGCATTTCCAAAGTTAGTAAATATTGAGTGAGAGGCTTTTGGTTATTCATAGGTGACTACTGTGCAATTTGGCCAACATACTTTCCTAAAGTAACATAGTGAACTACGAGCTAAAATATTTTGTTAAGAATTAATGCAATTGAACTGAAAGTAATGTAATAATTATTTAATCAGCCAGCGTTACAGAAATTGTTATATTGATGTTTGAAATTTTTATTCTAACAAGTGTGTGTTTGTGTGTGTGTGTGTGTGTGTGTGTGTGTGTGTGTGTGTGTAGCTGGCACATATTAGTATGAGGACAAAATTCAAAATATTTTCATTAAAACAATTCCTTGTATATTTTTCCAAACACACTTTCTTTTTGTCTGGGTTCAACATTTTAATAAGACACAGGAAAGCAAATAGAAAACTCTTGATTGGAAAATCATTTTTAGAAACAATTTTCCTGAATATTTAAGCATGTGTTACATTTGATAACACAGTGCAAAAGTCGCAGTCAAGTTATAATGCTGTGGAAGGCACAGCTTCCACCGAAGAGATGGGTGGTGTGGCTAAAGCTGCAGAGATCCCTCCAATAACATGTGTGTCTGTATCCAGAAAAGCATGTGAAAAGATTCTCTTCCCAGGATTAAACATAGGTTTGGCCACGTCCTTCCTAAAAATAGATCACATTTAATATTTCACTATTTTAAGAAACTTCATTAAAACATGCTAAATGCTCTCCTCTCTGGAAATAGTGATAAAGCACTTAAGATGAAACAACTTTGGTATGCACCATTTTAATCCTGGTTGAAGTAAAACGCAATAAGTATTCATGGTTTTCATCAACCTATTGTTTTTACTAATATCCATATTTTAATTTCAACTAGGAATCTTAGTAACATGACCTACATCTGTATCTTATATTTTCTAAATAAATACAAAATTTTTACCGTGGAAAGGGCTTTCTTTATTTTTTTATTTTCCTTTCTTTTTTTAGTCCCATTTCTGTGCTTTTAGTAACTTGGTTCTGGGCAAAGAAAGGGAAATGATAGTGTCTATAGCAGAGATAAGACATTTATCTGAGATTTAAAAATATTATCTTTCTTTTGCACCATAAATAAACTTTGACTTCTGTTAATTATCAGAATTTTTTAAGGGAGAGAAAGTATGCCCAATGGTTTAATTTAGTATTCTAAATAGAGTTTGTTAGTTGTCATACATATAATTATGTTTTCATAAAAATTAAGAGGTATTATTTTAAATCTTGACTTAAAAGTCAAAGTTGGTTTAGACAGGTACAAATGAGTTAATTTGGGTGGTTTAAAATGTTATCATTATTTTTCAGATTGAATTTGTTGACAGAGAAGTAGGCAATTTTAGGTTTGGAAACAAACCAAAAAAGAATAAATGAGTGAGTGAGTACAAATGAGTGAAAGAGAAAAAGGGGGAACCTGTAAGACCTTGTTTTCTCTCATATATGTGATTATAGAAGTTTTCTATTCTATTTTTCTGGTTCTAGACCATTGTCACTCCAGTGCATTTTGAGCTCTGTGGTGTCTCTCACTAAGTCCCAAGGCTTTTAGTCTGCCTTCTATCTCTCCAATTTGATTCATTTTTCTTCACCATTGTAAATTGTCCACTACCCTCAGGTTGGAGACTTCTCTATGCTTGCTTCTCTACAATTTTATGCATTCTTCAATATGTAGTGTAAGCCCTACCTCTTACAAAGTTCTGACAATTCTCTTTCTGAACAGCTCACTTGTATGAAACATCAGAGACAAGTGTCAAGTTTTCTGAGCTAGCTCCAATCACATATGTCATTGTCTCCTATGGGATAAAACTTAGCATACCTGTCATTAGATCCCAATTTGACCCTTTCCTATTTGACTTCTTTCCATGCTCTCTCATTATGTTCCTTCACACACTCTGTAGTCTCTTGAGCATTACTTCAGAACCAGTGAAGTACTATGAGGTTCAGTGTCAACGGAACGTATTTTGATGAATGTGGCTTAAGATTTTGATGATGTAAATTCTTTGGAACATCCATTTTTTGTTGTTGTTGTTGTATCAAAAATTGATACATCTTTCAAAGCTCAGTTTATAGTCGACCTCTACAAACTCTCTAGTGAGAATCTCGGCTCCATGATCTGCATCATAACAGTCTTCAATTAAAGTGAGCTCCGTGACCAGTGTGATCAACATCAACTGGAGTCTTTTAAAAATGCAGATGCTGGCTACACTCTACAACTCCTGAATCAGAATTCCATTTTTAATGAGAGTGAGCCATGGATGATTCATATTCATTGTAAAGTTTGAGAAGCAAGAAGCAAAACACTAGATACTTATTTCTTTCTGTATTTAGTTATTCATGTCAACTAATTATTCTTATTTGCCTGATATTTTCCAAACAGAAGGGTTAGTATGTTATTTATATTTATATTTGTCTCAACCAGAGTGACTAGCATAATACTTGCCATATGGTTGCTACTTGGCGCATCTTTATTATGTGTACTTATTAAACTGAGAGCGAATTTCATAGGAGTAATACCTTTATATCTCCTATAATTCATAGATGCAATATTGTCCTCTAGATACTAAGTTCTGAGAATGTAGTTATTCTATTTTTCTAGTTCACATTGTGTTACCCAGTACATGGAAGGTACTTCAGTGAATAATGATGAAGTGAAGTATTGAATAAATTATGATGACTGATTAATGTGTTGAAGGGAGTTTTTTAAAAGTATAATTTTATTTTAAATTTGTTTGGTTAACTAATACCTATAAGAACTCATGTCAAGGGGTGATATAACTTGTTTACAAATATTAACTTAGCCACATTATGAACTAAGATTATATAGTAGAGCATAAATCTATGTTAAATCAACAAAGGTTGATTTGAGATTCTTCATTCAATTCTAATATATGGTATAGCACATCTACTTCAAGTTGTTTTGTTGCAGATGACTAATTAATGGACCATAGTTGATATAAAATGTCAATATTTAAGCAATTTAAATTTTTTTCTTTATTAGTTTAAAATTTTTTCCAAGTTATTTGGAAGTAAATATTGCAGTAAATAATATGCCACTCACTCCTGCTCGGTATTAAAATAGAAGAATATCAAGATACATCAGTAGAAACCCCTTTCCCAGTTCAGAAGAGAAATACCCTGACAATTTCAATAAGATTTCAGGTTATAATGCTGTCATATGTTTTATGCATTTATCATATAAGATTTTATATTCCAAGGGAGGAAAGATCCCCATCCGGTGGACATCACCAGAAGCTATAGCCTACCGCAAATTCACGTCAGCCAGTGATGTATGGAGTTATGGGATTGTTCTCTGGGAGGTGATGTCCTATGGAGAGAGACCATACTGGGAAATGTCCAATCAGGATGTAAGTATTTGTAGCCTATGAGTTATGGTTTCTGACTAAAATCAAGCTGTGCAAGGAAGTGGAGCATAATGAAACCAGGTGGCTCCCTGTTTGTGACATTGAAATAGAATACTTAAAAAATGAAATTGCTTCCAAATCTTGAAAGAATATTAATTGAGTTGTTCCTATGGCTTTGTATTTTTTCCTCAAGCAGGAGTTTATAAATGAGACAAATGAAGACATTTATAGCAAAATGTAAGAAAATAAATGACTAACAAGATAACCAATAGATACCAAGGAGTGTTTGAAGTATTTTTAGTACGAAGTTGTTTCTGTATAATGTTAGATGCACATGTCTGCCATCATTTGTAGATTTAATTAATGCATCTATGTCAAAATTTGTTTACTTCAATATAGCATTTCCCAAAATAAGACAAAACGACCAATCTCTAACATGTTTCTTATAATGTATTCAAGTTGCACATGAATTTAGTTATGCAAATTGAAGTTTCTAGATGGAAAAAAAAATCATCTTTAACTCTATTATAACTGTGATATAATTTTCCAAAAGGGTTTTTTTTTTATTTTTATAAGACATATTTTGCTAATGCTTAGTAAAAGGATGCTCTTGGTATGTGGGGTAAATATTCAGAGATTTTTCTTTATGCTTAGCCAAAAACTGAACATGATCTCAAAGATACATAAGAAGGAAGGCTAAGATGCTTTTACTCATTTCCCACTCACAACATATAAAATTGCTTTTAACATATTTGGATATAAAAACCCTTTTTTACTTCTTCAAATAGCTATTTTTTATAACAGTAATTGGAAAATCAAACTCACTTTTGCACATCTCTATTTTCCAAATTTTCTTTATATCAGAGCATCTCAAAGTGTGGTCTGTGGATTAGCAGTTTTATATCATGGCCTGAGAATTTGTAAAAATGCACATTCTCAGGCCTAACTTCTGAGTTATGGAATCAGAGGTTAGCCACCTGTATATTCAGAAGTTCTCCAATTGGTTCTGATTCATAGTAAAGTTTAAAATCACTGCTTTACATGATTTTAAAATACTAATAAACCGATAGAAACTTAATTGTGCAGCACTGGAGCTTTTACCAAAGTGATTACTATGATTTGGAGGGTACCATTTGAACTGTGGTATGACTAAAATCTGTATACTAATTATTTTCTTTATTTATTTATATACAGTTTCCATGAAACCAGTATTACTAAAGAAAAATTTCTTCATAATAATTCACTGAATTTCTTACCTCATGGAACATTTCTTTTGATTTTAATCTGAAAAGATCTTTACAAACACTTCTAAATCTACTTTCTTTCTTGATCTTACTTTAAACAACATTTTTGAGCATTAGTAATATTTATTTGGCAAATGGTTGTCCTTTTACTCAACTTAAAATGAGAGCTTTTTCACTT
This sequence comes from Cynopterus sphinx, assembly GCA_030015415.1. NCBI lineage: Eukaryota > Metazoa > Chordata > Mammalia > Chiroptera > Pteropodidae > Cynopterus > Cynopterus sphinx. Next base: position 75,079,457 of record CM057380.1, on the reverse strand, counting down.
AACTTTAAAATGTTCATATTGCTGTGCGCTTCTCATGAAGAAGTAAAAGAAGTCCCACGTCTAAAGATCCTGGAAACTTTGCTTCTCACACAGGTAATTAAAGCTGTGGATGAGGGCTACCGACTGCCACCCCCAATGGATTGCCCAGCTGCATTATATCAGCTGATGCTGGATTGCTGGCAGAAAGACAGAAACAATAGACCCAAATTTGAGCAGATCGTCAGCATTCTGGACAAGCTAATCCGGAACCCAGGCAGTCTGAAGATCATCACCAGTGCGGCAGCAAGGTGACCCATTAGTTTGCTTCTTGCACTCACTCTGAAAGGGATGTATTGCCTATCTCCAAGGTGTTAATTTTTCCCCACTCCCCCAACTGTATTTTTTGATAATTATATCCTTCAAGATTGAAAAGACATTTTTTTTTCTCTTTAAATCTTTCAGGAGGAAGTTCATACTATTTAACGATAATGATGAAATCCTGAATTATTTTTAACTTCTATTTTGACTAGAAGTGAACCTACATTCAGGCTCACTTTAGTCTTTGGAAAATAGAAATCCAGTATACATAGCTTCTTTCCACTCTAATGTAGTTAAACAAAAAAGAAAACAGACAAACAAACAAACAAAAAAGGTAATTTCTAGGAGTGGTGAGAAATTCCAATGCAGTCCTAATTTATTCCACATTTCAAATAAATCTTCGAAAATAATAAAAATGCGTCTATAAAATTTCACTGGCTAAGAGAATGCAGTTTCCCCCAACTTAATTAAACAAATATTTATTCAACCACATTGTGTGTCAATTACATTGTTAGATAGATCAAGGATAAAACTAAGAGTAAATAACTTCAGTGTTCCCAGACAGCAACACAAATGCTGATACATTATAAATATAACGCAATCCAGAATGAACAATATACATTAGATTTTATGCATATGCCATTAAGAATCACTGAGTTCTCTTAAAGGTTTTTGAGAAACGTAAATGAAGGTGTACCTACAAAGTGTAATAGAAGAAATAGGAAAGGTGAGATAAATTTTGTCAGGGCCATATGAGAAGAAAAAAAGTGTTAATATATTTGGTGTTTCTCATTGTATACGTAAGAGAAAAATAGTTCTTTTATATTTTGATGATGTGTGCTCTTGTAAGTAAATTACAGAATTTTTAGTAAAAGAACCTATACTTAGTGTGTACATAAATCCACAGCATTAAGTGATATGTGTATAAATACTATATAATGATGTCGTACTGTGACTCATATGTAAAGGCATAATGCAAAGCTTTATTGAAGGAGTTTTCTTATTTCCTCTATGCACATCTGCTCTCTTTATTGACAACCACCGAGAGGAATGGCTTTCAGATTGATAGAGAACTTCTTAATGCACTTTATGATAGAGTATATGATTTTGTATCCTAATAGGAATATTATATTGAATATTTAGGGTCCTAATTTTACATTGTATTTGAATAAGATGAATAAGAAGAACCCAGACCAAAGTCTAAATATCAATATATGAGAATTATAGATTATTTGTTTGAAATAACATTTAAAGGTCATTAAGGTTGAACTTACTGATATACCCTTAGTAAGTAAAACTACCCATAACTTATCCTGTAGGGGTGAATCTCTGTTCTAAACTTCACAGAGAGAGACTATACAGACCCTTTTGAAAATCCACCTGAGAATTTAACAACTAACAGGATATAACAAACCTGTCTTTCCCTGGGCCATATGGTCCTCATTTTGCACCCTGAAGCCATTTCTTTTGATCTTTAGTCAATGGCAATCATAGCAAAAAAGAACATAATTTCAATTCTTTCCATATTATAAAAAAAGACATTCAAACCATTTCCACAGGACGGTACTAGCAACATAAAGGCTAACACATAATATTATCTAGGGATATTTAAATTCAATTTTGTGTAGAAAAATAGTCTTAATATCAGTTCCAAGTATTTCAGGATATGTCCTAGAATCCAAATTTTAACATACTCCTTAAATTCACTTTTCCATTCTTATTAAAATATATTAAATATATATTTATCTTAACATATATTCTTTAATACTTGAATAAATTTTACATATTTTGTCACAATAAATGTAATTTTTGGAAAAATATAAGTATTTTTATAAGAAGTACTACCCATTTTAATCTACTACATATAAAAGTTCTGGAAAGTGTTTTTATGTGATTACCTATTGTCATTAAAATACACAACAGGGTGGATTGTGTCATAAATTCATTAGCAACAACCTCAAGTTGTCTATAATGATGTTAATTTTTTCCTTGAGAAAATTTTCTTTTCTATTTTGACAATTATTATTTCATTCTTTTTCTTAGCTCATTAAACTCATTTTCTTTCACCTTTAATTTTTCAGTGATGCCCATGCCACATACTTTATTGCAAAAATACAGACTATCAGATTGAAAATTCTAGCAACAAAATAAAAACTTACTGATGACCCTATAATGTCCTTTCCTCTAATTACAAGAAAGGAAAAAAAAGAGTGTCCCTTTACCTGTCAGAGGCAAATATCTTCTCACTCTTTCAACTGTCTCCCCTCCACAAACACACACATATGTAGGTACTTTTTTATGCAGGATTATTGTCATGGAATATGATCTATTGCATTGTTTCTCAAATTTCTTCGGTGATAAGAATCACTGGGGAGAACTTATTACATGTACAAGTGTCTAGGTCTTTTTCAAGCTACTCATTCAGAATCTTCAGGAAAGAAGACTGGAATTTGGATGAATTTAAGACTTTCTGTTTATCAGCATCACCTCTATCTGTCTCACATTTCTTCCAACTACTTACTTATTTTTCTACCACCCTTCACAGCAAAACTTCTCAAGAATCTCATAGACATCTCAAAATTAATATTTTGAAATCTTTTTGTTTTCTCCAGATACCTTCATCCTTCTCCTGTCTTTCTAATTTAGTTGAGTACACCAGTACTTATTTAGATGACCAATGAGGATCAAAAAATTATTGGCACCATTTTCTTGCTCTCCACATTGTTATTTTGGTGATTGCTGAATCAACACAATCCATTTACAAACATTCTTTTCTATGACTTTTTTCCACTTCTGACTTAGACCACTGTAGTAGCCCTCTAAGATGCTCCCTGCTTCCATTATTGCCCTGCTCTAAGCATCATTTCTTATAGTCCTTGTAATTTCTTTATCAAAAAAATCTCTTTATAGATAGGTGGATGGATGGATGGATGGATGGATGGATGGATGGATGGATGGATGGATGGATAGATAGATAGATAGATAGATAGATAGATAGATAGATAGATAGATAGATAGATAGATAGATGATAGATGATGATGATAGATAGATAGATAGATAGATAGATAGATAGATAGATAGATAGATAGATAGATAGATAGATAGATAGAGCTATGATTTCAGGCACCTGTTTATAACCAACCTTGATTTCCCATAACACTTAGAAAAGAATCTAGACTCTTTTTAATGGCTTAAATAGTCATGCTTATTCAACATCATTTTTAATTCAAATATTTATTTATTCATTTTTTTCAACAACTATTTATTATATGCCAATCTACTAAGTGTTAGAAATTGGTAGAATTTAGAGAACAGTGAAGAAGACATATGATTCCTGACTTCCTGAAGCTTACATTATATAAGATGTATGATACACAGCAGACAAGTCCAGATTATAGGAAGGAAATAAATGGATGGTCGTGATAGATAATAAAAAAGTAATTAGGAAAAAGCCAGCTCTTTGAGGGTTTGATAATGAGCTGAGACCTTAAGAAAGAAAAAGAGGCCCATGCTTAAAGAATACTCCCATCCCACTCCACTCCCCCAAAAAAGTAATCTTAGCATAGGAATAAGAAACTGCAATTGTGTTTGGAGGGCTCTAGGAAGTGGCAGAAAACTGAAGAGCAGTAGGGAAAGGAAAAGTCTGTCATGAGTCTAAGAAGGCAAACAGAAGCCAGAACTACCCAGGTCGTGGTGAAGACTTTGAAATTTGCAATACATGAGGAATCTATTAAGGCTTTTGAAGCAGAGAGGTGACATGATTTAATTTACACAACTGGTTTCTGCAGGGAGGGGCAAATGTGTGAGGAAAGAAGAGTTTCAACCTTTCAACCTGTGACACTTGTAGTCTCAGTGGCTAACTTCCAGTTCCTTCAGGATGCCAGAGTATTTCAGATATAAAGACAGTAGCACATGAGGTTCACTTGTCTTAGATTCTCCTTTGCACTTTTTTTCCTTAAGGCAGTAGTAGCCTGATAGATAATTTAATCAGCTAATGTAAGATTTAACATCATTTCTAGAAATCCAGATTTTCATCCATGAGAAAAAGGGGACATTGAAGATACTTAAGTGATATATTTCACTCAACCTATGGAATAATTCTCTGGAAGCTATACCTAAAAAATACTAAAAGGAAAAAGTTCACAATAAGAAATTTGGAAGTGATTTTAGTGTCTTATGCTATTGTACAGGAAAGGAAATAAAAAGATGCGAATTCAGAAAATTTTACTGAAGTATTATAGGACATGTTGACTAATGAGATGTGCAGGGTGACAAAGTACCCGAGAGTACTTCCAGATTCTGAACAAGGAGGACCACAAGAAGAGTGCTATTATTGATAATGGTAGGAGAGACAGAAGGAACAGACTGTGAGACAGATGAGCATTCTGAACACAATGAAACCAAGTCCCACTGGAAACTTGAAGTTCCCATCTTAAGCTGGGGTAGACATTAAAATTATGTCCAGGCATAAAATTTAGAGCACTCTCTCTGCAAAGATAATAAAAGAAACCACAGTCAGAAACATGTCTAGTGTGTACAAACCCTCAGTATATTAATGCTAGTTTTCACCACGAATGTATCCATTTTCATTTTTCTACAATTATTTTATTTCTAATTAAAATTCTCATATCCCATGGATTATCAAGAAACTTTAATTTATGAATAGTGGAGGGTATTGGTTCATATAGGTTAACACTGATATATACCTCATCGCAATGTGCCTGACTCCACTTTTAAGCTTCTCTTTGCCACTTCTGTCACCTGGGGATCCGAAGATATTTTGAAGCCTCTAAAAGCTTCAGTTGCTAAGCCCAGAAGTCACTAACTCAAAAGTCTATAGGAGCCAAGAAGCTAATTGAAATGAGTGAATGCTTCTGTCACATATAACAAGGTGTGGTGATAGCCAATGGAGATTTCAGGCTTCTCATAAGGAGATTGTAGAGCCAACCAGTGCCAGTGGATGGCAATCTTAGAAAGAAGAAAGTATGAAACATTAGTCGACATCTCAGAACATTAACCCGCTGCAGACTCCCTCTCAGAGAGAAAGAAAGCGTCTCTAGAGCTTTGGAGAGCAGTACCAATTACAGAGCAGAATATAAAATCGTAGATAGAAACAATCAGTTAGAAACAAGATTTAGACTACAAAAAACTCTGCTCTTGGAATTTTCCAAAAGTGCAGACAGGTGAGAGAGAGAAAAAAAGACAACTGAGGAAAAAAGCCTTTCAATGAAGCAAAGAGAAGGATATTGGATTCTTTTTAGAGAACTATTTTGATTCTTTAAAAGTGACAGATGAAATACAAAACTTTAAAAGGGCTAGTTATAACTGGATTATGAAAAGAAAAAGGCAACTTGAACATAATGCTGTTGAGAAATTTAGAAAGAGAAAAAAGAAAAGCATAATCATAGTAGACATACATAAAATGATAAAAATAATAAGTCCCCTCATATTTTTTTAAGAATCAAATAAATATTTCTCAAATAAGTTCTTGATAGAAAACGGTGTTATATAGAATAATGGAAAATGGTCTTAGAGTAGCAAATTTTCTCTTACAACTAATGCATTTGTTATACATAAAAGAGAAATAAGCAAAATTTGTTTAAGAAAACTCTTTTTCCAAGACTAGTTTTATAATATAGTTTCTACTTTAAATAAATTGGCTCATTACTTTTATGAATGTAGGTAACTTAAAACTAAAAAGCCAAATAGTAAAAAAAAAATGAGAGATGAATTCATTTTTATGCAGGCAGTAAGATATTCTTTTTATTTTTGAATATTTATACACATACAAATGAAACGGAGAAATGACTTGCTCTTTAAAGCCATAACATTTTCATACTTCAGGTCATTGGATTCTTCAATATTATTGTAAATGTATAGAATCCAAATTCTTGGCATAAAGAATTCAACAATACATTTAATAAATTTAGAATGAGGTTCTAAAGCAAAGGCAGCTGAAATGGCATAAAGACTTAATATATTTATTATATTTAGAATGAGGTTCTGAAGACCCAGTTATACTTAATTAATTAAAATAATTCTAAATATATTGTTTCATTGCATTTATCACTAACTTTGAAGAGATTTATTTTTATTTACTTGCAGGATAAATAGAAAAAAGTAAACAATACTCCCAATTTTTTTCTGTTAATGTCTTTGAAATAGCCTTACAAAATTCTTCTAATCTCAAAGAATACATAATGTAATTCTTTTAGAGAATAACTGCTATTTTGACAAATGTCCTTTAAGAGAAGTCTAATGACCAAAAAACATTCTGCTTCTCAAAATGACTTTGATGTCCAATTCTGAAACTGACAGAATGACTTCCCCAATGAATAGATATAATACTGAACTTTTCAGACAAAAACAAATATGCCCAGGTACCTTTTTTTTTTATCTTAAAAATCAAAGCATGTAATTTTTAGCACTGGGAGGAATTAAACCAGATGTAATAGCTATAATTGCTAAAAGTTTTTTTTTTCCTTAAGGCCTAGAGATAATTAAAACAAACACATTAACTTTATTTCTCCGTAATGTGTCATTATATGCAAGTCTCCTATTGAGAGCTATATATATTCAAAATTACTTTTAGTTACTGATAACAATTAAATTCATTTACTCATATCTGAGTTTTTAATGTTAGAGATAAAAAGATCAAAATCATTATAAATCCACATTTAAAAAATATTGGCAAATACAAGCTTTTCTCCCTGAAATACAGTAAGATGCCACTTGAAACAAAAAAAAAATTATAAAAAGTATTGCAAAATTATGTTACTATTTTCAGACAATAACAAAAGGTATGATTAATATTTTGCTTCAAAAATTGCTCTATAGAGTTAACATTTTCCTGAAATTATTCACAACAACAGAAGTAAATAATTATAACGGTATAGCATACATATCCAATATAATTGGTATCTACTTCTACTTATTCTTCAGTAGGCATCTACTTACTCATTCAAAAAGTATATTAATCATTATTTTTCATTCATGAAAACTAAAGCCATTTGTAAACCAAAAGAAGTCTTCTTATGTTAAAAAAGTAACCGAGCATTCAATCTTAGTAATTTAGAATTCTAGTGCAATATGAAATAAGGTCACTATGAGAAAATATTCTTGGACTAGTTGTTACTAGACATTTGTTGCCCAGTATCTGGGGCTAATTAATACGGAACCATTTGTGGATAAAATAGGAGTCAGTGGAAAGAAAATACATGTGTATCTTTTTAATGCAACGGTGTGAAAATCTATTAGGAATAATTCACAAACCTAAATACAAGGAGGGAGAAAAAAAAGGGAGGAAAGTTATTTTTTTGCTTCCCCTGAGCAAACATGTAATTTCCATGATTTCTTTTTAATGACTGCGTCCGTGGCCAGTAGGTACTGATTTATGAAAAGCTGTAAAAGATCAGGTGGAACTCTGCAGGACATCGTTTACAGCTGCGCAGATTGAAATCTATCTCATTTGTCCAGTAAAAGTGTGAGCTCACAGTGCACATCACCCAGCCTATAAATTTCCCTTTCAGACCCGATGTCTGGGGCTGGGTGGAAAAAAAACAAAAAAAAACAGTGCCTGCAGCTGCTCAAAAAGGCCACATTCCCTTGGTGCGCATGAAGAGACATCACAGGCTCTTCACAGTGAGAGACAAATTCCTATCCATTGATAAACTCTCCAGATGTCCTGTCCTTTCGGAGGAGGAAAGGAACCAATTTTTATTTGAATTCCCCAGAGAAATCCTGGAAGTGGAAAAATGATACTTTGCAGGGCTGGTTATTCTGAGGTCACTGGCATTAAAATTAGGCCATTCTTTGTCTTTATTGTACTTTGATCCAAGTAATAAATAGAAAAACTCAGTTGGGGTCATTCTAATCGCTAATACATACGTCCTGTTCTATTTCAATCTTTTTATACTAATTTTCTCTAAACTTTTGTTGAGTCTGGCTATAGTGCTGAGTTTAAAAATACAAACCATTTTGAATTGAGAAGAAAAAAATTTTGTATTTTGCTATTAGGCACACTTCATAAATATTCTGAATAAGTGTCCTGGGGTTTGATTTCTCATACCCACAAACCATAAATAAAAAAAGTATTACTGTTCATGAGACCAAGAATCGACAAGAGCCGACATTAGATTCTATGCTACAGCTACTGTAGAAATCTAAGCTGTGGGTGGGGTCTGTCTGTGTGTGTGTGTGTGTGTGTGTGTGTGTGTGTGTGCGCGCGCGCGCACGTGCGCACAGATATTTAATATTTTATTGTACTCTTTCTAGGTTTTGCCTCATTTTTCTTATAAAAATTTCTCACATCTGATTTAATGTTATTCTTATCAATTTTATTTACTAAGACAATGACTGATCCAATGGGTCTAATGTTATATTTAATGCTGGCTAGTGACAAAGGCTATTTTATTCAAGATGGTTATCTAAAATAAACCAAGAATATCATGTAAGTTTTGGAACCTGGGTTGTATATCTACTTATGATTCAAGTTCTTAAGAAAAAACAAAAACAAGAGATTTTCAATTATTAAATGATTTTTAGATAAGTAATTTTTAAAAATCATATAAAAGTATATCTATGTTCCAAATGAGAATAATTTATAAAATTTTATGTTCATATTTTATATTTTTTATATTCCAAAAGAAAAAAATTAATGCTTTGTAAAATAATGCCTAATTTTTGTTTCTTTCTACATTTTTTTAAAAGATAGTCTCTGAGAGTTAGTTAAAACTAAACCATAACACATAAACATAAATTAAAAACTCCATAATTTAATGTTTTATTTATAATTAAAATTTTTTAGGTAGAGAGGAAAGAAGTACTTGAGTTAACCCAAGAGAAATAAGGTAGAAAATTTTTCGGCTTCCAGCTGTCCTCCATTTCATAGATTTTTATACTAGAGAGGAAACTAGCTATCAATCTATATTTTCCACAGAGGATGAATATCTAAGCAGAACCAAACCATCAGAGTACCATTTTTTTAAAATATGGCATTATAATCTTATTAAATTTGACTATTTTTATTTAATAAATTTAATATATCTAAATCAAAACCAGATAGTCAATTCACACTTCTTTCATGTGTCCCCAACAACAGAATGTGTGTCAATATATTATTTAGATTTAAGAATCTTAACCTAACACTTAACATGTATATTGTATATCAGGAAGTAAGTTGAGGAAATATCATCAATAATAATAAAAATCTTCCAGTTAAAAATTGCTTTAAAATGTGGGTAGCGTTCGCTATTTAAGGACTTTCTTCAAAGAGAGATTTTTTTATGAGAACATGAACTTTACCACATATCCCAGATGATAATTGGTAGTTGGTGTTTATAGATAAAACACAATGCAGTTTAATTATATCTGAATTGTTTACTTTTTGTAAATTAATGCTATTTTTAAAAATATCATTAAAATTAGTACGTTAAAGAGCTAAAATGATTACTAAAGTAAGGAAAAATGCATGTCAGTATATTCTTCATTTGCTTTGATGTCTTCTGACAGCTAATTATCAGACAAATATTAGGTTATGACACCCTTACAGGATATTTAGTCATGTCCAAAACATATCTATATCAAAGAGGTCTTAGAAATTTGCTAGCATATTAATGCACCATGCATCAGGAGATCCCATCCTTGACTGGTTTTTTGTGCACTTTTCTAAATGTAGGGCTCTTCCTCAGAATGTATAGCTAATATAGATCCTGCTCTACTATATGATTTAAACCCCTACCCATCTATCTAACTCCATGTTCCATTACCAGTTAAGCTACTGATGATGTAACAAGGGTTATTAACAATATAGCCACAACACAGATATTAGACCAAAAGAACGTGATAGCATTTTTATAAATTAACTTATAAACTAAAAGTATACATAAACATTATGGGCTATTTGAACCCAGGGACAGTTTTAAGAGGAAGGAATTGAGAGGACAATCAATTGTATTTCTGGTGACAAGTCTCAGTCTTATGAATAAAGAACAATTAAAGAGGTCACTGATAGCTGAAAAACATAGTCAAGGCTCCATTTTGGGCTCTTCAGGGAGAATACATGGTCTCTTTCACTCCTCTTAAGTTCATTTGATTCATTAGATCTTGCAATTGTTAACGATCCTAGAAGTTCCTCTTAATGTTGATTTATTGTGTAATATAAAAAACAGTCACAATCAATGTATACATACATACATATATATATATATATATATATATATATATATATATATATAACCCCCCACACACACACTTCATTTGTTGTTGTGAGGATTTTATTTATTGTTACTCATCTACTTTTTCCCAATCTTTTTATAATTATTATTTTAATGACACTTATGACATTATTTAAATCTATGCTGACTTTATGTCCTGCTGTAGGTACAGCTTAGTTTGTTTAAATTGTCTTTTAGACAGCAACTCTACAATACCTACAAAGAAACATCAGTGTGAAGGATTTAATATGGTAAACCAAATCCATCACCAAAGTGGACAGCAAATTATTCAGTGTGTCATGTTTGCTATATGAAATCCTAAATTACCACCATCTTTACTAATGGTTAAATACATTAAAAAATAAAAGTATGTATGGATATATTTATGCATTTCACTGGCAAAGTTCCAATAATTCAAAAAACAATCATGAGTGGAGAAGAGGAACACTGATACAAGACAGTTACATGGTATTTTTGCAAGTTGCCAACTTAAACAGATGAAGCTTTCATGGCAGATAAATTCCACAAATAGACTATACAGCCTTGCAACGCTGAACAAGCCCTATCCCTTCTGATCTTAGAAGCTAAACAGGGTAGGGCCTAGTAGTACTTGGATGAGATATCATCTTGGAAAACCAGGTGCTGTAGGTGTGAAAAATTAAAAAATAAGGGATTGTAAACTGACAAAGTCCTTGTAGTCTGTGAGGTCAACCAACAGTTGCCTCACCTAAAAAAAAAATCTACAAGTAAACAGGAACAATGCATGAAATCTGAAAGTTCCTGATAATGTTGGTGTTAAATTTTGACATCCAGCAAATATGTTGACTTCTAATTTCTCCCATTGGTGTTTTCTTTTCTTGCAGGCCATCAAATCTTCTTCTGGACCAAAGCAATGTTGACATTACTACCTTCCGTACAACAGGTGACTGGCTTAATGGTGTCCGAACAGCACAGTGCAAAGAAATCTTCACAGGCGTGGAATACAGTTCTTGTGACACCATAGCCAAGATTTCCACAGAGTAAGAAAAGGTTTTATTCACTGCATTATAAATATTAGTTAAAACTCTGAGATACTTTCTTATTTAAGGTTGAGGTGGGTCCTGAGTTTCTCCTCATAAATGACACCTTCTAGATTGACGCATGTTAATGTGTCTTCTCACAATAGGTTCCCATGATAGGTGCCTTTACTGAATTATGACCTTCTTTAATAGACTAACAGATACATATCCATACCCAAAATCCCAGACTGAAGCTCCTAATTTAAAACATAAGCAGATATAATGCAATAATTAGTATATACCAGTATTTCTGATTTTCTGTTATTTTTAACAAAAACTAACCTCTATAGAAAGATAAAATTGAAAACTAAGTGGATGAGCTGGTATACAGGGAAACATGTTGAGTCTAAAATTAGTTTTCACAGCTACTGAATAAGTATATCCTCTATTATTGCAAGTCTACTCTGTGAAGATTATCATACCTGAAAATGGAGTTACAAATAGGTTTAAAGGCTTCAGTTTTGAAATACAGAATATGGATAATCAATACGGTTTATGAGTTAAAAACCAATAATCAAGTATAGCAGGCTGTATTTCTTAGAAGACCCTTTTAGTAATAGGATTCTTTTGATATGAGAAACCCATGGGCTTAAGGAAAAGGGGTTTATCGAGTGACTCTAGTGAACAATCCATAAAATTCATACTCATTCACAAGGCATAGTAATTGGGAACTGGTAGTAAAGAACTGGAACTTCATCTCTCTATGAATTAGAGCCAATTGCTTCACTTCCTAATGTAACTGCATCATTACTTTTTCTTCTTTACAATGATTTTTTCTGCATGTGTGCAGTTAAAAATGGCTTTCTCAGCCCTAGGTCCTACAACTTTGGTGTGCTACTCATCAAGCCAAGATCCAACCTCTTAATTCTAAGTCCTCGGGAGGATATTCTGATAGGCTCAGTTCTGCTTATAGATTGGAACCTTCAAAGGCTTATGTTTACCACAATATAATCATTTCTGTTCTTAAATTTTAACCTCTCCTACCAATATTTAAATATTTAAATGTTATTGAGTATTTAAAGACTTTCACTGTCATTCTGTCTAAAATTTAAAGTTAATGTGGAGAGCTACATTTAGATATCAAATAATAAAGTGCAGTGTAAATAATAGAGATACAAGTGCCTACCTAACAAATACGTAAAGAAGTTTATCATTTATGGCATAGCATTCAGTTTAGAAACACAAAAAGTCACCAAAGCACCTAATGAGTATATTACTATTAAAGAGAATTGTTCTTAGAAAATAAACTCATGCTAGTCTACTTAATATGTGTTGGCATTACTGTTTAAAGGGAAATGTGCTGTTTATTGAATAGAATTCTGAGCCAATCTACAATACGCTTTGAGTTTCTGTGGTACTTATTTTGATCAGACACAATCCCAGGATATATTAATATATTTAAATATTTTTATAAATTCTTATTTTAGTAATATATACACTTAGGGTTATGATATACAAGACATCTGCCTTAGAGCACAGAAGCATAGTAGAGAACAAACAAAAAGTTGAATATTTCTGCATCATTGCCAGATTTAAAGGCAGAGTTACGTAAAAGTTTATTTTCAATAAAATATCAACACTCAGAGGTTTTAGATCACCAAACACTATATTGAAGCAGATGAGGCAGAACATTGTTAATATGATTAACTGCTAGCTCACACATTAAATATACTCAGACACTATAAGCTGTGAATGTTTTAAGAAAGCTATTTGCTTAAAAAAGTGAGTGGCAGAAATTGTTACATTTCCAACTTAGCAATGTATTAGTCTCAATGATACAGTTTTGGACAGAATATGTCTAGAATATGTTTAATTAATTATTGTTATTATAATTATTTAAATAACTGTGAATCTACATTCAAAATGAAAGCTGACTTTTCTTGAGAGACTCAGCTTTTTAGGTCCTTCACACTGAGCCAGATGATTTCAGGTCTCAATATTCTTTCTGCTGTCTTTTGTCCTGAATTCAGAGACAACATAGAATCAAGACCTATTGACCTAAATAAAATTCCTTGAAAAAAATTATTTTGGGTTCTCTTCAGTATCTCCTACCCCTAGTTTATACTATAAAAATGAAAATTTATAAAAAATATTTAATACACAATAATTTGGAAAAATCTAATGAAGCAACATTTTCACTTAAATGCTATAAAATATTTTAACTTGATATTTCATCCTTACTTTTTGGGGGCTCAAGTGTATTTTTGAGTTTGATTCCTTTAAGTTCCTTTGTGTGTGTGTGTGCTATCTAGACTCAATTCAAAAGTCATTCCTTTGAAAAAATAGCTCTAGAGATTTTCCTAGAATAAGACAGAGATACCTAATAATGATATTAAGTTTATTTTATATTTTTCTATCAAGACTATCAAGTCATAGGAAAATGTCAATAGTGCTTCATATTCAAATAAGTATTAACTTATTTCAATTAGTTTAGAGATTTCATTTACATGCAAGCTACTCAAGTCATCTAATTTTCAAATAAAATTTAGAAAATGTACAGTTTTATTCAATAAGCATAACATATTTTAAAAATATTATTTCATAGCCTAAGATGGATTTAGAAGGTTAATGTGAGAAGGGAAGAGAGGGTGAAAAGGGGTAAAAGTTACTATAGACTCTGGAGAAACATTTAAGTGTATAGAATGAATATTAGGCAGATTAATTGCTATATGTCATTATCCTGCATCCTTGGATGCCATTTTCAGAGTCATCACCTATATCCCTTTGCCTTTGAAGTACTAGATAGCTTATTAACCTCTGGTCTCAATCTTGAGCTGCTCTTTAGTGTTGAACTTTTCCACTGCCCTTCTGAATAGGGTAGTCAAAACAATATAAGTATATGGAAGTGTTACTGATACCACAGTGGCTAGAGATTTAGAAAAATTTTAGACATGGCAGGGTGATGTGTAGAAGACATTTTGAAGAGGGTAGAGAGAACAGAGAGTGTATAAAAACATGAGTAAAAATATAACCTAAAGAGATAATTACTTTAATGATCTTTTCCAATTAACCATTGGCATTAAATATAAACATAATTATTTATTTATATTTGCTTATATTGGGCTCTCAGATACAGTTTTATGCAAAAGATTTTTGAGGAGTGCACCTAGGACATACATCTATTAAAAAGTGATGAAGGAGCATTCAGCTGAAAAAGACTTGACCCTTCCTGTTGAAAAAAATTCCTAGAGCTCAGATGGCTCCTTAGTGTTGTCCCAAATTGATCTGTGAACCAAGTAGTTTACTACCCTGAACATTTTTTTTCTGCTATTCATGATTACCATTTTGTTTTTTAAGCTTGTAAAGAAGGAGAAATTGAAAAGGCAGAAAAACAGTCAATGAGTCATAAAATATATGATGTAGGATTGAAAGAAAAATGAGAAAAGGAAAACAAAAAGAGAGTGAGATCTATTGATTTGTACACATATTTTTATATCTGCCCTATTTTCTGACTCTAGAGTCATAAACTGACTTTTATATAGTTTGAGAAGTTGTGGGGAAATGTTTTTATTCATCTTAAAAATAGATCTATGGTATATAAAGAATTACAGTCCCATAGAATACACATTCTCAAAAGCATGAGTCAACATAAATAGTCTACGTTACCGTAAATAAAAGTTTCATTATGCACAGTTACACAAAGAGTGACAAGGTCGATGTCACTCCCCAGTAGACTTCCTGGAGAAGCAAGGCAGCTGAAGAGTATGATTAGAGAGTACCTCATGCAAAATACAAGTTTTTCCACATAGAACTGATTAGCCTCTTGAATGGCAGCTGGGATGTGACTTGCAGGTCATCAGGAATTTCATTCCCAGCTCGGTTAATAAGAATATACCAGTCATGATTAATTTAATACTGTAGACACTTAAATAACATCTGATTTCTTCTTAATGGTTAATTAACTCTTTTCTGCTTACATACCTTTATTGTCTAGGAACTCACTTCTTAAGAAAGCAGTTTGTCCATTTTTAGATAGATGATATCCCAATTTTATATTCTTTCCTTTATGCTCAACATAGAGTAGTTCCTTCTATGTGTGTTTTTGTGTGTATGTGTGTTTGCGTTTGCACATGTGTGTTTTTTCTTCTTGCCATGCTCAATTTTTCTGCAGTTCTTTGCCAAGTGATACTTAACTCCTATCTCAAATTCCTCAGATAAACATATTTGGACTATTGATTCATTCTTTCATAAATTCATTTTGAGCCCCTATTAAATAATCGCCATTGTTTAAAGTGTGGATGATAATCAGAGTCAAAGCCAATAAGAATACCTGTTTACATGGAATTCACATTCTTTTGGTATAGGATGGAGCATAAAAAATAATAAATTGAAATAAAGGCAATATACTGAATAGTGAAATATGTTTTGGAAGAAAACAAAACAAGAAAATGAGAAGCGGAGGTATGACTGCAGAGAGGATTTCACAATATTAAATAAGAGGGTTAATGAAGTTTCTCATGGGAGGGGGATGTTTGAGTCAAGACCTGAAAGAGGCAGATGTATGAATTAATGATTCGTTTCAAGAATATTTAACCATTGGTACATGTTTAAATAACTCTTTTTTCTAAATGAATTTTTTTTATGTTATTATAGTCTTTATTTTTATACCTGGTTTCTGAGTCTAAGCTATTTTAAATTTAATAGCTTTGATAAATAAAGGTATTTTATTCTACTTTGGAAGAATTTTATATTTTAGAGAAATTGTTTCAGTTATCTATGTTTGACAACAAACTTCTTCAAAACTTAAGGTCTGAAACAACAATCATTTTACTATATATCACAATGTTACAGCTTATAAATTTGGGAAGAACTCTGGCAGGTGATTTTTCTATTGTAGTGTTAGTGTTGAGTGAAGTACTCATCTACTATGAATCTGATCTAGCTTGGGGCTTGAGATGGTTGTATTCATGTCTGACCTGGTGCAGATTGCTACATAGCTGAAATTGCAGATGAATCGCTTACACCATGGCCTCTCCAATGTCTCTGGGTAGACGAATTTCTTATATGGCAGCTTGAGGCCCAGAGAGTGTCTCAAGATTTAACAAGTGGAACTTGGCAGTTTTTGAAGACCCAAGTGCAGCAACTGATACAGCATCACTTCTGACATTCTGTCAGTCGAAGCAGTCCCTAGCTAGCCATTCAAGCAAATGGAATAATGCCCCAGAAAGGATGTGTGACCATTTCTCTCAGTGTCCTGGACTGCCATAACAAATTACCACAAACTTACCAGTGTAAACAAATAATTATTTTCTAACAGTTCTGGAAGCTAGAAGTCTGAAATCAAGGTATTGGCAGGGCCACATTTGCTCCACACTTGCTCCGAAATCTCTAAGAGTGAATCCTTCCTTGCCTCTTTCAGCTTCTGGTGGAACCCAGCATTCCCTGGTTTGTGACAACATAACTCTAATCTCTGCCTCCATCTATACATGGATGTCTTCTCTGTGTTACTGTGTGTCTTTATAATAAGACTAGTCTTATTCAATTTGGAGCCCACCTTAGCCCAGTATGATTTTATCTTGATCCTTGTCTTAATCACAACTGAAAAGATTCTGTTTCCAAATAAGGTCACAAGGTGAGATTCTGGGTGGATAGAAATTTTAAGGCGACACTATTTAACCCACTATATCATTTATGTTCTTCCATAAGGATAGAGGTAGAATGGACAGGATATAATACATAGATGATGAAAAACAATTAGGTTCAAAGCACTGGGAAATATGATTGTACATGTTTGCTACATGAAAATCTCATGCTTAACATACTACCCAGGAATCTATGATTCTCACCAGACATTTTCTCCTTTCCTACAGTGACATGAAAAAGGTTGGTGTCACTGTGGTTGGGCCACAGAAGAAGATCATTAGTAGCATTAAAGCTCTAGAAACGCAATCAAAGAATGGTCCAGTTCCAGTGTAAAGTGCTATTTTTGGAAGGAAGTGGTGGCTGTAGAAGATATAGCATCACTCTGCAGAAAGATGATAACGCTGGAAATGCTGGTGAAAGTTCCAAGCCCAATAAGCTACTCAGATATGAGTACAAATGCCTTAAAATGGAATTAAAAACTCTTTATTTTCCCTTGTCATTTAGTGGATGGGTGGGTGGGTGTATTTTGTTTTGTAATTAATTTTTATATTAGTTTATGGATTAAATTAAAAATTTTCAGCACGAAATAATGAAAAACTAGCATAGAGCCATTGAATATTTACTGACTATGAAAAAAACAAACAAGTGAATAACAAAGTGAACACAGTGGCTCTGTTTGCTGATAGCCACAAAAGACTTATGATATTTTTATACACAGAAGAAATCTGTAACTGGTATTTTTTCTTTGAAAGCAAGCAAAACAGAGGAGTTTATACCTCAAACTATCTGGCCATATTTACTACCTTTTCATTGTATTCTCTTTTATCTGTTAAAAGCATATAGAAATGAGTCTGTAGTTGATTTAAGTACTACACATTTTTAATTGTTAGCTTCCTTAAGTATTATCATGTAAAAAATCTTAATTTTGAAGAAAAGTACATATTTATTTTCTTTTGAATTGTTTTTGTTTTCTATTTATGCCTTGATGATTTAATTTGGATTTGTTACAGCCAAGTGCCAAATGTCCTCTCAAATTGTCATCAGTAGGAAACATGGTAAACTAGACATAGAGAATGATGGGCTTTTTTTTTTTCAGAATTTTGAGCCATCCACTTATATGTATCATTATCTATATGTATAAAAAGAAAGAAACCAAACTCTTTCCCTATTCATTCACTAACCAAATCTCTCACAGTCTAAATTATCTTATCCATTTTGTCTCTTCATTTATTATAAACTGAATGCTCCTAATTTAGTGTAATATACTAGCTTGTATGTAATGGATTCTCAATGACATACCTGCCCTACAATGGTACTTAGGAAACCATTAACTCCATTTATTGGTAAAGAAGCTACATTAGAGCTCTTAAATAGAAAGTAGCTACCCTGAAAAGAATTGAAATTTTATTTAGATTGCTGCATTAATTGGCAACACAGCCTATAGACCAATGCATGAGTCAAAAAATCACTTGCTGACTGGCTTTGAAATATCATTAAATATCTATGCTTAAAATTGTTAACCTGTTTTTAGGGAATGATAATAACTCAACTAGTCATCTGTATCACTGGGATTTAGTTAAATTAATTTAACATTATGCATCAGTAACAGGTGTTATTATCTCTAAGAGTCTTCCACTGAAATGCACCAGTTGTAATTTTGGTATATAGCTTAGAAGCATTTACTGAGCATATAATTTTCAAAATAGATGGTTAATTAGCAAGTGATTCAAAATCTGTAAACAGTGAAGAGATCTCAAGATGTACCTGGTGGAGATCTAGCCACTAATATATTGTGAAGCAACATTTTAGTTCTATCTTTTTTCTAATGCTGATACGATCATGTTATGGGAAAAAGAAATGCATACGTCACAAGAATAAAATGAATAAAACTGCTGAAAACTGTATGTTCTCATGCAAAATAGAACATTATATAGCTTACAATCACAGATAAAAATTCAGAAGTGCTTATCTGTTATAAATTTAGTGTCACAGTGCTTAGGTTGTGATCCTTCATATATGAGATTATTTCTTAAATTTGACACTATTTCTTATAATAAAATCATTCAACTAGAATTTTATATTGGATGTATAAGAGCATGGATTTTTTAAAAAAGATATATATAATTATAAAATTCATCACAAATTTTACATAAACCAACTGGAAGCAGCTAAAAAACAAATGTTAGATTGAGATGAGTCTGGCTTGAGTCTCATTTTATCCCACACTAGCATTTATTATTCTGAACATACTCAACAAAATCTGTGCATTTCATGAACTAATAGAAATCAAGAATTATTGAATCTTTTTTCACTTAATTCGGCTGTTGTGTCCATTTCAAAGTAGAAATTGTATACACACTATATTGCTTTTCATTTTTCACTATTTTTCATTCAGACCTCTTATAAATTTACTTTACACAATTCCTATCCTGTATATATGTAAACATAACAGTGTATGATTCTTAACTGTGGAGTAGAGGTACTAGAATGCTTACGGCCATCTCTTTGTACAGGAACTGCATTAATTTTCAATAAACATGAAACCACATCTCCATCATAATGTTATATACCATATTATTGTTTTGTATCTTATATTTGGTTTACATATATTATTTATTTCTGGTAACTTGCCCAGATTATTCTGTCCTAAGTAGCAATTAAACCATGTATAAATGTGATATGATTGGCAATATCTATTTACTTTAAACTTGTATTTTCAAAATATTACTCATTTAGTTTATTTTGTACAATGTAGATGGCCTCTTACTAATGTAAAATGATTTGTAGTGGAAACATTTATATTTTTATAATAAACATAGTGAAAATATTTTTTACAGATTGGAATATAGAAGTGGTCTTTGAAGCTTTTTAAAAATTTTATTAAATATGTGCTTATTTAAACAGCAAAAATAATGAAATTTATATGTCACTAAAAATGTGCTTCTGTTTCTTTTTTTTCCATTATTGAAGAGGAATTTATGATATGTAATCTACATTTTTTTGTCTAACCCTCATTATGAGTAAGCTAGATTAATAGTCAGTAAATATTATCCTCATGATTCAAAAAACACTGTGTTAGGCAGTTCTCTTTTGATTACAAGTGACAAAAACAAATAAATTAGTTTAAGGGGAAAAAAACTTTAGTCCATGTGACTGAGAAGTAGGTAGATAAACTTCCTAGTTAAAAGATCAGACACAAATGGATAAAATATAATTTTTATTCATATTAAATTATTATCTTAACCCTATTTTTCTACTAACTAGGTTAATTTTCAGATTTAATATTTTCAATATTTAAATCTTTTGAACTATTGCTATAGTTTATCTAATGCTACATTGTAATCCCAGTAAGATGATTATTGTTCCTCATCTGTTCCAATAGAAATTCTGGAGCCTTCCTTGGCTCACAAGCCCTATCTGAATTGCTTGGAAAATGAATTACTCAGACTGGCAAATACTCAGTCCTGTGCTTACCATTGGAAATAATGGATGTAGTTATGTGGAACTGATGATCTATAGGAATTAGAGGTGTCCAAGTGGTTTACATTAAAAAGAAAGTCATGATGTCATTAAAAAAAAAAAGGAATTCTTGACAGGCTAAATAAAACAAATAAAAATAAAAATAAAAAAAGCCACAACTTCCACACATGATATTTTGTATAACGTAGGTCTCTAGTCATTTCCAATCTACTTAAAGAAAATTATTGTACATGAAAACCAATAAAACTAACTAAAAATGTAAGGCTAGATAAGTGAGCAAGACTTGGACAGAGGTGGAAGTAGATAGGGAAAGATAATAAAACAGGTAAGATTTAAGCTTTCCTTAACTGAAAAAGTATTTCATCATGTTGACTTGGAGTAAACAATAACGTGTAAGTAGATTAGCTAAATAAAGAGAATTGGGTAAAAAATAATATATTTATTGATTTAATAAACATGAATTAAGCACCATGATGAGACAGGTATTTTGCTATCACTATTTACAAGTTACCCTATTTAATCTTTGAAACAATCCTGTGAATAGATTTGACCTCCTTTTAATAGAAGATGAAATCAAGACTCAGAATTCTTCCTGAGGTCACCCTAGTAATAGAAAAACAGATATTTCAAACTAGAACCTTCTTTTTTTTGTTTCCTTTCCATAATATAATTGATGCTATAATTCAAACAATGCTCTGGGGACAGTAACAGTGGTAATTTTCAAAAAATGATTTGGAGAGAAGCTGTCGATGAAGTAGACTATATGATATTAGATATCTGTTTTAGTGTTGTTGGCATGAAGCTGTGCACTGACACTAGAATAGTGGTAACAGAATGTGAAGGACAGAATGCATACAAAGACACATGAATTAAGGAGAAATAACAGAATTTAAAAATATGATATGAGAATATTTAAAAGGTAAGAATCAAAGAAAACCATAAAATATAGGTCCTGATTGTGGAAATGATGGCACCACTATAGTCGAAGTAGGGAATAAGAAGTTAATTTAATATTATGAACACTATTATGAATTAACAGTGTTAGCTAAATCTTAATAAGTTCATAGGTATTGAAGATGTCAGTCGGAACCTATAGGAGAAAAATTCAAAGGTAAAACATATTTCTGACAATGTGTAAAGATTTACATATCATTATTTGTGATATACACAAGCATATCTTTATCTTCAAACACCTTCCTTAGATTGATGCTAGCTGCTGTAACTGTTAAATCTCCAAATATTATCAGTTTAAAGTAAAAAAATAAATAAAAATAAAAATAAAACAAATAATTTTAAACATGCAATAAACTTAAGTAGTTGTTTAGCCAGGTGGCCTAGCTTGCAATGATTCAGTTCCTATACTCTCTCCATCTGTGGAGAGTGTAAGACCTTGGAATCCTTTGCTTCCAGCTAGTAAAATCAAAGGAAGGATTATATGTGACAGATTTTATGAGCCCTGCTTATGAGTGGCACATATCATTTCTCCTTCTGTTGACTAGAAATCAACCATATTTCTGTCTTTAACTGCAAAAAAATGTGGGAGAGGTAGTGTGCCTAAATAGTTTTCATAATCTATATAGCAATCTCTGCCACAAGTTCTTCATACTTACTTATATGAAAGATGTAAATGGCAGATAATTCTAAAAGGCTAATAAGGAAGCATCAGTCTTTTGGTAACTCCACCCATTTCTTATTCTCTACAGACAACAGTTTTTTAATTCTTTTCTCTCATTACTTAAATCCAATACATCTAGCAATGAACACTTGTGTCTGCCATGGGCATGAACTGTTTAGATCTCTTTTAAAGAGAGAACTTACTAGAAGGAGAGCAATTAATTGACAACCTCAAGCTGTTGTGCTTTCAAAATTGCCAGCATAGTTTACACCAGGCATGGAGCATGGTGGGATTACTAAAGCTGGAACATTTCTTCTCAAGTGACAGAATCCTGTAATGAGTGACCTTCAATCTCATGATCTAATCATCCTGGCTGACATTTTCTCGGAGGTGCAATACAATCTGTGCTTCGTACCCAATCCTCCCTCCTTTGGGTTCTCCTTTCATAGCTGTTAGATGTCTTTCAGTCTGAAAGCTCCCTGTGCCTTCTTTTACTACCTGTCCCAATTCTTCCTAGGCATTTCCACAAAAAATTTTTTGCAGGTCTAATTCCTTCTCAGTGTCTTCTCCTAACCTGGGACAATAACACTTAAGATGATTAACCTAGCAATTAAAATATTACCCTCTCCTCTTCCCTCTATTCAATTTTTGATTGCCTAAGCCATAATGTCATTTTAGAAATGCTAATTTATGTTCTCTGTCTCCCAAAACAACTTCTGTTGGTCTCTCATTACTTATCTAGATTACCAAAGGAATGTCCTAAATAATGCATCTGCCTCCAGTCATGATATCTCTAATATCAGTCACACTAATATATTAGAGAACACTTAATTTTGTAGTTCCTATTGCAAACACAAATGCCTCAAGGGCCTGACAAATTATATAAACAAATGAAGTAGGCAAAGATTGTAGTGATTCATGAAAGCACCCTTCATTCCTCCAAAAGAAACTTCTCAGAGACAAGGCAACATGAGTCCAATGTGAATTCCTGAACTTTCAAGAGAATTTCTAATCTGAGTTTTTCTGAGAAATTTTTAAATGCTTTAAATATGGTAACCCATCTAATCATGAAGAAGATTCATTCAAGGGCTAAACTTAGCTTGCAGCTCACGACTTACCATTTCTAAAAAAACAAAAAAAAAAAAACAAAAACAAAATAAAAACAAAAAAACCTAAACAAACAAACAAACAAACAAAACAGAAAACTATTTAGCTCTCTTACGCAAAATCTACCTTGAATAAAATACTGGTTCTCTACATATCCTCTTGCCTCTCCACTACCTCCACACACTGTACACAGTCCACTGAATCACTTGTAGTTCTCTGAGTATGCCAGATTTTTTTCCTTCTTTGTGCATCAGTCTTTGACATTTCTGTTCCTTTGTCCAGAATCACCTAACCAATCTCCATTCATTTTTCAAGGCTCTTTACCTCCCCTGCACAAGATTGGGTGTTTTTTTGGTGTTTGCCTCAAAAGAACCCTGTAATTGATCTTGCATAACACATCATCTTCTACTGAAATTGTCTCATTTTTATGCCATATCCATAGTCATGGCTGAGGGTAGCTTAAACAGAAACTGTGCCTTGTTAAATACTGTGCCCCCTTAGCAATTGCAAAGCTTGGCATATAATAAGCATTTTAAAAAATTGATGTTGAATTAATGTATTAAAACAATTTTTTATAATATAATAAAGAAGAATGTTCCTGGTATTTTTTTTTGTCCTTATAAGGAAATGTGTAAATTTCCTTGAGGTCAATAAAGCTAGTTAATGTTCTAGTTTTGTATCTTGGATCATTAAATATACTGATTTCTGCTAGAACTGGTTCATTTTCATAGAATTTTGTGGACTCCTTTCATTGGTCTCAATGATCCCATTTTTCTTAGTGTAGTTAAGTCAGTTAAGTAGACCCTTGAACCAGAGCATAGCTATAAAAATTTAACAAGGTAAATGCCAAAACTTTTCTGATCCTTTATACTTTCTTACTATGTACAAATAACTTCAATGTGCCTACTAAAACCAACCCTTCTTATGGGGCATCAGGGATACACATTCTATTGACCCAGGGGATCTAGACCCAATTTAGGAAAATAAGTGGTAGAGTTAAATACACTATAAAATGAAGATTTTGGAGGTTTACAGAAGTCTTCACCCTGAAATTCTCTGGGAAAATCCAGTTACAATTTGATGAAAAATAGTCTTAATTAAATCATATTTTCCTTGTTAAGTTGACTCTCAAATTTCTTCTTTGAAGAGAGATAATTTTACACTTAAATTAGAAGTTTTAAAAGTGACAACAGTAATAACAACAAATAACAATTTAAAAACTAATTTCTCTTATGTATATGTGCATATATGTATGTATTACATTTGTTCCAAAAAATAACTATTACCAAGTGAACATTTATATCTTGCCCAGCACTCAATGTATATTATTTCATTTAATTTTCCCCCAAATCTCTGGACAGAGCATGTTATCTATTTCATAGGATGAGGCTTAAAGTGGTTAATAATCATGCCAGATGATAGAGCTAGCAAATAGAAGAATTGTAGTGAAAATCAACACGAGGACTCTTTCTCTGGCTGGCTACACTCTATTACCTGTCATTATAATATTAATAATGAGGATAAAATCTGAAAGACAATTATGAAATGCACTCTGGATTTAAGAACTTCGGTAATCTCCATTTTGCCCCTTTTCAATGCTCATAATATTATTCAGTGACTGCTTCACATTTCTGCAGAATTTTTTAATTCATATTACTGTAGTAGAGGAAGGAACAGTCAGTTACCCTCAATTTTATTTCTGTGAACTCTGTTTCAAGAGCATGAGATTTGTCTGACATATGGTGAACTCTTCAAGCAAATATGCTCCCTGGAACATTCAATGAATAATCTAATTTGGAGACACCAAATACCACAAGGAAAAAGTAGTACTCTTGTCCTATTTTCTGACAGATTTCCACACCAATGATTTATGGAAGTATGTTAAGTTGGGATTCTTTTCTGAAGCCAAGAAAAAAGCCCTAACATTTTTGAAGCCTATCACCCTCAATGATGGAAGCCAAAACCTTGGAATGTTTGCTAAAATCAAGGATGAGAGAACACAAAATGTCATGTACTATCAAGAACTTATTGACTTTCATATGGTTCTCATTTATTCTCATACATGGCAAATCAAAAGCCTTGGGAGGAAGCCAATACAAATTGTTATAGATAACACTATCTGAATTTAACTGTCATAGATATGCTTCACATAATAAATATATATTTTATATCAGCAACTCAGCAATACAAAAATGGAAAAAAGATTCCAGTCAAAATTCATTTGGATACTCTCTTTCAGAGAATGCTCATTTTGCCAATATTATTATTTATCTTGGGATGCAGATTCCTTAATACTGAATTTGTTTCAGGTTTCTGATTCTAGAGATCATACACACACACACACACACACACACTCATATTTATTTCATCTATATCTATATCTATCTATATCTATATCTATATCATATATATATATATATATGATATATATATATATTCATACTCTGTGGAATATTAAAATCATGTTGCAATAATATCTTAGGGTAATCAAATTGTTTCAATACATGAATACTTAGTATATGCTTATAGAATTAAATAGATTAAATTGTTTTATTTTAAAATTTCAAAGGCATTTTGAAAATAAGAATATCTTCTTTGTTTAGTTGGTTATAGTTCACTTTGAGGCATCATTTGGGCATGGAAGCTTCTAGCATGAAACCACTATAAATTTTAGCCAAATAGTGATACATCATTTATCAAATGCTTAAAACAGTGCCTAGAACACAATAGGTAAATGGGCACACAATAAATATTTGCCGAATTAATTGTAAATGTACAGGGCACACCAAGGCTAGATGCTCCGTGTTTAGGTTTTATGAACCTTTGAGAGATATTAGGAAAGTCTGCAATTTAAGCCAAGACTTTTTGTATGAAAAAGTCACTAGAAGCAGCTTGAGTGGGCCTAAAACTTAGGTGGAGCAGGGTCTCAGGGGATAGTCATCAGGGCAGGGTGATGGAGACTCGGATATGGCAGCTGCCTGTGTCTGCACATTGCAAAGAGAGAAAGCTCAATAAAGGAATAATGAATTCTGTCAGCACTTCTGTCTGGTAGAAAGCTGCCTCTTCAGCCCTTGCCCCAAAGTCAGAAAATGTATTTCTTCCCCATATGTTCCTGGCCCTTTGAACTGCTGCCTCAGAACTGGAGCTCAGAGCAAGGGAGTCCAGTTCACACACAGGCCCTTTGAGAGGAATGTCTGTGACTCCAGCAGCTCTCTGTCTCACTCAGTCACAATCTTAGCTGGTTTTCACAGCAAGAACTTGTGGTAACTTTTCTTCCCGGCAGTGACTCTGGACTGGGGAGCCTGATGTGGGACTGGGACCCCTTGCTTCACTGGGGAAACTTCACAGCTAAGATATCTCTCCCGATTATTAACCACCAAAAGTGGGTACGAAAGAAGCCCATTCTGCATCTTCCCACCTCCTGTCAATCTTGATTTATTCTCTATGTTTTTCCTTAGTTGTAAGGGTTCTGTTCAGCTAGACTTCAGCAGATTCCCAATGATGGTTGTCCTGTAGTTTAGCTATAATTTTGATGTGGTTGTCAGACAAGCAAAGCATTTACCTATTCTCCATCTTCTTAATAGTCCTCAACTGATAAATACTTTTAATGCAATATCATTACATGTAGTAAAAGAATCCAATTATATCTTTTCCTGTTGTGAAGGAAGAGAAAACATATGTGATACATTACTTACTAATATTTAAATAATTAATGAATGTCAAAGTCAAGAATAAGACTATTTTTTTTGAGAAATTCTTTCCTTTTAACCAACATGTACATAAAATAAATCAAGAAATACTAAATTTTTGTTTGTTTCTCATTTTAATGAATGTTTCTATTACTATGGTTTTGTAATATCACTTAGTGGCTTAAAACACTAGGTCAATTAAACTCAACTGTCTCTCATGTTTTCTGTGGGTAAGAGATTCAGACATAGCATAGGGCATGTTTTCTGAGCTTCAGAGGGACAAATCAAAGCCTGGGTGTTGCAAATATCTGAAGGTTCATTTACTCACATGTCTAGTTATCAATGTTGCTGTAATTTGGGGACATAACCAGGCTATTGGCTAGAATACTCACATATGACCTGTTTTTGTGTCCTGGGCTTTCTCATAACAGAATGCCTAATTCCAAGTACAAGCATTCTAGGGGAAAGGGCGGTAAAAGAGCTAGCTATCAAGAATTGTGGTGCATCTGAGAATTTACCCTTTTTAAAAGCCAATAAATTAATCTGTCACACTTTCATGGACATTTGTGGAAGACATGAGGCTTCTAGTTCAGAGACAGAGGATGGTTTGGCACTCAAAGCAATAACAGTAGCCAGAGTGTCATCATTTTTATATGCTAGCTCCCCAAGCCCCAATTTCCACAGAGTGATGTAAAGAGAACCAGGTTATGCTTGTATGCAGAATAGTTTGTGCTGAAGAAAACACTTTAAACAACTTTAGTCTTTTATGATGAACTGAAAGCAAACCTACCTAACATTTGTCTCAGAAGGAGACATTAGTTTTACTATACTGGCGAGCGGAGACCAAGTCCTTCACCCACTGTCCTTTCTTCATTAAGAATTACTATAGGAAAATTGAAAGTATTGGTATCTTCAAGCATATAAAATAACTAAACAATACTTCTTTAGTAAATATTGCAATTTGTATGAGTATACAAAATATGGTGAAATTTGATAGACTTTTTACTAAAACTATAAATAATATTTGTGCAATTGATATTTTTAGTATGTTAGGTTTTTCATTTCATGAGCAGGGTATATCTTTCTGTTTATTTAAGTTTCAATGACGTCTTTCATCAGTATTTTGTAATTTTTATTAATAAATCCTGAACAGGATTTATTTAACTTGTGCATAAGTACTAGATTTTCTTTGACACAATTATAGATGATATTGTGGCTTTGATTTCAGGTTCTGCATGTTCATTGCAGTTTCCACAGAAATAATTATTTTTTTTGTTTCCTTTTTATATCCCACTACTTTGTTGAACTCACTTACAAGTTCTAAGCTTTTATTTTTGTATATTCTTTGAAATTTCTCTATGTACACAATCATGCCCTCTAAAAATTGTGACAATTTTATATCTGTATTTCCAATCTGTATATTTTAAATTTCTTTTTTTTTTTTTTTTTTTTTTTTTTTTTTTTTTTGCTTTGTTGCTCTGGCTATATTTTTTAGTACTGTATTGAATAAGAGTGTTGAGCAAGATTCTTGCCTTGTTTCCAGTCTTACAGAGAAAACTTTCTGTCTTTTAACTTTAAGTATAATGTTACTTGAAAGTTTGTGTGTGTGTGTGTTCTTTTATCAAGTTGAGAGACATCTCTACTCTGTTTTCTGAGTTTTTTCATAAATTAGTGTTAGACTTTTTCAAGTGTTTTTCCTGTCTCAATTACTATGAGCATATGGTATTCTTCTGTAATATATATATATATATATATATATATATATATATATATATATATATGATTATACTGTTTTTTTTTTAATATTGAACCAGTCTTGCAACCTGAAACAATTCTTCTTTGACCATGGTGTGTAAGTATTTAATACTTTATACCTACTGAGGTTGCTTTAAGAACTTTTGCATCTAAGTAAAATGGAGATATGTGGATGCAGTTTCCTTTCTTTTTTTTGCTTCTGTATTTTTTTTTTTTACTTTTGTTTGTTAAACTTTTAGTACTAGGCTTCATAAAATAAGTTGAAGATCATTTCCTCTTCCTTTGTTTTCTAGAAGGGATTGCATAAAATTATATTCATTCTTTTTTAATTGTTTATAGAATTTTCCAGTGAAATTATCTAGGACTGAAGATTTATTTCTAATGAGAATTAAAATTATAAATTCAATTTATTTTATGGTTGTAGGACTATTTAATTTATATATTTTATTTTGGTTGAGTTTTGATAATTTGTAATCTTTAAGAAATGTGTCAATTTTAATATTAGGTCAAATTTATGAGTATAAAGTAGTAGTTTGTAGTAGGTACTCATATTTCTAACAACTATGGGGTCTGAAGTAATATCACTTGTTTCATTATTAATATTAAAGATTTACATCTTAACTATTTCAATTTCTATTTTTTCTAGAAGTTTAACATGTTTATTGTTTCATTTTTGGAAGAACCGTCTTTGTGTTTTATTGATTTTCATTCATATTTGCTCTTATCTTTATTATTTCTTTTCTCTACTTGTTTTTTTTCTCTTATTTTTCTAGTTTCTTGAGGTAGGACCTTAGATTAGTGCTACTTTAAGTATATCTCATTAATACTGACATTTTATTTTAATTTTTATTTAGAGCTATGTAAATTTTATTATTTTCAAGACATTCTTTTAACCATAGAATATTTAAAAGTGTGTTGTTTAATTTTCAAATATTTACAGATTTTCCTGTTGCCTTTCTGTCATTTCTTTCTAGTTTGATTCCATAAAGATTAAAGAACATATGCTATATGATTTCTATTTTTTTAAATTTGTTGAGGTTTATTTTATGACTCAAGGTATGGTCTACCTTGATGAATGGACACTTAAAAATATGTATATTATGCTGTCATTGAGGGGAGTATTTTTATTAATGCCTAATAGATCTCATTTGATAGTAGTTTTCAGTTATTCATATCATTGCTCACTTTTTTTCTATCATTTCTATATCCTGCTGAGAATAAGGTTTTTAAATCTTTAATTATGAATTTGCTTATTTTTTTCTTTCCACTCTATCAATTTTTGCTCTATGCATTAAAAAGTTCTTTTTTTGTTTGTTGCACACAAATTTAGGATCACTATATCTTCTTGGTAGATTGATAATTTCATTATTATATAATATCTTTCTTTGTCTCTATTAATTTTCTTTGCTCTAAAGTCTATCTTGTAGAATATAAATATAACTATTCCTGCTATATAAAATCAATGTCTGCATAATATATTTTCTTCTATAATTTTATTATTAACAACACCTGTGTCATGATAATTAAAATGAGTTTTTTGTAGATTCTACATAATTAGGTCTTAATGTTATATTCACTCTGCTATCCTGTCTTTTAATTAGTGTATTTAAATAAATTATTTATAAAGTAATTACATTGCAGCTTAGGTCTGTCAATTTATTATTTGTTTTTGTTTTCCTCTGTTCCTCTTTCTGCTCTTTCTTTTTTCCTGCCTTCCTGTGAGTAACTTAATCTTTACTTTTTGTTTTGTTAATATAACACTTTATATTATTTTTTAGTGGTTGCTCAAAGTATCGTAATACACCTATGTAACTCTGACCATACATATAATTTCTGATAATGTTTGGGAGAACAAATTAGTCTAATTTTTACCTATACTAAATGAGAATTAGTGTAGTTTTTTTTTTTTTAGTTTCTTCAATTTTTAACAATCTGTAAATGCAGTTAATACTCAGGATTATAAATTTATTTTATTTGAAAATTATAGTGCTATATATGAAAAAATAAAACTATGGCATTGTTACATGTATTGATTTTTAAGTCAGGAAGAATGCATATATATTTGTGTATACATATATGTATATCAATTAAAATAATCTTTGAAATAGTCATATTTTCTATAAGAATTGATATTAAAGATAGATTTGTTGCTTGTGCTACTGATTAAATCTTTTTTTAGCTGGCTTGTCCAGAGTTTAAGGAGTTAACTGAAAGCAGTTCAGGATTCTCTTATAATAATCTGGATTATTTGGCATATAGGAGAAATTTTGTTTGTATTTCTCTTTTTCAAAAAAAGCTTCATTTGTTTTTTTGTAATTTTTATACCTTTAGATATTAACAAAGACATCAATGTCTTTGAAATTTGTAAAAACCACTTTTGTAGTATAGGGTCACATCCATGACTTGTTTATTTGGTTGTAGATCGATAAACTGAGGCAGCAAAAACAAAAACACCAAATAAGTGAGTTACTTATCAGTACTAAAATAAGCCAAAATATTCATCCATTCATGTAATGGCAACAAATACTGTACTTTTTTTTTATTTGCTTGGCTGGAGATACCTACCCTCTGTCAGGCATGATTCTGGGCCTTAGTTTAGATATTTTAGTGAAATAGAGAGGTAACGAATATAATGATAATTGATGTTGAAGGTAACGTTGAAGCCTGAAAACATTTTAGTTCTTTTGACTCCTGCAAGAGTTCAGATGCTAAGATAATTTGCCCTTTCCACAATATATGTATCATTAAATAAACCCACATTTGTTAAATGAAGTGCAGTTTTCTTAACATCTACATTCTAAAACAGTCTAAAGGACATCCTCAGCCATTAAATTATATACTGCGGAGGATTAGCAAAAACAGTTTATATTTGTAAGCTCCAATGTTTTGAACTGCAAAGGCTTTTTAAAAGTTACTATTTTGAATAAATAAGTGAATAAATATAAATATCATCGGATAGTATATGTCACTGTGAATATTTTCTGTTATACTTGTTAAAAAGTACTGTGGTAGAAAAATCAGGAGTTAAAGTGAAACTAACCTGAGGTCAAGACCCTTAGCTGTTTTTTATTATTTGAACTCAGTATTTGCTAAATTCTAGAGTCTTAATTTCTTTGCCTTGTATACAAAAGTAATTATAATAATTATAGTTAGAAAAGTAAAATGAAACATTATAAGTAAAGTCTTTTTCCTTAGTTTACCTACATGAGTAGTACTTTTCCTTCCCCTATTTACTTATCTTGGTGCAGTGAAAAGCCAGGTCTTAGGATTTATGTTCATCAGAATTGAATTCTGAAGGAAGTGAGCTTAAAAAGTAAATCTTTAGAAGTCTTTTGGGAGCCATTCTTAGATGTGTGGCCAACTCTAATAATAACAATTTACATTAAAGTGATCAATAATTATTTTCAAAACACAGAACAAGCCTTTTCTTATTTCTCTTTATTAGTAAAATGACTTTTGTTTTTGACATTAAAATATGTATAATAAAAGTTATATAAGGTAGAAAGTTTCCTTCAGTGAAATAGAATATTTGGCTTTCTATGGAAGCTATTTTTCAGTCCCAAATTAAATAACACAAAACTTAATTTCCGTTTCCTGGTTTTAAATTATAAACCATATATTCTTAGTTTACAGTGTTACTACATACATTTAGTAGTAGATATTAAGTATGGTAAATGGGTACCCCATATAGTTTCTTGCCAGGTAGGACACATAAATTATTAAATTTAGTCTGAAATGATTTAAAATGTTTTCCAACATATTTTTATAATTAAAAAAAAATACGTAAGGCCCTGAGACAATCTGATTCATTCAGCAAATTTGTATTTTGATTAAAGGAACTATTTAATCCTATAGAGTAAGTGCATGGAAAAGTTTTCCAAGCTATTTAATTCAATGTGGTTGTTAGAGAAGAAAATCAGGCCTTTATGCAGGCTTTTAGTCTTGTATAGCTTTATAATTGTATTTGTTTACTCGTGATGGAAATGTCCTTATTAAATTGTGGGCAAGAGGCAAATTTATTGGTTTCCTAACAGTGACTGCTTATTTCAGGAAGCATTAGATTAAAACGTTAGATGCAGATCTCTGAAGCTGATCTTGTAACAGAGCTAGAGCACACTGACTTGCTATAGATGTGTGCAGGAGACAGACAAATTCTAAGAGTTCTGGGTACAATTTCTCCCTTTAGTTCTGAAACTAATTTTAATAATTTATCCTACCCTAAGTCAAGGGCCTATGTATCAAAAGATGAGGTTTGATAAAGGCTTCTCTTAATTTTAGTTTCAAACACATGTAGCAACTGAGCCTTACATAACTATAAAATACTACTTAAAAATAAAAGCTCAGTCCTGTGCCTACAGATGAACCACTGTTAATTAGTATATTTTCCTTAGCTATTATACCACCAACACTATTATGAACATGGTGTTGATCTTGTATTCCTTGACTGTTCACTGCAGACTCTTCCTGTTTGTGGACAAGTTGAGCCATACATCTATTGTCCAAAACCATATGGAGCATGTTTTTGTATGAACTCTCACGATTGAGGACATCTGTCTCAGCCCCAACATTTGCCTTTAGGGGATCTTTGCATCACTTAATTATACAGCTAACTGCATGTTTTTATCATGAAGTTGGCCATATACAGCTTTCTGGGGGTTCCACTGTTTTCTAAAAAACACATGGAAGAGTCTATATTTTTTCTCTTCTCTTTCTCCCTCTCCCTTCCATTTTCCCTCCTTCTTCCCCTCCTCATCCTCCTTCTTCTTTCTTATATTTTTCCTCTCTACTTTTCTTCTTTTTTTCCCCTTTATTTCTATTAATATTTACTGGGTATCAACAGTATGATAGGCAGAGCCTATAATATATCAAATTGTATGTTTTCAATAGTATAAAGATTATCTGCAATTTCTAAATATATTTCACTTTTCTATTCAGTTTCCTATTTTGAATATAATCTGGATAGCCTAAAGTGTATGTGTTATCTTTCTATATACTTTACTATAAATAATAAAAGTCAGATTAAACTCTCTTAGATTTTCCTGAAAAATATTCTAAATAAATCTATATAAAAATTCCACATGCTTCATAAGTTAAAAACCCAGATGGTGATAGATCTATATTGATATTCTACTAATTCTTCTTATTTTAGAGATGTTCATCTTAATTAAGTCATAGGTATATACAAGTATTTAACAAAACTTAATTTTTAATTAGCTTTAAGTAGATATAGATAGTAACACTAAATAGATTGGAAATACAGTGACCTATCATTGAAATCCTCACAAACACTGGAGAACATAAATAATGCAAAATTATTAAGTCAATTACATTATATATTGTTGATTTTTCCTTATAATTTTAAAGACCTCTTTTTGTTGTTGATGCAAAGATAAAATTCATTGAAAAATCTGACTAGTAAAAAAGTCTAAGTTAATGTAAACCATCTTGCAGACTCAGTCTTTGTATTTTGTTTACTCACATAAATTGTCACTATTATCATTCATAGCTAAATGAAGTGCCAGCTATATTTGCAAATAATTTCAAATTATAGCAATGAAATATTTAAATAGTCTTGGTGAAAGCATATTAATTAATGAATCAGAAATATTGATATTTACTCTTTCTAGTACTTATATTTACTCTTCATGTCATATAGTATTTGTGCAACAGAAATATTATTGAATATCTATGGATGCCAGGTACTATATGTGATACATTAAAGATACAGAGATGAACAAGATGTTTATACTCTGGTAGAGGAGTCCATTTGTTGGTCCTGAGAGTCTGAGAAGAAAATACAGAGACAATAATGATAGACTTTGTTTTCAAGGGTGTGGTTTCTTAGAAAATAGAAATTGGCACATTTAAATCAATGATGTAAAGATATTGATATTTCCCAAATGCAAACATAATTCTGTACCATAACTAGTTTTTATATCACATTGTTGAGGTATAATTTACATATCATAAAACACCACCAATATCTGTATAGTTTTGATATTATTTTAGTAAATTTTAACAATTGTGCTACTGTCACCTCTCTCCAGTTTTAGAATACTTTCCTCACCTCAGAAAGTTCCCTGTGCTCCTTGCACTTCTCCACTCCCAATCTCAGACCCAGGCAAACACTGATCTACTCTATCTCTAGATACTTTCCTTTTCTAGAAATTCCATGCAAATGCAATGATACATTACATAGTCTCTAAGATACAAAGTTTTGTTATACATTTTGCATCTTTCTCACCTTCCTTTCTATTATGAAAACTATTTCAGGTGGCATTTTTAAATTTGAAAGATACCTTTTCACTAAAAACTTTCAGGGCACCAACTCTGGCAGCTTATCTCCAAAAGTCATCATCGATCTTTAACAATAAATGGAGGTATAGGCGTGAGAGACATTTGAACTTTTAATTTTAAAACTTTAGATGTCTTATTTTCCTAGTATTACCATACAGGAACTATGAGATACAATGCAATTGACAATACTGAAGTTCTCAAATTTTAAAGAATGAATTCTTTTTGACTTTGAGACTTCTGATATGAGACTGCCTTGTGTGGGACAACAGTCCACAAAAAAATATTTCTTTTAATCCTTTGCCAAATTATGATATAGATACTATTTTATTCATTTTATATGTGTAGAAACTGAGCCTCATAGATCAGAATTTGCTTAACAACGCAGCTAGTAAATGCCAACTGAGACTTAAAAGTAGGTCTGTCTAATTCTACATCTACTGCTTTTATTTTTCAGAAAAATAAAAATAGTAGTAGATATTCTTTCTGTTTAATAATTATCTTAAGATATAAAACCATTCTTAGCACACAGTGAAACCATTTTACTAGTCACCTGGGGTATAAATAAGAATAAGAAATGGATTAAACTCTAATGTACTTTTCCCATATTCTTAAAAATCTCCCCTCATGATGTATCTCAAATCAGAGAAAATTTCTACTTTAAAATTTTCTAAATCTACATTACTTCTGGGAAAAAAAGTCATTTTGTTCACCTCTCTGTCTGCCTTTTCTAAAGCAAAATTTATGACATTTTGTGCCAATTGATATATCTATTTTGTATATAGATTATATTATTGTTGTGCTTCTTTTTTGTAAGACAGAAAAAGTAACAGGTGAGTTAATTTAACTATATCACACCACCATTCAATTATTTAAAAATTTTAAAAAGCAAATACAATTATAATACACTCAAATGCAGTCTGGAACTCTGTTGAAAACTAATGCTTTTAGAACTAAATTTCCAATCTGGCTTACTGGAAATTTTAGCAAGAAGTAAAATCCTAATGTGTTTCCATCTGTAAGACTTTCACACACTTTTTATCAGGTACTAGAGAAACACTGAGTGTTAACACCTTCAAATTTTGCTGAATTAGTGTACTATATAATTTCTTTCATATTAAAGATTTCAACCACTTAACTTCACCAGAAGCAGTGTTTTCACGATGCATGATAATGACAAAGACAGAATGACAGGAAGAGAGAAAAGTGCCATCAGATTCAGAGTTAAAAGAAAATAATCTTTTTTCTTTTTACTTTTAGTTATCTTTTTTATTTCAATAAAGAAAAATTAATTAATTAGCAACACACATCAAAATGTACTTAAATTCTTTATTTCCAACTTAAATCAGAAAACTTATTAAACTACGTGTGTATGTGCATAAGTGTCTTGGTAGAAAAGACATATGTGTTTGACATTTTATTAAAAGTTTGCTGTCAAAATATGTTTAGTTAATTGATGCCAACAATTTAATAAAGCTATTAATATCTAATACACTATTTTATGAAATATTTTTTGTAAAAGTCTCATTCTTTTATTGTTTAATAAAAATTTGAAGTTCGATCGTGTGACTATATTATTAAGCCTATCATTCAAGTCTTTATCAGGTTATTGAAAATTTTATAATGACATGCATTATCGATGAGATGCTAGTGATGAATATATAAAACAAGGGGGTGTTTCTAAATACCTTCCAATTAATGATGAAAAAACGGAAGTTATTTGCGATCTTAGAAGATGGTTAAGGAAAATGTGAAACCTGAAACTAAGGAAACAAAAGTTTAGACAAGATAATCCTTACATCAGAGAGAGCATTTGTCATTGTCAGAACTCCAAAGAGCAATAAAGCTTTAATCCATTTCATGAACCCCAGGCCTCATGGTCTAGTAATTCTTATGTCACCAAACCATCTTATGATCTGTATGAAATTACAATGTGTCACCACTCTACATCTGCAATTTTAATGTTTCCGTCCTTTGATTGCATGACAAGAAAACTCTTGAACCAGAGCACTCCACTTCACAGGAATAGGATAAAACAGCTGCTCATAATTTTGAAGTTTTATAAAAGAAGGCTTTTTAGTTCCAGAATCTCAGCCTGACCTATGTCTATTTTCAAAATTCTTAAGAAAATTTTTTTGGCTATCTTTTAGTGTCTTAAACATTTTTTAATACACTGGGAAAGATATTTCTAAAGCTATCCATAAACTTACTGTCTTTCTCCACAGTCTCTTCAAGTGTATAACAGTTATGGAATCTAAAAAGTGACCATTTAAAATTATGTATACTGATTTCAAAACAAAACATTTCTAGATGGCTACATTGCCCCCCCCAAAGAACCATTTTTTATGTAAAACAATCGTTACCAAAATTGATGTCATGATGGATTATGTGTGTTTAATTTTTGTTGTTGTGAAGCATCAAAAGAGAATATTAACTCTTTTTATTTGGTATGAACAAACTAAGGGGAGTTTAGAAATGCTATTGATAGAAAAATAAATTTTAAATTATACATAATGCTTCAAAATTCCTTGTGCCCACTTTTTCTATTTCCTAAGAACATAAGTTTTTGCAGACCTCTGATAGCCTTATAGATGGACAATGATATTTTATTTGGCATTAATTTTCCTCCCACAACACAGCAAATATGACACAAATTAGTGTTTCATTAAAAACAAAACTGATTTCTGAACAACTGCTTATGATAAGAGCTATGCAGTTTATATATTTTTTTCTAATATTTTTCTGTGATATCTAGAAATTTTTGTAACCTAAGTGTCTAAGAAATCAAACCAAAGTCATTTAAAAGTCTCTATACAAATAAAAAATTTAAACTCTCATAGACATGTAGCTGCACTGCCTGTGGAAAATGGTTTTACATGCCAATTTATGTTTTGTTGTTCCTACTACAGACAGATAGTAATTAATACACCAATTTGAGTTATAGTTGATTTATTTTCAAGGATTACAGTGAATATGTATTGCTAATAATTGTTCCTACAAATTATGTACATTTAAATAAATATATCAAGTGCTCTTTGAGTGAGAGGAGCATATAGTTTACACAAAAATGTTCTCCATAGGAAAAAAAGTAGTAGTATTATTGTGACTAATTAATTTTGGAAAATATTATATGCTCTATACCTCCTTTAGTGAATCTCTATGCTTGTTCTTTTTAAAGTCTCTAGAAAGTACAGCACTAAAACATATATTTCATGGTGTTCATTCTACACCATTTGAGTTTATTTGACTACAGAATGCTTTTTACTAGTTTTCTGTTTTGCAGAAAACATACTGAGAAATGTCATTCTGTGCTTTCTGAAAAACAGTACAACAGTTTTTGCTGACATGATGGTCAAAGGTTGAAATGATTTTATATTTGTTTTGCGTTTTGTTAAGTTTAGACATTTTATGGCCAAATATATAAGGCATTCTGCTTATCAAGAGCCTTGTTATCCATTACAGAGTGTGCAAGTTAATGTTACTTTTTAAAGACATTTCCTATGACTCTTCAGGAGAACTATTTATTGACTCAGCAGGAAGTTTTATGACTGTTTTTTCTTTAATCTTATCCAACTGTAAAGAAAGTTAAGATTTCTTAGAAGTAGCTTAATCAATGAGGATAAAATTAAATACCCCTTATTTCCAAGATTCAGCTGATATATAAAACAATTTTTATTGTTTTATATTTATCACATCTAAGTCAATTTAGTGTTATATGTGTCCCTTTTATGTTCTTCATATAATACAAAACAAACTTCACTGAGAACAATATAAATTATCTCAGACTTGTTTGTTATTATGAGACATTTTATAGCTTTATACCAGTAAAGTAGGAGGCCACCTTGCAAACAATTGAAAACAAATATTAAGTTTTCATCTGATGAAAATGTAACATTATTAAAGTTACTTGAAAATAACTTTTGAAATAGTGGGATACACAGTTTTCTTTGGAGGGAGTTTCTTTACCCTGAACTAATGTACAAAAACATCAGGAGCCTACTGGACAGAAGTGTTTGCAAAGGCCTTGGAGTAAAAATCATCATGAGACAGAACTGACCTACTAACCATGTCAGGATGATGCTACTCTGAAAATATAAAATTTCTCACACACTGTTATAAAATATGAAGTGTGATACTCCTTATATATCAGTGAAATTTTTATTTGCTTACCTTTCTTTAATAGATCGCTCCAGTATTGGTCCAATGCTTTTTTTATGACTTAGTTTGACATCCTTAAACATGTAAATGATAAATGCTCAGATATCCCAGGAGACCAAGAGGAAGGGGAAGAGAAGAAGTAGGAATCAATGATGTTTGGGCCAAGATTTACCTCAGTATCACTTGATGGATGACAGAAAGAGGGTTAGCAATGCTCCTCCTGAAGCCATCAGGAGGTGATAAATAATGCTTTGCTGCTAGACCTGTGGTTGTGGCTGCCACCTGGGTGTCCTTGGGCAACTAGTCTGTATTTCATAGCATGAGACACATGAGGAATGGAATCAGAAGGTTGTGACTAATATAGGCACGTGGTGCTGGTTGGTTGGTTGCCAACATATACCAGTATTTGTGGAATAATGGTTTTTGACAAAAATCAAAAGGTGCGATATGACACATAAAACTGAAAGCAATGACATATATCAGAATAATATTGAGGGAAAAGCATCTTTATTTATATAAATTCTATGTAACACTATAACTATCTTTATCTATTACTTTCAACGTTAGTCTGACCTCTTATTAAAATCTTGTTACCTCAACTCTTCCTTGATGACTTCCGGCTAATAGTTTAGATTCTTAAATAGTTCTGCATATTTCTCTAGGTTGTTACCCCAAGGTAAGCAATATAGATGCCATATTAAGGTTTTTTATGACCAGAACAATGACACATGATACTTATAAATTAAAACTAAAATATGTCTAATTTTATCAAAATGTTTAGCAAAATTACTATTGAACATCTTCAAAGAGATTTTAATGATTACAAACAGTCTCCAAACAGGAGCATGGTCTGTGACAGAAATAATACTGCTTGAATGAAGGAAAGATGCATGAATGTTCATTTAGAGTTATATATCAGAGTTGGTCATGAAAAAATGTTTTCATAAAAGATATTTTATCAAGAATAACACATGGCATAAAGTGAAGACCAGTGTCTGTTTTCCAGCGAAGCTACTTCTATCTCATTTTAAATGTATATTTACAGGCAATGGGAGTACAGCTGTCTAATGACCTCTTGCAGAAATACTGAGCAGATTTCTTCATTTGTCTCATATAAGAGATAGTGTATTACACAGGACTAAGAAAAATTTATCATTATGACAGGAAAAGATAAAGCATCTAATAACTGAGTGATACCACATGTAGAATCTTTCAGAACTATTTAGTATTTCTACCCTTATATAAAAGCTATCTCAGTTTTATCTGCAGCCAATCTTTTTAGTACCTCTTTGTTGAAATCAACATTATAAATTCAATGACTTCCTGAACTTCTGCTAGCAAAGACCTGATTGATGGTTATAACAGGCAATAGGTACGTGCAG
Organism: Cynopterus sphinx; assembly: GCA_030015415.1. NCBI lineage: Eukaryota > Metazoa > Chordata > Mammalia > Chiroptera > Pteropodidae > Cynopterus > Cynopterus sphinx. The sequence continues at coordinate 75,038,824 of CM057380.1, read as the reverse complement.
GCAAGAGCTGAACCTTTCTTTTCAAGTAGCATCAAGCCAGACACAAATCAGTTAAATCGGTACTTGCTGCTGTACAGACATGAAGCTGTTCATGGATAGTGGGATTTTTCCACATATCAATTTTATCTTACATCACTGAGATGTGAGTCCAGTCATCCTTGAATAAAACTGTGAAGGATGAAATATTTATCACTTTGTTTCAAAATAAAATTAACCTTTCAAAAATCTTTAAATTCCATCAAATATAAATTTTCTTTGATGCACATGTAAGGGAAAGGATTTTCCAGGCATCAAAGTGCAAAATCAATGACATGAATTATAACATTTTTATAAGATACCACCTTCATTCATTTCTACTAGAAATAAATATTTCCTGTGTCTCTAGTGGTAGAACTTCAGGCCCAAGAAGCACTTGAAAAAACTATTTAGGCTTTATCTTTTGGGATCTTTAAATGTCAGACTTGAGCTCTGAAACTCAGATGACATCCTGATCATCTAGAGAATTGCATCAGAGTCATGAGAAGTTAAGTTCCCAGTAGCAGAGTTTTGCTCTGTCAAAATGTAATAAGAAGAGTGTGAATACCGAAAACAATATATAGTATTGTCACAGGTGTTCTAGTTTGAAAAGATATTTGATTAAAATGCTTCAAGTTTAGAAATAAGCTTTCATAGCCTCACAAGTTCTTATTGCTTACAAGGAGCACAGACATTTTTTAGAATTTGTAACCACACACCAAAATTTTTTTTTTCTTCTGGAAATATTGACTAAATAAAATTATATTAGGGTTGGTTTACATGTACGTGCACTTCCTATTACCCTGCAGCTGTTCCTAGTACATATTTGCCTCTGAAATGGAAATACAGATGTCTACCAAAACCAGTGCTGCATGTGGCTATTTGTTGATACATCTCACCGGATGTTGTAAAAGAGGATTTTCAAGCCCCAGGATATACTTATTGTAGTAAATTATTTCATCTGTTATATTTTTTGCAGGTAAAACCAGAAGAGTGTGTTGCTTGTCTAATGAAAGACAATGCATTACATTGAACCAGAGGTCTAGACAGTGCAGGAATACGGGGACAGCATGGGCCTCCAGTTAATAACTGAATGATACCACATGTAGAATTCTGAATGTTTGTAAAACTGTATGGATGGGTTCATAGAATCAGGCGTTCCCCTGAATTTGAAGACCTGTTTACTGCTGTAGTCAAGTAGAAAGGGAAATATCACTGTGCTTGATCAAAACACCATCTAGGAAAGAATGACCAACTTAGATGAGCTCTTAAAATTCAATTTAGAAACAGAATCAATATCAACTTTGTTTTTCCTATTTCTTCAGTGGAAAGCTGGTTTATTTGTTGTGTTGCCATTTCACACTTTACTTCAGCTGTGCATCCTTTGTGAATAAACATGCATTTAATTACATTAGTAAAGGATTTATGTTGTTTTTAAAAATATGGTGGAAGAATTTGTCAAATAAAACAATAAGGTTAAGATTGCAAAGCACAAAATGACCATACAAATAAGGCCTCATAGGTAATATTCAATGCATTTAGCTCTAGTCCTCCTTAGACCACAGGCACTTGTCTCCTGTATGAGAGAGGAAGGAGCTGAAAATCTGGTTCTTTCACCAATATTGGAAGGGGACTCATAAAAATTATTGAGAGGCTGTGTTCGGGGGTCTCCAAACCACCCTGTTTTTATGATTCACTATAAGACCTCAGGGTATTAAAAAAAAAGCTGTCATACTTATGATTATGGTTTATTACAGTGAAAGGATACAGATTAAAATCTGCTAAGTTATAAGTTGTATGAGGTGATATACAGGAGAAACAAACATAAACTTTCAGATGTCTTTTCCCAGTGGAGTCACATGGACATTCTTAATTCTCCCAGTAATGATGTAAGACAACACACACAGTATTGCCAACCACAGAACCTCAGTAAAGCCTTGGTACTTAGCATTTTTCTTGGAGGATGAGTCATGTAGACATGCAATATATGCATGAAGTGAACTTAGCTACACGGATGCCAGCCACTCAGACAAAATTTGCCTTTACTATAAATCACAAAGCATAAATTATCTAAACAAACTGGTTTAAAGCTCAATGTTCCAGGCATACAAAACCATTCTCATCAGGTAGAATATTCCAAGAACTTAAAACGCATCTCCCAAGAGCCAGCCTACAGTCAGTCTTTCTCGGGACTATGCAGGGTTGAGCTGAGCAACTCAAGCCTGTTGAGTTAAACTATCCCTACACAAAATGACATCTACTTTCATAACTGGATATCACCATAATTATCTTCCATACTTGCCTGTCCTTATTTATGTCACTAGAGCAGATAATATCTTGAGCAGAAACTGGATGGTAGTAGGGCCAAGTATATCATAGTCTCTAGTTTCCAATTCCTGAGAGGTACAAAAGCTAAAGTGTATTCATGCTTCTTCTACGGTGAAGTCACAGTGCAAAGTGAAATTAGATACAATGGGCCTTTTGAAGAATGTCAAACTGTTTTCCAAGGCATTTTAAATTCCCACTAGTAATACATGAGGGATCTAATTTCCCCACATCTTTGCTAACCCTTTCTATTTTTCATCTTTTTGATTATGGCCATTCTAGTCTGTGTGAAGTGATCTCACTATGGTTTTGATTTGTATTTCCTTAATGGCTAATGATGTTTAACATCATTTGATGTGCTTCTTAGTTTTTGTGTAGCTTCTTTGAAGAAATATGTTTTTAAACATTTGCTCTTTTTAAATTGGATTATCATCTTTGGTTAAGTTGTAAAAATTTTTTGCATATCCTGTATAAAGTAGTATCTTTTCAGATATTCAATTTATAAATATTTTCTCCCAATCTCTAGGTTGTCTTTTCACTTTTTTGAGATTGTCCTTTGAAGCATAAAAGTTAATTTTGATAAAATCTAACTTATATATGCTTTTTGTTGATTGTAATTGTTATGCCAATAAACAACTTTTTAATCCAATATCACAATTTATGTCTGTTTATTTTTTAAGTTTCATAGTTTTAGCTCTTAAACTTATAATTAGTTCCTTTTTGAGCTAATTTTTGTGTATGGTGTGTCTTAAAAATGCAAATTCATTCTTCTGCATATGGATATTCAGTTTTGATAGCACCCTTTGTTGAAAAGAATGCTTCCCCAGTGGATTTTTTGGCATATTTGTCAAAAAATCAATTAACGGTTTATTTTTGGCCTCTCAATTTTATTTCATTTATTTATATGTCTATCCTTACAGCAATGTCATACAGTATTCATTTGGTAAGAAAAATAAATATACTGCTGGAAATGATGTATTGATGTTGAAATAATTTTTGTGTTTCTGAACATAAAGTTAAATTGGTCTACAATGTCATTTTTTGAACTTTATTTTTTCTCGTATTGTATTTATTAACATCTTATCAGAGTCCTAATTTCCCAAATCTTTACTCCTGTTTGAATTATAAACTCTCCAGATTTTTCAATCATCCTTTTCTAAATTATGGGTCTTAGAAAATGTGATTATGTTAAACTTAGAGATCTAAATTGTTCTTAAATTTACTTATATACATTTACAAATTCATTTTGAATCCATATTTAATGTCACTTTCCTTAACTTAGAGATCCATTTATACTGTGCTAGTAAATATTTAGCCATATAATCTTTCATTTAAAAACTATGTTTGCCTTTGATAAATGTACCATGTGCATTAATTGAGACCTTCTCTTTGTGTTATAAAGTCATAACTTTAATTTCAACTTGTATGATACTACACAGGAAATGAAAAGGAGATGACTACTTTATCTTTTTTTTCTGTTTCTTTTAATTTCTAAGATAAATTTTATTCTTGTATGTGTTCAGTTTCCATTGCACTGACAAGCTCAGTTATACTTAAGATATGTGAATTAGATAACTAGTTTATATAAAGTACATTCTTTGAAAGAGAAGATAAACAGAAATGAGACTGAGATTCATAACAGGACATTTTTAGCTATTCAGCCAAATGACTTTCTTCTCTCCTGAAAAAGGAAACACAAGAACGTTCACTTAAAACTTACCTACATAAAAAAACTCACAAATTGTAAAACATTTATTAAAGATATTTTATTATAAATATGACAGTAGTGGCTTATGTATCGAGCTTTAACTACTAGCTCTATGTTCATTTCAGCTATGGTGCAAGGAACTCCCAGAGGCTTGTATTTTATTTCATTGTGATATATAAGTGATTCCTGCTGTCTCAAAAAAAAAAAAAAATTATGAAGGAAAGAGAATTAAACTAGAAACAAGGATGCTTGATTAGCCTCTTATCTTTATCATAAATGTGAAAAATTGGTCAAGCTGCATTTTAATCTTTACAAATACAGCTTCCAAGTAAAATGAGAGGATTAAAATAGGAATCTATAAGGTCCACTCCACATGTAGAATTCTACAATATTATGTTGATTAGAGACATGGTATTCAAGTGTTTCTTGATAATTTAAAACTGGAAATTTAACCTTCATCCTAGACACACATTTAATATTGAAATTAGCTAGTTTATTTTGAAAGCAATTGGCTTTGACCTAATGCATACATTCAGAACATCATTATGTGCTTTAAACACAATTTAAACATGAAATGACAGTCTGAAGAGACAATTACTGCTAGGTCCATTTTTTTAATAAGAGCTTATATCACAGTTTTACTCTTAATTAGTAAGAGAGTCAAGTAAAGTCCTTATAAAATGTGAACTACCATTTTTTTGTTTGCTTAGTTTTTCTAAAGAGCCTTTTAAACAGAGCTTCAACTAATAGTGGTAACAGAGTATAGTTAATATGTCAAGCTCTAATTTGTCATAAATATATCCTTTTTAATATTTCTTGAAACATGGTTAAATATTAGTTTAAATTATTTAAAACTAAATTTTAAAATTTTTGTTTTCTTTAATTATGACAATATAAAAACATAATCTGAAAATATTTTGTTAATTATTACAGAGGTTAAAATAAATGCAAAGTTTATTTTAACCCAAACTGAATTCATTTTTAATGTGGATTATATTTGTTTTGTTAATCAGCATTACGATGGCAAGCTTCACACAGGCTTATATTTTTGGTTATTTTGCCTTCTATTATATTTTTGTAGTATTGTGTACAAATTTTTTATATATTGTAATATAGTTAACTTTAAAAAAGGAGCATACCCCATAACTTAAGATTCACTTGGAAACTCAGAATATTTACAGAATGAAAGAGAGAGAGAGAGAGAGAGAGAGAGAGAGAGAGAGAGAGAGGGAGGGAGGGAGGAAGGAAGGAAGGAAGGAAGGAAGGAAGGAAGGAAGGAAGGAAGGAAGGAAGGAAGAAAGAGAAAAAAATTAATAATATAAATTAGTGGTAAGTGCCAACTTGACTTTTTTCTATTATAATATCTGGGAATTAAGATGAATGAAAGTTTCTTCTGGCAGTAGTATGTAGGTTTATTTAAAGTAGAAAAAAGACTTGAGGAGAAAGTTAAATTAGCTATGTATTATGAGTCTTGATAGCTTAGAATGGAAGACGTTAATAGCAGTGGGAATGGAAAGGAGGAAAATGAAAGTAACTATAAGTGGAGGAATTACAAAATGTAATAATTAAGTAGATTGAAAATTAGGAATCAGGAAGAATTGCAGCATGTGAACATGAAAATTTAGAAAATGCTGGCTCTACTAGAAGAAAATAAAGCTGTTTGGGGAAGAATCACCTCTGGAAGAAATCTTGACATATTTGCTTAACATTAAGAATTTGAGACAATGATCACACATTCCACTGGAAATAACATTTATGTGGGGCTGAACCAGAGAAGCTAGGTAAATTTAGAAATCATTTAACTGAAGTTTATAGTTGAAGTCATTAGATATAAAGCCTCCAACGCAGAAAACAAATGAAGATTAGAGGAACAAAAAGTATGAGTCATTTGTCACAATTTAAACAATCATCAAAGACTAACTAAGGAGACAAAAGCAGTAAATAGAGAGTAAAGAATAAAAGTAGAACCCTGTAGTTACTGAAATTAAGGGAACAATTTCAAAAAGATGTTCATAGTTTCACATAGCTTGGAAAAAATTAAAAATAATGATCATGAAAAAATATTTTACAGTTTACACGAGATTAGTGATAACTTCCCCAACTAAAGGACTTGAGAAAGGCCAGAAACTACAGTATGAAATTAAGTCCTGAGATTAGGAAATAGAGGCATGTCAAGAGTGGAATGTTCTTGAGAATTTTGTTGTAGAAGAAAATTCATAAAGGTCACTATTTGGGCTTATGAGTAGAAATGGTTTGAAATTAGAATAAGTTTCTTAAATCTTTCAGAAAACAATTTTGTTCAAAAATAGATATCGAACGAACCAATTTAGAACCAGACATTACCAAGTAATTTATTACCTAAATTGGACTTATTGACATATCTGGGGTCTTGTGATTATTCTTCGTACTATAATCACCCACCTATGTACAGGTTGTGACTTCCTAAAACTTAAAAATTAGGCAAGCAAAATCATTAACTTAAAAGTATGTATGTACTTTGTACTTAAGCAGCCAAGGAACTATACCCAGAGAAGAGAAATCATCTAGAGAATATATCTATCTATATCTATTTCTATATCTATCTATCATCTAATCTATATCTATCTATATCTATATCTATATCTATATCTATATCTATATCTATATATCTATATCTATATCTATATCATCTATAGCTATATCATCTATATCTATATCATCTATATCTATATCTATCTATCATCTAATCTATATCTATATCTATATCTATCTCTATATCTATCTCTATCTAAATCTATATCTATATATCTATATCTATATCTATCTATATTTATATCATCTATATCTATATCTATCTATATCTATCTATCTATCTATCTATCTATCTATTTTTTTTCTTTTTGCAGGGCAGGGGGTGGATTGGATCTTCTAGAAAGGAGCCCCTGAACCTTTCAAAGGTAAAGCACTCCTAGAATCAGGTTTTTTGTCAATAATGTTGTAGATGGTAAAATAAAAAATTTTTTTTCTTACTTTTCTGAGTATATAATCTATAATCTTAGTGTTCTTCTCAAACCATACCAATGATCTAATCAAAATTCACTAAGGGTGATTATTTTAAAATAAACTTATGAATGATGTATTTTGCATTTTAAAAATTGTCACCTATCATCATTTAAGAAAACACATATATTTATATTTTTGTCTCATTAAACACTTAGTTTTTGGGTTCTCCAGCCAGAAGTTTCACTGGAATGATGATGAAGAAGGAAATAAATGCTCAGATTAAATATTATGACATTTTGTACAATATTGATAGTCAAGGCCAGAAAGCAAATTAGTGACAGACTAAACTATTGTATTAACCTCATTCTATATTCTAGGCTCCAAATTTGATGCAAATTGAAAACAAGTCAAAAAGATTTTTAAAGATATAAATACAAAGGGAAATAATATGTGGCAAATAAAATGAATTAAAATATAAAACATATTAATGACAGACATGGTTCCATAGTGTAGGTTAGCACATCTGCTTTACTCGCAGAAGGCCCTGGATTAATACACCAATGGAGCCACAGTCCATGGTTTACAGCCATGTCACCCTAAACAAGCCCAATGTTTGAACTTGGAAGCTAAGCAGGGTTAGTCCTGATGAGAACTTGGATGAGAGACCACCTAGGAAGACTGGGTGCTATAGGCATAATTAAGTAAGTAAGTAAATAAATAAATAAATAAATAAATAAATGATAAAACATATTGATGACAAAAATTAGCATAGGATAAATGATCAAAAATATATAAGAGAAAATTCAGGATATGACAGATTTCCCATGACAATTATTATTTTAAATCAATTGATCCCATTTAATTGAAATCACTCACTCAATCAACAAGTACAAATGTTTTATACATTTGTTTAAAATTATTTTTTAGATTATCTTAATTATCTTAATTAAAAGAGTATAAAATAAACTTACAAGCATCTTACATGATCTTAACACTATATCAGATGATGAAAAAGATTTATACAATTCATTTGAAAAAAGGTAGAAATTATGATGGTAATAAAAATATTTTATTTATTGTTTTCTAAACTGCTAAATATAATTTTTCAGAAACTTGACTCCAGATATATCCTTGAGGATTTTAAGTTAAGTTGACTTTGTTTAAATAAATATAAAATAATTTTAATAGGAATAGTTAATTTTTTCTACACTCTTTTTATTTCTTTTTTTTTTCTACATCTATTTCACTTTTACCTATGGTAGTTGGATTTTATACAATCTCATTCAGTTTCTGCTATCCTTGAGCAATGAATTATGGATCCTAAAGTATATCTAAAGCAACAGATAGAAATGTAAAGTACAAAAAGTGATGATCTACAAGATGTTAGCATATTTGAATTTAGTACTGTCTATGATCCCTCTTTAGGAAGCAAGAATGAGGCGCCTAAAGGTCATGATGTTGAGAGAGTAATTAAAAAAATCTTAAAAAAAATTAAAAAGGAAAGACAAGAAAAGAAATGCTTGAGAAGTTATAGCAAGAAGATAGAATAATAATGAAGAATTTTTCTAGGTTGTGACATCCATCAGAGATGCCAAAATAATTTAACATATGAAAGGCTATTGTAAACATCTGATAATGTGTAACCTGATGCTAATTAGACAAGTTTCACTCCACACTTAAGTCTAGCTCTTGCAGTTCTTTCTAGTCATAAACATAAGGGGTTACTGATTTAATGACAGGCAGAATTTCCTGCTGAGACAGGAAGAAGATGATGGTTTAGAGATTAAAATTAAAAGTGTTAACTAGGAGACATATTCAAAACAGCTAACACTGATCAACTTTGGGATGAAGAAAATGCTTGTATTAGTTGAAACATATTATAGAAAGCAATAGCACTATTTATAACTTCATTTCACTATTTACTAAACAACAGGAACTTTTGAATTTTTCCCCAGGTGGAATGGATTTACCTTCTATCTCTCTTTTGCTGGGGCAAGCACTCCAAAGAAAGGATTGAAAAAGGATATCATCAGGATTATTCTACCTAACTCTTTCTACAAATTGTTTCAGATAGATGGAAGAGGATATATATATATATATATATATATATATATATATATTATATTTTTATATTTTTATGTACATATACATATATATGAGAGCATATCAATCTTCTGACTGTTCTTCGAAAGAAGTTATTCTTATTATCATTAGCCATAACCTACTAAATTTTATCAGTTTCTTTACCCCTGAATTCTTGACTGTTCCTTTGAGACACCATAAAAGGGAGATCTCACAGGATTATAAAGCATGAGGTTCTGTAGGTATTTTAAGTTATTATACATAGGGATGTATTTTGAGTATAACTTTTCAACTGAAAAAATGTATTTAGTGTTTTCTTCTTTACAACTAATATTTACTCTCTTAGAAAAGTAGATCATTTTATCTCTTAAGTAAAACTCTATAAATTATCCCAGAAAACTGAGGCTCAGAGAAATTTCATTAATGTCATAAAGTTAATTAGTGTGAGAGATGAAACCAAATTACTAGATCTTCCAGTTATTTCTTCTTCAGTCTCTATTGTATTATCCGTGTAACACTGACTTTACAAAGAAGAGAGAGAAAGCAAAAGTACTAACAGATAAAAGAAACAAAAAAGGTAGTTTTTACTTATTTGCTATGTGGAAGAATAGAAAATGATTACATTCATTCTAGATTACATTAAATTTTCCCTTGAATTGTATAACTCTCTATTTTTACGCCCCCCCCTTGACATTTGCACTATTCTACACTTGATTCGTCATTTATTTATTATTAGATCCCCAGTAACTACAAATAGTTTATGGTGCATAAGAGATACTCAGAAAATATTTATGAAATAAATAAATTGTATTTCCTGCCTGCAAAACTCTAATCTTTTTAATATAAAAACTGAATTAAATCAAGCCTTGAAATTGAACCACCAATATTGACAAATTGTCTGTTAGCTAAATACTATTTAAATCACTGTGGTATTTCTTTATTCCTGTCACTCTTTGGAAATCTATTAATAGGATATGTTAGAGTGTCAAACATTCTGAACACACTATAAAACATGAAACTGCAAAATTTGTTTTCTGGCTGCAATACAACTGAACACTTATGTTAAAAATAAAACATAGTTTTTAAGATACAGGAAAACACTTGCTTGTCCATTGTCCTACACTACACAAATTTTAAATAAACATTAAAGAATCAAAGGTAGCTAGATGGTATTCCATTTATTTTCTTTTAATCTATTGTCATTTAATTCCATTGTATGACTATAATTTTCCTCAAAATTTTGTAGTACATAAGCTGTACTTAAAAAATGCCCTCAAGTATATTTTGTTTGCATATGTAATTTAATAATTTTTTTGTTACAGTTGTGCTTGTTAATACAATTAAAATTCATATGTTATAGATGAAAATAAAATTGATCTTATTTAAAAGTAGCATGGTGGTTGAAGTTTATGACAAAATGTTTGACAAGTTGTTCTTGCTCAATCAGTAATAAATTGAGATATAAATTTTCACCACTACTATTGCATGGGACTCCGACATATACAACAGGATGCCTGGCCATGTGGTGAATGGAAAGGCGAAGCATGTGTTCTTTTTTTCACTGGGGGAATGTTTCTCCCACCAAGGCTCTTAATACTCATGGACTGTGTTTTCCTGCAGGTTTCTGTGCATTAATCTTACTATCTCCTACCCAGCTGAGTCAGCACTTCCAGATTTAGCACTTTGTCTCCCCAACAAGCAAAAGACTCTTTAATTGTCAAACCTTTTCCAAGGGGAATAGATAGCACAGTGGGAAATGATCAGGCCTAATACATCTATAGTTCAAAAAATCGTTAATAATTTGTCAAAATAAATAGACTTCTTAGGATATTTTTATCATTTAGATGACTTTGATAGTGAGAATAATATAAATATTGCTCCTGTAAAATTAAAATTAAAATTTCTCAAAAAAAAACCCACGAATAAGTAGATGTTCATCTACTATCCTGTTGTCAGATAAACTCCCCCAAATTATATAAGCACCTTTGAGTTTCAGTTAAGTTTAATTCATTTGTTTTTAAATATTTGGGGATACTTATTCCATTTTCAACTTATAATTTTTATGTATTGATCTGAATAGTCTTTAGGATATACTTTGACTTTGTACAGAAATAAAGGATCATGATAAATCACTCATCTTGGTAAAGAAAAACAGGCATTTTTAGAAAAGTTACAGATTTCTAAATATGCTAAGAACCATATATTTCACATGTATTTGTAAATATTTGAAAACGGTAAAGTATTCTGAGTAAATGCTTTTTTCATACTGCCAGAGAAAGTATTTTGTTAGCTGATTCTGACCCTAAAGCTACATCCTTTAAAATTTGTGGGATAGTTTTTATTGTAAACAACTGCTAAATATTAGACATAAAGTTAAAAATACATCATGCAGACAGTACAAAGCAATGAATACATTCAAATTTATGACAATTTCTCAGTGTATGCCAGGTATTCCACTATTAAGAGGAGTTCTTTACAATATCCCTTCTATAGTCCTTGATTAAATGCTTCTTAAGGTGATAAACTTTAAAACCCTTGAGAGCAGGTGCTGTTCCTTGTTCATACGTTTATGGTATCTTGCACAAACAAGACATAATAATGTTTCTTGAGTTCAGTGATAGGAAAGTGTACTCTCTGGCCTTATTTTTGTAAATATATGCATTCTACTTTAAACTAGTAATTCTGAAATTTTAGTGTGAGAGAACATGGTTACGTCCTTGTGTAAAATTTTTCAGGAAACTCAAATGCTGATATTCTTGTTCAGTAGGCCTGAATGTAACTTCAGAATCTGAATTTGTCAGAGGCATTATAATGATACTGACAGAACTGTTTTCTGAATAATACTTTAAAAAATACTGCTTTTTAACAGTTATAGTGTGTTGTCCTTCATGATTCCATCACTATATTCAGTCAAGAGTTTAATTTTTAGAACAATGTCCTCTTATACTACCTATTACTCCCATGATTTTTCACATGCATGAAATAAGGCAGACAGTCTTTGAGCAGGACACACAGCTTGACTGACAACTGGTAATAGTCAGCACTAATTAAGGTGATGCATTTGCATGAGAAATTTTGAAAGATGGAAACTAAAGTGTCTATGGCATTTCTGCCAACAAATTACCTGGCTGACAGAAGGTGTCACTGCTTATCAACGCAGATAGTATGTAAGCTGGTACTTATGCAATTAAAGAGAAATGAAATCTTGCCTCAGAGAGTTACCTTCCTGGGGGTAATTACCACAGGTGTCAATGAGGCTGAGAAAAGAAGGAGGTCTATTTGCTGTTCTATGAGTAAAGGCTGTGAATGATGAAATGGCTGATTCTGATGATAATCAAAATCTCTATTCCACCTCTCAGTTTACTTGTTTGCCATTGATTATACGAGCATGAGAAAGGGTTCAGAAAGCAAACAGTAATTAGGCAGTTAAGATCAAAATCCCTGTTACTTATTTCATGGATTCCTGAGACATTTCTAATATGAAATTACTGTTCTGAAATATAATGTTACTGGGTAGATTTCAAGAGCCAACAGTGGTAAGGACAGGAGGAATCATTAGGAAATAGTTGGATAAGAATTTATCAAGAAAGAAAATAATTGGAGCCATTTTTTTCTGAAGGCTGAATATTTGGAGTGCTGGATCTTTGGCTTTTATCTGCTTAGAGGTTTGCCAACTTTCTTCATAAATTTTAACTGCTCTAAGACTATGTCTCTCCTCCTTGCTCCACTTGTTTCTTGTACTGGCTACCTGCTATCCACACAGAAAAAAATATACATATTCTAATTTTCTTAAGCTTTTCCTTATAGCCACTACCATCAAATAGCAGTTTGGAGCCCCCTCTTGGAGATGGAGCATATCTGAACATTCGCTGGGAGTCAAGTCAAGGCTAGGGCTAGTAAGTAGAGACTTTTTTTTTTTTTATCTGGTTTACATAGCTCAGAGTTCACCACCATTATCAACACTGATCATTTCTGAGGTCAGCAGTTCTGTTCTGTGTTAACCCTCTCAGACCCCTGTGGCCTCTGAGAGACCTGACCCCTACTTTGAGACACATTGAACTGGAAATAATAACTCCCATATGGGAGAAGAATACTTTAGTCCCAGGAGCTTATCAAGCTTTGTTTTTTCTATGACTGCTAAGAAAAGGAGTGGGTATTGGAAGCAATTCTCTCAGCTTATAGCTATTTTGATAAGGGTTCTATATTTAATAAAGGTTAAATCCATTGAAACTGTGAGTCAAAGGCACTTTTCATGGCCAACAATTTCACCTACTTTAGAAGCCCATCTCTTCCCACTCTTCCCATGTCTACTCAAAGAGGAAAATTGGTGACATTGGCTTTGATTAATAGGCAATTGGCCCTTCCCCCAAACAATATGAATAAGTATTTTCAATCTGAACTTGTACATCACTTTTATGTCTCTCTGCTCCACACAACAGAAAGCTCTTTCGGTAATTGCCAGACTTAATTAGCTGATGTTCACACAAAGCCTTTCTTTGTTCACCTATCAACAGGCTGCATTCATTGATGGTTCTCTAGCTCTCTGAATACTATTATTTTCCTAAGTTTTACATGGACTTCTATTTCATCTTTGGAGTCCTATGATATAAGTGCTTTCATTTCTTTCCCTGGTGTCTTTTTCTGTCTATTACAGATAACTCCTTCTATGGCTGATGGTGACCTGATCACCTTCCCAGTCTGCTAATTCTTAGTCTTCAATGGGACAGAAACAGATTTTTGGAAAAGCAGCAACGCTGTGGCAATTATGTTCCACTAAAGAGCCAGTTTCCTTCTAGTTTTATTTTCTCATTTTTTAAAAAACCAGAGCTATAGCAATAGCAGAGAATAGGAGAATCATGAACACCTGAAAAATACCAGAAGGATGTATTGATAATCACACTGTGCAAATTTAAGCTATATATTTTTTTACGAATTAAGGGAAGAACATTTTATATCATTCCATAGATTTTTTTTTAAGTTTAGATCCCTTATTAGCTAATTTATGACAGTCACATTTTGAGCATTACCTGATCTTATTCTCTTTGAAATTACCCTCTTTCTCTCCATTGTTTATATAAACCCTACTGTAACATTTCATGACAACTTTTATGTTGACATTTAAAAGGCTACTGTCCTAGAGATTGCTGTTTACCTTCCAGGTAATATGCTTAAAATTTACATACCTTTTGGAGTCTGATATCTACAGATTCAAATTTACAGTAATTCTGCCACTGATGTAAAACAAAATTCTTAGAATGTCAGTTTTTAGTGAAAAGAAAATTCTCCCTGTCTGGGATATAGCAATCCTTCCTGAAAAGGTAATTATTATCATGATTATTCCTATCCATTGGCAAGTGATGCTTGTACTCTATATATTTAAAGCTGAATATCTGTGGCATTCAAAAGCATGGATTCCCATATAAAATAGAAAGTTTTTTAAAATCATTAATTGCTTCTGTAAAGTTTCTGTTAAATCTATTAAACATAAATATTAGTTTACATTACCATGACATTTTAATTTGAAATATAATACAAGGTTCAGAAGAAAGATGTTTTAAAATCATAAACATTTTATTATAACAAATATGAACTCAGTAATCTTGAGTCGTCACCAAACACTACTATAATACATCAGGATATTTTTCACCTGTTTCAGACAAGAACAATGTACTAACTCTTCCAAAGTTTGCTGATGTTATACCAGTTCTGAAGTTTTCATGGGTTCAGGTTGCAAAAGGGTTTCATTTGGAGTTGAATACAATTAACCAAAGTTGTGTGTTTAATGTTTGAATTTTGTTTTTCTGTTATAATTCTCAGATTTTGATATGCTAATGGACAGTTCTTTCCAAGACAGAAATAGAGTAAGCTCTTCTTAATCAACTGGACAGAGCAACTTCTCTTTCAGAGAATATCTCATAAAATTAGAGTTGCATGGTGCACACTTTATTCTAATTTGCCATTGGTTTTTAGAGTTTCAAGGCTATCTCAGAGTTGAATTTCACTACACTACTTCATCAATTCTTTGTGTGCTGCATATCCCTGCATTTTTTTTCTACCACAAGTATAAAAACACAGTCTACATCTCTTGTTTATCATAAATTTGCCAATGTGATTATTTTCTGAAAGAAGTATCCACTTTTTTTTGTTCAGAAGGAAGTCATTATTTTTTGATTTGCAAATATTTTTGCAGAGATAGATTTTGTTTACTGATTAACTTATTTTTAAGTACAACTGGCCCTATTTTATAGAATCCATCTATATTTGATTTCTTCTTTTAGAATCTGGTCTATGATATCAACTGTACTCTGTAAAGTTACTTAGTTTATTGCAGAAAATACTAAACTAATAGTTAAATAAAACATGTATAATTAAACACTATATTTTATCATCATGAAAATTAAGTCTTAGGAAGAAATAAATCACCCACAACTAATAGTAAACACATTGGTAATGATGTTCCATATTTAAGGCCAGACATTTTTCTATCAAGGTTAAATCCAGTTTTTAAATAGATTTAGTGATGATTTGCTCTACATATAAACTTCATAAATTCAACTTTATTAATAGTCTTTTCAATAGTTCCAGTAAGAAAAATTTCTAAATATCAGCCTTAAGGGGTGAAAATATGTCTTTTTATTTAGAGAATGACCACAGCAGTATTTCTGACCTTAAAAGATGCTCAGTACAATACAATTGTAAAGTCATAAATTTTCTGTAATATGATAAACAATGTAAGGAAGCTTATGATACATGTAAAGGAATAGTAAGGTGAGAAGACAGCACTAGGGTAGTCAGATCATGCTATGCTAAATCATAATAAGCAGACTTTAAACATTTCTGAAAATTTATAGTGAGGGAAGAAGGAACATGTGATTAATTATACACTACACATGAGTGAGTGACTTTAGGGCATTTTAAAAGAGAAGATCTGAAGTCTACTTTCCTAGTTTATTAAGTTTGTTTAAGCAGCCATTTGTTTTAATGAACAACTAAACTATATGAATATTTAATAAAATTATATCAATATTTAATTATCTTGATCAGATTTAAAAGTTCTTTTTATCACATTCTCTTCCATTGGGGGAGATACAGTACTATAATTATGTTAAAAATCTATTTTCCTTCCTATCTTAAAATTGTTTACAAACTTTTTTTTAATTTTAGAGTTTTATCACTATTGTTTGTATAAACATGTTAGTATAAAGAACTTTCCTTTCAGTTATCACAGTTTGCTGTTATAGACTGAGTCAGTTTGACATGGTGAAAATACATTCATATTACATTAAAATTCACTTTAAATAAGTAAAACAAATCTACACTTTAACTTTAGTAAGTGATTTAGAGAAAATATATTTTAATACTATTTTAAAAACGAAAATATTCAGTAAGAACAGAAAAAACATTTGGCTATATTTGATTGGAGTTAATATTGAGAAGGAAACAATCTTAAGAGTAGAAATGTCACAAAGGACACTTTATTAGGCTACAGCTGCTGTCTGTCTCTTAATTATTTTTCATGAAAATCAGCAAGGTTATTATTTAAGTCTGTCTACGTATAATAGATTTGAAAAACAGTTACTTTACTATGGGTTTTGACATTCTAGATTTCCTGTCTTCTTTCCACCTTTTTTGTTCATATTCTATGAAAAAGCATCTTATTCATTAATAACTGCAAACAAATTCTAATGTAGTTCTATTTCTCCAAATTTAAATGTTCTGCATTTGGTGTACCATTTTCTTTCCCTAAAAATGGGTGGAGATGGTCCAGACCTTTACATTCTCCATTTTTTTAGTCCTATCAAAACCTGTTTGCAGAATAGATCTGAAAATTGTGATAACATAGTTTTCCTTTCTCTAAAGGATTGTATTTAACCTAAATTAGTATTTTTAAAGTATAATTTATAAGGAATAAAGGTTAGTTTTAAGACCTTCCAAACACCCATAAAACTACTCCATGTAGTTAGTTACTTACCTTACATAAGGCCAACCCAGCTAGAGATTCAAAATAAATTTAGCTTTTTATTGGACAAAATGTAAACATTATATTATACAGCTCTTGATTAAACACTTGATACAGAACTAAGACAAAGTGGACAGACACAAAAATTCATTATACAATATGTCTTAATATACTTTTATTTATTAGAGAAACACCCAAATATTAATTATAGGTGTCTTTCAGAAATAAAATATTGTATTGAAAGTCTCTACAGGCTCATTTCAAGGTATAACTCTAAATAACTAGTAGTAATGAGAACATGATTCCTTATTTATAAAAATTATTCCAAGAGTCTCCTAAATTCCTAAATATAAATAATTTTTAGAAAAATTCATAAAGCTCACAGTAACAAAGACACACTCTATGGAGGCATATTAGGACAAGGGAAGGAAAAAAAAACTAAAATGATGCAGAATTGGTATATGTAGTGTAAAAATGTCCAATAAGAAAGGCTGGTGACTACCTGTAACTGCATAATAATAATCTATGTACTTGTTTAAAATTTATTAAACATTTTCTTACATATTATCTTATGAAAAATCTTCATTTAAGTTAAATAACAAAAATGTTATCCCTTTCATTTTACTATAAACTTAGAGCCATTCAGGGCATGCAGAAAAAGATGTGAGAAAAGCAGTATCCAGTTGAATTAAATTTAGCATTAATCACAGTAATTTAGCATTCTTTTTTCAACTTGGAAGAAAGTTAAAAGTGGTCTAATCCAAAACCTTGCATATCTTTGCTGTGCTGCACACAATTGGCTATTGATTCTCACAATAGTCTTTCTATGAAACTTGTGTGGTCCTCCCTAGGAAGCCAAACAGTGAGATAATGACAATAGCACTTATTATAAAAATCATATTTTTGATCACTGTGTTTGTTGCCTCCAATTTGTGGTTTAAGTTTCCCTTTATGAAGGAAAACTGTCTGAAGTAAAATCACATACTAGACAGTACATACTCAGCTCCTTTCTTCTCCAATTTTCCATGAAACCATTGGCCACCACACACATTGCTGTCAAGTTGTTCTGCTTCTTGTCAGCTGCACACTGGGCAGAAAAACAGGAGGCTGGTCATGCACTAATTAGGAAGGCAGACATTTTTTTAATCCATTTGGAGGAATATAGATATCAAATATTAGTTTACGTAAAACTTATTTAAGGAGAATGGACAGGGATAGAAGAATTACAAAATAAAATTCTTAATGTCTTTGGACTAGAATATTGAGAGAAATTGGTTTTTAGAATGGTACCATGTTAAAGTAAAAGTTTTTCCTGCAACAAGAAAGGGCTGAATTATAGGTCCACTAAGAATTGATGGCTTTAGAAAAATATCTAAATATATAAAATTCTTCATGAGGATTTGACTAAATAGCTCTCTTTTTCTGAAATAATATGTTAATAAAGTTGCTATATTTCCCAGAAAGACATTAATCTGATTTGACAGAAATAATAAACAGTGTAAACCTGTGGTACATTAAAAGTTCTCATAGCAGACTGATTTTATTTATTATTGTCAGTTATGTATGAAAAGTGCAATAAATAGAAGTTTTTCCCTTTTTGAATAAATTGGCTGTGCTAAATATTGCTTAGTATGAAGTTAAGATGGTATGAAAGAAGATGATTTAAATACTTTATTTATGACTATAGAATGGAATAAAAGTCAAAGTGTATTAGAGTATACATATGATTAAAACAACAAATTATTGATTTTTCATACATATATATACTATATGTGTATATATGAGTATATATGATAGAACACGAATATTCTTTGCAATCACTTTAAAATCAGTCATCTCTTGATGAAATTGGTAACTTTTAATTCATTTTTATTTTATATGACTCTCTATTGATAATGATTTATTTATCAATAATTACAAAGTAACTAATTTTTTTGACTTCTTGGAAAATATTTTCAACTAAAATGATACTAAAAATTTTATAAATTAAATAATATCCGCAGTGAGAAAAAAAAGAAGTTATGAGGTCATAGTTGAGCACTAATTTTAGAATGTTTAAAATTAAATAAGATCATAATAGAAAAAAACAAAAGCCGTTCTTTTCTGCCTGATAGTAGGTTAAAAGTACTAAGAGGATTTAGAGTGGCAAAGAATTTCTAATGTTTAGAAGAATACAGAATTGCTAAGATGCTAATGTCAAATGAAATTCAGCAAAAAACCTTAATTTGAAAAGATATTTTTCACAGTCATTTAGTAGCACATTGGATGACAACTTTTAGAAACAAATAACTAATATATTTTACTGAAAATACAACTTATTGTTCAAATCATTGTTCCCTGTATTAATCTTAGATATGTAGACTATAGTGGTACACTTACAATTGAAAAATTATAAGAGTAAATCTGAAACTAGGTTAAGCAGAAAGGAGAACCTGTTAGAATACATAACTTGTTTAGAATTGCGTGAAACTGATCCTAGGAACTCAACTGTCTAATTCCTTTTCTCTCTTATTTAGCCTTACTTTTCTATGCATATATTGTTTCATTCAACTGTCAGTAAAACTTCATAATGGCTATGGACATGCTGAGCATTACATCTTCCCATGAGTAACCTTAGTGGAAAGAGGACTTCTCTTCCCAAAGCCTGCCCAAAAGACTAGAAAACATTAGAAAATGGTTCTTCCTTAAATTCCACCCATCACTGTATGTAGCAAACTAGATTAATAAAAATCATCAGTACTGGGTCATGTACCCAAATTTTGTGTTTTTGTGGGGTATATTTTTGAAGAATAAGAGTGAACACAAAATAGATGCAAGAGAGTAAGAGCACAACTATAGTCCCAAGTAGGTGGTTTCCAATTATTTTTTGTGTGTGTTTGCTTGTTCTTTTAATTCAGGCTTAAATATTAAAATATTTAGATTTTAGAGTTTTACAAAAAAGCTAAATTTTAGATTTATTCTTTTAGATTATTATTTCTATGTTTTATGTCGAACAACTATTGATTTTGAAGATCTATATTCTGTTATTTGGCAGCTTGAAATAAATTATTAGCAAAACACCTAGGCCTAAGATATACTCAGTTGAGCTTCTCTGATTTTTTCTTGACAATATTATTATCTCTTTTAAGTTTCTTTCATCTAACTTTGAAAGTTTTATTTAACAAAGATATTATGAATTTTGTTAGAATTTTCTGTTTTAGAAAGTCACATGCAAAAGAATGAAACTAGATTCATATTTGACACCATCCACAAAAATTAAATCAAAATGGAACAAAGAACTAAATATAAGAACTGAAACAATAAAATAAATAGAAGAAAATATAAGTATTAAACTAATGGACCTTGGTGCTATAGAGGATTTTACGAATTTGACCCCCAAGGCAAGGGAAAATAAAGCAAAAATAAGTGAATTGAACTACATCAAACTAAAAGCTTCTGCATAGCAAAAGAAACCATCAACAAAACTAAAAGGCAGCCAACTGAGGAGAAAATATTCTCAAACAATACCTCTGATATGATGCTAATGTTCAAAATATGTAAGAATTCATAGAACTCAACAACAACAAAAAAATAATCCAATTTAAAAATTGAGCACAGGACCTGAATAGACACTTCTGAAAAGACATATAAATGGCCAACAGATATATAAAAAGAAGCTCAACTCACTAGCTATCATGGAAGTTCAAATCAAAACCACCATGAAATACCACGTCACCATTTTTAGAATGGCTATTACCAATAAGACAAGAAATATTAAGTGTTGAAGAAGATATGAGGAAAAAGAAATCCTTGTTCACTGTTGGTGAGAACATAAACTGGTACAGCCACTATGGACAACAATATGGAGGTTCCTCAAAAAAATAAGAATAGAGCTATCATATGACCCAGCAATCTCTCTTCTGGGTATCTACTTCCCCAAACTGAAAACGTTTATTCATAAACATGTATGTACCCCTAATGATCATTGTAGCATTATTCACAGTAGCTAAGACATGAAAATAACCCAAGTGTCTTTTGATGGATGACTAGACTTAAAAATGTGGTACATATATACATAATAATACTCAGCCATAAGAAAAAATAAAATACTGCCATTTGTAACAACATGGATGAATCTTGAGAGTATCAGGCTAAGCAAAATAAGTCACATAAAAAAAGAACAAGAACCATGTGATTTCACTCATATGTAAGATATAAAAGAGAAAACAACAAATTCATAGACACAGACAACAGTGTAATGGTTACCAGAGGGGGAAGCAGTAAGGAGAGGTTGAAGAGGGTAAAGGGGGTCAAATATATGGTGACAGAAGGAGACTAGATAATGGATGGTGAGCACACGTGCAATATACTGATGATGTACTCTTGAAACTTATTTAATGCTATTAACCAATGTCACCCCAAGGACTTTAATTTAAAATAATTTAATTATAATTGCACATGTTATTTAAATATATTTGTTTAATACTCTTTCCTCATATCACCTTTTACAAATGTATTTGCTTTACTTTTTGCCTCTGGTTTGTCTAGAATGTTTTAATATATTTTAATCTAAGTTTCAAATGTATAAATAAATTATTCTTTTCTCTGATATATAGTTTAATTTTTTTATTTTTCTACAATTGCTGTCTTTAGGTTTTCTTCTTCATAAAATATTTCATTAAATATTTATTGCACATATTTTCTCTCTTTGGTTCTTGTTCCTTGTTTCTGTGTCCTTCCGCCTTTATAAATACTTAGGCATTTTTTATATGAACAATAATGAACTCTGCCAATAGAGAAAATTTTAGTTCATCCTTTCCAAGTGGAATAACACTTATTTACTTTTACTTTTTTTGTCTCATTTAATTGAATAAGATATTGAGTATGATACTGAATAGATGTAATGAGAGTGGATATCTTTGCCTTATTTTTGATATTAAGAGAAAGTATTTCACCATTTGCTGTAGGCACTTATTAATTTATAAAAGCATTCTTCTTCTCTTGGTTTGCTGAGATATTTCATCATTTATGGCTGCTGAATTTTTCCAAATACTTTTTCTGTATTTGTTAAGATAATTTTTCTTTTTTCTTCTTTAGTCCATTTAGATTGTGAACTACATTGATTGAGGGTTAAATGTTAAACTAGACTTGTATTTCTGGTATGAACTTTATTGGTTTATAATTCATTATTCTTTTGACATATTGCTAGATTGCATTTATTGATATTTAATTGAGAAGTTTTATGTCATTGTTTGTGATGGTTGTGTTCTGAGTCTGTTTTGTTTTGCAGTGTCTGCATGCTTTTATTAGTGGGGTAACACTAGCTTCACAAAATGAGTTGTAAACACTGTCTTTTATTTTCTCTAAGAAATTTTGCAAAATTTGCATTATTTGCAACTTAAATATTTGATAAACTACGTTTAAAGACATTTGGTCCTCGAGTTTTCTCTGGGAGAAAATTTTTTAAAGATTTTTTTTAACAGAAGTTTTAGGTTGATAATAAAATTTATAGAAAGGTACAGATCTTCAGTATATCCCTACCCCCATACATGCATAGCGTTACTCATTATCAACACTCCCCCACAGAATGGTACATTTTTTACAACAAAATAACCTACACTGATACTTTATAATCATTCAAAGTCCATAGTTTACTGTAGGTTTTGCTATTGGCGTTTTACACTCTATGGCTTTGAACAAATATTTAATGATATGTATCCACCATAGTATCATAGATAGTAGTTTCATTGCCCTAAACATTCTTGTGCTCTTCCTATACATCCTTTCCTTTCTCCCCACTCCCTGGCAACCATTGATCTTTTTATTAACAACCTAGTTTTGCCTTTCCCAGAATGCAATATTGCTGGAATCATACAGTATGTAGCCTGTTCAGATTGGCTTCTTCATTTACTAACATGCATTTAAGGTTATTTCATGTCTTTTCATGGCTTGAATAATGCGTTTCTTTTTTAGCCCTGAATAGCATTCCATTGTTTGGATATACCATAGTTTATGAATCCATTCATTTACTGGACATCTATATTGCTTTCAAGACATGGCAATTATAAATAAATCTGTTAGAAACATATCTATTAAGGGTTTTGTGTGTATTTTATGGATCTGTACTCGAGCTCAGAGAATTTTTTTTGTCTGTGTCCAGACTACCAATGAGTCCAACAATTAATTTTAAAATTTTTGTTAGTGTTCTTGATCTCTAGTATTCCTTTTCTGTCCTTTCTTAGGATTCCCATTTATCTGCTTGAATTGCCCACCTGTTCCTGTATGCTGTTTAGTTTATCCATTAAAGCCCTTAACATATTAATCATAGTTTTTTTTAATCGTTGATCTAATAATTTCAATACACCTGCCATGTCTGGTTCCGAGGCTTACTATAAAAATTGTGCTTTTTGCCATGTAGTATGTCTTATAATTTTTTTGATAGCTGTTCATGATGTACTCATCATGTAAAAACAACTGCTGTAAATAGACCTTTAGTAATGTGTGGAGTGTGGGTAGGGGAAACATTCTGTAGTCCTATGATTAGATCTGTCTTTTAGTGGGACTGTGCCTCTGAATATGAACTTCTCAACTTTTCCTTAGGCTTTTTTCTTTTCTCCCCCTTATGTGGTACAGGATAGCTAGAGTGTGCTGAAATTGGTTATTTCTCTTCTCTCATATGGAAGGTTAGAGCTTTGTGGAGTTGGGTATTTTCTTACACCAGGTCAGTTAGGCTCTGATAATATATCAGCAGGTTAGGCTCTGGTTAACTAGTTTCCTGAGAGTAGGTCTTGTGAAAATCAGAGTGCCCTGCTATATTTCAAAATGGTAACTTTTCCCCTCCTCTTCCAGAAGCATGAGGGGATTTTTCTCTGATATTTACTGTGTGAACCTATCCTCCTGGAGGTCAATTTCAAAATATAATGGGGACCCGATGATTGGGTTCTTTTTCAGAGTTATCTATATTTATCCCTGTATTTATCCTTCAGCAATTTGTCGATTATAGTTCAGTTTTTCCTACCCATAATTGGTTCCCAAAGTAGCTTCCACAGTAAACTGTAACTCTTTGTATTCACTTGCCTGTCTTTTTAATCTTGGGGCAATGGTTCACCTTGTGTCTTCTGCTATTATGGATCCAAACAGAGTTGTTGATGTTGATTTTTCAGTAAACTTTGGTCATTTGTCTTTCTAAGAATTTGTCAATTTCTCTTAAGTTGTTGGAATTAAAAGCAGAAAGTTGTTCATACTATTGTCATAGTTTTCATATTTCCAGTTTTTATAGTGATGTCTCCTTTTTCACTACTGTAATTTGCTTTTTTTCTTTTTTTTAATTCAATAGTCAGGCTAGAGATTTATTCATGCTATTGATCTTTTCAAAGAATAATTTTTTTGTTTTTATTGGCATTTTATTGTTTACTTTAAAATTAATTTATTTCTGCTCTTATGATGATTACCTCACTTCTACTTATTTTGGATTAATTAACTCTTTTTATATTTGTTTCTCAAAATGGGATTTTGGTTCATTGACTTTAGATTCTTCTTGCTTTTTAATATTAGTATTATTGCTATAAATTTTTCTTTAAGTATCTCTGTGATAAGACAGCACAATTTTGATACATTGTATTTTACTTTTATTCAATAGAAAGTATTTTTAAATTTCTTTTATTACTTATTTGTTAGCCCACGTGATATATTGAAGTGTGGTGATTTATTTACAAAAATTTGAGGATGTTTCATTGTGTCTAGTTAGCAATTGCACTTTAGTCCATGAACTTTCTTTTTGAATTAAATTGTTTTAATTTGTTGAGGTTTAGGTTTTTAAAGCCAGAAATATGACTTACAAAGTAAATTTCTATAATTAGAATGTACATCATTTTTAAGTGCATATATAGCATTTACTATGGTAAATCACATTATGGATCTCATCTCCTTGGCTGTAAATTTTAGGATAGGTCAATATTCAGAGTTGAGCTGGGTTTGTTTTTGTTGTTGTGGTTACCTTCAGTTTACAACTGACTTTAAAATTTTCTAAAATTTTTTATTTTCGTGTGCTTGGCCATAAAGTTTTCCTTGGCTTCCTTCACTCCAAACTCTAGGTCTTTTCTTTGCACATGTACAACATAGAAGATCTTCCTAAATTCCTATCTTTCACTAAGCAACAGAATGCTGTTGCTTAACATTTAGTGCTTGATATCTGTTGTTGGGAGCCAGGGGGTTTCTGTTGTGCTGCTTCAGCTTCAGTGTTAGTTAGGCCCCGTTGTCCCAGGATCCAAGGGGTTGAAATCATTCTCATAGAAGAGTTGAAGATAATTCCTCAATGAGCATATTGCTCCTCAAATATATGGAAATGATTGCCCTAATATTTTATTAATCTGATAGATTAAGGAAAAGCAATGATTTTATAGACTGTAGTGACTTTTATTTTGTTAGTTTTGGAGTTACATTATTTCCAGCTTTCTATTTTAAGCCAAAGACAGATGTCTATCCCTTTCTTTTACATAAAAAATAATGCTTTTATATATTTTCTTCTGAGTGTACATTTGACCATATATCAATTTTTATGTAAAATAATTAGCAATTATTTTTAAGTTAACCAGCCATTATACCTTTTAAAATTTAAAAATCTGTTAATAGTACCAAACTTAAATATCTTTTTTTCTAATTTTTATTTTTTGATATGTTAAAAGTTTACTATTAATTTTTAATTTTATTACATTTAAATTGGAGGATGTAATACTTTCAATATTTTCTATTTGACTTAGAATAGTATCAATTTTTTAATATTCTTCACTAGTTAATCAGAATTTGAATGCCCAAAAAAGTGATTTTCAAATGAGAAATAAAATTAAATTCAATGCCAAAAATAATAATAAAATTAATTATTATTATACAACAGCTTAGTTGTAAGATGAACTGACAGTGAGCATTGAGGTTTAGGAAAGAAAAGATTCTTTTATTCTAGAATATACGTTGTATATTAATGTGACCTATATTTAATGATATTTTATATAAATTAAATACTAATTTATATAATCATGCTAATAAATAGTTGATTATTATTGAAGCTACTGTTTTCTAAAATTCTTAAGGTGCCTTATCTAGCTAAACCAGTCTATAACTGGTCATTTTGAGATTTTAATTTTATTACTGTGCCTTAAATTTATTTACATCAAAATATCTGTATTTAATTTAATCCTTATTTCATGCTGCCAAAGCCTTCTTAGATTCCAATACCATCATTCAAAATGCTCTCTATTCCTTCCAGATTCATGTCATCTTCTCTTTGGATAATATATTTTCATACAAATCATTGATAAATGGTGATAAGTTTTGCACGGAGCAGAATTGAGAAGAAAACCTTATGTTCTACCACTAGAAATGGCTTTTTAAGTTGACACTTTTCTATAAATAAATATTTTAGATATGTAATTTAATTTAGTTCAAATCTGCCTGACTATTGCCTTAACCCAAGTCTACATGCTGCCATCTTTCCCACATATATTATAGAAATAATCTGGTTTAATGTCACTTTGAAATTTAAATATGTCTCATCTATTTCAGAATCTACTTAATAGTTGTTTTTTTTTTTTTTTCTAGGATTATGCTTGTTACATGTCTGTCTTTGGAGAAAGTTACTATAGTGAATTAATTGCAATAATAGCTGAATTCACCACTCCTCTTTCTATGCATACATTTTGCATCATAACTTTATAGCTTCTTCTACAGCTTTTTCTCACCCCTGAATCTAGACTGATCCTGTGATTTGCTCTAGCCAATAGAATATGAGGAAATTATCAATATGACAGATCCACTCTTAGAGTTTAAGAAGACATAAACATTTCACTCCTTTTTGGAATCCTGCTCCACCATGAGAACAAACCCAGAATAGCCAACTGGAAGATGAGAGAACAAATGGTGGAGAGCAGAGTTGCTCAGCAGAGGTTATTTAGACTAACTGGCTAAACACAAACAGATGAATGATCCCAAAGAAGACTGGCTGAGTCTGTCCCATTGTTATCAGAACCACCGTATATTTATTAAAGAAAAAATGTTATCCAAAGTGATCTACAGACTCAGTGCAATCCCTGTCAAAATTCCAATAATATCTTTTATAGTAATAGAAAAATCAATCTCAAAATTCTTATGTAACCATGAAAGACCTCACCTAGACAAAGCATTATGAGGAAAAAGAATACAGCTAGAGGAATCACACTATCTGATTTCAATAACAACTACAAAGCTATAGTAATCAAAAGAGCATGGTATTGCTATAAAAACAGACATATAGACCAATGGAACAGAGCAGAGAGCCAGAAATAACTCCATGCATTTATAGTCAATTGATCTTTGAAAAAGTGCCAAGAAATGCAATGACGAAAAGACTGTCTCTTCAAAAAATGGTACTGAGAAAACTAATATACATACACAAAAAAGTGAAATTGAACCCTTCTCTCACACCATGTACAAAAATCAACTCAAAATGGATTAAAGAGTTAAGAATAAAAACTGAAAATATTTTTTAAAAAGCTATTAAAATAAAAGAGAGGAAAAGCTCATGTTGTTCATCTGGTCAATGAATTTTTTAATATGATTTCGAAAGCACAGGCAGCAAAGCAAAAATAGGCAAAAGTAATTACATCAGACTAAAAATCTGCACAGCAAAGGAAATAATCAACAGAGCAAAGAGACAACCTATGGAATGGGAGAAAATGTGATATGATAAGAAGTTCATACTCAAAATACACAAGGAACTCTATTTATTAGCATGAAAACAACTTAGTAGCACAAAAACAAATTAAAAAATGGTCAAAGGAATAAATATACATTTTTCAAAAGAAAAAATACAAATGGTCAATGGATGGATACTCAACATTATTAAACATCAGGGAAGCCAAAATCAAAACCACAAGGTATCACCTCACACCTGTTAGAATGGCTATTGTCAAAAAAAATTATAATGATAATTAATAATAATAATAAAATGTTGGCAAAGGGAACCCTTATACAATGTTGGTAAGAATGTAAATTGGTACAGACATTGCAGAAAACAGTATGGAGGTTCCTCAAAAAATTAAAAACAGAATGACTATATAAATTAGCAATTCCTTTCTGGAAATACACACACACACACACACACACACACACACACACACACACACATATATGCATGTATGTGTGTGTGTGTGTGTGTGTGTGTATATATATATATATATATATATATATATATACCCAAAGGGAATTAAATCAGTATCTCAAAAGATACCTGGACTCCCATCTTCATTGCAGCATTATTCACAATAGTCAAGATGCAGAATCAACCTAAGTGTCCATCAAAGATAAATAGACAAAGAAAATGTGATGTATATATATTACATATATTGAATTTATTATGTATATTTTATTAGAGATGTTATATGCACATTATGTGTGTAATAAAATATTGTTCAGCCTTAAAAAAGAAGGAAATTCTATTATTTGTGAAGACATAGATGAACCTGGAGGACATTATGCTAAGTGAAATGAGCCAGACAATGAACAATAAATACTGCAGGATCCCACTTATATAAGGAACACAACATTAAGAATCACCCATTCTGCACTTGAAAAATTAGGACAAGATGATTGGTTGTCCTAGTTGGGTAATTCTATATAGATGAGAGTGAGCCACACTGATACAAGATTTGTTTGTTTGTTTGTTCATTTTAGTTTATTTCTTTAGTGTATGAAGCTAAAATTTTTACTTGACCATTTTCTTTCTGGAGAGTAATCTATTAAAACAGATGGAATAACAACAGAAGTTTGGGTGTTTTCCAAAATAATGGCTAAAATTCAGAATGATTTAGATGACTACATTTGTGTGTGTGTGTGTGTGTGTGTGTGTGTGTGTGTGTGTGTGTCTTTAGGCATGGGGCTATCACTTCTATTTATCCCCTTTATAATAATTAATTTAGTAAGTTTAAAGAATTATTATGACAGTTTCTCTAAAATGTTAACACTATTTAGACAGTTAGTAAAAAAAAATCCCAAAGGAAATAAACCAAATGTCTTAGACATTTAAAATTGACTATAAACAGTAAAATCCCCTCAAAATATTTTTATAAAATAGTGGCTTTATGTTACTTTTCCTATATTATATTAAATAATGTAAAAAAGTAAAAAGCATTCACAATTATCAAATGATTTAAAAATTCTTGATACCTTTACATAATATATAAAATAGTATCTAGACACTCTGGGGGCTGGACCTAGTAATCTGTTCCACATGCCCTCCAGGTGATTCTGATAATGCTCATACTTGAAAATCACTGGTCTACATGCCTTCACTAGTCACACATCTGTTTTCTCCTCTTTCGTCCTCACCCAAGCTCTACCATATATTTGTGGTTTACAAAAAATGTTGAACAAAATTTTCATATCCCTGCTCAACATTCCTGATTAGTCTTTCATAGTTGCCAAAATATTTGATAAGGTCAATTTTTGGTCTGGAACAAATGCATAATAAACGTCATATATATTATTTTGAGAAAGAGATTTCTAGTTGTTTTGTTATTTTACCATATTGATTTTCTCAAAGCCTCGGGGTGAAGTTCAATAGTTTCTCCCATTTCTGTCATTTAGAAGGGAAAATTAGCCAAATATATGTTTGTCAAGAATTTGCCCACAATCCCCATTTATATTTATTTGAGAGTACATATATATAATTTGTTGTAAAGAAAGTTTCTGTAAAACATATTTCACTTACAGCACCTAATACCTGCATTTCTTAGTGTAAAAAAATAAAGGAGCACTATTTGTTAGACCATACTTCTATTTTCTTCACCATCGCTATTTAAAAAAAAATGTTTAATAAGAATTAATTAACCGTGTGTCGACATAAGATGTGATGGGAACTGAAACATCTCAAAAGTTACCTTCTAATTAAATGCACCAGTCTAAGCAAGTAATCAAAGCTGTCACTAAACTTCAAATCTGAGTTGTATAGTAAATGCAGATGGAGATCACTTAAGTAAATGGAGATTAAGATATGCATATTACATGAAGAAATTTTTTTATTTAAAATTAAGACTGAAACATGTTTCTTCATATTCATATAACTTTGATTTTAAACACTTTAAAAATTTTATATATACACTGTGCAAATCATCTTATGGTGAAATGGTGAAATGAATACCCAGAATCCTATATGTACTTCTATAACCTGAAACTATGTCTCCCTTTGGGCCATAGTAAAAGTTTTGGGTTGAAATTATTATTAAATTCAAATCTCTTTATGGAGATATAATGTAATATCCAGATATACATCCTGAAAGATATTTGAATTAATTATAATATGTATGTATACATATTATATATATATTTACATATGTAAATCTATGTATGATATATAATTATTTTTTAATAAACTTTTGTTTAAATAAAATAGTAGATTCTTGTAATTAACATTGATTCCTTTTTATTTTATTTTTTACTTTTAAGCCATAATTGCCATAATTGTGTTTATGGCATTCTTTGACCATATTTTAATGGAGCATGTAGTAATGTAGAAAATTTAGCTATTCTGTACAATGAAAAATTTAAATTTATACTTTTTAACTATATATACTCCTATTTCCTAAAAATTCTATATATTATTTTACATTATTTACATTATTACATTATTCTTTTCAGCATAAGATGTATGAGGTTATCTTAAACGTTTGATGGTTTTGATGGACAAGGCTCTTCCATCAATTTTCTGTTAGAATTAATTTTCGTATCTGTACTTCTGTGCTCTTTTAACATAAGAGGCTAGAAGCTGCAACATTTATTTTCCAGACCTCATTGTGAGTTGGTTTCTGTTTAGGTTCTGCCAAAGGGATGAGCTGGCTAGATAGAGACTAGAAAACAAGATGAAGATGAAAAGTAGTTTGTTTTCAGTTTTTGCAGTGCTGCAAGGAAACTATTATAGGCTACTAAGGGCCCCAGAAACATTGGAGATCCCAACAGTGACCACTGAGTCCCTCCTGACCCAGGGTTGTCGATGAGCCTTTAGCAGCATAAGTAAACGATCATGATCCAGCAGCACTATTGGCAGCAACAGCTGGTATCAGCTCTGACAAATTGACAGCTATGGAACTTTAGAAGTTTTGCTATTTTATTTTCTTTAGTTAAAACTCATTTCTCACATGTGCTCCTCCAGCCCTTCCAAAATCTTTAAAAACTTTCTATATGAGTTCTTTCTCTGCTTGAAATATCTAGAATAGTTTCTTTCTCAGACTGAAAACCTATGAATGAGAAAAACTTGGCTTTTTACCTTGAGACACTTAGAAAATAAGACTGATGGGTATATGTAGACCTCACACTGTGTCCATCATTGTAAATACTTTCTAGTCTCTCAAGTCTAGGTTATTCACATAGATAACATCCAGGACCCTTCCCATTATATATCTACACACTATTCTAAGTATCCCTTTATTTACCTTAATCTCCCACTGGATCAGGGTTGTCAAACTATTAGTTTAGGCTTTGCAGGTTATGAGATCTCTGTCACAATTACTCTATCAGTACAGCATGAAAATAACAATAGACAATAAGAATGACTATGTTTCAATACAATTTTATTTACCAAAATATTTAGTGAAAAGATTTGGCTCATGAGTTGTAATTTGCTGATCCTTACACCAGATGGTTAGCTAAACATGTCTATTTTTATTCACTACTGTAGCCTCAAATAGTAGAACAGCCCCTGGCCAATGGTAAGCATGCCACCCCTAGTAGCTGAATTTAATCTGAATTCTGTATAGAATTTGGTTTAGCTTTCAATAAACAAGCAAACAAATACAAATCAGTGGTTTAAATAAGGTAAGAGCTTATTTCTTTGTCACATAAGAGAATTCTGAAGGTAGACCATTCAAAATTGGTATCCCAGCTTCACTGTTCTCACTGTTTTAAGGCACTGGATTCCAGCTATATACTCTACCATCCTCAAAATGTGGGTTTTATTCTCAAAGGGACTTCATTTATGCATGAATAAAGAAGGGAGGAAGTTCATTTAAGGAGACCTCCTGGAAGTCCAATATGTGTTCACGTACATGAAATTGTCCAGGACTTAGTCACATTTGGCTATAAGAGCAGATAGGAAATGTTAAGGTTGTTAAGAAAGGAGTACTGAGTTCAGCTAAAAATTGCAGTCCAATTACAAAGGTAAAAAGGGGAAATGGGTGTTGGCATTTAGCACGCATATTAATACCTGTTGTAGGGGGTTGCTTGGTATTTTGTTCCAATACCATATCTATGTCAGAAAATGAAACTCAATATCATCTAACTGAAATGGCTGAAATGTGGCAGTGGGAAAAACCAAATGTCCTTCATAGTGTTTCTTCCCACAATATGATTATATTAATTCATAAACATAAAAATATTACTCAAGCAGTTTCAAGACATATTTTAAATAATACCAGAAGTTCACAAGTAAGTAACCTCCCTAAAATTTTCATTTCAGGATTAATGTGCTTGCATTTACTCTAATCTCTCATTCTATACTTTAGAAAGACAAATAATGTTTGTGTTATTCAGCACTGCCCATAATTTCCAAAGCACTGATTTTATGCATGAAAGGCAGCCTGAAACATGCATAATTACAAATGTTTACATATGTTTCCAAACTCTAAGCTAGAGCAAAGAATTACTCTTGAGACTTACACAATTGTCCCATTTATCCCATTTGTTTGTTTATACATTGTTCTTGAATTATATGTAAACATACACAATAACAACAATGTTCTAATATCTGACATCTGTCAGATGGTGAAGTTAGCATGCAAGAAATGACATTGACCTTTATAAATAATGAATATTCGATCTTCCCAAGAAGATTTAAAAAAAAAACTCGTTAAATCTAATTTGTTTTAATTAATGGGTCCCTTTTTTTTCTTATAAATTTTGTGGGGTTTTCTCCATTCATGTTGTATTTGAAAAAAATATAGATATATCTCTCTCTTTCTCTCTCTCTCATCTCTCTTCCACCCACCTCTATAATTATCTATTATCATCTATCTATCATTTATCTATCATCTGTCATCATCATTATCATCTACCTATCTATCCATCCATCGTCTATCTCTTTATCTATGTTTGTAAATTTAGACCTTACTCAATAATCATGAATCTCTTTTACTTTTATATTATTTCAATACTCAAATTTTATATTTTATAATTCCTTTATTTAAAAACAGAAACATTTAGACCTCCATTTGTTAGGTCACCATTTTTACCATAATGACCCTGCATAATTTTAGGAATCTAAGACCTTAATGTAAGTTCACTAATGCTTTTTTAAAAATATTAGTTGAAGAGAAGGAAATAGTTATTCTATAGTACCTGTTACTGGATTTATCTTATTCCTCTTCCATTCTCAAACATTTGGCACTTATAAATGAACAACTGACCTTTATTTTGGGAAGACGTTATAGAAATAGCAGCAGTCCTCTAACTGTAATATACAGAATAATCACACACAGAGCTTGTAAAAATACAGATTCCAAGTCTTTGTTCTAGAGGTTCTGATTTAGTAGAAATAGGATTTTGCCAAGAAATCCGCATTTTTAAATAGACAGTGCCTTGTGATCCATGTTTTTAGAGTGATGGGGCAAATATGTTTTAAGTTTGCTTGACTACCACTGTTCATATCAATTTCTTCATGTGAAGCTTGGTTTGTGTGTATGTGTTGTTTTTTTTTGGGGGGGGAGGGTGATTTGGTGTGTGTGTGTGAGAGGGTTCTTTCTTTCTAAATTAGCATCTTTGATTTTTTAGGCTATTGCTCTGAAACATCTTCTCTCCACTCTCTCTCTTCCCTTAAAACCAGTTGACCAAATTACACTGAACAACATGAGTGCCAAAGTTCTTTCAGCAGGGCCGAGCTGTGTTTACCACCTAGAAAGTATAAGGCACAATTAGGATAATGGCAGAATGTGGTGAAGCTGAATTGCTTAGCATTAGTTTCCAGTACTTTTATCTTCCATTTATGCCATGGTTGTTTCCAACTTTGTAGCCCACTTCCAAGACTTGATGCCCCAGGGACATCCTGATGACCTGAGAGCCTGGTATCTTTCTCCTTTAGAAAGAGTTTCAGTATTTTTATATAATGAGAATGAAATACAGTTCTTAAAAGCCATACATATCTAAATACTATGGAAAAATTAACTTGTTCTATTAATTTCTGACTATGCTATGTGTTCCATGGTTTTATAGAATTCTAGTAAGCACTTAAAACTCTATTCTTATCCCAGTGTAATGTTATTTACAAACCAGTGTTGACTATTGAAAGTCCATATTCCTTCACGTATATCAGATTACTGGGGTCATAGCCATTTTCTCAAAATTACTTGATTTCAACTTTGAAAATTGTAATTTGTGTGATATTCATATATGTTATGTGAGTTCTTAGCCATAACCTCATGAGAACTCTCATTAGTTTTGAATGTTCCCAAATATAGCCAGTATAAATTGTTTCATGACACTACGTTATTAAAAAACATAAATCAAGATAGGAAGAGAGTTAAATTAAATATCCCTAACCCCCCACTACCAGACTAAGGGAACATAAAATGACAGTTAATTATGGGAATCCACTCCCTTTACTATGTCCAAAAAACTCAGTGACTCAAAGGTGCTCCTAGGACTACAAAGCCAAAAACACTGTTTCTTTTTGTCTTTGGCTAAGGGAGAAAGTAGTAGCCTATTCAGAAGCTGTGCTCAAGATTTCAAGGCGGTACCTACCCACTGGCAAAGGAATCTATGGTTTAAGGCAGAGTTAAAATGAAGGGAAAGAGTACATGATTTGGAGAATATATACTCCAACTTAAGGAAGCAGAGCACAAAAAGAATAGAGAAAATGTCTATAACTATAAGCCTAGAAAAATAATTTAGTCCTATGGTCTTGTTACAGGCATTTCTGTAATAGAGTCAGCAAACTATAATCTAAAGTTGCTAAAATAATAGCATAAAAATATATATACTACCTTGAAGGATATCACCATTCATCAGAACTGCCACCTAGAGACCTGGAAAAATCTCTCCTGAAAACTAGCTAATAAGCTGACCTCAGTTGTTTATTAAGACTTTATCTGTACTGCTCCAAACAAAGAGTGAAAAATTTTTTAATAAATAAATATTTACTCTCTGGTAAGCAAACACTTGAAAATGGTAAGTGGCATTGCTCAAGGACACAATCCCTATTGAGAAATGAATGTTTTACATGTCCTTTCAGGCTGGTATGAACTCCTCTGCTAAGAGTTCTAACTCTTGCTAATTAAAATCACGTGTGGTAAAGCTGGCTGGAGATGTTTGTAGCAATATTCTTGGCAACAACCTCATTGAGTCCCATGCATTCAATAGGTATACCACAACTCTCTGTCTCTGCATGCACTTTATATCTTTTCATGGGATGTCACCAGACTGTATTTGAGGAATCCAGCTCCAGGCCCAAATCCTCTATGCGCTCTTTCTTGTCTGACCATAGACAATTACAAGGCTTTGCCTGGCAGCTCTCAGGGTGGGAAGAAGCTGTCCTCCCCATACAAGACTTGGTGTGTGGTCAGAGCATTACAATTTTCTGGAGGGAGGTGCAGTCAAGGATTCATGCTTATATATACACCCTGCATTCCTAGCCCAGATGCCTCTGTTTGGCGGCCTCTTTATTGAGAAACCTTGAGTTAGACACTTTTCTCACATAGCACTTATCTACCCCAGCACTTCTCTACTCCTACTCTCTCCCTCCCATAGCCTTGTAAGATCATGAGACAACAAGTGATCATCAGCAATGAACATCTCCCTATCTGTACTGATCCACTGGATCTACCATGACTGGTACTGTTCTATAGAAAAAAAAAAATGGAGTATTAGAGAGCTGGTGCCTATTTTTGATTCTTACTTATACTGTATTACTAAGTGAATAGTGTTTTGATTATTACCTTTAGTATGGCTTGTTGTTCTAACTGACCACTTAGAAACCTGGCAGCTTGACAGTAGTGTAAAACACACAGGTCTCTTCCAAGGTAATGAGGGGATTAACAAGATAGCTGAGAAAATGGGTATGGAGCTAATGTTCCCCTTCTTTATCCAACTAGTGACTAACAGAGACAATCAAGTTTTTATCTACACTGAGGCTGGCCAACTAATTATTTAAGAATGTGAGATTTATACTTAAAAGGGAAAAGACATGAGCAGTGTGCTACAAATTGCATATTTCATTGATGCATATTCTACTTTCTTAACAAAGATCAAACCACTCACACTGAATGCCTCTGATGAAATTAAGCCAGGACTTTATATTTAGCTTACAGGAAATAAGTAGCTAGAGGGAGAGCACACATTTAATATCCTCCTACTGGCATGAGAGAACAACAACAATTTTTTCTTCAGTGCTATGTCTTACACCTATAAGCTCAACCCAGCAGCTGGAACCCAAAGAGTATTGGGAAAGAGAGAGGGAAAAGAAGCAAGGGAGAAAAGTGGATTCTCTGAGGTTTCTTTGCATTAGCAACAAAGTATATGGCTGCCCACCCAGAGGCCTCAACCTAGTTCTACAGGTCATCTTATTTATCTATAGATGACCCTTTAACAGCTTGGGTTCTCACATATAGATGCACACAGCCAAGCAAGTTGTGCCATTCCTGACTCTAGGGCACTAACCACAATACTCTCAGATTTAATGGGCACACAGATTACCTGGAATCTTGTCAAAATGCAGATTCAGAGTCAGAAGATCTGAGATGGAGATCTGAAATTCTGTATTTCTAACATGCTCCTAGGATTGATATCATTGCTGCCAGTCATATAGACTACGGTGAAAGGCGACCCCTGGATTTGTGCATGGTACAATTTGCACAGATATTTACAGAGACCTGGTCTTCAGCACTTGAGATACTGCAAATCATGTTACCTACTATGCTTTTCGTAAACTTTTTTAACCACTAAAATAAAAAAGGAAACAAAGTTTCCTCCATTTTACCTACCACATTCTTTCTACCACTCTTACAAAATCCAGCTCCTTGCTAGTCTAATTTATTACTCTTTTATTGCTCTCACTCTTCACAGGGACCAAGCAACTCACACTTTATGAAATTGGGTTACACATAAAATATTAAGGCCTGCTCAGATCCTCTTGTGGCTATCTGCTTGGCTTTTTATTTTTGTCTGGCATAAAGTGTAGTGTTTTAGTGTCTCAGCCCTAATATTATACAATTGACAATCACTGCAAGTTCAAGACATAAAAAACTAGCTTGAAAGCTAAAGACTTGGTTTAATAGAACAGACTTTTGCTTCCAGCCATAACTGAGCAAGAGAAATCACATTTATTAACCAGCCTTACACAATTAAAAACTGACAAAATGTAAGAAACAACAGTTTTCAGATATTAGACAACTGGCAGCACAGTTCAGGCATTCTGGAAGGAAGAAAAATAAGCAATAAGAGCCCTATGATTGTCCAAGTTGCAGAAATAGAGTTAAGCATTTGAAGAGGCAAACATTATGAATTTAAAGGATCTAGTACAAGCAAGCAGAGCTGCACCAATAGAACTCTGAAAATGTGAAGCAGATTCTCCTTGAATCAGCAGCTGAGTTCTGACTGACAAATACATGTAGGGATGGAGAGAAAAAGAGGCAGAACAGCTACTGAGGCTCATCTAGAGTTGGTAGTAGATCATGTTTTCAAGAATGAAAAAAATAGGGGCCATCAGGCAAAGTACTCAGAAAGTCATCGCATATGTAAGGGGGTCAAACAAGGCCAGGCTAGCTGTTACTCTAATCCTGCCTAAAATAGTTTCAATGATCATCCTTAAAAGACTCAATCTGTTTTTAAGTAACTTAATTGTGTCTTAAAACAAAGATAAAAAGTATTTAAAGGAATACAAGAAAATTAACATGTATGAACAGAATTTCACAATTCTTGGCATCCTATGAAAAATTACCAATACTGCAAAGAATCAGAAGGGTAGGGCCCATATGACCCAAATAAAAGTTAGTTAATAGAAATGAACTCATAATGATACTGATGATAGGAAAACTAGACAAGGACATTAAAAGAGCTGCTATAAATATACAGCATATGTCCAATAAGTTAAAGAAAAGCATGTTCATGTTAATAAGAGATACTGAAGATATTTTCTAAAAAGCCAAATCAAACTTCAAGAGTTAAAAACTACAGTATCTCAGATAAAAAATACACTGATTGATATCAAGAACAGATTAGATGCTGAAGAATAAAATATTAGTGAACTTAAAGCTGTAGTTACCCAATATGACATAGAACCTGAAAATAATATAAAGAATATTAGTGAAATATGGGGACAAATCCAAGAAGCTTAACATATTGGATTCAAAGTTCTATAAAAAAAGGAGAAAATAGTTGGAAAAAATGGCAAAAAATTCCAAATTTAATAAAATTTTAAACCTACAATTCCAAGAATTTCATGTAAACCAAGCAGAAGATATATTTTAAAATTATACAAAGACACATCTAATTAAATTCCCTCATAGAAAAGTTGATCTGCAGTGTAATTTTTCATAAAATGGAATAGTATAAGATGATCTTCTTACTCACATTATTTTCCATAGGTTGCATAAAAAGAAAAAAAATGATATAATTCTACTAATGAAGAAACTTTTATTTATTATTTAAATAAATTTATGTTAGAATAAAAGCTCAAGCTTAATACTGAAATACCATTGCTTCCAATTCTACTGGCACACAATTGGATTACATTTGTATTTTCAAATTAGCCAGCTTATTATAAATTGGAAGAAAGAAAACAAACAAACAAACCAAAGAAAACAAAACAAACAGAAAAGACTCCCTTGCAGTATTAGATAATAATAAAAAGTTGTATTCCTACCTTTCCTGGGTAAACTCTCATATGGAATTTGAAACCATTAAAATAAATTTTTATGTGGGGAGGGAGGAATAAGATTTCTATCTTTCCTTTGATAATTGCATATCATCCTTCATGTTAAATTTAGTTATGTTCATTCTGTTCATTTATATTTTGCTCCATTTGAAGCAACAAATACTGAATGCACACAATATATAACTGTTATAGAGTCTCAAGAAATATTAAAAAACAAAACAAAAACATTCTTCCCTAAAGTATATTCTAGAATTTGACACACTTTTCTTGACTATTTTAAATAAGCAGAACTGCCATTAAGTATTTTGATAATATATTATAAGAAAAAATTACAGTAAACTGTCTTTTATTTTTAAAAAGAGCTCTTTTTTTTCAGTCTCATGTCTGTTGAAGATCAGGGAAATTGTGACTCTCATAATAATATGAAATAAACACTTGTTAAAGATTGTATTTAACCCACTAATTAGTAAGAGAAACAGTAAACTGTTAAAATAGTAAACTAAAATTCTATAGATTAATATTTTGAACAAAATTTATTTGAATTGCCATGAGCAAGAATCATTTACAGTGCAATGTAATGCACTTCCAGGAGACAGTTGCATTACTTCAGTTTTCTCCAAGAAACTTCTGTCTATCATAGGTGGCCACTCTTATAGAATCAAATAATACTAAAGGGTCAGTTATACCATGTCCAGCATTCCATTAAAAGTACAGCCAGTGATCTCTTTGCACATTTGAAAGCCTTGCACAGATTTCTAACTTAGCGTTTTGCCTTTATATTAATGCTGTGAAGATTTTGCTAAAACTCATTACAGCATCACACTTGATTATTAGAAAAAATATATATATTATGATGATTTTTTAAATTGATTTCTCATGAAATTGAATCTCAATGAAAGAAAAAATAAGGTGCATTCTAGAGAGAAAAGCCTTAACAATTACTTATTTAAAATTGTTATTAGCTCAGAAAAATTATAACATACAGATTCTCAAATAATAACTAGACTGTGACTCCAGCTGAAATATATATTGATGTCTGGGAGGTAAAGATATTAACTGCTTTCCCAAGTTAGAATTATATTAGCTAATTTGAAAAAAGGCAAGGAAAAGTTTATTCACTAAATTTTAATCACTTCCTAAGTTTCAAGGTAATATATCAAAAAGTAACTATAATCAGCTATCTCTTATTTTGCTTCAATAACTTTTCCATACTTTCTTTTACAGGTCAAGAACTACAGCATGAAATGTGATTATTTAATTTCCTGTGTTTTTTTTTTTATTTTTTTGAATAAAAACCAAGTGATTTGATTACTATAAAAATAGCATATTTTAATTTTGATATTTACTGTTAAAATTACAAATGTAAATAAAGATATAAATTTGAATTCTTTTTTTCTAACACTTGCCTTTGTTTTTCTTGGTACCTCTTGGATACATATTGCAAATTCTATGTCAACATCTAAATGTAAGAAGAGTTTGGTTTTTTATTACTCTCATTTTATTTCTGACTATTTTAAGCATAACTGCAATCTGAAGTTTTGCAAAATTTCATGATTATTTATCTTTATTTTTTTTCTGTACTACCCAATGACTATGTCAGAGTGCAAAATACAATTTCAACCTTTAATGTGTTGTTTTAATACCCACTCAAGGAATCTATTAGAATCACCTTATCTTTATCTCCCCATATTGTTTGGTACAGACCCAGTAATTTCTTTTCCCTACGACAAGACTGAGTTAATCCATCTTGTCCACTAACACAAAGTATAAGAAATCTTTCACAGGCAATTAAAGTGACAGAAAAATATATTACTCTCCCCTCAACTTCTTTAGGATGCACCTTGTGAATTGCTTTCTCTGGCACCTCTATGCCAACTTTGTTTCTCCTCTCTGTGACTACAGAGTAGTTTCATTTCAAGTCACGGATTCTGGATACCAACCAAGCTGGCAAATGAAAAATAACTCAGCCAGGGCCATTTCACCCACCAATGATCTCTGTCTGTGAGATAATTCCTCCCTGAGGTTTCTTTCTCTCCACTACTGTGTTCTTAAAGGCCTAACACAGGACAGCGGGCTGGTAACACTGTCTAAGGTTTCAATTAAGACATGTGGAAATATCAAAGAAGTCAGAAGCAGGCCTCCACAACAATGCTTCATGTTTCACTCTCTATTCTAGTTCAGAGATGGCAAGATGCTTGAAAAATGTAGTTCATTAATCCCCACAACAGAGCCCGGAGGTTGAGAGGACAGAGAGGAAGCCAACAACAGGATCAGGTTTGAATAGTCTCTCTGTTGGTTGTACACATTTGGAATTGACTGTGAAATCTATGTGGACATACTGAACCCTCTGGTTAACCTCATGGTGCAAATGCGTTGATCAAAGGCACTCTGTCAGTATCTGATTAAGAGCCATGTAAGAGCATTGAAGACATTTCCTTCTGGTTAACAACTCTGATTACAGGGGGCTCCTGGAGTGAGTTTTCCTGTAAGCAGTCAAGCAGGTCCCCAGGCTCCAGCTGGAGCTCTAGGGTTTCCCAATGGCAGAGCTTCCTGTTGCTGAAGGCTTCAATTCATTCACAGCTTGTAAATCAGTAGCCTGTAAATCAACAGATTGAGCTACTACTGTTTAAAACACAGTTTCCTCAACAACTTTCCTTCTGGTTTTGTTTTCATATACCAAGGATGTGAAAAAAAGTGTCCAATGTTTAACACCTGGACCGATGGGGACTCAGCGGGAGAGATATGTTACATCAAACTTTGCAGTTTTGTTTTTGTTTCAGTGGAGCAAAAATTTAGTGGCTAAAGTCAAGATAGCATTTACTTAGAGAAATGATAGCAATATATTTAGAAAAAACTGAAAATTATAAACACTGCATGCATCTCAGCAATTTTTAATGTCTGATAAGAAATATAAAGCTAAAACTGGAATTAGAATCAAGACATATTTATTGATTTTCTTGTATTAAACATATGTAGATAATAGTTTGAAATAGATGTAACATATTTAATCCAACTATTTTGAACATTTTATATGACTTAATACCTATCGAAACAGGATTAATAGCTAGAGGACTAGTTAATTATAGAAAATTTGCTGTTGTTAATGAACAGCTACATAGGGTAAAGCACCAAAACACAGATACTTGAAAATGTATCAAACTTCTAAGTTAATGGCTTCACCTATTATTACTGATTGTTTAAGATGGAAATAGCAGGTATCATATAATCTATAAAATATTGTAGTAAGCTTTTACTCATTGTTGAAATGTCTATTTGAGAGAGATAGAATTCTGTGAAAAAATTACTTGTAAATTTTAATATTATGTTAAAAGTCAATATTAAGCATTGATAATTTGTATCTAAGAAAATTAGTAATTCCATTTTGTTCTGGTTCCTCTAAATGCAGCAAAATTCACATAGAAACAATCTATGTCCCTTAGTTTGAAAGTATTTATATACTGATTGTATTAATATGGTTGTCTCTAGGCCTTCCAATGAAGAGAATTTTGGAAACAATCCTTTGAATAACATCAGTAGTAGTAATGTATCCTTTGAACACACTTAGATTTAAAGGCTGATCCAGACTCTTGGAAAGAAGTTTTCATAAGCCAGAAATTTCTCTCTGGGATAGAGTACAGGTGTGGAATCTTTCTCTATTTTCATAAGGAAGGCTAAGACAGCTGTGTAGATGGTCACATAGTACTAGCACATAGCGTTGCCATTGGGGGATTTGTTCTAACTTCCTAGAATGGGGAAGTGTAATTCTCAGGGAGAAAACTTTATAGAGAAGGTCAAAATAGGTAGTCAGTTAGGGCCCATATGTTATTTGTAGGTGAAATTTTTTCTTTTCAGCTTGAAGGAGATGACTCTCAAAAGAGTCGAATGACTTGCATATACATGTACAATTAAGTTTGTAAATGACAAGTCATACATTTTTCAACTACTAGTCTCTGATCATTTTTATCTACTTGTTCTCCCCTGCAAACCTTCTCTACTTCGCTATCTGTCATTTCATATACTTAACAATACTTTAAAGAATTCCCACTCTTTCAAGAATAATTTGTCTTAAAGCTTCAAGTTTTTATTCATTATTCAGACCACATAAAAGCCTTAAAATAAAAATAGAGTGCCTCTTATCTCATCTCATCCATGAAAACAATAATTGTTGTACTTTATATGCTCTGTCCCCAGATGCCTAATATATAGGTTGCTCCCTGTTTATTCTTGCTCATATAGATGGTTCAAAGCTGTTGTCATGCTGCTGTCGCTTAACTACCTTTCTTTTATGACATTCTTTGTGTCTGTTTATAGCAATGATATCTCTGACTCATTATAGTTAACAGCAAAAATACTCTTTTTAATTGATCAGAGCTCTTTCTGCTTTCCTTGTTATAACTCGT
Organism: Cynopterus sphinx; assembly: GCA_030015415.1. Lineage (NCBI taxonomy): Eukaryota > Metazoa > Chordata > Mammalia > Chiroptera > Pteropodidae > Cynopterus > Cynopterus sphinx. Next base: position 74,995,490 of record CM057380.1, on the reverse strand, counting down.
GTTTGACTGCCCATAATTCTCTAATTACTAAACGGTCATTAAAAATATTCCTATATCCTAGATCTCATATATCTCTTAGAATTCTCACATTTCTTCCATTTAATCTATTTGATTAACCTATCTGGCTGTGTATTTGCTAGGTGAGTCCCAGGTTCCATCTTTCACATCAATTCATTAGAAACTTCCTAGAAAACAAACAAACAAACAATAAGAAATGAGGTAGAAATCAGCAACTGGAATCATTACAAGTTCATTTCTTCTGTTTTACAAAATATGTCATCAGTAACCCAATCCATGTCCATATTGGGCAAAATTCAGCATCTCAATAATTTAATTAAGATTGTGGCATAGAGTTGCTTCCAATCTTTCTGTATAAAGAAAACATTGACAACACATCTGGATTTTCTTGTGATTCATTCTGGTCCAAGAAACAATACTCTATACCAGACTTATGTTTGAAGCAATCTTTCCAAATGCAAGGCTAAATTTTATATATAAAACTTCCTGCCCACATCCACCATTGGAAACCTGTAAAATCTGAACAAAAGAAAAACATCTATGAATATCAGGCTATAGCCTGAGACATTGAGTTAGAAGAAGCACAGTGGGTCACAGGGAATGTTACTTTCCTTTTTGAAGTAGAAGATTGTTTTCCAAATGCACAGTTGACAAGGAGACTATGTGTGCACAAGAGAGGGTCCAAGTGAGTTAGTTTTACCATGAGGAGACAGAGCACTTATGGGGGTATACCATGTCTATGAAGAAGTAATTCTTGAAGGATACTCTTCTTTCTAATTGATGTAGAAAATAGCTGACTTAGCAACAATTTCAACCTTTATTTAAGCTACAATAAAATGTCTTTTTTTGAATTGCATATTTAAAAAATAAGTAATTTACATGGCAAACTAGCATGCCTATATTCATAGAGGCTGATGATGTAAGGATGTTTTAAAGAAGGTGACAGTGTGATTTATCTAGTAAATACCTGGACAACTCAGCTTAAATAAGTGAGAGAAGAACCAAGCACATCTTGTGTAGACTCCTACAGAAAGTCTTCTTAGTTTATAGGTAATGGCAAAGAGATCCAAATTTCTAGAGCCTAAAAGAATACAAGATGTTGGGAGAAATAAGATCAAACATTTTGATTGCCACTTTATAGGAAAGAATGTTTGACGTATGGAAGTAAAAAATGTGGATATGATCACTGCCACACCTGGATTACATTATTTATGTATTCATCTTTTTTACTCCTTATTGAATTTCCTGCAGTTATTATCATTAGTGAAATAGTTGCTATTACAACATCCTTTAGTATCTTCAAGTCTTGAAAACTTGCTTCTGGTTGACACTTTACTTATCCTCATAATCTCAGAGGTTTACCCCCTGGCTGTACTGCAGATAATTAGGGCAATTTAATCGAGGTCCTTCAAATTTCTTATCAACTTTTCTATTACATTTTAAACTTTATAAATTTTGCTGACTCCTACCTACTTGCATGAAAATATATTTATGTCTTTCCTTTTAAAAAGAGAAAACACACTCAAAGATTAATTGAAGCATTGATATTTCTCTTTGTTAATTGTTATAAAATTGATTCTGTTTTTCTTCATCTTATAACAAATATAATAAAAACAATCTTTTCATGTTGTCAGAGTTCTTCAAGATATTCTTTATATGGTACAATGTTAGGTCTTACATCATTTCTTGAAGAATTTCCGCAAATTTCAGCCTTTAGGGATTTTATCTCAAAAACATGTCTGTAAGTTTTATATCACTCTCACAGATATTGTTTCTTAATCCCAAGAGTCACACAGCCTTACATCAGTAAGATTATAGGAGATGTTTTACTTAATTTCTACCTTTGAAGGAGGTAGTATTATCTTCTTATAATTTAAGATGTAAAAGATAAATAACTTGTCCACTTACCTCTATGTGTAAGTGAAGAAAATATTTAATCTCAATTTGTCTTGTTCTATATTTTACATACATCATTAGTTCATAAAGTCCACCAAAATAATCAACAATCTACCAATTATAATTCACTGCAAAATAAGTATAATCTAACAATATATTATGACAAAGAATATTAATTTAATCTTAAATTACAGTAATAAAAATGTGGAGTCACTATCAAAGGAGCAAAAATATATTAATCTCTGAACTTTTAGTTGGTCAAATCCCTTTGGCAGATTTTTAAGAGGATGCTAATAAACAAGAGCTATATTAGTGATAGTGAGAATGATGTAAGACCTAATATCCTATCATATGAAGAATGTCTTGAGGAACCAGGAACATATACCAAAGAAGTATAGACTTAGGAAGAAAGAGAGGCATTCAACACATCCCCAAAAGAGAGAGGTTAAATTTGATATAAATAGCTTTAGAAAGGAGAACAATTGGACCAGGAACCAGAAGACAGCAAATTTTTATCAAAACAAAACTATATTAGAGCTATTAAATTCGGAAAGATTTAAATCAGTGTTAGTTAATTCCTATCACTGAAAGAACATAACAAAAGTTGAGTGGCTAAAGCATGATGTAGAATAAAATCCTTTCCTAAAATAAAAATTTGTCATGTAATTTAAAATGGTTCACTTCTAATAGATGAAACATAACTACAGTAACAATGCCCCTTCTCAGGTTTAGGCCCTTCCCCTAAAGAGTTACCTATGTTACCTGTTACTTATATATTGCTCTAGACATACTGTGTCTCTATACTAGCATTTTACATGATTGGTAATATACTCTACAGACTTTTCTGAACCTTCTTTTTCCCATTACAAATAATTTTATGCCAGAACATAAGACATGTCTTATTTCTCTTAGTTACATAAATTTCCTTTTAATATATAAAGTACAATGGATTGGATTAATACCCTATTGTTTTCAGTCTTGTTTTATAATAAGCATAAAAATATGTTTTGCCTATATCTGAGTATATTATTGTTTTTATTAAATTTTTTGGGGTGACATTGGTTAATAAAATTATATAGGTTCCAAGTATAGAATAATTATAGGATAAGTTTCTAAACATGAAATTTCCCAGTTATAGGAGGTGTGCATTTGAAATTGTGATATTTTTCCTACACAGAAATTTACACTATTCTACACACACACACACACACACACACACACACACACACACACACACACACAAAATGGTACAATTTAAACTTTCATGAAAAAGTGGTTTTTGTTTTATTTCTTTTAACATGAACTTGAACATCTTTTCATATTTTAAAATTAATTTGCATTTTATCTTACCATACTTCTGTTTTCATGCCTTTTACCATTTCATTAATGAGTTGTTGATCTTTTTCCTATCAATCTGCAGGAACACTTTATACATTAAGTAAACAATAAGAATTGAGCTGTCATAATTGTTGCAAATATGTTTTCAAATTTTTCTTTGTCTTTTAATTTTGTTTGTGCCATTTACATAGATTTTTTTAATTAAGTTAAATTCTTCAATCGTTTCTCATAATTTTTAGGTTTAATACCAATGTTAAGCAATTCTACCTCCACATCCTGATTATATAAAACATTCTCTCATTTTTTCTTCAAAAGTGTATTAAGGTTCATTTTTCAAAGTGCTTAAACTTTAGTCCACTAGAAATTTTTGTTATAAAGAGTCAGCTCAGAAAGCTGTTAGTCCTTAACAGTGTTATCAATTAATCGATTTTTTCCTTATTGATATGTAGTAACACTTTTACTGTACAATCTATTCCCTTGTATGTATTGGTCCATCATTCATGTATCAGAATCTATCACGGTTTTCAAATATTTATATATATATATAAATAATTATTTGGGTTAGTTTTGCTCAAATACTTTTATATTTCAGATTCTTATAACTATGATTACATAGCTTCTTATATAAACTGTAGAATCAACTTAGATTAAAAATAAAGTTACTAGTGAATTTGTTTGAATTGTATTAAGGTTTCAAATTAGGCATCACCAAATTCCAATTCCCATGCCAAATCTGGCCCTTTACCTGTCTTTGTAAATGAAATTTTAAGGGACACAGCCAAATTTATGTTTAGGTACTATCCATGGTTATTTTCATGCTCTAACAGAAGAGGTAAGTAGTTGTGACCAAAGCTATATATATATATATATATATATATATATATATATATATATATATATATATAATAAAACGAAAAATATTTAAGTAGTTGTGACCAAAACTATATAAATCATAAAACCAAAAGCATTGAATATTTGAACCTATACAGAAAAATTTGTTAATCTCTGTTGTGGATTAATGTTCCATAGTTCAATATATTTCCAAAGTCTCCAGGTAATCACCAAAGCTCACTGGCTTAACACAATTAAATTGTATTTCTTGTGTCTACTTTTTATTCATAGCAGTTCAGTGAGGGTGGTAATGGTGTAGTCAGTGCTCATAACCGCCACTCAGGGAGCCAGGCTAACACAAGCTTTATCTTGAAATTTGCAACCATAAATTCTATAGGAAAATGTAGTAATAGAAACATGTTAAATCATGCACTGGCATTTAAAGCTCTTTCCTGGAAGTGACACACATGTAACTTCTCATATTTTATTGGCCTAAGCAAGTCATATGGCCATATTTAACTTCAAGGGAGCAGGAAAGTCAATTCTACATACTCAGAAGAAAAAAAGAGAAGAAAAGTTTTGTTGGAGTGTTAATGACTACCATAATTAATGTAAGGAGACCTGTCGTTTATTGAATATTAAGACATCTTTTCAAGAATATTTTGGGTGTGAAAAAATTATTAAAATTGTATATCAGACATTTAATAGTATATTTGTTTATTTCCCTCAAACAGCTCTTGAATAATGTTTGTATGTTTACTGCTCAGGACTGTTGTTTCTGTTACTAATGTAAATAGGATTTACAACTGCTTATTGTTTATATGTTGAAAACCATTAATTTTATGTATTACTCTTTATTCTTAGCCATAATATCAAAGACTATTATTGCTCTTAGTGACCTTTTTAAGTATCCCCCTTGGATTTTCTAGGTACTCAATAATTTCTTGAGAAAATCATCATTTTGTCTTTGACTTAGCTCATATTTAAGGTGCTTTCAAAGTCCAAATTTCCACAGTATGCTTGACCTGAATTGATATTCTACAGTTCCTGGCTTCATTCATTGATTCATTGATTCATTCACTCATTTAATGCCCAATTAGTATTTAACATATAAAGAATATTCTCTTATGCACTACAGATTGAAAGGTGAATAAAGTACCTTTGTAAGTACCAGCTTTAAAGATCTTGTTTTATATAGGCAGAAATATTAATAAATAACTATACCAATATGGAAATCTTATAGGTAAGATAAAAATAACATCATATGGAAAAATTTAGTAAAGCATGTCAGATTTAGTATTGATATTTAGCAATAAGTGCATAAATATTGTAATGTTTTCAAATCAGTTAAGTTATTGTAAAACTATTACTAAAATATAATTGAAAATAAACAGTCATATCTTAAAATCTTTGTGTCATTTTTTTAGTTTTTATTTTACCATTTGTGAACTATTAATTTTAAAATATCATGGACAGTATAGCTTCTTTTAAATTTTTTTGCAGCAGTACTTAGTATTATTGTACCTTCAGTGAACTTTCAGTTAATTGTAACTGAATTTGTTATTAGCACCCTGATAACTATTTCATTGAGCTCAGAATTCTGCTAGGAGAAAGGAGAGATCATTGAGAGCTAAAAAACATAAACATCTTAGCAGGTATAATGATATTTTCAAATTATCAATACCATGGTTAGAGAAAATAACCATGGTAATAACCATAATTCTATTATGAATCCACTTGCCTAACCCTCCTACATTATGGATTTTATTTTTTAGATTCATGACTGAAGTAGGTGACTTGACAAAATTCAAGGACATTTAGAAATATTTACTTTGCCAGAACCAGTTCTGAAATATCTTTTCCATTAGCAAGAGACTCACAGTTCTGCTTCTGTTTCAGAAGTCTGAGTGTGATTTGACAACTGATTCTTTTGCAGTTCCCTAGAGAATCTAGATAAATTGAGAAGAAAACAATCATCATAAATCATACATAATGTTTTGAGACTTAAAGTTTTTCTTATAAATCAAAGGTTATTTCAATCATGACACTTGAATGACATAACAATAAGATACATGGACCTTTAGTTATCAAACCAAGGTGGTCTCTATGGAGGGTAGAGATTTTAAGTTGCAATATGTTGCTAACAAATTGCGGTTAAACAGTGGGTCACATTAGGAGAAAAACTGTCTCATTTTGATCACTATTATTTCATTAAGTTGAGATTGCAGTAAAGTTTAACAGGATTACAGAAAAAATCATACAAATTGATTACTGAACAGAAAATATATACAGCAGTAGATCTCTGCTCTAAGATTTTTCCTTAATTATTTGCAATTTTATTATGAAAACACATATTATTATGGAGGATCTGGTGGTACAGTCAAAGGTAATAGGTCAGGTATACACACAATGTTTTTAGTTAAGTCTTAGAGACCTAATATTTTAACTGTCAAAGACTTATACATGTTGAAGTTATGTATTTCCAAAAAAAATTCCAAAATATTTATTTTTAGATTTTGTTTATATATTTACATTTAGACTTTTAGTGAATTCTTTTATAAATCAAAAAAAATTTTAACTCATTGCTTATATTAAAGCTAAGAGCAGTAACATCAACCTATAAATATAATTTTTGACCATTATTTGATCATTCATAAAGGAAATGAAACTCAAATACCAAAAATTAAATCTCCAATGCTTCCTTTTATCTGTCTTTACTGTCATACTCTTTCTTATCTTCCAAGGCTTTCCTCAAACCTATTTTTCAAATTCATCTCCCAATGTTTTCTTATATTAACATTTTTTGCTAAAACCAAACTGTTCTTGTTATTTCCTTCGCATGTCTTAAACTTTCTCACTTCTTGCTCAGGCAACCCTTATTTATTGTTAGTGATGATAACGTTCTCTTCCCCTTTTGTCTTATCCACAGCAGAGACATTGAGAATACCATTAGCATCAACAGCAAAAGTGACTTTATTCTGAGGAACACCTGGAGTTGCAGGAGGACAGCCTGTTAATTCATATTTGCCAAGCAGGTTGTTACTGTTGGTTATGGCACACTCACTTTCGTAAACCTGAATGAACACACCAAGTTGATTGTCAGTGAAGGTCTGTGTCTACTTGGTAGAAATGGCAATATTGTGCTTGATGAGGACAGTCATGACTCCTCCAGCAACTTCAATGTCAAGGGAAAGAGGAGTAACATCCAACAGCAGCAAACCTTGAATGTTTTCAAATTTGTCTCGAGATAGGATGGCTGCCTGAAAAACTACACCATAAGCAACAGTTTCATTAGACTTGATACCTTATTCATGAGCAATTAAAATGTATTTTTAATACAAAGAAACAGTAATGTAGGATAATAATAGCAAAATATCAAATTAACTTAGGATTAAGAGGTAATATGTTTAAAGTGCTTTGCATAGTGTCTGGCACCTACGTGGTCGATAAATAATTTTGGTATTAGATGTTAAATTTTGCTTCAAGGAAAAATTATTTATCTATAAGAAAATTTTACTATCTATGGAACTCCAGTTAGAATAAAATCCTGTTATTATACCATTATAATGATCTATAAATGTAGTTTATGTGTCAGTAGAAAAACTGTTATTCACTTTTATAATCAGATGAATTTCTAGGCAGAAAGGATTGTTTTAGGAAAATGCTGCAAATTGACTTTAACAACTATAGGTGAAACAGAAAGAAATATGCAAAGACATTATTACGATTTTTATAATTCTGATATTCAAAGGTAATTGTTGCTATTCTAATAATCCTTATGACTGTGAGTTGGTACTTGGGTAATCTCATTCAAAAGAATCTTGTGCCCTCATTTAGTTTCTTCTGTGCTTAAGGATTTTCTGAGAAGAAATACTAACATTCTGAAAGGCTGAGAGGAGGGTGATTGCCAATTATAGTCCCAGTTGAACACAAATAATTCCACCCATCAGTAAGCAGGAAAGTGAACCATTCAAGGAGTTCCTTATATTAATGCCACAGTAAATGTAGCGAGTCCGTCACAGGATATTTCAATACATTGTGCATGTCATTCAGATTTATAGGCAACTTGCTGAGAATTGGAAGACCTACTTTCCTCCACTATGATTTTAGTGTATTTTGAGAAATATCCTTAAATTGTACACCTTTCCCCAAATATTTGGTTCTGTAGTACTTTCTGAGTTAATGGGAAACATGTTTGTGCTTTCTTCCCCTAATTTAAAGGAAGGCATATTTGTCTTTTTTGTTCCTAAAAAGACAAACAGATTCAAGGTAAAATCCACTGATCTTGCATTTAAAAAAATTATCCCCTAGTCTTCTACAATAAATATATAAACAAATAAGAAAAAAAAAAAAAGAAAAGAGACTATCAAATATATAATTTAACATCCAAAATGAAAGTACAAGCAAGCATTAAATAAAACACCTAACACAATTGACAAATTTATTGTTCTTGTTGAGGCAAATTCTAACTTTGGTCTATTGTCTACTATAGATTTCTGCTATCAATATAGCTACATATTATTTCACAAATAATGTAACCCTTACAATAACAGTGTTTTGGGAGGAAATATTAAATGTCACTTCTCAAGTTAATAGCCTATTATAGTCAAATCCCCTTAAAATATATACCTATTATATGTATTAATGATTTTTTAATAATTTAAAATTGTGTAGCGTAACTATGAATTGAAATGGAACTCTGATTGATTCTTTGTGGTAAGTTAAAGTTGCAAATTAACCTAGTAGAGTTTCCCTCAGGAAAGAAAATACACAAACAAGTGTTTAAAATGATGGATGATATTTGAAGAGAGGATTCATTTTGTGTCCCAGTTTTGGCTGAATTTGTTAAATGTGTTTAGTACTTCCCTGTAGCAGGTCTGTTAGAAGTGCATAAAGCTTTCACACAGAAGGTATCCCTGAGAAGTAGAATAGCCCATTTTGTTGCAGAACATAATAGAAATATATCAAATAAAAGCAAAGAACACCTTCAACTTGACTCACTTTACAACACAAATACATGGGTCTGTGTTTTGCCTAGAGTACATTAGTATTTACTCAAATATTAAGATCATTTTATGGTTTGAGATTTAACATAGCATAATGGTAAAAATTATGGTCAGTAGACTCAAATTACTTGGATTTAAATACTGACAGACAAGGCCAGTTATGAGGCGCTAGATATGGGGCAATTTACTCAGTCTCTGTATTTCATATTTCTTATCTTTAAAATAAAGATCATCTACACTAGAAGTTTGCTTTAGGGCTAAATATGCAATCTGTATAAAGTTCTTACTACTTACTATCTTTGGCCCATAATAAATGATCAAAGAGAATTAACTATTATTATCTTCATTATTATTTCCTCTAAGAACAAAAATTTTTAAATGATTTTCTTATTTTTTGTCTTGTTACCTATTGTTCTATTTATTGTTATTGCGTCTGTAAAAAATATATAGGCTATCACCTTTCAAAAATATTAAATAATTCACCAGAGACTTATAGAACATCTACTATTTGGATCAGTGTTAGGCACTGATGAAATAACAGCAAAATTAATTTATTTTCTGTTTATGTGAATCTCATAGTTTATTAAGGAAAGATTTAAATAACCATAAATGAGGATTTTCTATTTTATTATTATAAGAAAATTACCATTCAATTTTTAGTTAAAAATTAGTCTGTCTTCAGACTAATTATAGAGCTAAATATGGATCAGATATAGAAGTTGGTTGTTTCCGTCTAGCAACTAAATGATGCCTTACATGTATGTACTACATTTATTCTTACAGTCATTCATCCATTAATTCAAGTAGTTGAGTTCTTCTCTCTGCTATCTGTAAAGGGCACTCTGAACAAAAATGCTGATAAGAAATCTCATCCTGCCCTCTGAACATGGTGAAAAAGTAGAAATGTAAATAGAATGTGAGTTTATTTATAAAGGTGTGAGCAAAGTACTTTAGAAAAAATAGAAGAAACATTTTAGATTTTATATATAAAAGTTAAAAATATAAATACATGAGTAAAAAAACAAAAATATAAATAAAAGAAGTATGTAAGAATGTTATAGTTCTTAATATATATTATTAGCAATTAAGTAATATATTACTTAATATGTAAGTAATAGAAGATATATTTGATTAAAAGTAGAATTGAAATTACAAAGGTAAAAGCAGAAGCTTATAAGAAACGATGTGACTTTTTGCTTGAAAAAGAATGTTATAAGAAAACAGTGAGTTATAATTTTATTTTTACTGAAAACAGTAGAAAAAGAATCTAGTCTAAAGCTTCAGATAAAGAAGAATCACCTCACAGCCCTGGGATGTATTTCAGGACGGTTATAGAATTGTTATTGGTGAATATTTACTCATTCCAATCTAGACATCATTTCTTGAAGAGAGAAGACAAATGCATTATGTATTCACATGAAATAAATTAAATCTTGCAGCTTAAGATAGCCATCTGTAGGATGCCTCTAAGTCTGAGCACTAACACTCAAAATTTACTCTTTTCAAAGGCCACATATAAGTGTCAAGAAAAACAAATACTGAGGCTGATATATGACATTCTGATTCATAGGAAAGCAATGGCACCTTCAGATTTCTACCCTCAGGATGTCTTGTTAATCTGGGAAAAGGCTTTGATTATTAGTCAAACGAACTATGTAATAGGAAGTCGTTTTAACAAAAGATAAAAGACAGATACTTGGTTCTTCTGAGGACAGGTATAATCCTGTTTCTGTTGGTGCTTACCCCTAAAACCAAGGTCACAATAACAGCAACTCTGAATTTTCAGCTAAGGGTTACTGATGTCATCTAATCTTTGTTAGCTATTGATTGAAAGAACATCACATATTTAAACTGAGTTATGACTATTTTGAATGTCAAATTTTCAGTTTTATAGGTGCCTAAAACTGACCCACATAGTCATTTATACTCATATGTCATCTAACCAAGAGAGAGTGAGCTCTGAGTTCTATCTCTTGAATACAAATTTTAGGTTGGAATTTGAACTCTTAATGAGCTGCAAAATAATAGAAGTGAAAGTAGTGTAGAAGCCCTTAGCACTGTTAGAAATTTTTCTTTCGATGAATGGTACATTCCTATTACTGTTTTAAAGGTTTTTTTTTTCCTCCTGGTTTAAGTAATAAATCTTATATTTTCATGACTTGCTTGGGATTGTTACCTTTGCTTTCTACAAGCCTACACTGAATTAAAGAGCAAGTCAAATACTCAAGCTGAGACCTAGTCCCTTAGTAGTCTGATGAATGTTAGAAAATTAACCCTTAAGTCCCTCTTAAGTGAGCTAGAGTTCAGTATAGCACATTAACATTCCACCACCCCTAGGCTTATATGACAAAAATGAATTCCCCACTTTTCCCCTTCTCTGCTTAGTAGTAAGCAAATACCAATCTACCCAGGCCACATTTTCCAGACTTCTGTGTCAAGCAGCTTTTGGAAGAATTTGGAAAGAGAAGCACTGACAGGATCATTGGCATCTCTGACAGGAAATGCTTCCAAATAAACAGCCCCTGTAGTTCCATGTTCCAGTAAGGATCAGGCTCTCAGCTCTGGAAACAATACCTTCTTCCTTTGCCCTTCCAACCTAGCAGCAGTAAAAGATTCTTGCTAGCGCTCACTCTGGGTTCTCTTTCACAGAACCAACTGATTTGACTCTTCCATTGTCTATAAAACTGATTCCTTGAACTACTTATATTTTTTAAATATTCAGAGTACCATTTTCATATCTGATCTTCATTAACCAATATCGGACTTACAATCAGTGGTAGACCCAAAATAGAAATCCCCAAGTTGGGCTTCTGAGATTAATTATTCACCTATTTGAGTAGGATATTATTCAAGGATAATTTGCAAGAGTATTATGATTATGTAAATTATTGCCTATGGTTGCTTGTGATAAAGTATAAGTAGTCAGTCTACTGTAAACAAAGGGTATACTCATGTAAGATTTTAAAGTTAATTTAATGAATAAGCTCCTTAGGAGTATACTTAGTATTGAGGGGGAAAAAATATTGAGGCACAGTTACTTGCAACTGTAGTAATCTTTATCTCTCATGTTCCTGAAAAAGTAAGAGGAGAAAGATGAGAGTCCAGTCTGAATTAGAACCACTCAACAGGAACTCTACTTGCAGACAGACACAGCCACTAACAGAAATGCAACCCAACCTCTCTCTCCACCAGCCCTACAATATTACCTGTTGGTGTTACCATCAGTCAAATCCAACTAAAAGCTAGAAATCAGGGGGGCAACTAAATTTGCAAGGACTAGCTTCTAATAACATATAGTAGGTAGCAGAGTGTGAAGAGTGAACTGAAAAGGTAGAGGAGAGCATATGGAAAATATAAAGTATATTCTACCCCTTTTTCCAGTCTTCATCCATTCCAGATATTTGCTCAGAGGAAAATATTCTCAGCCCAGGGAAACAGCTTATTATTGAAAAATAACCTCAATTTGATTATACTTCCCCTATGGGATCACAACTATAACATTAACCATCATCTTTACTTTTTAAATATGGTAGTGAGAAAAGTTAAGTTATAGCTGCCATAGTACTCAACTATGTGCCTGGTTATAAGGCATAAAACTGATAACTACAGCTTTTTAGATTATTATTCAAACCATTCTATGTTTTTCATATTTTTTTACACCATCTCTTACCTTTTTGACAGCATCTGTTCTTGGTATAATGATCCAAATGTTTATTATTATAGGATCCAAGCCCTCACTGCAGCTTGTCTTTATTGGATTGATGCAGTTTTCCATTGATGTCTCTGACTGATCATGGGAATAATAAGAGGTACTCTTTTAAATCTTCTGCATTAGTCCTTTCTGTCTGTGGTAGAATAGCAGACCAATTCTCTCTTCATAATTAGGAATAAACACTGTGACCAGTGGACTGACCTTATTCTCTACTCCTGTTTCAGCAGCATGAGGAAACCCAAATGGCCAGTAGGTAGTCTCAACTACCTAATTAACAGAACCATGACTATGCTCCCTAGCACATGCAGTCCTCCTTTGGCCACTAGCACCTTCAAACCCACCAAGTTCAAGGCTGCAGAGACAAGCAGCAAACCCATTAGAGAAATGGGTTATTAAGTATACAAATGAAAGAGACCTATCTTTACCTTGGTTCCCAGAATTATACATTTTAGCTAAAGAAAATTAGAATGATATATCGAATTCATTGTAACTGTAGGACATAAGTGAATTTTCAAATGGCTATAATACTATTCTATGGAATTCTTTTATTCTGGCTGAGGAGTTAGTGGTAGGATCAATGTATACCTCATTGTTACATTTATTTCACAGTAAAATAAGTCATTTGCTTGGAGACAATAATGTGTGAGATAACAAGGCCATAAATAAGGCCTTCTGTAAATCCTCTAATGGATGTTCTGGCAGAAGTATCTCAAGACATGAAAGGTAAGTTTATATTTGAAATATGTGCATGTAATCCCATGAAGACAAATCATTGCCTCACACCTGAGAGGAGGGACAAAATTAATCTAACTGTAACATCTATTTGACAGGTTGGGCAGGTGGTAGCCAGATCAGCCTTAATGAGGGAAAAGACATGTCTTTTGAGCCAACACCTAGCCCATATCTCTACCTGCACGTTTTCTTTATACACAGTCCATTGAGGAGACAGTCAGGCATTTAAAGAATGAGGTTGACTGACATTATCAGGATTGTTCAGTTTGTCTATTTCATAGTGGAAAGTCTCCTCTAAAGTAGATGCTTCTGGAAGGTATCTACTTTATATATCAATTTTTTCTCTTTTTGCTTTCTGTGATATCCATTCATATTTTCTCAATCCTCCTTTTCATAAATATTTCAATTTTATTCTTTATGTTTTTAGTAAGATAAAACTTAGCTACTACCTACAAATAAGTACAGATCTATGCCATACATCATCTTTGTGTATATAAAATAACCAGATACACTGCTTGATATTTAGTCAAGAAAAGCTTTCTCTTCACTACTGTCTTCTACAGGCTTTCAAGTTGGGCTGTCATGCAGCAACTATGCACTTTACAGTGGAACATTATACTGTGTATACCCATCTAACCCAAGCCTATGCTTTCCCCCTTCAGTTAGTTAGTCCTAAGGAACTTTCCCCATGAGCCCTTAAATATAGATTGACTAAGAAGTGGCGAAGCTATAAGATTAGGTATTTGTGAGTTTGAGCCATCTGCTTATGCTAATTACTAGTGCAATCTAGATCTTTGAGAGTTTGGTTTTAAATATACCTTTTCAATTTTACAATGAAATGCCTTGGGTAATATCCATTATTATAATTTTATAGATAAGATAGCCTCAGTATATAATTAGAGAATGAGGTATGAGCTCTGCACTTGATTATTCAATTGGGACTTGCCAGAGGCTCCATCAAGTTTCCCTCTCTGTCATAAAAAATTTTCTTCATGATTAATTATGCTATACCACTAGGTACAAATGGAAGAATAGCTTGCATTTCAGACTGAGTAGGCTGAAAAGTCTTCAGTTGCTCCAGATTCCACTCAAAACGGACAGCATTATGAATTTCTCAGTAAATAAGGCAGAATAAGTTTTAACAAAATCCCAAAGCACTAAAATTTAGCTTCTTCTGAATACCATCCAAGATGTACTAAATTGACTTTTACTTCAAAGAAATAGCCCAACATACCCTAAACACTGGACGAAAGCACTAATGTGGAGGCTACTGAATCTCCTCAGGGCTTAGTCATAAGACTCCTTTCTCTATATAGTATGCTATGGAAGTTCTGACATCTTAAGCTCATTGACTCCAGGCTATTATTGAGCCAAATATTTTCTTAACTAAAAAACCAAGCTGCTTAGGTCCATCCTAGAGGTTGGAACTAACATTTTAAAATCTTAATTCCAAGTAATTGCACATATATATGTAGATTTAGCCTCAAAAATTATATTCTATTTTTCTAACATCATTAAGATCCTTCTCTATAAAGAATGGAAGGAGACACCTTCAAGATTAAGTAATTAAAAGGTTTTTTAAAAAATTAACATCTTGTTTCTTTAGTTTAGGGGGAGGTCTGATTTAGCTGCTAACAGAAGTTCAGGGGAAATTAGGTACTGTTTCTAAGCATTGTTGAAATCTTCAACCAGCATTCTTTAATTTACTATATTTGGCTTCAGTCTTCACAAGATCATCCCGACATTGAAAAAAATATTTAATGACATTTTTATATATAAATCCATTAGTGAATAAAAAAAAAATCCCATCTTCACAGTTACATCATAGTAAAAAAAAAATGACATGTTAAATAAATATAAAAATTTGTTAGTGATTAGTTCTAGAAGGAAAATAATGTAGGAAAGGGTCCTAAATAGAATAGGTAAGAGATAAAGGTGCAGTTTAGATAAGTATCAATGTTGGGCTCTCATTAAGAAGATGATGTAAAAGGTGAGGGCTCCATAAAGGTGGAATTCATTTGGATTTCAGGATACTTAGTGTTTCAGGTGCTAAAAACCTCAAAGGAAAAAGTCTTAAAGCAGAAATGTGTCTGACTGTCTTGGTGAACAATGAGAGGCCAGTGCAGTTGGAGTGGAGTAAACCAGGGGAAACCACCAGGAAAAGATGATCTAAAAAATCTCGTATGTTTTAAGAATTTCAGGTTTTAATCTCAGCCGGTTGCAGTAGATTGAAGCTGGGAGGAGGGAGTGGATAGTTATGGCAAGGAGTCAGAGGTTATTGCCATAATGTAGAGTAGTCAGGGAAGTAGGTAGGTTATTGAGATCAAAGACATTTCATCCAGTAAGAAATTAAGAAACAGATTTCAGTAGAAAAATTTTCAACCTGAGCTATAAGTTCCTCATTCTCTATTATTCTACTCCAGTCATATTTTTATCCCCAAACACTATTGAAATTACTCTTGTCAAATCACCAAGTCACCAGTTACTTCAATGTTCTCTATGCTCTGCTCTCTGCTCTTCTACCTTTTTAAATTGAAACATTAGAACAACCTTATGGAGAGAAAATGTTTGTGATGGAGACATCAATCAGTTTAGCAACCTGTTATGCAATGGCTTACCTGAGAAAACCAGCTGCCAGACACCATAGGTCTTTCGGGGTGTGATACTCAGGCTTCAGTGACAACACAGCCCAGGTCCCTAAAAATATTGTATTCAGGCAGAGCCCCTTCAGATGGGAAAGGACAAGTGAGCAACTCCCAGGCTCTTAGATTGGCTGCTCAGTCAAACATGTTATCACCATTTATTAAACATATAAAATGTTTGGACTTGGATATGTATATACAATTCATTTATTGTTATAAGAGACAGTACAGACTCTGATGAGGGTGGATGTGGTCATGGGAACTTATGCAATTTCTTTTCAGATTGCTTGAATTTTCTTAATGAAATAAGAAACCAGGTCATCTCTGCATTAGAAAGGGAAAGGTTTGGACAATTCGAAGGTAGAAAAGGAAAAAGTCAAAAAGAAGGGTTTATTTAAACTGCTCACTAAAAATTACCAACCAATTTTTTTGCATATAAAATAGAAAAGGTGATCAAGAAAGAAACCTGAGCAACACTAAAATCGTTATAAGAAGAAAAAAAAAATAATTTTTTTTTCAAAAAGTTCACTGGGAGGGAGTATACCAGAGAATTTTAGAGGGGGACATCCAGGAAACAGCAGTGACACCAGTGGTGTCAAGGGGAAAGAATGTTGCAGTGATCATGTTAGGACATTAAGGCCTAGAAAGTTTCCATTATATTTAGTAAAAAGAAAGTAGGATTACATATGCAAAAAAAAAAAAATGAGGCTGAGGTTAAAGAGAAGATAAGCTTTATAAACAGGAAATAACAAAAGGCAAGAGAGAGAGGGGGAGAGGGAAAGAAAGAGACTAATTTAAGACACAGAATGTAGTTAGTTAGAATTAGGTAGTGAAGCACAAGTAAGCCCCCCCCCTTAATAAATAAACCTAAAGGAGAAAGAAGGGACTCTTACTGTATGGTCCTATAAAATGTATAGATATAGACTTTATGCTAAATAAAATTAAAAATAAATAAATAAATAAATAAATAAATAAATAAATAAATAAATAAATAAATAAAATAAACAGTGAGGGTTTTAAGCCAGGAAAGGGATGATACATTCAGTTTTGTGCTTTAGAACTATTTTAGAATGGCTTGTAAGGGGTCAAAACCAGAAGCTGGTAGATGTTAGGATGCTGTTTCAGTCACCAGAGTACAGATCATAATCGATTTAACTATGGAAGTGGCAGTGTAAAGAAAGAAAAAAATAGTAATAAAAGTTAACATTAAATAGAAAGTTAAAAAACATAAGCCCTGGGGATAAATTTGAAATGATAGCAAAGAAACAGTGAAATTTAGGATTCAAGGATTTGGGGATAGGGTGAAAGAGCAGGTTGTGTTATTATCTTCAGCTCAGAGACCACAGGAAGAGGAGAAGAAGTCTGAAGGAGTACAGTGATTAGTATTGATTCGGTGCTACCTTATGCATGATGGTGATTATGATATTTCAGTATAAAACTTTAGAACTACATCCTCATCTCTGTGAGGGTCTTAAAGGCAGTGACTTTTCATACCAATATATCATGGATGCTATCACTGAACTGACATTTAAAAGGTATTAAATAAATATTTTATAAAGGGCATGCATGTAACTCATTTATCACAAATATTTATTGAACATCTACTATCTACCAGGCATTAGTCTACATCAGTCATTGTGAATCCTGGTTGCACATTAAAGCAGTTAAGAATGTTTCAAATCCAAAGAGGCCTAGACCCCTACCTGGGCCCATTATGCCAAAATATCTGGACCCAGAAAACAGATGATTATAATCATCTTTGCTCCAGGTATAGTTTTTTTTGCTTATGTTGAATCCTTTTGCCTCTTTCACCATCACAGGAGTGATGTTTTAATAGTTTCCTTTGTTTGTCTGATTTGGGGGTGAGGGAGTTAAGGAAGCCTAAACGAGTTTATGTTTTTTTTTTAAATTAGGGTTCTGAAAAAAATAAAATAAAATGTACAACTTTATTAAAAAGGGCCTTCCTTTCTAAAAGTAAAAAAAAAAAAAAAAAAAGGTGGAGTCCAATAAATTTCATTCATTATCCCAGGAGCTGGGAATACTGCAAAGAACAAGAGAGCCAGAGGTTCTCATCTCCCAGGGATCTTATGCACAGATTTGTAGGAAGCAGAAATAAATAAAAGCAAGAAGCCAGAAATAGCTGCTATTCTAATTCAAGTGTTCTAATATTTAAGTAAATAATAGTTATTAACAAATCATAAAACAAATGTGAACAATACAACTGTCATACAATAAAAAAAAATCATGTCTCTTGTTTGGCAGTCATTACTTGAAGCAATATCATCTTGGAACAACCTTAAACCTGCAAATAAATAATCACATCATAAAGTCACTGTTACTGACTTAATATTTGTATCCTACAAAATTCATAGTTTAATCCTTAATCCACTGTGGTTCAAATGGGAACATCTAAGGAATTAATTAAGGTTAAATGAGTTCATAAGAGTGCTACCCAATTCAATAGGATTTCTGTTTTTATAAAAAGAGATACCACAGAGTGCTCTCTCCCTGTCTCTTTGCCCCATGCGTACACCAAGGAAAGGCCAGGTGAGCACATCTGCAGACCACAGGGAAAACCCTCACCAGATACTGCCCTGTTGGCATCTTGATCTTGCACTTTTCAGCCTCCATATTTGTGAGAAATTAAAAAAAATCTGTCTTTTTAGTCACCCATTCTGTGATATTTTGTTATAGAATCTTGAGCAGACAAATGTAATCAACTCTTTCAAGTTTAAAATTTTAGCCCTCAGCCACATAAGTTACCTGTGACACAGAATAGATAAGACCCATTTTAAAACAATTTCTTAGTTTCCAATTATTCCCTTGTTGGAGAGAATACACTAGAACCTATAGAGGATAGTGACGGGTGAATGGAAACATATTAACTGCTATAAGAAGTGACCTCAAGCCTACAAGAAGGACCGCAGACAAGAAAGGCTGCCAATATAAAGACAAAAAGAACTGGGGCCCATTTTTAGTAAAAACAGTATTATATTTTCCTCTATGATTGGATAAAGGAAGTAGAATAATAAAATTAACTATGGGTAAATGAAGAAGGAAAATGTTAAGACCAATTCGACTCAAATGTCCTGCATGTGTCATGGCAGTAGAGCATGGCACAACACAATGTTCCTAAAATGACTTAATCATTTTTGAAAAAATGAAGTAAAAGAATTAAAAAGTAAAAAATTATAGTCTCAGAGTGTTATAAAATAAGTGAGAAAGAGCAAATATTTTATTTCTGTGATTAAACATTAATTATCGGGAAAGTTTTACTTATTTTGAACATCTAATTTCCCAGAAGGTACAGTGTGAATGAATCATTACTAACTTATTAAAAAAGGTGATCCATTATTGCCTATTACATGGAATAAACTATTAATTTCATTAGCTTCAAGTAAAGCATGAGAGTCATTTCTCAAGAGATAATTAAAATACGGCTGCAGCATATTTATACAGAGTCAATAGGCACAAATATCAAATAGCTATTTTGTATACATTTGCTGCCTTAGTAACAATTATATACACAAATAGTGTATTTCAAAATTAATAAACACATATATATCATTAATTTAGAATAATACATATTATAGCTTTGTTTTATTTCCATTTTTTATTTATAGTTCAATTAATTTAATAGATTAAACATATTGGAATAAAAACAATAACATGCATTTACATTTATCAGTTACCTATAATGCACTGGGAATTTTCTCATGTAATTTGACAATAATCTCTACAAAGTCATTCAAGATAAACAGAAACATCATTTAAAAATAGATGAATTAATAATTGATTGAGTAATAATAGAACAGATAAATCTCTATACATCAGAGGAGTTAAAGAGAATTACTCATAGTTCTAAGCTACTAAAAAGCAGAATCAGGATTCAAAACCTGGTTTTTATGATTCTATAATTCAGTGGTTCTCAAAGGTGGCTCCCAATAAGCATTGGTAACATTTGAAAATTTGTTAAAAATACACATTCTTAGAGCTCACTCCAAACGTACTGACCAGAAACTCTGAAGGGATCCCATTAGTTTATGTTTTTAGTCCTTTAGTTGATTCTGATTCAAGCTAAAGATTGAGAATCACCATAAGAGTTAATGATTTTTTCTCTGTGCCATATAACCCCATGATTTAGTGAAATTTCAGTCATAAACACCTCATAGATTACAGTTTTTACATATGCTTCTCCAACTCTATACTCACTCTTTTCACCTAATTTTGCACCCAGAGTGGATGATGATCAGGATAGACCACCATACAAATTTCCCTTGACTGTGGACTTCTAGTTAGATACTGTCAATGCAAGGCAATGATGGGAACTTTGAAAAGGGGAAGAAAGGGCTTTCAGTTGTACTTTCAACCCCAGTTCCTTCCCTATCATGTTGCTGTCACATAGCTTTACCCCTGATTAATTTTAACAGCTTCATTCGGGCATCACTTTCCAGACAATTCTCTCCTAGTCTATAGTAACTGTCTCATACTCAGATGCCTTTATTAATGCAGGTGGAAATGAAGTCCTGCTTTTACAACCCCAGGTTACTATCCATTGTCGTTTTCCTACATCATAACCATGCCTTTTATTATACTCTTCTCAAATTTCTCAGTATAAGAGTGACACATATTGTCCATAGAGGCACTGACTAATTTATCTCTATTTATCATTTAAATTAACAAAGAATGTTTCATAGTATTTACTTTTAAAATGTTCTTTATTAATTTTAAAGTATGTAGTCACTCAAACATTAAACTACATCTCCAGTAAACTACATATAAATTTTTTAAATCTATTTTCCTTTATTTATAATTGGTGTAACGCAGGTTGTATTAGTTGAGTTAGTTTAAGATATGCCCCTGTAACAATTTCTAAAATCTCAGTGGTTTAACACAATAAAATGGTTTACATTTCCTCATACAAAAACTGATGTGAAAGAGGGAAGCCTTCTTCTAAGCAGTGACTTTAGTATCTATGTGGTTCCCACAACAAAGACTGAGAGAAATGAAAAACACTGCCCTATAAATGCTTTGTCAAAGAAGTGTCAAACATAAATTTTGTCGATGGCCATTTGTCAGAAATTAAAACACAGATACAGCCCACCACAAGGGAGTCTGCATAATATGGAAAAACACATAGGACATTTGTAAACATCACCAAAGAGATGACATTTCATTCACCATGGAAATGATAAAATATGAAAAGAAGAATTAACATGAAACAAAAATTCCAGGTATAGCTAGAACAAACCTCTTCCTAATAGTCACTTGTTTGTGTTTGTTTTTAATGTAAAAACTTTATTAAGATATAATTCACATACCATAAAATTTCACCATTTAAATGGTTTTCAGTATTTTCACAGAGCGTCGCAACTAACACCACAATTAATTTTAGAGCATTTGCATTATGCTCATACCCATTAACAGTCACTCCTCATTTCTCCCATCTGACACAGCTCTAGGCAACAGTTACTCTATTTCTGTCTCTATACATTTGTGTGCTGTGGTTATCTCATATAAATGGTATCAGACAAAGTGACTTCTGTTACTGGCTTATTTTACTTAGAATAATGTTTTCAAGAATGGCATGGATCAATACTTGATTCCTTCCTATCGCTGATAATAATCCATTGTATGGATATACCACATTTTGTTCTTCAGTTAATGGACATTTTTGGGCTCTTATTAGTAAAGCTGCTGTGAACACTCATATATAAGTTTTGTGAAGACATATGTTTACATTTCTCTTATATATACCTAGCCCAAAAGAACTCTGTGCTTATCCTATCAAAAAATTGCCAGACTATTTTCCAAAGTGGCCACATCATTTTACCATCAGCATTATATGAGCGTTCTGATTTCTCCACATCCTACCAACACTTTTTATTATAAACATTCTAGTGAAAGTAAAGTGGAGTCTCATTGTGGTTTTGATATGCATTTCCCTAATATCTAATGTTGAACAATTTTCCAAGTGTTTATTGGCCATTGGTTTATCTTCTTTGGGGAAACTTATAGCCTTTGCCCAATTTCTAACTGGGTTTTTGTCTTTCAGCATTGAATTGTAGAATTCTGTCTGTATTCTAAATACGAATCTCTAATCGAAGACATGATTGGTGAATACTTCCTTCCATTTCATGGGTTGTCTTTTCACTATTTTATCACATTCTTTCTTCATTATAAATCTTTACTTTTGTCACTTATACTTTTGTGTTATAGCTAAGAAAACCATGCCTAAACCAAAGTCATAATGATTAACTTTTATATTTCCTTCAAAGAAAGTTATAACTTTTCCTCTTACATTGAGGTCTATAAACCTTTTTGTTAATTTATATGTATTGTACAAGAAAGGGATTCAATTTTATTCTTTTGTATGTGAATAGACAGTTGTCTCAGCACCATTTTTGAAGGCTATTCTTTCCCCATTGCATTTCTTGACACTCTTGTTATAAACCAATTGATTATTATAAGTGTGACAGTTTTTTTTTTCTGAAATCTAAATTCGATTCAATTGAACTGTATGTCTCTCCTTATGCCAGTACCACACTGTTTTGTTGTAGTAAATTTTGATAGAGTAAAGCGAGTCCTCTAATATTTAAATTCTGTTTCAAGATTATGTTTTCCTGGGTCACTTAAATTTCCACACAAATTTTAGTATTAGTTTATCAGTTTCTGCAAAGAAGACATAATATTGTCTTTTAATGCATGAATATGAAATATCTTTCCATGTACTTGAGTATTCTTTATTTTCAACAGTTTTGTTCTTTAGTTTATTTTTGAACTTATTTTGTTAAGTGTATTCCTAAGCATTTTATTATTTTCATTGCTATTGTAAATAGAATTGTTTTTCTTAAGTTTATTTTTGGATATTGTATGAATTGGATATTATTATTGAATGAAAAGAAAATTAGTTTTTGCATTTGACATTGTACCCTGAAAACTTGAACTAGTTTGTTTTGTTTTGTTTTTTAGTTCTCATAGCTTTTTAGAGGATTTCACAGTATCAGTTTATTTTTTATATATAAGATGCTGTCATATGCAGGCAGAGATAGTTTTACATCTTCTTTGCCAGTCTGTGTGCCTTTTAGTTCTCTTTTGGCTAACTGTACTGGCGCTAATATCCAGGAAAATGTTGAACAGAAGTGGCAAGGGTGAACATCCTTGCCTTATCTCTGATTTTA
Source organism: Cynopterus sphinx (assembly GCA_030015415.1). Taxonomy (NCBI): domain Eukaryota; kingdom Metazoa; phylum Chordata; class Mammalia; order Chiroptera; family Pteropodidae; genus Cynopterus; species Cynopterus sphinx. The sequence continues at coordinate 74,972,134 of CM057380.1, read as the reverse complement.
GGTGGAAAGAATTCAATCTTTTGTTAGTTAGTCAGGCATGAGTAACAGGAGCCAAGGTTTAGATCTGTAATCATAGAAACCTCCCTTGAAGACCTTCCTTAAGGACCTCCCAGAAACCCTTTTAAGGTTATAAATTTTCCCAAATCCTAGAGCACAAAGGCTATATAAAAGCTGCTGACTAAACCAGCTACAAACACATGGGCAGAAAGTGCTGCCCGTAACTTCAGCCTCATTATATCATCATTATAATCTCATGACTATGCCTGGAAATTCATGAATCTAATCATTACAGTCTGAATTCTGGATAAGCACATACACAGTAGGCAATGCTTTATAAAGCAGCCAGTTATCAGTCAAAGTGACCTCACATATGGAGCATCTAGGACCTCCCAAGACTGGCAGCCCAAATATAAACAGACCTTCCTATTTCTGCTTTGTCACAGCTCTCCTGACTAGAAACAGCCCCGCCCTTGGGTGTACTTTGTCTTATCTCTTCACCTCCTAAATTTTACAGGACTGCAGACTTCCCTAGCATGGCCCGTCTCCTTCTAAAATGTACTTTTAGTAAATCTTTTTCTAAATCTTGCCGAACTGTAATTCTTTGCAGAGTCAGCGGGGAAGAACCAAGAGACAATGCACACCATCCTGCTTTTTCTTCCCAGTGCCACACCAGATTTCCCCTCACCCTAACAGTGACACTTTCACCTAAGTATAATGCTAGCTGTCCTTTATCAGATTGACAAAGTTTCCATTTCTAGTTTTTGCTTCATGTATTTGGAGTTCTGTTGTAGTTCATATATATAATTAGTTTTTGGGTGTCTTTAAAAAAATGTCCTTTCAGTCAACATGAGTTAGGTTAATGACATTCTATCAGAGAATTTTTAATAATATTAAGTATCAAAATAAAATGGCTATGGTCTCAATTTCTTTCCTTTCAACAGGTTTATTTGTCCCAGTTTAAATATGCCCACTGTCAACTTACTAATCAGTTCTACATTTCAAGCAGCTTTGGGAGAAATTCAAAGCTACAGATGTTTTACTTTACTACTCTTCAGACATAGCGGCTTCCTATTTGGTTTATATTTGCATATGTAAGTATATGGAAAATATTCTAGCAACTCTTCATTGAATAAGCAAGTTCTCTTCTAAGGTGAATTGCTCTGCCCACCAATAAAGAGAGCTGAGAGTGTCATTTCATAGAATTTTAAAAATTTTACAAAGGCATCATATTACACGTTTAAGAACATTTTAACTGAAAGATTAGCAAACTTAAACTGACAAATCATCAAATTCATTCTAAAATGTAATGCATTCATATTTCTACTATATTTTATTTATCATCTCTGTTCTGTAGAATGAGCAATACATTTTGATTCTTGACCTCATGGTTTACATGTGTATTTTACAAGGATGCTGGTGATATACTTTGCTATACAAATCACAAGATATCATTTACACAAGAGCTCAGGTTGTTATATATTTCTCCCCAAAGGGTTTTCATATTTAATAAATCACTGATTGAAATCTGAGGCAATTAAATTGTGATGACCTTGGCATACTAGTAGATATATTTTCCATTAAAACAAAGTGAGTCTTTTATTACATTAGAAGAGAGCCAAGCTAAGCCCACATCACATTTAATTTCTTATCCCTCAAATACACACAATGTTTAATTCACACTGATCAAATCTACCTGGCAGGCTCTTGCTTTATTAGGCCAAGTTAAATGTCTCGCTTAGAATTTCCACTCTTTAATTGAAATAATAACCATTGATCACCCAAAAGGCAAAACAAATATCTAACATTACATCAATTTTAACTTTTATTTTCTTTTTGAAATCATGAAAAGAAAATTCTATATTGTTATAATACTTAAAAATATTTTGATTGTAAAATATCCCCAAAATATGCAAGTTTATAGAGAAAAATATGGCCATTCACTTTCACATTTTATTCCCACTCTGTCTTTTCTCCTCTCAAGTAACCTTTCTCACTAGCTATTATGTTTTCGTGTAGGCCTTTCTACTAATTTTTATACACAATTTAGAGGATAGTCAATGAGACTTTTCTTGTTATCTTTTTTCTACGGTACTTCCAGACCTCACACATAGTATTTAATTGAGATAATCTGGGCTTTCTAGAAATTCTGTGCCCATCTATTTCTCCTTAATAAATTATTTTTTGCTTATACATTTAGAATATATTCTGTTGCTGGCAATAAGAACCCTAAATGACATATACATTTCTTGACTCTTTTCCTCAAAAGATAGCCATGTATAATAAACTTCTTGAATTTCTAATTATTATTAAATAAATTTGCCAAATGATAACTTAATGAGCACAGTACTTTTTCATCACTGTCCTTTCATCTCAGAATTGTGCAGATTCTTTTCTGTTTTCTGCTCAATTCAGACTTTCAGATAAATCTGAAGGAAACCTATTTCTTTTCATCCTATGTACCTTGTATTTTTTACCTTGAATTTTACATTTTTCCTCTTGCTTCTTAGAGTTCAGAGGTTTTATCAGGAAATGACTAATTTTGTGTGCCTTTTCTCAAAATTGTTGTCTTGAATTCAGTGAGCTTTTTCTCTGAGAAGTCCTTGGTGGATGTGGGTAGTGATACAGAAACAGGCAGGTAGTCATACCACTAATAAGGTACCTGCAGGAAGCTTCATTGCTTGTACTTGTCCAGTATCTAGGGAAGAGAGAATGTACTTCATCCATTCAGCTCCCACTTGGCCACTTGGAGGCTAAAAAGACCTAGTGTACGTATAAAGAACAGTTTTTTGACCTCATCTCCAATCGTCCCTAGGCCTCTGTAGAAAACTCTGGCCCAGATTTGTGGAGGAGTAAAGTTCTATCTCACTTGCTTTCTGCTGTCTGGAAACTAAAGTCCATTATATTTGGGATCAAGTTTCCCAGAATTCTCCACAGGTGACCTTAATAATAAATATTATAGAATATTTTCTTTTTGATATTTTAATATTGCTTTTCTACTTTTCCTAGCTAACCTTAAACAAAACATGAGATAAAATATGGATTCAGAACCTGTCTTAACACTGATCTTTCAGTCACCCCATTTGCATGTAAATTTTTATATAATTTCTACCACAACTCCTACTTTCATACTTATACCACTTCCTCTCAATTAATAGACATGTCAATGGGAATCAGTGTTGATCCAGGGGGAGCTGTACTGTGCTTGTCAAATCATACTATATGGGAACCCACATCTACACTGTCTTTGCTTTCAGCGTCTAGCCTTTGAAATTTTTGTTTTCATATTTCTAAGCACTGACTTCTACCTTCACCATTGACCAGTTGAGATAATATCATTTTTTACATCTTACGTTATCATAAAACTAATACTCTCAAAATAACTTGAAAAAATATTTTGACTTGCTGGTCAAGAGCTACTTGGAATCACTTCTGTCAATTATAAACATGACAAAAAGGAAAGAGTTTGAGATCTTTTTTATTTTAGCTTGTATTTTGTATCTTGTTTTCCTTCTGATAATGCATTCCTTGATAAAAACAGATCATTTAAAAGCAGACTGCATCCCATTAAGCACTCAACATCCTCCCTCACTTTATGGGTCTTTTTAAAAAAAATTTTTTTTTTAAATGACAAGGTAGTTAAAGATTTCATCAAATTTAACCAGAATTAATCACATCATGACACACAAAGAAGCTTTTGGATTTGCTGGACTTACGGCATTTTAACATCATTTAAAAATATTCATAAATATATTAAATAATTTTTACTATTTTAATCAATCTAGAATTTACTTTGTAATTTTATGACTACTGTGACGAAGAGATCTAATTTCACATTTTTCATATAGGACAATTAATCTATTATTTATTTTAGAAAATCTATTCCTTTCCTACTAATTTTTATAACATTTTGAAAGCATGGTTTTATATTTAGAATTATTTCTTTTCCTGTACATTCTTATTAATTATTCCTAACATAATTGGCCTTATAAGGTAAGTGTTAGACAAATAATTTTAAATCTAAATGTTGACATTTAGATATTAAATGAGAAACATTCTCCCAAAAAAAGATTATTATTATTTGGACTTAGTTATTTTTGTAATCATTGTCCTCACTTTAAATCAAATGTAGTTTTTTCTTCAAGATTTGTTCAAGAGCTTGACAATGATTTTATACTTTGAATAACTGAGTCTAGTGTATGTTTTAATGTCTGCTGTATAATGAATGGTTAGACCATCTTAGGTAGAAATTAAAATGTCTGTATGTCTCTAATGCTTTGTTGAAGAACTGGAACTAGCCTCAGGGAGTTTCAGTCTGGCATGATTATGTTTCACTAGGTAAACATATCTCATACAGGACTAGGAAAATCTGAGAGATGGGAAGAAGGGATAATGACACGAGATCCACGATATTTTAAAGTAGAAGAAACTGAACTTTTTAATTTGATATTTGCTTTTGCATGTGGAGCAAAAGATTTATTTTTCACTCAGATCAAAAAAGCTGTCAATCACAAATCTGAACATACCATCTTACTCAGATACTGTTTTCTTTTTTATATTAAATAAGGTCTTAGAGTCACCTTGTAGACTGGACAATTTACTTTAGAGTGTTCTATCTGGTGCTAATTTTTGTCTAAACATGACAGCAAAATATTGATAAAAGTAGTCATATCTAATTATATAGACTAAAAATGTTTTAAAAAACCTATCTTGAGATCTATATTTTTGCAATAATTAATAAATAATGTTAGTTCTGCATAACATGGTGATTAGAAAAATTTTTAAATAAGTCTGATTAAAGAATATATTTAAGAGAAGTAGGAAACTCAATTTGAAATCAATAATTTGCAAACTTTTATTAAAAAACTTTATTTACAAACCAGTGGGGAAATAATAACCAAATCTTACTTGGTTTGAAATAAATGAAATTATATAATTTGCCTCAGAGTAGAAGTGAGAATTTTCTTTAAATTTTGCCTCAAGTAATGGAATATATTTAATCTTAATATACATAAATATAACTGATATTTGAACTTCTTATACTTTATTTCCTTTTAGTTTGACATCCTAAAGATGAATGGAGACAAAACATCTGTTTGCTTCATTTTTGTTGTAGCAGATAATATTAAGTACCTACTAGGAATCTGGTCCTCTATGATTATACTGGCAGATATATATTTCTCCAAGGAATCAGTCAATTGAGACCATATTTGAGAAACATGTGAATTTTAATAATATCAGGTCTAAGCTAAGTTAACCAACTAGGTGAAGCAGCTTTATCCATTACCTAAAATTGTTTAGAATTCCCATCAGCCAGGTGGTTTAGACCAGATCACAAAATATAGAAGAAATAAATATATAAAAGTTCCATTTGAAATCTAACTGTCCCTTTGCCACGTCTGTGAATACAAATGTATCTTAAATGTGTTGTGTTATAAATCTCAAAGCCCTAAGCTTTCATTTGCAAGATTAACAACAATAAAAAAAAAAAAGTCTAATTATCTAGGTATTGGAATGATGTGTAAATAGGTAAGGGTTGTTTGGTTACAATTTGTTATTTTGTGGTTCTTGCAACATTCTTAATCCTTGGGCATAATTAATAAACAAGATGATGAAGGTCCCTGGTTTCCTGGAGGCAGCTTTCTAATATGACTTCCTTCACTGTCTCTCAGGGTCTCTGATATAGTTGGTCTTCTATTCTCACTGCTACCCAAGTCCTTGGGCCACAACTTCATGCCTCCCAACAGCTGCTTCTCTGTAGCTGAAGACTTCTTCTAGACTATCTACTCAGATCAACAAGAGATTTATTATGCCTCCTAGAACAAGCTCTTTCAAAGGGATTTATCACAGAAGTGTTCTCATTCCCTTTATGACACAGTTCTTTCTTTTATGGCGATGGTTCCTGACCTTAGCTATGGATCAAAATCACCTAGTGAGATGTTTAAAAGATACAGATTTTCTGGTTCACTTCATGATTACTAAATTAGAGTAATTAACAGCAAAACCCAACCACCTATATACTCTAAAAAATTTCCTCAAATGATTCTGATGGTATGTGAAGTACAACATCATATTTCACTTGGTCCTGTTAACTTCTTTAAATCTGAACCCTGTTGCTCAGTTTCATTCACTCTAGCAAACTCATCATGAGTTTGTTTTTGGCTTGTTTGTTTCAAGATCTTATTTTTCTTTTCCATCTTTCTGACCCCTTATGGGAATTCTCATCCATCAAGAGAGTCTGAATATATCCAGACTCAAATTGTCGATAACTTCAAACTTCAAGTTCATTCTCACAGGGCTCTATACAATTAAAAGTTGTGGCTTACATTTTAATGTCCCTGGGTTGGGACCAGCATTCCACAACAACTGCAAGATTCTTTCAATATTTACTAAAAATACAAAGGCTGATGTGTATAAAGAACAGAGAGAGAGACTCCAGAGGGTAGTGGTGTCTAACCCACAGGAAACTAAATGAATGTCATCTTCAACTCAGCCAAATACAGTTACTCATAAAATTTTTGTGGGAAAGAAATTATTAGAGATAAAGATGCATATTAGAACATTAATCTAACAAAACTATCTTTAGATTTGGCTAAACTTCACTTTAGGAAAGATGAAGTTATCTTTGCAGAAGAGAAAAGAATGATGGCAGCAAAGAGCATTTGCTAATGCACAACTTCTTGGACTCAAGTCCTGGCAATGACATGTTCTATCAGGGTGGTCAAGAGAGTGTTTAACTTCCACAGTCTGGTTTCCTCTCAATGGAGCAGAAAATGCTAACAGTGTCTACATTATAGGGTTATTCTGAGTGTTAGTTAACATAATGTACATTAAGCACTTACATATAGTACTTGGCACATTGTAAGAATGCAAGAAACAAATAACATTGGTATCATTATTATTGATATTATTATCATTATCATTAGTAAATATAGGCAGTTGAATGTTGTAGGTAGGACTTCTCTCTGAATAAGCTGTACAACCAAAGTTATTATGACATATATCAATAAGCATTTTCTTTCAGTGGTCATTATGCAAGAATTATCATAGCAACTTTTTTTCTCGATTTTGGGGAAGAAGAGGACCATTCTCACATTCTTATTGGTCATCACAAAGAGGCCCTGTTCCTAAAGTAAAAAAAAAATTATCACTTTCTTTTGATTTAACTATCAATCATATTTATAATCATAAATGTGATTATATGTTTGATGAGACTACAGTTGAGAAACTATTTCAGTCTCACCTGGAAGATATCAAAAGTTTACTGAATTTTTCTGGAATTCACATTCTGGAAAATTTACTGGAGGCAGATAAAATCCTTTGACAAGTACTGTTATCGAAAGTTACTTCTAAGTAAGTCTTATAAAAATTAATATAAGGGATAATTTAAAAATAATGTAAACTTCTGCTATAAAAGCACATAGTTATGATACAAAATATTTGAGAATTTTTTGACTTATAAATCAATTGAGAATAATTTGATAGAAATATAAATGAAAAAGATATCATCAATATAATGATCTGACTTTACTTATGAGGATCATAAGAGAATTAGCCTATCTGACTGCTACCTGTATCTAATTCTAAAACAGTTTTACAAGTTGTCACTGTTTCTTTGGTCAATATCTATTTAAAAGTGGTCTTTATACAACATAGGCATTGAACTGAAAAAATAAGCAATATAAATTAATAGAATCTAGTATACAAACCTTATTTCTTTTCCCCTTGAATCAATTTTTTATAAAGAATTTGTATAAAATCATGAGCATATTTGTTATAAGTGGGTATTTGTTTCAGAAAGTACAAATATATATTAATATTATAATAATAATTTTATAAAACTTGAATATTTCATTATTTTTAATAAAACTGTTTCATACTGCAATTTACAGTGCTGGTTTTCAAAAAAAATCTAATAATAAAGTATGTATTAACTGTTTCCAAATGATTATAATTAAAAAATCTTAGACTCCCAGTGGTAGCTCCAAAATTTCCAAAATATAGGAAAATCCTAGGTTATCTATTTGGAAGGACAAAGGAATGTCATGAGCGGGTGGTATTATAGCAACACCATTACTGTGACATAGAACTTTTCTATTTGAGATGACTTGGGAAAACAAATGGTTATGTGATTATGTTGGGGGAGGTGACAGTGAGGAAATATCTTCCTTTGTGCCACTATGGCTCCCTTTTCTGATGAACTATTACAATAATAAAATTGGTCACTGATGCTTCAACTGTAAAAGGAGGGGAAGAATTAAGGATGTCTCACATCTTAAGTGACAAACTTAATATTCTTCAATAATCAAAATATAAGACATCAAGTACAAATCAAATGTAGTAATAAAACAACATATCTCAGAGTTCTAACAATCTGAGATAATCTTATATTTTATATTGATTCTATACTAGAACTTTGTACATTTTGTTGATAGTTATGACTTCTAAATACATTTCAATGTGGGAAATGATTATATTGTGAGGAAAAAAAAAAACATGAAACAAAGACTTTTTAGTTAATGAACCTATGCAGATTCAGCCTCAGGGGAATGGTGATAACAAAAACATCATATGTTCTCAGAATTCCTATTCTATTGAATAAGATCCATTCTCCCCTTCTAACAGAAGAACCCACTAACAAATAAGAAACATCCTGCCTTTAATTCTCTTTTGTTTATCTGCAGTTTGAAGAGTTAATTTTCACCTGAGTAAAAAGAAAAAAAAAAACCTGTATTAACAAAGAAATTCATCCTGGCACTAAAACTCTTTCTTCAGTTTCTTTTTTTTCCTGAAAGCTTATTGAAGGAGACAGTAGTTGCATTTCTATAACATCATAGCTCAGGACTTTTAGGATATAAACAATTATCCTCATCCGGCATAAAGCTGAATTTCCTGGCTTGGAAAGCAAATGTATATACAGTTTGATTCTACTTACAACATTCCATGCCATAAATTTTTAGGTTTACTTGGATGTACTTGGCACTCCTTTATTTCTTAGTGTGAAAATAAAATTGGCTGTTGTTTCATAGTTTACCCCCCAAATAAGACTATATTATAAAGCAGGCATTTAATGAGATAGAAAGTTAGGATGAATGTATATGATTCCTCCTTTGTCCCATAAATCCCCAAAAACATAAATAAATATGAGAAAAAAATGCTATTAAAAAGAAAAACCAGCCTTACAATCTTAGCCTAATGCTATATACAGAAGAAATATGAATCATATTGCACCAGAGTTAAGGTGACAAAATGTTCGGTTCACAGATATTTATAGAAAATGTATGTGCTTCCTTATAGGGAAATGCATACAAGCTTTCATAGCTTCCACAGTATGCTTGAATGATGTTTCTTTTGCTTGCTATATAATCATATTAAGTGGGAAAATATATAATGGTAAAGTCAAAAATTTTGTTTGTTAGTTTCATTGAAAATATTCAGATACTATTTTGAGTTACTCTCTAGTGAGTGAATATAATAAATACAACTGACATTAGTGATGAGCTTTAGCTCTATTGGTGCCATATTATGGTGCATAGCAGTTTTATTTACCTGTGCTAATCCAAATAAAATGCACATTATCAACTGCCACTATGTTCTTCTTAATTATTTTTAACCTATGGCCAATGTTGTACATTTGACATAGTAAAATAAAGATGAAGAGATCGGCTTTGGTGCAGATCAGGTTCTCATTAGATTGAACTGAGTTCTTTAATCAATAACATATTTAAAAACAAATCAAGTCAATGTTTGGAAATTTCTGCTTTTCTAATGGTTTGCTTTTCTCTTTTCAAAGTAGCCTTAAGCCAAAGGGAAGTTGAAGTTGTGGGGAGGGGGAACAGGGGAAGTTATGCAATCCAGAAATTTGTTGACAAAACTTTTTAGATGTCTTCCAGTTTATAATGGAAAGTGAACTTCCCAGAATATTATAACAAGCAAGTGATCACATTATTCTTCGTAAAAATTTTAAATGCAAAACATATCTGAAAATGTTTACGTTTAAGTTTTGTGCCTTAGTAGCAAATTCTTACTTCATAAGCAGTTATTTTCGTAAAAAAAAAATGTCTATATACCTAATTCTGAAAGTACTTGAATAGATATGGTAAAGCTAATTTCCATAGTAAGAAAATTGATCTTTTATATATGCTTCTGTACATGAAATAAATTGATATTTACAGCAATAACCAGGACTACAATTAAAATAGGTAATGTTTTTAAATCTTTTCTCTTTCAAAATCTTGTTTTCTTTGAATAAATGATCCTCAAAAGAAGTCTGAAAGTCTAAGACTAGCCTTGGTTTGGTTTTGTTTTCCCCATGAATGAGTGTATTAGTAGTAATTTGACTCATTTCATTTGTTCTGTATTTACTTTATATCTGTTTTTCTTTTTTCATTCTATGGTCAGATACTCCATTTGTTTTATTGCAATCCTGTAATTTACCATTATTTTGGTGACAAAAAAGTCTTTTAAATATATTTTTTTTATAAAAAGTATTATTTAACAGGATTTCATTAAAATTTAAAACTTTTGCTCTGCAAAAGAAAATTGCAAGAGAATGAGGACACAAGTTACAGACTGGGAGAAAACTATTTCCAAAAAAATAAATCTGATAAAGGATTGTATCCAGAATATGTTAATTTATAAAACTCAACAATAAGATAACAAGCAATCCAATTAAAAGATGGGTCAAAGACCTGAATGGACCTGCCACTAAAGAAGATATAAGATGACAAATGTGCATATGAAAAGATATTCTAGATCATATGTCATCAAGGAGATGCAAATTAAACTAATGAGTTACCGCTAAATACCTATTAGAAGGCCAAAGTCTGGAACACTGAAAACAGCAAATGCTGGAGAAAGCATGGAGCAAGAGGAACACTGATTTATTTCTAGTGGGAGGGCAAAATAGTACAGCTACTTTGGAAGACAGTTTGGTGGTTTCTTATAAAACTGAGCATACTCTTTTCATGTGATCCAGCATTGCACTCCTTGGTATTTAGCCAAACAAATAAAAAATTTGTGTTTCCTATATTGTGCATGTGTGGGGACATGGAGTATGTAGGGTATCTCTGTACTTTCCACTCAATTTTGTTCTGAACCTACAATTGCTCTAAAATATAAACTTATTAATTAAAAAGCACTGTCTGCTAAGAGAAAAGGGGGAGGACAAAAGGTAGATAAGGGTCAAGGGGGTCAAATATATGATGATGAAAGTAATTTAACTTTGGGTGGGGAAAACACAATGCAATATACATATGATGTATTATTAATTGTACAATTAAAACTGATATAATCTTATTAACCAGTCATCTTAATATATTTGAATTAATTAATCAATTAACTAATTAACTAAAAGAGGTACCTAATTCTCTTATGGACAAAAAAAATGTATTGTGATCAGTTTTTACCATGACAGATGATTACTAGAATTAGTGGGTGCTCACAGTGTAAGGTATAAAACGTCAAGTCACTATAGTGTACATATGAAACTAATATAATCAATATAAGATTGTATACTAATTAAATAAAAAATTGTATGCTATTGTATACTATTTAAATAAAAAATAAAAGAATGCATTATCTGAAATGTATTTTTCTTTGAATTTTCAGGCGATGTACCTTTTCCATTATGTTGCAGTATTTTAAAGTACATTTTCCCCTCTTTCTCAGCATTAGATGGGGAGAGATTTATACAAGCTTTTTCATTGCAAAAAAAAAAAAGCAGAAGTAGAAAATTCTATAGTTCTTTTCACAGTTTATTTGGATGTTTACAGATTTTTCACTTTCAGACCTTAACCTTATATCAAGTTACTGTTCTGCATAGGACTAAGCTCCATCTATGAAGACAATTTGACATTCATTTAGGGCATGTCTGCACAAGACTCTTCTGTTCTTTTTAGCCATGTTAGATAGCCACCTAACCAATTTATTTTTTGTTTTTTGTTTTGTTTTGTCTTCTTTATTTTTCTTTTTTCCCCAGAACATTCCAAACAACTTCCCCATACTGAGGATAGCATTAACTACCAAATATTCTTTATGGCCATCTCAATTCCTGCACTCTGGACTTACATACAGAAAGTAAATATAAATTAAATCCATTCCTGTTTTTGTGTGCATTCCCCGCCTCCTGCCCCACTATCCTGGCTCAGAAGTGTGTGAATGTGTATTGAACCCAGTTTATCTGCTACTCTAGATCTTTTTAAGTATATCTCCCAAACTCCTTGGCCACTTGCTCCTAGGTCAGAGTGGCTCTAGCAGAAAATCTATGCTTTTCCCAGAGTTGTAAATTTCTGTGCCACCACTAATACCAATATTCAGACTGAAGGACACTTTGTTTCATTCCAACTGACAAGAATAGACCCCTGTCCCTGAATAATTCCTAGATTATGTCCAAGGAAGCAAGGATTTCTCTGTTGACTTCCTAGAGAATCCATCAGGTTAAACCAAGCCAGTATTTGGGGCACTAATGTCCTGAAGAAAGATTTTGACCAAAGACATAAAGAAGACAATGAAGATTCAGCAAATAAATTGTTACCTATCCTCCTCTGGTTGGTTGTTTCCAGACCTAGGGGTTTCCTCATGCGTCTCTGGATAGATCCCATGTAGCTGAGCAACAAAATTTGTTTTAAGGCAAAAATTTGTTGCCAGCTCTAGAATGTACCATCTTGTGTTTGCTTTCCCACCTTCCTTGCTTCACTTTCTTTGTCCTTGATTTTTGCTTTCCCAGGATTCTATGCCCCAATGCAATATTAACTTGTTAGTTTTTGCCTCAAGCTCTGTTTTCTGAGGAATTAAGATTAAGATGTGTGTGTGTGTGTGTGTGTGTGTGTGTGTGTGTGTGTGTGTGTTCCAAAAATTTGTTTCCCAGTCTAATCTTTTTTGGCATGCAGTAAATATAATTCTCTGCATGAGTTTTATCATGTATGTTCTTTTAGCATTAGTATATAGTGCTACCACAAATACCATTTCCTATTATTTTCATGGGCATTTCAATGAAATATTTCACAAGAATGGCTAATACACCTCTAACCCATCATTATTTTTTCCCAAGTTATAAACACTTTATGTTATTACTTACACACTAAACACACTGATATTTCTCTCATCAAGCAGTTTGAATAGGAAAATTGAAATGTCAACATATAAATAAGATGGTGAGGAAGAAAATAGATGTAAGTAAAAACATGCTTTATTCCTTATTCAGTGGGAGGGTGGTAGATAGTGATAACTCTATAATTTGTTACAAAAGCATGTTTAAATAGGACTTATAAAAGTACAAGAGTAACCATTAGAAGGAAAACTTTAAGGCAGAAGAATATAATGAACGTTACAAAAAATATTCATCATAATCACAAAGAGTAAAAAAGGTAAGGAATTTGAAATATAATAAATAGACAACAAAATAATATAGAAAACATAAAGTCACACAAAATAGTAATTTTAATTATTGTAAATGAAAATTTACTTGATATTTATCTATTAAAAGATAATAGCTGAGCATAAGCTGAAAACAATTTATAATATGCTGTTTGCAGAGACAAGTGTGCAACAAAAAGGAAAAAAAATTAAAAGCTATAAACATAATTGTATTGCCCAGAGTTCTCCAGAGAAAGAGACAACAAACTGACTTTACCAGATACAAAAATTCAAAACACTGACAATTTAAAAGCATAGCTCTAGTGCCAAAAGAAAAGGATATTCCAACGGAACATAAATAGTATGAGTATACTTCAAAAAAATATTAAAAACATTGACTAGTTAATGAACCATTCCAAGAAAATTGAAAATTAGTTTAAAAATTAATTATTTTACATAATTGGATAAAGTCTTAAAAAGTTCCTAAATATATTGCTTTAGAAAATATAAAATATATTCACACTTTTGGTTTTTGGGGAGCAAAAAATTTAAAATTTGTACACATCTAAATGTAAAACATCTTTATGGCAAAAGGAAACACAAATGAGGCTAAAAGAGTGGAAAAATATTTACTATATATTAGAAAAACATATGTATATAAAATATATCAAGAATTATGAATACAAAGAATTAGGAAAATGACAAAAATCTAGTAGAAATCTAATTTTATAGGGAAAAATATGCAGTCTACAAATGAAAGACATCCAATCTCAGTAATCATCAGGAAAATGCTAAGGAAAGCAACAAAAAACATGATTTTTATCCATCTGACTGCTACATATAGACAGAAAAATATGTTGAAAAGATGTGTGAAAAATACATTATTTATAAGAATTTAATATAATACAGACACTTTGAGAGTCATTGTGGCAGTAAAAATTTAAATTTTATACAAATCATTAAAATCTCATGACCTACCAAGAGAAACACAATCTGCACAAAAATATTTAAATAGCATTCATTGATTTTATTAGCAGAAATTAGGAAAACTTAAAAAAAATTCATCCATTAGAGATAAACTTTTACATGTTTATACTATGTAATATTATGCCATAAGTAGTAAAAATAAAAAATAAGATGAGTAAGTATTTATCTGGAAGGAAAGCAAATTACTAAACACTGGATAATAAGTAGCACTAGCAAATAAATTGGTGACTTATTACATAGTGATTATAAACAAGGTAATATATATTTCTCTCCAAAATATGTTATATATTTTATGGATGCATATGTTTAAGTATTTGCTTGGGAAAGCCTAAAGTTTTACATTGAACTCATAAATATGCCTATTTTTCATTAAGAGAACAAAACTATGGTTAATCATCAAAATAAATTTTAGTCTTATTAATAATATTTTAATGTTTTATAATGGGGCTATTCATATATTACTTGTGTAATTAAAATTTAATTTGAAATATAAAGAATATGAATGAGAAAGACTACTAAATTATTAGCTATTAGTTGGCTTGGGACAGGCATATTCTTCATACTGTCTGTTCCTAAGCATAGCATTCTTATGAGGATTATATAACAATATATATGATAAAACATTATGAAATGTAAGACATAATAGAAATTCTAAATTTTATTCAAGAATTTTTTTTACTTCAGACAAAATGCTTTTAGCACTGTCAGAATATAATGAAATCTCTGCTAACAGCAATATTAATGACCATTATTCTATTGGAAAATGCCTGGAGCTAAGAAAAAAATTAATTTCCTCTCAATCACTTTCTCTTTCAGAGCTGTGTGAACAGGAATCTTCTGATCGATATGGAAAAATGGTTTGTCATTGCACAGAATGAAAATTTGAGTATAAATACATGGGGGAAACAACATTGATATGTACTAGGGTTCCCTGAGTAGAAGAAAAAAAATAGATTTCTTTTTTGGAGAACAAAAACTTTATAAAGGAAAGTGAAAGCTTGATAGAAAACATAACTTGCTGAATTAATGCAGGCAGTGGTTATGGATATATTGTTAGAGACAAACTTAAATGCATGAAAATTACAGGTTTCAAAGCTAGAAAAGATCATACTCATAAGCTGATCAAACTAACCTATCTACTGCTAGAGATTATTTATCTAAAAATTGACACATTATATGACATTATCAAAGTTACAGTTTGTGAAGAAAAGGTAATATGAGAAACCATATTTTCAAGGTGTTCCAATTATATTTCTCCCAATACTTTAGAGAAAATCTCCATTGGTATTTTCTCTATTTGTTTTGATCACCAACAATGATTTTTTTAATGATATGTACCCAAATATCCAGTGAACCTGACATTCCCTTGCAGAAAACTTAAAGGTATTTAACTGATCTCTGACCTCACCAAAAATAATAGGGACCAGAAGACAATGAAGTAATATCTTTGAAGTGCTAAAGAAAATATGTCAGCCTGAATACTACATCCAGGTTAAATAACATTGCATGATGAAGATGAACTAAATACTCTTTAAGACTTAGAGAACTCATTAGAATTCAATATTTAATCCCAACAGACTTGTACAACCGGAAATGCTAAGGGAATTTTCCTAAGACTGTAAGAGATGATTCAGTATAAACCCTTGTATATTTGTGAATGAAAGAAAAGATTGGAAATGATACTTTCTTTTAAATGCATACTATTGATTAAAGTAAACATTATAACATTGTCTTCTGGAGTTCAGAAAATATGTGGTATAATACACATAAAAATTCTACTATAAAGAGAAAGGAGGTGTGATAAACAGACCTATATATTGCAAGAAGTACAACTTTATATGGAAGCAGACCCTTGAAACATTAAGAATACACATTGTAATCTTAAAATGAAAACAAAAAGAAATGTAGAAAGATTTAACTAAAAAATGATACATTAAAACATAATTCTAAAAGCTACTGAAGTAATATAAAGGAAGACAGGAAAGGAAAAAGTGAGAAATAAAAAAATAGCAAAGGACAAATAACAAGTTGTAGAATAGTAACCTTAAATCCAAACTTCAAGAATTTTATTAAATATTAATAGAGCTACACCCATACTGAAAGGCAGAGGGTGTCAGAATATATATAAAAGCAAGGTATTCATTACAAATGTCTCTTAATATTGGTGAAGTTTATTTTTTTAAAGAATGTATGAAATATATTTTTCATTAAGTTTTTTGGGGTAACATTGCTTAATACAATTATATAATTTTCAGGTGCACATTATAATTTCACATCTATATATTCTATTAAGTGATTACTATACAAAGTCCAGTTTCCTACAGCTACCATTTATTTGATCTCCTTTATCCGCTTCACCCTCCCCCTACTCCCCTATATTTGACCTCCTTTTTACCTCATCTACCTCTCCCTTCCTCCCCCACTCCCTACCCACTGGTAACCACTAGCCCATTGTCCACCTCCCTGAGTCTCTGTTCTGTTCATTTGTTGCTTTTAGGTTTATATCCCACATATAAGTGATATCATGTAATTATCTACTTTTTCAGTCTGGGTTATTTCACTTAGCACAATTATTTCAAGGTCAATCCACATTATTGCATATAGAAGTATTTCATTTCTTCTTATGGATGAGTAATATTCCACTATATATATGTGCCACAGCTTATTTAGCCAATCATCTATCATAGGACACTTCAGTTGCTTCCATGTCCTGGCAACTGTGAACTTCAGTGTGCAGATATTTCTTTGAATATGGGTTTTCAAGTCTTTGGGGTAAATACCCATAGAGGGATTGATGGATTAGATGGTAGACCAATTCTTAGTTTTTTGAGAACCAATTCTTAGTTTTGGCTATACCAACTTGCAGTCCCACAAGCAGTGTATGAGGGTTCCTTTTCCTCTGCATCCTCCCCAACATTTGTTATTACTTGTCCTGTTGATAATAATTATTCTGTCAATCAGATGTGAGATGGTATCTCATTGTGGTTTTGATTTGCATTTCCCTAATAGCTAGTGATGTTGAGCATCTTTTCAAATATTTTTTTGGCCATTTGTATGTCCTCCAGGGAGAAGTGCCTATTCAGATCCTCTGCCCATTATTTGATTGGATAATTTGTTTTTCAAGCATATGAAATGAAAGGTATCTTTACTTGATAATTAATAATTAATGCAACTTAATAATTAGTAATTTATATCATTCTCTGTGCCTCTCTTACCACAGTACATTCTATTAATACACCTGTTTTGAGGACTTGCCAAGAGGCAAATACTGTGTAAGAGCTAAGGATGCAATACATATAAGAAGTCTTTGATTTCAAGAAATTCAATATCTACTAGGGTAACACTAAGATGTAATGAATGCAATAAAATATCAATGAGGCAAAAATGTAGTACAGAGAAGGAAGTACAGCAAATAATAAGAACCAGGTCTGTGTTAAGCACTGTAATAGATGCTGTATAATATTCTCAAAAACTTTGAAGGTGACGTTATAGGTTCTAGATAAACAATGTTCTCAGTAGACCTGGCTCATAGACTCTGTGTGTGTGTGTGTGTGTGTGAATATATATATATATATATATATATATATATATATATATATATATATATATGTATATATATATTTATATATATTTATATACACACACATACACATATAACACACTCACACACACACACACACACACACACACACACACACACACACACACGTCGAAACCCGCTGGTCAAGATGGAACAGTCCCTGAGCGGGGGATCTAACAGTGAATACTGCAGCCCCGAGTTTATTTCGCACACTATATTTATACATTATAACTCGTGGGAAGCCGAAACCACGAGTATGCACAAACCCCTGCTATCTACACAGGAGGCCTGTTGCTTTCTCAAGGTCCCCATCTTCCTCCTTATCGAGGTCATAAAACATTCAGCTCACTCTCTGGAGCAGTAAGTGGGTTTCTCAGCCGCTACAAGAATAGCAAAGTATTTTCCAACTATGCAAACATCCTGCTGAACAAACAGTCCCTTGTCTGCCCAAAGAGCAGGCATCAAGCGAACGGCTCCCAATTCATATACATATATACGTACGTACGTACATACATACATACATACATACATACATACATACATATGTGTGTGTGTGTGTGTGTGTAAATATTCAAAGAAAAAACTTCTGGCATTAATTTAAAAAATATGTATCTATTGTATTTTCACATTAATCATAGTAATTTTTTGAGCAGATTTCTCAGGAGTTATCCCTAGAATGCTCAATTATTTTTTATTTAAAAGAAAGTCTTTAGTATTTTTTGAAATAATAATTAATCTTTGTCTATATAGTTAATTGTAGCTTTCATGTAAAATAGAGAAAAAAATTACTATTGTAGTTTTTCTTATTTTTTCATATGAAAAAACATATGAATATTTTATTTCTTTAAGAATGATGCAAATTATTAGAATCACATTTTTATTATGTGGTGACAAAAAATGATAATAGCATAATTTTTTTCTTGTCTCTATCCATTGAGAATTTCATAATTTTGAATCACTGTTCCTGATTTGTATCACTATAGAAAAACTGTCTGTGAAAAATATGTCTGCTACTTTCATTAATTGCTCTTTTTTTTTCTTATTCAGGCCAGCTCTTATAATTTCTAAAAATAGTTTTTGTTTTTTAACTTTGATATAATTGTAGATGCACATGCCATTGTAATAAATAACACAGAGGATTCCTATGTACCTTTTACCTAGTTTCCCAATGATAATGTTTTGAAATTCATGGTACAATAACAAACCCAGATTTGACAGTGATAAAGTCAAAGCACAGAATATTATGTTACCACAAAGATTTCTTTTGTTGCCCTCTTATAGTTACATCCACAACTCTCTCACCCTTAACTCTTCACTCCCCTTAACAACTGGCCATCATTAATCTTTTCTATTTTTATAATTCTATCATTTCAAAAAATGATTTATAAATAGAATTATGTAGTTTATAATCTTCTGGGATTTACTTTTATCACTAGCATAGTTCTCTGGAGATGCATCCAGGTTATTGTGTGCATCAATAGTTTGTTCCTTTTAGTTGCTGTGTAGTAGTATTCCATAGTATAGATGTACTACAATTCATTTAACTATTTATTCTTTGGAAGACATTTGAATTGTTTTTAGTTTTAAGCTGTGTTCAATAAAATTGATATGCATATTCTTATATTGGTTTTGTGTCAATACATTTTCTTTCTCTAGGATAAATATCCAAAAATGCAATTGGTAGGAGATACAGTAGTTACATATTTGTTTTTTTAAGAAACAGTCAAGCTGCTTTCTAAAGTTATTACATTTTACATTCTTCCCAACAAATTATTAGTCATCTAGCTTCTTTGCATCCTCAACAGCATTTGGTGTTGTCATTATTTGTTCTCCTAGTCATTCTGAGAGGTATAGAGTGATATCTAATTGTGGTTTGAACTTGTATCTCTCTTTTTCCCTATATTACCATGACTAAAGAGATTTGCCATCCTGTATCCTATTTAGTAAAGTGTTTATTTATTTATTTATTTTGCTCCTTTTCCAATTGGAATTTTTTTTACTGTTGAGTTTCAAAAGTTCTTTATATATTCTTTACTATAGTCCTTAGGTAGCATGTGGTTGGAAATATTTTTTCTGACTCTGTAATTGCCTTTTCATACTAGTAACAGAGTCTTATGCAGAGCAAAGATTTTTTATTTTTGATGAAGTCCAGTTTATCTTTTTTTTTTCTACTATGGGTTATGCTTTTGGGTGCCAATCTTAAGCATTCTCTCCTACTTCTAAATTCCAAACACCTTTTTCCTATGTTTTTTTAAAGTTTTACACTTTAATTTAATTCCAAGATCTATTTTTAATTAATTTTTATATGAGATTGATGTTTATTTTTATACCTATGGGGTATAATTACTTCAGTACCATTTATTAAAAAGTCTATATTTCTCTACTGAGTTGTTTTTGTGTTTTTGTCAAAAATCAGTTGGGAATATTGAGTGGGTCTATTCCTGAGTTCTTGATTCTGTCTGTTGATCTATGTGTCTATTCATACAGCAATATCAGAATGCCTTTATTACTATAACTATATAATAGGCCTTGAAATTGTGTACACTTATTCTTTCCACTTTATTCTTCCCTTTAAAAATTGTTTCAAGGAATGGACCTAAAGGATAATGCACCGAGTGGAGTAAGTTGGACAGAGAAAGACAAATGCCATATGATTTCACTTACATGTAGAATCTAAAGAACAAAATTAACAAACAAAACAAAAACAAACACATAGATACAGAGAATGTTTTGATGGTTGCCAGATAGGAGGGCTGTTGGAGGGAGTGGGTGAAAAAAAAAGAAGGGGTTAAGAAGTACAAATTGGTAGTTACAAAGTAGATATGAGGATGTGAAATATAACATAAAAAATATAGTTAATAATATTGTAATAACTACAGTATCAGATGAGTACTAGATTTATCAAAGTCATCACTTTGTAAGTAATTTAAATGTCTAATTACTATGTTGTCCACCTGAAACTAATATAATACTATATTTCAACTGTATAAAAAATTTAAAAATATATTTAAAAATTGTTTTAGTTTTCAATATTTTGCCTTTCCATATAAATATAAAAAAATCTTGCCCAAATCTATAAAAATTCTCATTAGAATTTTGATAGGAATTGTATTAAACCTTTAAATTAATTAAAGAGTCAAGTCTTTACCGTATTGAATCTTCTGATTCATTATCTCTTTTAGTTGATTTACATGGGATCAACAGCAGATTAGATGAATCAGAGGACTGAATCAGCTGTTTGGAAGATAAGGTAGCAGAAAACATCCAATCAGAATAGCAAAAAGAAATAATTTTTTTTTAAATGAGAATAGTTTAGGTGACCTCTGAGATAGTATTAGACATAATAGTGTTCACATCATAAGGGTACCAGAAGAGGAAGAGAGAAAGCAAGGGATTGAAAATCTATTTGAAGAACTAACGATGGAAAACTTTCCCAATCTGGTGAAAGAATACAAGCCATGAAGTACAAAGAATCCCAAATGAGATGTGCCCAAAGAGGCCAAAACCTGGACACATCATAATTAGAATATCAAAAGTTAAAGACAAAAAGGGAACCTTAGAAGCAGCAAGAGAAAAGCAGTTACCTACAAGGGAGCTCCCAAAAGACCATCAGATGATTTCTCAACAGAAACTTTTTAGGCTAGAACTGATGAAAAGTAATGACCTACAACTAAGACTACTCTACTCAGCAAAGGTATCATTTAAAATTGAAGGAAAGATAAAGAGTTTCCCAGACAAGAAAAAGCTAATGGAGTTCACCATCACCAAACCAGTATTACAAGAACAGTTAAGAAGAAACAAAATTAAAATATAAATAATATCACAAAGAAAATAATTTTTATTACAACAGTAAATTAAGAGATACGTACAAACACATACACAAAATAAGTAAAAAACAATGATGAAAACATGAATATGGAGGGTGTGAGTAAAAATGATAGTGATTCTATAATGTGTTCAAAGTTAAGTGACCATCAACTTAAAATAAATTGCTATCAACACGTAAAAAAAGAATGAAATCTTGCTCTTTTCAACAACAAGAGACTTGGAGGATATTATGCTGAGTGAAATAAGTCAGACAGAGAAAAAGATAACATATGATTTTACTTATATGTGGAACAAAATAAGTGAGCAAACAAAAAAACATAGATACAAAGAATAAGCTGGTTGATACCATATAGAAGAGGGGATTGGAGGCTGGGTGGAAAAGATGAAGGAATTAAGAAGTACAAATTGGCATTTACAAAATAGTTATGAGATGTAAAGTACAGCTTAGGGAATATAATCAATAATATTGTAATAACTATGTATGATGTCAGATGAGTGTACGATTTATCAGGGGTATTGCTTTGAAAATTATATAAATGTCTAACCACTATACTGTGCACCTGAAACTAATACAATATTTAATGTCATTTATAATTGAAAAATTAAAAAAAAAATTTTAAGTAACCCTAAGAATTCATAAGTCTCAGTAAATAAACATTGCTTTACATATGATTTCCTGGGACTTGGGAAGCAATTACATTAGATAGCAGTCACATAGTCACTTCTCAATTACTCCAGGAGCATTTTTACAGAATTTAATTTTCTGTTAATTGTATTTAACTTCCTCATTTTCTTTTTCTAAACACAGGCCAGTTAAATGTAATTAGTATCCCCTTTCATGAACACGTGCATGGTGATGGCAGAGAGAGCTAAATAAAGTTTATCTAGGTTATGCCATTTCTCAAGTTCAAAATCTCAACATATTTTCCAGCAGCCCATGTTACAGCTGTATTTAAACCCAGATTCAATCATTGCTTCATGTCAACTAACACAATTCCCTAAGCAGTTTATGTGAGTTTATATTACACCACTAACGACAGACAAAAGCACATTTTGCCCATGGTAAAATACTTTGAGACAATCTGGGCCATAGATAAAAGATACTTTCCTGTTCAATGGCTATGTTTTCAAGGTAGCATTAATCTCATGAACAAAATTACAAACTACGTTAATCATTTATTCTAGAATAAGGGGTACAATTTAAGACATTAAGATGAATGTTTTGTAATATGTGCTGTAAAAAGTTGTCTTTTATGATTTATTTTCTTTACTGTGCTTGTGAACAACATCAGGGAAAATTGTTTTCTGTGTGGTTTAAATATCATTGGTATGCAAATAGTGTCTGATAAGAATTTAGTCAAGCAAAATGAGGCTATAATCATTAATCAAAGTAGATTGTGAAAAGTTGGCAAAGAGCTCGAAGCTGAAGTTATTCTTGGTACTGTGAGGACTTTTAGTGCTATACATTTTTTTAATCTTTTCCCTTAATTATAGGGAAAGCATATAATTAGACTTTTATATCCCTTTGGCCCATTTATACTCATGAAACTAATTTCCTGCTATTCTCACCCTCCTTTATTTTGCTTTAGTCACCTGTCTCTTTTTTTGTTGGTAAACACACCATACACACTCTCACCCCAGAGCCTTGCACTGTTCTCTCTGACAAAATGTTTTTACCCAGACCCCTTTAGAGATTCTCTTGAGATCTCTGCTTAAAGGT
Source organism: Cynopterus sphinx (assembly GCA_030015415.1). Lineage (NCBI taxonomy): Eukaryota > Metazoa > Chordata > Mammalia > Chiroptera > Pteropodidae > Cynopterus > Cynopterus sphinx. Next base: position 74,948,666 of record CM057380.1, on the reverse strand, counting down.
CCACATATCAGCTAAGACTTCCCTGAGAACCCCTTACAAAATAGTAAACTTCCACTTCGTTACCTGCTTCTGCTAATCTCTCCTAACATTGCTTTATTTTATTCCTGTCTTTGTAGCATACTTTATATTCATTAGCATATTTATTTATCTCTCTTCTCATGTTCTACTTTCTATTGCATAACATACCACACCAAAACAATGCCTTAAATCCAATGAGTCATTTATTTTTCTCATGACTCTGGAAAGTGACTTGCCTTAGCTACCTGGTTCTCTATCATAGTCTCCCATGCAATTACATAGTTAAACAATGGCTGGGGCTCAAATCATGAATTGCTCACCTCCTCATGTTTCCAACACATGAAGACTCAAACATTTTGGGGCTGGAAGAACTGGGGCTCCTTAATCTATGAGAACAGTTGAGACCAGAAATATTGTTATGGTCAATTTTGAAAAAGACAGTCTGTCATACCCCATGTAAAAGTAATATCTATCTATGTGGTCAAGGACTTTGTTTAAGTCCCTGGTATATCCACGGTCATTGTTTTTTAAATGACCACATAAATGAAAAAACTGAAAGGAAATCTAAATAACATGAATAAAAACCAATTGTACATGATCAATATTTTCAATATCTTAATAACAATAGAGAGGTTATGTAAATGCTCACAGCTATGTGATTAAAAGGTGCTGTGATTCTTTCCTAATAACATTCCCCTTTAAATATTTTTTTTCTCTTTATTAACTCAACATAGATTGACCAAATTCAGAGGGAGTCAGTAATTTCTTGGTTGAAGTGCATATTTCCACTTTAATTTTGATTTTATTAACAATTTGAAGATAAGAGTAGATCACACAGAATGTGCTCCAACTTTTTTTTTATTTTTTGGCCTTCAGTTCCCTTAATTTTTTACTGTTTCTTGTAGGAAACCTAGGAGCACTCCATAATTAATTACTCACTAAGAGATAAGGTCTATGACATAAAGATTTTGTTTCTTATGTCTCAGAATATGTATTTAATGCTTAGTGCAATCCCTCTAACACATAAAAGGTTCTTTAAGTTTATTAGAGGGGTGATAGGTGAAAATTACTACCAGTTTATAGGTGCAAATTGAAGAAATTTGTCTTAATTTTCAAAAAAAAAGGAAACATTAAATTCACAGAAAAATTCATTATACACTATCTTAATTTGCATTAGACTTGCTTATCTTGAACTATGCTAGATATTAAAGTTTTAACTGCTTCTCAAACTTTTGGCTAAGATAAAGTGTAGATGTAAAAGTTTTATTGTAAGATATTGTAAGATTTTTATTACTATCATTTATTCGTGAGATGCTAAAAAAAAATCTCGAGAAGGCATAGATTAGAAGGGAAAATTTAAAACTAGAATCTACTATTTGAGGGGGGAAAGAAAAGCTCATATATAGACTATCCTTTCCAGAATGCGTTGTATAGGACTTTTTTTTTAATTTTGTCTTTCATTTTGTTCCATAATATTGTCCATACTCTGTAATAGCTTAATTAAATTGTGCTTATATATATATGTATATATATATATATACACATATATATATAAACATATATATATATTTACTATAAAATGCATTTTCTTTTAAAGTACTTATGTTTCTTGTTACTGAAATATTTCTATCAAGTCAGTTTCTCTTAGTCAATAAATTAGTAAGCAGTATAATCCATCAGAAGTCTGAATGTGAACACTCTTCAGGGTCTGGATGTGTAATGTATTCCTTGGTTTAATTGCATGTCTCATGTATATGACTATCTGGTGAATTAAAAACCTGTCTAAATGTAAGATTTGCTACTGGATAGTAAGTATTTTATGTGGACAATAAATTTTATTTCTTTGACATTTTCTTCAAATGTCAAAGGCTAAAATTGAAAGAGATAATTATGCAAACAAAGGAGCATAAGTGCCATCCGTGAAGTATCATAACAAATATCATATTCTACATTTTAAAGAAATGTCTATTAATTGGCTTATGAAAATTTAGGGAGAAAATGTCAAAAAGACCAGAAAATGAAAAACTTAAACTAGCTTTTAGAATTAGTCTTTTATCAAAAATTGAATATAATCTGAATAATCTACAGTAAAACGTGGCAATTGACAAAATAAATGAAATAGTAATTCAAGTTTACTGAAATTAAAGAGGTATAGAATGCTTTGAGAAAACTTTATTTCCCTTTTAAAAAATTCTACCTTTCTTATGAGTTTTTCTTTTAAATTTGATGTGTGTGTGTGTGACATAACATGTGTGATCTGTGTGTGTGTGTGTATATATATGTATATATATACATACATATATATACATATACATATATATACATATACATATATATACATATACATATATATACATATACATATATATATATATATATATATGTGTTTGTTTGCAAGTATAATTTGCAAAAAATTATAAAGCCATAAGAGGAGGGCAAATATACAGAATAAAGACTGGACTCTTGCATGTATGAAAATAACCAGTGTTATCTTAGATCTAAGTCTTCTGAACCTCTGAGATTACTTTTAGATGAGGATAATGCCTGTCATCCTCTCAAATGGTAAATTAGTTTCAAATCAAAAAAAGGGAGAGGAATCTTTTTAAAAGCAAAAGAAATCTATTAGTCATCCATTTAAAAACAAATTGAAATAACAGAGATATTACTCTTTCCAATCTCTTTTTCTCTCTCTTTTCTCTATTTTCCCTTCCTTCCTTCTCTCTCTTTCCCAGTTTCAATTATCTTTCTGGAACCTGTAGTTATATTTGTGTAAACTAAATGGGTATGTGCTAAGAGTCTGCTGTTTCACAAATAAACATTGCTATAATTACACTATAATTATGCAGAACATAATTTCAGTTGACTGCTGATGTAGAGTTTGGGTCTGGTGGCTGCAGTGCATCAGAGTCCATCACCATGAGAAACAATTTTCCAGTATTTCTGGTGATGTTTAAAGGAAAAAAATCTTATTAAATGCTTTTCTGTTTTATAAATTTTGGCCAAACAGAGCCCGACTATATTGTACAGACATTTTTTATGCCTGAATGATTTTCCAAATAATATCTGTCTTTGTTTGCAAAACTATCCTGTTCAACTTTCTCCCCTTTCATACTGTCAGTTTTTAAACAACTGGTAGCTCAATTTTCTTATGACTTCTCTTAGTAGTTTTAGCAAACTTAGCAATGAGATTAATTAAAGTGTCTTTTGCAAGCCAAAAGATTAAAATCAAAATTAAATATATACATATAAATATATATAAAAATACACATATATATATTTGTGTATATATATACACACACACATATATATATATATATATATATATTCTAACTATATGTAATATATTTACAGAATATACATAAGATACTGAAATATACATAGAGAGAGAAAGCAATGTTATCTATTATGGTAGTAAAAAGTATGCATTTTGGAGTTGTAGTCAGTTGTAAAATCTAAGTGTTATTACTTCCTAGTTGTTTAAAACTCCATGAACCTGAGTTATTTCAAACATTAATAAGGAAAGTAGGAATAATTATTGTACCTATTGAAGGATACATACAGTGAAACATTTACATTGTGTTTGCCACATGATAAACACACAAAAATAACAGTATTGAGGAGGAGAGAAGCAGAAACAAGGAGAAAACATCAAAACTCATTTGTCTGTTGAAAAGTTTGAAAGTTAGCCAGAATTTTATCAGGAAGGTCAATGCTTCAAATATAATATAGAAAAAAATAAAATAATATTTACTAATATTATATTTTTAGAATTTAAAAAATGTGATATCAACAAGGACTTAAGGAACTAAAATTACATAGTGGCAAGAGCCTTTCCTAAATTGTCTTACAATCACTGTCATGCCTTAGTGTCATTTGCTAATTCTGAGCACAAGCAAAGAATTGAGCTTAACCTAGCGACATATACTCTCCTGAGGTAACAGGAACCCAGAGGAGCTTTTGACTATTACACAGGCTGGTTTGATAGAGTAGAATCTAGAGGAGCCCAAGTGCATGGCCATCTTTCCTGATATTTGTTGAGTGAGATATTTGGCCTGGGTTGAAGTAGGTGGGTGGTGGTGGTGGTGAAGGCAATGGTTGAGGCTTGGTTCATAAATTTCTGAAATGCAGAATAAAATCTTCTGCTATCTTTGGATACTGAGAAGGTGAAGCCTAGATTCAGGTATGCTTGCTTCAAAAATATGGGCAGTCCTGAGGTTAACACATTTGCCAGATTTTAAAGTCATAGGGACAAAAAGCAGTAGAGCTGAAAGAAAATGAAACAAAAACAGAACTCTCCAGTAAAGTACTTATAGTCATTCACTAGTCAATCCAATGTTTGAGAGGGACTTGAATGAGAAACAGGGATAAACCAGAAGTGATGAAGGTTTACTAAATTGCACCTGCTATGCCTATCACTTCTTGTTTGGTTGAGGTGATCAGTTGATCATCTAATCTGCTGAACTGAGGAAAAGTGGAACTTATTTTAGAAAGAAAGAAAAGTAATAACATCATAGTCTCTTTATTCTCTTAGACAATATGTGACGTTCAATTAAACAAATTAAAAGACGTGAATAAAGAGGAAAATGTGATAAATAATTGAAAGAAAAAGATGATAAAGACCCGAAATAATCAGTTTTTGAAATTAGCAGACAAGAAATTTACTATAACTATTATATATACATTAAAAAAAATAGAGGGGAAAAAAGACAAAACATAAAATATGGAGAATTTCTACCAAATTGCAGTCTGTACAATTAAAATGGTATTCTAGAAATTAACAAAATTACAAAAACATTTCAAATTAAAAACTCTATATGAATTTAACAGTTGAATGGGCATAGTAAAAGTGAGATTAATAACCTTGAAGCTAGAGCAATAGAAACTATTCAAACTAAGCAAAGATAGAAAAAAATAAAAAATTGAACAAATATAATTATTAAAAACCTCAGTCTCATAATATAGCCTACACATAGAGTCCCTATAGGAGAGTGCAGAGAGATAATAGGATAAAAGCAACATTACAAAAGATAATATTTGAAAGCATTTTTTAACTGATGATATAAATCAACCCGCAGATTTAAAATGCTCATTGAACTGCTTCAACAGATGTAAATATAAAACCACACATTATAGCTGCAAAAGCATATAATAGAAAAATTTGCACAAATCAGAGAAAAAAATGAACTAGACGAATTAGATTTTGAAAGTAATTTGAGAAAAGAGACACTTTATATACCTCAAATCTTGATAATATTGATTACTATTGTTAAACAGAAATCATAGAATCCAGGAGGAATTGGAATAGCATCTTCAAAGTCTTGGGAAAGAAGTCTAGCCAACCTACAATTCAAAACTCATATAAAATGCTTTTAAAAATAATAGCAAAATAAATGTCTCTTATGTCATCTAAAAGCTTAGACAATTTCTAAATAGCAAATCCTCACTCTAAGAAATAATGAAGTTTGTCAGGATAAAGGAAAATGGTACCAAATGGAATCACATAGCTACAGGAAGAACTGAAAAGTAGAGTAAATAGTAAGTTTACATGAAAAATTTATAAATAAATTAACTGGAAATAACAATAATACTGCCTTTTAATAGAACGTCTATAATTAAAATATGTGACAAAACAAAAAAAGCAATCAAAAGAGGTATAAATTTTTCTCATTATTCAAAAAGGGTTCAAGAAAAATTTTATGCCATGCACAAAAACACTTCAGATGAATTATACATTTAAATTTGAGAAAAACATTAAAAATTCTAAAAACAATATAGAAAACTACCTTCTTCATTTTTAGGTAGGCAAATGTCTGTGAAATAAATTGCAAAAGGGGTTCATTTCATCATTAAAAAATAAGAAAAGTATTGTTACATTTAAATTGAAAAATTTTGGTCCTTAGAAGACATAAAGTAAGATAGTGAAAAACTTAATTAGACAGTGAGAGTTGTATAAACACACACACACACACACACACACATATATATGTACATATAATTTAATTGATATTTTAATATTTATAAATATATATACATTAGGGATATAGGATATAGTTTATATGCAATTTTTAGAATAAAATATTTTATGTAATATATTTAGAACATATATTGTATATAATATATATTTTAACATAATTAGTATTTATAGTATTTATAAATAATTGCATATACATTATACATAATTATATATAAAATTACATATAATTGTATATGTATTATCTAAAATTTCCAATTTATTATGTATTAACATAATTATATATTATATATTATCATATATTATCATATGTAAATTATATATTATTATATATAAACTTTATTTTCAACAACAGACACACATATTATATATATTCTAAAAATAATGAGAGAAAATCCAGTAGAAAACTAATTTACAGGTCCTTCACAAAAGAAGATATTCAGAGGCAATATATATAAAAAGTGTTCAACATTATTATTCATTAATGAAATAAAAATTAAAACCACAACTTCGGTAATAATTAAATTTAAAAATACAGATGATAGTAATGTTTTTTTTATATGAATCAATTAGAATTCCTAACACAAGCAACTACTTTTTCTTATTGGTGTGTAATTAGCATACAATATCTTATTAGTTTCAGGTGTTCATCATAGTGATTTAATATTTACATACATTACAAAATGATCAACACACTAAATCTCTAGTTAACATAACCACTCTATATTGCTCTTTATTGTGCACTAAATACTGCCATATTCTTATCTTATGTGCCAGCAATTTCATTCTTAAGCATATACCCAATAGGAATGCATTCATAAGCTTATTAAAAATATGAGTAAAAATATTTACATCATTTGTTATAGCTCCTAACTGGAACGTCCATTAAGAATAGAAATGATAAATAAGTTAAGATATATCAATGGAAAGAAATATTACACAGCAATGAGATGGAACAACTATGCCTGTGAGGATGGATCTCACAACTTCATGGCAAGCCAAAGAAGTCAAACATAATAGGGTAAATATATACTGTATGGGCCCACTTATAGAAAGTTTAAAAATAGGCAAACTAATTAATGGTATTAAAAATTATAATAGTTTTAATTATTGGGTGAGGAATGTAGTGATGGAGTAGAGAAGGAGACCTCTGTGATATTGTTAAGACTCAGTTGTTTGGGTTTTGTGTGTTCAACATGATGGGAAAATTTATTAATTTATATAATCATGATTGTCTATTTTTCTTTGTATTTTGCTAATAAGAACTTGGATTGGGACAAAATAAAAAGGATGCAGATATAGTCATATCTGAAGAATATTTAGGGGAAAGTGTACTAAATTGTTATTAACTGCAGGTGGGTGGTTTTGAAAGAAGTATTATTGACATTATCCCTGTGTCCATCTTGGTTAACCAGGATGCAGGTAGAACCTTTAGTGGAGTTGCAGAGCATAAGAAAAAGACTACGTTTAGGCTGACAGTGGAAAAGTAGGCCCAATGTAGGATAACAACTATCATGCCTAAGAATGTAATAAACTAATGGGAAAAAAATATAAAGAGAATATTTAAAAAACAACAAAAAGACACATTACATATAACTATGTAAAAATTTAACTTTTGGCATTTGTAAATGTATTTTAGGCTTTTAGCCATTATTTCTTAAACATTTTAATTTTATTAGCTATTATCTCTCTCCTCTTCTTATGAAATAATCCTTGGATAATGTCTTACAGTTCTCAATGCTGTACCAATTTTTAAAACCTGTATTGTTTCTGTGTATTTTTTAGATTTATTAAATTGTACTACCTATATTTGTTTTCCGATTCTTTTCTTTGCTGTTTCTGTTCTCCTGTTAAATGCACCCAGATAACTATTTTTCAAGTATTGTATGTTTCAGTTTTATAATTTCTATTCAGTTCTTCATTATGGTTTCTGTTACTTAGCTGAGATTTCGTATGTTTTCATTTGTTACAAGTTTATTTTCTTATATATCATTTATTGACTAATTCTAACTTTTGGTTCATAGTAAGATGTATTTATATTTATTATCTTCTTTTTTGAGATTGTTCACATTTTCCTTTTTCATCATATTTCAAATAATTTTGGATTGCATCATGAACATCTTTGTACATTCTGTTATACTCTTCCCAAATGGATTATTTGTTTTGTAAAACTTTCAATTTAGTTTGAATCAAATTACAAATCCATCTCTTGAGTACGCAATAAAATATCAGTTCAGGTTTTTTAGCTTTGCCTGAGCTACTCAGAGTCTGTACTGTGAATGTGTAGTTTAGGATATGGGCCAGAAATGCTGGCAGAGTTACAGGAGAATTGAGACTCTCTGTCCCTGTTCTCTTATTTCTCTGATTCTTCCATTATTTTCTAGTGGTTGTATTTGCCTCAAACTTTTATATCAGAAAAATCTAGTTTCCTCTTAGTTTCTTAGAGGGCTGCATGGCACAGAAGAGAAATCTCCTTAGCAAAAGTTGTAAAAGAAATACATAGGCACATATGCGTACCTACATACATAAAAAATAATCTACTGCAGCAGTCCCCAAGCTTTTTTGGCATGAGGGACTGGTGCTCCTATGAGAACTGAATGCCTGATGATCTGAGGTTGAGCTGAGGTGGTGATGCTAACGCTGGGCAGTGGCTGCAAATACAGATGAAACTTCACTCACTAGCTGCCTCTCACCTCTTGCTGTGTGGGCCGGTTCTTAACACACTGCTGACCAGTATTGGTCTGCATTCCCTATTCCAAATTATCTATTCCCCATGCTGTCAGTTTATAGTTGCTTTCCATTGTTTTTGATATTTTATAAACTGTTTATGCTTGTCATCGGGAGGAATGTCATCAGAAATGGACTTTCGTAACCATTGCCTAAAACAGAATCTAAAGATAAATCATTCTGTTGTTAAAATGAAATGGAATACAGGACAAGAAAAAGTATGTTTGAGATCTTCTACTAAAGTGGGAGTATAAAGTCAGTTAGCTATGGTGCAGATGTGCAAAGCCCCAACCAGGCTAACTAGACCTTGATGTTGATCTAGACAAGACTCCCTGCAATTCACATAATGCATCTGAATTTTATATAAGCCTGAAAACTTTATAGAGATTTGTTTATCAAATTTTCAGAAATATGCATTTACTATCTATTTAGAAGGGGAAAAATTGTAAACCCCTGGAAAAAAACTAAAGGTTTTTGGAAAACAAACTTCTCATCCTGATAGTAAAACAAAATTTTTCATCTCATATTTCTAAAATAATAACTCTTTGAGTTTCTCTGTAGTGAATAGCATGGTTGTAAATAGTTTCTGAAAAGGATTGTTTTATAGGAGAGATCACTGTTTTGTTCTTGCTTTTAACATATACTGTGGCATTACATGTGAAAAGGTGACAATTTTTATTTTTATGTTTTAAATAATAGGCTATTTATACTCAAAAGTGTTTGAGAAAGTATACATTTTGTCAATTTTCTGAAGGGGTTTTTTTTCTGGTAATTTTAATAGGTCTCCTTGAAATTTTGCTTGTGATTTTAATTCATGATCCTATCATCTGCCTTAGATTTTTCAAGGGAGCTTCATTCTCAGAATGGTAGGTCTTTAGAGTGATGAAATGAAAGAATGAGTAAGGCTTTCATTTCTTTGAGTTACTTATTTGGAAAGGGGAAAGTGAAGACAGCTTTAAATCAATCATTCAATTTTGTGTGTTCTCACTTAGAATAAGTTACAGTTTCTGTATCCCTTTTGGGAAAGGAGTGTTGGACCTTGGCTTAGCAAAGCCAGCAGATCATATATATATATATATATAATGACTTATATATACTACATATATATATACTACATATAGTATATATAGTACAGATATATAAACATACATAATTAATTCCTGGTGAGGCTTTCACACATAAAGTATTTGACTTGTAAATTGCACCTGATAAGTCAATCATTTATTCTCTAATTTTACTGAAAGGGATTATTTTCTTTTATTTACTTGGATGATTTCATTGCCTAATATCTATGATTAACTCTGTACAAACACTAAATCACCTAGATAAATCGAAATTAAAATCAAGATAATATTTTTATAATTCACTTATTTAGTGTCCTCTTTAGTGAACTCACCGTGCACCAGATATCATGATTATTCTGTGAATACAGTGATGAAAAGAAATTGTCCTTCTCTTGAGGAACTTCTATAAATTAGGTGGCCATGAATAAATTTGATCTACTCTTCTATTAAGTTTTTCATCAGCTTTGGCTCCACTTGTGATATTCTTTTAGTATAGTTATCTCTATACTTTCTTCTTCAATACTTAACAAGTTCTTTTGGAATAGATTTTTCCATTGGAATTCTCTACACGAGATTACTAAACACTTTGATGACAATGATCTTAAAAAGAAGAAAAACAAAACTTTTCTTCTTTATTAAACAAAGTAAATTTTCTTAAAATAAGTATAAATGCAAAATAAAAAGTATATTAACTTTCATTTCCTTAAATTGAAGTGTTTTTCTCTTTAAAAAAGAAAAATTGTGAGTTTAGAATGATTATCTAAGATTTATTTTAGAGTCAGATCCAACACTTTACTTTCCTAAAATTGTATAATGATATTACAGCAATTCTCATTTATCTGGCACTCTGTATTGGGAATGAGTCTTGTAGATATTTTGATACTTCTTCACATTGTCAATAAATCTATTTGTACAGATAAATAGATATTTTAACATTTTCTTGTTAATTCAGACCCACTATTATGAACATTATAGTACCATTCTGCCTACCTTCTAATGTTTCATAGTCATACTATCTCATGTCAATTATCACTTGAGTGACTGTGTGGGCCTTGAACATGTTTTTCAGCTTTTCTATGAAGGGATAGAAAATTAGACGATCAATTGTATTTTGAGTCAATATTGATTCTGAAAGAGTACAATTTAATAGTGAAGAGAATAATCTTTTAGTACAGATATTGATGAGACATAGAGTCTCTTTTTCATAGCATATTTGTCTTGATTCTAAATGTAGTAGAGTCTCACTTTATAACATTTACATAATGCATAACAGATAGAAAACAACACTTTCTTAGAAACATTATTTTATTACTAGGCTGAGTTAATGTTTTAGAATATTTGCTTCTAGTATACCATAAAGAAATTCATCATATTATTTTCACTGCACATTAACATAAAACCATGTCTTCCCATTTTAGCTTTAAGGAGGTATAATTAACATACAGTAAGCTGCAAATATTTAAAGTGCACATTGTACTGTGATGAGTCTTTATACATTATACAATTGCATAACTGAATACAGTGAAGATATGACATACCCATCATTACCAAAAGTTTCTCATGCTCCTTTGTAAACCCTCATTGTACCCCTTTCCACATCCATACCTCATATCCATCCTCAAATTACCACTGATATGTTTTCTGTGACTATAAATTAGTTTGCATTTCTTATAAATTTTCTATAACTGGAATAATACAATATGAACCCTTTATTGCATGACTTTAAAATTTTTGAGATTTTAATATATGTGTAGTGGTATTTTATAATAGCTTTCATTTCCATAACACTTAACAGTGTTGAACATCTTTTCATGTGATTATTTGCCTTCCATTTATCTCCTTTAGAAGTGTTTAATTCAAATGTTCTGCACATTTTTATTTTTGCATTGTCTTTTCTTATTGCTTCTGGAAAGCTTATTATATGCTATAAATGTAAATTTATAATTTGAAAATATCTTTCCCATATTATGTCTTGTCTTTTATCCTCTTAAGTATATTTTTTAAAGAACAGAAATTTGTGATGTCAAATTTATCATTTTTTGTCAATATTGTGTTTTCAGTGTTGTATCTAAAACATTTCTGTCTAATCCAAAGTCACAAAAATTTTCTTCTATATTTTTTGTTAAAAATGTTTAATTCTAGGTTTTACACTTAGGTTTATGGTTGATTTTGAGTTAATTTCTATATATAGGGTAAGATATAGATTGAAATTCGTTTATTCTGGCATATAAATATCCAATTATTCCAGTACCATTTGTTTAAAAGACAATCCTTTATCCATTGAATTGTGTTTGGACATTTGTTGAAATCAACAGACCATATTTGTGAGTTTATTTCTGAACTCTTCATTTCTTTTACAATGCCATATATCCATCTGGAAGCCAACACCACAATACCTTAATGTGCTTCGTATTAAGTCCAGAAGTCAGTTAATATAAATTTTCCTAATATGTTTTTTTCAATATTATTTGACTATCCTAGTTCTTTTGATTTTTCATATGAATTTTGGAATTAGCTTGTCAATCTCAAGTTTATCCCAATGTTAAGATTTTTCACTGAGAATGAATTAAACATATATCTATATGAGAATTGCCATCTAGCAATAGTTATCTGATACATAAGCATGTATATATCTCAATTTATTTGTCTTTTTTTTTTAATTTTAGCAATGTTTTAACATTTTCAAAATACAGATCAAATTTTTGTCAAATTATTTGCTAAGAGTTTAATATTTTCTTGTTAGTATAAATGGTAATGCATTTGTAATTTCATTTTCTGTTTGTTTCTAGTTCACAGGAATTAATACTGATCTTTTTATTATCGATATGTGACCCATAAACTTTGCTAAACTCATCTACCAGTTCTAGTAGCTTTTTCATATGCGCTGTAAGATTTGCCACACATTCATGAATAATGACAGCTTTATTTCTTCCTTTCCTATCTTGATATATTTTATCTCTTTTTCTTTACTCACTCAACTGGCTGGATCCTCCAGAACAATTTTGAATAGATGTAATGAGAATAGACATCTTTGCTTTTTTTTTTTTTAATGACCTGTGAAGCATTCAGTTTTTAGCTGTCTAGCATAATTTTAGGTGCAAGTTTTCTATTGATTTCTCTTATCAGATTGAGGAAGTTTTTTATTCCTGATTTATTAAAAGTTTTAATCAATAGTAGATTTTGGTTTTCTCAAATGCTTTTTCTGTAGCTGTAGAGATGGTTGTGTGATTTCCATTATGTAGTCTGTTAATATAATGAATTCATTGATTAATTTTCAAATATCGAACCAGCATACTTGAGACGAATTCTAAATGATAATAAATCATAATTATTATGTGTTCACTTTGATTTGCTAATTTTTTTAAAAAAAATATTAGCATCTATGTTTATGGGAAATAATTTTCTGTAGTAATATTTACTTGTAATATGTTTGGCTGATTTTGGTATTGGATGATGGTAGTCTCATAGAATGAGTTGAGAGGATTTCTCTTCTTTTATATTGTCTACAGAGTTTATGTACAGAACATTCATTCGGTGTTTCGTAGAATATGTCACTGAAACCATTCGAGCCTGGAGTTTCCTAATAGTAAGATTATTAGTTACATATTTATTTTCAATAAATACAGGGTTTTTACATTATCTCTTCCTGAGTCATCTTTGTTAGCTTTGTAGTTCAATAAATTGTCTTTTCTCTAAATTGTCAACTTATTGGCATTATTTATTCATAATATTCCCATGTTATCCTTTTAATATCTATAGAATGTTTAGTTATGTCACCTCTCTAATTCCAGAAATTGGTAATTTTGGTTTTTTTTTCTTCATATGTTTGTCTACAATTATTTTCAATTTTAATAACCTTCACAAAAGAAATAGGTTAGGGTTGCGGTGATTTCAATTATTTTTTCTGTGTTCTATTCTAATGATTTTTATTTTATCTCCATCATTTCTTTTTTCCTGCTTTCATTGTATTTAATTAGATATTCTTTTTCTAGTTTTTTAAAGTGGATGCAGAAGTCATTATTTTAGACTTTCTAATATAACTATACTTATTGCTCTAAACCTTCTAAGCACTGGACTATATTTGTAAAATTTTGATTTTTTTTTGTTTTTATTCAGTTTAAAACATTAATTTTCCTCTAAATTTCTTCTATAACTCATAGATTATTTAAGTCTGCTGTTTAGTTTTTAAATATTTGGGTAATGTCCTTATATTGTTTATTACTGATTTCTAATTTAGTTCTACTGTTATCTGAGAGGATACTTTGCATGATTATTTTAATTATTTTTAGAATATTGAAAATTGTTTCATTGCTCAAAATGTAGCCGATAATGGTAACTGCCTTTTTATGCCCCTGACTAGAAATATTTTCTGCTGTTTAGTTAAATGTTCTATAGCTGTCAACTAGATCATGTGGGTTGATATGGATTTTGTCTACTTATTCTACCTATTATTGTTAAAGGAGTATTAAAAGGTGTTTTTTTGATGTGAACAGTATTGAAAATGTGATATAATTGTGAATTTGTCTATTTCTCTTTACAGTTCTATCACTTTCTGTTTCATGTATTTTTAAATGGCATACATTTAGGATGGTATGTAGAAGCATCCTTTTACTATTAACCTATTTGTACCTTAATATTTGAAGTGGATTTTCTTATGGATCCCATAAATTTAGATGTTACTTTTAAAATCTTATATCTATTGAGATATTTAGGCCATTATTTTTAAAATGATTACTGAAAAAAATGGGTTGATATTTAGTGTTTTATTGTTCTTAATTTACACTGTTTCTGTTATTTCCCCCCCTCTTTTACTGCTTTCTTTAGGATTGAGAACTTTTTATAATACATTTTATCTTATTTTCTCATTGGCTATAACTTTTATTTTAATATGGATAATAGAGCATGTAATTATTTTAATTATTAGTGGTTGCTTTAATGTTTATCATTTTGTTTGTTAATTATACTTTAAAAATATTTCTGTACTGCTTCCTGACTTAAAGTTTTTCTTATATCGTTCGATGTTATTATTTTCCTTTTTCATTTTACATAATATTCTCCCAACCCACCAGCTAATTTTAATCAGTATAAGCATGGTTAATTTGGTATAATTTTCTTCATGTTTCTTCTTTGGGTTCATCCAGTTTCTTAACTATCCTCTTAAGAGACTCCAAATATGCTTACATTAGGCTGCTTGCAGTCATCCCATAGTTCACTAATGTTATTTTCATTTCATTCCCCAGTCTGTTTTGTCTCTATATTTTATTTTTTGTAGATGCTATTTCCATGACTCCACATTCACTAATCATCTTTTTACTGAAATGTGAAACATACTGTTAATTATATTCAGTGCAATTTTTTTTTTAATTTCAGACACCATAGTTTACTTCTCTAGTTTACTTCTCTAGAATTTTGATTTGGTTCTGTTTTATATCTTCTGTTTTGTCATTATCATTGTTAATCTTCCATTTACCTTCTTCAACATGTTGAATATAATTATATTAACTGTTTTAATGTACATGCCAGCTAACACTATTATTTGTTTCATTCCTGGATTTATTGTTAGCTTCATTATAGATTTCATTCTTCTGCTTGTTTGCATGCCTGGTAATTTTTAATTGTAAATTTTACCTAGAAATATTCATATGCATGTATTTCTATAAACATTCATTACTTTTGTTCTGAAACATTTTGATCTTTTTGAGGTTTGTTTTTTTTTTAATGTTTTAGCTTTTTGGGGTAGGATCAGAGAAGCCATTAGTCTAGGGATAATTTTCTCATACTAGTAAGGTGGTATCTTTCTAAGTATTCTACCTGATTGATGTCTTGTGAATTATGAGTTTTTTTACATCCTGGCTGATAGGAGCACAAACAATTTATTCTTGTGTGAGTTTCAAGGGTAATTCTCGCCAATCTTTTCCCTTGATTTTTTTCTTTGACTGAAGTATTTATTTCCTCACATGTGTATGCTCTGTGCTCATCAGTTGAAGTCTCTGATGATACCTGGGTTCTACCTCTTTGCAGCTCTCCCTTCTTATGTATGCAGCTTAGGGAACGATAGCCACCTTGGACTCCTTGGACTCTTAACTGTGTCTTTTCACCTAAAGAAGGTAACCAGGCTCTGCCTGGACTTTCCTTTGTTGTCCTGTGGCTTGGAATTTTTTTCCAGACAGTATGCTGAGATAACTATAGGGTTCACCTGTTTGATTCTCCTTTTTCAGAGATTAGTGTTCTTTGCTGTTTGATATCCATTACCTAAAACATTTTTGTTTGTTTGTTTGTTTTTCTCATATAGTCTCTGGTTTTAAGTTGTTTTCTATAAAAATATAAATCAGTCTTTGTTATTCCATGTCAGCCAGAAGTACATGGCTTTCATTTAGTATTTAAAGAATTACTTTTAATTGTTTAGTTAAAAGTTTCATGCAAATGAAACTTTGTGTAGATGTGTCTTGATTTAATTATCCTCAATTTTTACTTTAAATCTTGTAAAGATTCTTTTTTGGTTATATAATATCAATATTTTTGTAGATAAATACTAATACTTATTTAAGATTAATTTGCTAGTTAATTATTAGAAGTAAATATTATCGGTCAAACTACATTTTAAGTCTCTTAACGGCTTTGCTTTGAATAATGTTTAAAAATACTGACAATCCAAATAGCCTTTATCACAGCTAATAATGAAATTGTACTTCCAAATTATTATAAAAATAGAATATTTTACATTTGGAAGGTTTTTGAAAGACTTCCAAATGGTAAAGAAAAAAACCACCTCTTTTTACTTAAGGAACTATTTCAAGAAAATATTTTGTCTTAAATGAATATGAGAGCAGGGACATTAGAAAACAAAAGAAATTTAGAATAAACAATATTTGTAATTAAAAAATTTGTTTTGAAATGTTGACAAAATTGATTTAAGAAGCCTATGTATTCAAGAACACAATTCAAAGGAAATTCTATTTATGTGAAAAAGGAAATCCCTATTGCTTTAAACTACTGAGACTTGTTGTGTTGCTTGTAGTAAATATTCCTAATTTACACAGAAATTGATTTCTGATAGGTGAATATTGGGGACACAAATAGTGTCTGTCATAATTTTATTCCAAACTCTTTCAATAATGTGAAATTCAAATCTGTTTTGTTATCAGAGAAAATAAACCATCTGAAGCAAAAAAAAAATTTATTTATATTTAATATTTTTTAGTGAAATTGCAATATGCATAATGCCATTAATTAAGGTGGGGAATGAAGATGAATATTGGAAATGACTATGTAATTAGTGGTACAGATGAAATAAAAATATATATGTTCCTTCTTGGAAGAAGGATAGGTTTTATAGAGTGATTCCTCAAGTAAGTAATAAGATATTTTTTGAGATTAGTAAGAAATTCTATAGCATTTTATAGTAAAGCTGCAAAATTACAGGATATGTCAAAAAAATTTAAAAAAATAAAGAAATATTTTATTCCTCCAGCTCAGAGAACAATCTTGCTTGTTTAAACAAGATATGAAATGATTATTTATTAATGATTTATTTCATTCAGTGGCTCCTTCATTCATTCAATCAGTTGACAAATCCTGTTTTTGCAATCTTTGTTTTCCAGCAGCCACATCTCCATGCAGCTATAGAGAAGACACAATCTCTATTCTTTCCCCTCTAACACCTCAGCCCACCAGACTATTACTCTCCCAGAAGAGGGACGTTAACTGAGACTCAGCCTCCAGGCTACCTAAAGAAGAAGGTCCCTGAGGAAGTTTCAATCATCCTTCGGCTATCAAAAATAATAGCTACAAGAAATGAAAGTATGTGACAACGCTGAGTTTTTCAATTTGAACCATTTGCCCATTTCTCTCAAGAAACTATCAGAATTAATCCTGTCATTCCTCACTTCTGACTCTCCTTAGTCATTCAGAGAGGCCCAAGTCACCTCTGCTATCACTCGTCAAGTGAACTCACATTCCCATACTATGCTGAATGTTCATTAATCTCCTCTAATTGCTTAACTTTCAAACCCTTCAAGTGTGCCCTTTGCAAAGCACCCTCTGTCAACAGCAAAGTATTGATGCGCTCTAACTCTCCTCTGAATGTTTTCTGCATTCTTCTCCCTCCACTGAAACCTGGCTATTCTATGAACAATATCACTTCTCTAGAATTCTTTTAAGAATCTTTTTTGGCCTCTCAAGGACTTCACTACCAATGTTTCCTTCCTTCAATGCATATACTTATTTAATTACGTTAAACAATTTCCATTTGCCTTTCTAAACACAAAAACAAAAATTTGAACTCCACAACTTACCCAAATCACATCCTACCCTACCTTAGCTATAGTCCTGTCTCACTGCTCTCAAATTCTTTGCAAGGTTGCCAAAGACCTACACACTGTCAGAACTCATAGCTATCTCCTCAAAACACTTTCTTCCTTTGAACGCCTGATTTTCTTCTCACCTCATCTCTGTCTCTTTTGATAGCCACCCCCTTTCATGTTCCATCTTCAGTGTCAACATGGTCTAGGGGTTAGTACTGAACCCTCTGTTTTGTACATCTAGACTTTAGTCATGATCCTTATGTGTTTTCATCTAATTCTGCCACTTCAAATACTATCATTATGTGAGCCATCTCTCCAAAACACCAAATTAGTTTTTCTACATGACTCTGCGATATTTACACATAGATTTTTATAGATATTTTGTATAACTTGCCAAAATATGACTTATTTTTTACCCCCCAAACATGGTCCTGTTGACTCTATTTTCAATTTTAGTAAATGTCAACTGAGTTCAACTTAGAAGTCTAGACATTATCTTTGATTTATATCCTTCTCTCAATTTTATAATCAATCAAATAGCAATCCTTTCTTTCTACTTTTAAAATGTATTCTGGACCCATTCACTTCACAATACTTCTAACTCCATGTCTACAGTGTGTGATGTGGATTGTGCAATGGACAAAGGGATCCTTCCAAACGGTAAGTCTGTGTGAAAATTCAACCTGTGCTCTGCTTACAATCTTGGTGTTGGGTTGTCTTTTTAGTAGAAGGGTTGCTTTGTGTGTGTGTGTGTGTGTGTGTGTGTGTGTGTACACAAATGCTTTGTCTACTTGGCAAGCTTTGCAATGAAAAGATCACCTTTTCCAAAATTCACAGAGGAGGCAGACTAGCTAACCCCTAATATTACTCTAGTAATAGCCATCATCATCTCTCCTTCAGACAACTGTAACAGCCTTCTAATTGTTTTTCTATATACTTTTTCCTCAATACAATTACTCCTAAGATAACAATACAATGTATTTAACAACAAATAAAAAATTATAAATCAGAAAATATTCTTGCTGGCTTAAAATTCTTGTTTTACATAGTCCTACAGAATCTGATATCACTTGAGATATATCTAATGCATCACTCTACATTTCCTATAAAAGGAAAAACCTCAGTTTTGCAGCTGTGTCTTTCTTTCCTGTGTGTCTCTTACTACATACACAAAACAGTTCACTTCTGACATTTCTGG
This sequence comes from Cynopterus sphinx, assembly GCA_030015415.1. Lineage (NCBI taxonomy): Eukaryota > Metazoa > Chordata > Mammalia > Chiroptera > Pteropodidae > Cynopterus > Cynopterus sphinx. The sequence continues at coordinate 74,929,385 of CM057380.1, read as the reverse complement.
TCACCAAATGTGTGGTTTTTCCCCATAACAAGCCATTTTTTGCAACATAAGCTGGGTATCCTACAATTTAACTCAATTCCAACATTAGATACCTGGAGATTATATAAAATCTCACAGATTAAAGGCTCAGTCCCAAAAGACTGATCTCACCCAACTTCAGATGCCTATCACAAGTAGTAAGTTCCTCAATTTACACACAACTTCTGTCTGGTTTGGCTACAGAGGTTCCCATAACCCTCTCCACAGGTTTGATTAATTTGCTAGAGTAGTTCACAAAATTTAGGGAAATACTTACATTTACTTGTTTGTTAAAGGTTATGGAAACAGATACCAATGAACAGCTAGATGAAGAGATACATAGAATGAGGTGTGGGAGTGTCCCAAGAGCAGGAGCTTCTGTCTCTGGAGTTGGGGTGTGTCACCCTCCAAGGGTAGGTGTATTTAATAACCTGGAAGGTCTCCAAACCCAAAACTACTGGAATTTTTTATGGAGGTTTCATCATGTAGGTATTTCAGCCCTTCTTCTTTCTCAAGAAAAATGAAGAGTGGGCTAAAAATTCCAAGTTTCTAATCATGGCTTGTACTTAATTGTGACCAGCCCCCATCCAGGAACCTGCCCAGAATTGCCTCATAAGAACAAAAGACACTCTTATCATCCAGGAAATTAGTTAGAAGCTGGAGGCAGAGACCAAGGCTTTTTTTTTCTATTATTTCATGATAAGAAACTTTGTTTCAGTGTTCCTTTTTTTCTTGGACATGTTTCCAACTGATTTGCTTACAGTTGGCTTCTTCTCAACATTTAGAGCTTAGTCTAAGATCATGTCATTAAGACTTTCTCTGAGGTTCCAAACTAAATAGCTCTTATTTTAATATTTTAAAGATATTTATTATTAATTCATTTATCATTACATTGATTTACTATTTATATCTCTCTTCTCTAAAATATAAATTCCTTGTCTGTCATGTCCACTGCCATCTCTCTGAATTTTGAATTGTGCATGACTCATAGGCTTTTGATAAATACTTGTCCAATATTTGTAGCTTAAGATATTTTTGAATATCTTAAGTATCTGCTCAGCTAATCACACAGTGAGTCATTGTGAGATATCATTGTGTGTTTGGAGCAAAACAACCAAATTTTATCCTTCAAGACATAGCTAAAAATAATTTCAACAAAGTCATCTCCCCCAAAACCCAAGTCAGTACACACATAAGAATTAGAAACTTGTTAGAAAAGTAATATCTATTTTTAAAAGAAGAAAATGCTCTGTTAAGTAGTTGGTTCTGTTTATAATAAAGGCCAAGCTGGGAGATACAGATATAGAGATTCAAAACTCAGTAACCTTTGAAATAGAGATAATAGAGAATAAAGTTCTAAAGAAAGGAGAAGAGGAACTAACATAACAAATCAAATTGCTAACATTAGAAAGAAAGTCTTAAAGTCAGAAAAGTGTGGCATCTCATATTAGGAGAAAGAAGGGAGTGTAATTAGTTTTATAATTTCTATATGAATAGACATGGCTTTAGCTCATCAAATCTAATTTATCATAAGTTTTACTAAAAAATAAGCTGTTAAGACTTAATAAAGTGAGAGATTGATATATAACCTCTTTATCTAGTTTTCTTAAAGCTCTGAACTTTTTTTAATAAGTGAGATATTAATAAAAGGATAAATCTGAAACAATATATCAAAAAATATACCTATTTAGCAGCTGTTTTCTTGTCTGTCACATTTGATGTAATCTCAGTTCACATTTTCTGGTTAATTTTTAATAAAGTAAAATTTTAATAGAAATCTCCTTCTTAGGTTCTAGGAGTACAAAAATATTGCAATTTCACTAGGGTATACCTTACAGTAAATGCATGTTTAAGAGGGACTTAAATAAAAATTAATATAAGTAATATATACAAAGATGTACCAGATACCCGCTTCTAGAATTTTGAAACTGGAATTTAAAAAAGAGAGGTAGTTCCTCTCTGTAGTGAAGATAGAACTATGAATATGGAATCAACTAGTAGACATGACATCCACAATGTTGACAAATTCATCTGCACATAGAGGGACTAAACAACATGAGATAGAAAGCCTGGACATAGTCCTTTTCTTGTTTACACTGGTACCTAAGGCCAGCTGTTCATGTGAATTCTCGTAGTTTGTTTTTGGCCCAGGTTCAATCTGGGTTTCCTTCCATTTCAAATAAAAGTATTCCTAGAAATGTTTATCGTCAAACATTGCTGTGTATAAGTAACTCATCTGAAGAACAAACAAAATGTTTAAAAAAAAATGATGTTCACATCATATTACTTATATGTAAAAACTTCTGGGTAGAAAGTCAAAATTTCAAAAAAAGTGAATATTTTTAGAAAGTAAGATATTGATCTTCAAAGATATTTAAATTACTTCTTCTTGTATTGTTATTTCCACTTTTAGAAGGAAATATCCGCGATAAATTTTTTCCTAAGATTATAGAATAGTTTTGACTTGATTGAAATTCATCTTTTTAGCTCCAAAGTGCTCTGTTCAAGCAGCTGCATAAACAACAAATTTAATGTTTTTTATTGAGGATGCAACTCTTACTAGTGTTTGTATTATTCTTGAGTTCATTCTGTTCACTGATTAATTTGTTAGAAAATGTAAGAAGCCTGCAGTATAATAGAATCATTGGTTTGTGAAACATCTAAATCTCCAAAACTTTCTATCCTCTATTTCCACCAGTTAAATAATCTAGTAGTTACATATAACCATGTATAGATATTTTCAAACTGTAATTTCCCAAGAATTTGACAACACAACGTTATTATTTAGAAATTATTTGAAGTTGCTATTATTAAACATAAAACACTGTCGCCAAATAAAATCAAAAGTGAAAAAAAATACTACCTCTCATTATTGTGCAGTAATATACCATTATTACTATTTATTCTGCTACTAAAAAAAAGGGAAAGTAGTGATTTATAAAAAAATCGTAAGAAGCGATGTTTAATTTTCTTATTTATTTAAATGTGGCATTAGCAGATTTCCCCAGAAATGATGTATGTATTCCTTATTTTTGGCTATGTAGAAAATCCCTCTTCCCAAAAAAAAATTTTTTAAAGCACATATAAAGAACTATAAAAGCTAGATGCCATGCACGCATTAAACGTATTGAAAAATGAACACACACTCTTTGATAGCTCTGAAATAACCTTTGGAGGTCTTTCTGTTTATAATTTCTAATGCTCCGGCACCTTTTGCCTGCTCCACCTTTGTTGAACTCTCTCTCCATCTAGCCTTTAGTAGTGTCCTGCCTCATGTTACTTTCTTTACCACAAGCAGATTGTGAAGGAATTATCTTTGTCAAATACTCCTAGTACGGGCTCAGCATGAGATACTCATGCCACATATTAGCAGATTAAATAGAACACTACTGAAGATATTACAATAAGTAAACTACCTAGAACAAAATTCCTTAACACAATTCAGTAATTTCTCAAGTTTTATCAATTCAGAAATCAGACCACCACAATAAGATATGATTTATTTAATCTATGATAGTATCAGGAGAGACTCTACTATGCACTACGGAGGGAATGAAAACAAAAAATATATTTTACTTAAATGATTAATTCAAACTCTAGGATGAGAATAAAACATTTTACCACAAATTTCATTAGACTAATAGATAACAATAGATGAAACAGCGGAATCTGATATAATTTTACATGAAAAGAACTTCTTAGTATAAAACATTGTGTAATTGTTCTGTACATATTAGTCTATATATAATTGTATAATACTAAGATCCAGAAAGAAAAAGAAATAATTCTTCATGTATTGCTATCAAAATTGCCTTCATACTTACTTGTCCTTGTTCTTTCTAAATTCTATTGACACCACTTATGTTGTTCTGGGCTTATCTTCCACAGGAAACCACTTTCATCTAATTAGCTCCATACTACTCTTTGCAGAATATCACCTGATTTGTTAAAAATGCATTATTCTATATACTTAGTCTAATATCTGTTTTCTTATGTATTAATTCTAGAATAGCTTCTCTCTCTATTTCATGATCTTTAGGTTCTCTTTCTCTTGTGTGTTACTGATATAAGGCACTCTATACAAATGCATGGAATAAAGTATGAAAGGTCATAATGATAGAAATAGCAACTTTCAGATGAAGATCCAATCTAAAGCAACAAACTCCTTCCACAAATGAATGGAATAGAGGTATTGTGAAACGTCCAATGTGCCCTCCATAAGAAAGCTCTCTGGAAGCGTAGTTCAGTGGTCTAGACATTAGACAATATTATGGTGGCTGCATCTAAAATAAAAACATCTGCACTTTGACTGCTTTTAAATACTTTACATGATTGTTAAATTAGTTTATATAAAATATCACATAAGCAATAAATGACCAAAAAATAATAAAAACATCATTATTCATCATAGATGAACTCTATTCTTATATAATTTGGGGTCAAGACATGACTTCCAGTACTAGCTACCAAAATCAAGTTTTGTAATCTACTCCTTTCCCTACTGATCTCCAAAGTATCTAAAATAAATTAACTAGAATGAAAGTATATAATTATCTTGAGGATAAGAGCAGAAATCTCCAGAATATTTTCAGGTGGTTTAATAATACCTTTACTATTTTTAAACTGATTTGCTGGTGGGGTTTGCATCTAATTACATGATGTACGGTAGAGCATTTTTAAATGCAATATAACATAGGGAGATTTTTTTGGACAGTGATATATACAGTCCCATTTGTAATTATTTATTTTTAGCCTACATTTTTTTAATGTTTGTAGAAATAGCCCCCAAATATTATCATATAATTTTATGATCGAATCTTTGATAACTTTTCTCTAAAATCCTGAAAGAGAAAATTGGACATGATTGACTTCTTTTTAATTTTTTATCCAAAATTTTGAATATTGTTAGGAAAACAACACAGTATATTTTTAGAATTCTTTCCAATATATCTGGGTTGAATATGTTTTATAGTGACACAAATCAAATTCCAAGCCAAGCTTTGAAATAATAATGTGAAGAAAAATACTTTTCTTACTAAAAATTTCTGGGTGTGGTTCTCTTTTGCCTTTCTCATTTCTTTTACTAGGAAAAATAAGTTAATTTAGAAATTATTTGGAAATTGCATTTGGTGGGTAGTTTGGGAGAAAGGGATAACAATCAGTAGAGTATATATAGTACAATGTTTTTTTAAATTGACCTATTACTGAGTTTAGAAACATGAGAGTATGGTGACTCTATATGGTTATAGGAGTAAAACATCTGGCCCCATTGCAAGTGGACTACTTGGAATAACAGACTCATCTGGGTAGGAAATATGCAAATGAAAAGAAGCCTCATGAGAAGTCACTTGGTGGGAAGAAAAAGCAAAGCAAGATTACTTGGAAGAACAGGCATAATAATACTAAAATGCAAATAGTTTTAACTTTTGGATGCACATTTGAGGTTTCATAGAAAAAAAGAGTAGGTCACAATGAGAGAAAAAATATGATGCAAAACATACAAGTCAGCCTTTCTGAATAGTAATGCCATATGCAAGAGTTTCCCAGCCATCAGCACTGTCCCTGAAGACCATTTATACTTCACAGCATTAATATTCATTAGGTATAACGCCATATGTTGCACAGCAGGACGCATTGCCAGCAGACTGATTGTCATAAAGCCAGATTTAATAAAGCATTGTAAAACAAACATTATGATGATAAATACAAAATGACAGGCTAATTAAGAGAAGCTTAATTGCCATTTTTCCATAATAACATTTGTTTAGCTGTATCTGTCTTTGTGCTAGCATCCTTCTTGTTCAACTTGCATTCTACATACCTTCTCCCCGACAAGGAAAAATTATGCTACCTATCATTTAAAGTACTTAATGCTCCCTTTCCCTTACCACAAATCAATTATAAGTTAATAAATAGATGTGTGCCATTGATGTTTACAAATATTAACCTTTAATCCTAAAGGCATGAAAAGCATCTCTGATGGAGGGTGTGTACTTAACGTGCCAGGTGAAATAAGTTGCACTAATGAATACAAACTCTAAATTCAAATATCATCTGAAATCTTTTGAGAAATATTTGGCATTAATTTTTTCACCTGGAGAAATCCTTCCTGGATTTAGAGTCACCATAACCCATTTTTAAAAAATTCTGAAATCCATCAAATTTCATTAAGCAGCTCTTTAGCCAAGCAAAGAGAGGTGATTTGTCTTACATTGTATTAATGCATAGAGGGCCTCTAATCTTTACTCAATACCTCTGTATCATCTACTGTAAGCTCCCTAACTGAAAATAGTTCATAAAAGGTGATACTACCATATTTAGTCATTTGAATAATAAAAATCACATATTTTTCTTCCCTTCCTTTATAAAATACTGTTTAAAATGTATATATTCTTGTTGCAGTTTAAAAATAGGGGTCTATTATGAAGTCAGAATATCTCACCTAAGGAAAGAATGAATATCCATTTCCCAAGAGTCTCTACTGTATATCCTTGGTACTTTCACTAGGATGTAAGTTCTGGCTCTCAGATCTGCTGTATCACAGAATAAGTAGACTAAAGGAGATTAAAAATCAGAGGTGTTCTTATAAATATTTATTACTTTTTTCTCATATGAGGGGCTAAAGCATTGATTTGTAGAATTTGCTGAATTCAAGCTACCAAAGAAAAGTCACTTAAGATGAAGTTGAAAAGTCTTGAATATGATTTGCTATCATTGAGTGTTGATATAATGTATAAATATACAGTAAATTAATTATAATTAGAGAATCATCACATCTTGGTTATCTGGTTTTTCATTTGAGGGAAGGAAAATAGTCTCAGTATTTATTATTTTTATCCACGGTTCAGAGAAAATCTTGGAACTTAGGGACTGGTAACATCAGATATGTGTACATATAATCTAAATAATAAGAATTCTATTGACAAATGTTGACCAAAGATTTATAATTAATTAAAAGTTAAATTGGTACAAATATCAACTCCAATCAGAATTATAATAATGTTAAATGGGGAAGAAAAAATGACAATGATCTTTGAAACACAAATTTAAAATTTTCCCAAATATATCTAGAAAAAAGTTAATAGAATTCTTTGAAATGACCCTTATGATAATTATTTTCTGAAAAAGTTCATGACATCTTCAATATTATTTACCTTTCTTATAAAACATTATATAGATAGATAGATAGATAGATAGATAGATAGATATAATTCAAGGTATGATTTATTTAATTATTAAGTTCAAATTTTTTGTGGGGGTGGTAGGGAGGGCAGGTGAGAGACTCAACATATCTCCTGTTAAGATGTGTAGAAAGTCAAATTAAAACTAGTAGTTTTAATAAAATGATTTGCAAAGTTCTCAACTTTTTTTCTCTCTGAAAACTTCAAAACTACCTACTAATTCTGCAGTATATTTGTTATATAATGGGATTCGAGATGGACAATTCTACATTTTCAAATGATGTTATTAGATGTTTCTCTGGTCAGTTATTTTGTGAATTATTATATTATATAACATTTTATAATTTAAAAGCATATAATTAAGAATTTTATTATTATTATTGTTATTATAATTATTATTATTATTATTATTAATTATTTATGCCTTCAGCACCTAGTCTTTCTAAATACTAACCAGGCCTGACCCTGCTTAGCTTCCGAGATCAGACAGGATCTGGCATGTTCAGGGTAGCATGAACTTAGATACAACTTTATTAGTTTCATAATTACCGTAATTAAAGTTGGCCTTGAATTCTGGATCCCACACTTGCTAATTCTCTGACTTTTGTAAGAAATGAAACTCTTCTGAACATAATTTTATCAGTGGTAAAATAATGGCACTAGGTGCATATTGAATATGCAAAGTGATTTTAACAAAATAATTGTTTAAAAATATATCATTATTATTTACATTATTTAAATGGCTGCAAGTACTTTTGTCACTTAAAAGTAGAAATATAATATTTCCCTTTTTTCCTAAGTCTTATCTGATAGAATTATTTTCATTTTCATTAAGATATTTTCAGGTTGAACTGTATCCATCAAAACTGTGGTGTTTGTATCCTTACAGTTCTATTTATTGCTGTGAGACCAATTCAGAAAGACATGGTATGGGTATTATTCAGGTTAGAGCTTAGAGTGCATTTCTGATATTATTGCACATAAGGGTGTAATGTAATGCCAATTTCTTTGTTTTAACCCATTTCTATATGCTATATCCTTTATATAATAGCTAATCTATATAAAAAGGAATATTGGATAATTAAGGAAGTGCTTGGAATTTGTGCAAACCTACTACTCTTGCTAGATAACCTACTCAATAAGGTTATATTTCTCACAAAGTAATCCACATATTAAAAATTTAATATTATTCTCTAGGTTCTATAATCTTGATTAATGCCTATTACCTTAATTATTTATATGTCCAATATAGTTTTGTTTTCCCAATGCCTCTGTTCATGTTATAAAGTTACCCAAAGTTTTCTTATTGAAAATAATAAAGATATTTGAAAAAAAACATTTCATCATTTTGATCTTCAATTATTTTTAAGCATCCAAAAATATATATTTGAAAATTGATGACAAAGTGTCAACAAATAAAAAGACATAAATTCTCAAAACTAATAAGTAGTGTTTTGTTATTGCTTTTTTATCAATACAACAGTACTCATAAATACCAAAAAGAAAAATGCACATGAGGACATTATGCAACAAACAGCAATAAGTAAAGTGTGAAGAAAGAATCCCACATGAATAAAATACTGATTGCCCTAAATTTCAGTATAATAGTTTCTATACATACTCATAAAATTATTAAAAGTGCAAGAGCAATTTTGAAATGAGATCTGCATGTTCAAATGTCTCTTTTACTTTTGAAAGAAAAGAAAAAAAGAGAGGGAAATTTTTAAAAGGCCAAATATATTTTTTAGGACAAAAGGAGCCCCCTTTCAAAATAATAATTTAATTACAATTGGTCTAACCTTTATTAAATACATTTCACAAATGTTTGTCCTTTCTAAGTTCTAGGATTTTGTGATTTAGGTCAGAAATTTATTTTTATTTTTAATTTATACTCAATATTTAGCACACAATTATGAAACTATAGGCTTAAGTGCTTTTAGTGCAATGATATTCTTGCATCCAAAATTACATTAAACAGTTAGATCATTAGGCTAAATCTTTTGATTTAAAGTTAAAAGAAAAAGTAAATATCTAAACTTCACTAGAAAGGAAAAAAAGAATCGTTAAGCAAAATGGTCAAACAAATAAAAGAATAAAATTATTTTTCTGGAATTTTATTGCCCTCACCTAATTATCATCTTTATGAAAGCTCTAAAGTTTCCTCACAAGTAGTAGAGAATACATCTACTAATTCAATCATTTTAGCAGAATTTGTTAATCAGTTAAATTCAGAGAATTATCTACTTACTATCCTATAGTATGATTCAGCATTGCTTTAAGATTTTTCAGAGTTTGTCAGATGTTTAGTTATAAAGATTAATTGCTTTTGGTGTAAGCACTATGAATCCATTCTCTGGGTATTAGAATGAAGAATAAACACACATTTCTATTTTCTTCTTTTAATCTTGCATAATCAGTCTAATATCAGAAATATCTACCTGAAACTGATTTCATTAAAATGGACCTACTTGCTGAGGCAGAATATAGAAGTATAGTTTGGTATAAAACAAGCCAGACTCCTTACTTTTTGGGAGTTTTTACTGCCAAGTGTGTCATGAGCTCATCTTTAACAATGAGGTGTCTAGGTTTAACACTGATTCCATGTGGAAGGTCAGATTTCCTCTTTGCCTAATCCTTTGTGGGGACATTATTCCTACAGTTGGAAAGGAGCAAACTCAAAGACTCAGTGAACCAAGTAATCTGTATTACCTAAGTAATTCCTTGGTAGCAAGTAATATGTTAGTAACTAAAATTTGGTATCCTGGGACCATAGATTAAGTGGTATTCAGCTGAACATCAAAAAATATATATAATATATTATATATATAATATATTTTTTCACATTCCAGAAAGGTAAATAGGCAAGAGATTTTGCACTTTTACATTTTATATTCATTCTATTTATTGCTTTTGCTGTTGCTACTGATTTAATGTGATTGCTTTTATATTTAAGATCACTAATACTCAGAAAAGCACAAAGGTAGTATAATTTTGCATTAACTATACATAGAATAATATATAAAAAATATCAAAAATTAATATTACTAATATTTAGAATATAAAAGTAGAGTAGATACTTTAAAAAAATATTAGAGCAGTAATAATTTAAATGGTATGAGATTAATGAAGATAAAAATGATCAAAGAAACAGAACAGATTTCCCTTAAATGGAGTATTATATAATAAAACATTTCATAAATCAATATAAAAGACATAGATGTCCCATAAATTATGTTGAGAAAATTGACCATGGGAAAAGAAAAATTATATAACTTATTCATTTATGTGTCATGATATATTTGACTAGCCCAACCACTACTGGTATTTCTTATTTCACATAAGTAATGTAACAGACATTATTTTATTGTAGTACTTATTTCACAGTAGATAATATATAAATGTTAATTATGACTGAAAAACCGGAAGTACATTTCTTGTGGGTTAGTCTCACATGTTATAGTTGATAATTCCAAGGTACCTAGTATGATGTTGAGACCATAAATTATGTCTAATTATTTTGCATTGAGACTATTTATCCAAACCATCCAAGTACCATTTAAAAACAAAAAGTTTCTTGCAACTGGTATCAGAGAATTTGGGCAGATTATAAAAATAATTAATAAAAACTGTAGACTACCTGAAAAGATATGCAAGGAATCTAGTATCCTTCAGACTACTGTCAGAGAGGCTTACAAGAAGACAGCTAGAAAACAGTTGAAAAGAGTTAGCCTTCTGAATTTGTGTCTTGCTTACTGTGTGCATGCATGTGTATGTATGTGTGTGTTTGTGTGTGTTTGATGCTCTGTTGTGTTTTCTTTGTCTCTCTCCTCTTCCTTTCTCACTGTCTCCATCTCTCCTCTCTTTCTGGATTCCAGGTCCTATTTATAACATAGGATTAGTTTGCAATAGGAAGCCTTCCTTGTGTTAATTTTTCTGTCTAACCATGTTCAAATCTCATATCAAAGTTTTTGGTTTTGAATTTGCTCTTTGCAGGTTTTTTTTTATCATTATTCATTATACCGCCTTTTCTTTATCTTAGTGTACATACCTTTCAACTGATAATGAATGTACATATAAATCCTTAGAAAGAACAAATTAACCAGAGTAGTTACATATGTTGTAAGAGAAAGAGACAAGAACCACAGTCTAAAAAGCAACAAACAATAAATACTTACCTCAGGTGTAACATATTTAAATTCAGGTGTACAGAAATATAACTTTATTTCGCTATAACTAACTCTACTCATTTTGATTCCTATTTCTGCTGAACAGCTAGGAAACTTTTACCTTAGTCTTCTCAGTGAATTTTCAGTAGATGTGCATAAGACAAAAGGTCAAAGAGGAACCGAGGAAGGAAAGACTAAGGAATGTTTGGGCCTTCTGAGACAAGAGAGCATCTTTCTCAGTTGGTCCTCCACACAGCTCTGCGCCAAGATGTCTTTTCTTGTATTTCTCACTGGCTTATTTGTGCCAAGCTTAGCAGTCCTGGAGCCCAGTCAGTACTTCACAATGCAGCAGAGGTTCCAAAATTTTGTGAGAGGTTATCTGTTGTCACACTTAAGAATCGCAAAGCTGTTCCTTCTCTGAAGAGTTTCCATCTCCATGTACATAGCCCTGTTTTAAAGGACCCATGCACTTTTTTATTTTCACTGCCTCCTGTCTCTTTCTTTAAACAAAAATCCCAGACTTCTAACAATCTGCAAAGTGGTTGTAGTAAAGTAGAAAAACATTTTTCTCTACAAAATATTTCAAAGTCATTCCTTCCCTAATCTTTGTTTCTCCAAAAGTAAAATGAATGTGACAAATTGAGCCAATAAAAAAAAAACAAATATCTTCATTGTTTGACATATGAAGTATTTTTATACATTTTTATTAAAAAATAAATAAATAAATTAGCTGCCAATATTTTAAAATCTGGATTTCTATCTTTTTTTAGAAATTTCTGAAGTTGGGATTCAGGAGATCCCTATGTTCCTGTATTGCACACACACACACACAAAAGCACAGAGTTAGCACTGTTCACCTAAGAAGAATTTCTTGTTCTTTATTTCATGACAGTTCCCACCAATTCTTAAAACTGAGGACGGTTTTAGCTGCCATTAATTGGGGATCTTTCACAGCTGTTTCTCTTCCACCTGGTCATTTCACTCTTCCATTGGATCTGCCTTGGCCTCTATATGGATTTACTTTTGTATATAGGATGAAAGGCTTATAATTTTGGAAACTAAGTACGGAAATTCTGGAAGGCTTTTTTTTTCCTATCTTGTCACACCCCTCCCTGGGAGCAATGAGTATAGACAAAGCAGTCATGTCTGAATGACCAAGCAAAAGAAGGCATACTGGAGAAATAAAGAACATAAATTTGTATCTCAAAAACATTATTAAATTACTGAGTTGTCAAATTATTTGATATATTATTCTATCATAACATAAACATTAAAACCACTACTTCTGCATAAAGCCCCCAAATGTAATTCCAGTTTATCAAACCCATCGATAAGTACATAGTACATTAGACTTATGGGTGGTAAAAGAGCCATACGTGAAACTCAACATTTAGAAATTTAATTTTAATAAAAACTCAAATATAATTAATTCAAAATAAAACCAAATTAATTGAAACCTGCAGTGTACATTTTGAAATGTGCCTCTTACCAGAAAAGCTTTTGCAAGAGATGGCTAGCATAGAGTTCCAGCTATTATGTTATACTAGCTAAAGCTGTATTAAAATGGAACCAGACGTGTTTGCCTTTCAAAGGACCAGATCTAGTCTATAAAAACTCAATTTCCTTGCAGGTGGATACCATAAACATACTATGCCTCACAGACTACTATATGTATAATAAGGCCTTGATAGAATCAGGAAAACAATGACTGCGTGCTGAATGAAGAGTAAAAAATAGAAATGCATTGAAAGCATTTCATGTTTTAGAGTAAATAGAATATGTCACATATATGAAATTTTAAAATGTGCCTTGCACAGATCAATTATCTGTTAAAATAGTATCTACATTATCCAAACATAAAATGAAAATTCTTAGACTTATAAAGAGATTCATTTACATTTAAAGCAGGAGATGAATTTCTAAGTGTTTCTAAATTGACTCATGCTTCCTAAATGTCTCTGCCCAAGATAAACTGTTTAGTGGAAAATTTGTTCATGTCATATTATTTCATTTATTTCTTCTAGATGTTAACATTTCAATTATACAAATGAGGAAATTCAGTCCAAGTGGTTGAGAACCTAACCCCAAACTCAGACTTAGTACCTAACAGTGCAAGGAACTGAACTAGCACTTGTCCACAAGGATGTACTATTTGTTGGGTAATCATACAATTTGAATTAGGAGTAATGAATTTTTGATGCATGCAGGTTTTGTGTGTGTGTGTGTATGCCCAGTCTATATCCATTCTTTACATACATGTGTCAGAAACAGAAATATTTTCTTCCTCAACTCCTTCCTTTCTTCTCTAATCTTAGGGAAAAAAATAGTGTCTGTTCAGACACTATAATACAGACTTAAAAAAAAATACACCATCTATCAAAATTATGCTAGGAAGGAGGTGGGCAGACTCTTATCTCTGACCTAGTTTACTTATTTCATTTTATAAATGAGGAAAGTAAGAACCAGAAAAAGTATGTGCTAATTCAATTGACTTTATTATTGTTTATAGCTTTGTCAAAAATTCTTTTAGGCAGTTCATAGATAGGGCAAATATGGCAATATAGATAGAATAAAAAGAAAAGTAAGGAATGTGGATTAAGTAAATAAATAGAAAAAAAAGAAAGAAAAAAGAGAGGACTAGAAAGAAAGACAGAAAAAAAAAGAACATGGCTGATGCATTGTCTGTAGTGTCATATTGTACTAGAAAAAGTGCAGTTACATGGATGATTATAACGGCTGTGATAAATGAAATAAAAATATCTACAGAATAAAGTTGAAGACATTAAGAAATGTTTAATTCCATTGGGAGAAATCAACAAGTCTCCACAAGGAAAATTTATATAAAAAGGAATAAGAGTATTACAGTATAAGTCTCTCATGTGGTACACACGTGTGTGTGTGTGTGTGTGTGTGTGTGTGTGTGTGTGTGTGTGTGTGTGTGTAAAATGAACAGGAGTCAAAGATTTTATTCAAGTTAATAATTAATGAGAGAACCAGTAAAATGGTCAAGCTATCTCCAAGGGCATTCAAGAAACAGAGTTTTATATATAAACAGTTAGAATGACATGTTAAAAATTTTTAGATATATCAAAATAAGATTCTGAGTGTAAATATGAAGTAAGAGATTCAGTTTCAGAATGGTGATGTGAGGACCTCTGTGGACCCACTTGCTCTTCAGCAAAAAAAAAAACATAGCTTGTGAGAATTATTTTTTTAATAACCGAAGAACCTTTTAAAATTTCCAAAACTGTTATAAGAGCATATAGGCACACAGCATATGAAGAATCATTTATTCAAGAAAATCTACTACCTCAATAGGAACAGTGAGAACCTGTGGCATTTAGGGCATGATCTACTTACTCTATTCTCAATTCCCACACACAGCTCAGTGTGATGGACACTCCATTCTAAGTTGCTCACACCAAAATGATGGGCTTCTCTACCCTCAGCTCTCAGTCAGGAGTCAGAATACCTCCCTGGAGGGGCAAGCTTCCAATATTTCCTATACCTCCTTTCATCCAGGTTCATGTTGCAAAAGCTAAATTCCAGGTGAGTACAGCTGAGAGATTGAGGTCTCCCATCCTCTATGCAGCCCTCACTCATGGGTGGGTGCTTGAAACCAGAAATAGCAGATACAGAATACTCAAACCCCAATCACCCTTTCTTCAGCACATGCACAGGGTCTATGCCTGAAGAACCCAGACAAGAAGACGAGAGGCACTGTTCCTGTCCAGTAGTCTGCTCATAAACCAGAAGTATCATTCCAAGAGAAGTAAGCCTCTGTCCTTGCCCTCAGCTCCAGAACCATGACTCAGAGATTTTACAGAAGAGGGAAGGCAGGCCAAAAGAACAAATAGATCCAAAGCTCTTCCCAAAGTAAATAACTTTATTTATAACAAAGCACATTTGCAAACCACTTTAGATCGGTTTATGGCCCAATAAACCTATCATAAACTGAAAATATTGTAAGTCAAAAATGCATTCAGTACCATCTTTTAGAGTACTGGTTATTTACCCTCGTGGTCGCAGGGGTGACTGAGAGCTGTTGCTCATTGTCACTGCCCAGCATCACAAGAGAATATCATATTGCACACTGCTGGCTGGAAAATAGATCAAAATTTAAAATTTTAAGTATGATTTCTATTGAATGTGTATTGCTTTCACACCACCATAAAGTCAAAAAATCCTAAACTGGATTATTATTAAGTCAGGGACCATCTGCGTAAAGAAGTTTAAGACTAAGAACCCTCTTGAAAACAATAGAAATCCTAGTGGTATGCAATTAAATGGAGGCTAACAGCTCCATGAGAACAAGCTAGGCCATAGGTCAGTCAGCTAACCAGAGTAGACTGAAGAAAGAACTAAGAACAGTTCATGTGGGGTCAAAACAAACCTCAAAAATTGGCCTCAAAAACTTTCCTACCAAAGGGCTTATTTAATTGGATTAGGCTGTGGAGTAATTTTTGTTCCATAGCATTGTCAAAGACAATCGAGCAACCATCTGGCAATTAGTGGAGTATAACCTCTGGGTGTGACAGAGGCAGAGAGCTGAATGTTTAGAACCAGAGAGAGACAGTTAAGGAAAGCTCTGATAAAACCAGGCATATGGGGGTCACTGTGAACTTGCTCAAGGAGTAGTACCCTCCAACAAGTAACACTAAAGACTTTATACAGTGGAAGAAATAAACTTCACTAAATCAGTTTAGCCAATATATAAGCAAACAAGAAGTCCTGGTGAAGAGAAGAAATCATTACCCAAAGGTGTAACAACACATGATCTAAAATGTCTAGTTTTTTAACAACAACAACAAAATGTGAGACATATAAAGAAAAGAGGAGTGTGACCATACTCAGGAAAAAAAAAGCAGTGAGAAGACTCACGTTGAACTTAGCAAAACCTTCAAAGCACATATTGTGAATATATTCAAGAAACTAAAGGAAACTCTGCTTGAGAAGTAACGGAAGGTATAATGAAAATGTCTTAGATAGAGAATATTGATAAAGACAAAATTAATGTTCATGGCAATAACCATATTGAGTTATTTTTTCTACCAAATAAGAATAATTTGCATACTTAATGGGTGCAATATGGAAGTTAACATGGAACATCAGAGAATCTGAGCCATTGATTGTTAGGGAATAGCACAAACAGAGGAACAGTTTCTGTTAATTAATCTTTGTGTGGCTCTAATAAACAGTTCTTCAGTGTGATAATAAAAAGACTTGCAAGCATCCTTTTTCCCTTATTTAAAATTTTTGAATAATTTATTTTAGCATGAAATGTGTCCTTTCATGGATTAGGATATTCAAGGCAGAAGAAAAAACATGTACAAAAGTAACCAGAAAATAGAATGTGTTTGGAGAGCAAGTTAATTTATTAATGACTATATGTAAATTTTAGATACATAGAGGAACTCGCAGAGTTAGTACCAAGAAGCCACTTTTATGCTTGACTAGATAAGAAGTCTGTACTTTATGTGACTGGTAACCTATAACCGTTAAAGATTTTAAATAGAGTTAAATGTAATTTCAAAAAAAATAGTAGGGAGAAAGATGAATTTGATGGTAAATTGCAACGACGAATCTTGCCTACTTGTCTAGATCCCTGCTTCTCTACATTTGAAGTACAGACAAATCATTTGGAGAACTTGTTACAATTCAAAATTGAGGTTTGTATTAAGTAGATCTAGGATGGAGCCTTATTTTGCATTTCTAAAATTCTCCCAGGTAATGTCAATGCTGCTGACCCATGGACCACACATTGATTCATAAGAATCAAGACCAGACTGTCTAATACAGATATAATGCAACCCATGTGTGATTTTGTTTTTTAGTAGCTAATTTTATCAAAAATAAAAAGACAGCATTAAAATTTGCACAAGAACAAAGTGCCAAACACTCTGATAAAATATTGAGTGATCAAACAGGAATAAGATCTGATTCCTAGAAGATTTCAGGAACATGGGAACATGGCATAAAGTACCCATAATTAGTCTGAAAGACCTAACTGTTGAGTAATGGTTTAGAGCACACAATAAGACTGTGCGTGAATCTTTCCTGACTCAACCCTCTCTTCCCTACATTCACTCACAGTGTTTCTCAGTCCCTCCAACCTGTGAGTCCTGAGATCTGAAAAAGAGAAGCCTAAGTGGTAAAGTAAAAGAACTAGGGTCCCCAATATCAGCCAAAAGATCTTCCTCTGAAATGCTGGCTACTGAAAAATGACAATGTTAAAACAATGAGTCATTAAAGACAACAAATCACTGCAACAGAGAACAAGATGACACCTTAGGGTGCCAAAGTCCAAATGTGGCCAGTATCACTGAATAAGCACCCTAAAAGCCACTGCAACAACATGTGAAGGGCCTCAGGACCCTAGCAGAAATGTATCAGAGCCATGACAATAAACAGAGTTATAGGAAGCATGGCCCACAGAGCATTTCTCATCTTGGAAACCACACTGAGGCTCTGCCACTGGGCAAGCAGGTTCTTGTTTCTACTAATTTATGCATTTTAGGACCAGGTCAAGCATTAAAATGATTTTCCCAGATCAATATATTTGATGGGCAATAAAGTGGATATTTAGGTTATTACTTGGAAATATTTTTTAAAAATACAAATTTTCTCACATCTGTCATATGTAATGACGCCAAAGTGTAGAGTCATGCCTATTTATTTCCAGACACACTTATCAGTATAATTTGCATTATGTTGTCTAATACTATAAGAAGATTGACTTATTCTATTCATACATGTCATTCTTACATATTATGCCATATTCAACTGAAAATCAAAGTAGATGAATTGAAATATAATTCAGAATAACTGCTAATTTTAACTTGAATTACTAAACTAATTTTTACTTTTTAAAGTCGATATGTGTACATTCACTATGGAGTATTCTGGTTATTACATAAAAAATGTCTGTCAGCTAAAGTAGAGATCAAAATACAAATTGTAACACGTAGGAATTTTATGCGAATTTGTGCCACACCCTAGAGGACTTGAGGTTTATAAAAAGCAATGGATGTATTACATGAAGACATATACATGCTCCTGCATTTTCATCTGTCACAGATATACTCTTACCGTAATATAGTCTTAAAACTACACCTCCTTGGACTATGAGCTCATCAGAGCTCTCAAGTTCAACAGGGTCTAATCTGGCTAATGTTTGGAAGGGTGACCTCTAAGAAAAACCCAGGTGTGAAAGGATATAATATTAGTAATTCCATAGATGACATGGTTCCCTTTAAGTCACTAACAAGTAATTTCCTCTCAAGGCTGTTATCAGACGTCATGCTACAGGATGTTTATTCATAAAGATTAACAACACAGGAATTGAAGATTTCTTGAATTTTTCCCTATCTTTAATATGATATTCATTCTGTGTTAAACATTTTTTTCCAGTATTTTTTATTGAGGTAAAATACACATAACATAAAATTTATCATCTTATTCTTTTTAAACATACAAGTCAGTGGCGTTAAGTACATTCATATCATTATGCAACCATCACAAACATCTGTCTTCATAATTCTTTTTATCTTGCAAAACTGAAACTCTATCAGCATTAAATAATAATTCCTAATTCTCCTTTCTCCAAGCCCCTGGCAACCATCATTCTACTTTCTGTCTCTATAATTTTTATTCTTCTAGGTACCTCATATAAGTGAAATCATAAATTATTATCTTTTTATGATTGGCTTATTTCACATAACACATGTCCTCAAGTTTTGTTCAAGTTGTAGTGTACGTCAGAATTTTGATCAATTTTCTTTATATTTCAGTAGGACCTAACCAAGTGAACCGAGCAAAGAAGGCTGATTATTTGTTATGTGTCAACTTTACTGAGCCCTAGGAAGTCTAGATATTTGGTTAAATACCATTCTGGGTGTGTCTGTTAGTGTGTTTCCAGATGAGATTAACGTTTGAATCATCGAATCAGTAGACTAAGTAAATCAAATTGCACTCACTAATGTGGGTGGTAGACCTCACCCAACATTTGATGGCCAGAATAGAAAGAAAGACTGAGTAAGGGATAATTTGCTCTCTCTGCCTCATTGTCTTTGAGTTGGGATATCTATCTTCTCCTGCCTTTGGTCTTGAAGATGGAATGAAATTTGTACTATTAGCTTTCCTGATTCTCTGATCTTTGGACTCAAACTGAAACAATACCATTGGCTCATCAGGGTGTCTCCAACTGCCAACAGTAGATCAAAATGATTTTTTAGAGACCAAGAATCTCAAGATCTACTGTTGGGAAAAAAATTATATATATATATATATATATATATATATATATATATATTTATTACATATATATTTATTACATATATATTTATTACATATATATTTATTACATATATATTTATTACATATATATTTATTACATATATATTTATTACATATATATTTATTACATATATATTTAATAAATATGTATAATAAATATATTTAATAAATGTATATTTAATAAATATATATTTAATAACTATATATAGTTATTAAATATATATATATATATATTAGTGTTCTAATGTTCTGTATCTCTGGGAAATCCTAATACACATAGTATATTTACTTGAGCTCATTTATTCCTCTTTACACTTTCTCCCTCAGGAGTTTTGACATCTTTACTTTATTTAATGTGTGTCATTACTTTCTTCAAGTTTCCAAAAGCCATCTTTGAAGCACTGTCTCCCACAGTCATTGCCAGGGAGCTAAATACTATATCCTATGAGAAAATTCTCTTAGATAAATATTCCCTCATCAAATTTTATGTTCTTCCCCATCAATTTTGCCACCTTAGAATCCATTCTCATACACTTTCCTTGCTCATGCATGTTGGCTAAATTCAGTAGTTCTTTGGAGTATAGTTTCTTTCTCTCTTAGCAGGTTTAGCACTTCCTTGGCCTATTAATGCTGTGACTTAATCTACTTATTGATCTGGTAGCAGAAAGGTATGGTGAATTTAGACCTTGAAGGGAATACATGTAGTATATTTTCTTTAAGCAAGAGGCACATCAGTCTTTAATGGGGAATAGGCCATATTTATAGAGTTTAGAGGGACAAATAATTTTTAAAAACAAAGTTTTTGCTTTTGAATTTTGCCTACCTTGACTAGAATGTTCTCTAGGTATTCCTGGAATCTCAGCTCTTCCAAACAAAAGCCATGAACTTGGCAAAACTGATTTGAGTAATTGGGAATTCAAATGTCTTTGTTCAAATTTCTATTATTTTTATTCTTCTTAAGCCTGGATCTGTTTTTTTTATTATTATTATTATGTTTCTACCCTCAAGAAATAAAGGACTTTTTAAAATGTAGCTAAGAAGTCCCTCTGACATTCACATTTTGCCTTCATTTTGTTATCAAGCACTCCCATCTTTTCATTCATTGTATTTCTCAAATGGGGCAATTGTATTTAGCAAAACCCATCTGATTCCATTGTTGTTATAATTAATACTTTCTCCTAAACATCATTTTCCTACATTGAATTCTTTGATAGTGGTAATCTGCCTAATGGACTATCAGTAAAATTTTTAAATTGCACTGCTATGACCTATCAGGGTTATTAGTACTCCCTTCACCAATAGTGAAGAGGTCCTTATTATCAGTTTACCAGTCACTGAGTAGTCCTAACTGAGTCGCATTTCAGAGTCTCTTTCCTTGGACCAGTCTAGCACCAACTGTCTTGGGTCAGGTTTCCTGGGTAATAGATTCCAAAACAGAGATTTGCATGCAAGGCCTTTATTGAGAATGCCATTGGCATCAACAAATCTGGAGGAATGAAGAAGGAAGTAGCGTGTGCACACGTGCACGCACCCACACGTGTGTGCGCGCGCACACACACACACACACACACACACACACACACACACATGCCTCAGTCAATCTTGTGCCACTAGAAACAGATTGGGCTTTTATATCCCTACATCAGGCAGTCAGCCAAGGGGTCAGCAATCTTTTTTTGTAAGAACCATGTAATAAATAGTTTAAACTTTATGGGGTCACGTTTATTCTCTGTCACCTATTCTCTCCTTCTCTTCCTTCTCCTTCTCTTCTTCCACCCCTACTCCCTCTAATATAACCCTTTAAAAAATTAAAACTTTTTTAATATTCTGTCCCCTATAAACAAGGATGTCAGGCCATATTTGTTCTACAGGCCATACTTTGCTGACCTCTGAAGAGTAATAACTGTGTGCTTTCTCTATAAAGGAGATGAGACTTGTGGTTCTCTTGAACCTGGAAAAATTCTTAGAGGAAGACTAATTTTGGTGTTGTCAACCTCCAACACTTGTAGAAACACAGCGTAAGGAGTGACTCAATCCTGAGTGAGGAATCTGGGTGGCACACCACTATTTATACTATTAGTGAAGTTATATTCTAGCAGGAGATACAGATAGTAAACATAATAAGTAAGCAAGTAAATAGTACATTAGTTAATCATTAATAAAATAAGTAAATAAATATACAATTATAAGTGTTTTGGAAAAAAATTAAAAGTAGAGTAAGATAAGAAAAATCAGAGATAAGAGACAGATTTCACTATACTAGTTGGGTAAAACTCATTAGTATGTTTACATATATCTTTATTTTATTTTTATTAAAATTGAGGTGACATTGATTAATAAAATCAAATGTTTCAAGTGTATCATTCAACAGTAAGTCATATATATATATATATATATATATATATATATATATATATATATATATATATATTACATTGTGTGTTTACCATCCAGAATTAGATTTCCTTCCATTACCAAATATTTGAACTTTTTTACCCCTATCTACCTTCTCCCTACCTCACTTCCCTCTGGTAACCATTAATGAAGTATGTCTTTTTATAAATATATAATAAAACCAACATTTCACATCCAGTTTGATATGTTTTGACAAATGTATGCAGTTGTATAAATATCATCACGATAAGATATAGAACACACCCATTATGTTTCAAAATTCCCTTATGTCTTTGTGGTCTAACCCTTCGTCCATCCTAAGCCCTAGGCAAACACTATTCTCTTTTCTATCCCTGTAGTTTTGTCTTCTACAAAATGTTATATTAATGTAATCACATAGTATTTATGTCTTCTCCGACTTCATTTTTATATGTGAATAATATCCTATTAAATGGATATACCACAATTTGTTTGTCCATTCATCAGTTGATGCATATTTGTTTTTCCTTTCTTTATTTTTTTTGCTATGAATATAAAGCTGATATGAATATTTACATGCATGTTTGTGTGTGAACACATTTTCATTTCTTTAGGTAAAATACCTAGGGATGGAAGGGATGGGTCATAAGTGTTTACCTTCATAACAAATTGTCAAAATACTTTCCAAAGTTACCCTATCCAATTTTGCATTCCAAGCAGCAATATATAAGATTTCTAGTTGCTCCAAATTCTGAGCATCATTAGGTATTGTCAATCTTTTTAAATTTTAGGTATCTTCATGTTTCATAGTGATATCTCATTTATGGTTTCTATTTGCATTTTTCTGATGACTAAAGAAGTTGAACGTATTCTTACATGCTCTCTACCTTTTGCATATCTTCCTTGGTAAAATATTGTTCAAATATTTTTCCTAGTTTATATTATAGCTCTGTGTTTTTATTATTGAATTAAACCTTTTAATATATTATATACTTTAGGTATATATCTAGCATGAGATATGTGTTTTGAAAATATATTTTTCAGTCTGTGACTTTTCTTTTTCCTTTACTAAACAGCAACATTCAAAGAAAAGACGTTTTTAACATTGATGAAAGCCAATTTATATATATTTCTTTTTATGTTTTATGCTTTTGGGGTTGGGATCCTAAAAAATTTTGCTTAATGCAGAATCACAAATATTTTTATCTATTTTTCTTTCCTTTAGAAATTTTATAGGTATAATGTTTCCATTTAGGTCCACAAGTCAATATTGTTTTTGTTTTTTTTTTGTATATAAAGATCTAAATATTTCAGTGCCATTTGTTGAAAACACTAGCCTTGTCACCACTGAATTATCTAAGGGCCTTTATAAAATAAGTGTTTGGTTCTATTACTGACTATTGTTTTTTATTTCATCCATCTATCTGTCCTTATTTCTTGATTACTATCTTTTAATAATATGAGTTTAGAGCATTTGTATGTGTGGAATTGGAAGATGGGATGGATATTAATAAGAAGCTAAAGTACTTTATTTTAAAGCAATGCAATAGAGTTATTTTTTGTGAAGTATCATCTACTAAGGATAAAATGATAAAATATCTTGAATAAAGGTCCCAGGTGCACACACACATGCGCACGTGCATGCACACACACACACACACACACAATCAGACATATTTTGAAATAAAAATTAAGTTAATAAGAAATAAGATAGGTGAGATATTCGAATAACTTCAAAATGAGAATTTAAAAATGTTACTTATTATTCTTCACAAACTAGCTTTGCTTGAATTAAAATGAAAACATCCTATATCAATGCTTTCTTACATTCCTTCCACAAGTGTTTATTCAAATTCAGATAGTCATTGAATTGTGTTTAAAAATGGAACTCTAAAGCTAATTTGTCTCTGTCTTTAGGGTTTTCAAAATGTTAAGAAAATATATGTACATAATCACAAAACTCTGGTAATTACTAAATTCAGGAAGGTTTCCCTGAGAAAAGAGTGAAAAAAAGCTAGTGCTAAATTTTGAAGACTGGGTAGAAATTTTTACAGATAAATCACTAGGTTTAATTCTATTGAGTGAAAGGGAATGGTTTGCATGAGGTTTTAGTTTTTTCTAATCACCCGAAAAGTCTATTTTTATATCTGTCATTCCCAAAGTACACATTGAGGACAAAGATTAGTCAAAAGTATTTTTCAGTAATTTTTTAAAAGTATACTCTTTTCCCCTTTAAACATATAAAGCACTTGCCAAGCAATTATTTCTATTCACTCTTGTGCTTGATAAGTATTCAAACCAGGTACTATCTGGTTAATTATTTTATCAGAGAATATTTCAGAAGCTCAAAAATGTAAACACATTCTACAGGGTGGCTAAGTTTCTCTTGAGCAGTTATTTATACTTTGGTAGGGTCTGAATGCCTTTGAATGACAATGATGATGATATAGTGCAAGGAAGCTGTGATTTATCACAAATGATACGCACAATGAACAACTGGGGAAGCAGAATAAGATGTAAAAGATCTCTGGATCCTTCTCTCAATATGTTGAGTCTTAAATATTGTTTCTGTTTTCCCTCCTAGTCCATCACTGTCACTTGATAAATTATTTAAACTGGAAGAGATTTGATATAATATTTAAAATCTCTTCCATTAAGTTATTAAACTAATTGAACTATAAATGTATTTTAACCATAAAGTTATTTTCACCAAAGAACATTTAGCTTGACTGTGTAATTCAAAATATTTAGGTCATTTTTTATTGCAAAAACGTTATTAAATATAAGATTTAGAAAAAAAAATATTTCTTGTTATAACTGAGCAAATCTTGGCTTCTTTAAAATAAATTTTTCTCTCCTTTCTCCTTGATTCGAACTGGCCTTGGGCTTACTTGCTTTTCTTTTCTTATCTTTCTGCAAACTGCATGACCACTCCCTTATGTCAGCATGGAATAGTCTTAAGAACAAAGCCTCAGATCTGCTAACCACAGAAAAAGAGTTTCTTCAAACTAAAGATAACATCTTGCATCTTCACACTCATGAGGGTAGAACAACCTTACCAGTATGACGTCAAAACCGGAGAAAATTATGCCACAAATGATATCAGAGCCTGATGCAATGATCAACTGCCTCCTACCCTAGCCCCAACCAATCATTAGAGCCCAGGACCCCAACTCCCTCAGCTACTAATGAGTTTTCCCCTATATATACCTCCTGGAAGCCATAGAGGAACTAGATCTTTGAGCATTAGCTTACCTATGTCTCTGGGCTTGGAGCCATTTCCTTAAACAAACCTCTACTTTCTTTGCTGCAAACTTCCATCTATGTCTCCTTTGGCTTTGACACATGCAGGCAAAGCAAATCCCTTGAATTGATAACATTATCGTTCTGTCCAAAAATAAATAATGTCATTAAAAACATTCAATCTTTTTACTGATTATTGCTCTGCTCAGATTTTCTATTTCTTAATGTCTCTATCTTGATAGATTGTATATTTCTAGAAATTTATCCATTTTTCTAGATTACTTAATTTGTTTGCATATAATTGTTCATCGTCGTCTCTTATGACTGGAACTTCTCTGCTGGACTCCTGAACATCTACAAAGACTCCTTCGTCGGTGATTGTCTAATACAGTGTTCTCCAGGGGTTCCCAGACTGTGGCTGAGAGTGACTAGAGCCAGAACACAGGTCATTGCAAGGTCCACAGCTGACACTAAGGTCTCTGTGTTTATTACTTAATGCACAAGTGGACAAGACTCCATCCAAGTCACTTAGTATTTGGTGTTGGATACCACTGTTTCCACAAAGGCACTTTCATTGTGAGTGAACACCAAATTGTTATTGTTGAGGAGAGGAATTCATGAGAAGGATATCTTATTCAGATATCTTGCTGATGTCATGCTGCAAAAATAATATTTTAAAATAATGTTTATTATTTTGCAAATTTGATGTTTTCACTAAAAATGATTGGTAACTCTAAAATTTTTGTAAACCAAGATTAAGCCAAATATTACATAAGTGCATTTCTATATGTTATTTAAGATGAATTTTAATATGTATATATATATATATATATATATATACACACACACACACACACACACACACATATATATATATGTGTATATATATATATACACACACACATATATATATATATACACACACGTATTTTTTTAGGTGAGGCAACCCTTGGTTGACCTCACAGATTGCAAGGACCTTGTCAGATTGTAAGTTTACAATCCCTTATTTTTTAAGCCTACAGCACCTGGTCTTCCTAGGTGGTCTAGGAAGTACTAATCAGGTCCGACCCTGCTTAGCTTCTGAGATCAGACGGGATTGGGCTCGTTCAGGGTGGCATGGCTGTAGAAGAGTTTTACAATAATTAAGTGAGGTAGATGATAATATCCAATTTTACATAAGAGAAAAAAGTGACTTTCAGAAAAGTTAACTAACTTGTCTAAAAGCACCTTTTTATAAGTGGAAAAGTCGAGTAATAAAATCAGGATAAAAACTCAAGACTTTTTTTCCCTATAACCAAGAAAGAAATGTATACACATTGTTTAACTATCCCAAATAATGTGTTCACTTCATCAGTCTTGCTGATATTATACTAAAAATTTTCTTTTATTTTTTGCTGAATAGGTAAAACATATCAAAGTGGTGAAACAAACTTTAGGAAGCAAAAGTCAGCTCAATTTATTAAAAAAATAATTAAAAGATTAACAGAACATTTATTTCCCTCAGGCTGGCATGATTTCACCTCTGCTTTTTATTCTATTCTCATCATGATGATAAATCATTTTATGCATAGCAACCTGTCAAAATGTGCTATATTTGCAAATCTGGGATGCTTTTCTCATTTTTCCCCTCAAAATCACATATTTTAATAGGACAAATGAACTCAAGTAGTATTTGGAAGGACGTAAATGCAGAGAGTAAATCAAGATTGTCTTGCTTTGATATTCTTTATAATTTTTTGTATTGGTTAAAATGCTTGTAATCATGGTAAGTTCTCTGCTCAATCAGAAATATTTAGTATTCTACATGAAAACATATGTTACAACTTTAACCAAAATAGAGAAAAACATACACCTTTTATTATGTAAACACTATAATGACTCACAGCATTCTGTAACAAATAACTGACATAAACTCTTCTTTAGTTATGAAGAAATAGTCTTGTTCATTTGACATTTCTTCTGTCTCTAACTCTTTCAAGTTAATTCTTTTCATACTATTTTAATTCTTCAAGAATTAGTAACTTTTGTCAACTAATGAAAGAATGGCAAATACAAACTCCAAAACAGCAATAATTTATCAGACATCCAAAATGAATAACACCAAAATGTTTTCTAATTGTTTACAGTATTGAATATCAGTTAAGACTGAGTATATGTTAAGCCACTTTTTTGTCTTTAAAAAATATTGCAATCTTGAGAAAGAAGAATGAAATTAGAAGTATCATACTAACTGATATCAAACTATATACAAGGCTATCATAACCAAAACAGGATGGTACTGGCACAAAAACAGACACATAGATCAATGGAACAAAATAGAGAGCCCAGAAATAAATCCATGCCAATATGGTCATTTAATCTATGACAAAGGAGGCATGAACATACAAAGACAGTCTATGCAATAAACAATGTTGGGAAAACTGGATAGATACATGCAAAAAGAAATTAAACTGGACCACCTTCTTATACCATTTATAGGAATAAACTAAAAATAGATTAAAGACTTGAATATAAGACCCAAATACATAAAACTCCTAGAAGAAAAGAGGCAGAAAACTCTCTGATATTGCCCTTAGTAATATTTTTTTCTGATATATCTCCTTGAGCAAAGGGAAAAATATAAACAAATTAAACTATATCAAACTGAAAAGTTTTTGCACAGCAAAGGAAACCATCAACAAAACAAAAAGACAACCTACTGAATGGAAGAAGATATTTGCCAGTGATACATCTGATAAGAGGTTAATAAGCAAAATTTATAAATAACTCATAGCACTCAACATCAAAAACACAATCCGGTTAAAAAATGAGCAGGTGTCCTAAATATATGCTTCTCCAAAGAAGACATATAGATGACCAAGACATGAAAAGATGCTGAACATAACTAACCATCAGAAAAACGTAACTTAAAACCACAATGAGATATTGCCTCACACCTGTCAAAGTGGCTATCATCAATAAATCAAAAGAACAAGTATTGGCAAGGATTTGGAGAAAAGGGAACCCTCATGCACGGCTAGTAGGATTGCAAATTGGTACAACCACTATGGAAAATAGTCTGGAGGTTTCTCAAAAAATTAAAAATAGAACTACCTTACGACCCAGAAATTTCACGTCTGGGTATTTATCCAACGAAATTCAAAACACTTACTTGAAAAGATATGTGAATTCCTATGCATGCTGAAATGGTTTATAATAACCAAAATATGGAAGCAACCTAAGTGCTCACCAATAGATAATTGGATAAAAAAGAGGTGCCACATATATAAATTGGAATATTATTCAGCCATGAAAAATGAAATCTTACCATTTGCAACAACATGGACTAACCTAGAGCAGGGGTACCCAAACCCAGAGAGCAGATTAGTATCACTCTGTGGGCTATGTATGACTTGGGCTGCACAGCAGGACATGAGCAGCTGGCAAGTGAGCAAAATTTCATCTGTATTTGCAGTCGCTCCCCCAGCAATAGCATCACCGCCTCAGCTCTACCTCAGAACATCAGGCATTAGACTCTCATAGGAGCACCGGTTGGGGACTGCTTACCTTAGAGGGCATTATGCTAAGTGAAATAAGTCAGACAGAGAAAAACAAATATCATATATTTTGCTTATATGTGGAATCTAAGTAACAAACACACAAATGAACAAACAAACAAATAAAATAAAAACAGACTCGTAGATACAGAGAACAAACTGGTGATTGCCAGATTGGGGTGGGAGAGGGTTTGGGAGCTGGGTGAAAAGATAAAAAGATTAATAAGTACAAACAGGTAGTTACAAAATAGTCACAGAGAAATGGAATGCAGGATAGGGAATATAGTTAAGAATACTGTAATGATTCTGTATAGTACTAAGTGAGTGCTATACTAGTCATGGGATCACTTCATAGATTGTGTGGATGTCTGCTGACTTTGCCATACACCAGAAACTCATATAGAACAGGATTTCATGTCAACTCTAATTTTAAAACAAAAATTAAAAAATAAATAAACAAAATATAATACACAAAGTATAAAATACTGATATAAATAAAAGATTGATTAAATAAGTAAATGGAAAGAGAAGAGAGAAATCTGCGCAGAAAAATTTCAGTTAGTTTATGTAGACATTCCACCTTTAAGGAGGTAGAGCAAAACTATCCACATGTTAAAAATGCATTGTACATAGTGACTTCCTTCTAAAGAGTGTGAAAAGAAAAACTAAATAAATGAAATAAAATAAAATAAAGAGTAACTTACATTGGAGAAACTGAAAAAAAAATTGATGTGTAATAAACTTATACTAGTGTTAGGTGTATGACATGATTCAATATTTTTATATATTGTGAAGTGATCACCACAATAAGTCTAGTTAACATCTATCATCATAAATAATTTTTTTTCTTGTGATGAGGACGTTTAAGATCTACTCTCTTAGCAATTTTCAAATACGAAATACAATATAATTAACTATAGTCACATTACATCTCATGACTTAATTATTTTATAACTGAAGTTAGCAGATTTTGACTCCCTTCACCCATTTCACTTACTGCCAGTCGCCTATCTCTGCAAATGAACAATCTGTTCTCTATATCTTTAGCTTGGTTTTGGTATTTTTAAAAATTATTGTTTTTTTTAATTCCACATATAAGTGAGATCACACAGCATTTGTATTTGTTAAGCTATTTCTAGCAATTAAGCTGCATTCTGCTACAAGTAACAAAAGACCCAATCAAATATCTTAAAAATTAAGATTTATTTTTTCACATAAGATTTACTAGTTCATATTATAGGAATTCTGAAAAAAAAGTGACTTTACATTGGTTAATTTAGAAAATGTGCTTCCTTTCAAAGTGATAAGATGGCTGCATAAATTCTAGGTATCATTTTACTCAGCAAAATTCAAAGATACAAAAAATCCCTTATTTGTGCTCCTTTTTAGGACAGAGAAAGCTTTTCAGGAAATCCCTCAGCAGGTGCCTCTGTACTTTATACTCTCCAGTACTTTATACATTATGCTCACACCTGAAGCAATCAATGTCAAGAAAAATGGATCTTTCATGAATGGCTTATATTTTATTTATTCACTGGTTAAATCAATGCCAATATGTGAATAAAATCTGGTTTCTATTGTCAAAAAATAATGGATGGATGTAGGAATGGCTTTGCTTATGCAAACAACAACCGCCAATACCTTTGTGATGCTAAAATCCCAAGCATTTTCTTATGTTTTTGAGTAGTATGTATTATAAAAATTCAAACAGGGTTTTATTGGAGCTGCTAATTTCACAAAGATGATTTATTTGCTCTCTCTGGGTGTTATTCTGTTATGTGACACTATGGGATGATCATGGGGATACATGTATATTTAAACTCATCTTTTCATATTGCTGTTTCTGCAAACGACATGTTCCTGTGAAGAAGCAACTCTGGGGAACAAAAAAAAGACCTCTTGCCCTTGTTCCAATGACGGATTCATTATTTCATTTATTCATATTGTCTTTGAGTAAGTTACTTACTTCCTCTATGCCATCACCTGTAAAGTGGGAATAATATTTCCACCTATTGCCCCAAATTATTACAGCATCATCATGAGCAAAAGTATAATTAATCATCTCGCATAAATATTCGGCTATTAATGAGTGATTAACGTACACTAGTATGTCTAGTGATAATGCTACCAACTATCTCCTGTGGCATGAAATCTTAGATGGATAAATAGATAAATCTCATTGATAATGCTAGGTAAACAACTTTGAATATTTCTTGGCACACGGAATTATCAATGTATTAACCATCTTGAGACTCAATGGAGTTAACTTTCTCAAATTGAAAATTAATGTGCAGAAAACTTTCCAACAAGAAATTCCTTTGTGTTAGTGTATTTCATAAGAGTAACCATTCTGAGATAACTTTGGAGTTTAGATCAAATACTAATGTATGAAAATATAAGGACTAATGTCATTTTTAATTTGTAGTATTAGTACAAAAATAATATTGTGTAAGGTTGCAATTGTATGCAATTGTTCGGAGCTAAGAAGTTATTTATTATTTTAATTAATTTAATCCTGATGGTTTCTTCAGGCAGTATTCTGTTAAAACTGCATTTAAAGAATTAATTTAAGAATGGCTGAAAATAAAGGGCAGATGACTTGTTTGAAAATAATCCACCAAGATATTGATGTGTGCCACAAGATGTGTGACTTAACAGCAACTGCACAGTCAGTCTTAGAAATAGGTTAAACAAGAGCAAGTCTTTGCATGACTGCATGTTACTAGCATACCTGCTAAAAAACACGCAGCTCCATCTGTTTGGTGCTGTGTTCTCTCCAGATCTCAAAGACTCATGTTTCACATGTCAGAATGCAAGTGCAAATCAGAAAGGGCCACCCAAATTTTTTGGAAACTGAAAAGTTGTTTAAACTAAATAAAAATACCATCTAACATGACAGCCTTGTGTGAAGCACTTTTAAGTTTATTGCACTGTATGGCATTACATCAGCAGATAAAACTTTGCATTACTTTCACTTCAAGTTGCTTTCACTTCAATTCAATATTTAAATTCAGTTTTCTCCACCACAGACACACTTCATGATTTCAATTTCATTTATACATGTTCAGCTACTTAAAAACTCTATTTTACGTACACTTCATTATTAAAATTCTCTACAAAAATGACAATGGACTCAAATATACATGAAGTTTGCTTGAAAACTGCAAAAATATTTTATTTCTGAACATTTCATTATTTTTTATAAGTAAATCAAAATGATTTCTAGGTAAAAGTGTTTATTATTTATAATAAAAACAAGTTATCCTTTATCTTCACCAGAAAAATAGAAGAAATATTTAAAATTAAAAGTTCAAATTATCATGTTGTCTACAGAGTATACCTTGCTATTTCCACTCATGTACTTTTATGTGTCTATTATGGCGTATTTCAAATATAAAGGGATTTTAAAATCTTTACTTCATTAAGTACTTATTGGGGATTTATTAAAGGTCAGGCGGTAGACTAAACTCTAGGCATACAATGGAGTCTTAAAAAATAAGCACTCCTCATAGAGGGAATACACTACCTAGTTCGAGAAATAAACATCATAATTAGTTAATAATTAGGCATCTACTGATTTGTGAAAAGGAAAAAGTACATTTAAAAAAACTGTAATATATATACACATATAAAATTTTTCTTGTTCTTTTTCTTTTTGTTCAGTATTAATGTTTGTAAAATGGGAACCACTGAGTATAAATTTTAGAGAATATGTTAGTTCAAAAAGGCAAAGAGAAAAAATTATTAGATACAAATTTTATTAAAGATGACTTGGACAGACTTTTGGCAGAAAGAGGCCTACATTTTGGCTCTGACTCCAATGTCATTGCTCCAAAATGCCTGGGTTTTTTTCCCCTTTGTTTTGTTAGTTTTGTAGTCTATCAAATACAGTAATTTGGATAAACATGTATCTTCTTAAATTAGAAATACTCCTGGGATAATTGTTAATCCTATTAGGGTAAAAAGATTTAAGCTACATTGATTTCTTATTGTAACCTAAGATCAGCAATATCAAAAAATGAAATATGTCATTGGTGGGAAAGGGGAGTCAGATAATTTTGGAACACTGTGAATTTTGCCAAGAATGGGTCAGACCACAGTTGTAGTCCTTCAGGGTGGTTTAGGGCTTAGGAGGTCTCATGAGAACGCATAGGAAAACCAATGTTGTAAAGAGGAAAAAACTATAGCCAGTGGAATCTAAACAAACAAACTGGCCAGAAAAGAAAGAGGCCATTCTCTCATCAAATCATTTCTCCAGAGACAAAAACTGTCAGGCAAATAATGGGGTTTTGGGAAACAATAACATTTAACCAAGTTTATACATAAAAATATGTTCTTAGTCCTAAACAACTGATTCACAAACGTACTTGGGAATACAATCCATTCATAAATTATAATCTCCTTCTATAATTACTTTCAGATAAAAATCCTCTGACTCATAAACAAATTAAACAAATAATTTCCTTCCCAAACATCTGTTAGCATGAACTGCATTCCTGTATACTGGCCACAAGATGTTTTATAATAGCACGTATAATACAACCTTAAAATACAAACAACGTGAAGTCCTGAGTTCTTATGAACCTAGTGAGTCATGATTAACCATAACTCTTGTAGTCACAAAACAGAAAGGACTTTTTAGGGCAGTAGATGATAACTTCATTTCTTTCGTGGACAATCTAGAGGAAACATTTTTTTTTAAGATAATAAACTCTGGAACTATTATCTTTTGTTTTATAATATTCTTTCCAAATCCATTTATATTTTCATAGTTGAAATCAATTAAATCCACTGACTTCAGGGGAAGCAGTGACTTTACTCCAGAGAATAAATCCCATGGTTACTCACTGTCACAGATTTAGGATTTAGTTGGTTCCAGGTAATATAGCCATAAAGTAAATAAAAGATGTTATTAGATGAAATGTTTAGCTAAATTTGTTAATAAGGAGCCAGGTCACCTCCAAAATTATTAGCCAAACCTAATATTTTAAAATAATAATGAGAAAAACCAGGTATTATATCATATGATAATAATACTTGTTAATAGTTAATTCAGTGCTTACTATATTCTGGATCTTGTTCTATGATTATATGGAAATGTAATATCATTCAGTTCTAACAAATATCTGTACAATAGGTACCAGATTTATAACATTTTCCAAATGAAGAAAATAAAATAGAAAAGATTAAGCATCTAGTTCAAGGTTATACAGTTGAGTAGCTAAAGTATACACAGTTAAGTGGTGTGTGTGTGTATGTATGTATGATGTATGTGTGTGTATGTGTATATATATATATATATATATATATACCATTAACATGAATACATGTTTTGTGATTGTTAAACAACAGATGCTACATCAAAGCATACATTAGGCAGGTAGAAGTTTACTAAGAAATTTAGGATTTTACTTTATTACTTTGTCTAGGAACATTTAACTCCGAAGACTATATTATAAAGATTGTTTTTCTACATTTTTATTTTTTAGGAGAGCCTTTATTATTTCAAATAAAAAGTTATTTACTTCTTGTCAAGAAAATGTACTTTTGCAGATACCATAGAAATCCTGTAGGAATTCAGGAAACGGAAGGAAAGAAGGAAGGAAGGAAGGAAGGAAGGAAGGAAGGAAGGAAGGAAGGAAGGAAGGAAGGAAGAGAGGGAGGGAGGGAGGAAATATACAAAGTAAGATTTCGAAAAAGCATTTGGGGTCTTCATTAGCTATCAATAACTGTTAATAAATTACCTCAAAAATTATTGACATACAACCAGCCATCCCTTATATCTCATGAATCATGGGTTGGCAATTTGTACTTAGCAAGGAAATTGTTCTGCTGCCCATTGCTGGAGTCACTGACCCAACTGCAGTCATCTGGAGATCTGAATGGGCCTGGGTTGCCCAAGATAGCCTCACAGATAGCTCTGGTGGTTACTGCTGGCTGTTAACTGAACTACTCTTTATATGTGTTATTCTCTACCACTAGATTAGTTGAGACTTTTTTAATTCATTGAGAATGCTTCATGAGGCTAAAAGGAGAAGCTCCAAGGCTTCTTAAAGCCTAACCTAAGAAGGCATACAATGTCACTTCTGCAGAAATCTGTTGGTTAAAATAAGTCACAAGTTCAATCCAAATGCAAGAGTTGGGGAAATAGAATTTACCTCTTGATAGGAGCAGTCATATCACCAAGAGGCCTAGAAACAGGGAAGCATGATGCATGAAGAGCCATTATGTTAACAGAGCCACTAAGTGTTTTGGCTCATTACTGAAGTTTTCCATCAGAATAAAAACATGCTACTAAAAGTCTTCCAATTTTCAGAATAACTTTTGCTTTAATCCCCCTCAGTTTGCACATCATTTCTTTTGCTTTTTCTCTATGACAAACCATTTTCAAAGTGTAACCTGTTCTCATAGTCTTCTTTTCTCCCATTCACTATTAAACCCAATCAAATCAGGCTTTAGTCCTACCCACTCCACTAAGGCTAGATTATGTTTGTCAAATTCACTAACAAGTTCTACATTGTTAAATCTAATAGTTCTTAGCTCTCCTCTTCTTTGATCTGATATCAGTATTTCCCATAATTCAACACTCTCCCTCTTGTTCTTTACTTAATTTCTACTATACCACAATCTTGCTCATGAAAATGCACCATTCCTATATCCTGCTGCAGGGAGCATAGTGAGAGGGCTGCCTGCCTCAGCACTCATGGATCCACCCCTGTGTTTTTGTGTTGAGTCCATGCTTCCAACAAGCTCTCTGCAGCCAGTGTCATCATCACTAATGGAGGCCTAATCCTGAGAGATACAAAACTCAAATAGAGACTTTAGCTTTGGAACTTGCCATCACCTGGTTGAAATGTTCTTAAAATAGCACTACAGTCTAAGACTCCTTACTTTGATCCCTTCCTCCCTCATGTTTTTCATGATCCTCAGACTTCCATCAAGATTAGATAGTTCTCTTCAGTACCTTTGGCTTTCTCTCCTTTTTCATTAAAAAAAAAAATTTAAATTTAAAAAAATCTCTTGTGCTTCAAATCCTGAACCCTACCCCTTTGTACTACATTCTGAATGATGAAATTCACCAGGGCTCATTTGGGTCCTGGACTCCTCACGATTTCTATTCATTACTTTGGTGATCTCATTTAGACCCATGACTTTAAACATCATCTCTATACAAATGACTATCAAGTATATATCCTTAGTCCGGAACTCTCATACAAACTTCACATTGCTATATCCACTACCTGCCTACCTGAGACTTCACTTGGGTTTCTTATAAATATTTTACTCTTGATGTATACAAATATAAGTCCTGACCAACACTCTTATGAAACAAAAACAAAAACAACCTTTTTTTATATCCTTCCCCATCTCAGTTCCACACTCGAACCAAAAATCTTGACGCTTTCTGTTTCTTTTTTTCCTCTCATAGCCCGTTTCCAACCCTTAGTAAATTCTATTGGCTCCACCTTCAAAACATTTTAAAACTCGCATGAAGTTTCACCTCCCCACTTCTTTCCTGGACTGAGGAACTATTATGTTTGGTTTAGGTTACTACATAGACTTTTCACTTGTTTCCCTCATTTTAGAGTTACTTAACTACAGTTTATTCTCATTACAGAAGCCAAAGTGAGTACTTTAAAACCTAAGTCTGACCATGCCATTTCACAAAACTCTGAATTGGTTGTTTCGCATTTTACTGAGTAAAAGATAGTCTTTACAACTGTTTTCCAGTCCCTACCCAATTTGGGGCTTTTTCGCCTCTTCACAATTCTCAGTCTCACTTTTAATTCTTCATCTTTTTTGACATGCTGTTTCCAGAATATACCAAGCCTATTCTTGCTTAAGGCCTTTGCACTGTCCATTACTCCTGCCTAGAATGATTTCGAATTATCCATGGAAGTGGCACAATTCTCTGTGTGTCTAACTGTTCAAGATGTTGTTCCAACTCCATCTTCTTGCAAGCATTGACCTGATCACCACATTTCATACTGAAACCTTCCTCTGCCTCCAATAACTATTTATCAACAAGATAACCCTATTTTCTTTAATATGTTCTTTGAAATTTTTTTCATATCCCTAATCATTTTCATATATATTGCATATTAAATAATTTATTAATTTTAATATTTTTGTTTATTATCTGTCTCCCTATTCCAACAATATAGGATCTCTGCATAGGAATTTCATCATTGTTCACTGACATATCCCAAACATGTGAATGTTGACTAGCACATACTAGTTTAATAAATATTGAATAATGAATGATATTTATTGTATGAATAATATATGGTATTATCTATAATATGCATGTTTATATATACACATATATATAGTAGCTTGTTAATGTTAAAATTAAACTTTTAAGGAGTCTTTTTCAGATATTTTTCTCAGTCTAACATTATATCTTCCTCAAATAACCATGTTTACTTAAATGCCAAAGCTTATATTGTGCAGCATTGATTAATGAGAGTCTAATACAAATTATTGCTTTAACAATTTCTCTAATAATTTAAAATTTTTAGAATTTTTAAATTTTATTTATGTCTTTCCTGCTTTTTCACAAATATTTTTGTGATGTGTTTTATCTCAGTTATATTTTACAACCCACAAAATATTACTATTCAATATTAGTCGACATTCAGTCAATTTTCACTTAAATATCTGCCAACACATTTGTCATTTGCAATTGTATTTCTTCTTTCTTAGTAAGTCACTTGGTGGAATATAATGTACAATCAGAATGAGAAAACAGGTACACTCAACAACATGAATGAATCTCACTAACATAATGTCAATCATAACAAACTGACACAAAAGAGAATTTACCATATGTTTCCATTTACTTTAAGAGTAAGCTAAATTAAATATGATGTCAGAATGCAGGATAGTGGTTGCCCCAGGCATAGATGAGAGAGATTGTGACTGGCACAGTGCACAGGAGACTTTGTAGTTGTGTGTGGGTAACTGGCTGAGTTCACTTTTAAAAATAGTTATCAACTGTACCTTTATTATTTTACTACTTTTTGGTAAGTTTGCTTCAGTACAAAGTTCATATTTTAAAAAAAATGAAATTTGAAATACAACATTTCTGCTTATTAAGTCTTGTCCACATCTCTAAACACAAATATTAATACTGTTTTTAAAAAATGATTGTGAGGAACTATTAGGATAGTATATATAAAGCACTTTAAAAATAACAAACATTATGATTAAAATAGTTTTATATGCAGAAATAAGCTAATATATACCTAGGAAAATTAATTATTAAATTGCTTGAATATGCTGTATTCTCTAAGAAAGCTTTAAATATTCAAATGTATTATGCTAAATTTCTGTACAGAATCATAAATTAATCTGAGTCTCTAATCCCAGATTACATTAAAAATACTGCATAATATACTAATGATTACAGAGTCAGAAATGACTTTATTCACAGCTAAAGAAAACTAACTTAATAAAGATATAAAATATTAAAAAGTAGATAATTGTATATTGTTAATATATTTACATTGTTTTATTAAAATATTAGCTTGAAATTATTCGAGGTCATTGTCTTACTTGCATAAAGCACCTTAAAATGCCTCAATGATTATTTAATAGATATTTAAGTTTATTGATGGAGAATACTTGATTTAATTTGAATTAAAATAGAAGTGAGTCAATCAATACATACTTCCTTACATAGTTCCAACTATGTTGTGCTGTGAATAAGATTTTAATAGCATGTTATATTACAAATTTAGACTGAGATCCTACTGTTATAATTACAACATTCCAATTATTGATTAACCCATAAAATTACTCAAAATAAAATATCCAAAACCAGTCTGGTGATTTTTAATCCCCTTTCTCACAGCTAGTATTTAAAGGCTGGAGATTTAAAGAAGGATTTAGAAAGGTGCTATTCTGTTCTCGGAGTGTTGCCTTTTTTTTTTTCACAGGTAAGTAATAAGGGGTGCCTTTTCCTCCCCTCAGCCTAATGAGAGAGGATTTTCTGCATGGCTCCTCTAGAGAGCAAGATGTGGGCCCCCAGCAGTTGGGGCATGTTGTACTAGTGTATAACTCCTGCTGGAAAAATCTATCGTAGCTTTATGCTAACAATATACAAGTCTGAAAGAGAAGACATGAAGAATGTATATACATGTTTGTATTTATGTTTTATTTATATGTGCTATTTTAAATAATGAATCTATAGTTTTTAGTGAGATACCTAAAAATTGATATTATATTTTACCTCATTGTAATTACATTATATAAAAGCCCAAAGCAAATGGGAGAGGGTATGGAGGGAGAGAAAAACAGAAAAAAATACAATTAGTGTTTTATTAATAAATAGTAAATTTACTAACAAATATTGAATAAAAAGAAAAATAGAAAATAGTGAATTCTTTTTTTTAGGGGAGGCAACGCTTGGTTGACCTCACAGATTGCAAAAACCTTGTCAGCTTACAATTCCTTATATTTTACACTTGCAACACCTGGTCTTCCTAGGTGGTCTCCCATCCAAGTACTAACCAGGCCCAACCCGGCTTGGCTTCTGAGATCAGACAAGATCAGGCTTGTTCAGTGTGGCATGGCCATAGACAAATAGTGAATTCTTAAGAGAATAGAGCAAATAAACTCTGCAACCCTCAGAGAAACAAAAAAAAATCACACTGAAGAACCACATTAGTCAAAATAAACTGTTTTTCCCAGAATCCACAATTGGAATTCTAATGTTGTAACTGAAACAAACAGAAGGTCATAGGGACTATAATGAGCTAACAGTGGCCAGGGAAATCACCCACAGTGATCAGCTCTTAAGAAGACAGAGGGACAGGGGCTGGTGAAACTTTTATCTTATTTAGTTTATGCTTATGAGAACTCAAAACAGAAGAAATTATAGATGGTTGGTTTTAAATATTAGCTAGAAAAAATATTCT
This sequence comes from Cynopterus sphinx, assembly GCA_030015415.1. Lineage (NCBI taxonomy): Eukaryota > Metazoa > Chordata > Mammalia > Chiroptera > Pteropodidae > Cynopterus > Cynopterus sphinx. The sequence goes on along the minus strand of CM057380.1, from coordinate 74,889,651 downwards.
AACACAACAGAAGGAGCTTGTGACAAGTGTTGAGTGCTTTTCAAATATTTAGAACATTTTATTTCTTCAAATAAAAATAGATTCATCTGAGTTTCTCTATGGTAGAAATATCACATTCATTACCTGCTTTTCTTTTACATTATAGCTACTTTTCCAATTTAATTCAGGCCTGTTTCAACTAAAACTGAATTCAATAGCTGTCTTAAACAAATATATATATGCATAACAATTATAAAACATGAACACATTAAATAAGATTTTAATATTTTTCACAGAGTCTAAAAAGCGATAACAACAAAAATACATGGGATATTTCCCACACACATTTATTTTAAAAATTGTTTAATTTGCACAATATGTCATGCTGAGTGACAGACTTAGATTCTCAGACTGTCTGAGCGGGAGGGAACCTGAGAGAGTATGAGCACCTTCATGCTCACATTTTAGCTGGAGGAAATGTGGCTGGCTGTGTTTAATGTCTAACGTCACACAGTAAGTCCTATGAACTATGTTGGTTCTAAGATAGGTATGTCTACTTTAAGTGCAAGAAAAAAAAATGAGAGAGATAATGATACTAACAACCTACAGGGAAATAAAATTTTATTAGAGGAGCTCTAAGAGAATCTGCCTGTGCTAGAGCCTTGGCCTACTCTGCATATGAAGCGTAGCTTAGGAGATGCAGAGTGCCATATATCTGCAAGAAGATAGATTCATACAGAGTGACAGCAAAATAAAATAGAAAATCAATAATATCCAATGCGTCATTACTTTTTGACTGACATTTTTGGTGAAATTTAATATCTTGAGCTCTGTTTTTCTCCATAGGATGGTTGAGGCTTTTTGGAAACTGGAAACTGGAGCAAAAATGAAAATGGGCAGTGTTGAGAGCATGCAACATAAAAAGAGTTTTCTCAGGTTCCAAGATTGGGCTGGATGAGTCTAGGTGAGTGGTGGTCGTACACTGCCTTGGTGTGCTACAATTAACTGACTGCCAGTAAATGATAAAGTAAGGAATTGTGTTTTAGATTTTAGGTCACAATTTTTCATTCAGCTTCACATCTGTGCAATAATCCTTTAAGCTAGATTAATACTGAATAAAACTATGGATCAAAGTATTTAAGTAAATTTCCATGATTACACAGTTATTGACCTTATAAGACTTGATTCCTCATCTTCATATGCCAGAAAGCAAGCTCTTTAATCATAATGCTCTCTACCTACCCTCTCAGGATTTTTTTTTTCATTCATGAACATCAAGGAAATATGATTTTTTAAAAATACAGAATTTAGGTTCTTATAAATAGTTGAATCCCTAGATAGTGAGGAGAAGGCGGTGGTGAGCGTGACTATACAGGGGTAGCATGACAAAAATCTTTGTGATGATGTAGTCTTGTATCTCAAAATAAAAAAGCATCCAACTTACACACATTGTACCAATATTGATTTACCTGCTTTGACATGGTACTATAATTAGGTACTATATATTCTTTTTGGAAACTAGGTGAAACACTAGACCTCTGTACTAGTTTTACGACTTCCTGTGAATCTGTGATTGTCTCCAAAAAGCATTTTAAAAACTAGTCTCTATATCTTAGAGTTCTGAAAATTGAGGTAACTGCTGATTTCCAGGTTTCGTGCCAGACGCAGCTCATTCTGACCCTTATTTTGCAGATGTTTCTAGAGAATTTTCAATGTTTACCTAAGATCTGAATCAAACTAGAAGCTTTCTACATTTTGATTTTGACTGCTGTGGGAATATTAGCACTACAACTATTACCCTCTGTATATATTAGCCCTCCATATATTCAACATGACACATCTTGTTATGGGTTGAGTTGTGTCCCCAAAAATGATATGTTGCTATCCTAGCTCCTATATGTCTGCATGTGACCTAATTAGAAAATTGGTCTCTTTATAGATGTAATCAAATGAAGATAAGGTTATACTTGATAAGGGTGGGCTCTCATCAAATATGATTGGTGTCCTTATCAGAAGAGGATTTCAATTTTTTCTGTCTCGTTTATTTCGCTGAGCATGATTATCTCAAGGTCCATCCATATTGTCACAAATGGCAGTATTTAATCTCTTCTTATGTCTGAGTAATATTCTATTGCATATAAGTACCACAGTTTCTTTAGACAACCATTTATTGTAGGACATTTCTTATGCTTTCATGTCCTGGCCACTGTGAATAATGCTGCTACAAACATTGGTGTGCAAATATCTTTACAGATATGTGTTTTCATTTGTTTGAGATAAATACCCAGTAGAAGGATTGCTAGATCATATGGCAGATCAAAGCCACATGAAGTCATTTATATGTGGAATATAAACCTAAAAGCAACAAACAAATAGGACAAACAAGCAGAGATTCATGGACATGGACAATAGAGTAGTGGTTACCAGAGAGTAGGGGGGAGGTGGGAGGGGAGAGGTAGATGGAGTAAAAGGAGTCAGGTATGTGGTGACACAAATAAATCTAATTATGGGCAGTGAAAATACAATGCAATATATATATATACACGCCTTACTGTTGAATTGTACACCTGAAACTTACTGGATTTCATTAACCGATGTTACCATAATAAAAAGAAAAAAAGAAAAAAAAAGAAAAAGAAAATGAAAAAAGACACAGTGAAATAAAGAGAGAACACCATCTGATATCAGTGATGGACGTTGGAGTGATGCAGCTGCAAGCGAAGGAACACCAGGGAGTGATGGCTCTTACCAGAAGGCCGAAAGAGGTAAGCAAGGATTATTCCTTCAAACCATCAGAAAAACATGGGGATGTCTACACATTAATTTTGAACTTCTAATCCTCAGAACCGTGAGTAAATAAATTTCTGTTGTTTTAAGCTACCCATTTCATGGTAGTTTACATGATAGTCTTAGGAAATTAATACATAGAAGAGGTTCATAACCTTTCCTCAAAACACCATATTACTGTATATAGAAATAATGGTTTTTATAGAGAAAATAAAAAGTAATAAAACTAGTGGATTCTTGAGACTTTCAGTAAAATGATAAAAATGATTGTAAGAATTATTTTAAGTATAATTAACATGAACATTTTCATGGAGAAAAAATGCAAAATAGAAGCTGTATCTTCCATATTATGTCTTTCATGATAACTTTTTAGGTGAGTTCAAATTTTATCTAACATAATGCAAATCATAGAACAATCTTTAAAATCTGAAACAATTTATTTAGTCTGTAAGATATTAGTTTTTCAATCAAGAGCTCTAATTAAATACTGTCTTCTCCCACACATACACAAAAAGACTATAGGCATCTCTAACAATAAAATCACAGCAATTTGTTATATTATGAGAATATGTTTGTTAATCAAACAAAACATCAAGTTAATGTATTGTGTTAATGTTTAGCTAATGGACATATTCTTGATTGCTTGAGCATCTGCTATGAGAGTTTTGTTAACAACAACAACAAAAAAAACATTTTGAAAGAATTGCTGACTAGAATTATAACCAATGAGTCTGCAAATCTCATTAAGGAAAAGGTACATCCAGTAAACAAAATGCTTTCTTTGACTAACTCAATAAAATGACTTTCTGACAAAACTTTGTGTCATAACATTTTGATAGATATTTAAGGGCACATAAAAACTAGTTTTTAAAAAACTGATTCCATAAATAATTTGACTTATTTTATAAATAATTATTAAAGACAATGCTAGAGTTTTGATAATAAAAAATAACAATAATTTCTTATATTTTCATGAAATTTAACCAATTGCCAAATGTTACTCTGAAAATTATCTCAATCATAGTCACTAATATGTAAATCAGTGGACATTCTTTTCTATAGCAGATGAGACTGCATTAGAGAAATAATGTGACTTTTTCAAGATAATTAAAATAGTGAAAGGCAGACAATTGCACTCCATTACTAGTGCTCTTTTCATTTCTGTATGAATGAGTGCCGGTCCATGATGTCTTACACTCTAATATGTTGCTATCCGATCTGCCTTCTAACTTGCTCACTCTCTTCAAATATACTTGCTTTCCAGGGACACATAAACAACACTCTTTGTTAGATCATTGTCCATCCCATTGTTTCAACTATCCACTGGCCAAATTCTCTGCTTAACTGCCTATAATTTTTTTAAGCTGGATAAATTGTTATATTTTTCTATATATATCATTCTGTCTAGATAGTTAATCCTCAAAGGACAAAATTATCGAAATTGAAAATTGAAATCACTAGAAATTATAAATCTCTAATCTCATTTGTGTCTATTATGTCACTTATCAATTCCTTTTGAGTTAGCCCTCTCTCGTTCTTCCATTCAGAATTTCTTAAAAAAAAAAAAACGTATCTGTTCATATGTGTTCTTTGTATGTTTGTTTGTTTGAGGTCTTTTTGGCAAAAAGTGGAAGTAGGGAATAAAGCTAGTTTACAGTTTTTCTGTTTTTGAGTTATAACTTACATATAGTAAAAGCGCAGATCTTAAGCATTCAGTTTAATGAATTTGGACAATTGTGTACATACACGCAACACAAAACAAGATATAGAGCTTTTCCATTCCTCCAGAAATTTTCCATATATACTTTTCTAGCAATCATCTGTCTTCCAGAATTGAGTTCAGGAGAGAATGGAAAAAATGCTATTTAAGATAGCAAGTTTACACAACTATTTCATAGATGATGCTATGCTTTGAAATGGGTAGTCAACGGAGAATAATGGATATTCAAGAGAATGCATTTTAAGATCGACAAAATAACTATGTATGTAGCTGGCAATGATCACTAATATGGAAACGTTAGTGCAGAATACACTAACATTGCTGGGGGTAATTGAAAAACTGGTATGTTTTAGAAGGCAAGAGGGATAGAATCTAGTACACATATGGGTAGACTAGCTTAGGTAGATGCATAAACATCAATTTTATGTGTCAAGATGTAAAACAGCATATGTGGATATAGATGGTAGGTCTGTCAGAAAAGGCAGGTGGTAGTTTTATTTTTCCTGACTTTTAATGACTTGTAATAGTGAAAATAGAAGCATTATCATCAACTGAAAATGAGATGAAGAAAATTATTTGGCATTTGGGAACAAAATAAAAGAGGTAGTAGAGTCTTCTTATATAAGGGAATAAATATAACAGGAAAACATATCAGGATTGCTCATGTTGCACTAAGTATTCATTTTGTGTAATGGGTCATGAATTTAAAGGAAACACAATGGTATGGTTGTATGTTTTCCTCCAACAATATTTGTTCTGCTGGACATATGATGAGGCAACATATGCAGAGAGTTTTATATATTTAACATTGATATTTTATATGTAGGCATAATAGATGGCAAAGAAGCCAGAGAGTAAAGAAATTGAGACAAAGGACTGACTACAATGACAGATCCTTGACCTAAATTGGATAAAATGGAAATGAAGATAAAGGGAAATGATGGTTGAATCAATATATGGTTATATCTTTTAAATAATCACACTATATGTGTGTCTGTGTATATTTATTACAGCTAAAGATATCATTTCCAAACATCAGAGGGTAATTGCTAAATGACATAATTCATAAATTTAGGAAATCCCATAAATTTTATTCCTTCTATTGTGTATCTTCAGATACGTTAGATTTTTTTTTTGTCTTCATCTTCTTAGACTAAGGTATTCTAATCTTAATCTACCATAAACTATCTTGATCATTTATCTCTATTTTTCTGAATGTCCCCTGCTGAAAATAGATCTTTTATTAGTGGAATAACAGCTGCACTGTATTTTTTTGTTAACTTTTTGTTTGTTTTTTTATTTCTACCAACAACAGAGGCAAAAAAAATTCTTAAAATACTGCAAGTGAACACAAAAAAATAGTTTATCCCTACTATACAAAAATCTTAATTTTCCAATGTAAATTAAAATGAGCTTTTTTCAAGGTCAGTAGTAACTTCTACTTGCTAAATGCAGTGGTCAGTTCTCAGGTGAATATATTGAATCATCTCAAGTTTTAAACATAGTAAATCATTCATCATTCTTTCCATAGCTTCTTGACTCTTCTCTTACTTAGCAGGCTATACTTTCCTCACAGAGTATAGTTCCTTTGCTTGTGGGTTTACTCAGGACTTATTCTCTTTATTTATACTCACTCTACAAGTGATTCATCCATTCTCATAGTTTTAAATATAATCTATATGATGATGATGCCCAAATTTACTTCTCTGGCTCAGACCAGTACCTGTGAACTCCAGATTCATGTCTAAGGTCTTATTCAACATCTCTATTTAGATATCTAATAAATTACTCAAACTTACCTTAATGTTCAAAGCCTAATTTTTGATTTTGTCTCTCAGAATCATTCATGGTACTCCTCCTTATTTCTGACAACTCCATTCTTCTGGGTATTCACTCAAAACATATTAGAGATGTCCATGGTATCTCTCTATCAGCAATTTCTGTTAGTTCCACCATCAAAATATAATGATATTCTAGTTGCTTCATCCAAATCCAGAATTACCAGCTATTTGTATCCCCCAAAATCTGCATATTGAGATTCTAACCCCCAAAGGTGATGGATTAGTAAGTGGAGCCTTTGAGAAGTGATTGGACCATGAGGATAGAGCCCTCATGAATGGAGTTAGTGCTCTTAGAGAAGATGTACTGCAAAACTCCCTAGCTCCTTTTGCTATGTGAAGATACAAGAAGTCTGCAACTTGGAAGAGAGCCCTCACCCAACCTTACTGTCACACTGGTCTTGGATTTCCAGCCTCCAGAACTGTGAGAAATAAATGTCTGTTGTTTATAAGCTACTCAGTCAGTTTTATTTTATTTTAGTGGCCCAAATAAACTAAGACATAAAATGTTCCTAGACCACTATAATCCCTTACCTGGATTGTTGCTATGGCCTCTGAATGTTTTTCCTGCTTTTGTCCTTACTCTTCTAAAGTCTGTTGTCATGAGTCAGTGTAATCCTTTTGAAACATAAATCATATCATATCACCACTCTTGAAAAGTTTGGTAGCTTCCCCTCTCATTCGGAGTGAGAAGCCCTTATGAGGACCTACAAAGTTCTATAGGGTTTAACCATACTGTTTCCCTGATCACATTATCTCCTCTCTTACAACTCTTTTTCTCACTCACTCAAGACAAGTCATATTAGCCATCTTGTTCCTCAAATACTCCAAGTACAATTCCACCTGAAGACCTCTGCACTTGCTGGTCCTTTTGCATGAGATGCTTTTCCTCATGATATTCACACTGCTAACTATACACTTCCCTCAGGTTTCTGCTCAAACGTCACTTTCTGGAAAAGCCTTCTCTGAAAAACCATATACTCCTGTCTACCTGAAACTTATTTAACATACTGAACTCAAATATTTCTATCAAGTGTTGTGCCCTTGGTTCATTTTGAAGAGAGGGATACCTAGCATTCTGGTCCAAGGGGCTAACCTAAATGTGGCCTTGAATTAGACACAAATTATTGTGCAAGGTAGGCTTCTGATTTAGGAACTTGAGTCTGACAATAGTCAATAGTCAAAGCCCATAGGCAAGTAGATAGCCAATAGTCGTTTGTGGTGATCCCTGTGGTGTAGAAGTTCCAATGACCTCCACAGTGGCAAGGTCAAAGAACATTGGTAGCACATTAGCTGGATCTCTCAAAGCATAACTCTGCCATTACCTAGCCAAGGAGCCTAGCCAAGTAGCTAATTCAGAACTCCCATCCTCACAGAGGAACCTTAGTCTAAAATCCTAATCAGAATGCAACCAAAATACACAGATTGTAAAAACATTGTAGGAATTAGGCTAAGGCTGGGGATATGAGTAAGCCTATGAGTTCAGGATTCAATCTTGGCATACAGGATATTAGACTGATAATAGTGTGACTAATTTCAAGCCCCATAGGGCAGGGTATTTGAATCTACATATACATTGCCAATAATGATCAGGATTATCTGAGTCTTTCAAAAGCAAGGTCTATAACACAGAGGCCTACCACAGTCTGGACTGTCTTAAAATCCCTTATTTCTTTGGGCTGGATTTACATTTTTAGAGAGGGAAACACAACTTATAGTGCCTAATATAATTTGATGAGTAGCAACAGAAATAATAAAATGCATAAGGATTAAGGGCAAAAGCAACCTATATTTAATTCTCCTAGAATCTTTATTTTAATTATACTACTGCTAGGCACTTTGAAGTCATAATACAAATATGTGTTAAAGGTATGATATCTAGGTTAATAGTCATCTGAAAACTTTTTAAAGTATATTACTAAAGATATTAATCAAAATGTAAAGATAAAATGTTATATCTGACTACTTACAAATGAAACTTCACCATGTCAAAATTAACCTCAAGTTCTATTAAAAATCAATGATAAAACAGAAAAGAATTCAATGCATGTGGTAGACAAATAGCACTGTTAATCTTTTATGAGAACACACAGATCTTTAAAATGAAAACATATGACTCTACAGAAAAATGTGAAAAAAGTTTTAAAAGAAAATTCACAAAAGATAAATGTTAATGACCTATAAATGTACAAAGGGTTTCTAACCTCATTAATATTCAAAAAATAGAGTAGAATAATATATAAAAAAAATTTCTTCTAAAACTATGGTGTTCAACCAAGCTAGAGTTAGGGTTAATTTCCACTCTCTGTTCCAAAGGTGTAAATTGATACACCTTTCCAGAAGTTCTATAGACAAAATTATCAAGTATTTTAAATATGTTTATAATATTTGACTCAGTAGTTGTGCTTATAATAATTTAACCTAGAAAATATGAGTCTTAAGTTATGTATTTATAGAGACAATATTATCATTTGCAGTAGAGAAATTTAAAATAAGAAAACCCAAAAACTTTGAGAATTTGTAAGAGAATAACATTTTTGTCTGTTGATTATATTCCGAAGTCAATAAATAGCGTAAATGATAGTAATAACAATGTATAATACTAAAAAAATAATAATAATTTATACATACAGATAAAAATAAACTAAATTGTGAATTTTGTTTAAATTTTTAGATGATATGGGAGGAGAAAAAAATGGTGTAGATGCTAGAGGCTCTGTTCCTCCATCAGGTGACCAAATCAAAGTTATGACAGAAACAAGGAGCAGCAGCAAAGAAAAAAATGCCTGGGATCTGGATGAATAAGCCATAGAACTAGAGAGAAATTCAAGAAAACACTCTGTAATGGCAGAAGGAAGGATGGGGTGAGGACACAGAGAGATCCAGTCCCAAGTGGCTGAGTGAGACGAAGGCTGCTGCAGCAGCAGTGGCAGACGCCTCTTAAATGGGCTGTGTCTGTGAGTGGATTTTTATGGTGACAGACCTGCTTACTCTGGGTACCAGCACAGAATCAGCTGTGCACAGGGGGCACAACAAATTTACAGGGTGATGTTATCATAGTGAGGACTGAGAGGAGACTTGCTCAGGACAGAAGTGCCGGCGATATCAATTGTTCCCTATTGAGCCCTCTCCCCTCCCATTGTGTGGACACAGGACACAGCCTACCATAGCTGTGATGCCATCAAACTGGATAACAGAGGTCACTTGCTCAGAGGATTCTCTGAAACCTTACCTGCCCAACCTGGGCCCCACCCTAGCCACACCCACGTATGTATCTCCCCAGCAACTAAAATGTGTCTTGCTGAGCAAAGCCAGGACTCAGATTAGTGACAGCTGGCCTAGGCTTCTGGTGTGGCCTTTTGAGGCAACTATAAGCATAGCATCTGTGGATTGCTTGCTGAATCTTGACAGGTGGACCCGCAGGGGCACAGGCTTTGGCTAATTCTTGCCTGCAGCTGAACCCCTCAGGACTGTGCCACTGGACACCTAATTCACAAAATCCACACTAATAAGACTGGGAGACTCAGGAGCTTTGCTTAGTGCATAGAAACAGACACAGAAAGGCAGTCAAAATGGGAAGACAAAGAAACAGAAACCATATGACAGAACAGAACAGAGATCCAGTTATAATATAATCAAGTAAACTAACAGATGCAGAGTTCAAAACACTGGTTATAAAGATGCTCAATAAACTTTTGGGAAATGTAGAGAACTCCAACAAAGAGATAAAAATGGAGATGGAGATTATTAGAGGAAACCAGTCTGAAATGGAGAACACATTATCTGGGATGAGAAGTATATTAAGTGGAATAAACAAAGGAATTAACAAAGTGAATAAAGAAGAGGTCACATGCCCTAACTAAAGGACAGGAAAGCCAATCAGAACACTCAAACAGAATGGCAAGAAAAAAGAGGCCAAGACTATAAAGATGATTTAAGGAGAATATGAGACACTATTAAGGCTCCAAATATTCATCTGATAGATGTAAATGAAGAAAATCAAGATGTTGAACAGCTATTTGAAGAAATAATGACGGAAAACTTCCCTCACCTGAAGACAAAAGGAACATAAAACCTGAGGAAGCTCAGAGGATTCCAAAAATCAGGGGTCCAAAGAGGCCCACTCCAAGACACATCATAATTAAAATGCCAAAGGTTAAACACAAAGAAAAAATTTTAAAAGCAATAAGAGAAAAACAAAGAATTACATATAAGGGAAAAACCCATACAACTGGTAGCTGATTTTTCAAGGGAGACTATGCAGGACTTGGGACTTGGCAAAAAATATATGAAAGAATGAAGACCCAGGATATACAATCAAGAATAATTTATCCAGCAAAGCTATCACTTAGAGTTGAAGGACAAATAAAGAACTTTCCAGACGAAACTAAACTAAAGGAATTTATTGCAACCAATCCAGAATTATAGGAAATGTTGGAGGGACCTCTTTAAGAATAAAAACGTATCAAAAACAGGAATAAAGAATGGTAACAACTACATTCCTATCAATAAGTTCCTTAAATGGAAAAGAATGAAGTGCTCCTACCAAGGGACGAAGTGACTAAAAGGACAGAAAAAACAAGACTCCTGCATAGGAAAAGGAAGAGAACGGAAAAAGATATTGCTGTGATGAACCTAGAAGGTATTTAAGTCAGACAAAGATAAACACTGTATGATTTCACTTATATGCAGAATAAAAAGAACAAACTAATCGAAAGCAGACTCACAAATATAGTGGACAATTTGGTGATGGTCAGAGAGGAAGGAGGTTTGGGGGGGACTGGAAGAATGGGGTGAAGGGTTAAAGAAGTACAAATTACTAGCTGACAGATGGTCATGGGGATGGGAAGCACAGCATAAGGAATGCAATTAGCATTAACACATTGGATAGGTGGAGGGTCAGGGTGGCGGGGGGAGCAATGGAGGAGATCATTTCATTAACTATATAGATGTTTAACCTATGTACAATACACTTAAAACTAATTAAAATTAATATATATATATATATATAAACTGGTTAAACATATATAAACTGGTAAATATATATAAATAAATATATATAAACTGGTAAAAAAAGTTTAGATGGTAATAATATCGTGTTTTTTTTAATTTTCTCTATTTTCTATCTTCCTCTAATGAACTCATTCTATTATAGTAAGAAAATATCTTATATGATAAAAGTTTGAAAAAAATTATGCCTAAAGGTACAGAGAAAAAACAAATGCCATGTTGTCTTACCAAACTTTTCCATTGTCACCAACAGAAAAAAAATTTTAGATAGAATCAGCTGTTGACAAAAGCTATTACTACTGACTCAATGTCTAACTTAATTTTTTTAAATAAAAACATTACTCGGATAAGTATCAAGACCCTTAAAACACTCGTTAGAATTGGGAAAAATGTATAATGACATGTATATATCAATTCAAGGTCATACAGGGTAGTTTCACTCCTTTAAAAATCCTCTGTGATCTGCCTACTCATTCTCTATCCACTCCCTCATCCCCTGGAAATCACTGATCTTTTTACTGCCTCCATACATTTGCTTTTTCCAGAATGTCATATAGCTGGAATCATACAACACATACCTTTTCTGATAGGCTTCTTACAATTAGTAACATGCATTTAAGGTTTCTTCACTTATTTTCATGCCTTGATAGCTCGTGTGCATGTGTGTGTGTGTGTGTGTGTGTGTGTGTGTGTGTGTGTGTGTGTGTGTGTGTGTTTGATAATAGTCCATTGTATGGGAGTACTACAGTTTTTTCACTTATTTACTGAAGGGCATCATGGTGGATTCCAAGTTTTGACAATTATCAATAAAGTTGGTATAAACATCCATGTGTAGGTTTTTATGTGGAAATAAGTTTTCAACTCCTTTGGGTAGATACCTAAGAGCGTTACTGCTGAATTATACATAAGAATATGTTTAGTTTTATAAAAAGCTACCAAACTGTCTTCTAATGTGGCTGTACCATTTTGTACTTTTACCAGCCATGAATGAGATCTGTTGCTTCATATCCTTGACAGTATTTGGTGGTGCTAGTATTTGGGATCTTGATCATCCAGATAGATGCAGAGTGGTATCCCATTATTTTAATTTGTGATTCCCTAATAACATATGATGTTAAACATCTTTTCATATGGTTAGCTGTGATCTGTAAATTTTCGTTGGTGAAGTGTCTGTTTGGGTCTTTTGACCATTTTTAAGTGGGTTTGTTTATGTTTTTATTATTACTTTAAGAGTCCCTTGTATATTTTGGATAACAATTCTTTATTAAATATATCTTTTGTAAATTCTGTCTCCCAATCTGGTTTGTCTTTTTATTCTCATGACATTGTCTTTTGCAGAGCAGAAATTTTTAACTTTAATGAAGTCCAGTTTATCAATTCTTCTTTCATGGATCATGGTATCTACAAATTGTATCTAAAAAGTCATTGCTATATTGAGGACATCTAAACTTTCTCATTTTTTTCTTCAAGAGTTCTATAATTTTACATTTTACATTTAGTTCTGTCTCTATTTTGAGTTAGTTTTTTTGTGAAAAGTGAATCTGTGTCTAGATTCATTTTTTTACACATGTATGTCCAGTTGTTCCAGCACCTTTTGTTAAAAAAACTATCTTTGCTCCATGGTGTTGCCTTTGTCCACTGTTAAGATCAGTTGACTATATTTATATGAGGACTTACATTAAAAAATAATTTTTCCTGTGGTTTTCCTACTCAAAGCATAGAATCACAACATTGACTTACAACATTTACAAAATGAAAAGAACATTTTGGAACTATTTTTATTATAGAATAGCAAGCTTGTTGGAAAACTATCATAAAATATAGATTAAAAATTAAGGAAAATGTTATAACACTATCACCCAGAGATAATCACCATGACTTATTTGATACATTTATTTCTATTTTATTCATATTTGTATTATTTAGTTTTTTCACAAAATCAAAAACTTAAATTACATCATCTTTTTCAGTGAAATTTGTATTGGAAATATCTTTCAATACAAACAAACATACTTCTAAAAATGTTATTTAATGCTAAGATAATCAAAAAAAAGCCTCTGCAAATTCTGCCATCAGGCTACTTACTTGTGAGGCTGAAAGCCACTGCTTAACTAATCGCCGGTGTGGTCCTTTCTTTTCTACCAGAATTTGAACTCAACCATTAAAGTTAAGTTTCCCAGAATTAAAAAATAAAAAGTACTGTATTTGTTTTCTGGTACCAATAAATTATGATAGACTGGGTGTGGCTAAACAACAGAAATTTACTTCCTTACAATTCTAGAGTCTAAGATGAAGGTATAGACAGGTTTGGTTTCTTCTGAGACCCTCTCTCCTTGACTTGTAGATGGCCATGTTCTTCCAGTGTCTTCGCATGGTCTTTTCTCTTCCTCTGTCCATTTCCAAATTTCCTTTTCTTATAGTATCACCAGTTTTATTGGAGAAAGTTTCACCCTAATAACCTCATTTAAACCTTAATTGCCTTTCTAAAGACTCAATCTCTAATACAGTGACATTCTGAGACACTGAAGGTGTCAACATATGAATTTTGAGGGATATAATTCAGCCCATAACATTTGCATATTTTTATATCTTTTCTTCTGGGAATAAATAGTAATACTTTTCTCTCTCTCTAAGGTATGATGGCAAAAGATTTAAGGGAGGTACATTTTATCAATCAATAACCAAATCCCTCCTCAATCACTAAGATTCATGAGAGTGGGTACTGGGTCTGCCTTGTTCATCCTTATACTCATTGACTATTATGTTATCTAAAACAGAAGAGGTACATAATAAGATTTGTGAATTAGTTGAAAAATGAAATAAATATGCATTTGCTTAAGAAACTGATAATTGGTGCTAGGAAAAATCAAGGAGGTATGTGTTGCTTTCAAAGTATATACAATATTAAGGACAGGATTATAACATTTGAAGTCTGATAATAATTCCATATTGCAAATTCAAATGCCTCCAAGGGTTAGGCAAGTAATTTAAATGTGTGGAGCAGCAATGAATAAGAAAATAAGCGATGATAGGACCTCCCATAAACTAGAAAAATCACTGCTAAATCTAATTAAAACATACTTTCTTAAAAAACCACAACAATACTGTGCTACCAAACAATATATATCTAAGGGCTTATTTAATACCACAGGGCATCATTTCTTGACTCTTGTTTAGAATATGCAGTTGCATTATTTCATAACTTATAAAAAGATAATTTGAATCAAACAGTCTGTGAATAGCACAGATTCTGTAATATACGTGGTAAGCATTCACAAATCTGAGAAAGTGCTGTAGACCTTACAGTGCAATTTTATATTCCAAACCTTTGCCAGGCAGCAATATAATTTAGACAGTCTCTAAAAATTTCTTCACTTGTTTAAAATGCATAAGTAATTGCATGTAGAAATCTTTACAAATTTATAGATTGTATTAACTAATAAAAGTCAACCTAATTTTCCCAGTTCTAATAATCTACATGTCCTTGAATTTATATGATATACTAATTTTATTTGATTTTTACCCAGACAATCTTTTAAGTGTGTTTCCATTGTTCTGCGGAGGCTTATAGACTATTTACAAGATTCTATGTGATTTAAAAAAAAAATTACTTTGGATCTATTTCCATGAACTAATGTTACATCTTTGTTTTCTCATAGACACTATCAATTTCCTCCCTGTTGGCTGTTCTTATGCCTTAGCTAACAGAGTATATTTATCAAATGTTGAATGAATTCCTCTACCATATTCTCTCAAAAAGGGAAAGTAAATGATGAGTATTTTATATTCTACATTAGGTCCACTACTTGATTTAACCTAGGGCGATATATACATATAAATTTTCATAGACACAGCTAATACATTTCCATTTTTATAGCCATCTCAAACTTTACAGATAGAGGTGAAGGGCTGTTTAATCCATTTTCTTTGATAGATTTATGAATACAACATATGTATACAAAGCCTGACTTGCTGGCTCAGTTGACTTCTTTTTGAATCAGATATTAATTTGGGAAGACATTTTAAGATTTTCAATAAATATTACATGATGCTGTTTAACACAAGAGGGATTTTTCCTCTCCGAATGAATTTAGTATTCCTGAAAGGTTTCAGATGGTAGAGCATTCACTGAGATGCAAAATTACAAGATGCAGCCAGAAGCAATGGAAACTTCTCTAAAACACTCAGACGAGGACCCTGCTGAGCTAAAATGTCTCTACACATTCTCCTTCTCATTTTTAGAACTGGAAATCGCTGGAAACAGCTACTTTATTTCTGTTCTCTGGCCAGTGCTTGCATCCCAGGAGACATTCCAGGGGATATGGGCTTGATGGCTTCAGCACATCCTCCGGAGGACTTGACATAAAAACCACAGCTGAACTGGCTGCCTTTGGTGAGATGTTTCCAGCCAGCAGTACAGCTGCATTCTCTCTCTACCTGGAGGGAAAGATCCCTTTTGAGCAAGTTTGCAGTCACCTCAGGGCCAGAAAGGAGCACCTTGCATTAGTCTTATTGGCTCTTCCCCAGCCCCTGAGTGGAGTACATCTGCTTCCCTGCCAGCGCTTGTTTTAATTTGAGCAGCAGCATTCGGAAGGGAGAGGTAGAAAAGGGATGCAACAGAAAGAAATCCAGGTATGAATTGGTGACCAGATGTTTCGGTTGGAGGGGGTAATTCCCCAACTGATCGTTGGAAAGTTTTATTTTTGTGTTGCTGAACTATATCAGTTTTCAGCACCCCAGTTTTTCATTCTCATTCAGGTTGAAGGTTCATTAATGCCACTGCTTTAGAAGCACATTTGCAGGACAACAGGTGAATGAAGGTTTCCTGCCTGGGCCAAATAGCTTTCTTCCAGTGAAATCTCATCTATATATTAAAAAAGATTTTAAATGAAAAATTTGAATTCAAATATCTATAAATGGAAAAAGAAACCCACTGTATTTTATTTTATAGTTATCTTCCTAATAATATAAAACTGTATTCTGGGGGCACTTATTTTACCTATGAAAAGTTGTTCCACTTATGTTTCCAAAGGCTTAATAATCCACCACACAGAAAAATATTAGGTAACAAAAACCCAAAACATTAGCGAAGATGGCTCTCATAATCTTCTTTGGGACATTTTCATTTGGTAAGTAGCAGAAAGTTTCTCTAGATTCCAAAATAAGGAGTAAATATTACTGATGTTTGAAGATCTACTTGAAGCAAATGCTGTTGACTGTGGCACAAAGGACAGTAGAGTGAGAGTCAGGAAAATTGATTCTTCTAATGTAGATTTTGTCACTAACAATGTGCAAACAACATCACACCTATTGCCTTACACTAAATAAATGTCAGTGACTTTTTTTCTTCAGCTGTACTCTGAGAGAATTGCCTAGACTAGAACTTTGATTCTCAAAGCGTGTACTACAGACCAGCAGCCTCTAAGCCACTCCAGAGCTTTTTGTAAATACAGGCTCAGAGCCCTGTCCTCAGAATCACTGATTCAGAATCTGCACTTAAACAGCATGCCCTGTTATTCATGCACACATTAGAGTCTGACAAGCACTGCATAGATTGATTTTAAAGACTCCTATTTCAATAATCTGTGATTACATGGAATAATAATTCCATTAAATGTTGATACTTTAGCAAGGTGTCCTAATTTTGCTCAAAAGAAGAGTCACGTACTTGCTATTTACAGAACTGGAAAGCAGGTGATCACTGTGGACATCTGTTTTTTCACATGAACATATATATATGAATGGTGTTTTTATGGTTTAGTCTGGGAAGAAAGAAAATCAAAGTGACCAGAGGAAAAGATAAAAATGGCAAAGACAATGGAAGGAATGATATGACCTTTCTTTTCAGTCTATCTTCATGAACTTGTTTGAAATTCTAACAAAGAGGGCATGTAATCAGAAATTGAATGCCATCATTATAACCCATGATGATTTGGCCGTTCATTGCCAGAAGCATCCTCCCAAGTTTTTTCAATAAGAGCCAACAGCAGCATCAGTGGGCACTGTGGAGCAGCAGAATTGCTGTGCCCAACAGAATATCAAGGAATCAGCGGAGATAGGGAGCACGGTATTGGCAGTGAACATCTTTCCGATTGCCTTAATTATTGTACTTATGGGACCTTATTAGAACAGAAGAAAATGCATGGACTGGTTTGGAAACATATATACTCACTGGGGATGCCTAGAAATAACAGCCCTATAGTCAAGCACTGAAACTGAATCAATCTTTACTTTCACACCTGCAGATATTTTAGTGAATAGCACTCCTATTCAACCAACTGCTTAAGCCAGGAACTAAAAACAATCTTTGACTTTCCTTCTCCACCATTCCCACATACAGTCAATGAACAAGTCTGATTAATTAAAACTTTTAAATATTCTTTATTTTCGCCAGGTTACCTCTAATTCTCACTCACTTTCCCACTCAGTAACCTCATGTCCCAGGAACAATGTTACAACTGGCTGCCTTGAAACTGATTTTGTCTCTCTAATCCATTCGTCATAGTTTAAAAGTCCATTTTTAATCTTGTCCCTGCGTAACTCACTAGTTCCATCTCTTTCCATTTCCTTACAACTTATGTGATATTCATGTCAATGGATTTTAGTTTTCAGATGTATTATACTTTTGTTTCAATTTCAAGTCTTTCTACATGTTTTCTCCAGTTTGGTAGGCTATTCCTTTTCAATTTAGCCAAAGTATTAATCATCCTTCAGATTTTAACTTAGATGAGGTTGAAATAAACTAGATAATTGGGACTTCACTAAAAAGTGTATACTGTAATGGAGTACATAACAGGCAGACTTTGCCTCCTCTTAGAGAACAAGGGGTCTCCTAGAAGTTGACTGGGACCTCAATTAACACTCCCATTTTTAACAATAAGCTAGCTAATCGATTTTAAAGCTGACACTGTCTTATCAGAACTTTAATAAGTGAATAATACATTTCCTTCAGAGTACAATTTCTCAATAAAATCATCATGAATCACTTCTGTTCTGTCAAGCATATGAAACATAAGCTGGGACTAATTATAAAAAAAATTTGAATGACTAAACAGATGTACTGTACTATCGTTTCTAGTTAATCATACTTCCTGTGTTAATTGTTTATATATGACCTTGAGAAGACAATATCAGAAAAAAATATTCCAGTTAAGAGTTATCAGAATGGCTTTGTAATAGCTCATTACTTCTGGTTCTTAGCAGATAGTTTTGTTACACAGGAAAAGCATGATAATTACAGTAGGTTTGTTCTTCAAGCTGATCTCTTTACCTTCAGTAATATAAACAAGTTTTGCAAGTGGCTTAGTAGGCTTCTTTCTGTTGTATTTTGGACTTTGTTCCAAAGGTAAATCTTTTAACCCCCACGACTACAGCACTGCACAGATCTATGGTTTCACCTCACATGAGTTCCCTGTGACCAGTTCTTTCTGATGTTTATCACATGATTTTGCACATAAACTTTTCTCAAGATCCAAAATAACATCAAAATCAAGTAAATTAATCTATGATAGCTGAAATTCTTCCCACCCAAAGAAAAAAAATTTTTTTTTTTTTACTCTTTTTGGGAACAAAATTGTATGATGTAGTACACAGTCAATTTAAAAGAAAAAAGACTCTCAGTCCTACAAATACCTTCTCCCTAAGACTCACAATTTTAAGAGAAACAGAAAAACCCAAAAGTACAGGAATTCGGAGAAATGCATCTATGTCTTTCAGGGGGTAGCAGGAAGGAGGTCCTTACGGACTCCCAGGTGTCCATAAATGGGTATTATTTCTAAATCCTCTAACATTCACACAGTTTTCAATATACAGAGAAATCTAAAGCCAAGTGAGCTTTCCTTGGTTCCTCTTTTTTCTTGGTGAACATTTTACATAGCTATTGTGAGACGATGTCTTCAGAAAATCCTCTCTTTGAGATTCCTTTTATTGGACACAATATCCCTCCCAACTTGGAAATGCAAGCAGGCCTATATATTTCCCATTTTTTGACTGTTCTGGCAATTTTCCCTGGAAGGGAGGAAAAGCCCTATAAAATTTCTTTCAGCCCCCAAAGCAGAAACATCTGCTGGAGTTATGAGCAGCTTGTTGGCATTGCTGCAGAGTCCCAGCCTGGAGTTGATTATCTCCCAGCTTCACCAGTGTCCATGCACTCAGTGAGGAACACACTGAAAGGTTTCTGGGAAGACTCATTATAAATAATGAGAACATGGAAGAGAAGAAAGAGGGAAAAGGTTCAAGCTACTTTGACCGATTCATTTTATGAGTTTCACAAACTAAAATCATTAGACCACCAAACTGCTCAATTAGAAATCAAGATTTAAAAAATTAGGCCATTGTTTTCTGTAAATATAGATGCTTGGCAAATGCAAATAAAAAGAATAACAGATTTCTGGGTTTTTTTTTCTTATCAAAAAAAAAGTTAGTTATTTTAAGTGATATTCTGGGGAAAGGATTGTTGCTAACCTGTCTATAAGTTGCTAATTGCATATTATCTCACGGGAGAGCTGAGCTGGCAGGGAGTAGCATTTTCTGGCTTGAGTACACAGGCATTTTTATTCTTGAAATAGTTTAACAGGTGCAAGTCAAGTCCTGCTAGACATGCTTCTGTATGACAATACACTGAACTCTTTCCTAAATTAATTCACTCTACCTGATGTACAAATTTTGTACAATTTTGCAAAATTTTTGATAACTGGTCAATTCAATCAGTTACTTAACAGATAAAAATAACCCTAGTTCTTTATATTGTCCGGCAACTCTGACAATTTTATTATTATTCTACCATCAGTTTTTCTAATGTTAACAACTGAAAGGGTCAAAATGCTGTCATTCTGGTAGGATTTGCAGGGATATGAACAGCTTAGATTTTCAAAGTCCTGATATAAAGATTTAGATTAGAATTTCAATGTAGATATAAATTAAAAAACAGTGACCTGTGAGAGAGTATCTCTGAAATAAAGTTCATTTGTATAAATGGACTTTGAGACAGGAATTCTCCAACTTGACTGCATCAAAACCCCCCGGAAGCCTTGTTAAACACGTATTGTTGGGCTCTACCCCAGAATTTCTGTTCCAAAAGGTAATACATTTCTTATAAGCTCCCAGGGGGATATGGAGCTAACCTGGGGACCACATTTTGCCAACCAATATTCTAAGATAGTGGGAGAAGCCAAAATCGCAGAGTATCTATCTCTAAGAAGGGGACTTCTCAGACTTGCAGGCTAATGGACTACTAATCAGTTCCCAATGAGATCACAGGCTCACTTTCTTCTAACCCTGGATGCCAAGGTGTATTTACACTTTTAGTTCAGGCAGCAAAAGCCATATTTTCATGTTAGGATATTCTAAATGACTATTTGACCTGTGTCCTCTTTTTTTAGCACTATATGTCTATGTTACTGTATATATAATTCTCTTTAAATGTAGTATTTTAATAATTAATTGCTCTGATGACTTAGTGACTTTTAATTTTTTTCATATTAAAGTCTATTTTAACCCAGTACTACACCAATAAACACTTAGAGACATAAAAATGGCAGGCAAGTCTTATCTTACAAATTATTTTGTTCTCCTGTCATACATTGGTATCAACTTCTCACTTTTATACTCCTAGGGAGAATCTCAGCCTCTTTCATATCTTGCCACTAGGAGTCACATCCTAGAGGAGTGTCCTTCGCCCTGTCCTCCACCAACATTCATTCACCTATCTCTGAAACTTTTCCTTATTAACTCTCCATGTTAATTTTTTTTAATAAAACTCTGCAACTCTGCTAAACAAATACACACAAAAGCACCTGATTTGCCTATACTCTTTATTGATGTTGTTTTTAGTGAATTTCCCACTGATGCTTACCTTTTAAATAATTTTTATAATAATGTTTGTGGTAATATGGAAGTTTGGCTAAACGCTCATCTTTATAACTCAAGTTCATCCTAATAAACTTATATTTTAGTAGTTTATTATATTCCTATTATTTTAAGAACTATAAAAATCATTGAAATTTTTAAGATACTATATACTGCATGGCTCCAGGCCAAAACTGATTTCTGACTACTAACATCATTTAATTTTTAACATTTTATTTTGGACTAATTTTGGACCTATGAGAAAGTTACAAAACAGTATAAAGTCTCCTAATGCCTCTTGCCCTCTGCTTCCTCTAATGACAATATCTTACATAATTAAATCACTAAATATAAAGATTATGTATAATGTGAAAACAAAAGAAGGTTGATATAGAACTTTTATACTGTATGTACATTGATCTCTTTTGATACTGAAGAAGTGACTTTGGATGAAACTGAATGATAAATTCAGATATTTTATAATTTTATATGTGCCAGGAGTATTTTTTACTCACACTGATTTTTTCTCAACCTTTACAGAGATAACTCCCAACTCCCACTCTTCAAGGTGTGAAAATTGTTATCTCAGGTATGTTTTAAGCCTATTTATCTCTACTTTCCTATTAGAGTGGCCTAGAAATATTTTAAAATTCTGTTATTAAAAATATGAATATAGCCATTTTAACAATAGATTGTTCCAATCCACAAAACAATATACAGATTTAATGCCAGCCTCAACAAAGACCCAATGGTATTTTCAAATAAATGAAATAAAGTCATCAAATATCTATGGAACCACAAAACACCCTGAACAGCCAAAGCAATTCTGATTTAAAAAAAAAAAAAAAAAAAAAAGAGGAGGAAGACCAAAACCCAAGATTCACACTCCCTGACTTCAAATTATACTACAAAGCTACAGTAATCAAAACAGTATGGTATTGGCAGAAAAATAGACACACAGACCAATGGACCAGAATTGAGAGCCCAAAGATAACCCACAGGATATTACCAACTAATTTTCAACAAAAGAGCCAAACACACAATAGATAAAGAGAAGCCTCTTCAATAAATTGTGTTGGGAAAATTTGAAGGCCACATGCAAAAATAATGAAACTAGACTACTATCTGAAACCACACACAAAAAATTAACTTAAATGAATTAAAGACAAATAAAGATCTGAAACAATAAAATATAGAATAAAACATAAGTACTAAATTTATGGACCCTAGTCTGAGAGGTTTTTGTGAACATGACCTCCAAGGCAAGGGAAATAAAATTTTTAAAAAGTAAAAGTAAATTAAAATTAAAAATTAAAAATTAACTACCAAATTTGCTTTAAATATTTAAACATT
This sequence comes from Cynopterus sphinx, assembly GCA_030015415.1. NCBI lineage: Eukaryota > Metazoa > Chordata > Mammalia > Chiroptera > Pteropodidae > Cynopterus > Cynopterus sphinx. The sequence goes on along the minus strand of CM057380.1, from coordinate 74,867,118 downwards.
TGAAAATACTAGAAAAGGTGATGTTTTCTGTAACTTGCAATAGATTTTGTATTTTTATACATTTTAACAAATGGTTAAATAAAATTCCATCACTGCATATAACAAGAATAATAGATCCTAAGGGGAAAAAATTGCTTTACATTTATGTTAAATTCCAAAGACATAATGTTGGTTATTTGCCATTTTCAATTCCATATGTTCTAATATTTGTATCTTGGAATGTTAGGATGAGACAGATATAGAGACATTCTCAAAGCCAAGAAAGCCATTATCTGAGAAACAAACCCACATGGAAGGCCACAAATAATTGAGAATACATGGATCACCTGGCCTATGTTAGTAGAAAAGGCTTGAAAAGAACACAGGAATAGCATATTATTTATTCAAGTTCAAGATCTCTACAGTAGTAGGTGACTATGCACAGCATTATACACAAGACAAATTACATCACAAAGTTTTCCCATCCTGTTTTTCTCACCCAGGCCTTCTATTAGTTTTATAAAATACAAAAACACATGCAGACATTCACACAGTCTAATGCAGTCCAAGTTTTATTTCAAAATCAAAATAATTGAAGTTTAACATAAACAATTTTTTTCCCCTCAGGATCTATTCCTATTGTATGCACTGATGGAATGTCATTTAAAGATTTGTTAAAAATGTAGAAAATTCACATACTAATATATAATTACACACATAACTAATAAACAGCCACAAATTTCCATAATTGAGCTTTGTGCTCTATATCTTCTATTTTCCTACAACTATAAAAAACTTTCTTCATCCAATAGGACAATCTAATTGAATTTTTGTCTCTAAAAATGAAAAAGGCAAACAATTTTAGCCTGTTATTCTTTAATATTTTATTACAAGTATAGCCAATGATAGCAAAATAATAATTATAAAATAATCTACACAAAAAGATTGTTCTGAATACTACATGTATATAAAAGCCTAGCTCAGTATTTGGCTGGCATACAGAAGGAACTTGATAAATGTCAAAACTATTAACAATAGTGAAATATTTATAAAAATAGAACAAAAATATTAGTTTTATTTTCAAACACATTAAAAATGTAAAGGGAAATTTTAATATTTGTTCATGAAAGAGCGACATGAATGATAATTCACAAGTGGTTCCCCCATATCTGTTTGCTACCCCAGTGCCTCATTAGGAAATAAAACACACTCGCCCTACACTTAGCACATGAGAACTCTGCCAGCATGGAACACATTAAGCTCTATCAAAATGCTTTTGGAGTCCATGAAATGCTGTTACAGGGAAGCCACACCAGAAGCAATTATTAAGTGACTGGGGAGATAAATGCAGCTATTAATACTGCACACCTGCTGTTCTTCTCTCTGCACTTTGATCTAACAGATGATGATTTGCAATGGCACAACCTCACACCCCACCACCTGTAGTTTATTAGGAATTCAGCCAGGTAACAGCATTACTTAGTTACCAACAGCAGGGAGGTAGATATACAGAGTCAATTTCTGTCATTTCATGGGTGATACTTTCATCCAGAACTCACCCTTACCACATATGCTTCCCTTGTCCAGTGATATGCAAATTAAGCATCTCAGCAGGTATATGCCTCTTCCTATTTAAGACTCTGGGTTTATGGAGCATTGTATTGTTCTTAAAAGAGATGTTATTTTGCACAGTGTGCATTTGCCTAGTTTATGCTTCAGGAGAGTAAACCATGTTAGGTATTTTCCCTTGGCTGGTGTTTTTTACACACTATTTAAATAAACTTCATCTAAAGATGGAGACTGGAGATGTTTTATAGCACTATAATAACGACATAGCCATTTATCTTGCTACAGGTGAGAAGCTACAAGGTTGTTGTGCATTGACCAATGTAGAAAAAATTATTTCAGGACAAAAATTTCAGTTGTTATAGAGCCTCTGCATTGACTTGGCAGTTTCATTTATTGAATTTTAATAAAGCTTTATTTGTTTTGAAATACTCTCACTATAAATTAATTCTATAAAAGGAGAGACCATTTTTATGATTATACCTTTAATATTTTGTTTTTATAGAATGAGTGTAGGAATCCACAAACAATAGACAAGGTAAAATCAGGAGCATCAGTAAAATAAGCCCTCTCAAACTGAAACTAGACTTCCAAGTCCAGTACGCCTGTTAATATATTGAGAAAATTTAACTTTAAAATAAGTGAGTTTCTCAGTGGCAAGTAAAATAGATGTAAACCAAATGATTTTTAAAGCATCTAAGGTAATGTATAACTAAATTATTTTTTAAATCTGTTTTCATTCATAGATAATACTTTCATAATTATAATTAAAATTCCAAAATTATGAGGTAAGTTCATTTGTGTCTTTGTTTACTTGTGTGTGTGTATGTGTGTGTGTGTGTGTGTGTGTGTGCTTGCACGCATGCATGTTTGAAAAATATTTCATCTAGATTCATTGTCAGTGTCACTTGGAGACTTTTAACACTTCTACATTTTTCTCTTTCTAGAGCTATTTCACTTTTGCCATATAAAAAAATGGAATTATTTTTTAATTCAATTTACAATGACATTTCTGGTCATTTCCCCCTTAACTCTGAAATTACTGAAGTGGAAAGTTCTTCACAACTTGGTATGTAGATACTTCCATGGAAATTTTAGTAGTTTTTAAAAAAATAAAACAAATACTGTGATTTAAATATGATAAACTTCACATATGAAACAAACCTATATAGTATAAATGGACTTTGTTAGAGCAATCTTTGATACATATCCATCTATCTCAATTAGTGGAGTCTGACATCTGCTGTGGGAAGAGAAACATAAATTTTGATTTCTATATGTACATCAGAGGTCAGCTGAGACCCTACTGCCTGCAATGTTCTATCACGGGCTTAACTATCAGGGTGAGAAGCTGTAACTGTCTCTCAGGAAGGGTCTGTGAATGAGGATACCCTTTATTAAATTTATTCTACTTTTGCTACCATTTCATAAGAAAAAAAATGTTCTGTATTTATAAACAAACAAGTAGAAGAGTACAAATTTTTATTTCAGAAACTCACCAATCATTTAAAAACTCATCTATAATTATCTATAGAAAATATACTGAGATATAGGGCTGACTTACATAAACCACATAGAAAAAGATTATGTGAAAGGCAAAGAAGTATGCATTAGAAAATTTGAGAAGAGTAGAAAAGTTTATAGTGATTATATAAATATGAGAAGAAATGTGTGAAATAATAGACTTAAGTTAAAAAGCAGTACAAGAATTAAATTTCAATTTCAAATCAGCATTCTTAATATTAAAATTCTGAAATACTCCTGATTTTATATCTAAACATATTTTTAAATGTAAATCAGCAGTTTCTAGTTTAGTATGTAAGAAGCAAAGAAGTTGCCACTCGATCCTAATCACAAATAAAAAGTTGAACAAACTGAAAAATCAACAGCTCATCTGAGATCTATGAGAGGTCATAGAATAAGCACTGCCCCCAAAATCAGAGAAACAAAAGGATGAATACAGAGACTCAGAATCTAAACAGAAACTCCCAAATAGAAACTTACACTGGAACCAGCAAAATATGAATTATAACTGATGAATTGCTGTAGGTTTAGTGTGGACAAGTTTGAGAGATAAAAAACTCCCAGGGGGACCAATCACAGGAGGCCTCTCACACTTTTGTGAGTTTTACCTCCAGGAGTTGGAACAGGTACAATAAATATCAGAGAAAAATCCCCTCATGCTCCTGCTAATGGAAAGGGGAAGAAAAACCATTTTAAAGTATTTTAGTGCATTCTGTTTTTAACAAAGTCTGTCCTCAAGGAAACTAATTTACCGGAGACCAAATTATTGGAGTTATATTAGAGCCTACCTGACACTGGAAAGGAAAATATCCAACTCCAGGCAACTCTTGCCATCCTGTCCCACTTAAAGAGAGAAAAAAAGTGAAAAACACTTGTAAAGTTCACAGTTCAAAGATATTTGTTCACTAAAATACTAATCATAGTCTTTATCATAAGACTAGAGAATGTTTCCCTTCCCATCACACCACACCACCATATTATATTACCAAGGAGGTAGTTACCTCAGTACCTTTTACCAGTATATTCATGAATTTTTTGTAATCATGACTGGTTACAAAGAATTACAAGGCATACTAAAAGGCAAAACACAGTTTGAAGAAACAGAGTGTCAAAACCAGACATGGTAAGGGTACCGAAATATTCAGACTGGTAATTTAAAACAAGTATGATGAAAAAGGTAAGAATTCTAATGAATAAAGTAGACTGAATGCAAGAAAAGAGGGCAATGTAAGCTGAGAGATGGAAATTCTAAGAATCAAAAAGAAATTCTAGAGATCAAAAACATTGAAACAAAAATGAAAAATGCCTTTAATGGGCTCATTAGTAGAACCTATCTGAGAAAATAATCTCAGACTTCCAAACTGAAAATACAAAGAGAGCAAAGACTAAAAGAAACAAAAGAAACTATCCAAAGACTGTGAGATAACTACAAAAGGTACAACATACATGAAATGTAAATACCAAAAGGAGATGAAAGAGAGAAAGGAATAGAAAATAACATTTGAGATAACATTGGTGAAGAATTTCCCCAATTAATGTCAGACACAAAACCACAGATCCAGGTAGATCAGAAAGCAACAAGCAGGATAACGCCAAAAAAAAAAAAAAAAAAAATCTACAGCTGGCATATCACATGCAAATTGCAGAGAATCAAAGATTTCAAAAAAAAATCTTTAAAGAAGAGGGGAAAAAACTTACCTAGAGGATCAAAGAATTACATCCTACCTCTCCTCCAAAACCATGCAAGCAAGAAGAGAGAGGAGTAAAATCTTTAGTGTTAAGAGGGAAATGAATGAATGAATGAATGAACCTAAAATTCAACTACCTAGAATTCTATATCCTTGGAAATTATCTTTGAAAGGTGAAGGAAAGTAAAGACCTTCTCAGACAAATTAAAATTTTAAAAATTTCTTGCCAGTAGACCTGTCTTGCAAGAAATGTTAGAATTTCTTTAGAAAGAAGGAGAATGTTATTGGTCAGAAACTCAGAGGTTCACAGAAAAAGAGCATTAAAGAATAACTAAAGGTAAAGTAAAAGCTTTTAATCTTATCCTTAATTGATCTAACAGGTAATGTTTAAAATAATAATACCAAATATGTATTTGATTATGTTTATTCATATACAAGTAAAATAAATGACAGCAATAGTAAAAGAATGAAAGAATTATAATTATATTGTTATTATAAAGTACTCACATTACGTATAATGTGGTATAGCATCATTTAAAAGTGAACTTGGATTAGCTGTAAATATATATTGCAAACTCTGAGGCATCCACTAAAAATATTTTTTTAAGTATAACTGATTGTGAAGAAAGGATAAAATGGAATAATATAAAATGCTTAATGAAACCATAAAAGGCAGAAAAAAGAGTGGAAGACAAAAATAGGGACAAAGATAAGGAGAACAACATAGAAAACAGTAACAAATATAGTAGATATTAATATAATTATATCAATAATCACTTAGAACATCAATGTTCTAAGGAATTAATTAAAAGGCAAATTGTAATAATGGATCAAAAACATGACCTAACTATATGTTGTCTATAAGAAGCCCACTTTAAATACAAAGACATACAGATTAAAAGTAAATGGATGGGAGGAAATGTAATATGCTAATACTAATCAAAAGGAAGAAGGAGTAGCTACATTAAATTCAGAGAGAGAAAACTCTGGATATTAAGAAGATCACTACATAATGATTAATGAGTCAATTCTCCAAGAAGACATAATGATCTTTAATGTATGTCTTTAACAACAAAATATCAAGCTATGTGAAGCAAAAATTGCTAGAATTGCAAGGATAAATAATTAAATCTACTATCATTATTGGAGACTCCAACATTCCTCTATCTGAAATACACAGAACCAAAAGGTAGAAAATCAATGAGTATTGTTGAATTCAGCAACACTATCAACCAACTTGATATAATTGATATCTACAGACTACTTAATGCAGCAACAGGAGACTACAGATTTTTTTCACATTCGCATGGAATATTCATCCAGACAGACAACATTCTAGGCCATAAAACATATTATAAAAGTATGTAATTTTAGAAAAATAAAAGTTTTATGATATCTGCTCTCAGACCACAAAGAAATTAAACTGAAAATCAATTACAAAAAAGATAGATGAAAAAAAATCACAAAATATATGGGGACTAAATAACACACTTTTAAATAACACATGAGTCAAAGACTTTGAGAAAAAAATTTAAATATTTTGAACTAAATGAAAATAAATCACAACTTGTCAAAATTTTTGAGATGCAGTAAAAACAATACCTAGAGGAAAATTTATGGCATTGAATGCATATATTAGAAAAAAAAAAGACAAAAAACAGTGATCTAAGTTTCACCTTAAGAAACTAGAGAAAGAGTAAATTAAATCCAAAGTAGAATAAAATAAAAAAAATTAGAAGCAAAATCAATAAAATTGATTTTTTAAAAATAAAGTATATTAAAAAGTAATGATCACACATGATTGTTTTTTAAAGGATTTCTAAAGATATTTCTAAAGGTAAAGTCAAGATTCTCCTGATTTTTAACACAAAAATTTCATTTGAAAATCTAGAATTCTCATTTAAATACTAAATTTCATGTTTAAATACTTAATTTAATGTGAATACTAACATAGGCACTCTATAATCTTCAAAATCTCTTCCTAACAAATGTAATTATTGTCTAATTAAGTTTAGGCATGATTAATAATTATAATTATAAATTTGAACAATTACATCTTCAATACTAGATTTTACTCAGGTTTCCCTGCCAATTAATCACTTCAATACTTACTAGCTTTAACATCACCATTTTCTTGCTCACAGATTTGTGAATAAAGAATTAGTGCAGGGCTCAGTTGACACAATTTTTATACATACCACTTGTCACTGGCTCTTATGTCTCAGTTAGAGATTAAGGATTCAAGGCCTGGTTCACCGGCCTAGAGCCTTCATGTTGGTTGTCAGCCTGGGTTCTCTTTCCTCCATGTGGCCTCTTATTCTTCAAGACCTCTTTCTCTAAGAGGTCTGCTTGAACTACTGTACAGCTCAGAGAAACAAGTAAGCAAAAGTGGAAACCACCAGGTCTCTAAATTAAAACTGGCACAATGTCATTTCTCCTAAATTTTATTGTCAAAGCAAATCATAAGCTCAGTTTGGTACAATGTGGAGGGGAAATGTCCTCTTCATGGAGAAAGAGGCACGCATACACAGAGAGAGAAGATTGTTAACAACCACTGCATACAATAGCTTTCCATACAGTTGGATTTTGGACTGTCTTTGCTTCGCTCCAATGACTCCTGACCTTAGCCAAAATAAAGATGAGATGTGTTAGCTAGTGATTTATAGTGTGCTGCTTAAAGTTAGAAACTCCTCTGGCAGTGTGTGTGGCTAACTTGTCCACATTGTTTAGGAATCTACAGATAGATAGTTTCCACCCAGTTAAACCTGTTACACAGCCTGGTGAGACTACATGACCAGTGGGGTGTAAAAGACCCTGATGGAAACTACTGCCCAAGCTTTCTTGAAACCAAGATTCCTCACACATATCTCCATGGTTCATGATGCAGAGACAAATACATCCTGTGTGAGCAAGAAAGAAAATGGAGTGCTGCACCTGGAAGTTTCTAGAGCCCTTTCTCCTTTACCATATCATTCACTTTTGACGCCTCACATTAATATACTCAGTGGAGTTCTATGAGTTTCTTCAATTATCTAACCCTGTATAATTGATGTCACCATCATTTTAAACAATCTATTACAACTCACTATAAAAAAATGATGAGATGATATAATCCCTTCATTTATAAAACACACACAAAAGTTAGTCTCTAGTGAACAACTTACAATCTAACAACACATTTTTGGTTTAAAACTAAGCTTTTTATTTTCTTTTAGATGAAAAGATTCAGAAGTACCTGAATTTTTAATGAACACTAATTTTACTACAACTGATACTACAAATAATACTAGCTAAAATTTATTGAGTGTTTATCATAGACTCAACATTTAAATCCATTATATCATTTATTTGTCTGTGAATATTTGTAAAATTGTTAATTTTACATATAAATTACCCAAAACAACAGAATTTTGCACATACATTTTGCAGTGTGCTTATATATGCTAAGTATGATATCTCTCCACTATTTTTGATAGCATTTGTATTTATCAACCTAATAGACTTCATAGACTTATCTTTTCTAAACCATATTACCATGAGATATTTCAGAAACGTATCTTCTTGACAGCTTAATAACAATAATTGAATTGTTACTTTAGAATATGCTTCTGCAAAAATAATTTTGCTTTTTCAAGATATATTTTATATAAAGTATGTCCTTCCACATCTATCATGATGGTCTATTCATTAAAAAATAATATTAAGTTATCATCTAATTTGGAGACCTAATTTTATAAACACAAGGAAGAGTCCATACCACTAGAAAATTGAACTCCCTTAGTTACCATCTTTTCTTTACCCAAGAGCTTTCTCTTTTATATTGCCTTAAAACTAAAATCTTGTTTACTTTATGTTCATCTTAAAAGGAATACTTTTGTCCCATTTCTCAACACATTCTGTTTTGAATCTGTGAAAAAAATTTTTTTGGTGCTGAATTTTTCTCTCCCCTTGAACTTTCAGGCCCTCTGTTTTTTAGAAGAGCCCACTGTGGTTATGAAGGTTTTCTTTGCATTTCTGGAAGATGTTTGTATATTCAGGAATTGACAAAAAAATTCCCCACTCAAAAGAAAATTAGGGAAAGCAGATCAGGCCATACCTTGCAAACATTACACAGAAAATGCATAAAACTAAAAAATGAATTCATTAGTTCATTAACAATAAGCCTAGATCTATAAAAGGAAGTAGGGCTCCTTGTAGAAATAGCTGATTCTAGGACTTGGGCAAGAAATATACAAGATAAACCTGGAGCAGCTTGCAGTGTTTTCAACACACACACACACACACACACACACACACACACACGCACACGCACACACGTGCATGCTCGTGTGTACATGTGCACACGTTAATTAGGATATATCAGACACAGAAGTCAACTGAAAGTGTGTACTCAATGACCAAAGCCGAAGCAATGTGAACAACAAAGTTAACGAAATAAATGTGATAAGTTTACACTGATATAAATAAATGATGAATTAATACATAAATGAAGAAAAGAGACATTTGCAATGCCGAATTCCAAATAACATGTAAAAATATCATGAGATTAACCCAAAATTAAGATCCAAAAATACTAATTTTTATGTCTACAAGTAAACATTTTTAAACATTTCAATTTTTATAGTTTATGCCTTTGTGAATGTCACAAGTCAAAATCACACTGATACCAGTATAGTTATAAAAAAAATCAATATATTTATAGATGTATTGTGAACATTACAAAGCAAGAGATGTACTAAAAGAGCCTAGGTTGAAGTGCCTTTCACTAGACACATTTAGAAAGCTTTTGATTGTTTAAAGGAAAATTGGTGACTTAAAAAATTAATGGTTTGAAAACATTAAGTAAATAAAAATTCTCAAATCCATAGTAATATTTAGAGTGAGAGAAAGAGAGAAAAGTCAGGTAAAAGGAAAACAGGAAAGGAAAAGAAGCAAAAGATTAAGAAAGCAGAGTAAATCATATTATTTTAACTGTAAAACAATAAAAGAAAAATCTATAGACTTAAGTACAGAAAAACAAAATAAAACCCATTAGGCAAAATGATTAGAAATACAAAAATACATTGGTAGACAAAATAATAAAGAAAAATGTTAAAATGAAGTATCAGTTTATAGTACAACAAGCAGCAAAAACAATAAGAACACAGAAGACTTCAATAGAAAAGCAATAATAATAGTATTATATGCAAAAATAAAAATATGTCTTTAAAATGATTAGCTAATATTCATTTAAAATGGTCATGTTCTTAGTCATATAAAGACAAAATAAAAAAAATAGAAAATTCTTAAGCCCAAATTCAATAATCAAACCATAATAAAAATTAAGAGCAAAAGTATGAACAAGAAATTCACGGTCATTTCAATATTTTAGAATAGTATTTAAAGAGCAATTGAATAATGATGAAAATTTTAAAAACTCAAAATTGGTGTACTTTGAAAACAATAAGCTATGGAAACTTGCACATCACTTTTGGCTAAAGTTATATTTAGAGATTAAGTGACAGTATTATCATTCCATAATTACTAAAATTAAAATTTATTTAAATTAGATTTTAGTTTCAAATTTTGGAAAAAAATAAAATGAAATAAATAATCCACCAAAAAGAGTAAGAAATTGTAAAAATAAATGCAAACAACTCACGTTTAAAAATTTAAGTTGATAATAAAATCCACATTCTGCTTCTTTTAAACATCATTAAAACAGCTTTTGTTATACCAAACTTAAGATACCAAATATTTTTTTAAAACATGCATTCAACATTTTTAAATTGTAAGCGCATTATTTATATAACTCTATAGTTTAAAAAGCCATAAAAAAGCACACAAATATATGGAAAAAATAAAGTTTGCCAACAATCACTATCTTATCAATAAAGTAGAAAATATGAGAAATAAAAAGAGATAAAAACTATCAAAATACTAAGAAAAGAGATTTTGGTTGCAAGTTATTTTACATTTGAATTTTCATAAATTTTCAAAAAACTCTATAATGAAAAAAATTAAGTTTCTTAAATTATCTCATCAAATCAATTTAAGGCTGATGTTGGTACACACTAAAACAGTACTCTACATCAATATCTATTATAAATATTTATGGCAAAATCCAAAAGACAAATTCCATGCAGTAATATATAATTTCTGCATATATAATTTTATACCCGAAATACAAAGATATACCATTAGGAAATTAATAAATAACATTAAATATTAACTCAAAATTAAAAATAACCTGGTATTTTATCAAAAATAAAAATTATATAATTGTCTCATTGGAAGATGAAAACTTGTCATAAATATAACTCACAGAATTAGTGTTTTTTTAATTTTAAGCATTCAAGTAGAAGATTAACTACTATGTTAACATGAACCTTCTGAAATCAATAGCCAATATTATTCTTAGTATTAATCTCCATAATAAGCCAAGATAACTGCAGTTAACATTATTACTTAAAATTATTTTATTAATTTTGATCAATGAATGAAAATTCCAAATAGATATAAAGAGAACAAGTATTGGAAAAGTTATCATTGTTTGCAGATGAATTCTGACAATCCACTGAAGAATGTCTAACAGTTGTCTCAAACTTAATATCTCCAAAATTGAATTATCTCCCAGGACATATACCATTTTCTCTAACAGTCTTCCACATTTTAGATAATTATACCACATCCAGCCACTAGCTCAAATCAAAAATAAAGGAGACAATTTTGATTCTTTCATTTCCTTTATCACCTCATCCAATACATGAGTATGTCCTGGAGGACCTAACTGTCAAACATTACTTCATTGTCATTCCGCTGGCTCTTATGATAATCTCCAAAATTGGGCTACCTACTTCTACCCTATAATTCTTCTCTTAGCAGCTATAGTGATTTTTAAATCAAGTATATGTCACTCATTATTACTTCCCATTGTATTCACAAGTCCATCTAAAAATCCAAGTACATTATATGGTCTTCCCTAATTTACCCACACTGGACATTTAATATTTTGAATATTGAAATTATTTTGAGCTATACTCTAACTCAAAAATCTGAAAGAATCCATTGAAAAAGTACTAGCATCAAAAAAATTAGATTAAACTAATTAAAAAAAATTTTAATATAACACTAATTATTGAAATAGCATTATAAAAAAGATATTGTATTCTAAGAACAATGCCATTTGAGGAAAGTATTACTGAATTCATATGGACTTAGAAATAAAAAAGATAAGAACAATTATAAAATATAAACAAAAACAAATACAATAAAATACAAAAATGTTTTTTTCCTGATATTAGATTACAAAAGACTTAAGAAAAAACATATTACCTAACAACTGCAAGCAGCAGTTATAAATTGGCTTAAGTATTTAATAAAGTAATATTTTGAAATGCATTAAAGTTTCAAAACTGTTCATGACTTTTGACTCAGTGAGACAATTTTAAAATACTGGCATTTGCCTTTATAAAATAATCCTTGGTAAAGCAGAAAAAAAGCTTTATGATGTATTCTTTCGATGAAATTTACTAACAATATATAACAATGTAAACATTTTAATAAATATATAATAATGAGAAAAATATTTTTCATAGTATCGGGAAAAGAAAGCTAAACCGAATATTATATTTGCAGAATGCTTATGAGTTTATTAACCCTATGAATTCAAAAATGAAATGCAACACCAAATATTTAATAACTATTTTATGCTGAATTGTCTGTTAGAAATTTTAAAAATCTTTTTACTTTTTTGAAACTTCTTAAAATTATGAGTATTTATTATATTCATATGAGATAAACAATATTAAAATTAACAATATATTGATAATAGATTTTTATAAATATAGCTTATAATAGTGTCAAAATTATCCAAGTCACATGCTTTAAAAAAATAAAAAATTTAAAGAAAAGTAAAAGCCAAATGGATAAGAAACAAAAAAAGAGAGTGATTCTTTTATTAGGAGAATCCCTTTGGCTTTTATTTTTCCCTCAGATAAACCATAAAAATTTAGGTAAGATTCCAAGTAAAAATCTACAAATGTTTCAGAAATAAAAAATGGTGAATCTATTTCTGTTCTTCACATCATACTCCAAAGAAAGGAAAAGAATGATGAAGTAGAAGAAAATACTGATGACTAAAAAAAGAATAATCCAGACTGGCTTTCTTCCAATGTCTTGATAGAAAATAAGACTCAGCAGATTACTGTTTTGAGTGAAGATGCACTGGAAAACACTTTCAGAATTATAATGTGTACTCAAAAGATATGCTTTATAAGAAATACTCAAGCCAAAGAATCTATTTGTATAAAAATAACACAATATGAGAAAGCTAACTTCACTTCTAAAAGATCATGTACACGGATGGATGGATGGATGGATGGATGGATGGATGGATGGATGGATGGATGGATGGAGAGATGGATGGGTAAAGGGACTGATGGAGGGATGGGAGAATGGAGATATAGATAATGAGAATAAAGAGAAAATATATGCTTCAACATGGAAATGAACAAGGGTTTCTTTTGAGAACACAATTTATAATAATCATCTTAAGAACCACAAAAACCTCCATTAAATTATGTAAAAAGCTATAAATAAATACTAATTTTTCTTTGAATAAAATAAAGTAAGAAACAGGGTTATAGATTCAGAAATAGAAAAGAAATTATATATTTTTTCTTGAGGTGTGTGTTATTATAACTTTTTCTTTAAAAACATCAACAATTTTTTGAAAACTGTGTTGTATATAGTATGCTAATACAATAAGAAGTCTTATAGAAAATTTTATGTAGAAACCGCAAGAAAATGCAATTAGAGCCAAAGTGATAATGTGATGTTGTACACGCAGTCAGACTTGTGCACCTGATAGTAATTACTTCACTAACACCTGAGGAAGTGAAAGTTGATTAATGAGAAACAGATGCTAATTTTAAAGCCTGAAAATTCAAACACGTTCAATAATGTGAAAATATAGTAAACAAATGAAGTATAAGATGCATCATATGCCATAAATTATAAGGAAAAAACTAAGATGCTTTAAGGAATTGTGTGAAATTTAAGGTGAATTGGAAAATGAATTAAAACTAACATGAATTAAAATGTGAGATGTTTTATTTTTAGCTATTTGAATGTTATTTAATAATGACAATCAAAACTGACAATTTCATAGCTACAGAAATGTTAATGTGATTAATTTTCTTATGGTAATTTTATTGATTATATATTTGTTCAAAAAATTAATCTGAATTTAGCTTATAAGCAAAAGTTGAAATATTAGATTAACATTTTTTAGAAAGTGCATATTCTGTGTGTGACTGAAGTGCCAATAAGTCATATCAACACTGATATAAAAATCATGTAGTAATAACTGAACATCTGCATAGGGAGAAATTCCATTTGGATTGAAGAAGACATTTTAAACTCTGATTTTCCTTATTTCTTAATCACTCAGTGAAGTTGATTTTTCTTAATTTCATCAAAGTACTCCCACTTCTCCAAAATCTTTAGGTAGATGACACTGACTTACTTATTCAACTTTGAAGTAACACCTGCAACTAAGATGTTACTCTGCTTATTTACATTATTACATTATGCAGATGACTTTTTAAAATGCTAACTGGGATACATTATTCCTCAAGTACCTACACTACAGTTTTATTCTTTATATTTGCTTAGGATCAAAGCACTTGCACTTCAGTGAACCAACAGTATGAGAAAAAAAACAAACTATCAAATTAATAATCCAGAAAAATTTCTGAAACCATGTCATTGGGGAAATTTGACTCGCTAAAGATAGAAAATATTACATCATAATTGAGTCAAATATAGTAAAAAATGATATTGAAAATTTGTTCATTTCTTCCAGTGCCCTGAATGGTCAACAGCTATTTAGGGGGCAGAGAATGTCCTTCAACTCAAGGTCCCTGATTTCCCGGAGGCAATAAAATGTATGACACGAGAAGTGATAAATTTCTGAGACTCCTAGAGAACACCAAGTCCTTTTAGTCTACTCATATTTTGTCCTTTAAAATATTAGTTCTACATTTATGTCAACTTCCTTGAGAGATTAGTTAGGTTATTAAAGAAAAACTTTAAGTATTTAATATAAGACTAAAATCATAAAATATATTTCCTTGAGAGGCAATTTTAGTGACAAGAAGGAAAACTGTATCTATTAAGAATCTTTCCTTCTCATGATATTAGGGAAAAAATTATGCTATTTATTTGGAAAAAAATATTATTTTCAAGAAATTAAAAATTATTGTTGCATCAATAAACATAATTGCTTTATCAGTTTCTTTGGCCATTTGATGTTTCATATACCTTTGCCTACAGCAGTAACATATTTCAAGGTTTTTAAAAATTTAATCAAAATACAACAAACCAACCCAGTCTATTTCTACCAAATGAAGTAAATCTGAAAGGAAGAATAGATTCTCTTTTTCTCCAGTGTATTAAAAATAATGCCATACTTATTTGAACTGGTTTCTAAATTAGGGGAAATAATTCTAAGTGAATTCTCATTTTCAATACAAAATAAGATTTTTAATATTAACTACATCATAAACATTTAGGGTAGAATTTTTTTTTTTTTTGTAATTCCAACCACTTAATTCATATACTAAATATAAAACACAAGAATTTGATGTGCGGTACAATATTGTCAGAACTATGTTTGAAGGTGAGCAAATATCAAGGAATTTTTAGTTTATCTTAGGAAAATGTAAAATCTATTTGCTGGGATATCAAAACATGATTTATCTAGGTGTCTTTACTTTTTTTTTTTGAAGTAATTATTTATTTTGCCAGAAACACACATACAGACAGTTAAAGTAAATGTAATTTAACAAAACTAGCCAGCTTTGTACTTGGTCAATTCTCTTATAAATGACATAGGAAAGGCTTATTTTAAATACATTTTCAACAAAGGCAGAAACATTTACCTCTGATGACTGGAATTAGCATTTCAAGTAAATGCTAAAATAAAATGTACCCATTGTACACCAACAGGAGAAAGTTGACAATGTTAAAACAAAACAAGGTGCTAATCTACCAATCACACCAACATTAACTCATACATCTTGGTTTTACTTCAACCAAATGATGCAGGTCCACATGGTAGCCAATGCACAATAAAATACAGAATTCTCCAGGGATTAATTAAAATTAACTGCCTGCACATAAACTGGATTCTAGGAAGCTGCTGAATAGCAATGGGAAATCCCCGTTATTAAATGCAAAGAAGTGAGAAGTCCCCATTATTGAATGCAAAGGAAGCAAAACCCTGGAAAACAGCACAGATTCCTTGAGGGCACATCAGCAGAACTAGAGATGTATGGACTTGGATGAGGACTGAGGGTTAGTTTCACCTTTCTTTAAAAAAATTGAGCCTTAGAAAGATTCTCTAAAACCCTCTTTTTGTTTTATTTTCCAATTAAGATGTACATATTAAATAAGTTTTACTCTCAGTTCTAGAGATTAAACCTAATTCACTGATTCTTAAACTTAGTCCTTGATCGACTTGATTTCAGGTTTTTATTTCTAGCTGCATCATAAAAAATATTGTGTTCATGATTTAATTTAGTGTGGTTGACAAGGTGGACTTAGTGTTCCCCGCAGGTTGGCTAAATTTTAGACAGGTTACCTTCCTATCTATAGGTTCCCAACTTTCCTTTTTTTAGAGCATTTACTTTAGAAAACTTATAATTATAAATATTTCTATATCCGTTTAGTGTAAATTTTATCCCAGATTCCTGCCACTTTTACAACCATAAAATTTCTTTCTCAAGACCTAGGATGTTTCCCTGTGAAATTTAATTATTAGATAAAACAAAAAGGAATCATTAAGGAAGATAGGGCCCCATTTCCCAGTCTCTGTAGAAGAGTAGAAACATAAGTTCAACAAACACCAAAGAGCAAATACTGATACTGTAATCACATTGACTCAACTCACCCTAATGTTCTCAAGTACTTTTCCCCAAGCTCACTCTAGTGCTTAAAATTTTCCGAGATAAAATCCCCTGCCTGTCATAGGACAGCAAGTGCAACTGCTTTCCTGTATTGCAATAGTCTTGAAGAAAGTCTTCCATGTCATTTAACTCCATCTGGTGCAATTTTTCTTTGACACAATGCAGCATTGTTAGAAAAATGAAAGAAAGTACTTGGACTAAAAGGAGGTAAAATTGGTGCTGGTGAGTTTTCTTAATTAGGAATAAGTGATTTGGTCTGGATATCAGATAACAGAGAAATAAAATTTAAATTTAAAACTGGTATCCAATAATGAATTTGCCAGAAGTAATAAACAGATCTAGTTGAATTTAAAAAGCAAATTAGAGAACTACTCTTGTAAACCTGAAATAAGAGGTAACAAATTTTAATTGTGTGGTAAAGAAGGGGGAAAAAAGAGAATTGGAAACATTTTGAAAAAAGTAAATAAACTTAGTGCCTGATCTCCATGCCCCCAAAATTAAATGGTGACTACTAGATTTAATCCTTAGGTGACTGGGAACTTAACAGGAAGGGAAGAGATGATTAGAAGCACTAATTTGGATGAAAACTATATGTTTGCTTCCTATCTACTAAGTTTATTGTGATAGGAATCCATCTGAGAAATGTTCTTTGGGCAACTGGTGAAGAAGCAGGAACATTGATAAGTAAACTTGAATTATGTTATTAGCTATATTATGTTATTAGATATATGACAATTGAATATAATTTGCTATTATAATTTATTCATAGTCATTTGGTTATTTACTATATTCCAGATATTTCAAAAATAATATATGTATTGAACTCCTGAAATATTACAGAGATGTTTATATCTTTTTACATGACATTTAATCTTCACAATAAACCTTCACTATAGAAATTATTCTTGTAACCATACTATAAAAACAAAAACTGTGAAGCTCCAACATTCATAAAATGAAAATTAGTTTCATTTTATGCTAAAATTGAAGGACTGAATAGCTTATTAAAGGCTAGCTGAAAACACCCATAAAATAAAATCTGTAAGAGAATTAGTAAATAATGTAATCATAAAATTATTTTTCTAGAAAGAGAAAACACCTTATTTGCTCAAAGTATATATTCATTTAAGAAAGCATACTTAAGCAGCAAGTATAAATATTATCTATGTTTGCATAGATTTAATTTTTAAAAATGTTGTAATTTCCAAGCTTTATATGTTTTAAGAGACTAAAAAAATGATTATGTTACCATTGGAGCCAATAGGAATTCAGTGCTGCCCCAAAGGCAAGAGGGAGGGAGAGGCATAAGGCTGGCACAGAAGTGTAGACGGCATTTACCTCTTGGTTCTTCCTCAAATGATGCAGTGAAGAATCACAAGTCATTGAGATTTAATAGTTTTATTAAAAGTATATTTTAGAAAGACAAAGAATGACCCAAGGAAGCACACGATTCCAGTGCTATAACCAACACAAAAAGATCGCGAAAAAGAGAGAGGGGTCAGAAGTGGGAATGTCTGCATTACATTTGGGCCATGATGGGTGGTTCCAAAGGCATTTCAAAGTGATTGGCAAGTGAGGTCATTTTGATTGACACCTGGCTGCTACATAACTCTGCCTCGTATGCATGTGCTTACCCAGAATATAGTTTGTTTTAATTAGATTCATGAACTTCCAGTCACAAACATAGTATTATAATGTAGCTTAAACTGTAGGCAAATTAGGGTAGTACCTTCTGCACAGGTGTCTATAGTTGGATTAGTACAGTTAAAACTATGACCCTCCTGTCCTTAGTCCCTGGAGAAGCAGGAGGAATTCTGTAACTACCAATAGGGGGATCTTTGTGTGTGGTCTCTAGGCTGGGCCCCTATTCATTTGTTCCGCTTCGCCATGTATGACTAGTTACCAAACAATTCTAACTTTTGTACTGAGCTACATGTAAATATTCTAGTTCCCAATTTATAATTATTTTTAAAGAACTATTGATTACCTGGAAATTTTGAATAATTTTCTCTTCATAAACAATGGTTATTATTATTATTATAAGACAATACAACTGGAGATAAGGCTGCATAATAACTGGATATTTAAAACTAGAACAAAAAGTTTTTTATAGATGAGCTTTTCAATACACTCCTACAACCTTGAAAGTAACTAGGGGGCATGTACTATATGTGTTACAGAAAATGAATAAAGATGTTCTTCAGGAACAAACATTAGAACACCCACTTCACTCTAATTTGAAACAATGCTACCACAGATTTAATCCAAAATAAATTTTACTTTTAAACATTCAGAGTCACATATAAACTAATATTAAAGTACAGATATATTATATGTACACATATAAATATATGGCATCCATTGTTCATAATTATTTTTCCTTTTACTCAAAATGCTAAACCATCAACTTTTTATTTATTTCATTGTGGAAACTCAAGATTCATTTCAAATATTTATATCCCAAAGGCTACATATTAGCAAATTCTACATATTGGCAAGACAAATTGTACATATTAATGAATTCTAAATAGGCTTTTATAAGCAAAGAGTATACCTTAGTTCTGAAGATATCTCTAATAAACTACAATTAAATACATAGTAAATATGAGTTAAAAATAAAGATATTTACTTATTAGATTAACATGAATGTCCATAAGGATTCAGCAAAATATACAGACCAAAGATTAGATTAAGTTAGAAAACTAAATTGAGTTTCTGAGCATTGATAAATTAACACTTCAGGGTACTTGAAAGAAGTGTGCATTTTGCTTACTGAAATCATTTTATGACTTCCTAGAAAATTGTGTCCTCCTTATTCTTAGTAGATCAAAATAGAGACTTTAATAAAAATATACCTATAAAAGACAGTGAGCATCTTACCTTTACTGGACCCAGTGGAACTTCTATTAAAAATCATAGAATCATCATAATTATTTCTGAATAATTTGAGCTAATTCTAATTTCTCTTATCAAAGAAAAAAAAGGTACTATCTCTATAATAATGGTATAGAAATGTTTAGGTCACTGGACATTTTCTTACATTAAACATGATGGAATTACACAGGGCTTGATTATTGATTAATCTTTATTCAAAACCTGATAGTTCAAAGACAAAGATGCTTTGAACTGGAAACTAAGTCATATAATAAACTGCAAATCTTCTTTGCCCGCCTTGTCCCAATTGTCAGTACATCCTGCCAAATCTGCTTCAAAAGTATCAGTATCAACAAAAATTATTTCTTCCTCTTAACTACCCACCAAACTACATAAATACTATTCTAATTCAGTCCCTCATCATTTTTTGCTTATAATTTCATTTAAAAAGTTATTTTTAACAATACATTTCTTTGGGCTCATTATGCTTAGAATTGAATGTAAGGTTTAAAAGAAAAAGGGAAAACCTTATTGTATTCTCCAAAAGATGTAACCAGTTTCATAATCTTACATTTTCATTATAAACACAAATACATATGTATGTGTATTCAATTTTTACAAAACAAATTCACGTTTTACTCATGGTTTTCTGACTTACTTTAATATTATATATTTCCAGGCATGTGTGTGTGCATATGTATGCATGCTCACATTTGTGTGTTGTTTATAGCAGTCAGTAATTCTTTAGGGCCTTTGGATAAATCCTGAGAATTAGTAGGACAGTGTTATTTAGAGTTGTATTTGTCCAACTTTGAAAGTTAAATTTAAAATGTCAGAAGGTAAAAAAGTGATAATAACCAAAACTTTTTTAAAAATTTATACAGAAATTCTAAATAAAAAAATTCTGCAGTATTCAAAGTGATGAAAAGTAAACACCTACAATGTGGAGGAGAAGGTGGGGGAGATGGAGGAGAAGGAGAAGGAGAGGGAGAATAGGAAGGAGAAGATGAACCAAAATGTGAGTAAAAATGGCAATAACTACATATTTATCAACAATTACTTAAACATAAAAGGATTAAATGTTCCAGTCAAAAGACAGGGTGGCTAAATGTATAAGAAAACCAGACCCTTAAATATGCTGCTTACAAGAGACTCACTTTAGATCAAAAGAAACATACGGACTGAAAGTAAATGGATGAAAAGAGATGTTTCAGAAAAATAGAAAAAAAAAAGATAGGGTGAGAATATTTATATCAGACAAGATTGACTTTAAAACCAAGAGATAAAGGACCCAATAATCCCACTTCTGAGTATATATTCAAAGAAACCCAAATCACTACTTTGAAAAAACATGTACATTTATATGTTCATTGTAGAGTTGTTTACAATAGTCAAGATGTGGAGGCAACCTGATTTTCCATCAACGGATGAATAAATAAAGAAGTAGTACATACATACAATGGAATATTACTCAGCCGTTAAACCAACAACAACAAAAAAAGAATACAATCTTGCCATTTGCAAGAACAGGGATAGACCTGAAGAGTATTTTGCTGAGCAGAGTAAGAAATAGAAATAGACAAATGCCATATGATTCCACTTACATGTGGAATCTAAAGAGCAAAATCAGCAAACAAAATGGAAACCAACTCATAGACACAGGACATTTTTATGGTTGCCATATGAAAGGGGTTGGGAGTGGGTAAAAAAGGGGCAGGGGTTAAGTAAAAATTGGTGGTTACAAAATTGTCATGGGGATATAAAGTATAGTATAAGAATATAATTAATAATATTGTAATAACTATGTATGGTGCGAGATGGGTACTAGAATTGTCAGGGTAATCACTTTGTAAGTTATATAAATGTTTGATCACTATGTTGTACACTTAAAACTAATACAATATTGTATGCCAACTGTAATTAAAAAATAGAAATTAAAAAAAAAATTTCATCAATCACATTGTCTAGCATGGAATACAATTTCACTGAAATCCAAAAGGAGACCAGAACTGGTCTTCCAGTTTGGACTTGGGTAGAAATAGGACCAGGGCCTCTAATTTTTCCTTAATTAGATATGCTTCACACAGAGAAAATTAATTATTTTAGTGCTGGTAACACAAGAAGTTTCTGTCCACCCACTTAATGAGTAACAAGCTATGTACGATATTATATGCTTCTTAAATATTATAAACAAGTGCATCTCTACAAAGCACTTTTAAATATTCCACATATGCCAGCCCCAGCCAAAATCAGTAATCTCAGCAGTCCTATTTACCTGCCAATTTCTTTACTTCTCTAATTTTTTTAAAAAAACAAAAAGTGATTCATTCTTACTGTTTCTGCTTTCTTAGCTTACTTTTTTTTTTGAATTCCTCTAATTAAAATTCTACCTGATTCAATTCACAAAATGCTTTGAAAAATAATCAGAGAAACTCTTCAAGTTCTCCAAGTGATCTTGTAACATCATTTCTTTTGTTTCCTTGTTTTGGACAATGCTAAATTAGGCTAGTTCTTGTAGTACCTTCACCACCAGTTTTGCTTACCCAATTTCCTCTTCTGCTCAACAATTTGGCCGTTCTATTTCTATTTTTCTTTTTCACTAATTTTTTAAGGACTGAGATCCTGTGGGATCCAAAGTTGGCACTTTGTACCTATTATTCAATATACATTTACTTTCAGAGTCCCAGTCACATATTTGTAATTGCTTGCTGAATATTTCTGCTTGGATATCTTATTACCTTACAAAACAAAGCTTATATTTAAATATTTAAATGTTATTCCCTCAATGATACTTCCTCTCACCATTCCAACTTCCTTATTTCTCTTACCACCTAAACAAGAAAGTCAAATCTCTTTAGCCTATCATTTTTAAAATAAACTTCCATCCTTATTTCAACTATTCATCTTTTCCTTATTTATGCTTCAATTTAAGTTAGATACTCACTCAGTGCCCCCAAGTAACCTTATAATTTTCTGTCTTTTCTGTGTAAACCATGCTTTTCCCAGTTCGTGATCTGTCCAAAGCCTATCCATTCTCAGAGAACATCATAAATCTCCAAAATGGTGCCTCTATTGTCCTTTCAAACTATTACTATTTTAGTATCACTTATCACAACTCTTAATTACCAAATTTATATACATATTTACTTATGAATAGATATAACCTTTGGATAGAAAGACCAGAAAACCCAGTAGAATATAAGCTTCCCTTTATCAAAGTACATGTCTGTTAGAAAATAATTGCCCATTGGCCTCTTATTTTTATGAATATCTTGTGATCAGAAGCACCTTAAGTGGCCCCTCAATGAATCACATCTCCTATTATTGATGGTGAGAGAAAACATAGACTTGCTTCTAGCCAATAGAAAATGGCAAAAGAAATAGAACAGTCACTCCTTTGATTAGGTTGTGATTATACAGCAAATATGATGAAATAGTCATTTTCATGGTTATGTATAAGGCTTTATACTAGTAGGCTAAAAAAAGAGAGTGTCATGCTGGCTTTAAAAAGTAAGCTGCCATAGTATGAAAAAAACCTGTGAGTGAGCAATACGAAAAGTAACTGTGGGTGACCTCTAGAAGTTAGATAGATGGCAGACAGCAAGAAAATGGAGACCTTATTCCTATGACTACAAGAACATGAATTTTGCCAATAACCAAGTGATTCTGGAAGAAACCCTGAGCTCCAGAAAAGAATATCTTGAATTTAGTCTATGAGTCTTTGACTATTGGACCAGACTCCTGACCCATGGGAACTATGAGATTTTAAATATTTTTTAATCAACTAATTGTATGGTAATTTGTTGCATACTAATAAAAACTAATAGACACCCTGATGGCTTTTGTTTTAAAAAATGATTGTTTGGCAAATCGCTTTGATATGTTGGTATCTCCTTGAAAACTCAAGGGCAGGGTTGCTTTCTGGAGAGTATAATTAATCTCTCCTTCCAAAACAAAGAACAGCCTGGGGTTCCACAAATGTGATGTAAACCCAATACCTGGTTAGCATCCACCTGGGTCCCTTCATGTCACCCCTGTAGGACTTGAAATACAAGGGGAACAGACTTTGTATTTCTTTTCCTCGCTATGCTGCAACTATAAAGATTTTGACTCAGACCATGAGCCTCACCCTCTGCCATATCTACGGAACTTTGGCAGACTGACTTGTCAGTTTGCAAATAGAGTAAATCTTAGAACCTTCATTGTTCTTAACAGCCTCTGTCTTACTCTTACATTCCCATCACCTAACATCAGGCCTAGTATACTGCCTAACACACAGCAGGCACTCAACTAAAACTTTTAAAAGTAATAAATTAACTATGAATCCAGTACAACCACTATAACCTAAAGAAATTCTCCCCATGAAATATCTTTTACAACTGCATAATTAAGTGAAAATACAATTTCCTATTATGTCTTTATTAATAACTTTTAAATAAGTAAATTTTATATTTGATATTTTATTCCCAAATAAATCATGTGCATGTTAAGAACATAGATTTTTTTCCCCCAATCTTTATCTCTCCGATGATGTCTATAGGGTATAAAATTTAATCAATTATAAGCATCTAATTTATTAAATTTGATTTTAATGTAGTCAGTTGCAAAAGATGACTTAAATATAGCAATTCAAATAATTTGAAAATTTCCACCACTAAAGTGCCTTTGTCATCTTACATCTCACATTTGAAATTCAAAATGGCAGGTGGGGCAGCCAGAACCTACAAGAAAAATGTGACCTGGGACACCTCTGCCCTAAAAATGATTGATTTTAGGAGACAATGTGAATGCCTTAAAATTTTGTGTAGAAGAGCAGTGATGGAAAGGAGGGTAGTGATCTGGATACTGAAGCCTTGCATACTTGTGTTGTGAATTGACATGCAAATAAGTAGATGACATCAATAAAAAGTTTTATCTGGAAGTTTAGTCTTGATAGCATATACTTTAGAAAAATTGAGATTATGTGGGAGAGAGAGGAGAATTTTTTCAAAAAAACAGCAAATGGAAGCACACGGTATACAACCTACCCCCAGGACTTGAGAGAAGATATGAGTCACATATAAAAAAAGAAAAAGAAATTCCTACTTGAGAGAGTTATAAGGACAGTCTCCCTAGTGAACAGTTAAATTTCCAGAAGTACAACAAATGGAAGGGGCATCTAAAAGTAGGTCGATGAAGACTGGCTACAAGTCCTTCACAGATCTCAAGGTGCTGTGGGGGTAAAAAGCAATATGAAATCCTTTGGACATCTGTTCAAATTGGCTATTTTAAGTGGATATTAAAATTATCACTGGTTATATTGACTAGCCCCAAGAATACATTCTTGTCTATTTAGTGCATTTGTAAAACATTTAATAATTTTATCTTATTAAATAAATTTATGTTTGAGTCTCATGCAAGATAGCAAACCAGAATTTATTCATCCATGTGATAACACACAGGGAAAAAAGAGCTGCACTTTCTGTTCAGTTTAATTTATCCTAGATAGATTTAACATGAGGTAATCAATTTTTTAGCCAGATCTTAGTAAACAATCAAAAACAACATAATTGAAAATAGTAAAGGTTTTGAAGAGTTGCTCTTATCTTGAAATATTTATTACTAGTCTCCTAATAAAATTGAATCAAAAACAAAATTTTTCATTGTTGTATTCAAAACCGGATCTTAATGTTTCCTCTATAAAAACTCTTTTATAATTGATATTGAGCAAAGGAAACCAAGAGTATACAAGTAAATGTGTAATTGCTAGTTTTATTTTTCTGAAAGCTGGTTTTATTTTTCTCCTGCATAGTTTATAGATCCAAAATCTGAAAAAATCTTTGAAGTTGGTCAGAGTCCTGAGCTGAAAGAAGTTCTTCTGGGAAAAGAAAAACTCCAAGATAAGTTTCTAAAATTGCTCTATTTGACTATATGTCCAGTATTCCAAATTCTATTAAACATTGAATAATATTCTTAGTATAATTTTGAAACTGCCAATTTACATACCTATTATAATAGCTACTCAGACGAAGCATTCATTAAAATATCTAGAAGGCCCACATTTTGAATATTATTAATATTTTGGGTATACTTTTTACACAATAAACAACAGTCTCTGATAATTGATATATCACCAGCTACTATATACTCTGTAAATAACTTCAATATGTTCACTTAAAATATCTACTCAACTGGGAATGTCTTAATATAGACATTACAGAGTATTGTGCAAAGTTAAAGCAAACTTTTTCCTTTTTTGTTATATTTAGAGCCTTTAATTCACATTATTGGTTGATACAATCATATTGGTTGACAAAATAAATATATTATTGTATTTCTCTCCTTTATGAATCTTGAGCTATTATATTGTTCACTTAAATTGAAGTAACAACTGGCTTGCCATTTTGTTGTGATGCCTCTCTTTTTTTTTTAAGTGGCTCTTTATAAAATTGTGACCTTAGGTTAATACATAATCTAAATGGAAAGATTAATTTAATGTTATTGTCTTCGAGGTATTATATCTTTATGCTCTGATGGGTAGAAATTAAACATTAAAGCAAAATGAACACTTAAAAATACTGTTTCATCACCCTATTTGAATCATCAAGGTATTAAAAGTAATAAACAAAAGGGAAAGAGATGGAATCAAAGTGTACGAGTGACAGTAGAATATTTGATGTCACTTTGGTCTTTGGAGGTTCTGCTTATTGTCAAAACTAACTCTTCCAAAGCATAAAAACTGGATTTTGATATTTTGTGAATATTATTTTAATGAAGATTCTTTTAATAAAGTACCCAAGCCTTCAAACTATCAAAATTATTTTAGAAAGCAAAAGCAATGGAGTTTGTCCTAGGGCCAACAGGTGAAAATCTATAAAGACAGGCTAAAAAAGATTAAGTGCTCTCTGGGGAAGAACATAATTAAGAAAGATTTCAATGAAATACACAGAACTGAACATGATAGAAATAATGTCAAGCAGACTATTTTCCACTTAAAGAAGATAACAAGATGAGGGCTCAGGAACGAGACTGGGGAAAAAGGAAATTCAAGGCAGATGTCAGGAAGTACTTTTTCATAAAATGGATCACAAATACTTGGGAAAGGAGTCTATATAGAAAAATTAAAGGTGAAGCGAACTCATTGGATGTCGGGATTGAAGAACTTTAATACACATTTTAAATATGGATTATAAAATAAGAGAATACATAATTATTTTATAGTTTGGCATGCTTATTTTAACTTCAATTAAATAAACCCAAAGTTATAAAGTCATGCAAATCAAAGAATTTTAAATTATGAAAAAAGCAAAAGCAAGAGAGGCAGTGCTAGTGCCAGCTTTACAGAATAAACTCTGACTTACTACATGTAAATCATTAATTTAACAAAGTGACCCTGAAATTGACACTGTCCTTTTTATTTTTAGTGACTACACCAATGCCTCTGATCAGGCAAGGTGCTCCACTTTGGAGTCTTCTTAAATATAGTCGTGTTATTTAGAGTCATAGAATCATATATTTTTAAGAACTGCAGGTATTCTAAAGATCATTAAATTCTTTAAATTTTTTAAAAATTAAATGAATATATATAAATTACAAAGCCAGAGCCCAAAATCAGAACTTCTAATATCTCCTCATAATGTCCTAAAGGAACTCAGATCCAAGCATCTTTTGTTTCCTACTCTCCCAATCTATCTTGACCTCCTATTTTGTACTTTTCTAGCTCTGAACCCAGAGTCAGTTGTTTTCAGAGCCCCTGCTTTCTTTAGTAGGAAATAGTTTTTAAAGAGCGTAACCTGGAGTTTTTCAGTATACAAAATTAGAAACTCTTTAATTTAAAAATAACAAAATTTAAGATTATGATTGTATTTTTATTTCCTGTTAAATATCAGAGAGTCACTTTGATTTTAAAATTATATCTCTTCTGTAATACACTGAAAATCTTGATACCTAACAATATTGCACAATTATTCACCTTATTCTCAAAACATGGAAAAATTTTCAAAATAAAAATATCAGCACTACAACTAATACCAATATATCTTATAGATGTATTTAAAAGTTGTTCTTGTTTTTAGAAAACAGTCCATTAAGTACATAAGTCCATATCTATGTTCTAAAAAGCATTTAGTTATTTTCTCCATGTGGTATGTCAGTAACATGAACAATGGATACATTTTTTCCATTTGGCTTCCTACTTTTAGAAAATTTTTCCTTTCAATTCCATTTTAATTTTAAATATTTTAAATATTTTACTCTTTCAGTCAATATTAAATAACAAGTAATGTTTGGAGAAATATTATTTCCATCTTGTCCTCTCACCCATGATCTCTCTCCACAAAAATAATAATTCATTAATTTTTTATTTATACTTAAGTGTTATTTGCAAATCTGTGGAGATACATATAGCTGTGCAATAACTCTATTTATCCATCTGTGAAAACCAGAAATCAGGAAATCATTTTGTCTGCTGTTTTGTTACTTTTCTAATATTCCTTAAATTTTTTCTCTACCACTTAAGCAATAATGTTTTTTATTATCTGTTCACATCTGACAGCTATCAAACTAATACTCTGGCAACAATCATTTCTCTCTTTAAAACATCATCCACAGAACCTAGTAAGTTATTTTTTATTTAAATATATGCTATTATATCTTTCATTGATTCCATATTGCCTCCAGAGCCGAGATTCAAGTTCAGATATTAAGTCTAAAACTTAAATCTCTTTTGTATTTCAAATATTTGTTTGCCTAAGTCAAAGGATGTGTTAATGCCCAGTATATTCCTGAATCACATTTCTTCCCTATCAATTTATCTAGGTTCAAAGAAGGTGAAACATCTTTCATATTACATAAAATTACAAAATTATACTTATATAAGAAAAAATATTGCCATGAAACAACAAAAGTAAGCTTTTATAAGCCTTAATAAAGTAATATGTTTTGATTTTATTTGTATAATACATATTTAGTAATAAAATTAGCAAATATGGCCTTAAAAGATCAAGTATCATTTTTCAGCCATTGGTCTACAGAGTTACCTAAATCCATAGTATAGTACATTTGGAATGGACTCATGAATTCAAATGCTCTGGGTCTCAGATCTAAGATCTTACATAACATTCAGAAAAACTGAGATCTCACATGAACATGCAGATACACAATAGGATGTATGAAACTCACCAAGAAAACACTTTTTCCTACAAATTTCACACTTCATTATTTAAGTCTCGAACAAGGGGTTTCCTAATGATCAAAACTATCATGGATTTCACATAACTCTTGTGATTCATGAGTATTTTGGGGTCTTTGATTTAAGACCTTAGCCTAAAGCCTTTTCAAAGAGCATAATTTAGTTTATTTGTGGCATGTTTACATTGCCAACACTCATTTACTATTTTTGATTGGAGACTATCAAATTAAAAAATAAAAAACTGAATATATACATAGCCTAATATTAAAGTTCTATTGATATTTTATTCTAACTCTTCTAACTAGGCAAATAAAACTTTTGGACAACAATCTAGTTATCTACCAATTTCCCTCCGCAAATATGAACCATGTTTATCTAATGTATTTTTGGCTTACAAAAAGTAATAAAGTGCCTATATTGAAATCATATTACACACTTGGTCAATGTGCAATAATTATATGTTAATTATATACTTAAAATTCATTCATTCAGAAAGAATTTTACTAACCATGAAATTCAAGTAATTATGCCATGCTATGGGGGATAGAAGGCATCACAATGAATGAAACAGCATTACTATCTTGAGTTTACAATATGGAAAGAGAGAAAGCATAATAGTAGCTGTTCTGCAAAGTAGTGTAAAATAAATGCTGTGGAACTTCCTTGCCCATCCTCCCAAAAAGAACCAGAACAAAAAAAAAGAGAGAAAAGAAAATTACTTTGGAGTTTTGTGGTGAAAATTTAGTTCGTAGAAGAAAGAGCTTGATAGAAGCAACATAGGAAATAGTGTCCAAGGGAAAGCTAAAGGGTATAGGAGGAGCTAGAGATGGATAATAATATTATGGGTGAGGATTGCAGGTCAAAGAGGCTTATTCCAAGGATCATGACTGTGACTATGTCAGAAATTGAATGACACAGTTTAATATGATGGGAGATGTTGTTGAGAAAATTATTAACTTAGAAAGTGGACTAATTATGGATCAGTCTTACATTCCAAATGAAATCTCAATATATTGTTCTTGATCTTGTTAAAATTTTAATAAAATGTAAATGGTTGCTACCTGCTAATGAGCCTTTCTCAGAAAAAAAAAAAATGTATGTTAATAACTGTGGAAGGGTCAGAGATTTACCCTACTTTCAAGTTAACAAGTTAGCTTGCCACAGTTACATGGATTCTGACAGAAAACATAAGACTTCTGGGCCTGAGACATAGGACATAATGATTTATAGTGATAGCAGTAGCAAGAGTGTCAGTCTACTCTTGAGCTGGTTCCTCAAACAGTAATTCTCGCAGGAAGATCAATTTTTTCTTAATTGAGTGCTTAAATCCAAGAAGATACCTAACAGAGAAGATCTTGGCACTAAGTCCAATTACGTATATATAAGAAAAAATTTCTACAGATAATTTTGATTTACAATCTTTGTTAAAAACAATTCAATAAAAAAGTAAATTTGAATAAAAATTTTAATAAACTTAAATAGCATTGGAAATATATTATTTGCTTGTCAAGTACTTATTGTAAGTAAACTTTGTATGTATCCAACACTGTGACAGAATTATAAAGGACAAAAGAAATCTTAGATGAAATCTGTTACATAAGAATTTACATTTTAACCAGGAATACAAAAATATGTAAGCTAAACAAGAAAAATGTAAGTGCTTGCAATACAGATTAAAAGTATAGTAAGTGTGCAAAATATTTCAAAATACTAGTTCTTATAATAGAATCAGATTATGTTTTATTAGCTAAGAATTGGTTATCTATGTGTAAAGAAGCTGCTTCAACATTTCAACATTTCGATTTGTCTACGCTACATGTAATAAAAGACAATATACAATCATTAAAAGTATACACCCTCGAATTACAGCACCTTAGTTAAAACCCAGCTGTTTGTCTCTAGGCTTCTAAGTTCTCATGTA
Organism: Cynopterus sphinx; assembly: GCA_030015415.1. Taxonomy (NCBI): domain Eukaryota; kingdom Metazoa; phylum Chordata; class Mammalia; order Chiroptera; family Pteropodidae; genus Cynopterus; species Cynopterus sphinx. The sequence goes on along the minus strand of CM057380.1, from coordinate 74,836,446 downwards.
TACATGAGCATAATAACTGGATCAAATTTATGATTGGTATAAAGATTAAAAAGTTATGAAAGTAAAATTGTTATAGAAATGTCTATGACATAGTAATCACTTCATATACTTCAGCTTTTGCTGTTATTTCTTGGTACCAAGTGCTTTTCCCCTATTAAGGCACCCAGACAGAACTGGTTTTCACTTCACTCTTTCCTTACAAGATGGTAAATAACATGAGATTAGGTACCATATTGAATTTATCATTTCTGTGATACCCATACAATGTCCAACCTATTATAACCATGTTATACTTACTTATAAAAGATTAGGCAAACAGCAGGAAGGAAGAGAAGGGAGGAAAGCAAGACAATTGTAAAAACAGGGACTAAAAACAGTCTCTTCTCTTGAAAAAGATTCTCTCAGGGAAACAGACATACATGCATTTAATTAAAATACAGCAGCAACCTTTTGTTGAGGTGAGGAATGGAGATGGCAATCTGAAAAAGGGGAGATTTGCAGAGGTTTGTGGAAGTTGTTGGAGGAAGGGTCTTCTGTGTGAAAGAAATGGAATAAACAGATATGAAGATGTTAAAAGGCATAAAATCTACATAAAAATGAGTTTACTGAGACTTCAATATTTCATTCATGGGGAAAATTGAACAACACAACACAAAGCCATAGTGGTAAATTAGATCCAGATTTTGTATGATTTAATATGTCATTGCATTTTTTTATGTCAAACAAGATGGACTTATTTTTTTCTGTTTTGTCTTAAAATTTTTAAAAATTTTTATTTATGCATGAATTTTTAAATTCAGGTATTTTATTGTGGTATTGAAGAAAAAAAGACTTCCCTTTAATTTTGCTAACTTTGGCTATTTTTGTATAGTGGCTATTTGTGTTCAAATAAGTACGTGTAATATGCTTTATTACTCTGCCATTGAAAATTTGAGCCAGTCCCCAAGCTACAAGGCCCTCTGAATAATTAAGACACAGGGCTGTGATTCAGTAAATCACTGTGCTAGCTATGGGTTGAAAGGGACCTCAGGTTTTTCTACCCCCACCCTGTTGAATCACCTCTACAACGTCGCCACCAAGTGGTCATAGAACCCTTGCAGGAGGAGCTGGCTTGAGTTTACAAATAAAACTATAGTGAGCTAAACTCTAGATATCATCATAAACAGTGATGTATTTCAGTTAAAACATGTACAGTATGAATCATCAATACCCCTAATTCTTAAAGATTTATCTAAATTTGCAACAAACTTTTCTAACCTTAAGCATTTTTATTTTTAAATATTTCTGTCCACGCACAACATTTTGGACAGAAGAAAAGGAAAGGAAAAGCATCCAAAATTACATAAACAGAAGTATAGCAAAAAAAAAAAAAGCAGGAAAGAAGAAAAAGAATCAGATGATACACTAAGAATGGCTAGTGTGACTCTGCTTCTGCCTTGGAATTTTATTTTTATTTAAAGGATGAGCACATCTTTACTATAACAAAATTTATTCATGTCACAAGTAATGTTAGATAAGCTAGTGTTTTTAGCAATCCAAGTGTAATAAGCACTTAGATGTTTAAAACACTTGGCAAGAAATAGGCAGAATTCACAATGAGTTAAAAGGAAAGATCGCAAATAATGAAGTATGTGCTGCTTATTGCTAAATATACACAGAGTTCTGGCTTCTAATGCCAACCCAACGTTTAAGAAATAATTCTATTAAACTGATGATACAAATCCTTATTGGTCTCATAAACCAACTACAACAACAAAAACAAAACAAAACAAAATAAAATGCCTGATTCAACTCTAAACCAAAACTTTCTATGGAGAAGAAAACATGAATTATTTACTCTACAAAGACAGCAGATAATAATATTCATTCTTTATCTGAGAAAAGAAAGAAATGTTTATAGATTTGAAAAAAATATATCCCCTCTGGAGTTTGCAACTGTAAGTACTTCTTCTAAATCAATGTCACTATTATCGAGGAAACCATCAACCTATAGGAAGTATAAAATATAGCAATAAGATATGTCATCTCCAGATACTGTTGCCAAAATTTTACACCATACACCTCAACATTTTTATTATTTTATATATTTTTATTCCTGGCTTTGTTCCAGAGTCACACACATGTGCATACATGTGTGTATAGGCACACACATACAGACACCAAAAGAATTTTGTGTAGAATTGAGTGACTTGCAGTACATAGAAAATAACAGATAAAATTATGAAATCAGGCCCAACAAATCATGCCAGGTGGCCCAGTAATGTTGCTAAAAGCAAGAGATAATCATTAGATGAACCTAAATATAGGCTCTAAAACCTTTCTTCTTAGTCTCATTGGAAAATAATTATCTCAAAAGTGCTCATTACATTTAGTGTGTCTACTCTCCATGGCTGCCACCGATGTCATCAGTCTTTAACTGCATTCTGTCAGAATGATTAGATGTTGCTCTTGAATGCCCCTGCCTATGAGGAAAGTCAGTATAGCTTTTGGACCGAGTGTAGAGAGTGCCCTGAAATGACAGACTAATTTTTCCCTTTGAAACCGTGTACAAAATATATCAAAGCCTTCCCTCCTAGAACCCACTCCTGACATGTCTGAAGTTAGTCGGCTCAGCACCTCAAGCTTTTATAATTGGGCCTGAAATTTTTTCGTTTTTCTTGGAAAAGTGGATCTTTATTTCACTATTTCAGTTAGAATTTATTCTTGAATATTACTACATTACTATACAAGTTATGTGTTTTCTTTTTTTTTTTTTTCTTTTCTTTTTTGGAGGAGGAAGAGAACAGATGCTTAACCAAATAAGATCAAAGCCTTAAAATTTTACAAAATAAATCCTCATTACGTAATTTTCAACACATTTGTTTGAATGGAAAGATATTTTCAATGTAGCTTGTGGTAAAATACAACTGAAGATTAGGCAAAATTTACTAAAAACAAAAATGCAATCTTCTCTATGTGACTTAAGTCACAGTACTCATCCAAATATAGTCCCTAAAAATACCATTACTATTTATCAAATCATAAAGGCCAGCTATACAACATTTACAACTGCACAGCACTTACATTATGTCACTCACTGTTCTAGGAGTTCTTACATGATAATCTACTTATCTTTGCAAAAATCTTATGAAACAAGAATTATCCCTATGTGACAAATGAGGAAACTGAAACAGACAGACTGTGTAACTTGCCTAGAGTCGTACAGCTGGTGGTGGCAGTGCCAGGAGTCACATATACCCAGCTGTCTGGCTTCCCAGCCAATGATCTCACATACCTCTCAGAGAGATGTGACAATTTTATGCTGACATATCTTCCTGTATTAGGTTTTCAGTCTTATCATCATTCATTTTGAACCCAGAACCCGGCCATTGTAACTTTATTTTGATAGTAATAATTCAAGATGATTTAGGTAGACTCACACAAAAAAATCCAGAATCAATCCTCAGTGTAATACTTTTTTTTATAGAGTTAGGGAAGCCATTTTAACATTCTGTGTCTTCATTTCTTCATGTGTAAATTTAGGATTTTTTTATATAATTTATTTTTCATTCACAAAAGGAAAATGAGCATGAATGTGATTACATAAACCAAGACATTAAACTCCCTGAAAGATCATTGTTGTATAAAGTAGTCAAATTGGTAGAACATCTTTCTAAAGATTCCACTTTATTTTTTCTCTACTGGTAAAGTAAATGGACCACGGAGACAGGATCCCTCAGAATGTTGCAAAAATGTGATCACAGGACCTCTACTTAGACCTACTCCATCAAAATCTCTGGTAGTTTGGCACCAGAATATGCATTTTATTAAGCTCTCATGTGATTCTCATATACTAGAATTTGATAATCATTGCTCTTGAACAAGCCTTAGTTCTCTAACCTGCTGATTCATTTAATTTATCTAAGAACTTTGAAAAGGTTAAAAATAAATCAGAATCTTGAATAAATCTGGGGCCTGAGCATCCGATATTGTTAAAGCTTCCTAGCTTCCTCATGTCACCTGTACACTCAGGCCTGTAAACCACTGCCACATTCAAGTTCATAGAAAACAACAGAAGAGGGAGTATATCCTTTCTGATTTTCATAATGTAGAAACGATTATTACATCACTAATTATAGAAATGGTCATCTTTGTCAGGATGTTCTTTTCAAACTGTCAAAATATTGTCAAAATGCATGTCCTACCCTTACTTGCACAAAAATAAGTGCCCTAAAAGCAACTGTATTGATTTCCTTTTTATCATTACAATGGGAGTGTCCATGGTCCAACTAGAGCATGCAATGGTAGGCTTGATTCCATGGCTTTGGGGTTGTTTATAATTGTATTTGTAGAGTTTCCTCCTCTGACAATATATGAACATATTAGAGAAAGAAATGTTTTTACAAACACCTTAATCTTCAAGCCCCAGTTATGTTCTTGAGACTTAAATACTAGTCATGAGTGATGTTATACATCCCTTTAAAGCTCCTCACTCTTTCCATATGGAAATGCTTTGCTTAAGACTGTTCCTTAGGGACAGAGAAAAAAAGAGAAAATTATTTTTAAAATATGTTGGGGTTTTTACAGAGACATGCTATCGACTGTAGACTCAAGTGACAATTCTTAATGGACCATGATGACCCAAGACTTTAATTTTGTGATTTAGTCTGACATTTACATCTTAATTTCCTAGTTCAACAAATTCAAGTTCAACAGCATAATGAAGCTGGATGCCACACTTAATGCTGCTTTAAGAATATACTTTAGGGAAATTGATTTAGGCCCTTTTTATCCTTGGGAAATATGATTTTATGATCTTAACTTTGAAAATGAAAACAATATGTAATAAGATGAACACAGAAATGCACAACAAAAATGAATGGGGTTTAAGAACCATTTGGCTAGAAACATGTTCTTGAGTCACTCTGGTTAGCAAAAGCAACAGCTATTTGGAAAGAAAAGCTGATGCTCTATAGATAAAAGTAAATATGGCATTGTATAGAAAAATATTACTTCAGTTTCTGATAGTTATCTTAATTTAAAAGCTAATTTAGAAAATGTCACACTACAAAATAATCCAGGGGAGAAGTTGTGTTGCATTACACATAACTGAAGGCAAACTGAATTTTCTTAGCTAACAGAGATAGCCATAGATTTGAAAAGGCCTGCAAATGTGTTCATAAATGATACCTGGGAGATGATGACATCGGCTTTGTAGGTAAGGTAAAAATCCAGTGGCTGTGATTTTGACAGCATGTTTACCATTTAATGATAATAAAAAATAACTTAATAAACTGCATTGCACATTGTATTTACTATTCTGCAAGAAAAATGCAATATAGTAAACAACAACAAAACAGATCTGTGTATGGCTGGACAATGGTATGTTTCCAAACACATTAGTGTTGCTTTTCTCCATTTCAATTGTATCATGTTGCTCCCTGGCACCAGGCACTTGTACATACCTGCCTTTCTAGGACTAATAAGTCCACGATTTCTCTGGTGACCAGGTATCTTATGTATCCTACTCCCAATCAGCAGAATCTTTCTATAGTGACCATATTAGATTCACAGTCCATACAAAGGTAGAGTCAATTTGGCCATTACATTTTAAAGCTACACAACTCAAAAAGTGCTGGTCCATGATGATAGAAGGAGCTTATTCTAAAAAATAAATTAATGTGCCATTTCCTTCATTAAAAAAATATTTCCCAAAAAAAAAAAAGTCAGTGTGCTTTGTAATGAAATTGATCTACATACTGATGCAAGAGTCTTATCTTGTTGCAGATGAGTAGCAAATAGTTCAAAAATTTTGCAGAGGACTAGATTTTGACTATCAGTGCTTAAAATATTCACTTACATCTATAATGACTATTGTGAGTTGAATGGTAGCCCCTCCAAATTATGTCTCAATCCTAATCCCCAAATTTCTGAATATGACCTTATTTGGAAAAGGGTCTTCATAGATACAGTTAAGTGAAGTATCTAGAGATGAGATCATACTGAATTATCTAAGTGGGCCTTAAATTTGATGTCAACTGTCCTTACCAGAGATAGAAGAGTCAAGAAGACACAGGGAGAAACTAGAGAAAACCATATGAAGACATAGACAGAGATTGGAGTTAGGCAACTGTAGCCCAAGGAACACCTGGAGCTATGAAAAGCCAGAATAAGCAAGGAAAGATCCTTCCCTAGAGCTCTTGGAGGGAGTGTGGCCTCCAGAACTGTGAGAAAATAAATTTCTCTTGTTTTAAGCATCCCCACTTGCAGTAAGTTTTTATGGTAGCCCTAGAAAACTAATACAGTGTTGTAGCTTTGTACTTTTAAGTTCCAAAAATATCCCATTCTCCAGGAATATATATTTGTGAATATAACATGTAACTTGTGTATGCATATATTTGTGAACATACAAAATATATACATACACATATAAATATATGTTTATTATAGTGATTCAACAGATATTAAAATTTAATGACTGTAATTCATGTTTTTTAAAGTTCTCATAATTAATCAAGCAAAGAACTCTCTCCCATTTAGCTCAAGTACATTTCATTGTCTGCTAAACAGTAAGAATTAAATTAGCCCCTTGTTACAAATATCTCTACCATAGGTTTTATAAGTGGGAGGAACTTTTTTCTTCCACAGAATTGTCATGCCACAAATTATAATAACAAGAAAATGGACAAGGAATTTATGATTCACATCTAATATTTATAAGATTCACAGGTTTATTCTGATTTCTGCAAAACATATACCTAAACATACAGAAATACAAATACATACACTGACGTGACTAGTGACAAAATTTGACAAGATATTCATCTGTGAATTCATGATTTAAGTGTATAATAAATTCTCTCAGCATTCTTTTTCCAAGTATAAACTGATTTAGAAAATGACTGTGAGAATGCACTATAATTAGCCCAACCACTTTAATTTTTGTTCTTTTCTTTCAAAAGAGAAGGAATGCTTTGACTCTCATCGCAGCAAATCAGTGCACAGGCTCTGGATTTCTAATCCATACGGAATAAAACCCTTTCAGGGTTCTCTCACCAATATCACTTTTCCCTTTCTCAATGCATTTATCTTACAATTGACTACATAGAGTTGCACCTGCATGGTATATTCACATTCACTTCTGGAACTGCCAAAAAGTGACTTGCAGTTACCATGTTTCTGTTAAAATTAGCTGAGCTTTTTCTGTCTGTGAAACATCTGCTTTGAGTGATACTGTAGCAGCTGTGATGATCTAATAGTAAGCTAAGCACTTTAGTATTCAATTGTACAAAAGAGGCTTTGAGGAGAATGATAAATGACCTAAATTAGATGATGATTTTTAAGTACCTAATTTTAACCTTGCCCATAATGAATGCTTTTTCTTCAAGCTTCTTTGCACCTGTCGCTCTTGGAAAGCAAATAAAATGTGCCTGGTTGTTTAGTTCATGTTGCATTCTCAACATTGTTAAGCAATGCCTGAAATGTTGTAATGAAATACTATGCCATTTAAGACCTTTCTCTTCTTTTTGGTTTCCTCTAATTTCCTATGGTCTTAAAAGGCAGAACTTTCCCCAGAGGTGTAGATATATCATATAAATACATATTATATAATGTATACACTTATAGTCCTTAAGAAATTCTTTCATATTTTTAGCATATATTTCATTTTTAAGCTAATCAATAATCTTTTCCCTAAAAGCTTTTTTATATATATACAGGAAGAACAGTATTTTGATTTAATTTTATACTTACATGTCTACATTTCTTGGTAAATATGTTCACTAGGTAATATATGATTATTAAGAAGGTACTTATTCATCTCGTTAAAATTATAAAGAATTAAATTTGAATCTTAGAAAGTAATCTCTTCTATCCCACTCCCATCCTTTTTCATTCACATTGGAAACAGAATAACAAAATCATAGTTAAATAATGTAATAATTTATAGTTAAGTGATCTTGTTTTTTCTACAGTTAAATAATTCTAGTTGTCTTTTCTGGTTCTGAGTTTCTGGTCTTATTGTAGATTTCTCTCCTGCCATATTTTTTAGTCTGTTAAAGTTATTGAAATATTTCAATTATTTCAATGTATACATAATTTATTACTAGAGGTCATATAATAGAATCTATTTTTTCTCCAGTTACTTAATGTTCTTAATGATTTTGCTAAAACCCCAGTGTAATTGTTGAGGGAGTCAGCCCACCATAGGCCCTGAGAATCCCTGTATATTCTTCCTGAGTATGTCAAGAATGAAAGGCCCTCATTGCTCTGTATCCAGCAAATTCTCAGGGTTGCATTAGCAGCGACAACCTTAAGGGGTAAGGTCCCCTCTCCCTCTGAGACAAAGAACAGCTTTACTTGTCCCTCATTATAGAAGTGGTGGATTCCCAAAGCTGTCTTCCTGTTTTATAATACAATCCATTGCAAGAGCAGGCATGCACCTGAACCATCTACTTCACCTTCATTAGGACTTGGAAGGTAAAGGGAAATGATATTTCATGCTCATATTGTTTGCTGTCATACCAGAAAAAAAATCATTTCTCCTCATCCAAGATTTTCATGTCTTCTGCCAGTATCCATTAAACAGTAATAGGCTAATGTAGCTTGTAACTAGAGTAATCCTATATCCAACAGCAATGATTTAGATAAACGTATACACTCATACAACACAACCATACATATGCAAACATATAAGCTCAATTATTATATTTTCAAGATCTTATGTTCTTTATTGTTATCTCTTCTAATTTTGAACATACATATATAAATGTTTATAACTGTGCATAATCAGTTTATCCTTGAATTTTGCTATGTGCATTTGATCACTACATTGTTTCAACCACAATGGTCTATGATTAACAACTCTTTTGTGAATGTATCTTTTAATATGAAATAACAATCTCTATGTTCTTCCTTAGTACTTTTAATGACAAATTTATCTTTGTCATTAATCTGTAATCTTCAGGTTTTTTTATTGCATTTTCCTGGCATAATTTACCTATTCCTTTATTTGAAAACTATTGTTTTCACTTTGATTTAGGTGTGTGTCATAACAATTACAACACTGGTCTCTTTTAAAAATCAAATTGATAATCAAAACAGTTGAAGGTAATGAAAGGGTACCAACTTCCTATTATAAAAAAGACAAGTCATGACATGTACTGTACAGTCTTATAAAAGTAAAATTGATCTCTATTTATTACAATCATGCTGGGTAATTTATTATATTATTGCTTCCATTTTTTAAATTAATATAACTAGTGAGTTAACATTTGTTTAGAATATCTTTCAAATAATTTCCTTACTACTTTCACCAATGTCTATTGATTAGATATTTTTTTTTTGCTTTTCATAACATTTTATGGCTTAATTAACTTTTATTGCCTTTTTCTCTTGTTAATTTGGAAATGTCTACTATGCTTTTCATTTATGTGAATGGTTATCTATTAGTCTGCTCAGGCAATCATAACAAAATACCATAGTCTGAATGGCTTTAACAACAGATATTTATTTTCCCACAATTCTGAAGGTTTGAAGTCCCAGATTAAAATGCTGGCCAACTCAGTTGCTGGTGGAAGCTTCCTTCCTGACCTATAGACACCAGTCTTCTGGTTGTGTCCTCATGTGGTAGAGAGAGAAGAAAGCTTTCTGGTATCTCTTCTTAAAAGGATACTAATGTCACTCCAAGTACCCAACCACCATCATCTCATCTAACTCCCATAGGCCCATCTCCCAATACTATCACATTGGGAGTTAGGGCGTCAACATATGAATTCAGAGAGGTGGAGAACACAAACATTCAGACGATAGCATGTTACTTTTCTACTTCTTGTAATCCTATTTAACATTAATTTTTCTGTTGTAGGAAAAAATTAAAATGCCATTTCAGTTATTTTATCTATTTCTTTCCAAACTCATTACTAACAAACCTTTCAACTATTTTTATTTCCACACTCTCCCTCTTTTCCCCCTCTCGGATAGTAAATCTTATGACTTTTACTGTGGTAATTTTTCATTCTAAGCTCTTGAGATTTATATTTACAGTGTTACTCTTCTGTTTCAAAAATTTTTACCCTTTCAAGTATCTTAGCCACATTTAAATTTAACTATGCATGAGTCAATGTTTATTATTGACTAAGTTTACATTAATTTAGAATGTCTTTTAAGTATTTTTCATAGATAACATGGTGTTTTCTATTAATTTGTACACATTTTTCTTTTACTCTGTTCCATAAGTAATTTTCAAATAAAGAAGCCAATATGTTTAATGGTAAATCTGAAACCAAATTCTGCTGCTTTTTATCTGTGAGACACTTTTGAGTGTAACTTAGCTTCTTCATATATAAATTAAGGATAATAAATTAAGGTATCTCAAAGATTGATATATAGCACATAAAATAAAAATTAACATATTAAGCACCATATAAGTGTTAGCTTACCTTGACTTAGTATAGAATTTTTTATGATAAACATTTCCTAACAGTAGTCTACAGATATTAATCTACCCCCATATAGCTTCTAGAGTCACAGAAGTATGGTGATAAATTGATTCTTTTTTGCATTTTCTGATTTAAAATATTATCTTCATACTTAGTATTTAGAAACTAAAGAATTATTATGGATTTTCTTCATTAATTTTACCTTGTTTTTGGAAAGTCTTTAAAGACTGCAGACACATCTCTCTAAGGTTATTTTCCATTATTTGTTTAATTATATGCTACATAAAGATGCACCTTGTGTTTTCCAAATGCATTCAATCTAAATCTTTAACCATCATTTTATTAGTGATTTCTAATTGCAATATTGATCAGAAAATACAATCTGTATTACATTGATTCTTTCAAATATTAAAATTTCCCTGTGAATTAATTAGTATGAAGTTAATTGTTATAAAAATTCCATGTATGTATAGTCTATATTTCAATGGACAGGGCAAGTTTTCATATATTTATTAGATCAAACTTGTCAATGTGCTGTTTTATGTCACTGAAAATTATTTCTTTTTTAATTTTTTGAGTAATGAATTTCTAAAGAACATATATTAAATCTCCCAGCATAAGTTTGGATTTAGCTAGATTATGTTTTTCTGTTTTTCTACATATTTAACAACTGCATAATTTTTGGTTATAAATATTATATTTTTGATTATTTATTATTTTTCCCATTATACAGTATCTCCTTTTAGCCTCAATTATTTTTGTTTTAATTCTACTCTATCTGATAATGATATTGCCACACTTACTTTATATTTTAGTAACCTCTTAATTTCTACATTTTGAGTATGGATTTTTATGTTAATACCTCAATATTATCTTCTCTTCAATTAAACCCAGTAAAGCAATTATTCCACTAAATTTTTTATATTTTTATTATTTTCTTGCTGCTATTAATTTATCCCCCTCTACTTTTCTAATTTCTAAATTTATTTCTTTGAACATTTTTAACATTTTGATATATACTTCTCAGATATTATAACATTCAAATTTCCTTTGAAAGCATGTTCTTCCATTTATTGTCTATCCATCATAAAATCAATATTCTTCCACATACTCTAGAATTTCCATTTGAAAGGTTACCTCTTCCAGTAGCATGCTTTTATTTCAATGTATGCAGGTGTACACATATGTATGTTTCCTCCTCCTCTCCCTATGCACACACTTTCTAATTTGGTGGTTTGGTAGTTCTTCATCTGGCCTATCATGGTCCTGAGTTCAGATCCAAATCTAATATTTGTGCCTTGAAGCTGTACATCCACAGAAACAAAGCAAGTCTACTCAGGAGCTGTGGTGTGGCCTTGCATAGGTCCTATTATACAGTCATGTATCTCTGTTTCCTCATGCCATTCCTAGAACTAGGTCAATGACAGACCCTGCACTCAGTAGTGGTTGCAGTTTATGTTAGCCTCCCAACCTAAGTAGGGGAGCTTGCACATCGTGGTTTCAGGTCCTGAGTCTGGCTTTCGTTTTTCACCATGATAGAAGAACTTTCATCCCTGTTATCACATAGGAAGACAATCTTGACAACTACTGCCCAGTTATGTTCAGAGCCATATGTCCTGACTTTTCAATTCCTGCCACAGGTTTTCTGTTATTCCTCATCTACAGGGATGCTTAGATTGTTTGAAACATGGTCTTATGTTCTTTTTAATATCAAAAAATAATTGCAATGGGAATAAGTTTTAGAATTTTTAACGTTACAATGTTATTTTAACTAGAAGCATTTAATTAACTTCTATTTTTTCCTTTAGGGCATATACTTATAAATGTCCTTCACCCTTTCTTCCTCAGCTTTGAGCATGAAAGATTCAAAACAGTTTTAAATAGCTACAAGATGTTTTTGTGTTACTTGTACTCTTGCCTTGATGGCCTCAAAACATACCTTCATTCAAAATGGAAATATATAACACTCTGCATCACATTTTTTTTTTTTGCCTCAAAATTTTATCTTTAAATACCACAGCCTCTAGCATAGGTGGCAATTTTAAAGCTAATTTTTGAGAATTAAAGAGACATCTTCATTTGTTTCTCATTAAACAAAATTAATAGCTAAGCAGCTATTCAAAAATTTTGCCAGTATAGGTAGATTTTACCATTCATGCTAATAGTTTTTCTTAAAAAATACTATTTGATCAAGTGTTTAACCATCTCAATCTTCAATGCAGATAATACAAATGTTTAGTATGATAACAGAGAGATAAATCTGTGCCAGACTGCAGTAATCACTTTATCTACCTTCTTTTTGCTTATCCGTAGTCAGTGTCCCTTTTGAGTTGAACAGATATATTTTCTCATTAAGATACGTAAGATAACAGGGACATTTACAAAGATAATATAAAAGTGAGTCAAAATTTCTTGCCACTTAGAAACCATATTAAATTCATGAAACATAAGATAAAATTGTAAAATAATATTTGATCTTCAACCAGAAAAAAAAAATCCCATATTGCACTGGTTTTCTTATTTTTAAAAAATGTATTTTCTGAGTTATTGCACAAATAAACTTTTCAAAAGAAAATGTCACATTGTTCTATAATGAGATAAAAAATTCAATGATATCTGTTGAACATAATTAATTGATTTATAATTTGTAGAACTTTGTAGCAAACAGTGTAAAAAGACAGCTTTGTGAGCCAGACTGCCAGGTTAAATCCAGCTTCTCCCACTTAATAGCAGTGTGACCTCAGCGAGTTATTCCATTTTTCTCAGCTTTGATTTTTTTATGTTTGAACAGGAAAAAATATTAGTACTTACAAGGCTTTTGTCAGAAATAAAGAATTAAATATATTTTAAAAATTTAGAATAATATTTTTCACATGGTAAATATTATGTAATCAATAATTTACTGCAATTCCATTAATAATGGAAACAAAAATTCTTTAAATTGAAAAATTACGTCTATTATTCATATGAATTTTATCAAAGATAAAATCTTTAGCCCATGTTATCTAATTGCAACCTGAAATATCTACTTCTTGCTGGTGTTACTATTTTGACTTCTATCTCATTTTGTTCAATAAAGTTTGAGACCTTTATACTTATAAAGTAAAAATAGAAAACATCATCATAAATGCAGTTATATTTGCCTGCTTTCTAAGGTATTGACATATTTTCTTTAGCCAAAATATGAAATAGTAAAGATAATACGACTGTAATGTTTGAATTAGACCAGATAGCCTCTTCAAAATATTAATACCCACCTTAAAATAGTAACCTATTTATACTATATTTACTTTACGTTATATCTACTGTTTCAAAAAATGTACATTTATGTATGACATCCTGTGAGGCAATTTTGAATATGTGCCCTGTGAGAATTAATTCCATGTGCCAACCTGACTGGGCCTCTTGTTGGTCGTATATTTGGTTAAAACATTATTTATGAGTGTATCTGTGAGCATGTTTCCAGAAGAGATGAGTATTTCAATTGGTGGACTGAGTAAAACAGGTAACTCTCCAATGTAGATGGGCATTGTCCAATCCTCTGAGAGCCAGAAGAGAACAAAAAGGAGGGGGAAGGTTGAATTTACTTTATGCCTGATTGCTTTAGCTGGGACATTGATCTCCTTCTATCCTTGGTGTTCTTGGTTCTCAAACTATCAAACCTGAACCCAAATCTACACCATTGACTCTCTGGATCTCATGCCTTGAAACTATAACACTCACTTTCTTGTGTCTTCAGCTTGCAGACAGTGGATCATGGAACTTCTCAGCCTTCAAATCAGTGAACCAATTCCTTATAATAAATCTCCAAATTAAAGAAGTACCTGAAGGGTAATGAAACATATCAAAACAATACAAAAGCTGGGAAAGTCTGGAAAAAGTTGATCATCAAAATATATAACAAATTTACAAACTTATTTCATTTAAATGTATACTTAAAATGGGTAAATAGCTGATAGGTGGGTAGGTAGGTAGGTAGATAAATGATAGATAGAAATAATATATAAAAAATAACTATGTATTATATTAATAAATACAACATGACTTCGTGTTCACACAGATGAAACAACTATGAAAAAGAGTAAATATAAAAGAGAGAAAAAAAAGGAGAAACAAACCTTTTCCATAGAGCAAAACACCAAAAAATATATGTAGAAGGAGTGGTAGAATTAGATAATCATCATTTGGCAACCACCGCAGTAATAAATATTTCAGAATCTCCAATAAAATTAACAAATAAATAAATTCAATAGGTTTAATAAAATTTAAAAAGTAATTTAATGAAACATTCATTTAATTTCAAACTATCTGCTCCAAATTATTTATTAATAACACTGAAGAAAAATAACAAATGAACAAAGTTACTTTATCATGCCAAAATTTGGCAAACACTTTTAAATCAAATCTATATTCTACACCACCTGCCAGGATGCAATGAGAAGAATACAGCATCAAATTCTATCCTGCCCGTGGCTTAAGCTAGATAACCTGAAGCTACACATGAGGAAATATCAGACAAATATAAATTGAGAAATATTCCACAAAATAACTGACTTGTATCTTCAAAAATGTCAAAGTTATGAAAGTCAAGGAAAGATAAAGAACTAGGAGACTAGAGAAACATAAAAACTGGTACATTGTAAAATCCAGGATGACTCACAGGGCAACTGACAAAACGTGAATGGGGCTCTCAGGGTGTGTGGTATAAAGTCCTTTGTGCTATTCCTGCAAATATTTCATTAACTGAAAAAATTCCAAATTATATTTTTTAACAGATGGGTACAAAAACCATAAAAATAAGAAGCATTATCTACATTGTAGGCTGGAAGAGGGTAGTATATATGAAGAAACAAAACAGGGACTGAGCAGAAGCCATAATTCTCTGCATATAATATGTATGTAGATTTGATATAGAATCTTAAACATATACAAAACAAAATTAGGCTTTTATAAGTTATTCATAAATATTAAAAGAAAAATGAAAAAAATGAACCAAATGCCACATCAAGTTTGTGGAATAATCACAAAAGGACATTATTCTTTCTATTTTTATTTTTTTGATTTTTCATGGTGACATAGGTTTACAAAATCTAATGTTTTGACTTTACACTTTAACAATAAGCCATATATATATATATATATATATATATATATATATATATATATATATATATTTACACTATGTGTTCATCTCCCATAGTTATTTTTTTTTCTATTACCACATATTTGACCTCCTTTATGCTTTCTACCTCCCCCTTCCCCACACTTCTACACTCTGGTAACCACAAGTCTACAGTCCATGCCCATGAGTCTCTGTTTGTCTTGCCCATTTGCTGCTTTTAGGTTTATATTCCACATATAAATGTGATTTTCTACTTTTTCTGTCTGGCTTATTTCGCTTAGCATACTTATCTCAAGGTCCATTCACGTTGTTGCAAATAGCAGTATTTCATCTCTTCTTATGGCTGAGTAATATTGCATTGTATATATGTGCCACAGCTGCTTTATCCAATCATCTATCATAGGACACTTTAGTTGCTTCCATGTCCTGGCCACTGTAAATAATGCTGCTATGAACATCGGTGTGCAAATATCTTTTTGGATATGGGTTTTCAAGTCTTTGGGGAATATACCCAGTAGAGGGATTGCTGGATCGTATGGCAGATCAATTCTTAGTTTTTTGAGGAACCTCCATACTGTTTTCCATAGTGGCTGTACCAATTCGCAGTCTCACCGTCAGTGTATGAGGGTTCCTTTTTCTCTGCATCCTCTCCAGCATTTGTCATTACTTGTGATTATAATCATCAACAGTGATTATAGCTAATCTAACAGGTGTGAGATGGTATCTCATTGTGGGTTTGATCTGCATTTCCCTAGTAGCTAGCAATGATGAGCGTCTACTCAAATATTTGCTGGCCATTTGTATGTCCTCTAGGGAGGAGTGTCTGTTCAGGTGTTCTGCCCATTTTTTGATTAGATGGTTTGTGTTTTTGTTGCTACTGAGTCATATGAGTTCTTTGTATATTTTGGATATTAGTCCATTATCGGAGGTGTTGCCTGCAAATATACTTCCCATTCGGAAGGCTGTCTCTTTACTTTGATGCCAATTTCTTTTGCTGAGCAGAAGCTTTATAGTTTGGTGTAATCCCATTCATTTATTTTAGCTTTTACTTCCCTTACTTTTGAGGTTGAATTCATAAAATCCTCCTTAAGTCCAAGATCTTTGAGTTTAGCTCCTATGTTTTCTTCTATGCATTTTATTTTTTCAGGTCTTATATTCAGGTCCTTAATCCATTTTGAGTTCCTTTTGGTGTGCGGTGATAGACAACACTCTAGTTTCATTCTTTTGCAGGTGGCTTTCCAGTTTTTTCAGCACCATTTATGAAGAGGCTTTCCTTTCTTCACTGCATGTTTTTGGCTTTTTTTTTCTTTTTGTAAAAAGTTATTTGCCCATATAAATATAGGTTTATTTCCAGACTCTCAATTCTTTTTGTTGCAATTGGTCCATGTGTCTGTTCTGCTGCCAATATCATGCTGTCGTGATTACAGTTGCTTTGTAGTATAATTTGATGTCGGGCAGAGTGATGCCTCCAGACTCATTCTTTTTCCTCAGGATGGCTTTGGCAATTTGGGATCTTTTGTGCTTCCATACAAATCTAATGATTTTTGGCTGTGTTTCTTTAAAAAAAGCCGATGGGATTTTGTTGGGAATTGCATTAAATCTGTATAATGCTTTAGGTAATGAGGTCATTTTAACTGTGTGATTCTTCCAATCCAGGAACACAGAATATCTTTCCATTTCTTTGTATCTTTTTCAATTTCTTTTAATGTGGTCTTACAGTTTGCATTATATAGGTCCTTCACATGTTTTGTTAAATTTATTCCTAGGTATTTTATTCTTTTTGTTGCAATTGCAAAATGAATTATTTTTTCCACTTCTTTTTCTGATGCTTCGTTATTAGAGAATAGGAACGCTATGGATTTTTAAATGTTGATTTTGTATCCAGAAACTGCTGTATTTGCTTATTGTTTCTAGTAGTGTTCTTGTGGAGTCTTTAGAGAATTCTGTATAGAGAATCATGTAATCCTCAAATAGTGAGTTTGACTTTTTCGTTTCCTATTTGGATGCTTTTTATATCTTTCTCTTGCCTGACTGTACATTTTAGGACCTCCAATGTTATATTGAATAACAGGGTGACAGAGGACAGCCTTGCCTTGCTCCTGATCTTAGAGGTATGGTTTTTAGTTTTTCACCATTAAGTATAATTAATGTCATAGATGGCCTTTATTAAGGTACTTTCCTTCTATACTCTTGTTAAGTGTTTTGATCATAAATGGATACTGTATCTTGTCAAAGGTTTTTCTGCATCTATTGATATGATCATCTGATTTTTATTTTTTAATTTGTTTATGTGGCATATCACATTAATTGATTTGCATATGTTGAGCCATCCTTGTGCCTCTGGGATGAAGCCCACTTGATCGCAGCGTATAATCTTTTTAATGTGTTGCTGTGTTCACTTTGATGGTATCTTATTTAGGATTTTGCATTTGTGATCCTGACAGATATTGGTCTGTAGTTTTCTTATTCTGTGTTATCTTTTCCAGGTTTTGGTGTCAGTGTGATATTTGCCTAATAAAATGAGTGGAGAAGTAATGCCTCCTTTTAGACTTTTTGGAAGAATTTGAGGAGAATAGGTATTAAATCTTCTTTTAATGCTTGGTAGAATTTACTGGGGAAGCCATCTGGTCCCGAACTTTTATTTTTTGGTAGGTTTTGATGATTGTTTCAATTTCCATACTGCTGACTGGTCTATTTAGATTTTCCAGTTCTTCTTGATTTAGTCAAGAAGAACTAAATCAAGGTTGTATTTTTCTAAATACTGGTCCATATCTTCTAGGTTATTAAATTTGGTCTTATATATTTTTTTAAAGTATTCTTGTATGATTCTTTGTATTTCTGTGATGTCAGTCATAATTTCCCTTTTCATCCCTAATTTTATTTGTGTTCTTTCTCTTTTTCTTAGTGAGCCTATCCAGAGGCTTTTCAATTTTATTACCCTTCTCAAAGAACTAGCTATTTGTTACATTTTATCTATGTATCTATCATCTATCTATCTATCTATCTATCTATCCATCCATCCATCATCTATCTATCTATCATCTATCCTTCATCTATCTATATCTATCATCTATGTATCTATCATCTATTTATTTATTGTTGTTTCAGTTTCCTTTATTTCTGCTCTATTTTGATGATTTCTTTCCTTCTGATGACTTTAGGCTTCATTTGTTCTTACTTTTCTAGTTTTTTAAGATGAAGCATTAGGTTGTTTATTTGAGCTCATTCTTGTTTTTTTGGTTAGGCCTGTAATGATATGAACTTTCCTCTTATGACTGCTTTTGCCATGTCCCCAAAGTTTTGATATGTCGCATTATCATTATCACTCATTTCTATGTGTCTATTGATCTCTGTTTTTATTTCTTCTCTGACCCAGTTATTCATCAGTAGCATTTTGTTTAATCTCCATGTATTGTGGTTCTTCCTGATTTCTTTTACAGTTGATTTCTAGTTTCAAAGTGTTATGATCAGAGAATATGGTTGGTATTATTTCAACCTTCTTATGTTTGTTGAGCCTCTATTTCTGTGTCCCAGTATGTGGTCAATTCTTGAGAAAGTTCCATGTGCACTAGAGAAGAATCTATAAGCAGCTGTTTTGGGATGGAAAGTACTGTATATGTCAATTATGTCCAGTTAATCTAATGTGTCATTTAAGGATGTTATTTTCTTATTTATTTTCTGTTTGGATGGTCTGTCCCTATCTGACAGTGGGATATTTAGGTCCCCTAATATAATAGTGTTTTGGTCTGTTTCTCATTTTTGTTCTGTTAGTAATTGCTTTACATGTTTCCTGATCAGAAGCATAGATATTAATAAATGTTATGTCTTCTTGGCACATGATTGCCTTTATCATTATTAAGTGCCCCTCAGTATCTTTCTTTACCTTTTTTATTTTAAAGTCTATTTTGTTTGATATTAGTATTGCTACTCCTACTTTTCTCTGAATGCCATTTGCTTGAAATATCATTTTCCTTCCTTTCACTTGGAGTCTATATTTGTCTTTGGAGCTGAGATGTGTCTCCTATAGGCAGCATATGGTTGGGTTTTGTTTTTTGATTCATTCATCAACTCTCTGCCTTTGTATTGGTGAATTCAATCCATTTACATTTAGGGTGATTATTGAACTATGAGGTCTTCTTATAATCATTTTATCTTTTTCTTTCTGGTAACTTAGTGTTTCCATTGCTTCCTTGTCCTTGTGCTTCTTTTTTCTTTATTTTAGTTGGCTTTTGTGGGTTTTCCCTCTGGTTCTTCTTGTTTTATGTTATATACAATGGTTCTGTATCTTTGGTGTATGGTTACCATTATGAATACGTAAAGAATAATTATATACATACAGTTGTCCATTCTCTTCTTTGTGTGCCTTATCTCCACTCCCCTTTGTAAATTTGGATCTTTGAATCCTCCCCTTTTCATTCATTGTTGTCTCAATTTGTTCCTATGTGTGCTGAACGTTCATTACTATCTTGCTATATAGGAATTATCTTTTTATTTAAGCTTATAATGCCCTGTCCTTAGTAAAGATTGTACTCTTCTGCTTCTATTTACCTGATAGTCACTTTACTCCTAATTATGGTTTTTGTTTGTTTGTTTGTTTTAGGTAAGCTGACCCCTTTCAGTATTTCCTATAGTACAGGCTTCACAGTGAAGAATTCCCGCATTTTTGTATGTCTGGAAAAGACTTAATTTCTCCTTCATATTTAAAGAAAAGCTTAGCTGGATACATTATTCTAGGCAGGTAGTTCTTTTCAGTTAATAGTTTAAATATTTGATTCAATATTTTTTCTGGCTTGTGAGGTTTGCACTGAGAAGTCCAAGAATAATCTAATGGGTTACCTTTATAAGTTACCATTTTTTTCTTTCTGGCTGCCTTGAGAAATCTGTCATTGATTTTTTATAATTTTAATGCAGTATGTCTTGGTGAATGCCTCTTTGGGTTGAGGTAATTGAGTGTTCTGTTGACTTCTTGAATTCCAAGTTCCAGCTCATTCCTTAGATTTGGGAAATTCTTGTACATTATTTGTCTGGAAATACTTTCTAGTCCTTGCTCCTTTTCCTTGCCTTCAGTAATGCCCATTATTCTTATGTTTCTTCTCCTGATGATACCAGCTAGTTCTTGAATTTGTCTTTCATTATTTTTCATTCTTTGGTTTCTCTCTTCTTCCTTCTGATTTATTTCTATATTTATGTCTTCAGTGTCTCTGATCTTTTTCTCCATTTGGTTGACTCTCTTTATCAAGCTTGCTATTTCATTTTTCAACTCTTTCAATGTGTTGTTCTTCATCTCCAGAAGTTCTATTTGGTTCTTTTTGAGGGTTTCAATCCCCTTGTTCTGCTCATCTAGTTGTTTTTATCAATTCCTGAAATTGTTGATTTTAGTTGTTTTGGATCTCATTGAGTTTTTTCATAAGTATCATCCTGAGTTCTCTGTCATTTAAGTCACATATTTCTATATCTTAAGCTTATTTTCTGGAGACTTTTTCATTCTGAGATACCTTGTCACCTTAGTTGTTCATGATGTTTTAATGGACTATTTCTCTGCCTGGGTATTAATGGAAGTGTAATCTGCTGTTCTTCCAGAAAGAAGATTTATAATATAAAGGTCTGTCTTTAGCCTCTTGCAAAGAGGCATTTTTCTTTTGGTTTCCAGTAGGTGTCACCTGAGTTTCTTGGATCCCTGCTTTATATTAAGTTTTTTTTAACACTTTTTAAATTTTTTTGTAGATATTTAATTATGCTCACTACCCTCAATTTCAGTCCCTGTCAGTGTCAGAGACAGTCTCGGCAGTGTTTTCCCAGATTCCCCTGGCGCTCCATGGTGATTGGTGTCAATGGTATTGGGTAGCACCCTCTGGGTTGGGGATTAGGGGCTGTGGTTCAGCCTTGGTTTTGCAACCTGAGCCAGCTAAAATCAACTGTTGTTCCTCTGTGGTCATGTCCTGCTTCTCTGCTTTTTGCCCTGAAAACTGGGCCCAGCAGCTTTCCCAGACAGGGCTGCTCGGGTAACTCGCTGCAGGAACTCGCTGCTCCTTCTCCCCTCCCGCTTTTCCTGCAGGGAGCTCCAGCAGCTGCAAGTGGTAGCTTTGTTATTTTTCCTAGTCCACCACCCAAAACCTAGGGTTCTGACCTATGGTAACTTTTATGCACAGTTCCCATGCTCAGATGTGCTGGTGTGCAGTTTGGGTGTTTTTTGTTGAGCTTTAGATGTTCAATTTATTGGTTTATCCAGGGGAGAGATCTGGGGACATCTCTTCTCAATGTTTCCTCTCCAGATTGATAGTGTCTTTTAAGAGCAGAAGTGCTTAATTTTCATGAATACTAATTTATCATTTTTTTTTCTTTTATGGATCATGCTTTTGGTGTTGTAACCAAAAATTCCTTGCCAAACTCTAAGTCATAAAGTTTTACTCTTAGCAATTTTGTAGTTTTAGATTTTGTATTTGAGTCTATGATGTATTTAGAGTTGTTTTATAGAAAAGGTATATATCAAAGTGTTTTTTGTTGTATTTGTGCACAGAACTGTTATTAATTGTTTGGTAGAATTCAACAATGAGTAATCTGGTCCTGGAGATGCCTTTAGGAAAAGTTTTTAACTATAAATTCAATTTCATTATATTGATATAGGGATATTAAGATAATTTATTACTTCTAAATGAAATTTGGTAGTTTGTATCCTTCAAGGAATTTGCTTATTTCCTTTAAGTTGTCACATTTATGCACATAAAGTTCTTATACTTTAAATATCTGTAGAATCAATAGTTTTGCCAGCTCTGTCATACCTGATATTGAAAATTTATGTCTTCTTTCTTTCTTTCTGATTAGTCTGGCTATGGGTTAGTCAGTTTTATACACACACACACACACATATATATATATATATATAATATATATATGTGTGTGTGTGTGTGCGTGTGTGTGTGTGTATAAAACTGACTAACCTATAGCCAGACTAATATATATATATATATATATATATATATATATATATACCGTCTTTTATTTATGCTGCCTGTTTTTTCTGATTTTATTTCATTTGTTTCTATTTTAATGCTTCTTATTTCTTTTTTTTTTTTTGTATCTTACTCTTCCCTTCATATTTTAAGCTTACTTTGAGCTTCATTTACTCTTCTTATTCTCATTTTTAATGTGGAAGCACAGATCATTGATTTGAGATATATTTTTTCTAACATAGGCATTTAAGTTTATAAATTTCTCTGTAAGTTCTATTTCTTTTGTATTTAACAAATTTTAATATCTGTTTTTTCATTTTTATTATACTCAAAGTGATTTTTAATTTTATCTTTGATTTCTTTTCAACTCATGTGTTATTGAGAGCAAGGTATTATATTTCCAAATATTTAAAACTTTTCTGAAAAGCTATTTATTATTGATTTCTCTAAGGTCACATTCTAAAGATTTCCAGAACTGTCATCCTTTGAAGCTCTCTCATCTCTAGTACTCTTTTCTATATACTCTATTCATTCACTTTGGCTTCCATATACCTTCAATTATTTCTCTTCTACTCAGGCAGAGAGTAGATTTTTCTCACATTCCCACTCCCTGCACCACTTCTTTATAACTTTCTTTAGGTAGTAAAATAGAGAAACAAATTTTGTTTGGTTTCTGTCTCCTTGGACTCATTGTCCTTCATTGTCTCTGTCACATGTCTTGAGAGTCATTTTTTAAAAGTGTTTTAAATCTAATTTTTAAATTGTTTAATTTGGCTGGGTAAATTCATTCTGTATTACTCCATCTTGACCAGAAGTGGAAGTACTTCTCTTTGCATATCTTTCAAAGTCATCTCAATCAGGCTTTCATCCATATCACTTTGGTAATGTCTATCCGAGTCACTAATATTGGCCACCTTCATACTGGTAAGTCTAATGGTTAAATTTTCTAGACTTGACAATCTGTCTTGAATATTTAGAATATATCTCAAGCATAAGTTGTTCAGAACTGGTCCCTTGTTATTTTTCCCTTCTACTCCTCTTTACCCACTGTTTTCCATCATATCTTTGTAGATATTACATTTAGATGTTGATCCATTTTGAATTAGCTTTGATATGGTGTAAGGTAAGAGTTCAACTTCATTCATTTGCATCCTATGCCTTATTTTTATTCATAGGAAAAATTTTTAACATTCTGTTGGGCAATGTACCTTTTATTTTCCATCTATCATTAGAAATTTAACACTATAAAGATGGAATTTTTGTTTTGTTTTGTGTTTACTGCTGAAGTTCTCACATGTAAAAATGCTTTTGGTCATGTAGTAGGTGCTCATTAAATATTTATTAAATATTTGTTAATACCAAATGCTTTATGAAATACGTACCTATGGATTATAAAACTAATGTATAACTTTTGCTGTTAAATCAGATTGGCCTCAATTAGAAAAGGAAAACCATACAATAATTTGAACAGGCAATGTATACTATAAAGAATTATTAACTATAATAGGGGATTGGATTAATTATATACTGAGTAGTAAGAAGTAAAGAGAACTCTAAACAATACATAAATATCAGATGTAAGAAACAATCTCTTAAGTCTAGGGCTGAGATAATGCACCTATGGAGGATGTGTCTAGGGATGTGATCTAGACTCTCTTGGATCAGGTAATGCTTTGGTTCACTGAGCAGCAGAGAAGCCTCCAAAGTACCCTACTGGCTGAACTTGCCAGAAATCTGCCCTTGGTTTTGCTGGGGAAAGCTGTTCACAGAGGTACTTTAATCAGGAGACTCTGCTCCAAATTTCCTCAGGGTGATGCATTGAGGAGCTGCTGGCTGCTGAGTGCTGCTAGTCACTAGGCACTGTAGGTCTTGAACATTGGAGAAGCTGTGAGAACTGTAGGAACCTGGTCTTTAATTAAGGAACATTTGCTGTGGGATCCTGCTAATTGAGCACATTAGAGTCAAGAAGCAAACATCTCTTTTTCTCTGATGTCTTTCCAAAATCACTGCTACTTGGTAAAGGGGAAAATAATATTCAAAAGACTCACATCCATTTTCACAAAGTCTAACAGGTTAAGTTTTGAATCAAGAGGTAATAAATTGTTAAGTGGCATATCTTCTGTGAAAATTGATAAAGATAGAGGTTTCGTGCTTTTATGGTTTTGTGAGTTTGTTTTACAGATTATATTGTTAAAGAGTCAGTCAAATTAACCATCTAATATTGGGAAGGAAATGCTTGAAAGGGAAACAACAGAGAACATTCTTTAGCTATATGGCTATGTTGATCTAGAGAGTGAATTTGTTCAGTGAGGGCACCTAAAAGAGATTAATGAGTTTCTACTTAAAATTTTGACTTTTCAAATATCTTACTTTGACCTGTTTTGCCTGATTGACCAAATAATCATACAGATAATTGAGTTTTGACATAAGTTTCTGAATATGTAGGTTTTGTTCTTTAAGTTATGTGTTAAGTCTTGAGATTTTTTCCTTCAGTGTTGTCTTTTACATATAAAAGAACATACTATATATATATATATATATGCTTTTTTTCCTTCTTTTTTTTACATAAGCTTTTCTTAAAATTAATGAACTTAATATTTTAGAACCAATATTTTGGTTCACAGTAAAACTGAATGGAAAGTACAGAGTTCCCACATAGCCCCTACCTATACCCATACACAGCAATATAATTCTAGTATAGAAAGAAATAAAGAATAAAATAAAATTCATAAAATTAAAGTTAAATATAATCCTCAAGACATTATAACACTTGCCAAAATATTAAAATAATATTAACTAGCAACTAGCAACTTTTATATAAGCATAAAAATGCAATTCTAATATGCTAGGGTTGAGATAGAGGTTATAAAGTGGGGCTGGCAGTATAGCAAAATGATGAAAAGCCAGGATTTGGTGTCAGAATGATTTGAAGTTCTATCTGTGTATTTCTAATTTTGAACAATGCACCCTTAAGTAAGTTATTTATATGCTTGTTGCATCAGTTATGCCTGCTTTTGTCTATATTAATGGAAATAGTAATACTATTATATTGCACAGATACATTATAAAAAAACAGTATAACTAAAGATCTTAGCACAGTAACTGACATAATCATGCAGAAGCATTTAATGGTAATATTATTGTTGTTACAGACACTAAACTAATGTAGTCTATCCTACATTACACTAGCAGTGGTTAAAAATATTTCTCAGTGTCACATGCTGCTAAAACAGCTGAAAATACTAAAATTGGAGGTGTGAAAATGTCAGGAAATTGGATTTCTGAACAAGTTTCATGAAAGGGAAAACCCTAGTCTGAAACATATAGTCACAATGCCCTTAGGCTAATTTGATTCTCTTGCATTTATTCCCAAGACTAAAAGAGGGCAGGCAAATCATCACAAACATTACATGCCTAACAGCCATAGGCCAAGCCCCAGTCAATCATGTTCAGTAACCATCATTCCCTCCAGTTGGATGGTAAGCAGAAGACACTGGGCATGAGAGATGAGTTTGGAAGAATACAGGAGCCAGTTGATAGAAGGCCTTGGTCTTGATACATGTGCATAGAAAGATTCCATTTCCTAACCAGATGTATGTTGCATATGGAAACGGTTATGTCTCTCTAAGAGAGGTTCATGTTTAACACTCTATCCTGTGACTTTAAGAATAATTTTTTTCAATATGAATTTAGAGATACAGTGTTTCTGCAATCAGTATAGAATATCTCACCATTTTAGACATTCTTAATAAAGACTCTAAAGTACTGACCTTTTTTGGTTCTACATTTATTTGAATCATCACACAGGTAAAAATAAAAGACTGGATAGCAGTATCGACAAAACTTTTAGCATTTATTAACCCAAGAAATTCTAAAGAGTATCATATTTCTGGCCACATTTCAGAATTTTAATTCTATACCAGAAAATCAGGTGCAAATGGAACACTAGGAATATAACAACAAATGTAGGGTTTAAGAATCCAGTCAATGATATTTAAATAACAGTAATACTCAAGAATTAAATATTTCCAAGATCATATCTATAATAGAAGAAATCAAACTTTTTTCATCTTCTATCTACAATACATAGTTATATTTAAACAGTTGTCAGATGCCCTTTAATTTCTCAAAATTTAGAACACAAATAAGTAATATTTGTATGATCATAATTATAATTTCCAAGCAGATGCTTTGCCGTTATTTTCAAAGGATGATGATTTCAGTAGACAGAGAATAGGTTAGTGGAATAGAAGTGTAGCAACAGTACATCTGGTGGCTCATCTTTCCTGGAGACTTTACACTTGTCCTTAGTACTCATCTGTCAGATTCAGATTTATTGCAAGTAGGATTCCAGCTGAAAGCAGGTGCTGTTTTTCATATTCTTATGTAATGTCTTATGTCTTTGGGAAGAAAGATAATATAACATGCCATTTGTTTGAAATGTATGCAGGACATGTTTCTGAGAGCTGTGCAGCTCTTTGTACTGGCTGCCTATTCCTATGGCACCTTATCTTCAGGGAACACACTTAATACTTACTCTTACTTCATTTCCCCCACCATGTTTATTGGGGTATAATTGACAAACAAAATTGCATATAGTTAAAGTGTACAACATGATGATTTAATATACTTGTTTTCATTTTTAAAAAATACCTTGTTAGCCAGTTTGATTTCAGCCAACTTTTAGGCTAGTCTAAATTATTTTCTTAACTATGTAATTCTGAGATTTTGAAGACTACATTTTAAGTAGATTTTTAGTTTAACTGATTAATTTCTCAGTAAGCTTGTTATACCGTTCTGCTATTATTTTGTAAATTCCATGAGAACATAGATCTAGACTTGGCATTCAGTACCATTTATAACAAATACTGTATTTATGAATTGATTAAATATCTTTATTAACCTCATTATTGAGATTTGTGAATTCTGCATTAGTACATAATCTACATTCAGATCATATTTAAGTATATAATATATAACATAGATATAGGCCTGGAGATGTAATTGTGACATACTTTCTTGCACTCTATTTCCCATTAAAAACAATGTCACACAATTTTTTAAAATCTCTATAAACTCGTTAGCAAATTTCTTTTTATAGTTGTGATTTGAAATTATGATTTAGAAAGTTCAGTTATAATATTTCTTTCATATTTTATAGAAAAATGGAAAATATCTTTTTTTGTGAATGTAGTACTGTCAACATGTGATATAAGATTATGTTTTGTTGCTAATTTAATTTCCAATTAGCAGAATTCTTTCCAGAATTTTGTGTTTTTTTCTCATCCATGATTGTAAGAGATCACGTTTTGTGAAAGATTCTGAACTAATACAACTGAAATTGTTTTTCACTGCTATTAGGAAATGCAGAGATACTCTTAAAAGAAATCAAGCAAGTGCTTTTCTTTTAATACTACTGGATGTTAATTTTTCTTTATTCATTTTTCAATTAATCTTATTGCATCCATCAGATATTTTATGCAGTTTCTATTTATACCAAAATATTAAAGGAAATCTCAAATTCAGTATAGCTAGCTGATCAGTTAAGTTTGTTAACATTTTCCAAACTTGTTAAAAAAAAACCTTGGCTAACAACTCAAAAAGTTGAACTTTCTCCATGCTGTTTGATGACAAGGGGGAGGCGATTAAATTTGATTATGTTTTAGGTCTCTGTCAGCTCTAAAATGTTCATGGTAATCTGTTTTTTTGTCAATTCTCTTTAATATGCTAAATACAATTTTTAAGAAAAGTAATCTTTTAAGATATTTGGTTATGGGGAAAGAATTTTAACAAGTAAAGAATTGTTAAGCTATGTGCTAATAAAAAAAAGAGATAGACAATAAGCTCTTACTGTCTTAAAATCTATTTATTAATCACTGTAGCAAAAAAATAATAATTCCGAATGATCAAAAAAAAAATTAAACCACGGCTCCTCTTGCTGTACCTAACAAGTAGTGCTCAAAAATCTACTTTAATAAACAAGAGTAAAGGAGTAATAGTTTCATATTTTGCTACGCACTTCCATTTTTTTTCCTTTTAAATGAAACCACTCTACTTAAGGTATCCATCTGTTAGAGTAGAAATAAGAACTTGATAAAATAAAAAATAACAAAGTGTGATTTTCATATTCAAATCTGGATTATAAATAAGACTGTACAAGAGAGTTTCAAGCTAGTGTATCATCTAAAGAAATTTCTCCCCTAATTTTTTCATCTATCTGTACTTAAAGAGACTTCTGTCTATCATTAAGTTATCTGATTGAAAGAGGTTTTGATACAAGGCAATAGGCTGATCGGTGACATTGTAAAAAGGAAAACTAGAGGAGTCAAAGGCCTGAGAGCAAAGTGATCAGATATATGCTCCATCTAAAGTGGAAGAATAGAAGTAGACAAATGTTGGTGATGCAAAAGATAGAGTCAAAAACTTGTGCACCGGCTCAATCTTAAGAACTCCAAAAAGATAAAATCTCAGAGCCAGCCCCTGTATCAACCTGGGTGTGAGGTTACCAAATTAATGCTGTATTGTTCATGGCAGAGGGTGACCTTGAAATTTGGCAGTCCCCTGCCTCCTTTAGTTTCATAGGTTTTAAACAAGAAGTAGACATTTTGACTAAGAAAATTCCAAGTGAGGATGGGATGGTGGTGGTGAGGTAGCTCTGTGCCTGCAGCCGCGAAGTCAACCATGTGGGTTGGGACAGATGAAAGTCACAGACAGATCCCAGGAGTCTATAGCATTAGCAACAGCTGGATTCTGAAGAAGACTACCTGGCTTGCTTTAGCAAAGAACATAACTAGATAAGAGTTACAGCAGCTACAGATTCAGTTGCAAGGAGAAACTCAGGTGAACCAGGAAAAGCAGGAGATTGGGAGGTAGAGGATGAATAAATGTCTTTCATCCCTACTTCCACCCTCCATTTAGGGGAGGCAAACAGGGTGTCAAGGAAGCTTTGTAAGAGACTGAACAACTGAATGTTTATTTAGGCTAAATTTAAAATGTAAGATTTAAAGTCCCCTTCTCTCGCCCACAATAGATTATGGACAGGAAATTTTGAAGATGAGCAAATCAACCACATATAATAAATATTTTTATCTTTGAATTATTTTTTGAAGTTTATACAAGTGCTTCACAGGATACA
Organism: Cynopterus sphinx; assembly: GCA_030015415.1. Taxonomy (NCBI): domain Eukaryota; kingdom Metazoa; phylum Chordata; class Mammalia; order Chiroptera; family Pteropodidae; genus Cynopterus; species Cynopterus sphinx. Next base: position 74,806,821 of record CM057380.1, on the reverse strand, counting down.
ATTAAAATAGAGGTTTTATTCAAAGACATGTTCTTGTAGTTTAGACAAATTTGCCACAAATGTTATCTGAATATGCCCTCAGATACTGCTTTACTATTTTCAAGAAAACTATTTTCTTGGTACAACCAGGCTGTAGAATTTTAAATCATTCTTATTCTTAGCAAGGCCCAAATATATGTTTTACATTCACAAGATTTTCATAAAAGCCTTACTACTTGTCTATTTACATGCACAGCTACTCTCACTGCTATCTTTTTGAGATGCATCTGCATATGTACACTCATTGTGATGTCAGAAGTTCAGAGCAGATTTTTCTCTGAATGGATATTGCAACCTGGCTCTCAACTATATTCCTTTTTTGAACACTATACAGGGACATGTTTTACCCCACTACACATATACATTCACACGTAGTCACACATAATTTATTCTTAAATTTGTAAATTATTTTACACCATAATTATATTTTAGAGATAAATTATGGGAACATTATAAGAAAAAACATCATGTAATTTTAAAACTCTAAGAAGGCTAATCCATAAATATTGTATTTTACCAAAAAGTTATGTAAATAATTTTAATTGAAAATATCCAATTTTCTATGTAACAGATTATTTTTCAAAAAATTATAAAATAAAAATGCAGAGAGGAGTTATGAAACTCCTCTCTTACATATGTATATATTATATGTATATATAATATACATTTTTTCTTATTTTAAATGACATTAACACAATTACTTATTTAATTTATCCACAGCATGCACACGCGCACGCACACACATACACACACACTATTTCAGAATAAAACTAACATTACTATTATAAAAAATAAACTATAAGGAAGAGTGTTTTTGAAGTTCTTTTTCTTTCTAGGATATATTTACAGTCAAATTTTTGTAATTTGTCATTTGTAATTTCTGTAATTTGTAAAGTAATTTTGTCTCTTAGAAACTTGACTGAGTGAGAGACATCCCCTATCTCTCCCCTAGAAACAACAGTAAACTGAATATCTAAAACTCAACAAAAACACCCAAACTGCACACCATAACATTGAGTATGGGACCTGTGCATAAGAGCTGCCACAGGTCATAATCCCAGGTGTCGGGCAGTGGACTGGGAAAAATAAAGTAGCTGCCTCTTGCAGGGGTCAGAGCTCCTTGTAGGAGGAGGAGGAGTGGAGAGAAGCAGTGACTTCCTTGAACAGCCTGGCCTGGGAGTGTTGTGAGTTCCATGAAGCTGGTGGTAAGGCCTGAAGGCAGAAGGCAGAGAAGTGGGACGGAAGAAAAACAACAGTTGACTTTTCCTGGCCATGGTTGCAAAACTGAGGCTGAGCAACAGACTCCTACCCACAAACCAGAGGGCCTCTTCTTACCATACCCTCTGAGATTGATCACCGGGGAACCCCAGGGGAATCTAAGCAAATGCTGTGGAGACTATTACTGACACTGACAGGGAATGAAACTGAGGGTAGCGAGCATGATTAAATATCTATCAGAAAATAAAAAATCACTTTTAAAGCTTTATATAAAGCAGGGACCCAAGAGGCTAAGATACTACCTACTAGCAACCAAAAGAAAAGCACCTTTTATGCAGCAGGTTAAGACAAATCTTTATATAATAAATTTTCTTTCATTAATGCTCAGGCGAAAATAATACTCCATTAAACACCATGAATAACTAAGGTGACAAGGCATCTCACAAAGAAAGAGAAAAATTTCTAGAGAAAAAGCTTACAGACATAGAAATATGCAACTTAATTGACAGAGTTCATTTAATTTGGAAAAAAATTCCAAAATGAGTCATATCAACAATATCAGAAATTGTAGACATTGCAATTTCGACATTGCAGAAATACAAAGGATCATACAAGAATACTTTAAAAAAATATATAATACCAAATTTAATAACCTAGAAGATATGGACCAGTATTTAGAAAAATACAACCTTCCTAGACTAAATCAAAAAAAACTGGAAAATCTAAATAGACCGGTCAGCAGTATGGAAATTGAAACAATCATCAAAACCTACCAAAAAATAAAAGTTCGGGACCAGATGGCTTCCCCAGTAAATTCTACCAAGCATTAAAAGAAGATTTAATACCTATTCTCCTCAAATTCTTCCAAAAAGTCAAAAAGGAGGCATTACTTCTCCACTCATTTTATTAGGCAAATATCACACTGACACCAAAACCTGGAAAAGATAACACAGAATAAGAAAACTACAGACCAATATCTGTCAGGATCACAAATGCAAAATCCTAAATAAGATACCATCAAAGTGAACACAGCAACACATTAAAAAGATTATACGCTGCGATCAAGTGGGCTTCATCCCAGAGGCACAAGGATGGCTCAACATATGCAAATCAATTAATGTGATATGCCACATAAACAAATTAAAAAATAAAAATCAGATGATCATACCAATAGATACAGAAAAACCTTTGACAAGATACAGCATCCATTTATGATCAAAACACTTAACAAGAGTATAGAAGGAAAGTACCTTAATAAAGGCCATCTATGACATTAATTATACTTAATGGTGAAAAACTAAAAACCATACCTCTAAGATCAGGAGCAAGGCAAGGCTGTCCTCTGTCACCCTGTTATTCAATATAACATTGGAGGTCCTAAAATGTACAGTCAGGCAAGAGAAAGATATAAAAAGCATCCAAATAGGAAACGAAAAAGTCAAACTCACTATTTGAGGATTACATGATTCTCTATACAGAATTCTCTAAAGACTCCACAAGAACACTACTAGAAACAATAAGCAAATACAGCAGTTTCTGGATACAAAATCAACATTTAAAAATCCATAGCGTTCCTATTCTCTAATAACGAAGCATCAGAAAAAGAAGTGGAAAAAATAATTCATTTTGCAATTGCAACAAAAAGAATAAAATACCTAGGAATAAATTTAACAAAACATGTGAAGGACCTATATAATGCAAACTGTAAGACCACATTAAAAGAAATTGAAAAAGATACAAAGAAATGGAAAGATATTCTGTGTTCCTGGATTGGAAGAATCACACAGTTAAAATGACCTCATTACCTAAAGCATTATACAGATTTAATGCAATTCCCAACAAAATCCCATCGGCTTTTTTTAAAGAAACACAGCCAAAAATCATTAGATTTGTATGGAAGCACAAAAGATCCCAAATTGCCAAAGCCATCCTGAGAAAAAGAATGAGTCTGGAGGCATCACTCTGCCCGACATCAAATTATACTACAAAGCAACTGTAATCACGACAGCATGGTACTGGCAGCAGAACAGACACATGGACCAATTGCAACAAAAAGAATTGAGAGTCTGGAAATAAACCCATATTTATATGGGCAAATAACTTTTTACAAAAAGAAAAAAAAAAGCCAAAAACATGCAGTGAAGAAAGGAAAGCCTCTTCATAAACGGTGCTGAAAAAACTGGAAAGCCACCTGCAAAAGGATGAAACTAGAGTGTTTGTTGTCTATCACCGCAAACCAAAATTAACTCAAAATGGATTAAGGACCTGAATATGAGACCTGAAAAAATAAAATGCATAGAAGAAAACATAGGAGCTAAACTCAAAGATCTTGGACTTAAGGAGGATTTTATGAATTCAACCTCAAAAGTAAGGGAAGTAAAAGCTAAAATAAATGAATGGGATTACACCAAACTATAAAGCTTCTGCTCAGCAAAAGAAATTGGCATCAAAGTAAAGAGACAACCTTCCGAATGGGAAGCATATTTGCAGGCAACACCTCCGATAATGGACTAATATCCAAAATATACAAAGAACTCATATGACTCAGTAGCAACAAAAACACAAACCATCTAATCAAAAAATGGGCAGAACACCTGAACAGACACTCCTCCCTAGAGGACATACAAATGGCCAGCAAATATTTGAGTAGACGCTCATCATTGCTAGCTACTAGGGAAATGCAGATCAAACCCACAATGTGATATCATCTCACACCTGTTAGATTAGCTGTGATCAACAGGAGAAGTAGTGAGAAATGTTGGAGAGGATGCAGAGAAAAAGGAACCCTCATACACTGACGGTGAGACTGCAAATTGGTACAGCCACTATGGAAAACAGTATGGAGGTTCCTCAAAAAACTAAGAATTGATCTACCATACGATCCAGCAATCCCTCTACTGGGTATTTACCCCAGTGACTTGAAAACCCATATCCAAAAAGATATTTGCACACCGTTGTTCATAGCAGCATTATTCACAGTGGCCAGGACGTGGAAGCAACCGAAGTGTCCTACAATAGATGATTGGCTAAAGAAGCTGTGGCACATATATACAATGCAATATTACTCAGCCATAAGAAGAGATGAAATACTGCCATTCGCAACAACATGGATGGACCTTGAAATAATCATACTAAGCGAAATTAGCCAGACAGAAAAAGTAGAAAATCACATGATATCACTTATATGTGGGATATAAACCTAAAAGCAGCAAATGAGCATGACAAACAAACAGAGATTCACAGACATGGATTATAGGCTAGTGATTACCAGAGGACTGTAGACTAGTGGTTACTAGTGGGGTAGGGGAGGCGGGGAGAGGTAGATAGTGTAAAGGGGGTCAAATATAGGGTTTAGGGTGAGGGTGAAGTGGAGAAAGGGGATTGAATATATGGTAGTTGAAGGAAACTGGACTTTGGGTAGTAAACAGACAATAGAATTTACAGATGTCAAATGATAATGTACACCTGAAATAATATATTGTATTAACCAGTTACCCCAATAAACTTAATTTAAAAAATTAAAAATAAGAGAAAATCAAATTTTATAAAAGCATTATCAAGAGAATGAAAAGACAAACTACATGCTGGGAAAATATATTTGCTAAGCAATATGTAGTGAAAAGAATTTGTTTCCAGAATATATGAACTCTCAGAAATCAAAAATAAAAAAATAAACAACACATTTTCAAAACTGACAAAATATTTAAACACACATTTCACTGAAGAAGATATGTGGATAGCAAATAAGCACATAAAAATGCTCAACATCATTAATCGTTAAGAAAGTGTATATTAAAGCTACAATGAAATACTGATCCATATTTACTTAGAATGTTCAAAATTATAAACACTGAACAAATCAAGTCTTTATGAGGATGAGTAGCAACTAGAATTCTCAAAAACTATGGGTGGAAATGTAAAACAGCACAATTACTTTGGAAAACCATTTGGTATCTTCTTAAAAAGTTAAATATATACCAATCATATGAACTATCCATTCCACTTATTTACCCAAGATTCATGAAAGCATATGTCCATACAAAGACTTATACAGAAATGTTTATAGCAACTTTATTTGTAATAGCTGAATTTAGAATCAATTCAAGTGTATACCAGGAGAATCAATAAACAAATTGTGGTGTATCTAAACAATAGAATACTATTCATCAATAAAAATCAATGAATTATCAATACACCTAACAACATGGATGAACATAAAAAAAAAGAACAAAACATTGTAAAAAGAGGGATTTAGCCAGTTCAAATAAAAACCTTTTAAGAATTTAGTTGATATAATTGGATAAATGGGGAAGTTCGTAGAAAGAGAAGTGAAGGTCAGTAAATTTTATTTTTAAGATAGTGGTGGTTGGGAATCCTACACGGATACATGAGATTGTGAGAGCATCTGCAGTGCAAAATGATGTTAATGCAGAAGAATAGAGAGTGGAATTTCTGAAGCAAGGAAAACAAATGACATTAAGAAAGACCAAGGATTTATCTATCACAAATGCAGATTAGACAGAGCATACAGGAATAGATACTAAGAGGTAGAAATGGTAGTTGGAGATTTTGAAAATTTTGGATGTTCTCTCTCTCTCTCTTTCACACACACACACACACAATGGTCATTATCAGAGTATGGAATGAGAAGAGAAAGAAGACAGGTGTTAGATTTTGAAAAGAGAAGTATGTAATGGGAGAGTGGATGGACTAAATATAATAACTAAGAAAAATGGGTTTCAAACAGTTTAAAGGCTTACAAGGGCACTGTGCTGAAACTCAAGCTTTCTGATTACATTGTATTTTCCCTTTCAGAATAGTCACTACATTGAAAGAACCGAAACTAGAGTCTGCGTCTTCTGACTCTTAGCAGTCTTTAACTATGACACACACCTTTATATGCAAAGGACTATGTGGAACATTTGGTTTCTCAAAATCAATCATTCTTGATTTAACATAAATATTTAAATTACTAGTTTTCTTTCTATTTGAGTGGGCCTGCTTTATAATACGCGTGTATGCTCTCTTGCTCTTTCTCCCTCCCTCCCTCCCTTCTCTTTCTGTCCTTCAGCTAATATCTTTCCTGTTATGTTTATTTCCATCTAATATATTCTGTTATTTCAATTTTAAATTGTAAGCAATGGATGTGAATGGTGATAGACATACAGACTCTTTTTCAAAATCTCTAGAAATGCATTTTAAAATCTCTGGAGTGAATGTTTTGGTTTACCATACTAAAATCATAATATTAGTTATACATGTCTCACAGGGTGAAAATAATTTAGAAAATGTTGACATGGAATTTGCATATAGACAGTTTTTGGATACTAAATATATTTAATTATACTTCATGAATATATCCCTACTTCACTTTACTTATGGCAAGAAATAATTATTCCTGCACTTATTAAACACAAAAATATTAGTTTTATTACTACAAATAGTAAAAAAATATATTTAAATATAGTTATAAATACATTAGATAAAAAGTAAAATAAAATTTTGACAAAACTGCCTAGCTGTATCTTGATATAGATGTTTCTAATATATGAGCACTATAAACTCAGAGAACATTGATGCCTCTATTAACCATTAAGGCAAATACCAAAAAAGTTTCATAGTAATAACCTGTAAAGAAAAGAAATACATAAGAGTGCCACATTATGGCTTTTTTTCCTCCATAAAACCATTTGTATTTAAGTAATAAGTATGTTATTCATAAAGAGGAACTTACAACACTCCAATCTGCATATATGAGAAAAAAGTTAATAGGTAAACTATAGTTAAATCAGGAAATGTTATGGAGCCATTTGACTTCTAAAAGGTGAGAAATATATGCAAAATATACTACCTCCTGATATTATTAATTTTGTTTTAAATCCAATGAGGGTTCATAGTCCCATTAGAATCTACCTCAGACAGTGAAACGTAGGATTTACACTTTCTCAAATATTTCATTTCTGAAGAGGTATCAGGAATCACAAGTATTGCACGCATTACATACAATTCAACTTCCTGAAAGAAACTTACAATATCTTTGCCAGTCTATCCATTTGGACACATTATTCGTATAAAAAATATTAATCATTTTTCTTATTTGGGAATACTATCCTTTTTTCCAATGTTCCTCTGACTTCTTTTCCCCTTGCATTGGCCACCTTAAAATAAATCTAAAAGAATGAGATGTAATTCTTCCTGGGACAATGAGTTTACAATATACACATGTAACCACCCACAAGAAGAAATATGATGTCTGCAACTTAGCAACAAGCCAGAGATGATAAAAAATCATTAATTCTGTCAACATAAATGCTACTAGAAAAAGGAAAATTGGATCTATGCCTGGTGTCACATTTTCTCTGACAGGAAATTAGAGCTGACAAATCTCAGCATTTACAGACCAACATCAAAATTGTAGTCTAAAGCACACAATAAATGACAGAATGTTTCTTAATTAAACTGAACTTTTGTTAGGCCACAATGAATAGTTTCTTTCTGGCCAATAAAGTGATCCACTGTTTCCCAAAGGGATCCTTAAAATATATAGTACAAAATAAAGGCCATAATGTTAGCAAAAATCAAGCTGACGAACCCACACTAATTATCTTTGGTGTTACAACACTGCTAATGGAGCTGCAGTCTGACAGATAATAGAGGTGAACTCATTAGCTGTGCCTTGAACTGATGTTTGTAAGGGGAGCATTTATTGTCCGCTAGTCCTTTCATAGCTCAAAATTTACAACATATTAAACAGAAATCTAACTTGGTTTGTGAGCATTTTTTGAACCTCTTGGTTCAAATGACATCTTTGGAGGGGGTGGGGAACAAATATAAATAAATTGAAGAATATATGAGACTTTAAAAGCAAAAATCAGATAACTGATGAAATAACTATATTTAAAATGTATCACTTTTGAGAAAGAACTTAAAAGTATATCCAAAGTCAGCCTTAAAAATCTTCCCATTTATTTATGAATATAAATAGACAAAAAGTTTATATGTAGGGATATATTTTAGCTTTTTCTATAGTTTAACAATTATCAGTGAAATTCAACCTTATTTTAGTAACAATAAAGAAAATTATTTCTATTGTTTTATATGTAAAAGTGTGACTAATGTGTTCAGAAAATGACAAGAAAATAATCAGTGTTACCAGGTTTTTGATGGTTACTTTTAGTTTAGTTTGCTTGCTTATTTGTGTGTAAGGACATAATTGTACTAATTCAGAACATATCTTTTTAATTCTTCTTTGGCAATATCTATTTCAGTTCCCTCCTGCCTTAGCTCTGCCCATCCTATGTAGGCACACATATATACGATCAATCTGTGTAAATGTCCTCCAAGAAGCCTCATCACCTTTGAATAGTCACCATTTGCCATAACTGTGTAATGACACTCTAATGTTTCATTTCACAAACATGTAATGTATAATGCTCTCTCCACTTTCCTGTAGTACTTCCCTGTAAAAATTTTCCTGTAGTGTTTTCCTGAAAGATTTTTATTTTCACGTTATTCAAATTACAGTTTTAACTAAATGATTAAATCAAGTTATAAATTTTCCCTATCTGAAATTGCATTTCAATGCCCATTTTCCATAATAAAATTTTGTTAGAAATTTAATTTTAAAGACCCTAATGTGACTTGTAAAAAAGAAACACATTTGTAAACATTGCCTTAAGCATGGTATTTCTTCAGTTTCTATGTATTTCTCACAAAGGAAATAAACATGTTTTTTTAACAAATAATATGATTCGTACTATATGGATATTAAAAGAAATTAACTGTAATAGTAAAATGTGCTATCCTTCCTTAAAATCATTATTAAATCATATAATTTTCCAGCCCCTTGGCTGTTTAATACCTAAGACAAATGCTAACATGCATCCACATCAATAAACAAAACAAAAACAAATATTACAAATATATAACTTTATATAAAAGATAATGAAGAAATTTAATAGCTTTGTTTCAGAACATTATAGGTCTATGTTTATATGAATTTTGAGTTCTTGTATATGTTGTATCTATGTATGTATATACAATTGAATTAAGAATTTTATAGATGGGTAGGTATAAATTTGAAATCATAGAGTAAAATTAGTATATCTGAAGTTACATATCCTCTCCCTTGCTGGTTAGTAAAATTCTGGTAATCTTAAAATTAGTGTAGAGTTTTAGGATGAAAATCTAGAAGAATTATGACCTTGGAAGAGTACATTATCTTACCCATCCTACTCTTATTATTCTACACCTAGTGAGAGCAGCTGAATAAATCAAGGCCTATACCAGAACCAACAGTCCCCTGAAGTGATCTGAGAAGAACAGCTTGTCTTTTTTGCATTGCCTGAGAGGATGTGTCCACCTATTAATAAATTTAAGAGGTCTTAATACTGTCTTCTTTCACACAGATTATCAAAAAGAAATTTTAATTGATTAATTTCTCCTGTAAATGAATTGCATTATTATAGATTACACGGCTTTTTAAAATTTTTCTTCTATTGCATTTCAAACTCCTTAGGTGGCCTCTTATGGCCAGAGAAATTAGAAGTAGACATTATAAATAAACTTTGAGGAATACTGATGGTCATATAACACACACATAGAGACATATGTACATGCATAGCCTTTCCTCCAGCTTATTCGCCCCCTCCCACCGCCACAAAAGTACATGTAGGGTATCTCTGTCATAGTTTACATCTAACCACATTAGTAAAAATGAAACAAAACAAACAACGGCAGTAATATTTTCTAAAATAAAACTAAAACAAAATAAATTTTCAGTCTTTGAAAATTAAATATTTTGTTTTGCCATTGTATGAAAAATCCCACTTTTAATTGACTCATGTGACTAAAGGAAGGGAAAAGCTGAAACCATCTAATAAAGTTCTGAATAGATTAATGCAAAGTAGCTAAAGCATTCTGCAAACATGACATGCCTTATGAATGCAAATGCACAACCAACATATCAATGATTGATAATGTATAAACTGGTTTATTCTTACTTTCAGTAAATAAAATTGCCAGAAGTTCCATATATTGTACAAGCAAATAATGTTTAAATAATGTTTACTTTGGGCCAAAAAAAAATTAATGATTACTAAACTAAGCCATAAATGATTATCATTTGATGGTACCTAAGACACCTCAGAGGTATTTCCCTGAAAAATTTTCAACTGATCAAGTGGTCACACTTTTGTTTGTTTCTTTGTACACACAAAATATACATCTCATTTTTAGCCTCAGGTCAGAAGAATCTCAGAAAGACAAAGCAGAAGCATCAACAGAAAGCAGACAGAGCCTCCAGACCCCCTTGAAGGCATGTGAAAGGAGAGGGGAAAGGAAGGAGGACTGACCAGAAGGTTCCGTATAATATAGTTTTGTTGTTGTTGTTGTTGTTGTTGTTGTTGTTGTTGTTGTTGTTTTAATGCTGTCTTGACCCAGTTTTGAGGTCCTGGTTAAAAGCTAATTAAGTTTCTACTCCAAACAGTTCTCTTATCAAACTCTCACATGCTGGGTTACATATATTCCGCACCTTCCCTAATAGAACAAGAGCTAGGTACCCTGCAACTAGGCACAAGCCTATGTCCAGGAGCTCACAAAAGTATTCAAACTAGCCAGATTGCGGAGATTCTGGAAACCGTGCTAATCTCACTCCACTTGCCATACATAAACTACCCCTTACAGATCCAACTTGCTGTTATCCTCTTATCAGGGACAATCCTCTGTGTGGCCCCATCTAATAGCACCTCTATTTCAGACAGTAAGTAACAAAGAGTTCAACTTTTCTTCTATCCTAGTGTCAGTGGTATGTCCCACAAAAAGGAATCTGCCAATCTTATAAAAGGAGTCTCCGCTGTTTCCCCTTAGATAATTCCTGCCATTCAAACACTGCAGTAATGAGTCTTGTCGGCAGGAAGGGAGAATTCTCGCCTTCTATCATTTTTAAGTTCTTAGGGTTGGACTAAAATTAAAATTGACAGGAAACCAGATTAACAGGAGAAAAACCAAGTTAATATATGCGTAAGGGAAAATCACAAATGACGTTCAGAGAAACAGTGAACCAGCCAGCATTTTTTGCTTTTAGACAAAGAACACATTTGTGAAAAATTGACAGGAAAAAATAAGTTTATTAAACAGAAATGTAAGTAATGTTTGTGTGTTCATTAGTGAGGAATTTAAACAAGATAGTAAATTATAAGAGACAACAAGGTTCATTTCTAAAGACTTTTGGTTCTGAGTTGTTTAGCAATAAGGAATGTCTCCAGGTGTAAGGATGACACCACTCACATGGGAAATTTATCTTCAGCTTACAAAAAAACAAGAGAGGTAAGAGGGTCATGCACTAGCAGTTTCTTAAGCAACTTTAATTCAAAATAATGAATAATATGCCACTGTGGAATATCTTGGGGAGGCCTGCTGTGGGCCCTATGGCCTTTGCCAAGATCACTGTATTGCAGCGATCGGGAAGCACAACCTTAGAACAAACACAATAATGGAAACAGGGAGGTGAAAACTGGGCCTTCAAGTTGTCACAAGCCAGGCAGCAAATTCTCTTGAAGAAAGTCTAAGTTGCACATCTCACAAAAAGCGACCCAAATCCTACTCGATGGATAGATTTAGGCTAATCTGTACATGAAATTCCTCTGTGACTGTTCTTGGTGCAAGAGTATACTTGTGATTTTAATTGGCTATCAGATTGAAAGGAAAGGGTGGTAGTCTATGTCTGGGGTAGAGTTTCTCCTTCTCTCCTCCCAGCCATCAACTAAAATATACATATTGCAGATTGTCACTAGCAGACAACTATCAGTCATGAATGCAACCAGTATAGTGTGTGATGGCAGAATGGCCACTGAACCATGATACACAAGAAGCCTGCCTGCCTTGGACTTCAAATTATATGTATTAGAGTCTGGGTATATTTTTGTCTTCTACAACAGAAAGCAGGCTACAGAATTTAATTTTTGATGCTTTGTTAATATAGGTGTATGCTTTCACATATATAAGCATCTGAACATCAAAAGCAATCCATTCAGTGAAAGTTCAACAAAACTCACTTATTTTAACATTTTTCTCTCTCAGCAAATGTGCTTCAACCAGCTCTGTTTCTCCTTGCATGGACAGAAGAGCCAAACAGCAATGAAAATGAAATACATTAAGAATAATGTTTACAAAGAAATCTTATTTAGTAAGCTGTTCTAATCATTCCTGCAAATATTGGCATATTTTTGGCATTGTAGTTTTAATAAATGCAAGAATCTGCTACAGCGGATTACCTGCTTTACGTTTGAAAAGTGTATTGATTACTTGACTTTAATTAATAATGCATGTTTCTTAATTGGACAATCAGAATCAGGAAGCTGGATATATGTTTAAAGAGAAGAGTTTCTCTTTTATTGACCTCCTCATGGATACTAATGAGATTATCATTTAGCGTAATTTTGCTTCTTCTACTGATTGAGATATTATGATTATACAATATCGACTTTCCTTGATAATAAAATGCAATTGAATTATTAAAACTTATTTTAATGACTTGGGATTTGCTGTGTAATTTATTGCAGGCATTCTTGCTTTTTTTAAGAGACTATATATTTTTTAATTATGGAAAACTTTATTTTCTACACAGAGTAGTCAGCCATCTTGGCTTTATTCATAAAGTTAAGTCATTTCAACTTAAACTATAAAAGACACTGAATTCAAATCCTTAGGCCTTCTCTAAAAAAGCATTCTGAAAATCATAATTGGTTAACTCCAATGCCTTGGTGACTAGGGAAAATAAGAGATATATTCTGAAGAAATTAGAAACCATGGTATTGAGAGCAGTGCTTTCTCTAGACTTTCTATTTCTTTTCTTCTCTTTCTCTTCTTTTTTATCATTTTTATCATCTATAGCACTGCTGATTGCATACACATTTTCAAAAACATCCACATGACTCATTTCATTTGTATCCCAATTTGAAGAAGGCATCATTTCCAAACTCTTATAAATGAATGTATTGAATCTCAGATAATTTGATATTTGATTTAAGTCAAAGAGTTAGCGGGTGGCAGACCTCAAATTAGAATCTACAGCTCTTTACCTTTCTAGATTGTTTCATGGTCTGTTCCAAGCTCTTTTCATCAGACTACAAGTTAATTAAAAATTATTATCGTACTAGCCTATGTATTTATAACATATGTAACATAGTTATATGATACATTTAGAAATAAATATTATTAATTATTATTAGTAGTAGTAGTAGTTGTAGTATTACTGTTTCTATTTGTTTTTTCTAACCTATTTAATGCATATTAATTTGTCCAGGCTTCTCATACCAGCATTCATTTTCATGTATGATTTGAAACAAGTAGAAATAAGATATTTATATCACTTCTTCTAAGAGCTATGCTTATGGAATCCTAAATAAAAGGCCCGTCTCTAAATGACAAATTTTTCCATTTCTTTTTTTCTTCTTTTTTTGTTTTTGTTTCTGCTGTAACCATAAGTACAATATCTGGTAGAAGGAAAAATTAAGATTTGGCATAGATGCTGGTATCCTGGAGTCCAGCACATGTTCCCACAGCATAGAGCAGACAAAAAAATTAGTTCATTATTTATTCTTTATATGCTTTCTAAGGGAATCCTTGACTGTTCTAATTTCTTTCAAGACACTATCTTACTAGGTCATAAATATGCTTTATCAAACCCAAGTTCATCGAGTCACAGAAATCATTTCATTGGGCTTATGATGGGAACCACTCATCCACTCACCACAATGAGTTCTTTTCAGAAGCAAGCAGGTAGGTTTACAATGTTTCTAACACACATAAACAGCTGTCTCTGAATCCAGTTTCAGTATCCAAAGCCTTTGTAGTCAGTCAGTTATCACAAGTGGGATGCAAAGTAGCCTCAAATAAAATATTAGTGTAATGCAGCACCAAATTCAGAAAGTGTTTACTCAGATAAGGTATCTTCGATAGTAGTGGTTAATAAATATGTGATTTCCAGGGATAGAGAGGAAGAAGAGCAAGTTCACTCTTATTCTGTAAATTCCACAAAATAAAGTTGTAAATGTGGACAGATAGCATTCTTTCTCCTCAACAAACTAAACAATTTATGTTAGAAATCAAATAACCCCTTTATCCCTTTAATTTATTATTCAACAAGCATTTATTGAATACGTACTCTGAACAAGTATTGCTTGGATCAATCACTGAATAAAGCAAAGATCCCTACTCTTTTCACACGATGTTCATGCAAACTAGCAAATTCATGTGAACTAAATCTAATAAATTTTATGCCAACAAAAAAGGTGGTACATAGGCAATCACCTTGTCTTTGCTGGAAAAGCCCCTATGTAAACTACATAGAAAATCTGTAGGTATTAGAGAGTAGGCATAGATAATTGGAGGAGGCATAAAGCATCTTTCAGAAACATTTGAAGTAGGATTACGTAAGTATGGTAGATCAAGAATGTCAGGATTTGAAAACCCCCCAGTATGCAGGCCATTTTGACAGGACTTCCTGAATAATAGAATTATCGCTTTATATGGCATATTTTTAAAAATTTAATATTTTAATTTTTCAGTTAAAGTTGACATTCAATATTATATTAGTTTTGGGTGTATTGCATAGTGGTTAGACATTTACATAACTTACAAAGTGATCCCCCTGATAGGTCTAGTACCCATCTGGCACCATACCACTTCTGGATATTTATCTAAAGAAATCCACAACACTCATTCAAAAAGATATATGCAGCCCTGTGTTCACTGCAGCATCATTTACAATAGTCAAGATATGGAAGCAACCTAAGTGTCCACTGACAGACATTTGAATAAAGAAAATGTGGTACATATATATAATAGAATATTACTTGGAAATAAAAAAATAATTTAAAAAGAATGAAATCTTACTATTTGTGACAACATGGATGGACCTAAAGGATATTATGCTAAGAAATAAGACAAACAAATACCATACCAAACTGATTTTTTTTTATGTGTGTGTGTGTGTGTGTGTGATAACCTGACCATTGCAACTGGTGTGAGAGCAGCTTTTTGTGCAAAGTTCCTCAGACACAGAAGCCCTCACCCTGCATGGCTTGTTGACTACTACTAGCACATTCATTTGAGAGACAGAAGGCAGACCCAAGAAATCTGTTGTTGCTCTTAAATGCTATATTCTTTCTCATGCCTGATAGTGCCTATGAGTAGAAGTAATTGATTCTGGCATTTTCTTTTCCACCATTCTCAAAGTCAGTCTCAGTCTTCTTGGACCCTGTGCAGAATATACAGTTAGTCAATCCTCTAATTCTAATATTTTAAGGCAAATGTTTAGATTTTTTCTTCTTTTAGAACTAACGTTCCAATTTATTTGCTGTATTTTCCTTCTATTTCTGGACCTGAACAGACCTCTTAGTCATTATGCTCAAAGTGTAATCATTTTTATATTAGAAATCATCTATTTCTAAAACAAGTACTCCTCTACATCTTTATGAATCTTCCACTTTATTTGCCTCTAATGTTCTTTAAAGAATTGGGTTCTGTTTAATTACAAATAAAAATTATAGAAAGAAAATTCAAATGGGGTGCTTAACTATTTCTTGCATAATAATAGAATCTTTGAAATTAGTAATAATTCTTGCATTAGTCTAGAGAGAGAAAGCCAGAAAGTCCTACAAATGAATGAGTAAAACCATAAGAAAAAGAAACAATAAAATTTAAGATAACTGCCACAAAGAAGTGTTATTTATTTTTAATGGTTCAGAAGCAAAGCCCACCAAATTGGCCTCTCTTCCTCACCGTATTTTAATCTACCTTCATAATTTCTCTATATCGGGATGCTTTCTTTTTCAAGCTTTTAAGATAACGAATTTGTTTTGAATTTCAATTCAAAGGGAATCTTCACTATTCCCATTGAGGCAATCTTGCTGATCAGCAACATTTGGTGCAAAGAGTAATCAAGCTTCAAAATTATGCAAAACATTCCCTGTTTCTGAAGAATTTCAGTGAATTATTTAAAACTCACTGGTGGAAACAAGCACCAGCTGTGGTGTGAAGGGGGTAGGGATCCATAAATAGGCACAAACTATTGGAATTCTCAGTATGTATAATTCACATAGTTTCACGCCCCTTTTTTGGCTAAACTCGGGTAAAATCAAACTGAAATCTAACTGTGCAATACGCATCATTTACTCAAAGACGATTTCTTTTTATTTAATTATAAAGTATTTTGTCACAGTGTCTTACCATCTGTTCAAAAGTTTCAAGCAATATTGCATAACTCCTATTCATTTGAATGGATTGTGTTATTGAAATGATATTAAGTGCATAATATGTTACTGGCTGAAATGTATAGCTATGTAACTGCAAATGGCACCTAAGTAAGGATCAATACCATTCCTTACCCAAAATATAGTTACTTTATAGAAAACTGTACATGATAATTTGATCAATAAAGTCATAATAAAGAGGAAAGCAAAAACCAAAATAAAAAATTAAGGAGCTATTCTACAACTAAGTATTACTTTCAGTTATACCAAAAACATAGCAGAGACAGCAGAGACTTTGTTGTCTTGGAACATCTCTGTCATGCTGTAATATGTGACAAAATTCCACAAGTCAAAAATTGCAGCTATTGTAATGTTTCTACCTTTGACTCTATCAAAAACCCCAAGGTGATTAAAAAAAGAAAAGAAATAAAGAAAGAAAAAGAAGTGGGAATGCACATTGACCTGTTTGCTGCACTTACATTACTTTATTGCCCTGTAATCTAGAGAACCACTTATCAACTATGCTTTCAACAGGGCAGTAATAGGCCAACATTGTTGCTCTTTCTTCCCTTCAGATCGCTGTATTCTCTCACCAAAAGTAGATACCATTACTGTGATTCACATATTTCTCTTGAGTAAGGAGATAGTTACATTTAATTCAATATATATTTACCAAATTTCTATTATGAATGATTGAAACTTGGGGATACCCAAAAGAATAAAAATGGTCCTTGTCTAAAAGGAATTTAAAATGTTAATAGTTAATATGTGTGATTTACCAATCTAGACAACTGAAGCTATTAGCCTCTGAAAAATTCTTATATTGCTCATAAATTTCATGATAATAAACAAGTATTTTAAAATTGAACTTGTATGTATGTATATATATACATATATATATGTATATATATATACATACACATACAGGGAATATATCTTTATTGTTGATACATTAGGAAATTTATTCCTCTATGAATAGGTATAAATCTGTCCAAAGAGATGATGAATCTTTTCAGACCTTTTTGTATACTGGAAACCTTGAGGGTAAAAAACAGTCAAGCTTAGGATATTACTCAATTAATTTGAAGACATTTTTATTCCTGGCTTGAGTATAACTTGCCAAATCAACTTCCTCCTTAGTGCCTTCTCTCCCTCAGTGGAGGAGACAAGAAAAATAACAAGTCGAGATTAATATTGAGAAAGGAAATCATTATTAGAAAGAGAGTAGGCACCATGGACATCCTGAGTGGGAAAAAGAAAAGAAAAAGGCAGGAAGATCTGACAGCAAAGAGAGCTTGGGACAGATCATAAGAATTGGTACATATGAGCTTAGTGGTAACTTAATCAGCTCTATCTTAAAAACTGCCAGTTAAAGAAACTCTTAGGATGCACTTTTCTTCTTTTTTCATGAAACAAAAGGAAATGCCTCTGTTGTATGTTGTTTTGCAGAGCATGTGTTTAGTCATATTCTGAGAACTGTGCTTGAAATAATATGGCTTTATTGAAAACATGAGCAGGAAACAAGAAGTGTTTATGTCTCAGATGAGGATTGTCATGAACGATTTGCACAATTTCATTGTACAATGTGTCTACTCTAAGTGTATGTGACATTCCAAACTGCCTGTGGGAAAGCATGAAACCAAAGAGAAATTAATTTCTAAACTAGAAGGAACACCTAACCTTTGCTCATTTCATTTTTGTATTATGAATAAAACTGCTTATAGATAAATACAAAGTAGTCAAATACAGGAGAGATCTGAGTATTTTTATTTTTTACCATTATACATTTAATGTGTGTTTTTTTCAACTTAAGAAAAAATAAAGCATAGATTTACTGTGGGCAAAATTGTGGGGACATTACTTATATTGATATGGTATGTTCAAATTTACAGTTTCCTTTACATGCAAATGTAACCACCTAAACTTTACATGCAAATTTCAACCACCTTGCAAGTGGGTATCAATGTCTTAGTTTTATTGATAAGAATTGAAGAGATTAGATGATTTGCCCAAGGAAACATAACTGGAGACTGACAATTTCGGGGTACAACTCAGAGCTCCTGATTCTTGTTCAGCACTCTTTTCTACCACAAATGTGCACTACTATGTTGCTCTTTTTGTCCTTCTTTTCTCCAATCCTTTTTAAACAAGCAGTATTTCTGTTATCTCTGTCCTCCCTCCCACCACCCACCAATCTGCAGGCTTTACCCTCTTCTGCAAAACAAAGTCATTTAAGGAGCAGATTGATTGAACACTGACGCTTGGCCAACTCAAACATGAAATTAGTAGAACAAACCTACACTTACTATTACTTCCTTAATACATTTTATGTCAATTATCTAAAAATGCCATAAGAGGCCTAGCAAAGTAGCTATCCTGCTACACAAACTACATTTTCTCTAGGGAGATAAGCATCAGTGGGAGAGAGCTAGCCTTAAATCCTAAAAGCCACAGACTTGATTACAAACATCTATATAAAACAGTTAACCCTTCTCTATTTTGTTCTTCATTTTTATTCTCCCAAAGTTACCATTCAGTCATTACAGGTATTTTTTCACCCTTCTTATATTTTTGATCTTCATGTCTCTCCCAGAGACCTGTTTTGCTCTGTTTTTAATGTTTCTAAGATAAACTATAATTTCACATACAAATATATTGTTGCTGTTGTTGTTATTTGTTTTTGTTGTTTTGTCTTGTAACACTCTTTCTTATAATCATTGATTCAGCAAATTTTGTGATATAGCAATATGTGCCATGAACTTAGGCAAAAAAATAAAATCCAACTTTTAAAGTTTTATTTCCAAAGTACCTTTCTCTAAATTGAAGAGAAATATAAATGCAAGTTGTTATGAAGCTTATGTATAGACAATGAAAAAGAACTTCTGAAATACTGTAAAGGTAAGAACTTGGTAAGAGGGGGAATGTGGATGGAGTGTTAGAGTAGTATTTGTACTGACTCTAAAGGTAGAATCAGAGATCGCAAACTTTGACATTACAGAGGAAGGCTGTAAAATATGTAAAGCCACAGAATATTAAAAATCACTATAATTTTTTAAGGATATCTGGACTATAAGTACATTTTTTGAAGTGGCAAAAGATAAAGTTCACAAGATAGATAAGAACTAGATTGCAAAGAACCCTTTAAGGCACATCAAGAAGCAGATCCTTTATCTGTGGGTAACAGGGACCACCTGCTCAAAGATTTTAAAAATGAGAATATTGTAATCAACTATAATCATTTAAAAAGAAATGTTGGTGACAGTGTAGAGGATAGAGAAGAGGAAAAATAGGAAGCCAGGGGAAAGAGCTAGAAAGTAGTTACAGACATCCAATTATGCCATGATGAGAATCTTAATTATGGAAGATCAAAGTGATTTTAAAAAAAGATAATAAGTATATGCAATACACATAAATAACACAGAAGATAAGTTTGCTGGTTCTGTCTAAGGAAATCATGGGTTCAAAGAAAAAGTCACAGGCTAAAGAAATTTATAATTCAGTAGGATTATCAAATGAATGATTGCCACTTTGAATGACATTACACTGGTAGAGGAGAAAATGTAATGAAGCTGCTCTGAAGTAGAAGATGTCACATGTCATCTAGGATAATGGATGATAGAGAAAGTGAAACTTGCAGGTGGTAAAACTGTGAGTCAGAAATTCTTGGTTTCTGGAGAAAAATGTCTCAACAAAAAAAGAATGCATTCTCTTGTGGAATCCTCAGACCTAAAAGCAATCTGCCACCTCATCATTGTCTAACAACACAATTCCTAATGCAATACAGCTCAGGGTTTCATCAACTCACCTTCCAGGAGTTAGGCTTGCTCAGACTTCTCTTGAAGGGAGATGCATGTTTGCACCTTCCTTCATACAAAAGCCGCAGAACATAAATTATTCATTTAAAAACAAGACTAAACACAGAGATTAGAAAGACTTGTGAGCAGATGATTTAATTCAGGAGTTTTACTCACTCCCTCCCAAAAAAAGTGGTCTCGCAAGAGTCACTAACAGAAATATATATAAAATATCTTAACACAGATCAAGAGGTAGTTACCAATATAGGAACTAAAAATGAGATTGCTCAGATGATCATGTGAAAGGAGTAGGCTCCTGCAGAGAATCCACTAAGGCAAAAGCAAAACAGATGTGTTTGACAGGTTGGAAAATGGCAGCAAAGAATGAAACATTGAGTTTGTAAAATTATATAAAATATCAGACTCTCTAAGGTTTTTTGTTTAGGGACTTCTGAATAAAGTAAAAAAACTTGTTACAAAAAAAAAGTCACTATGTTATTAAGGGATTAGAACAAAAATAATTAAATAAGTGAAACTAGTTTAAAATCATAGATGTTAGGTATTAAAAGTTTCCCTGGCATTGTATAGTCTGCAATATGGAGAATAGAAATGTTAATAGAGCCCATATGACTAAAAGAAAAACTTAAATGGGGTGGGGGGGGAGAAAGTAACTATGTATTTAATAGTTACTCTGCCTAAACACTTTGTTAGATGTTTTCATATGTTCTGCCATTTAATCTTCATAAAAGTCTCATGAAAAAGGAATTATCCTCCTTCTTAAAAGGGAAGGTGACCAAAGTTAAGAGAAGTTAAGTAAAAGTATTGATGTATATAGATATCTTGTTCTAGAAAAGATTTCAAGGGTGCCAGAAGGACTAATGATTCAAGATACCTACAACATGACAAAAAGAATAATAATTTTAAAATGGTGAGACAAATGTTAAGAAAGAAAGGTGGGATAATGTAAAGCAAACAGTAGAGAAAACGAAATTTCTTACTAAATCTAAAAATGGCTTAGCTGGACATATCTTTGCAAAACTTAATGCTAAAGGAATATGATACTTCCTCTTTTTGTGGCTTTAATTCTCTCAACAGAATTATTTCTCAGAATTTCTGGAAGGTTTCGTTAACGATAGAAATTCCTCCAATCTTTTGTTCACAAAGTTCTTGTAGGGATCCAGGATTGGTTGGAAAGTGAAAGAAGTACTTCAGAATTGGTTACTGTTTAATGGTGCACTTAAAGCAGGCTGCCATTTTAATCAGAGTTCTTGACAAGTCTGTGGTTGATTCTTCAGTGGATGGAACATTGTATTTGATTTTATGGCAATAAAAATCTGCCTTGCATACACAGAAATACTAAGAGAAAAACCCTCATTGCTAATTTTAGGAAGTATGTGTGTCTGATCCATCTACAGAAAATAAGTGATAGGCTATGACTTAAGGAAATGCTAAATAAGTTGTAAGACTGGTGTGTGTATATATTGGTATGTATCAAAGAAGAAATCTCAGGGAAATTAGAAAAGATTTTGAACAAGAATGATAATATAAACAAAATATATCAAAAATGGAAGAAATGCAAAAAAGCAATACTTAGCAGAAAAATTATAACAAAATTTTATATTAAGAAAGAATAAAGTTTTCAAATCAATAAATGACCTAAGCTCTTTCTTAATAGGCTGTTTAAAATAAAAGAGCAAATTAAACTCAAAGTAAAGTATGAAACAAAGATAACAGAGAAAAACAGCAAAATTAAAAACAAGATAGAGAGAAAATCAACAAATCAAATATCGGTCGTTTGAAAATATCAATTAAATAGATAAATCTCTACCAAGATAAATTTTAAAAAAGTAAAAAGTAACAATTCTTTACTATCAAGAATAATATAAGTGACGTCATTACAAATCTTAAAAGCATTAAAAGGGTAGGGAATATCATGAAAAACTTTATGCCAATAAATTCAACAATGTATACAAAAATGGGTAAGTTCCTTGATAAAGCAAATTATCATAACTAATTAAAAATATTCCCTGAACACAAGTGTTAGCACCAGATGGCTTCATTTGTGTATTCCATCAAACATTTAAAAAGAAAGACTACTAATCTTATACAACCTTCTTACATAAATAAGCTCTTTTTGAAATTCTAAGAGGAAGTAATACTCCTAAACTTGTTTTATGAGGAAATAAAAAACTAAGACATTAAAAGGAAATCAACTGAAAACAATATCAGTTAGGAATACAGAGGCGAAAATCCTTAGGAAAATACCAGAAAAGCAAATCCAACAATTCGTAAGAAAGATAATAAATACAAATCAAATGAAATTTATCACAACAGAGCAAGATTGGTTCAATTTTCAAAAATCACTGTAACTGGCCACATTAAAATATAAGGAGAAAATTATATTAAACACTAGATAGAAAGACGTTTTTTAAGTCTGGAGATGATGCGTTGGAAGGATGTATGAAGAAGATACTCCTGCTGTAATTCAACAACCAAATGGCCACCTAAAAAGATGATGGTAAATTACTGAGCCATGGGGTGGAGTAGGGGTTGTAAACCAAATAGAATATAACAAGTATAATAATGACAAAGGTGGCAATTAATGCGAAAAACCTCAATTATTACAAGGTTCAAAAAAAAACAAAGTTTTAAAGGGTGAGGGTGCATGTTAATAGAAAGCTAAAATCTTGGTTTCTCCATCTAAGAATGACTACAGACTCAAAAGTGAAGGGAGTATAACAAGAAAATGGGAGTGTAGTAACCACGTGGGAACACAGTAAACTGAAAAAGGTGGATGGTGGATATGTCAGGATGACATGAAAAGGAAATCATTATTTTCATATAAAGTACATTGTGTCTATATACTTATTTATGCGTGTATCAAAATTATTCTCTCACAAAAAATAAAACATGATTTTTGATCAAATATTCATGCTTTCAGAATTGCTACAGTTTTTAAAAAGTTATTAGAAAACTGATCATATAACTAGATATTTAACATAACCTTTTGCCTCTAAATATAGCTTTTAGAGTCTGATTAACTGATATTCTTTTTGTTCTTTAGGTTTTCAAATTTAAATTTTTATGCATTACTCTGATTTTGATAACCACATAAATTTAATCCTTCTAGTTTAAAAGATAATGAGAAATATTATAAAAGCTGTATCAATAGTGTTTCAAATGTTTTATATGGGTTTCCATTGTATTCTAGGTAAGTGGCCTTAGATTCAGGCAAGTAATTTACTTTTCATAGATATGTCTCATTTTTCTTCTTAATTAAATAATTTTTAGCACAGAGTTTGATATAATATCACACAATGGTACTATCATATGTCTTCTTTGCTACCTGCATACATATCCATCATCAAATTAGTTACTACAAAAAATATTATAATGGAATTTATGGACCACATATTAAAATATTCCATGCCAACAAATGGATATCTACAATGTTTACTTATTTTGAAAATGCTAAGACTGTGAAACGGACACTTAAGATCCAAATTAATACTATTTTATTTTTACTTGCAAAGTCTTTCATATTTGTAAATGCATAGACAAAGATCTTTAACCTCAGTGAAGATAAAGCCACTTCCATGGTGACACCACATATTCCTCAATTTATTGGTAAATATTTTAACAATCAACTGATGCTGCTGACAATAATCAATTTCACTGTAACACAGGTATATTTTTAAAGCATGATTTTTATTTTTGGTATAAACAGCTATGAATAAACATCATTAAAATCTATAGTACCTATTATATTGTTAATTCTCCCAAGTGGGCAAAACAGAATATCTCCTTAAAATTTTGAAATCTCAGTATTGGGAATAGAAGTCATTGGAAGAAAGAGTACCTAAAGGCATTGTATATAACTGTCGTTTTCATATACTGCGCTTCTTACCACTTCAATCTACTGCAATCACAGGGATTAGTTTCAGAATGGGCAGGCTCAGGAAGGAATAATTCTATCAATACCTCAATACAGTTTATTAGTTACAATCAGAATTGTTCTTTATTGTAGACATATTCCAGCATTCTCCTTCCCCAAACCAGAAGGCTATATCTAAGAAAAATATTACAATGTTAGAGGAAGGCAGAATCAAGAAACCACATTTGAAATTGTTTTTAAATCACTATCTTCAGTATTTCTAAGAGGAAAATCATGTGGCTGTGGTCTACAGCTATTTAAACAAATACATTTCAGCAGTCATCAGGGGAAAACATTGTAACACAACATTGTTTCCTTTCCCCAGCTAATTTTTACTTTCTTCCATGGAAGAAAAGCAATATGTAACAGATGTGTGATTTATGCAATAATTGATGCAAAACTACATTCAATCCCCAGGTCACTCACCATGTCAGTTTGCCAATTACTATCAGTAAAAGCAGCATGACTTGGTTTCTCAAACATACAAGTGGGGTCACATTCAATGTGCTGGAATGCCAAGTGAAACCCCAGACTGGTGTTTCTGTACTGTCTGTTCAGGTCTGAAAGCAGGGAAACACTGCTCTTTCTCTTTAATCACAAGGGCAATGCAATTTTACTAACTTGTTCATTGAGCAAAGGTATCACACATTTTTGCCTGACTTGTCAGGAACTAGCAGGTTAGAAGACAGGTTGAAATCCATTGCTAATATGAATCACATTTAAAATGATACTTTTTGGTTAAAGGAAGGAAAGAGTTTTATGATGGTTTCTCATGGCACACCTCATCTGATGCTGCTACTTAACCAATGCTTCCTTAGTTCTGGACTAGTAATAACTCTTTCCCTGGAATTAATAAGCAGACTATTTTCAGCTACAACTGTAAACTCTCAAACACTGCTAAAAAGCTCTTTATGCTAAATTAGCTTTCTGCAATTAACAAACAAAAACTAAAAATAAGAAAACTTACCAGACTTTAAGAAGAATTTATCTTTTAAAATGTCAAATATAAAAGAATGCACTCATGTTTCATCACTGCTCTGGGAAGTCTTCATAGTCACGCTTCCCTATTTAAAAAAAAAAAAAAAAGCAATCATTGTCCCTGGACCCTGCATGCAAATCTATAGTCCACAAGACATTTGGGAGTAGTCTCACCCAAATGTAAACCTCGAGGTATTTGCAAAACTAAAGGAACTACTATCACTACCACTGTCATCCCCACTAGTACCACTACCACCACTCTAGCAATACCACACTAAGTAAATGCTTCGTTATTTGAGACAAACAAAAGATACTACTACTTATTGTTATATTCTCTTCACTCTATTGTAGAGAACTCGGTGCTAGATATATTTTTTCCTGAAAAAGCATACTTAAAATAAATACATCTTATAATGATCATTCTACTAATAAAAAGGATTTTACTCATCACTCTTCTTTTGAAAGCAACAAATACTCTAGAATAGACATAAGATGCTCTGTATCTCTACAATTTTAAATAAATTCATTAAAGAGATTTAGAATTGATAAATGGGAGGAGAAAAAAAAGAAAATAAGAAATAACAAAAATAGAAGTGAAAAATAGAAAGTTTTAATTACAGACTGCTTCAGATTCCTCACTTTTAAACCTCAAATAGCTTCTGCCATCTCTACATTTTACAAGTGTTAATAATTTAAAATAAATAAAATTTAAAATCAGTCGCTTTTCAAATACAAAGATTACATAATTGTTGTAATACAACAGAGAAACAATATTTATGAGGATACTTTAGTCTTGAATCACAAACAATAGCAACTATTATGTATCCTCTTTAAGGATGTTCAATATATTAAACATTTGGATTGAGAAGACAATGTCACAGAAAATTAGAGATAAGAGGTACTTCAAAGATCATTGAGTACAATCTGCTACATCTATGAATAAAGAAATAGAAGCCAATGAAACTGAGGACTTTTTTTGTTTGTTTCAGCACTCTGGCTTCAACAGAGTTTGTAGAAGCTCTGAGGAATTTAGATGAGGAATAAATAAAAGTTCTCTTTTTTTCAAATGGCATATTGTATTTCAGATATTTGGGGATTATCCTAATTTATTTTTTCCCTAGAGGTTAAATAATGGTCTTGGTCAAATGGTGAGCAAGAAAGTAAATAATTTTATCATTTAACTTACTAAAGGATTTATTACAGCTTACTTTAAAATATTAATTCGTTGAGTGAAAACATACTTAAATTTACAAGATTATTTGCCCATTACTTTTCAGGAATATATCTGTAATATGAAATATGGTATGTCTCTGGAGTTTATGATGCAATGAATGACATCCTAACAACACCCTTGGTAAATACAATAGAGGATTTGAAACACTTTTTATGTCATTCTGAAACCAATGCCTATGGTATTACCTCCAAATGCAGTTCACAAAAGCAGATTTTAGGTGTTGAGTTAGGACAGCAAAATAATGCAAGCATGACCTCTGGTTTTTATTTAATTCAAAAGTAGATTATAAATTGCCTGAAGCAGGAATTCTTAACCTGTAGGCCATTGACAAGAATAAGAAGAATGTGAACTCTGTATGTATGTATATTATTATTTGATTTTACATGTCTGAGACTCTAAGGAATCTTCTAGAATAACAAGATCCAATAGAAATATCAGGTGAGCCATATCTGTGAGGCTCCTAGGTTATTTTAAATTTTGTAGTTGCCACATTAGAAAAGTAAGTGAAAGTAATTTTAATATTTTATTTAACCTATTATATCTAAAATGTCATTTCAATCTGTGATTAATATAAAATTATTGATATGGTTTTACATTTTTTATTAATATTAGGTCTTTGAAATCTAGTGAGCATTTAACACTTATTTCATTTCATTTTGGATTTGCTATATTTCAATTGCTCAAGACAAAATGCACAAAATTCAGGCAACACATCATGAATGTTTCCTTCTGTTAATCTAATGATAAGTGTTGAGTGCCACTGAATTTAAGATGATCCCCTTTGATAACTACTAGTATTTATTTCTGTTGTAGTTTAAAGGTCATCACATAAGATTTAATGGTCAGCAGATTTGGAGTACAGTTTTCATCTTCTGTAAAGTGCCAACTTGAGAAAGAAAGGTGTCTGAATGAACCACCCAATCTCTCACAAACACAGAAGAGGAAGAATCTATAGTGGTTATAAAAATTTTCATTGTTGAAATGGTTCTTATTTTCACAGAAAAATCATCACATGACAAAATGTCTCAGTGGGTCGAGTATCTTTTGGTTATATTTAAAAGACAACATTCAAGAGCCTGTGGACTGTTAGTAATTAAATAGAAAATGCTCTTCTTTAAAATGACATAGCAGACATAATTTTTCCTGAAATACAATTACACTGAGTTATATAAAGTTTATTATATGTGTGGCAAAAGCCAGAACATACCTAATGATTTTTTTCCCTAAACTCATATTGTTTGTTATAATCAACTCTATAAACAGTTAACCTTTTTCAGTACTTTTTGGATCTTTATTTATTTTATGGAGCCATGGTTAATGGAAGTTTCTAGAGAATCTGACAACAGTATCTTTCTCCTCCTCAGAATTCATACAATTAAGAAGAACATCTGAGGTATCAGAGTATAGCTCATATTACTAAGCTATTATTTTTGCTATAATCATTTTTAACATTGTTTTATTATTTTTTAACCACAAAATATATTTCCTATTCATGAGAAATAATTACTGCGTTTTTGCACTGTAATATTTCAAATTCAAGGTATGCTGCTCTGATAGTATAATTTCCTTCATCTAAATTCGAAAATATATAAAAAAGACATATTTCCTTGATGCTGAAATTGTAAGAGAATATCTTGTAATACTTTAGCAGAAACTTGTAACAGAAAAGTCAAGGGCAGACAGGATTATTGTCAGTTTAGAGAACAATGGAACATGCTTGGTTAGCAAAAGGAGAGATCATTTTGTTTTTCATTTGATCCCAATGGATTAAAAAAAATAATTTTTTAAGCTCTCATTGGTGACTGCACATCCATGGATCCACCAGGTAGGTAGTGGCATTTTCAAGGGTGCACTTGAATTGGTTCAAAAGAAAACCACAGGTAGTGTAGCTATTGCAGAGAAGACTGCAGAAGCTGGGAGAAGGGGGAAAGAATAACACGGCTGCTCCTGCCCTCCTAACTTCAACTTTACTTCCAGTACTTCTCTTTGGCCAATCCCATACATTGATATTTGTATTAAGAAAAATGTAATAGGAGTTGAAAAGTTATTCAAGAAATCTGACCAATGCTGAATCTAAATAATTCAGACACAATTTTTTTTTTCTCATGAGCAGGTTTTTATTCCTAAAATATTTGGGTAATTTTCTTTACTCTCTAAGATACTGGAACATTCCTCAAATGTGCTAACAAGTGAGAATGCATCAGTTTTTATTACATGGATCATATTTATGACAAGCTTTGAGATATCCTAGAATATTAATGTCATCATGTGAGCTCAATTCATCGCACATTATTTTCAAGTTAAAATATATCATTTATATTATGATGGCTACATGTATCTTTCCTATATGTGTTGCTTGCTATTTTCTTAAAGCATTCGAAATGCTTACACTATATTTTTTCTTATTACAATTTATAATCCCTGGAAGAATAGAATTATATATTATTGTCATTTTTTACACATAAAAAAAAAACTAAAATGAAAAGAACTTAAATCTAGTGATAGTGATCTAGTCATTTGTTAATAGAAGCCATATGGTATATTTTTCTTCATTCAGTTTGATCTTTAAATAAATTATTTTTCATATATAAATTATTTAGAAAAAGTGTTACTTATGCCTGTTTTATATGTATGCATAATTATATTTATTGCTCAGTTTCTGATAAATAGAATTTCACTTAATTAAAAAAACTTCTAAGTGAATAAACCATGAGTCAGCAATGTAAATGAGCTGTTTCATTATTAGCTTAAAATACAAGGCTGTGAGTAAAAATGAAAACATACTTTCCTTAGATACTATAAAATACCACTGCTTGTGACAATTTGTCCTTCCACTATGGAGATGTTAAATAACAAATCATAATGAAATAAAACAAATTTAAATGCACCAAACTTGAAAAATCATATGTTCAAAATGATTTTCTAAGCAGTTCTTTTAAAAACAAGTGTAAGACAATATAATAATATTTACTTAAGCATTTTTTTTCAATAAATATTCACTAAATATCAGTACCTGGTAGTCACTAGTCTAGAAACATGATATATAAAATTAGATGAATAATGGGTCCTGCCTTTAAAGAGGTGAAGATCTAGTAAGAAAATCTGGCAAAACTGCCTAAAAAGATAACAATAAAATACTACATGTGCTCATGCATGCACACACACACACACACACACACACACACACACACACAATAGTGATGAAATGGAGAAATCTACTTAGAGAATAGTGTGGAGGGATGTAATTTGGAAGAATTTTATAGAAGAGGAGGTACTTGAGCTGAGTTTTATAAGTTGAAAAGGTGATCATATGGAGAACATACAAGAAAAGTATTGTTCAAATATAAAGAAAAAGACGTACAAGGCATAGAAGCAGGAAACAGAAGGAAGTGTTCAGGATTGTAGAAGTGTATAGAGGGTAGTGATGAATGATGAATTAAGCAGAGGTCTCATCAGTGGGGATCTTGTGGGAAACTTTCTGAAAGGAGATATTGATTACTAACCTACATTTCTGCATTTGTAGCAGCTCTCATATGCCAGCTTGAAAAAGTTGTCTACTCTTTAGGATATTCACTTCATGGAATAATGCCTGGGGAGTAATCAGTTCTCAGATCAGAGCCTGTACCCAAAGAATTTTAATTCATGCATTTAGGGCTTAAGAAATTATACATCGTCTAGGAGGTTTCTTCTTCATTCAAGACCTTTCCAAGACCTCAACAGGCTCATTTGGGTCTATTCAGAGTACCTGCAGATATAATTCTCTTGGATCCTAGAGATTTTCCTAAACTTAAACGGGAGTTAAAATTAATTCAATTTAATTCCATGTAATTGTATTTGAGCCACTACTGTGTGTTAATGAAGCTATGGGCCACGTGGAATACAATGTTGAAAAAACATGAATACTACCCTCAAGGCTCACTATCCCAAATCAGGCTGGATGGTGTACTCTGTGAGTGACACTAAAGGCCAGTAATATTACAGCTGGAAAGCTATAGAATGAGGGATTCTCTTCTGCTCTTTCTCTGCTGTGGTTATGAAAATAATATTTATTAGGCAGAGGTTTTCCAAAGCTGTAATGAAATACAGCTATGACATACAGAGACAGTTTCTACCATTGGCTCTGGTCTCTTCCATTTTTAAGCCTTTAGACAATCTTAAAGTCATCCAGCCATTGAATGAAGACTTGTAAGAGTGAGAAAAAGAAAAGAACTCCATAAATTATATAACCAGACATGTCAATTAATTTTTTCTATATAATAAATCACCTAATACTTAATGGTTTAAAGCAATAGCCTTTTGGGGGGTTTTGGTTTTGGTCCTGTGGGTCAGGTAGGTAGCTGACCTGTATTGGGCTCACTCACACTGCTACAGTTAGCTTGTGGGTCAGACACTCATTAATCTAGAATGGACTTACTCAGATGTGCGACACTGGTATAATTTTGGCTAAGGTAATACAAATGACCACACCATATGTCTCTCATCCTTCAATAGGCTACTGTAGCCATAGAGTTCACAAACAGTGAGGAGTCCAAGGTTCAGAAGAGGTAACAACATGATTTACTCTGTGTTCTATTGGCCAAAGTCACACAGTCTGCTCAGATTTAAGAGGGGGAATAGATTCTGTGAAGTCACATTGTCAAGGTATTAGATGGAGGAACAGGTAGAAAATTGTTGGCCACATGAGAAGAGTAAAGAAATTTTAAAAAGAGCACTTTGAATTTCCACAGTTTTTTCATATTTGCTTTACGGTACTGTGTAGCTCAGTATAACAAAACCTAAAATGGGTCACAGTGTGACAAGAAGGGGCATTGGTAGATGGTAGATTAGCTAAGGGCATACTTGAAATATAGTTACGGGGTGGCTAAATCAATCAAGGAAATAAACAAAATTATTACAAGACAGTTTATACAATTTGAGTTTCCATGAAAATTTAAAAGTAGTCATTTAATATATATTCTTTAGGCACCTCTTTGTTCTTCAGACTTAAGATCTTTTGGTATAACATAAAATATCTTGTGGGTGATCTATATTATGTAAAGAAAAATCTCCCTTTTTAATACCCGTCACTGCAATTCCAACAATACGGTTAGTAGCCCTTTTGATTCTTTGTCATATCTTTTCTATATGCTTCCGTTGAATTTTACCATTAAGAGACACCATGGCATAGATCTGAGGATATAGCATTAATGTTTCTTATGTTATCCGGATATTGACTTTAGCCTAAAAATAAAAGCCTGCAATTAAATCTAGGTTCTTCCTCCAGTGTGTAAGACAGAACAGTTGGTCAACACTTGGACCTTTGCTAAGAGTCACTCATTTCAATCTTCCAGTCCTTCAGGTTGGAGAAATGCTGCAATTATACTCTGTTGGTGGCTGCAGTTCAGGTATTGACGTGCAATTCAGGGTTGATAATTTTGAGCATATGCTGGAGTCAGTTGTGGTGGTAAAAAGGCAAGGTTCCTGCTGCCCCTGCTGGTCCCTCTGAGGTGGATTTATTACAAGTCCCATGGCTTTAAAAATAGACCAGCATGCTCCATGTGCTGAAAGTATAAACAGACACTGTATATATAACGTGGCCCAAGTAAAATAACTGAGCTGACCCATGTTTACATTTCACTGCTGGTGTCCTAAACATAATCAGGACGGGCCTGGTGGCCAGTGTTTTCCTTCCTTTGGTGCTTCAGTCATTAGCCTTCCTTCTGATTGGCATTAGTGTCTGCAGGTGTTCATGCTTGTCTTATGGTAGCAACTCCCTGTCTGGTGCCTCTCAAGGATGGCAGTGCTTATTTCATCGATTTGATTGTTCACCAGACAGTACTGGAAATCTACTATGCAATGAAAATTTTTTAAAAACTTTCAAGATACAAATATTTTCTTAATTTTCTGTGGCCAAAAGACATAAAAAAACGAATAAATGTTTTCATCTTTAAACTCTCACACCTTTCATTTGGAGACAGCAAAGTGCAGCAGAAGCAGTCCTAGAAGAGACTGTGTGATGGTTCCTGTAATCAGCATACTGGACATATTGACCCATGGACTGTGAACAAAATACAACTTAGTTTTATCTTTCCCTGGTTGTAATCTTCTCTACTCCTGATGAAAACTCTGGCAGCCCACATGGCTTTTGTTCCCACTTACTCCTAGATAACACAACATCCTACAATCTATGTTAAGTCAAAAACAGTCTCACGTGGTATTGAGAATGTCCACTGAAAAATTATGACCTTGGCCAATCACTAAATCTTATATCCCCAAACCAGGTTTGCTTCAGGCTGGAAGCCCACTGTGTCACTCTGCCCTCCACTTATCTTGGTCAAAATTTTCTATCATTCACTAATTTCCTCCTGGGCTTCCATTTTCCGTGGAGCCCTTAACCTTGGGAAATGACCTTCTAATCTCTATGGTAGTGTGATAGTGAAACCTCAGTTTCTTTGCATTCTACAGGGCAACTTCTTCCTTTTCTGCTGAAGTCTCCCTCCCCCTTAAGGTGAGACTATGGGACAAGACGCCAAAATCTCATGTCTGATCCAAAGAAATTGTGGTATATTCTGCACAAAATTTGAGAGTTCAAGCAATATCAATGCAGTGCTCTTCTGACTCTCTCACCAAACTGGAGGGGCATATCAATTGGCTCTCTCAAAGACCCCCTCACTGGGCTTGGGCTTAGAAATCAGCATATCCCAAAATTTCCCCCAAAGTTTGGGTGTTCAAAGCAATGCATTAGCTTTCTCCAAAGAAATCTCCTTACCAATCTCTTTTTTCCCCTGTCTCTGATATCTTTTTATGTCCTTAATCTGGCAAAGGGTTGCAAGAGTCATGGGTTTGTTTGTTTTTTTAAGCAATTTCCTTTTAAAATTAGCATATGAGGACAGGGATATCTATGCACACAGTGCTATCTGATACTTTTCCTTATGTTACCTTGGTTGAAACCTGAGGCAGGCACAGCCCCATACTAACTTCCTATTACACTCACTATATAACATCTCAACAATAATTTAATTTGAATTTTCTGGATCTGTATTTCCTCCTTCATAGAATAAGAAGGTTGAAGCTCAATCTCTAAGGTCCTTCTGAGCTCTCAAATTTGGTGGTTTTGCAATTAAATTGCTATAGACAGTATAAAACAATGAAAAACACATTGAGATAATTATCAAGAAATATAATCCCAGCTTGTAATCTTATTAATCAGTTGAAACACTTTAAGCAAGTCTCTTAATTTTTCTGGGACTCGGTTTTCTGATATAAGAAGGTGGTGTTTAGATTGTATAACTTATAAGGGCTCCTTTCTCAGAGTTTATTTTTATTTATTTGTTTCTAAAGATTTCATTTATTCTTTCTGAGGATCTCCCCAATTACAAGTCATTATTTTGCACACACAAAATGCAGATTTTAAACAGGAAAATATTTTAATTAAGCACAGAACTTAGCTGTGAAACCTCCCAGTTAGCAAAAGCATAACAAAAAATGCAGGATTTAAGATCATTACTATTTTGAAAGGTTATATGGTGTGGTAACCAGTGGGCAATTTTGGAATCTGAAAACTTGTTTTTTTGTACTATCTTTACCTCTTCCGCAGGTATATGAGCACAGATATATTACCACATCTTTTTGTACTTCATTAATAATAATAATAATAACAATAATAATAATAATAATTTACTTAAGAGGGTTGATTAGAGAGTAAGTAATGTAACATAAATTTAAAAGCTATTTTTAAAGAAAAACATAAAACAAATTCTGGTTTTTATATTTAAATATATTCAATAATGTAGAAAGATTACTTTTCTACTTATTCAGAATGGTGATGAGAGAGTAACTTTGTGATTATCACCAGGATTCACAAGCCCATAAAGAAGCAGAAGCAGGAGGAGCATGAAAACTGCGAACCAGAGGGTGAAGTAAATTCTGGATGTAATGAGAGATACATTCTAAGACCTTTGTAACTCTGCTAACCAGAATATTTGTTCAGGCTCTTGATTTTTCTCTCAAATCACATTTAAGTCAAGCCATATGTTTCCTGAGAATATCCTTATGGGAGTAATTGGAGCATTGATTAGGACATTCCAGTCATACATCTTCTTGTTTCCATGGAAAGGGCGGTATGTTTGCTCATATCATTGGTCCAAGTCTTCACTAAAAAGACATTTCACTCTTTAATTAATGTATCTAAAACTTCTGCTATCTGGATAAGAACCATCACTTTTTCCAACTCCTTGATATTTGCTTCATTCTCAAAGTCAACACTAGGCTTTCTTTTTAGGAGTAATATGAAAGAAAAAAGTTTGATTTTATTGTTTTTCTTTTTGATCTTTTAAAAATAAATATTATGAAGGTGAAGCATTTTCATTCTTTGGCATGTGACTCAGATTCTTACATTTACAAAATGACAAATATCATTTAATACACCCTAAAATCTTTTAAACCCTGACCACTGAATTCTCAAGTGCCAAGACCTACTACCATACCTAGCAGTGTTACCAGTAATATTAACTATTAAATAAATTTCCCTTTTCCTGATCTGACTGCTTCACATCTCTCTATTCAAAACTCCAATTTCCTGCTTTCTTCCTCTAGCTGATAATCTTAATTAATTGAGAAAATAGAAATGATTAAGACAAGAACTTCCTTCACATTCCCAACACCAATTACTCACCTACCCAGAGACTTCTCCCCTGAAATCATCCCCTCCTGCCTGCATCACTTCCTATTCTCTATTGGATTATGCCCCTCAGCAGACAAATAGGCTGAATTGTTTCCCATCTCAGAAATCCCTCATTTGGCCACATATTCCTTTTCCTTTACTGCCTCATTTGTCTGTTCCTCTTCTTTTCTAAACTTGTAGCCAATACCTAGCATATTTCTTCCTCTCCTACAGTCTCTTAAACTTACTCTTGATAGGCTGAAATTCCTAACATGCCAATATTCTCTGCTGGTTAACAATAATTGCCACCTTGAAAGATTAGTAAGTGCTTTTTATATCCTCACATTTATCAAATAATTCACTCTTAGATAGCATTTTCACTGTTGATTATTACTCGCCATATCAAAACTTCTTGTCTCTTAGCTTCTGGAAAACCACCCTCTCTTGAATTATTTCATGGCACATTGTCTATTCTTTCTCAGTCTTATTTGTTGACTCTTTTTCCCCAACCTAAGTACTGTAGTGGCCAAAGCTTGGTCCTTCACCCACATACTTCACCCCCATCATAACTTTAAATAAAATATAAATGTAGAAATAAATTCATATATTAGGTCCCTGTCTCTTGTTAACCTTAAAAATAAAAGTTAGTTATTCTACCTGCAAAAATGACTTTATTCAGGAATAGCAGAGAGTTGCAATTCAGGATATGTAAGCTATGGCAAATCTAAATGCAACTCTGGAGAACAAAAAACAAGAATTTCTTTTTAAAGAAGACAGAGAAATTTGGGAGAGATTGTTTTAAACAAAGAATCCTTTGGAAGAGCCTTGAAGTTCAAAGTGTAGTGGCTTTCACTGGCTGGGATGCTATCTGGGGAGGTCAGTAGAATACATTTTTTTTTTGTCGGAGATGCAAGGCATTTCCCTTCTATTTTGGGAAAACCAATGATAAGTGGTATGGCATGAGAGTACTCTCTAAAAGCTCTCCCAACTCCAGTCTTGGTTGAGGTCTCCTTTATTAATTTTCACATTCTGCATTGAGGTCCAGACTTATAAATCTAGCTGCTACTTAATGATTATCATTAAAACTGTAAAATAGTTACCTCAAATATAACAGCAAAAACAAATTTCTTTTTTCCCAATCCCATTTCTAGTCTTCCCAATCTCAGCAAATGGCTCCCCTACCTCTAGGCAGTTACTTAGACAAAAATCCAAGGAATCATTTATGACTCCTCTTTCCTCACATCACACATCCAGTTTACTACAAGTCAAACTGGCTTCATATTGAGACTATAACTTGCTCATTTCTCTCTGCATTATACCATGTTAGGCAGGCCACAGAATCTTTTTACTTAGATTGCAACAATAGCCTCCTAACTGGTATCTTTGCATCTACCCTAATCCATATTCAACTCATTTTCCATTTAGTATGTGACTGATGGCCTAACTCAAGACCCTTTAACACCTTGACATTGTTTTTAAAATCTGTGAAAAATAAATAAAATCCAATTTTCTTACATTAAAAAATGTATTTTTGTTAAAGACTAAAGATTATATATATATAACTATATGTTTATATGGATATATATACATATATTAATATATACACACACACAAATAAGTGATTGGATAACTACAATCAATAACTCAGTGAAACAAAATTTAGTTATTATTTTTTGTAATCAGGTATTTTTAATTTAAAATCAGCTGAGATATATATTACCAAACTGTCAAAAAGTGTTAACATGATAGCTCTAAAAGATTATGTAGTTGGAACCAATTGCTTCAGATTAAGTGCCCAGATGTTTAGAAAGGTCCATTCCTTCTCTCACTTACCCTCCATTAAAGAGACCTAGATAAGTAAAAATGTACATGTCTATAAGAAGTAATAATCTGCAATCAGTAAATTTCGTCGTATCAATAATAAGTCCTTTTTTGCTGAGTCCCTCTTCATGTTTTCAGCAGGAGAATGAAAAGAACCCAAGGAGTGATACTACATTATAAAGCTTTCATAGGGTACTAAAATTCTTATTTACTTACTTATGGACCTTACAAACTGACTTCAAATTTATCAAAACAATCAAGCCTCTCAGAAATCATAAAGAGTATGAATACCATTCTTCAAAAACATGTTTTTTTCTTTATAGACATTCCTAGCACCTAATGTGCCTGAGCCCTTTGTAATCTTCCCAAGTATGTGAATAATGGCCCATTATTCAGAGTTTAAAAACTCTACCTTCCCAGACATTTCAA
This sequence comes from Cynopterus sphinx, assembly GCA_030015415.1. Classification (NCBI taxonomy): domain Eukaryota; kingdom Metazoa; phylum Chordata; class Mammalia; order Chiroptera; family Pteropodidae; genus Cynopterus; species Cynopterus sphinx. The sequence continues at coordinate 74,769,479 of CM057380.1, read as the reverse complement.
AATGAAATCAAAATAGTGTTCCAGTATTTGTTTAACAACCATCAAATGCTCCCAGTACTGGAAAGCATTTCTGTACCACATCTTGTACTGTGCCTTAGAGCAAAAAGCATCCTACCTTACATGTTCCCACTGCCCTCTATAAAAAGAAAATGATTTTATGTTAAACTTTAATTAGCAAATAAATGGTTGTTAAACTGCTTAACCTTTCCCTCTTAACAAATAAAATCTATCTTACCTCTACATAGATAAAACTCTCTACCTAAAATTTTGCCATTGACTACTGAAGTAATGAAAATTACTTCTCCCCTGGCTAGCCTTCTCCATATCAAATTCCTCACCCTCATGGGGGATGGGACCAATCCACCATGAATAAACCCACTCTCACTCTCTTGCTACTACAATTGCTGGTACAGAGCCATGGAGAGAGCACTGTGGGAAAGCAATCAAGCAGAGTGAGTTAATATTCAGCTGTCAGAATAAAGCTTCATAAATCATGAATGTGAGGAATTGACAAGGAAACCTACAGTCAAATCAGTTTCTACTCATCAAAGAGTTTTCTTATCCCTGGAAATAATATGAACTTCAAACCCACTCACTGGTTCATTTCCTGTTGCCAAAAGAAATGTCTGCCTCCAACATTTTCGTTTTAATGGCTTTAACATAATCATCTTCCTCACTATTGTAAATTTACCCACTCAGATTAACAAGATAAACTCTGTAACAATGGTGAAATATTTTGGAAGGATATTTTTATATTGTAAGAGAAAACGTGTGTGTGCATTGCTGTGTGTGGACTGTGTGTGTGATAGAGAGCATGAGAGTGAGAAAGACAGGGAATAGAATGGAAGAAAAGTAAAACCTACAAAATGCAAGAATTTAGCAAAGCAGGATTTCCCAGCTCTCCAAGTGAAATCAGCCATAAATAAATTTCAAATGAATACTTCAATAGGCAATGCTGAGTCCTCCAAGGTTCATCTGTTAGCTGTAAACTATCCTTCCAATACCACTCTATTACTCATAGCAATAGCCAAGATATTCAGAATAGAATAAAAACAAATGTCTTGCCTACGAAATCCTTTCCCAGTCAGTGCATATGCTGGCTTACATAACCCATTGCCTAGGAGAACCATGTATTTTGGCTTGTTTTGTTTAATGATTAGCTATCAACTATTTTTATTTTACCGCCTACTCTTTATCACTAAAGAAAAGTATTAGCAAAATCAATGGCAGAATAGTTTAATAAAATATTTGTTCATGAGCTACAATAGAGATAATGTATTAAAATGTCCACAACTCTGATTAGAATCTGAGAAGTACTCAGGAATATAAGTTGCAAAGCAGTGACTGTAATTATCCATGATAATATAAATAGCTAAGGGTCTGAGACACTGAGTATTGCCATTTTTTACTTTCTATGGAGCCAAATAAATTGCCTGTTGGGAGTTAAATGCAAAGAGAATAGTTCTGGTTTTTGTCTATGTTGGAGTAACTATACAGATGTAAATATATTTTAGAGTATCTTCTTTCTAGCTCAAGTGCTTTCATCTGATCTTTTTCTAAATTCTTTATTCTGAAATGGTCAAAATAATATGCATTTTACATCTGCATTTGATGCCTCCTTATCTGAAATGCAAATATTATCATTCAAAAGATATTATTACTAGGATAAAATATTGCAAGTATTCAGTGAGCGGGTGGCAAAGCTGTTCATTGAGTTATCATGGCTTTTGCACATGTTACTTGAACCTTCCAAATAAATTGAAACAACCTGGTCATTTCATTGTGATATTCCTTGGGAACACATATTCAATTTTCAACAGTGCAAGTTTCATAGGTTATCAAAGAAAACTGGCAAATATTAGTGTGACAAATGAAAATCACCTCTTATTCAGATTATTCTTCTGTACAATATTCAGCTACCCTTGACAATATAATATTTTAACAAATTAATGTGATTTGGGTTTTATTCTATCCTAGCCTTTCTTTTCAACAGAAATGCACTCCAGATATATACAATATTGTTCAATCTTTGTTAGACTAGCAGTAGTAAAATACAGTTTGAGGAGAAAATAAAACTTTTCCCAGAGTCATGCTAACATTATTACAATTTTATAGAAAAGCAGACAGGTTGGTATTTAAGCTCCAGTATGACAAAATTGAGTGACCCCAAAGATAAATTAATCCTGTCCCCGATCATACCTTAAAAGTTCTTACTAAATAAAAACCAGATGTGACAAATGTCAGAAGGAAGCATGGCAGACTGAGAGAGATCCTCAGATCTCTCCCCTTGAAATAACAATAAGCTGAACATCTAAAAATCAGCAAAAACACCCAAACTGCACACCAAAATGTATGAGCATAAGATCTGCACATAAGAGCTACCACAGGTCAGAATCCCAGGTGTCAGGTGGTGGACTGGAAGAAATAAAGAAGCTGCCTCACGCAGCCTTGGGAGCTCGCAGCAGGAAGAGGGGGAGGGGCGAAGGTGCGGTGAGTTCCTAAACAGCCCTGCCTAAGAGAACTGTGAGTTCCACCCAGCTGGCAGCAGGGCCAAGTCATCAGGGCAGAAGGTAGAGAAGTGGAATGACAAAAAAACAGCAGTTGACATTTCCCAGCTGTAGTTACAAAATCGAAGCTGAGCCACAGCTCCCAACCCCCAAACTGGAGGGACCCTCCCCCATAACCCCCAAGATCAAATACCGTGGAACCCCAGGGGAATCTGAGCATACGCTGCCGAGACTGTCTCTAACACTGACAGAGACTGAAATTAATATCTACAAAAAAAAAAAAAAGGCATTCTTAGTGCTTTATATAAAGCAGGAATCCAAGAGGCTTAGACACCGCCTACTGGAAACCACAGAAAAGAGCCTTCTTTGCAGCAGGCTGAACAGAACTTTCATATAATAAATCTTCTTACTAGAAAAAAAAGCAGAAAGCATACCCATTAATGCCAAGGCGAACAAATAGTCCATTAAAACCATGAACAACCAAGGTGACAAGGCATCTCAGAAAGAGAAAAATCTCCAGAAAATAGGCTTACAGACATAGAAATATGCGACTTAAATGACAGAGAATTCAGGATGGTTCTTCTGAAAAAACTCAACGAGATCCAAAAAAATCATGTCAACATTTTCAAATTAAAAAATAAAAACAAGATAAGCAGAGCAAGGAGATCAAAACCCTCAAGAAGAACCAAATAAGCCTTTTAGAGATAAAGAACACACTGTAAGAGATGAAAAATGACATAGCAAGCCTTGGAAATAGAGTAGACCAAATGGAGGAAAGGATCAATGATACTGAAGATAGAAATCTAGAAATAAATCAGAAGGAAGAAAAGAGAAACCGAAGAATGAAAAATAATGAAAGACAAATTCAAGAACTAGCTTATACCATCAGGAGAGGAAACATAAGAATAATGGGCATTATCAAAGGCAAGAAAAAGGAGCAGGGACTAGAAAGCATTCTCAGACAAATAATTGATGAGAATTTCCCAAATATAAAAATGACCTGGAGCTTGGAATTCAAGAAGTCAACAGAACACCCAATTAACTCAATCCAAAAAGGCCTTCACCAAGACACATTGTATTAAAATTATCAAAAATCAATGACAAAGACAGAATTCTCAGGGAAGCCAGGAAAAAAGAAAAGGTAATGTATCAAGGTAAAAGGTAAATCCATTGGATTATCCTCAAACTTCTCAGCATAGACCTTACATGCCAGAAAGGAATAGAATCAAATATTTAAACTATTAAGTGAAAGAATCTACCAGCCTAGAATAATGTATCCAACTAAGCTCTCCTTTATATATGAAGGAGAAATTAAGACCTTTACAGACATACAAAAATTGAGGGAATTCTCCACTATGAAGCCTGCACTAATTCCCCTTCAGGAAATTCTGGAAAAGGTCAGTTCACCTAAAACAAAATGACAAAAAAAAAAAAAAAATTAAGAGTAAAGTGACTATCAGACAAATGGAAGTAGAGGAGTGCAACCCTTACTAAGAACAGGGCATTATAAGCTTAAAATAATAAGAGAATTGCTATAGCAAGATGAAAATGAATGTTCAGCATACATAGGGATAAAAAGACAACAGTGACTGAAAAGTGAAAGATTAAAAGATCTAAATTCACAAAGGGGAATGGAGATAAGACATTCACAGAAGAAAATGAGACACTGTATATATATATAACTATTCTTTACATATTCATAATGGTAATCACACACCAAAGACTCAGAACTAAAGTATATAACATAAAACAAACAAAAATGGAGAGAAAAGCCACAAAAACCAACCAAAGTAAAGAAAACAGAAGCAGAAGGACAAGCAAACAACGGAAACACCAAGCTACCAGAAAGCAAAAGATAAAATGACTATAAGAAGACCTCATAGTTCAATAATCACCCTAAATGTAAATGTACTAAACTCATCAATGAAAAGGCGCAGAGTTGCAGAATGGATTAAAAAAAAAAAAAAAAAAAAAAAAAAAAAAACTAACCATATGCTGCCTCCAGGAGACACATCTCAGTTTCAAAGACAAATATAGAATCAAAGGAAAAGGGCAGAAAATTATATTTTGAGCAAATGGAATTCAGAGAAAAGTGGAAGAAGCAGTACTAATATCAAATGAAATAGACTTTACAATTTAAAAAAAAGTTAAAGAAAGATACTAAGGAACACTTCATAATGATAAAGGCAATCATGCACTAAGACATAATACTTATTAATATCTCTACTCCCAATCAGGGAACCTCAAAATATGTAAAGCAATTACCAATGGAACTAAAGGGAGAAACAAGACCAAAACACCATCATAGTATGGGACCTAAATACCCAGGTATGGACAGATATCATCCAAACAGAAAATCAACAAGGAAATAACATTCTTAAATGACACATTAGATCAACTGTACCTAACTGACATATACAGAGCCTTCCATCCACAAGCAGTTGCTTATAGATTCTTCTCTAGTGCATATAAAACATTCTTAAGAATCAACCACATACTGGGACACAGAGATAGCCCCAATAACTATAAGAGAGTTGAAATTATACCAACCATATTCTCTGATGATAATGCTTTGAAACTAAAGATCAACTGCAAAAAGGAAGCGGGAAGAACCACAAATACATGGAGATTAAACAACATGCTACTGAAGAATGATTGGGTTAGAAAGAAATAAAAACAGAGATCAAGAGATACATAGAAACAAATGATAATGATAGTACAGCATATCAAAACTTTGGGACACGGAAAAAGTGGTCATAAAAGGAAAGTTTATATCATTACAAGCCTATCTCCAAAAACAAGAATGAGCTCAAATAACCTAATACTTGATCTTAAATAAAACTAGAAAAGGAAGAACAAATGAAGCCTAAAGTCAGCATAAGGAAAGAATTAATCAAAATTAGAGCATAAATAAATAAAATTGAAAACAACAACAACAACAAAAATAGAAAAAATAAATGCAACAAATAGCTGGTTTATTGATAAGGTTAATAACACTGACAAACCCCTGGATAGACTCATTAAAGAAAAAAGAGACAAGACACAAATAAACAAAATTAGGGATGAAAGAGGAGAAATTGCAACTGACATCATGAAAATACAAAGGATCATATAAGAATACTATGAAAAACATACAACACCAAATTTAATAACCTAGAAGAAATGGACCAGTACTTAGAAAAATACAGCCTTCCTAGACTGAATCAAGAAGAACTGGAAAATCTAAATAGACTGATCAGTAGTATGAAAATTGAAACAATCATCAAAATCCTACCAACAAGTTAAAGTCCATGACTAAAATCCTCACCAGTGTATTCTACTACACATACAAAAAAGATTTAGTACCTATTTTCCTAGAACTTCCAAAAAATTAAAGAGGAGGTAATACTTCTCAACTCATTTTATGAGGCCAATATTACTCTATCAAAACCTGTTGTTAAAGATAACACAGTAAAAAAGAAAACTACAGACCAATATCTCTCATGAGCACAAATACAGTAACATTTGAAAAGGATTATATACCATGATTAAGTGGGCTTCATCCCAAGGCCACAGGAATGGTTGAACATATGCAAATCTATTAATGTGATACACCACATAAACAAATCATATGATCATATCCATAGATGTAGAAAAAGCCTTGGACAAGATACAGCATCCATTTGTAATCAAAACACTTTAAAAAATTGGTATAGAAAAAAAGTACCTAAACACAATAAAGGCAATATATAACAAACCCTCAGCCAACAATATATTGAATGATGAAAAACTGAAAACCTTCCCTCTAAGATCATGAGCAAGGCAAGGCTATCCACTGTCGCCACTGTTATCACTATAACATTGGAGTTCCTAGCAAGTGTAATCAGATAAGAGAAAGATATAAAAGGCATCCAAATAGGAAATGAAGAAGTCGAACTGTCACTATTTGTGACAAGATTCTCTATGTTGAAAACCCTAAAGATTCCACAAGAACACTAGTAGAAACAATAAGCAAATACAGTGAAGTCTCTGGATACAAAATCAACGTTCAAAAATCCATAGCATTCCTATACTCTAACAATGAAGCATCAGAAAAATAAGTAAAAAAAATAATTCCTTTTGCAATTGTAACAAAAAGAATAAAATACCTAGCAATACATCTAATGAAACATCTGAAAAACCTATATAATGAAAACTACAAGACCCTATCAAAGGAATCAAAGAAGTACAAAGAACTGGAAAGATATTCTGTGTTCCTGAATTGGAAGAACTGACATAGCTTTAAAAAAAAAAAAATATATATATATATATAGATAGATAGATAGATAGATAGATAGATAGATAGATATAGATATAGATAGATATAGATATAGATAGATATAGATATAGATATTACCTAAAGAATTATACAGATTTAATGCAATTCCCATCAAAATGCCATCAGCATTTTTTAAAGAAATAGAACAAATACCTTCAGATTCGTACGGAAGCACAAAAGACCCCAGATTGCCAAAATCATCCTGAGAAAAAAGAACGAGTCTGGAGGCATCACTCTGCCCGACTTCAAATTATACTACAAAGTGACAGTAATCAAAACAGCATGGTATTGGCAGCAAAACAGGCACACTGACCAGTGGAACAGAATCGAGAGTCCTAAGTAAACCCATATTTCTATGGGCAAATAATTTTTGACAAAAAATCCAAAAACATACAGTAGAGAAAGGAAAGCCTCTTCAATAAATGGTGCTGGGAAAACTGGAAAGCCACCTGCAAAAGAATAAAACTGTACCACACACCAAAATTAACTCAAAATGGATTCAGGACCTGAATATAAGACTTGAAACAATAAAATGCATAGAAGAAAACATAGGAACAAAATTCAAGGACCTTGGTTGGACTTAAAAAGGATTTTATGTATCTGACCTCAAAAGCAAGGGAAGTAAAAGCAAACTGAATGAATGGGACTACATCAAACTAAAAAGTTTCCGCTCAGCAAAAGAAATTGTCAACAATCTAAAGAAAGAACCATCCAAATGGGAAAATATATTTGCAATTAATGTCTCCAATAAGGGTCTAATATCCAAAATATACAAAGAACACGTATGGCTCAATAACAACTGAAAAACAAATAATCCAATCAAAAAGTGGCAAAGAACCTGGACAGTGCTTCTTAGAGGGCATACAAATGGCCAACAAATATTTGAATAGATACTCAATATTGCTAGCTATTAGGGAAATGCAAATCAAAACCACCATGAGATACCATCTTACACCTGTTAGAATAACTAGAATCAACAAGATAAATAATAACAAATGTTGGAGAGGAGAAAAGGAATCCTCATGCATTGCTAGTGGGACTGCAAATTGGTACAACCACTATGGAAAACAGTATGGAAGTTCCTCAAAAAATAAGAATTGATCTACCATGTGATCCACCAATCCCTCTACTGGGTATTTCCCCCCAAAGACTTGAAAACCCATATCCAAGATGACATTTGCACACCGATGTTCATAGAAGCATTATCCACAGTGGCCAGGACATGGAAGCAACCAAAGTGTCCTACTATAGATGATTGACTAAATAAACTGTGGTACATATATACAATGGAATATTAGGCATAAGAAGAGATAAAATACCACAATTTGTGACAACATGGATGGACCTCGAAACAATTATGCTAAGCGAAATAAGCCAGATAGAAAAAGTAGAAAATCACATGATATCACTTATATGTGGGATATAAACCTAAAAGCAACAAATGAGCAGAACAAACAAACAGAGACTCATGGACATGGACAATAGACTAGTGGTTACCAGAGATTAGGGGGTGGGGAAGGATGGGGGAGGTAGACAGGGTAAAGGAGGTCAAATATAGTGAGGTAGGGGGATGTTTAATTGGGTAAAGGGTATCAAATATATGGTATCTGAAGGAAACTGGACATTGGTGGTAAACACTAAATAGAATATACAAATGTCTATAATGTACACCTGAAAATTATACAATTATATTAACCAATAATACCCCATTAAAATTAATTAAAACAAAACAGATGTGTTGATTTTAGTTCTAGTCAAAAGATTTATAAATTCTTTATAAAGATTTGTTTCAGGATCCTAAGATGAGAAATACTAGTGATGAAAAAATGTCAGAGGAAGAAAAACATGAGTATTTTGGAGAAGAAAATGTAAAAGGAAGTTACAGGTTAGAATAAAGTAAATTTAATTTTTTTAAGTGATCAAACTTGTCCAGCTACATGCCTTTCCCCATATTTTATGCAACACTGTTAAAAAGTGCGGGTAAACAGCTGTCTTGTATGATTTTAAAGGCAAGAAATTACTGATATCTCACAAACTGTGAAGAGATGTGTAGTAATATATAGGCAGCACCTGGGTTGATTAACCCTTCTTTGGATGGATTCAGCCTCCTTTAAAAGCAAACCTGAAAGAAAACAGGCTGTATAGGATAATTCATTGGGCTGCTATAGATACATTAACCAACCTATCCCACGTAAAAGGGTAACCGCTGCATCAAGGACCACAGCATTAGTTGTTCTACATTTCGATACAACACAGCATGCAAATAAAATTCACAGTTACCCAACACAATGGGGCTGTAAAGTAAACCATACTTATAAAATGCCTTATAAAATTATTCTCATTTAAATTTTAGAAACAATATAATAAAAAAATTTAAAAAAACAAGAAATCAAAATTGAGGGCACTTTAAAATAGTACCAAAAAAATCACACCACCATAGAATTCTCAAAACCAAGCAATTGGGTATATAATGGAGTTGCACCAACACATATTCAATTTCTTGTCCTGTACATTTGCAGTTTGAGGAGTGGGAGTAGATAGAGGGAATTTAAAGAGATCTCTTTATTTTTTTGTTATCTACCTCCCCAGGGTATGAGGCATGGTTTAATGCAAAGAACCCCATTCTGATTCTTTAAGAGCAGTGAAGAAATTTTTTGAGAATTTTAAATATGATTTTTTTTCATGTCCTTCTTTTAGAATCTTACTTTCTCATTCGATGTGAGTCTACCACATTTTGTATTTACCTTATTCAGATCGTCAGAATTCTTGCTATTTACCTGTACCATCTCAACAGATATTATTTGACAAATTGCTTGCTATTAAGAGTGAAGAACTCTTTAAACAGTCTCCAGTTAAAGGAGCTCCTGCATGCTTTAGGTTTTTAAAAGAACGCTTTAACTATTGTAACTCCTTTGTCAGACTCTTGAAAATCTGTGTTCCCTCTGGTGCTGAAGAGCTATGCTGTATTTAAATGAAAATAATCTAGATTCTTCATTCCAAGGGTGAGGTGGTCATCTCTAGTTTCTAACTCTGCTGAATTCTCATTTTGTTCTCTTGCTGTGAATCCTGTATGTATATTTATTTGCTGACCAAAGTAAAGCATTCTATTCCTTCATTTCCCAGTACCCACCAAGCTGAAGCCATGCCCACAGGAAGTTTATATAAGATTTAGAACAAAACAGAGTGTTATATCACTATTGAAGGACAGAAAACCTTAAAATTTGCTTCACCATCCTTTATTTAAATTCTTCAACTATCATCATCTCCAGAGAACTTTTACTACCTATTCCTTCTACTTTATTTCTGGAATCCCATCTTCCTTTTCCCTGTTCCTCATCTGCTCCACTGAACTTGAAAACTTCTGATTTCTTATATATAAGATATATTTGTTGCCTGTGTGTGTGACTGTTGGCTCCACATTCCCTAAGACCTAATAAGCCACTGAAATGAGGGGATAGAGAATAATACTTCCATAAACAAAATAGTCTGTCAAAATGTTAGGCTAAACATAGAAAGGATTCTTCTCTTTAAAATAACTCAGATGTCTACAGGGGCGAAACAGGAAGCAAACCAGGGGCACAAAGAAGTATATTACACTATAGAAAATCAGGGAGCACATAGCCCATTTAGGATAGGTGGTGGCTAGCTCATCAGCCCCAGCTACTTGTTTCCCTCTGAATTTGAATCCCCTTTACTAGTGTATACCATTTTTTAAGGAAAGGCAAAAATTTCAAATTCTTCCATGAAATCTCTCAGTGTTTAAATATTGGAAATAATTTTAATGTTTTAAAACACTGCATAGAAAAAATATAATAGTTTTACAGATTTTATCTAGTTCTTGGATACCGTTTCAGAGGGCAAAGCAGTTCATTGTTATCATGTTTTATATACTAAGGTTAGCTGAATCTTCCTAATAAACAGAGACAATTTACTTAAATATATATGACAGTATACATGGCTAACATGTTTCAAGATCTCACTCATAAATATATAATTTTATCCCTCTAGTTATACGATTTATAAATCTCTATTTCTAATCTTCCAAAAGGAAGAAAATCAATTTAAATTAGTTGTTCCATATTTAGATGCAACACAACCTGCCCCTATCAGGAAGAAATACATTTAATTTGTTTTTCTCTAAATTTTCTATTCTTCTGGTTCATTTTAATAAATATAGCAATTAAATAAACCAGGGTCATGTCCCACATACTGAGGAATATTCAGAATTCCAAGATTTTTCATTGTTTCCCTGAGGAATTACAGTTATTCTTTTAGTTTATTTGTTACACTGATATACAACTGCTGACAGTTGCTGTCCCCCTTTTGGTCACTATCGCCCCCACATAAAGACTTCTTCATTCTCCAAAAAACCAATAACACAAAGCCATTGCATCTATAGAGACTCAAAGGTTAAAACTGATTAAGGGAGAACTCAGTATACCCAAAATTGAAAAGGAATCTAAAAAGAATACTGGACGTTATTTTTCTTAGAATCTTTCTGTTGCACATGCCCCCTATACCATATTTTACTCCATTTCTTTACTTATTCATATATCATCTCTGAGCAGAAATGTCTACCTTTCCTCCAGTTATGGGTATCCTATCCTATCCAATATCACTTTTTTTCCCCATTTTTTGTTTGTTTCATAATATGCTTGCTTTCTTATTCAAAAAAGCCAATTAAATCCAACCACTATTTCTAAGTGCATAACATTGTCCAAATTACTTAACTTCTTCACCTGTAAAACAGAAATATATATATATATATATATATATTAATAGAGTTATTGTTATGAGGATTAGAGGACACAGTAGGAATAAAGTAGTTCATCCATATGTTCAACACATGGGTGACACTCCTGAAATTTTTCTCCCTTACCCCACTCACTGCCTGCCTGCTTCTTCTCTTCAGCTTTCAACTTTTGTTTATCCTCCCTGTGTCTCTCTCTCCTCAATCCAAAGCAAAGCAATTTCTTTTCGGTCTCCCCAGATCACCAGTGATGTAATTCTGTTATATTGTTTTTCTAGCTTTATTTTAAAGTTTAAAATAACAAATTGAAAATACCTTTTCTATGCCAATAAATGATTCTCTGACTTTTCTGAATGAGAATCACACCTTCTTCAGCAGAATCCCATGATCAAATCCATGAAGTTTCTCTTTTTCCATTCCTACTTGACCAGCTTCGCATTGGGTTAAATCTTGAAACCTTGCAATGTCTAAACAACTTGCGCCCTTTCTCTAATCACCCATTTTTTCTGACATTCCATTTCTCTTCTTTTCATTCCCCCAATGCTTCTTCCTTTCTTCCCATCTCAGACTCTAGCCTTTATCATGAATTGGAAGAGGTATTATGTTTGTGAGTAAATGTGAAACAGTGTTCCTTTTGATTGTTAACAGAATCATTATGCTGTACATAGGAATGTTTTATAAGCAAGAGAAATGGAAGGGTTTTTTGGTATAGAAACATAAAATAAAATAAAATAGATTTATCATTAAATTATCCCAGACACTAATAAATTTGGCATTCAAAATCACAGTGGCATCTCAGATTTATCTTAGATATAAATGGAATATGAATACTGCATGACCAAATGACTTTCCAGGAATGTTTTCAAGGGTGATCTTACACATTTTTGTCCTTAGTGCATCACAGATGGAAAGAATATCTGGAATCCAATTCCTTTATCAAGATTTAGGAAGCAACTAGTGCTTAGAATTTCTGAAGCCTCCTCACACAGAAGAGAGTCACCTTGTATGTAGCTCAATTCTGTGACTGCTCCAAAAGAGGCCTTGGTCTGAATCTCTGTGGGAGTCAAGAAAATCCTTTGCAGAAGAGTGTTTTGAAAAAAAAAAAAAGAAAACAAAACAAAAAAAAATTTTTTTTCAGCTACTAAAATCTTATATACTTCAATAATCTCCATTTAAATAAAAAATAAAAGAAAACATAGCTTTTCCAAACTGCTCTCCATAAGCGCAGGTTTACAGTTGCGATGATAATCTTATCATTTACTGCATAAGGCTTGGGGAGTAAACACAGGATAAAGAATGAATGATTCAAGGATTTACTCCCCTAGACAGCTCAAAAAAGGTAAGTTCTTTTTTTTAACATAAAGGAAATCATTTGATTTGAAGGTAAACACAAAAAAGAGCAGAACTGCACAGTATGACATGTTATAAAAGGACAAGGCTAGATCACCTGCCACAGACATTCTCCTTCCTTACATCAGAATTGCCACTTCCATTTGTGTGCTTTTAAAATTCCACCTTATTTGCATTAATAAATATTTTCTTTCTAATTGATGAGTCTTTAATAGTTACTATTCAGAAAAATGAATAAGCTAAGTTTAAGGGTGACTTGAATATTGCTTTTAACATGTAAAACAAATAAGAGTAGACAAATAACTAAAAGGTTTTAATCTATCATATTACATAGCTAAAAATTTTAAACTTTTCAAAATTATTTTATTTTTTATTTTTTAAGATTCCATTTATTTGTTTGTTTATTCATTTTATTACGGTGACATTGGTTAACGAAATTCAGTGTTTCAGATGTACAATTCAACAGTAAGGCATATATATATATATATATATATATATATATATATATATATAGTGTTGTATGTTCACTGCCCATAGTTAGATTTCTCTCTGTCACCACATGTTTGATCCCTTTTACCCCATCTACCTCCCTGTTTCTCTCACCCCTCTCACTCTCTGGTAATCACTTGTCTATTGTCACATCCATGAGTCTCTGTTGGTCCTGTTTGTTTGTTGCTTTTATGTTTATATCCTACATGTGAGTGCAGTATCACTGCCAGAAAAATGTCTTTTTGCTCTCTACTAAAGAGACCATACTTGAAAATTGGATTCAATTGTGAGAAGCATGACTGTATGTCTTGCATATCTAATGATTTTCAAAACTTATTTTCAGTTTTATGTTCATTATAAGCATAGTTTTCTCAATTACTGCATCTTCCTGTAAACTTTATCATTATTTATCATCTATTCTAGCTGTTTTCTATCTGGATTGGCCAGAGGTCTAGATATTCTGGATAGTACTAAGTTCTACTACACACAATAAGTATTTTTATAGCTCAAAAAAGGTCAAACATTAGCAAATTTATGTAATTTAGCCTAGAGTAATGGATAAAAGTGGTTAATAAATGTAATAAAACAAATAAGTTATTTTTTCTATTTTTGGACTTAAAGGTTGACACAACATATGCTAACTAAAATTACTGGTTTTCTTATGGTTACTAGAAGCCATCAATGTTAACGAAATACACTTTTATTTAATAAAACAGAAATAATTATTTAATGAACCCAATTTAATAAATGTAAAAACTTTACATAGCAGCTTTAAAATTTGCCTTAACAGTAGTCTAAACAACTTAGATATTCAAAACTAGAAATTTCTTTATTTTCTTCTTACTAAATTCAACACTAATTTTCAGCAAGAGGAAATGCTCTAGATAATAAAGTTATTTACTTCCTGATCATATGACATTCTCTTTTTGGATAACCAATCAAATTCATAGTTCACTCCCCCTCCATTCTCCATTTCTAGGAAGTATTCTAGAGTCTTAATATCATAACCTTAAGGGAGCAGGGTTTATTTTGCAGATTCTTATTGCAGGGGAGAAAAAATTTTCCTTGACTCTCTTCGTGTCCCTGGCTAGGTTTGAAAATTAAACTGACAAAGATTAACAGAAAAAAAAAATGTACTAATTTTATTGATTTTTTTTTACATACATGGGAGACTTCAGAGGAAAATGAAAAACTGGAAACGTGACCAAAGCAGGAAGCTTTTATGTTCTTTAGACAAAAAAAAAAATTGTAGACAATAAAACAAAACAAAAATGGGAGTCTACAGAAAGTAACCTCATAGAGTGACTTGGCCATCAATTCCTAACTGGGCAAGTCATGGTAGGTAGTCGTGCCCCAGGTCTATAATTTCTTTAGTGAAAGGTTTTAATGCAGACCCGTCCATTATTCTTCTGCACCTAGGTTAACAAACCTTTGAAATAAAGTATAACTACCTTCAAGAGAGTACACAATCTTGTTAATTATCTTGTAATTCGGGAGTTCTCAACCCCTGGGCTGTGAACCAGTACCATTCCATGGCCTGTTAGGAACTGGGCTGCAGCCACTTCCCAACACTAACATCACTACTTTGGCTCCATCTCAGACCATCAGGCATTAGATTCTCATAGAAGCACCGGTCTCTGGTGCCAAAATGTTTGAGGACCATTGCTGTAATTCAGTCCCCATCTTGTTTTCTCCCACCTCTATGTAATCTTACTTATGTTCCCTCCTTAATTTCAAATGCATAAACTAAGCTATGAAACTGTTATTCTTTAGAAGATATGAGATCTTTCTCCCTGGCATATGTCATCAGTTTGGCTCATATAAACTCACAAAAATTCTCTACAGGTTTAGACATTTCTTATGTCTACGAAATGATAAATTTGTGAAGAAGTGACAAGACAAGGAGTTTGGGCTAAGGGTACTAAATGATGGAGAAGTAACTAAAAAGATAAGGCTTAGTTTAACAAGATTTGTTTGTACAGATTTCTTGACCCTAAATACCCCACCTTTGATAATAAAAATGTCTTCTCCTGGTGTAGGTGGGGTGCCTTTGACATGGAGTTTCATAACCTGTATCAGAAAAGAAGAGTAATCTCTCTGCTTCTACCATTTTTTAAATTTCTTCAGCTTATGATATTTAGTATGCCAAGATGCCATATTTTGAAGTAGTATGTCCTGGACCCCATCATTATTCTCAGACATCCATTATAAATTAATTCCTTCATTCTCCTTTAAACTTGTGAAAAGCAGTGTGACATACAGAGATTACCTAGCAGTTTTGTCCTATTGGCTCATCTCTCTCCTCAGCTCTCTCATCCTCCCTTTCAGCAGATAGCTGGGCCTCTTGTACCACAGGCCCTAATGAAGCGTCCTTCACCCTTTACTATGACTATTCCTTGGCAAGTGTAGCATCTTCAACTCTTCACTGCTTTTCATCCCATATTGAACTCTACTATGAGTATCTTCAGATCTCTTTTACATCTAATAGAAAACTTTAAATAGTGAGTAGGGACAGAAGATTTAGCCTTTTCTAGCTAGACATACACTGCTGACATTTTTTCTCTATTGCAATAATTCCATGCTGGCATAAGACATTTCACAGTGATGAATTTTCTCATAGTCCAGGCAGAATCTGGGCAAATAATACATCTATTCACAAATTCTCACATCTAGGAGTCTGTGTCTTCTCTATTGGGTGATTAGTGAGTAGTAGTGGAGACTGAGGCAAAAAAGAAGAAGAGTTCCACGTTAAATTCTGTTTTCTTCTCTCAAACCTCTCTAAACCTCTCCCCTTAACCCAGATACATTGTCTTCTTTTTATGTGGAAGTAAAACTAAACTTTTACTTTTAAGTTTAAAACTAAAAAAACTTTTTATGTAGAAGTAAAACTAAAATTAAACTATATGTATATAGTGTGTAAACTTTTTTCTTTCCTTTATCCTCATTTTTCTGTTTATGATATGAATATGTACTCTGAGGTTTCCAAATTTTGCTTTTGATTCTTAAAACCAAATTGAAGAAATTTAAAAATTTTTTAAAAAATCAATATGAAAGCCTTTTTCTCTCCAGTTTCAGCCTATTTCAGTCAAAGCCATATAAAAATTCAACTACATTTTCCATACAGATCCACCCTCCATTGTAATGATTTAGATAGAGTTGTAAAACATTATTAGTAATTATCTTCATAATATTTTAATTTATATAGTTTCTTCTCTTCTTATTATAACTGCAAGTTATGTCAAGAGTAAAATTAACATATCAAATATTACTAAGCATGATATTTTATGATATATCTCATCAATACTTAACAGCAGCACTATGCATACACAGAACTGTCCCATTTTACACATGAGAAGGCTAAGTTTCTATAATAATTTAAATGATTATTCATGTTTACCTGGCATTAAATGCTAGAGTTAAAATCTAATCTAGAGCTTCCTTGCTTTTCCTATTATATTATATTTTTTATATATAACATCTGAAATATGCATTTATAGTATACATATATGTGTGTGTGCATGCATATATAATCATTTAAATAACATTTTTAACTATTAAGAAAAAAATAATATTCCGAAATGAAACAACTACATGTTTCTAAATTTCAAACTACTAGACTAACACAGACGTATATTAAAAAGAAACATTGAAAAGCTCTCTATTAACTTTTTTATCATAGGACAGGATTTATGGCTTTCTGCCATTTGATAATGAAAGTTAAGTTTTCTGTGCTTTTCCTGGAATTGGGTATAATAACTCATTCTCCAAAAATCAATTTATATAAAAAACATATTCAATACAAAGATGATTGAGTTCCAGCATTTCTCTTTGTCATTTGGCAGCAATTTGTGTGAAACTCAAGAAAGATAGAGTGAGAACTGATGGTAGTTATTTCTTCAAGATATGTGGAAAAGACCAAGTGTATTGAAAGCATGTGTCAGTTAAAATCATTCATTTTAGATTAAGCTCATGGTCTGCAATGACAGAAATCCCATAGAAGATATCTATCTTTAAGGATTAATAGAGTTTTATCTGAGGATTATTCTTGGTCAAAAGGGCTTTTTTTTTTTTTTCAGTAGCTCATTTGACAGCCATTGTAGCCACAAAGAGCAGTGGACAGTTGAATCTCTTTTGTCCAAAGTGTACGAATGTTGGAGTCTTTGAACTTTATAACTTATTTTGAAAGCACAATGGATTTTGTAACCTCTATTCTCTCCAAAGCTCAATAAATGTGTCGCTTACCTCAATCATTGTAAATAAAAGCTTTGTGTGTGTACTAATTATAAGCTGGTTGGCAATTCCATTTGTAGAGCTGAAAATGTCAGTTTTTGAGTTTTTAGTATCTTTTATAACCTCTGAAGTTGAGACCATAAAGTCATGTGTTTTCCCATACATTTCAAACCATTTGAAGTGGTTTTCATTTCAGCAATCAACATTGTGGTTATTATCTCAACAACCATTCCAAACATTCTCCATCATGAAGCCTCTGTGTGGGATGCAGTCGACCTGGAGAGATCCACATCTTTTGGGATAATCTCAAATTCCATACTATAACTATTGTCACAGCAATCCACACAGCAAATGGTTCTGGTGATTTAAGAAATATTTAGTTAATGCATAGCATTTTCCTCACCAGTGAGATTAAAGATTAGCCAGTCATCACAAAAGTTGATATTTATAAAGAGAATTCTGGAACTGGATATCTATCCCCTCCCAATGTGATTTGTGGGTTTGCCATTGGTTTGAGGGACATCAATTTGAAGATAAAACAGAGTAGTCCAGAGACTTGTCAATCCATGCCTAAACACATTATTTCTCTGAAACTTTTAAAGTAGGTGAGTAAATCCTTTTATAATTTAAATTATTTGAAGATAGATTTCACATTAATAATTAAACAGTCATAACTGATCACCTCCTTAAATTCTAAGTATAGTCATAACAAATATTTCTGTAGCTAGAAGTGCCTAATGATTTTTACATTTTAGATGCATTATTTTAGATTTTTTGATGAGTAGTTAAAGAGAAAACATATTTTTATTAATTTGCTTAAAAATTTAAAAGCAAAGAATACTATATTTTAACTTATATACTTGGCTGGTTAGCATCTCATGTCCTCTTTCTTTGTAATCAAAAAATCTTAAGATGAGAATAGGATCAGAATGATCGTCTAGTCTAGTTTACCAATCTATCTGAAGCTTGAATTCCACTGCAACTTATCATTAGCCAACTCTAATTACTTCTAATGTCAGGAAATTCATAATTCCTAAGCCTCTTCTACCTTCATTCAACATCTGTTGGTGAGTTTTTTTTTTTTTTTTTACCCATTTACTAAAAATCCTGTTAACTTCAATAGTATTATTTTCCTTTCTCTCTAGATAATAATTTGTTACTTCTATGTCACTTCAGGAAAAGTGTCCATTTTTAGTAACCTTTAAAATTTCTGCTCTCTTTATCCAGGAATAGCACTTCTATTACTTTTTAACAAATCCACTTCAGATACCATATTTTTCTAATTTTGTCAATTATTATAGTGGAGATTAAGAAAAAAAATTATGATTCCCACAAAGCCTTTTTATACTAAAAACTAAAAAAATTGCCAAAATTGGCTATGGCAGAGACTACTAGTTACAAGTTGCCAATGGTCGAACAAGATACCTAACTTTCCTTCCTTGGTAAAAGCACTCCTACTTTGTTAAATATAGCGAAATATCTAGCAAATTTTTACATTTCCCTATATCATTTATACACAGAATTGGTCATGAGACACAGTTACAGTCAAAGAAAAATAAAGGGAAGTTTTTCAGTGGGGCATTCATGAAAAAGATGGTTTCAAATGGCATGTGCCTTTTGCCCTTTGTACTGCCCCTTTTCCTGCCTGGAACACTGACACTAATAGATTGAGCCATCTTGTCATTACAAAGCAACACACATATAAGAATGATGGCTGAGCAGCAGCTTAGAAGGACAATGTTGCAATAATGAAATATCATCCCTAGACAGACTATCCTTGGACATATTATTTCAAAGGAAATATAAAAGTCTTAATTTTGCAACAAATATTTTCAGTGACAGATAAATAGTAATAAAAATTTCTTGTCATTAGAATAAACATGTTTGCTTCCAAAATGGACAATAATGTAAAACTATAATGAAATGTGAAGTTAACAAGGATTAGGAATGTATAAGAATTGAAAATTTCATTGATTTATTTTTATGACTGTACTCCATCTCTAGAAGATGGCCCTAATGAGCTCTCGATGATCGTTTAGTTATCATATAGTCTCTTTAATACATAGATCTTACAATAGATAAAGGATGTTATAAACTCCTTAAGTTTCTACGCCCCAGTTGTTTTTAGACACTTACCTAACTGTGGTACAGTGAGGGAAAATTCATATATGCATATATGTACAGTTTATGCATTTACACACACTTATACACACACATATATACAAACACATACATATACATGTAGATTTTAGTCCATTTGGGCTGCTATAACAGAATACCATATACAGGTGGCTTATAAACAACAGAAATTTATTTCTCACACTTCTGGAGGCTGAGATCAAGGTGATGGCAGATTTGGTATCTGGTGAGAGCTTGTTTCCTGGTTCATTAACAGCCATCCTCCTGCTATGTCCTCTCAGGGGAGAAAGGATGAGGGAGCTCTCCAGGTCTCTTTTATAAGAATACTAATCCCATTCATGAAGGCTCTGTTCTCACAACCTAATCACCTACCAAAAATCTCACCTTCTAATATGATCACATTGGGGTTAGGATATCAACATATAAATTTTGGGAGAGATTCAATCATTCAGTTATATATATAACTGAATATACACACACACACACACACACACACACACACATATGTGTGTGTATACATATACACATGCATACATACATACATATACATACATACACATACATATATACATATATACATGCATATATATATATGCATATATAAAATCTCCTACTTTGAGGACCAAATTAAAACATTAATACTGCTACTATCACTAATGTTGTGTCCATCAGGAATACACACCTAAAAACTTAGGTTGCCATAGTCCAGTATTAGGTTTTAAGAGCTGACTCTGGAATCACTTTCTCAATGGAATCATTGTGCTCTCTATCTCATACACAAAGACTTTCCGCTCAACCCCAACACAAAACATACTGTTATTGCTCCTTCCAAGAGATGATTCATAAAGTTACTATGTCAAGTACAGCAAATGTACAATTATTAACAAGAATTTGTTGACTTTATTGCTTTTTCTTATTATTTTTCTACCACATTCTTTGTCATTGCTCCCTGCTTTAATGTTTTAATTTTTTTTAAGCTTCCATATACTTTAGGACTATTTATTTGTTCCTTTTTCTATCTCTTTTTTGGGTGAGGTCTTATATCATTGACTTAATATCTTTCTTCTTTCCTTCTATTAGCACAGACAGCTATAAATTCTAACTACTGCTTTTGTTGCATCCAACAAAACTTGTTACATTGTTTTCACATTTATTCACTTAAAAAAATTTTCCAATTTTTTTGTTATTTATTTTGATCCATGGACTGTTAGTATGTTGATCAATTTCCTAATATTGTAATTTTCAAGATGTCTTATCGTTATTGATTTCTAATTTAACACAATTGTAGTCACAGAATATATTCTGAATCTGTTAAAATGTGTTATTTTATCAAATTTCTTTCGAGATCCAGCAAATAATATATCATGGTGATGGTTCCATGTGCAGTTAAAAAATTGTATATTTCTCAGTTTTTAGATGTATCAAGAAGTGTGAAGAATCTGAGATTTTATTCTCCTTCCAAAGTAATAAGTATGCCATAGATTTATGGATGCTGCCAGAAAGCAAGAGACCCCTCTATCAGAAAGAAAGTTTAGTTTATTACCCAGCAAAAGTAGTAGTCAGTGTACCAGTTTCCTGAGCCCAAATTCCTACAGAAGTATGAAAAGGCACATGCCCTGGGGTGTGTTATAGAAGAGAAACTTTGAGCATAGGGAATCTGAATTTTTCATAATAGGCAATAATATGCCTGTCCTTTGCCCCAGAAGGAGACACTATATCTATCTTCCTAGTATGTTATGTAAACATCTTTCAAAGTTATTCCAGGACAAAGGCAAGCAATACCTCTGATAGTAAGACATGCAAAAATTGTTTTTTAAAAAGAATTATATCAATAATATATAAAGTTCTATAAATATCAGGTAAATGAAGTGATTGATAGGTTCACATCTTTTATATCTATCTGTATGACAGTAAATTTTTTGTCAACTTGTTCAATCGATTATAGAGAAGGGACCATTGAACTATGAAGTGTGTTTGTTAATTTGCCTATTTCTCTCTTTATTTTTGTCAATTTTGATTCCACGTATTCTGAAGCTCTGTATTCAATGCAATCATATTTAGAATAGTTAAACATTGTTAATAAGTTAATCGTTTTATAATTACAAAATGTCTGTTTTTTCTAATAATAATCTTAGCCTTAAAATTTACTTTATCTGATATCATTATAGCCCCTTTAGTTTTTATATGCTTACTGTTTAAATAGCATACATTTTCCATCTTTACTTTTAACCTACCCATGTTCTTTTAACCTACCCATAGTTAGTGTTTATTTCTTATAAATTGAATATAGAATGTCTTACTTTTTTATGCAATCTAACTACATCTGCCTGTTAATTCTAGTGTTTTTTTCCAATTATGTTTAATTATGTATAATTTGGATTTTTCAAAAATATCAACATGCTATTTATTTTCTATGTGTCCTTTCTGTTCTCTGTATTTTCATTCTTCTTGTTTTCGTGTGAATGAACTGCTTAATTTTAATACTATATTTTATTTCCTGTATTGACATTTTAGCTATAGCTCTTCACTGTTAATGTGTGGGAGATGGGTTTAAAAGTTACAAAACGTTTATTTAGGTTATCACAGACAGTTGCCTTCAAAAATTATATTAGTTCATGAACAGCATGAGCACCTTACAATAGTATAACTATTTCTACACTCATCTACATCTCATTGTCAAATTTTACTATTACATATGCTTTAAATTCTATAGTATATTACTATTTGTGTTGAAAAAGTAAATGATATTTTTATTTTACCTTCAGTTTTCAAGAATATTTATACTGAATATTAAGTCCCAGGTTGAAAAGCAACTTTTTTTTGGTTTCTTATTTTCATTTTTGTGTTTGCTTTGTTTTGTTTCCCAGCAGCACTTTAATGGTGTTTTATATTCTAGCTATAGGTGTTTCTGAAAACATGTCAGACATAATTTGTGTTTTCATGTTCCTCATTTTAATGTGTCTCATTTATCTAGTTGCTTTTAGATATCCTCTTTAGTTTTGACATTTAGCCACTTGACTATCATGAAATTTGGTATAATCTTCTCTGTATTATCCAGTTAAGAGGTCACTAAGCTCCTGGGAGAGTGGGATGATATAGTTCACCAACTTTGAGAAGCTCTTGGTCTTCATCTCTTCAAATATGTTTTCTTCCTCATTCTCTTCCTCTCTTTCTGAAATTCCATTTATAAACAAATTTGGAATAGCTACAAGTATCTTTTATTTAATTTATATTTTCCTTTTTGCTTCAGTGTGAATATACATTCTCTTGTCTTGTCTTTAAGTTCATTTATCCTTTCTTCTGCTGCTTCCAAGCTCCTGTTAAATTTGTCTTATAAATTATGCATTGCTGATAATGTTGTCTTCATCTTAGTATTTTCATTTTCTTTTCTACAGCAGATTTCTCTTCCTCTTGCCATCCTATCAGGGTTGAGACCAGCTATATAGTTTTCTCTCATATTAGCATGCATCACTTTTGCAGTTTAGATTTGTTTTTTATATATATGTTTCTTTCTATACCAAGGTCCCTGATAGAATTAGATTGTGTGGGTCACTTGGGTTATTTAGGTAATTAGAAAAAATCTCTTGTTTAAATCTAAACTAAAAAGTGCCATAAGTTTTGGGTTAATTTAAGGTCACAGAATTATTATATATACTAAAATGATTTCATTTTTGTGTTTTTTGTAAATACTTCAAAATTTAAAATATATAAGAATAATCCTAACGCAACACTCCAATCAGTGTAGCAACCAATGAAACAAAGAAAAAATGTACTGACTGGAGATCAGCCAGAATAAGGGAAGTAATAAAGCAAAACTTACAAAAATCACCGGAAAAAGATTTCTTTTTGAATTACTAAAACTTTCTAGAATCTCAAGGATCTCTCCAAAAGGATGTGTATACATATAAATATATATAAATATAAATATATGTATATATATTACCTTGTGTTGGTTTGCTATACTCCAAATACAATATTTTTTAAGATTCCACTTATAAATGAAATTATACAGTATTTGTCTTTCTCTGGCTTATTTCACTTAGCATAAGTCCTCAATTTTCATATTGTTGCAAATTGCAAGATTTCTTTTACCTGCCAGCATTTAGATTCTTTTTATATCTTGGCTGCTGTAAAGAACACTTCAATGAACATGGGGTGATACTGATTTCATTTCCTTCAGATATATACCCAGAACTGAGGTTGCTGGATCATTTAGTAGCTCTATTTTCAATTTTTTAAGAAACATCCGGCTGTTTTCCATAATTGCTCCACCAATTTATATTCCCACTAAGAGTTTCCTTTTCTTGATATCTTCCTCAACACTTGTTATTTCTTGTCTTTTTGAGAAAAGCCATTTTAGCAGATATACAGTAATATTCATTATGGTTCAGAGTACAATTGTGGTTGCCAGAAGCTGGGGTATGGGGGAAATAGGAAGATGCTGGTGAAATGATATAAGCTTTCAGTTACAAAATGAAAAAGATCTGGGGATCTAATGTACAGTATTATGACTACAGTTTATAATACTGTATTACATACTTGAAATTTGCTAAGAACATAGTCCTTAAGCATTCTCACCAAAAAAAAAAAAAAGGCAACTATGTGAGGTGATGGATCTGTTAATTAATCTGAAAGTGGTAATTATTTCACAAATTATATGTAAATCAATTCATTATATTGTATGATTTACAATTTACTTTTCAATAACAGGCCAATAAAGAAAAAAAAAGACATGTTTTTAAGGATTGCAGCAAAGATATAGTGTCCAGGGAAATAGCAGGCAGCTGTGATATTCAGCAATCACACAAAATCACAGAAAAGAAGGACTTGAAAGGACTTGGAGAGTTCTGGTTCATCACATTTATTTTAAACAAGAAACTATGATCCAGAAAACCAACATACACTAGAAGTTGTTAAAATAAATAGTTCTCTAAATCTATTATTTTAGTCTGTTCCTCTCTGCACCATTCCACTGACTTCTAGACAATTCCTAGTAGAAATTTCCAAATGAGCTTTAACACTTCTCTCTCCCTCATTCGTTGACCTACTTCAGGTCAGCAACCAAATATTTTCAGTTCTTCCTCTGAAAACCCAGGTTTTCCAACTTTAAGATATAGTTATATCTTTAAGTATCAAAAATATAAATAGAACTAGTTAAAGTATATAAAACCAACTATGTGAACTGTGAACCAAAAATCATCATTCAGTGTAATCTTAAATTATAATTTAAGACTGTAATAATCTTAAATTATTAACCAATACAGAAAATAAAAACTCACAACATCCAACAAAGTTGGACTCATTCATATTAGCATTTTAGACATTTCATCTCTATGCTTCAAAATATCTTTGACCTTTGTCCTTTTTTAAATAGTCCTCTTACGCTAGTCCCCAATGTTCATCCTTTCTATTCCATTTTCTTGCTCCTCCCTGCTTTAATGCCCTAAGATGTAGATTAGATCTTGCTATTTCATTCTTCAAAGGTATTCATTACCTTCTAGATACCTATTCACACACACACACACACACACACACACACACACACACATACACGTGCATGTGCATACACACATGCATGCACATATGAATACACAAACACCCTAAAATATTCTAACATGGCATATAAGAAGTTCCATGAGATAAAACTTGAAATAAATTATTTTGTTTTATCAAAGATAGAGTAGGGAATTAAAGAGAAACACAAACTAACAAGCAAACCAAATATCTAGATACTTGAAGACTAGGACTCTGATTTGGGAAGCAAGTGGAACCGGAAAAAGGATACTGTGAGAGGCATTGTTTAAATTCCTAAGAGCATTGAACGGCTAGTGGGAGTTAAGCCTAGCACTATAGCTTAGAACTGAGATATCAGAGAAGGATATTCTTCAGTGTGTCTAAAATCCTTACCTTATCTGTACTTGAAACAATCATCAATCACTTTCACTTTTTGAATAGAATAACTTCTCTTCGTATTCCATACTGTTTATTAATTATCATAAAAGGCTCTACCTCAGCGAGCCCTACTTCACTAGAAATAGTGAGTGGTCACTGCACGTGCAATGGAGTAGGAGAAAAGATCAAATTGTATTTTATTTGGAGGAAGTGGAATTTATATGCCAAATGTTAAATCACTGACTGCTGTCAGATAAAATAGAATATCCTGATTGGCCACTTGCTATTCCTTATTAATGGCCCCTGTTAAAGGACGTAGGCAAAAGCAGTCCACCCAAGCACAGGAAATAGGTGCCCCAAAGGAAAAAGGAATATCTACATCATAAAAAGTGGGGGGAAAAAAATAAATTGTTTTGGACATTATACCAACTAGTCTATTATAAAGCATAAAAGAAAACATAAGTGAGAATTTGATAAGATCCACATTCTCTGCAAATTTATTATTGCAACCAAATGGTTAATTTTTAAATATATAGAATTAAGGATAAACATTTATTAAGTATAAATCATACAATGTTCAAATTCTGCATCTTCATCTAAATATTTCTGGTTTTGTAATATCAACCATCTTTTATTTTCTAGTTGCAACTGATTAATACTTCAATTTAATAATTAATGTTGGTTTTCTTCAAACTATTTCAAGTACCATGTTGCTTCTCTTTTCTGAGCAACCCTTAACATAAATTGTGGGTCTCTTCCTCTTTTCACTGAAGATGGAAATGATAATAACATTTATGAAAACTTTATATGTGCCAAGGACTTTTTTAAGTACTTAGATGCTTTAACCATTTAAATCACTTATTCTAATGCAAAGAATTTTGGCACACATTTAATTGTTTACTTAATTTGGCAATAAAATGCAAAATTGGCTTTCACAATGCTGCTTAAATTGAACTAACAGATTTTTTCATGAGGCTCTTTTTTTTTTTTTACAAACTCTCATCTGCATGTGTGAAATCTTGCTGTGAGGTGGCATAAGGCAGAATTAAAAATAGATTTAATGTGCATTACATCTCTACCACATAAAAAAAACAAAGTGAACTCTGGGTCTGTCATAACCTTTGGTTATTTAAAGAATAGAACTAAATTTCTGTTCTCAGCTATGATAATCTCTTTTTAGGACATCCTCTAGTATTCAAGAACAGGTCATCCAATTACTGTGGTGCATGCACAGAGCTTGTCCACCTTAAAATGGTGATGAATCAAGTTAAAGTTGTGCAGCACAAAGGCAGAAACCTTTATGTGTCAGTTTACTATATAAACAACCTATGACTGAAAGAAAGTGAAAAGACTTTTGTAATAATGACAAGCTACAAACACAAAACATGAAAACAGATAATGAATTCACTTCTTGGTTATAGAAAACATATACCTATCATTATTTTTTATATCAACGTAATTGATCAACCAAAGTAATTCTCATAATAGAATTGGTTCCACTTGGACAAAAATAGTAAGAATTTCTATGCTGGAAGAACTGATTATTAGATGATTTGAACAAATAGGAGTTTGTGTTCTGATATGTACTTGTGGAAAATTATTAAAGCCCTACAATAACAAAAAGAAGGCAGGTACCCTTATAGAGGTTATGTTTAAATTTATAATATGTTTATATCAAAAATTTGGAGAGAAATCAATATGAAAAACCCACTGAGTAAATATGTTAATCATGTTTTCTGAAGTAATAATTCATAGATCTATGGTAACAAGGAACTTTTATTTCTCATTTGTGGTTCTTCTAAGTGAGAAGTCATGAGAATAAAAGATATCAACCAATTTCTTTTTGGAAATATAATCATGTTTAATTAGAACCACATCATACAAATCATTTCTAAAATCTCTCCCCTAAAGCAGTTTTTTAAAACTTTTATGTATTATTGTCATTTCTTCTAGTTCTTTTTCCATCAAAGCCATACTTAGGGGAAGATTTCTACTTCTGGGCATCTTAGGATAATAGGGACTGAATTCAATAAATGGTGCTAGAGCAATGAAATATCCAAATGCAAGTAATGAGCCACAATTTTTACCATACACCATATAAAATATTAACTAGAAACAGATGAATCATAAACTTAAATGAGGTCCTAAAACTATAATTCCTAGAAGAAAACAACAAAATCCATGACTTTGGGATTAACAAGGATGTGTTAGGTAGGACACAAAAATCACCAATGGTAAAATATAAATAAAATATCAAAAGTAAAGTTTTTTTCCCCTTTAAAAGGCTCTGTTAAGAAAATTAAAAGGCAAGCCACAAACTGGGAAAAAATATTTCCATAACATACATCTAATAAAAGGCTGGTATACAAATAACTCTTATAAAATCAGACAAGTTACCCTGGAAAATATGGATAAAATATTTGAACAGAAATTCATCAAATATGATATGTAAATAGCAAATAAGCAAGCACATTAAACATATTCCACGCCATTAGTCAATATGGAAATGCAGTACACACCCAATAGAATGGTTAAAATTTTTAAAGACTGACAAGTGCTGGTAAAGATATTGAGCAACTCATACATTGTTGGAAGAAATGCAAAAAGGTATGCAGTTGAAAAACAGGGTGTACTTTCTTATCAAATTAAACCTACACCCATACAACTCACACTCCTAGATATTTACCCCAGAAAATAAGAGCAGATGCCCCTATAAAAACTTGCCCTTTGATGTTTAGAGGAGCTTTAGTCACAGAGGCAAAAACTGGAAACCCACATGCCCATCAACTGAAGAATGAGTAAACTTCGAAATGAAAAAAAAAAAAAAAGAACTAAGGTTATACAAAACAGCATGGATGAGTTTTAAATCATCAAGCTAAATGAAAGAAGAGAGTAAAGGCTACTTATATTCAAGTGACATTCTATTCAAAAGACATTCTAAAAAAGACTAACTAGTAATAGAAAGCGCAGTGGTTTGCAGAGGCTGTAGGCAGCCAGGATTAACTGCAAATGGGCATAAGAAGTTTTTGGAGTGATGGAAATGATCTAATATCATTAGATATTAGACTGTGCTATTGTTTCAAATCCCATTAATTTGTACACACAACTGTAACTTTTTATGGTACCTAGATTATAACCCACTAGTATGAATTGTGTCTCTCCAAAATTTGTATGTTGAAGCTCAAACCCTAACGTGATCATAAGAGGAGGTGGGGCCTTTGGGAGGTAATTAGGTTTAGTTGAGATCATGAAAATGGAGCCCCCATGATGAGATTAGTGTCCTATGAGAAAGAAGAAACACAAAGTGTGCCTTCTCTCTGTTTAATGGGGATAGAACAAGAAGGTAGCCAGAAAGAGGACCCTTACCAGGAACTGAATCAGCTAGCATCTTGATCTTAAACTTCTCCAAAATCATAAGAAATATATGCCGGTTGTTTAAGCCACCCAGTCTACTATATTTAATTAGAGCAGCCTGAATAGACTAAGACTCTCACCGAAGCTTATTTTAATAAATAAGTAGACAAACCAACACACCTAGGTATTGACCTAAAATTACTTGGGATGTGGAATAACATTCACTTTATGTATATTTTAAGCTGATTAAATATAACCAAACCTGCCTTTCGCTGTGGTCAAGTGGCCAGAGGGCTACTGAGTATAAAACTTAGAACAAAGTCCACACAGGGAGCTCTGAACCACGAATTTAGGGGAATGCATTAAAGTAGTAAATCCCAGTGCTGGAGTGGTATAGGAGAGAGCAAACTGACAAATATAACATTTCTATAGGAAATAGGAGCCAAAGCTGAGGCAAATTCCCCCATTCATAATCCCCTCTATGTCCAGCTGCCAAGAAAAACTGAACAGCAGCAGCACCAGCTGTTCTTGTTGCTCCACAAATTGAAAGCCACGTTTCCCAAGTTAACATCTCACCAATGCTAACCCATAGAAGTTTCACAAGACAGGAACTAAGTAAAGATGGGGTCTGGGACAGAAAGTAACAAGAAAGTCTGGTCACAAATTAAGGAGCAGTGAGCAAGGAGCTTTCTATCTGAAGGACGAGCAGCACAATCTCCTGAAAAATTAGTGTGAGGTCAATCCTCAGAGTCCAGCAGAAAAGGTGGGGGAAGGCTTTTTAGAAGTGAGAGTAGGACAGCAAGGCTGTGATTCAGTACTGTGCCTTCTCCATTACAATAGAGAAAGAGAGAAAATGAAAAGTGAAATATAATACTGTCCCTATGCCAAATAACAAACTCAATGTACTGCATCCTATTAGACAGATGCTCGAAAGCTATAGGCAAAATAAGTTATATCAATAGTATGTATTGCCTTAAATGTTAAGATGAAAATTCTTCCTGCCAGTGCTAAGAAAAGTGCCTTGTAACTGTATAACAAAAGAAGTTACTTTATTCTGTTTTGTGAATTGTATCCCTGAGTCCACATTCTTCTGATTCCTGGAGCAGACATGTTTTCTTATAACTAATGGCTGCTCTAACAGTGCTTAAGATGCGAAGTGAAAGCTCTTTTAAATGGTAAATTTTCTTGGGAAGATGAAAAAAGAAGAGCCACTTTTTCTTCTCTTTTTCTTTTCTCCTTTCACTTCCCTCTCTTTCCTTGTTTTCTTCTAACTTGCATCTCCTACTCCAAACACCAGGCTGGGCCCACAGAGCAGGTTGGAATAATGCTCATGCTGTCATCAATGACAATGCAATGAAGGAGCATCTTCTCATTTGAAAAATGTGTCCATCCAACTATCCTCTAAAGCAATCCATTCTGAACACAGAGTATGATGGAAAACAAATGTACGTGATTCTCTGCCAATCATGTGGTGGAGTAGGACTGGGTTTAACCATTAGCAATTTTAATCTTGACTATAAAAGGCTAAGGCATTTATTAATGCTCCCATAGTGTGTTTTCTAAAAACTATTGGAAGGGAAAAGATTTTAGAACTTAGTTTACACAATATACATCCCCTATAAACAAATCAAAAATACGTATGACCTTATCCTGCCCAGTGTGCAAAGATGAATATTCCATTTCCAATTGTAAAGACAACTGAAAATTACTTAAAGGCATAGAAGACTAATCTAAATGATGACTTAATATATTTTAATGAATATATGTATGTGTATATATATATACACATATATATACACATATATAAATAAATTATTTTCTCTGAAACATTATTTAAATTTATAATTCAATTTGTTTTATGAATTCTTTATTTGCAATAAAAATAAATAGAAACAACTAACATCAGCCTATAGGAGATGAGGTACTTCCTCAGTCATCAAACAATGTGTATAATTATCAAAATCCTGCTCTCGAATTTTAGTGCTAATGAGTTATGTGGGCTTAGGAGTCACTGTCTACGAGACCTAATTTTCTCAATTGCATTCTAAAAGAGTGGCATGAATAATCTTCATACTTATAACAACATCTAAAAACTTTTTTAAAATAAAATATTATTTTTTTAAAGCTTCTTTAACTGATGTCTAAAAATAAAATGAAGAGATATGTAAAGCATTATAGTGTTTCCTGTCTCCCTGAAGGCATTGATTTCTTTGGTTTTATGGTATCTTCAGTATTACTGAAGGTTTTGAAATATTTATATATTTTGGTGTCGGAGCAAATGGTAAATGACATGTGCAATTATTTACACCAAAATAAATTTTGACTGAGACATAATTATGGGAATTTTTTGGAAATTAGCCTTAGGAAAAAAAAGTTTAAATCATAAAAAAATATAGGTTTGGGTAGATATAATACTATTATACTTAAAAGTGAAATAGCACTAAAAATTTGATCTGTAAGATTAGGACTATCAGAGTTTAAATCCTACTCTACTGCTTTTTAGTAATATAATCTCAACATTATTTGAACTCTGCATTACTTTTCCCTTCAATAAAATGAAGGGAAGCAGAACTACTGTTTTTATTGTATTCCTGTGAGTAGTAAATGACATATGTATAAAGCTGTTAAAAGATGACATAGAATAGCAGAAGCATGAACAAATATTTACAGAGTGATTACTATGGTCTGGGCATTACTGTAGTTGCCTGAGAGATAGCATTCAAAAGATGAAAGAGTTTCGTTCATGAAGATTACATTCTAATGAGAAGATGGACAATAAACAATGCATAAAATATTGATAATTGCCGGATAAGAGAGGGATTGATAATTGCCAGATAAAAGATGAAGAAATTAAGAAGTAAAAATTGGCATTTACAAAATAGTCATAAGGATGTAAAGTACAGCACAGGGAATTTAGTAAAAAATATCGTAATAACGATGTATGGTGCCAGGGGGTACTAGACTTACCAGGGCATCCATTTTGTAAGTTTTATAAATGTCTAATAACTATGTTATACACCTGAAACTAATATAATATTGAATTTTAACTGTAATTATTAGGTAAAATGTTTTTAAAAGATGTATAAAATATGTATTCTCTTTGTGAAAACTGTTATATAGAGAAGAGATGAGAAATCTCAGAGTGAAGGGTGCAACTTTAGACAGAATGGCTAGGGAAGTATCACTAAAAACGTGGTATATGTGACATAAGACATAAAGGAAATAAAAGACAGATCACAAAGTTTTCTAGCAGAGAAATTTCTCCTGAGGGAGGAATACAAGTGCAAAGGTCCTGTGGCACAAGTGGGTTTGGTCTGTTAGAGAAACAACAAAGAGACCACTGTGTCTGAAATGTAGAGAGGAAAATGGTGGATAATACTAGCTGTCAGAGAGGTAAGGTGTGGGTGGTGAACAGTCAGTGATATAGGGAGTGGATCACACAGGGCACAGAGGGCAATAATAACTCCAGTGATATGGGAAGTTATTGGAGGATTTTAAGCAGAGCAGGAGCATGTACCAAGATTCCTGTTGTTAAGTGTCCTCCAATCATCATACCCAACAAGCTGTCTACTCCAGTTAGAGAACTGTTTCTCTTAATCCTCTTCTAAAATTTTAAGAGCTAATTATAAAGAGCTCTGTGCTACAGTAACCCTCCATATTTTAGAAGACAAATCTCTCACCGTTCACACACAGCTAGCACTGTGTGTGTAAATGATGAGAGAATTTCTATTTGTAATATATCTATAACCATTTGGAAATGTAATTTGCAAAATTATGGATCATGAAAAGTATACAAACTTTGTATTATTCCAACTTGAGACTGTCAAAGAACTCAGAGAAAATATTAACTTTGTCTTATGTAGAACACTCAGGCAGCTTTTGTGGTTTTTTTATTGGTAACATCCACAGCTCAGTGATAACTCAATGTCCCTGTTCTTCCAGTTGACAGGCAATAAATATTCAAGAGAACAATGAGGGCATCAGTCAGTATGGGATTCCTAATGTCAGTCCACACCACCATGAGTTACTGCCCCTCCTGTTATTCACATGTGCTTAACAATCAGGAAAGCAGAGAAGTCAATCAGCCAATCCTTGTGCTGCTTTCATTACAAGCCTACAGAGCCTTTAAACATCCAGAAGAGAAAGAACTGTCTTGGCTTCAGCTTCTACCCTCTTAAAACCAGCTGTACACCAGCCACTCTCCATGCTCCATAAGGCACAAGGTTAGAGAATTCCACTTCCCTCCAAAGATCAGTCAGAACTGCTGGGAAAGACAAGCACTTCAAACGCAGAGGTCTGGTGAATGTTCACATCACTTCAGAAAGCACTTCCCTGCTCAAAGATTAGGGGGAAGCTACAAAATTCTGAAAGCTTGCAGAATTAGTGTATCCCCCACCTGCTTTTCTGTTTTGCCCAGAAACTGCTATCAATTGGAGGCAGGCTTCTTGCACAGTTGAGCACAAATAACAGCTGTCTTGGAAAACAAAAAAGCAGAAATATTTGCTATTGTAATTCAGGGGCTGGAGCATGCACATGAAACAAATGTAGTATCAAAGAGTATAACTTCCGGGCCTTACAGAGCTTATGACTGCCAATTATATAATTGTCTGGCAAACCTAGATTCCAACTTGTTATCTCAGTATAATGGAACACAATTCTCTTTCCCCTTTTTCTTTTCTTCAAGTAAAGGTTTCCTTTGTGCAAAATGAAACTACCCAAAATTTCAATTCTGTTTTGATAGTTATCTCTAAGAAGATCCCATCAGTGAGGAGAGAGGTTAACTAGACCTGGTAGAGATGCTCTCTGGTTAGGGACTGGCACCGCAGGAATCCAGCTGGCCCCTTTTGTTCCATAGAATAAACATTTAATCTCAGGTCATATGTCGTATGCAATTATATATGTAGATTCCCTGTCCAAAGACATTCGATAAGAAAGAAACTCTTGTGCTACTTACGGGTTGCCATTTTCTTGGGACAGCCCTATTCAAACCAAACCACTAAGAATATATAACTGCTTTTAATTTAGTGGTGGAATAATTAAAGTTAAGTCATCATTATTCACATAAAAATTCAATTTTTGAATGAAAAAACAGCTGGCATTAAACAATTTCTACTTTTAGTAGTCAAATCAATGTCATAAGCAAAACAATTTTTAACATTGTCTATTCTCTATCTTGATAATCTTCCTGCCAAATCTTCTTTCCACACTTATCAAACCAAATAAATCTTACACAGCCCACATTCTCTCACACCTAAATTATTTGGGTTTGCCTGACAGGCATATGAAATATTAACCAAAACAAAGCTATTTTGACATCAAAATTACAACCAAACTACAGAACAATCACCATTGAGAACATAAGTCCTATAAGTAAGGATATACAGAAGAAGCCATGTGAAGACTGGTAGGAGGGACAGAGAAATGGAACTGAATGAACTCACACCATGTGTGGCGGTTAAAAATCAGGAGGGAGATCACAGCCACAGAGGTCCCTCACTGAGAATCAAGGGGTCCCAGCCCCAAACAAGGCTTTCTAGCCCAGGGCTTTAGTGTCAGGAAGAGAAGTCTCTGCAACTTTGGTTGAGAAAATCAGTGGAGATTGTAGCTGAATGAGATAGAAGGGGGCTAGAGTGCCAGGCATCTTCTTAAAGGGCTTTCTGTACAGATTTGCTGAGAGACTCACTCACTCTGAGCTACAGTGCTGGGGCAATATCTCAAAAGGCACCAGGGACATATAGAGAGGAACTGAATTGTCTGGCTTCTGGGCGAGTGCTGGAGGGGGAGTGGCCTTCCACACAGAAGTGCTGGCAAAGCCACTGCTCCTTTGTTGAGCCTCTTCTTACCTAGTATGCAGACACAGGCAGGCACCACAGAGTCTCTGTCAACCTCACAAATACCATTTGCCCTCCCTGGTAATTCTCTGAAACCCTATCACACTCAACTCATGAGCCCACCCAAGCCTCTTCCAGTGGATTTTTCATACAAATAACATTTCTTGACTCATGCTTCAGACTGTCCTAAAATCTCCCAAAGGTTCACAAACTCCAAACAGGCAGCATCTAATATCAGTGTGTTCTGTACATCTTTCTGAGTAGCCCCAAGCCTGGCACTAGTGGCAACTGGCCTTGGTTTTCAACTTCACCTCTCCCAGGCACCTTCAAGCTCAGCACAAGTGGAAGCCATCTGCATATCACTTTGGAGCTCATATCAAGGGGCTCCAGGAAGGGCATGGGCAGTGGCTTCTCTTGGCCTGCAACAGACCCTTCCCAAGAGGCCCCAGAACAAACACATCTGGTGGCCAACTTCAGACCAGAGCAGATCTCCATCCAACCACCTGCACAAACAACAGACTCTAATGGCAGACTTGGCAGGCACCAGAACCCTACTAAAGTGAATCGTGCTTCACAGGGTAAGCCCCTACACAACAACTCCTCCACTATAGTCATGGTCAGCCCTAACAACCAATCAGCCTGAAAGTTAATCCCTCCCACTAATGTGCAAATAGCATCCAAGGCAGAACTGCAATAGGAGAGCACACACAACCCACACAAGAGACACACCTGGAGCACCTGGCTAAAGTGACAAGAGAGGTCACGTCACTGGATCCCACAGGACAACTGCTATATAAGGCCACTCTACTAAGACTTGGAGACATAACAGTCCTACCTAATAGATGGAAACAAACACACAAAAAAAGGCCAAAATAAGAAGAAAAAAAAACATGTCCCAAAAGAAAGAACAGAACAAAGCTCAAAAAAAAAGAAGAAAAACAAACAAAGAAAAAAAAAAAAAAACCTAAAACTAAACAAAATGGAGACAAGCAATCTACAGATGCAGAGTTCAAAATACTAGTTATAAGAATGCTCAGTGATCTCAGGGAGAACTTCAATAAAGAGAAAACATAAAAATGGAGATATAAAACATAAAAAAGAGCCAGTCAGAAATGAAGAATACAATAACTGAAAGAATACATTAGAAGAAAGTAACAATAAATTAGATGAAGTAGAGGATCAAATCAGGGACTTGGAAGATAAGGTAGCAAAAAACACCCAGTCAGAACAACAAGAAAAAAAGAACCCAAAAAATTAAGGCTAGTTTCAGGAGCCTCTGGGACAACGTTAAGTACACCAACATTCACATCATACAGGTACCAAAAGGAGAATAGAGAGATCAGGAGTTGAAAATCTATTTGAAGTAAAGATGAAAAACTTCCCTAACCTGGTGAAG
Organism: Cynopterus sphinx; assembly: GCA_030015415.1. Classification (NCBI taxonomy): domain Eukaryota; kingdom Metazoa; phylum Chordata; class Mammalia; order Chiroptera; family Pteropodidae; genus Cynopterus; species Cynopterus sphinx. The sequence goes on along the minus strand of CM057380.1, from coordinate 74,733,244 downwards.
GAAATAGACATAAAAGCCCAGGAAGTTCAAAGAAGCCCACACCAAGACATATCAAAATTAAAATGCCAATGATTACAGACAGAGAGAGACTCTTAAAAGTAGCAAGAGTAAAGCAGTTAATTACTTACAGGGGAGCTCCCAGAAGACTGTAAGAAGATTTAACAGGAACTTTGCAGGCAAGAAGGGATTGGCATGAAATATTTAAAGTGATGAAAAGTAAGGACCTAGAACCAAGATTGCCCAGCAAAGCTATCATTTAGAATCAAAAGACAAATAAAAAGTTTCCCAGACAAGAAAAAGCTAAATGAGTTCATTACCCGCAAATAAAAATGTTAAAGGGACTTCAAGAAGAAAAAAAAAGATAAAAAAAATATGAATAATAAAATTTCAATCACTATATATCAACAATTACTTTAAATGTATACGGATTAAATGTTCCTATCAAAAGACATAGGGTATGTACTCTATACTTGAAACTAATAAAATAAAATTAAAACAAAGACATAGGGTGGCTGAATGGATAAGAAAACAAGACCCTTACATATGCTGCCTATAAGAGATTCAGTTCAGATCAAAAGACACACAGATTGAAGTAAAGGAATGGCAAAAGATGTTTCATGAAAATGGAAACAAAAAAAAAGATGGGGTAGCAAACTTATATCATTCAAAATAGACTAAAACAAAAGCTATAACAAGAGAAAAAGAAGGACCCAGTAATCTCACTTTTGGATACTTATCCAAACAAACCCAAAACACTAGTTAGAAAGAACATTTGAATCCATATGTTCACAGCAGCATTATTTATAATAGCTAAGATGTGAAGGCAAACTGGGTGTCCATCAATGAATGAATAGATAAAGGAGAGGCGATGCATAGATCCACATATACAACAGAACATTACTCACTCAGCCATAATAACAGAATGAAATCTTGCCATCTGCAACAACATGGATAGACCCAGGACTGTATTGTGCTGAATGGATTAAGTCAGACAGAGAAAAACAAATGCCATATGATTTTACTTATACATGCAATCTAAAGAACAAAAACAAACAAATAAACAGAAACAAACTCATAAATAGAGAGAGCATTTTGACAGTTGCCAGATTGGAAGGTGGGTGAGGAGATGGGTAAAAAAGGGGAAGGGATTAAGAAGCACAAATTGGTAGTTGCAAAATAGTCATGGGGATGTAAAGTATAGCATAAGGACTATAGTTAATAATATTGTAATTAACTACATATAGTGTCAAATTGGTACTAGATTTATTGGGGTAATTGTTTTCTAGGTTATATAAATTTCTAATCACTGTATTACACACCTGTAAACAATATAATATTGTATGTCAACTGTAACCGAAAAATAAAAAATAATTTTAAAAAAGCAATATAGAAAGTGAAAGAAAATAAAGCCATCCTTCTTCCTGAGTAGAGTGACATCTGGCATTTCTCTTTCCTCACTAGCTAGTCAAAGACCTGTTCTTCATCAGACAGAAAAATAGAAATAAATAAATAAAAGCCATTGGCAACTTGTAACTAGCAGTCTCATCCATAACCAATTTTAGTAAATTTTGACTTTTCAGTACAAAAAGGCATTGTGGGAATCACAATTTTTTTCTTAATCTCCTTCTCATCAATGCTCAGTGATTTCCATTATTCCTAGTGATTTGGACTATTCAAAGACAAACATGCATATGATTTAAAATATCATTTTAATTCAGGGACAGTTTGATGTAACCTAATATGATACAGAAATACGTAGCGTTAAGAACAATATGATGTAGTTTTTTAAAAATTTATTACAATGAGTAAAGAAGTGTTATGGCCCTTTCTTGAGTGCCACCTCACCCTTGGTTCCACCTATACCTTCATTCTGCTCCTGAAAGTCTCCTAATTACCACATCCCAAAGTTCTACTCTACCCATACACAGTCCTAACCCTCAATCCATCCACACTCTTGATTATTCCAGCAACCCTATTCCTCATCCTTCCCTAACTGGTCAAAATGTAAACTTTCCACTGGGCTAAATTCTCCATTTTGGTGCTGAATATGCACATTCTAACCATAATAGTAATTAATGTGCCATTTAAAAAAATGGAGTTGTGAATTTATCTTAAGAAATCTAAAATTTATAATTACATTATAAAAGAACTTCAAAACAAACAAACAAACAAAAATTTTGGAATCACTTAACCCAGACCACTAATTTTATCTTTATGTGTTTGCTTTTTTCTGGACACCTATGCATGGATTCAATTAGTCATACTCCTCAGCTCATGACATAGTTTATCTGTCCATGAAAGTTCCCTGACATATACAGTCTTATTCTCCCCTTCATTCTTAATAGCACTCTCATTCCCTTCTTTTTTCAGTGGGTACCCACTATAGTATATGGCACTGAATATCTATGTATCTTTTAAAAAATAGAATTATATGTGATTTAAATGTACATAAAACCACATACATAGTGTATGTTACTAAAATTTTATTTTATGCATGTTTTTCTTTTCATTTGACACAATGTTTGTAAGGTATAAGAATGTTGCAATGAATATATCTCATTCATTGCTTTCAACAGAATGGTATTCCATGGTTTACATCATCACATTTTACTTATTCGCCTAACAAAAGACAACTAGGTAGTTTCCACCAGCCTACTGTAATAAAACATGCATATAATTATACTCAAAGCAATGTGAGAGAGAATACTTACAAGTGGACTATTTCTAAAGGGTGTGGAAGGATTTAGGGGAACCGTAAGGGTTATTTGAGTAGCCCAGAGTTAGAAGCAGCAGAGCTCCTACAATCTCTAGGTTCAAAAGGATAATTATAGGGTATGGTTACTATAACCTGACACAAAAGAGCTATGCTGATGTTTACAATCTAAAAGGAGAAGTTGCCTTGGCTAGGAGAATACAGCTAGCTCAGGCTGCTCTCTTGAGTCTCAAACACTGTTTATTTCTTCTTTGTTCCTTTTGTCTTCCCATTCTTCAGACTAGAATATAATCGCCATTGACCCATATTAAAGTTTGCTGATTCTCTCTTCTGCCAGCTCAAATCAGCAATTGAGCTCTCTGGTGAAATTTTCATTTTAGTTACTACAGATTTCAAACGCAGAATTTCTACTTTAAAAAAAAATAATGTCTACATCTTTATTTGGTGAGACATAGTTCTCCTACATCAGGTGTGGTTCCCTTTAGTTTTTTTGAACATATTACAAATATCTGATACAGAGTTTTTTCTAGTAACTTCAATAGCTGGACTTCCTCAGGGACAGTTTCTATTCTACTGCCTGCTCCTCCCTCCCAGTATACAGGTCATACTTTCCTGTTTATTTAAAGTCTTGATTTTTTAATTGAAATACAGACACTTTAAATAATATAATATGGCAATTCAGATCCCACCCACCCCTCAGTTGATGCAGTTATTTGTTTTATCACTGTTGTTATTTGTTTGTTTAGTAACTTTCTTGAACTAATTTGGTAAAGTATGTACTTTTTGTCATTTATAGTTATTGAAGTCTCTGCTTGATTAGTTTAGTGGTCAGCTAATGATTAAACAGAGATTTTCTTAAATGCTTTGAAGTATTTCACCAAGGGGCTAATCTTGGCTATTGTGACACATCATCAATGATCCACTGAGTAGTCAAAATTCTGCTTTCGCCTTTATTTTCTGCTTCACAGAGCTTCAAGATTGGTCAAAGATGAGAGATCAGAGATTTCTCAGGTCTTTCTTAGACATACTCACATCCTTGCACATGTGTGCACTCTTCTAGACTCCCAAGATTATTTCAAAGCTTTTTAAATCCCTCTACGGCCATCTCATTCTCCAGTGTTTCAAGTTTTTAGCCAGCAACTCTTGGATCCCAACTGTTATCAAGTCAGGCAGCTTCAATGTTAAAAAATTACCACTGATTGTTTTCAACAAATTTCTCGATGAAAAAGCTGTTTCACAGTGACTGAGTTGTAATTGGGTTAAATAAAGACAAGTTCTGCAAGCAGCGGGGGCGGGGGGGGCGGAGGTTCCAGAGAATTGCCAGACAATTCTCATAATGACAGCTCACAGGGTGTAAAGATTTTGAGGAGCTTCAGATTTCTTCTGCTCCCTCCAATGGCTGCTTGGCTACTAATTTCATGACTAACATTGTGAAATGATTGGTTTTCATGACTACTAAAGAGCTGAAGGGAGGAAGATAGGAATATAGCAAGGTAAAATGTCAAACTTATTGTTCCTTATGCAATTTAGCCTTTTTTTTTTTTTTTCAATAAATGCCCTTTGGTTTGTTGCAAGACTTTGGTTAATTTCCAAAATTATGAAAAAAAGTTTGCTTTGATCATTTTGCCAGGGTTTTTGCTTTTTCACACAAAAGGCTTTTCAGAGCTCCTTGTTCTGCAATCCCCACTTGTATCTCTATTTGTTAATTTCCTACTTTGAAGAATTTTTTTTATCTTTTATCCAATCTGTTATTGTTTTAAGGTATATTTTTTTGGAATTGAAAAATTGTGCTGAATGATCTGTTTATTCTCCTGTAGATCAACTATCAATTTTCTCCATTCTGCTTTATAACCCAAGAAACTGAACTTGATGGACTGCTTCAATCAGTCTCTTCCACCTCTGGTTTCCAGGTATGCTCAGACAGTGGGAGGTACCAGTATAAGACTGGAGAGCAGGAGAAAAGAGAAATGAAGAAAACAGTTTTTTTCTCTCACCTTCTTCACTTCCAAAACTTGACTTGGCAGTGGCTACATTCCTCTACCACATCCCTCTGCCACAGCTTCAGCTTCAGTTCTGAGTACCTTCTGATAACCATTCCTTTTGCCTGGCCCTTTGAAGTCTATGAAAGATAAAGACTACCCACTACTGCTAACTCCAGGTGCTTCACCAACCTTTGTCTCTTAACTCTGCACAGATTTTATAGTTTCTCCATTAAATGTCCTTTAAATGATATTTAGATATAGTTAGATCTATTTGTTTCTTGCTTGAGGATTTATACATTAGAGAGCTTATTCTAGTTATTATTTTATACAGATGTCTTAACCATTTTAGTATTCACCATTATATATGGTTAGAGGTAGGAGTCTGTATTAGTTTCCTATTTCTGCTATAACAAACTACCATGAATTTAGTGACTTAAAGTAATACAAATTCATTCTCTTACAGTTATAAAAAACATAAAATTGAATTGGTTTAGCTGAACTAAAATCAAGGTATCAGTGAAGCCATGCTCCCTTAGGAGTCTGTACAGAAAAATCCATTTCCTTACCTTTTTCAGCTTCTAAATTTGTACTTCTTACATTCCTTGATTCATGTTCCATTTCTCTATTTTCGAAGACAGTAGCATAGCATCTACAAATCTCTCTATGCTTTCATCTTCATATCATCCTCTCTTTTGTAAAGACTCTTCTGATTCTATCAACCTATTGGATACTATTGGATAATCTAAGATAATCTTCTTATTGCAAAACCTTTAAGACATGCAAAGTTTCCCCTTTATCCCTTTATTAAGGTAATATTCATTGACTCTATAGATTAGGAAACCGACATCTTTGAGTGAGCCATTATTCAGCCCACTACAGTGTCCAGCCAAATTTTATTCTATATGTGAGACAGTTTTCTTAATGCCATCTATTAATCTTTCCCTTCCTTGACTTGTCGTGACAATTTTATTAAAGACAATATCTCCCGTAATACACAACTTTATTTTTGAGCACCCTAGTTCAGTGGTTACCATATAGTTGCAATTTTGCTCCCCACAGAGAACATTTGGAAATATTCAGAGAACATTTTGTTTGTCAAAAAAAGGCAGGGGAGGTATTATTAGAACCCACTGAGCAGAGGCCTAAACATATAATGTACAGAACAGCTCTGACCCCGTGCCCAACCACAAATTATCTGGCTCAAAGTATCAACAGGGCTGAGGCTGAGGAGCCCTGCTCTAGTCTGTTCCAATGGTCTGTATGCTGTGACTGTCTCAGTGCCAAATATTTTTATTACTATGTATTTGTATAGTACATCATCATATCATTTAGGATGCAGGTTCCCTCTCTTTAAGAAAAAATAAGAAGTACTACATAAATTTCATAAGTTAATGAATTCCTCAAAATAATCTACTGGAATTTTACTTGAAATTATAAATTGATTTTTTTGCATTGATATTGGAAGAATAAATATTTTTATAATATTAATGATGAGACACCTCTGGATGGCCCTGAAGATTCCTTTCTTGCCCTCCATCTTTAGCTTATCAGAGAACTGGCTCAGCCTTTGGCTAATGGCAGCATCCTTGGAATGAAAGGCTGTTCCCACAATCCCTATATGTAGACTTTGGTCATCCATATGCATAGTTCTCAGGGTTGCTCCTGGGCTAGAAAATCCTCTGATACAGTTCTTGTTATTTAGAGAACTTAGTTGTTCCCTATTCTTCTTAGGGTAGCTTATAAATATGTAATGAGGTTTCATGGCAGAGGTTTTTGTTCTTGGAGTGCTCCCGTTTGCATTTCCAACCTACTGGCAGAGGCAGGACCCTATGGAATCACTGACCATTGTATGCACAGAACATCAATGTTCCCTACCTAAGCTTGAAATCATGAGGGTTCAGGAGACTGCACAAGTTCTGCTACAACTCTGCTATACATTTTCCTCCAATAAACTCTATATTTTATCTGTACTGCATGGCTTAAGTAGTGTATTCCATGACCCTATTTCAGGAACAGTGAAGTCAACCTCTTCATGAACAAGTTGCATTTCTTTATGAATTTCAAATATTCCTGCATGTCGTTTTAAAAAGTGGTTTGTTTAGTTTTTTTTTTTTTTTTCATATAGTAGTTGTTCTTTCCATTGGGTAAATTTCTAGATCTTTTATATATATTATGCTATTATAAATTTTTTATTGTATTTTCTAGTTAGTTTCAGCTGATATAGAGGGATATTTGTTTTTTATAGATAGATATTGTACCCACCCTTGCTTCATTTTTATATTAGTAACCAAGTATATTAGTAGGTTTTTTGAGTTTTGTAAATGGATTATCATATGATAATCCTATGATAACAGTTTTGCCTGTCTACCTATTAGAGATATATATTATATTTCTTTACATGCTTTTTATCTTTTTGCATTATCCATAGAATTCATACTCCAGCACTACACTGATAGTAGTGGTGATAACTGGTGTCTTTATCTCTCTCCACTCATCTTAATAATAACATGTGGAAAGTTTCTTGATTATATATTTCATAGATTTACTGCACAAAGGAAACACTGTTATAGCTTTGTCACTTAAGAGAAAAACAACGAATTGACCATTGTATAAGCAGACAAAGCTGAATAAAAGACCAGCAATCACACTATTTAAAATAAGCACATTAAATCTCATCAGAGAGATAAGGGACAATTTTGAAAATATGTATTGGAAATAAAAAGTCTTAAAGAAGAACCAACTGAATGTACTGCATGATAAAATATAATAAAAGAGAAATAATTCAAAAGACAGGCTGAATATGAGAATAGATATAGGTGAAGAATAATTCAATATGTTAAACCTTTATTAGGTACTCTTTTATAAGGTATTAAAATAAGATAAAGATGAAAAAATATAAATTACAAAACTAAGAGAGCTAAAAGATAACTGTATAAATGTCAACACCTTTTTTGATGGAGTCCAAGTCCAAATAGAAATTTAAAAAAAAAAGAAAAAGTAAATAAATGGACACATTATCAGATTTCAATTCATTCACATATTTCCAGTGATTTGAAGTAAGGCATAATTGTTTTAGTTTATCCAGGATTTCTTGTTGTTATATAAATTTGGTAGTTTAAAGAATATATCCACAAATTCTTTGAAACTCTTTTCTCTTCCACTTGAGTGTGGGCTAGATTTAGGGACACACTTATGATGAATAAAATATAACAAAAATGATGACATGTCCCCAAAGACTGTGGCTTCCATCTTGGGGAGGATACTCTCTCTCTCTCTCTGGCTTGCTCTCTTGATCAGATTACTTACTTTGTGGAAATCATCTTCCATCTTCTAAGAACATTCAGGCAGACTACTGAGACAACCACATGTTGAAAGAACTGAGGACTCAATGAGCCTACTTGGTAGTGGACCCGGTACTTGGTAGTGGAGCCTTAGATGACTGCAGACCCAGGTGATAGATTTTCTGCAAACTTGTAAGATACCCTGAGCCAGAACCACTAAGTTAAATCACTCCTGAATTCCTGCTCCTCAGAAAGTGTGTGAGATTATAAATGTTTTAGCTGCTAAAGTTGGGAGTAATTTGTTATACTGCAAGAGATAACTAGCCCAATAAGACTAAAGAGTTTTCAAAGCCTTCTACATTCTAACTAAGCCATTCGTTAAGGCAGTTTATCCACCCACTTGGATAATTCCTAAATTTATATTACTAGTTCACAAACCTAAGACAAACTTTCACATATTGTTTTCCATTTATGTCATCCATCTACTTCCATTTTTTGCTTCTCTATAGCCCTATTTATGTTCCAGAGGGCGGGGGGGGGGCATCTTAATGTCTTGAACATATATTTATCATTGCATTTAGCACTTTCTATGATGTTTTAATATTTCCACCCAACCTACTAGACAGTGAGTTGTATGAAAGGAGGAAGAGTATTCATCTTTGAATCCTTTTGCACCTAGCACATATGGGTCCTAAACACATTGCTGTTATTAATGAATGGATAATTAATTGTCAAGATAGAGACAGTCACTAACTATCTGAGGCTATTGTAAATGGCAAAATGTGGTTTAATTGTAATTAGAGTCGCCAAGCATGAAAAAATATGATAAACATTAATTGTATTTTTCATTAAGACTGGTGTTAATTGAGCTTCAGTTTATTGCTCCAGAATACTTCATCAGTATTTATGAGACATTTCTCATGGGAAAAAGGATCTTCAATGAAACAAGTTAATCTATGTCATCTAATAAAGGAAAGATGAGATGGGGACTAAGATTCATGTCTGAAATGCCAGATGAATTATCTGTATCTGATTTACTGATAAACTTAGACCAGAACTAAATTTATCGTCATGATATTTTCTAGAACTCTAGACACATGAGGTCTGTGGATGCCACATAACAAGTTCACTATTACTTTTCCAGTTCATGTACCATGTCCCTTCGACCTTGACACTAGTCTGAATAGAATAGGCCATAATATATTTTTAGTTTCTAATCTCTTGTTATCAATTGTTCAAGTACTTTAGCATAAAAAAGAGAAGGAATGCCACTCTTTTATCCCTTGCTGATTATACTCTTCCTAAAGTCATAATCCCCATGACAATAATCCACTGAAGAGGGCATTGTTTTGATGAGGCTCTTTAACCTCAATCCTTTTACATGTTGTTTGTAATCTGCACAGCCGTACCATTATTCAACCTCACTTTCTTTTAATGTCATCATTTCACACTTCCAAAGCCCCCAAACTTATAATTCAGCTTCACTGGCATAAAGACAAAAGCAAAAAACAAAACAAAACCCTCTTTCCCATCGCAGTTTAAAATCTTGCCACTGTTGGCCTTAATCTCCTTTTAAAGCCCTAAAATATAAATTAGGTTTGTATTCATTATGTCCCAAGGAGATTTCTTTTCTGAAACTAGCTCTCACTGCCATGGGGCCTCCCTAACAGTTCACAATGGCCATCTGCTTCATGTGCTTTCCCAGATGGGCTCAGTCAGCACAGATTCCAGGGTCTAGGAAAAAGGAAATGAAAGAGACATTCGGTAGCTGATTAAATTCAAAATTTACAATGTTGAGACCATCTGCATTTCCTTTCCTCTCAGCTTTACCATTACCTGAATAAGTTATTTGTGCCTAATATAAGCTGCCATCTTGGTTAACAAACTTCACAGCAGTTTACAATTTCCTAGTTAAAGAATACTTTGAGAGGTAAAGAGAATTGTATTAAATGTGACTGGTTCCTTGATTTAAAAAAAAAATCTGTTATAAAAACGTATATAGATGCTTGAGTTATTTTGAAATAGAAAGTTTGAATGATGTGTGTCCTACAATAAAAAATGGAAGAATGAAAAAATACATGGTGCATTCTATTAATAGTAGAAAACACTTATATGTGACTTAAAACATGCCAGGCAAATGTCCTGAGTGATTTATACATGAGAAATCATTTAATCCTCATTCTAATCATGTGAAGTAATCACTATTATGTCTTTATTTAATGACAAAAATGAGGCATAAAGATAAATAATTTGTGCAAAGTGACACAGATACTGGCAAAACTGGATTTGAACCAATGGTCTAATTGCAAAATTCATGGTCCACACTACAACATCACACTAATTCCTCTTTCTCTTGTCCTATGTTCTTGTTCAGACTACGAAAGATTTGATCTCTGGAAAGTTACCCTCCCTCTAGCTATACATCACCAGAATTGGTAAGCAGTGCAAGTATACCTACTGGACAAAAAGAGCAAGATTAAAGTCTGGTGATCACCATCTACCATATTAGAAAAGCCCAGAACTTTGGTTGCTAATATTAACCTCTATTATGCTAAGGGGGTGAAGCAGGTGGACAGGTCAGCCTATGCACCCTGAGATTAAGCAAATAATTGTTAACTACACCACAGTAATGTAATCTAGCTTCTACTGCCTTAGATTTCTGGCTGCACCAATAACTTTCCCAAACTTTCAGTACCATAAAACACAAAATATGTGCCTTTTGTGGCCAAGAATGTGTGGGTTTTTTTCAGTTTTCAATAATTTAATTATGATGTGTCTGGTGTGGATTTCTTTTTTGAGGAAATGTCTGTTTTGGCTTTTGCTTAGCTTCTTGGATCTATAGGTTTGACTCTATCACCACGATGTGAGGTGTTTTCAGACATTATTTCTTCAAATACTCTTTCAACCTCACTCTTTTTCTCCTTTTCTGGAAATCTAATTATATAAATACTGGGTCTTATGTCATTGTCTAAGAGGTCCAAGTTTCTGTTCAATTTTTTTTCAGTCTATTTTTTCTGTTCTTCAGATTAGGTACATTTTATACATTTTTCCTCCAGGTCACTGAATTTTATCCTCTGCCGTCTAATCTACTGTTGAATCCTTGCAGAAAGTTTTTTTTTTTTTAATACTAATTATTATTGTATTTTTCAATTCTATATTTTCCATTTGGTTCTTTTTTATAATTTCTATTTTTTTGCTGAGATTTCCCATTTTTTGTCTTAAAAGTATGTTGCTTTACAACATCTGTCAGATAATTCCAGCATCTGATTTATCTCAGTATTGATGTCAGTTAATGTCTTTTCTAATTCAAGTTGTGATTATCTTGGTTCTTGATATGATGAATAATTTCCAATTTTATCATCGTCTTCTTTGTTTCTTATTTGAGCAGGCAGTCACCTTGTTTTGGTTGAGTTCACAGGTCTTGGCCTACTCTAGTGGGGCTGTGTCGTTCCAATGTCACTTTAATTTTCAAAGCCTTTATTGGTGGTGCCTAGCTCACCTGACATTATCTGAGGTACTTCCTTTAGATATGAGAGAGGAATAAGTCTACCTGGGATTGCTTCTGTTGCTATGTTAGGGTCAGAAAAATACTGAGTCTGGGTGACCTTCTATTGGGGAGGCAGAATGCAACCTGCCACTATGTGTTTCCTTTAATCTTGAAGTATCAAGCCAGTTTGCTTTTTCCTTGCCACATTTTAGAATTCTCCTTGGATTGTCTCTTGAACTATGTTCAGTGGTTAAGGTTGGACTTAGTGGGTAGGAACAGGGATAAATAAGTCCACATTATCTTGTCTGAACTGTATGCTCAACAATACACTGAAAAAATAAAATTTTATATTATCTCTAATATTTTGCCTTTTTTATTTTATAATTTCCCCCAAAAACTTAATCAATAAACATAGCCTGTGATCTCAGTGACTGTTGAAACCTGTTTATTTTTTAACATAACTTTGATTCTTGTATAGATATGAAAATAATAGAAATTCCACTTAAATATATAAAATTTTGGTGAAATTTTCATAGTTATAGAAACTATTTATCTGTGGAAACATTACTTTAAAAAGCTTAGAATTACAGTCATGCAAAAAATACTTATTAATCATAGCCTTAATTTCATTGCCTCATTTGAATAGAATTGCATGATTCTAAAATTTTGAAGGACACACACTATTCATTATTAAATGTCAAATAAATTATGTTAAAATCTACTATTTTTAAAGGAGAATCTAAATAAACAGAGCATCTAAAAATATATTTAATTGTTAATCTTTAAATTGGGAAAGTACTTCTAGAATTATTTATTTTTAACATCTTTGAACAATATTACATTGAGTGATTTTATGCAGAACTGAGTCCTAAGGAAATAGGACATATGCCTTTCTGAGGCAGTTGCACTCAACAATTACAATCTTAAAATATGGTTTATCAAATAATAATATTTAATTTAAAATCTTAATTTTCTTTCTATGGTCTATAGAAAATACACTTTTCATTCTGTTTTGTTACAAAAGGCTGCCATTTTTCTGAGAGCTCACAATCAACATTCCATGTTTTGTATAATCCACATATCCAGTGACTCATATCTTACCTGATATGTTTTCATATTTCAACTTTCTTTGACATTTTAATATTTTAATTAGGAACTTTTTTTGGATAAGAAATTTTCATTATGAAACTATACCTTTTCAGCTCATTTGAGATACCACTGTTTCTGAGCTTTGAGAATAATGACTAAAGACAAAAAGTTTAAAAATACATCAAGATAAAACAGAGTATAATTTTTTTTAAATTTTTAAGTAAAATAAATGTAAAAGAAAGTGATGGTTTTAAATATACCCACAAATATTTTATACTCTTGCCTTCAAGAGGTAAACCTTAATTCTCTGAGTGTGGGTGATTTGCTTTCATCAAATAGACAATGATAGAAGGACAGTGTATGACTTTCAAGATTAGATAATTCAAGACTTTGCAACTTTCTCTTTACTCTCCCTTGGATTAGTTGCTCAGGTGGAAGTTAGATGCTGTATCATGAGGAAATTCAAGTCACTTTAAAACGAGGTCCATGTGGCCAGGAACTAAGGCCTTTTGCCAAAAGCCATAAAGGAATTGAGGTCTTCTGCCAATCATCATGTAATTGAGCCATGGTGGAAATGGATTCTACAGTCCTGGTTAAATTTTCAGATGACAGTAGCCCTAGCAAATAACTTGATCTGATTCTGACCAGAACTATTCAGCTAAGCTATCTTCAAATTTTGACCCACAGATACCATGAGAGAACAACTGCTTTCTGTTTTCAGTCTCAAAGTTTCAAGATAATTTATTATGCAACAATAGATAACTGGAAAGCTTCCCATATAGCCCTTGAAAAAGAGGTCATATACCATAATGTCCAGAAGTAAACATGGCCCAACATGTATTTAATTATGAACACATACCAACTCCCTCTACCCATTTCTGTTTACCAATGTCCTTGCTTCAACCCACTCTATTATTTCCTTCTCATTGAAACTGGCAAATTACAATAACACAAAGATCTAGTACATTTTTGTTTAAGTAGACTTAAGTTAGTAAACCTCTCATATTCCATTTTATTGTTTTTAATGAGAAAATTCTACAGTACTAATGCCTGCTCCTCAAAAATCAGATCACTAATTTTTTTATTCACAAATAAGGTATTTTTTATCCCCATATCCCTGAATATTCTTGTTCTGACAATAACATGGAAATTGTATGTACCATGGTCTTCTTACATAAACTATTGTAATATATTAAAATATATAATGATCTGTATTTTTAAATTCTATGTTTGAATATATCAGCATATTCATCATTTAATACAAACATTTCAGTCAAAGTTGGTGTAAAGTTATCTCGAGCAAGCAAATCTGCTGGGTTTACTGTTAAGCAAGAACTGTGAGGTGAATAACGGCTTTTAAAAGTAGACAATCTTAGGAGTGACATAATTCTATCAATGGTCAAATTGTCTTCCCAGAATCCCACTGTTATGTGCAAGGAACTCCCCAAAAGAATGCCTAAGAGCAATATTAACAACCCTGATCTAATCCAGTTTCTATATTATTTTCAACTTAGCCCTCATATGGTTTTTTGATTTTTACAAAGTGGCAGAATTGTTGTAATGTTTTAGCCAGACAGCTCTCCTTGAAGGGAAAAAAAGCTTCATGTTTCCATTCCGAGTGGATACACCTTTCTCCCAATAATTATTTCATTGCTATTATTTGGCTTGGCCAACTGCTATGTATTTCATGGTGATATTTTTTTCTGAGAAAAATTGTTTTAGCTCCAAACTTGGAGGATGTGTCTCTTAAAACAAAAACAACCAAACAAAAAAACTGAAAACTACATATTACTCAAATGGCATGGGAAGGGATAAGTTTTTCCAAATATCCAAGTTACTAGTAGACTACTTTAAAAGTTACATGTGGTGACTATATTTAATCAACTTTCCAAATTTTATAATATTCTAAGATGTAATCCAAATAAAAAATAAAATGTATGTACAAATCACCTTACATGTCTTCAAGCTTGATACAGCACACATGGACAGAATTATAAGAATTCATAATTCAGAGTATTTCATCAGGAAAAGTTGCCCGAAACTTGATTCGACTATTATTTTGGCATTAAATTAGAATAAAGCACAACTAGATTCTCATGTATAAAGACATGATGACAGTTATTAATTGCTAAAATGAAGTATTGTGGCATTTTTAAATTAAGATGAACAATTTTGCCATCATACCAATCACTCTTGACACTTAGACTAAACTGCTTCCCTCATGTTACCAAATTATGAAAATACCAGCTCCTGTCTTATACTGAAAGGAACATTTCAAAGGACTGACAACTGATCCTCAGGAATCTGAAAGGAAATATCAAATAGGTGTTACTTATCCACATGTGAGGCTTCCAGGAAGACAAGAGGAATTCGTAAGGTTCAACATTGCTGGAAATTCACTTAATGCATTCTGTCCTTCTCCCCCATGTCTACACAGGAATGATTTAGGGATACTGGCTGCCATGTTTTGATTTAGAACTAAGATCTTAATCACAATAAAACCCCTGTCTTGGCAGACCTTACCTGTTATCTTCATTAAGATCTTAGCAGTAACAGGCACTAGATTCCTCACAATTCTCACAGAATCACTGTATGTTTTTTCTGGGCAGCCATTATCTTTTTGGAATGTACATTTAGACCAGTTGGAGATACAATGTGGTGCTTTGGGGAGCAGGTGTCAATGGCTGTACAGCAGTGTAGGTTGAAGCAATCAATATTATTGCAGGACCTTTTTTCTGCTGCTACTAACAGCTGCTCAGAGGATAGAAGGGAACCTACCTACCCTGCTGAGTAGATTTGAGTCAGAGGATGGAAAATTCACCTCATTTCCCAACTGAAGTACCCCACATTAAAATATCATAAAGCTAAAGTCATTTAAATAGTAGCTCCAGAGGCACATTAACTTTCCCTTCCTACAAAATGTCTGTTTATATAGATCTTAAATAAATTCCTTGTCACTTTAACACTCAACACAACATAGAAGGGTTTTTTAATTTGGTTTAATGCCTCAGACATTTGTATTTACACACACACACACACACACACACACACACACACACACACACTATAATTAAATGAAGAAAAAGAGCATGCCATCACTATTTATACACGTGGAAGCCACTGTCACCATGAAGCTAACACTGACAATTTGAAAATTTTGCAAACATTTAAAGTACTAAAATGAACATTTCATCATTTACATTGAAAATAAAATTTATTGCCACACATACTGTTACAAACTTTGTGAAGCTTCGAAATTTCTAGATTGCGAATTTGGAATATTTCTGTTCTAGAAGAACAATCTGGAATATAAATCAGCCTTTGAGAAATCCACTGAGTTAGATGGCTACATGCCTTTCAACTTGTGAATGTGCTACAGTCTTCCTTGAGAGACCACCAACTGATTCAAGGCTGTTCCTGCTGCCATCAATAGGATGTTCCCTTGAGAGAGGCAGCTTATGGGTGCTGTACTGTAACTGTAAACTACTTGGGAAAAGAGAAGAGAGTGGGATTTAGAAATGTCTGGCAACTCAAGGATCTGGTTTGAATGCTGAGTAGCAGCTGAGACAACTGTGTGATAGCTTTAAATTCCCAAAGAAGAAAGGATAAAAAAAAATGGCTAGGATCTTGTCAACTTTTTTGAGAATAGATAATGCCAAAACTTCTCAACAGGATTATTATTTTTGAGTTTAAAAAAATAATATATAATAATGTTTAACAAAAGGACAAATTGAAAGACTGAATTTACAATCAATGTGCCTGCCTAAAGAGAATTATATAAATCTGTCTACATAGTGTGTTAGCTATTAACATTATATTCTAAAAACGGTATGATGTGCAGAATATCTGGATTACTGTATTCAGTTATTATAAAACTTTGTGTAGTGTAGACATTAGTGCAGGGCAAATTTTATACAGAATTTTTAAGTGTTCCCACAATATAATAATATCAGCATTAGTTTAAGCAATGATTGTTCTTATTAAATTATTAAAGTCATCAGCATTAGACATTTAGGAAGGTCAAAAAATAACTCATCTGCTGCTTGAAATATAAGATTAAATGATAATTATGAGCAACAGGATATTATTATATAATATTTATTGACATTTCAAAAAATGCTTGTTAGGATTACATGTATTTTTTAAAAATCAACAACTGATGGAAATATATGTAACATCTGGGGATGAAATTTTTCTAAATGTCATCTAAGTTGTTTTATTGGGACATAACTGATTTGTTTAAGTAGGATTTAAATAATTTACCTAAGTAGAATCTTAGTAATATCATTGTGAAGAAAATTAAGAAATTTGTTTTACTACATACTCTACTTTTCAGCTTCAGAATAGTAATAAGAACTTCCAGCAGATGCTCCTTCAGTTTAAAAACATGAATCAGCTTTTGGCTAAAGTTAGAGCATCCTATTTAAGGACACTTCTCTTGGAAAAAATCTGATGTCATTGATGCAAATAAGATGTTAAAAGAACTACTACTGACTAGGTCTGGGGAGGTTGTGTTCTGAACAGTGAGTCAGCATTCATTCTTCCATTCTGCCCATCTGCTCTTGTCCTTACTTCCTTTCATACCTGCCTGTCTTTGATTCCTATAGTTGATTAGCAAGGCAGCAGCTGTTGGACTGTCTTCCAAAAAATGAATAAGCCTAAAGCCAGAAACTTCACAGAAAAGAAAAATACTAAAATTCTAATTTGTAATCATCATCACCTTTCAATCACTTTGTGAATGAATCATGGGGAAAACCCAAAGTGATTTGTAGACACACCACTACACAAAAGTGTTCTCTATTTCACAGCTTTTCTTCCATATTAAGGAAGAGCTGGATACAAATGCTTAAGTAGTTTCCATCTTAACTCCACACATTTTGAACATTACAAAGGCACAGGGTGGAAAGGAAAAATACTTGGGAAGGCATGAAGCTTATCATATGTTTGAGATTTCAAGTATTTTTCAGCAAGCATTAAAATATTCCAAAAACTTCAACATTTTTTTCCTCAGAAATGACTATTCCATACTGACTCTCATATCTGGAAAACCATGTTTTCTCCATCTCATAGTCTCATTAATTTGGTAAATATAGTAAAGAGGGGTTTGTAGAAAACCTGTGTCTCTGGGGCACATTGTAAAAAGCCTCTTCTCATCAAATTAGCACAATCATTTATACTAACAGGGTGCAAGCATATTATTTTGCACTAGTAAGTGCTCAGTAATGCTAACTTTATTTGATTTAGCTCAATGATAAATGTCATATGGATAATGATACCCTATCATTGTTAATTTACATGCTTCAAAAATAAAGATCCATGTTTTTCACAAGGAAAATTTGCAAAGCAACAAGCAAACAGGACATTTTACCACAAATAATGATCATCTTAAATGATCTTATATACAATGACAAAGAAATATATTGACCACCCATGTGACCTAACTTCAAAGTTCTCAAAACAAGGTATTAAAAGAACTTCTACATGTAATCCCCCAAAGTATGTCCCCATCAGCTTTACCCTACATCAGAAATATCTACCATTATTTTTGTTTCTATTATTAAATGTATATGTTTTCAGACAGTCTTTGCATAAAGAAAAAACTTTATACAGAATGTGTAGCAATTTATCATTTTGGTCTTCATGATATCATTTGGTAAAATTAGGTATTTTAGCTTCTCACTATTAGGAATTTTAACAGAATAGGTCATTTTTGAAGAGACTGTGCACAGTTTTGGTAATGCCCTAAACACAGTGCAAATTCTGAAATAGTATATATGATTGCATGGTACAGGGAGATCCCTTCAGCATGTTGGCCAGGATGCCACCTTTAAGTCCAGTGACATATTATATAATTAAAGATTTCAAGCATAATTTAATGCAGCTCAACAAGGTCAAAAAAGTAACATTCAAAAGACATCATAGACTTGAAGTCAAGAAAGACCAAGTCAGAAAAATTATGAATGAGATGACTTACCATGAAAAATGAGGCAAGGGGAAACAATTAGTATGTAGTCTATAATGGTAATATGGAACTGGAATTGCCAATGATGTAAAGAAACATGAAATATGATAAAATGTTTTAATATCCTGAGTAATGGATAATAGGATAGGCATCCAAATTATAGTACTCTGTTTTACTTTAAAATTATCATTATAAATAGGGCTAAAAAAAACCTTGACTTAGAATTTTTTGTATACTAATCAATGAATAAACTTATAACATTTTAAAAACATAAACAGTAAATTATGTTCATATCAAATACAGTTTATCAAACCAGGCTGACAAAAGTGCAATTGAGAAAAGAATTTAAATTTAAAGTAAATAGTCTGTATTGTCCTTTATTATATTGTATACGAACTTTATGCTACTAAATGATTTCTTGGAAAGTTTCTATTTTTCTGCTCTTTACTTACACTATTTATGTTTATCATAACTAAAGAAAGAACTAACAAGTTGTGATATATAAGCCTATTTAAGTGATCATTCAATAAGACATGACAATATGACATGAAAATCAGTATGTAAGCCATGATAAAAATAAAGAGCAGAGGAATGAATATAGTATTTTGAATTAATTTAAAATGAAACAGAATTTGAAAGACAAAATATGGCTAATGTAGCTTTCTAATAAATTCTTTTCATAGATATTCTTGAGCCAAAGATATATACAAGTACTTCACCAAATGTGGGAGAGAAAAATTTATCTCATCTCCTTATCCCAGAGCTCATTTCTCTAGTGTGGTGGCTACAACTCTGCAGTAGTGTTTATTCTCCATACCTTGAGAATGATTTTGATGAGGTTATCTCTATTTTTTCAACTTTTTAGCATCAACACATTCCCTTGTTGAATATTATACTAATTTAGAATGTATATCTGGATAGTTTCAAGGTCACCAAGAAGTCGAGTGGAATGAAATGCTTTGTAAAATATGTCATTTGTGAAAGTCAGGAAGCTCACTTCAATCCAAGATAATTAGAAGGAAAAACAAAAGGTAAAACTAGTGCTTACTGTTTTAAATAAAATTATGATTCCAGGTCATCAGCATGTTTTAGGGAGGTACTGTTATATTGCAAAAAATTAAAACAGAAGAACGTAGTTGAGTATGATACTGATGCTGCCCAGGAAAAGGAAGATGAAGTAAATATAATTATGAATTTGACAGAACACCTTGCGATTCCTACTATAGTCTATCTCTTTTTTGTAGGGTACCATTGTTCAAAAGCCTATTTTATGCCAAGCAGTATATTAAATGTCTCCCAAAGATGAGCTTCAACATAATATCATTATTTTTTTTTCTACTATCTGGCGTCTAAAGAAAAGATTGTCAGATGTTGGAAACATTGTATAGAAACATTGTATAACTTTTTTTCTTTTTGCTAAGGGTTGTTGATTTCTTATCAGCCCCACCTTACAGAGTTGCAGGTCCACTTCTCTTTGGAAAATATTCCAGTTTTAAAGGAGGTCTCATAGTCCATAAATAAAAAAAAATATAACTCTACATCCCCCATTTTGCTCAGTATGTGGCTCTATAAAGTATACACAACTATATTTGCACCTGTAGATTTCATTTGGAGCCTAACTTCTCTGCAAAAATAAACACAGATCAATAAGCCATTAGCACAAAAGTCCTTATTGGTGAGTATCCAAATGATCCACAATAGGAATACTGAAGTTTCCCTTAAAAATATGTTCTTTTCAGTAAGAAATATGATTCTTACTCTCAAGCATGATTTTTTTTTTCATTTGGGCTATTAAAGACATAAATGTCTTTATTTTTTAAAAAAACATTTTCTAGCTTCAAGAAGTCACCCAAATAGCATACTAGATTACATCCTTAGAATCCTTGAAACCTTAAATCCTCCTTGAGCCTTTTAATAATGTATTTTCAAAATTCTCACCCAACTCTTAACCTTTAAAATGATATTTCTGTTGAGAAAGCTCTCTTGGCTACACCTGATTTTTTTCATATTTATTTTATAATTTGTTTGGAGTAAGACACTGTTAAACCCTTTATTGAAATTTCACAATGGCTTGAAAAAGAATTTCTAAAAATGTCTCACAAAACTAGAGACTGTCTTAAAACTGAGAGATTCAAGATCTAACTCATAAGGAAAGTCTAACTCATAAGGAAAAAGCTGATATTCTACTAAGTAAATATTGTCAAATTCACCAATAGCACTTTATGAATGTTTCTTATTCACAGAAAGCTTCACAATCTCTTATGAAAATTTATGTTGTCATTGTTATTATCACAGTTTAAATGTGTTTCCCAAAATCCTTATTAATGTAACCTAAAATTAATCAAATGCATGTACCAACAATGAGGGAAATAATGTAAGATGGGCTTTATTTTATCTCCATGATTTTTGTCTATTGGAGAGACTGAACAGAGAAATAGTGACTTAAAATGACAATTAAGCCATATGAAAGTGCCAAGATAACAAGATAACAAGAATCTCATTCAGCATAAACTGCCAAAAATAAGTTAGGCTGGCCAAAATGCCAAATAATAACTATATGATGAATGTGTCTTACTTTTGGCTTACCCATAATATGATATTAAATATCTAAATACAGAACATGTACATATGTAGATATACACATACATATGTCAAATTTAGATATGTATATCCAAAAAATCTTGATTAAGTGTTTAAAGATTTTATTCATTAGGATAATGTAATATAATGAGTAGAATTTCATCACATTTTGGTCTACTTACTTCCCTGGAAATAATCCAAATGAAACTAAAAAATCCCTTTAGAAATAATAAATAAAAAAGAATTATTATGAGTCTTAACAATTTATTATCCCACTAACATTAATATATCATAGAAAACAATAAAAATTTTCAATTTTTAGATTGAAAAAGAAAGACACAAGTTAAATATTTCCCTTTCGATCAAAGTGCCATGAACTTGAAAGGATTTACAAAGTAGAAACAGGTGTAGACAACTGTTGGCATACATTTTAAATTGTTTGACACGTTTTAATAGTGTGATTCAAAACTGAAATTTGACATTAATATAGCATTGGAAGATCATAAATCACTTTAGACAGAGCACTGCAGTCTTAATTTTTTTTACACTGGAAGTATTTTGCAATCTTTGTAGTTTTAATATGAGAAAATTTTATATTATCTTTGTTATTATTGTGATATTACATATGAGGACACAAAAATAATACAAAATTTAAATAATAAGATAAAATTTAACTTTCTCCCTATATAGTTAATACATTATAAATAATTCCATATTATTTTCAGAGCAATTAAACATTTTTTTCTGCTTTGGCATATTTTATATATTTTGTTAAAGACTGAACATGATGAATGATTTCAAATGGAATTTATACACATTCACATTTTATAGTTGATTAAATTGATGATAATTCAAATAAAAAGGAAATTAAAACTCCATTTAAAACAGAAAATTTCATACTAATTTTTTTTTGTAAGAAACTACAATTTCATGTAACTGCTAAGAATTTTACTTTTTACAATGGCATTTTTCTAAGGATTCCAATTTTGTTTTCCCATGGAAACAATCTTATGCCAACTTGATTTATCCCCATAGTCTCCTGGTGACACTTTGAGTGGAAAATCATGTCAGGAAAATAGCACACAGGATGCTGACTGCTTCCCTTGCTCTGTGTACCACTTTTGAAGTGACAGTCCCACTCCAAATACAACTTTTCAAAAGTTAATAGTCATGCTGAATGCTGATGATTGTTTCATAAAGGCTCAAAAACAACTTTTTGTTGCCTTTCAGTATATTAAGTGACAAGAATAAACACATTCATTTCCACAAAAAAAAAAAAGATATTTTAACATAAGCTAGAAATGTTTAATAATTAAAGAAATTTAATTAAGGAAATTACATTAACCCCAAGGGTGGCTCTGAAAACTTTACTCTTGATATACACATGATATCCAGTTCTCAAAAGAAAAATGCAAATAATTTTAGCATTAAATATATATGTATATGTTGTTGTCAGTGTTCACCTGTTTCAGGTTTAAACCTGTGGCCTCAAGAAATTTCTGCTGTTGTCCATTCAATTCCCTAATCTTTTTTTAATTCCTAGTGCAAGATCAAATAAATATATTAAGAGTAAAACTCAGTCAGATAGCTATTTTTAACACTGACCTATGTTTTTTCATGCATACTAATAATATATGTTGACTTGATTTTTTTTCTATATTCTAAGGATTCCCTTTCATGTGTGAAATTCTCAAAGTCTGATCATATTTCAGGAGTTTAAGACATCCAGTCTCTAGCAGGAAAATATATAGCACATGATCCTTTAAAAATACATATAAAAACAGCTGAGACTTATAATAACAAATGAAGGGAAAGATAAAGGAAATATACAAATCATAAGCTTCAAGAAACACATAAATCTTTATAAAGTTTTATCATAACTTGGACAGAATGTTATCCTTTCAATACCTTCAAAATCACACCAGACATCATACACAGTTTTAAAACTCAGGTGCTTTGAAGTTATCTTTGACATCCTCTCAGCTTTGGAGTTTGGGTCACTCAGATCACAGCAATGCAGCATTTGTCCTCTGTTGTCCTAATGTTTTCCTATATCAATCATTGTTCCCTCTTCCATTCAACCCAAAAGTAAATAATTTTGTTATCTATAATAGATATTGTGAAAATCTTAAACATTTTTTGCATAAAAATGTTAAATTTATAAAAGGTAATATAGTAAACTGGACTTGGTAGATCGAAAAGAAATTTTTTTTTTCTTTCAAACTACTGTCCTCTTCAAACTCACTCTGTCTACTCAGTTTTTCTTGCCTGTAGATAAGATTTTGGCCAGCATGCTTAGCTTTTCTCTTCTCATTTATATATTTGTTCATTCATTCATTCATACATACATTCATTAAAAAAAATGTTTCAGATATCTAAACAAGTGTTTAGATACATCAGAGACAAACAAAAATTCCTAAGGAATTTACATTCTAGCTGGAGAAAGGCATCAAAAGTAATTCTATGAAAAAAATTAAATCATTAATTAATATAATAAAGCATGGTAAAGGGAATCAGAAGGTCCAGTCTGGGGGTGGGGAGCAGTAGGGGAGTTATAGGGGTTGGGTGGATCAGAATTTAGTATTAATTATGGTGATCAGGGGAAGCCTCATTGAAATAGTGATATTTAGATAAGATGATGAGTTTAGCCCAACTTCTATCTGGTAGAAAAACATTCCAAAACATATAGAGTAAAACTTTTAAAACAAAAACACATCTGATCTGTTCACACAACAGTCAAGAAAGCCAGTGTGCTGAAGCTGACTGAATCCATATGGAAAGGTGTAGGAGGGGTCAGAGAAAAGGAGAGGGTAGCAAAACATAAGACCATATTGGCCATTTTCTAGACTTGGTCTTCTAATCATAGTAAAATGGAGATACAATATAATCTGACATATTTTAGAAGGGTGACTCAGTACCCAAGCAAGAGATGGTGTTTCAAAGATGTAATGGTTGAGAATATGTTCTGAAGAAAGAGCCACTATCATTAGAATGTGAGAGAAAGAAAGATCAGTATTGCTCCAAGGATTTCAGCTATGACAAGAATAGTGGAAGTGAAGTAGGTGTCCAGAGGACAGGGGAGAGTAAGGAATAAGATTTGGGACACAATATTTGGAATTTCAAAAGTTTTAAAAATCACATTTCTGATGTCTATTAAACAACCAAGTAGAGATGTGGAATCAGCAATTGGATATATGCATCTATAGTTTTGGAGTACAATCTGGCAAAGAGATTTTTTTAAGTTTTGTAGTCATCAGCATATGGATAGTCTTTAAAGTTATGAGACTGAATGAGATCACCATGGATCTGTGGCTATAACAAAAGAAGTCCAAAAACTAAGTTCTGGGCCATGTTGATGTTAATGGGTCAGAGAAGAAAGAAGGAGCAGACAGAGGCAACTAAGAATGAAGAGCCAGTAAGTTAGAAAGATAGCCAATCAAGTGCAATGCCTTGGAAATAAAATATTAAAAGGCAATTTAGGAGAGAGAGAGAGACCAACTATATCAAATGCTGCTGACAGGTTCAATACTTCCAGTAAAAATGGCTGGACAATGTTAGAATTATAGCCTGAATTACATTTTGTTCTAAAAACTAGTGATCATACTATCAACCAGCATAAATTTTAAATATAAAGGTCTATCAAAAATTATAAAGTTCCTTTTAAATTAATTAATTTAAAAAATTATAAAGTTGCTTTTAACATCTCTCTGCTGTCTTCTGAGACTCTGAGTTTAGTAAAGAAATTATCATTCTGTATATGTAGCATATTGATATTTGATTTCAGTAGCAAAAATTTCCATGTTCTATTAACCACCAAATGCTTTTTACTCTTGAATAGACAAAAATTTGGACTAAAAATAAAAAAAAAAAAACCTTTACCTCATTCTTCATTTTCTGAAATGTTATAGACTGTTTCAATATATGTTCATTACAACATTTATGGTTGTTACTGACTCCAGAAAACTGATTGTATTTAATCCTCTCATTACCTTTGGGAATAGTATAGAAGTGCATACTTCAAATTTTTCCCCCTAATGTTGAAGCTTCAAAGACCATAACAAAACTGTGACAGAATAAAGGATGTTTGACAAATACCAATCAATCATTTTCCAAAGGAGTCTTCTGGGGAAGTTACAGATGAAAACCTTCCTAAATGCTTTCTAAATATTAATGCTGGAGTTTTTTAAAGAAAACTCTAAGGCTTTCTTAGCCCTTTACTTGGCTTCTCTCTTCACTGATTCTCCCTATCTGAACCATCCTAAACCCGGGGTGCCCAGACAATATTTTGCCATACTAGGAAAGATGACGTAACTAGAATCACAACAGTATTTCTACCTTTTATTTTGAAATATTTATCAATTAAACCTAATCATTTAAAAATCTCTTCTAAAAAAGCAAAAGATTTTCAAACCAGTTCATTGAATAAGAAATAATATCAATTATTAACTACAGGGTACCACTTAGGTACAGTCTGAAATGCTTTAAATAAACATCTTAATCAATTTTTAAACAATCTTTTGATTTAGATACAATTATGTTCACTTTATGAATAAGCAATAATCTTGATTGAGTCAAGTCCAACAGGTGTAAGTAAATACTGCCCCCAGAAAGTCACTGTGATACTTCTAACACTAGAATATGAGTGTTAATCTTGAACCTTAATTTTAAGGTTTATATCATCTCAAGAAATTCATTTAGCTATTCAAAAGTCTCAACTACCCCATCTATAAAATAATGAAATTTTCCCATGTAAACTGTCTTTTTTTATAAGTGAATTATAGTTGAAATGTAAAATGTAACAAAAATGTAAAAATGTAAAAAAAAATCCAACTTGTTTAACTCTACTCTGGCAGACTTTGCTAGTTTTATTAGTTAGGATTCACCAAAGAAATGGAACCAATAGAATGTATTTATTGGTAGAGAGAGAGATTTATTTTAAGAAATTGGCTTACCTGATTGTGGGAGCTGGGAAGTCCAAAATGTGGGGCAGTTCAGCAGTCTGGAGACTCAGGGAAGAGTTGATGCCTTCTTGAGTCTGAAGGCAGTCCACAGGCAGAACTTCTTCCTCTTCTGCAGACTTCAGTCTTTTAAGGTCTTCAACTGATTGGCTGAGAACCACCCATATTATGGAAGGTTATCTTCTTTACTGTTCTTTAATAATCCAGTCTGTATTACCTTCACAATCAGCAGGCAACTCAACTGGTCATGGTCCTTTACCTGGTAAGGTTACACAAATATTTATTCCTGAAGCATCTGGACCATTATTAGTTCTACTTGAATCGTACTGTAGTTTTTCACTAACTTTAATCACAAAGAACAGCAGTACTAAGAGATGTCCTAAGGCAGGAGTGCCCAATCCCCAGGCTACAGACTGGTACCAGTTCATGGCCTGTTAGGAACCGAGGTGCACATCAAGATGTGAGAAGCCTGCTCTTGTATTTGCAGCTTCTGCCCAGCACTAGCATCACCACCTCAGCTCCACCTCAGATCATCAAGCATTAGATTCTCAGAGGAGCACCAGTCCCTGGTGCCATAAAGGTTGGGGACCACTGTTCTAAGGGATCTCCTGTATTCCATACATACTCTACTTTATCTCCATAGTAGCAATCCAATTTCCTCCGTGGTAATCTGGATCAATCATCCAGCTAGTACAGTAAATACCTCCTCTGTTGTTAATTCAAAGGCATGAAGAACCCACGGTGGCAGTTATTACTTTCAGTCCAATGGAAACATTATTCTGTGTCCCAGTGAAACATTTATCCTTTTGGAAATAAGACCTCTTGACCGTCAAAGCATAACATCACGTGGACAGGAAGTAAAAACTTTACCATCGTATTATTAGGGATAATAATAAGTGGTGCCACTCCCATTTCTACTCCTAATTCCTCGGTCCATGAATCCCAACTGTGATAGAAACCAAGTCATACATTGAACACTGCTTTAGAGTATGTACAAATTCCTGGAGAACCTTGCTACAGCCCTAGAAGGTACTGTCATCTAGCTAGTACTGTAACTAAATCTTCAAGAGGCCTTTTAACCATTCTAACACGTCAGATGGTTCAGGATGCCCAGATCAGTGAATTCCATGAGCTCAGGCCCATTAATGTATATAATTTGCTGTGAGGTTCCTTAATCATAA
The DNA here is from genome assembly GCA_030015415.1 of Cynopterus sphinx. NCBI lineage: Eukaryota > Metazoa > Chordata > Mammalia > Chiroptera > Pteropodidae > Cynopterus > Cynopterus sphinx. The sequence goes on along the minus strand of CM057380.1, from coordinate 74,706,011 downwards.
TGTGAAATACCATGAAAGTGGATAAGGCATTCTGTGAGTCCACAAACAGGAGTTTTGGCAGAAGCATTCCATGCAAGGAAAGCAAATCCAGCGTAAGTGTCTATTATAGTAAGAACAAACTGCTGACTCTTCCATCATAGAAGTGATCCAACATAGTCAATCTGGCACAGGTAGTTGGCTAATAACTCCAGGGAATGTCACCATATTAGAAACTCAGTGTTGGTCTCTGCTGCTGGCAGACTGGACACTCAGCAGTGGCTGTAGCCAGGCCCTGGTTAGTGGAAGTCCATGTTGCTCAGCCCACACCTAACCTCTAACTCTGTGTCAACCAAAGATTATTGCTGTCAATCAGAGCCAACAGAAGTCCTTAATTCAGAAAGCAGTAAAGGGGGATACTTATTTCAGTGCAAATAACTCAACTGTGATACAGCATGTCTGTGGAACAACTCAACTGTGATACAGCTCTCTGAAGAAGAGCATAACTGTGGAACAGCTTAACAGTGTTACAGCTCAGTTATGACACAGCACAGCTGTGGAAAAGCACAGCTGTAAGGTAAGGCTCCACTCTGCTCCCCTCTGCTCTGGTGTTGTATCTTGGCCCCTCTCTGGAGAGACAGTTCCAGTATGGTCTAGTCCCATCCACTGAGAGTTTTGATGATATAGCTCCAGCCGATGGAAACTGAAAGTGCACTCCTTGAGCCAGAGGAGAAATGGCTCATATAGAGAGGAGTCCCTGGCTCTGGTTCCTGATTGCTCTGTCCTCTTGCAAATGAGGACTCCAAGTCTTCATAGTTTGGTCCAAAAAGTACTGTCCTCATTGGTCAGAATGGAGCTATTCTGATTGGTCAATGAAGATGCAAACAAGGATATAGCTGTGCAACTCGGATTGGACACTGAAGGTCTGTTTACTGGTTGAAATACAATTCTAGGAACTCCTTTATAAGGATAAGTTAAGCTGGTAGGAGCACAGTGCAGCTTTTCCTGAAGTGCAGAGTGCATGAGAGTCTCCTGTTTAACAATAACTACTAGACTCTTTATAAATTTGAGCCCAGTGAGCCACCAGGAGTCCTCCTTAACAGGAACATTCATTCTTGGGGTTGACACCTACCACAATGTACACTTTGTTCATAAGCCCTGTGGCACTGAGAAGGGTGGTTAGGAAAAGAGACTGACCATAGAAAGGGTCATCCTGTCCACATGATTATTAAAATACTCTTCTGCTAAATCACTCTTTTGTGAGCAGTCACACAGGATACAAATACCTTTACATTTTTCACCCATTCAGAGAGGTCTATCCACATACTGTTTCCCTAGATCTCCTCATCATTAATTCTCCAATCATATTAATTCCAAGTCTTTCACCTTCTAAACAAACCATTGGCCACAGCCTATGGATTGGTATACAATAACACGTCTGGCCATTTTTTCCTTCCAAGAAAAATTAACAACCAGATTCACTGCTCAAAACTCTTCCCACTGGGAGGATTTCATCTTAATATTGTCCAGAGATGTCCCATAAAGGGGCTAGAGTGCTACAGCTGTCTATCGTATAGACCCACCTTTAAACCAGATCCAGATTTTCTTTCTCTTTAGACTGATCATAAAGAACACCCTATGAGGCCACAGTTTAAGACTGGGAGGAATAAGGTAACATAACAGGAAAGAGAACCATAGGCATTTGGGTCACTTCATGAAACTTATTTGTGCCTTCAGAACCTGCTCAAGCCCAATCCCATATGCACTACTTGCATTTGATGACAAAGTGCAACTGTGCATCCCCAAATTCATGGCTTGGTGGGTCACACAATACCTAGTTCATGATGGGGATCTCAAGTTGCCTGGCAACTTAGTAATCCATGGTTAGTAATTAGCCTCTACTAAGACCCAATCAATAGCAAACCAAAAGCTGTTTCTCATAAGAAAAGTAGTTATCCATAATGGATAACAAGGTTTTGCACCAAAATCTGAAGGTTCTGAGCTGTTGTTATTCATCTATAGGGACTGGGCTGTAAAAGGCTCCAAACCAAATTCTTATCTGACACTGAAACTTCAAGCACCATTGGATCTACTAGATCATATGGCCCAAATGGCAGAGCAGCTAACATGGCTAGACCAGTTGCAAAGCCTTCCAGACCTGACCTGTTGCAGAGCCTTCTCTTGTTCTGGGCCTTAATCAAAACTAGCGGCTTTTGGTAACTTGGTAAATAGCTGGAGTAAGGCACCTAAATGAAGAATATTTTTCTTCCAAAGTCCAAAGGGGCCCAATACACAATATATCTCTCTTCTGATTGTTTGAGGGGCCAAAGAAAACATCCTTCACCTTAAAATGTGTATTGTGACATGCCCCCACACCACTCAAAACCTAGAAATTTCACTAATGTAGAAGGCTCCTAAATTTTTGTTAAGCTTTATTTCTCACCTTCTGACACGCAAATGTTTTACCATTATATTTAAAGTAGTTGCTATTTTTTTCCCACTAGGTCCAATCAGCATAACATCAACACATTAGTCCAGTGTAATATCATGAGGGAGCGAAGGAGAAAAGTGATCAAGATTCCTCTGAACTAAATTATTATAAACTATAGAGCTGGAGTATAGATATAATCCCTAAAGTAGGACAGTGAATATGTATCATTGGTTTTACCAGCTGAAAGCAAACTACTTCTGGTGGTCTTTACTAACAGCAATGGAGAAAAAATTATTTGCCAGTTGAATAGCTACATATCAGGTATATATCAGGTATCAGGGGATTAATTTGCTCAAGTAAAGAAAATACATCTGATATAGCAGCTACAACTAGAGTTATCATTTGGGTATACTTACAACAATCCACTGCCAGTCTCCAAGACTAATCTGTCTTCTGAACAGACCAAACAGGCAAGTTAAATAGAGATGTGGTGGGAATCACTACCCTGCATCTTTCAAGTCCTTGATGGTGGCACTAATCTTTGAAATACTTCCAGGAATGAGGTATTGCTTTTGGTTTATTATGTTCCTAGGTAGAAGCAGTTCTAGTGGCTTCACTTGGCTTTTCCCATCATAATAGCTCTCATTTCACAGATAAAAGAACAAATACAGGGATTTTTCCAGTTGTTCAATATGTCTATTAAAGTTATGGATCCCAGACTGGAGAAATAACCACAGTATGAACTAGTTTACCCACTTGACCCACTAAGAAATAGATCTGAACTAAAATGTCACCTCAATAAGCCCTGGCTCTATATAGTGGACCACAGTAACATTTTGGGTCTCCTGGAAAAAAGTGTAAATTCAGAGCCAGTGTTCAGTAATCCCTGAAAGTCTCATGATTTCTTTTTCCCCAATGCATAGTCACCTGGAAAAAGGCTATAAATCCCTTTGGGGAATGTGGGAGAAATATTAAGAGTATAAATTTTAGCAGTGTAACTGCATTCTTACTCATGGGAACTTGACTTCCTCTTCACTCTGGGATTCAGCTAGCCAACACCATAGATCTCTGGAAGTCAAACTATTCTGAACACTGCTTTGACTCTGCTGTCTAATATGATAAGCATGTCCACCTTTCCTTTGGTGATTAAGTGTCATCATGTGGCTCCTGACACCCCGAAGATAACCCCCTTTGGATTTAGGTTTCCCAATTCAGTGGCATTGAAAACCAGGAATTCAGTTTGTGTTAAAATTCTCTAGCAGGATGAGACCCTGGGTCTGGTTTTCAGCAATCTCTATTCTTTGGCTATAAGAGATAGGGGTTTCTTTTAGGGTGATTTATGTGATGCTTAAACTGAAAATTCAAATCCTTGAGCTCGTCCTTTTTCTCCCCACTTTTTCCAGTACAGTTAGGAACAAACAGCCAATCTCATTATGTTCGTTAGTTTGACAAAAATGCTCTAAGGTATCAAATACATCATCACCCAAAAACCTGCCTTCTATCAGTATCTAACTAGGAGTGTCCAATGGTGATATTTTGCATATCATTCCTGCCATATCATATAATGGACTATCAGTGTCTTTACTACTAGAATAGAGTCATTAGTACTTTTAGAACTAATCAGATTAGAGATCTAATCCCAGCACCCTGGAATCAATTCATGAAATTTATCCTTAAGATCTGGATCTTCTAGAAGCACTCTCAAGCCAAAAATCAGTATTAGTCACGGTTGTCCAGAGAAACAGAATTAATAGGATATATATATATAGGTAGGCAGAGAGATTTATTTTAAGGTATTGGCTCACACAATTGTGGAGTCTGGCAAGTCTGAAATCTGTAGGTTAATCAAGCAATTAAAGACCCAGGTAAGAACTTATATATTAAGTTAACAGGCAGCTTTTTTGTTGTTGTGGTTTGTTGTTTTTGTCTTCAGGAGAGCTCAATCTTTCCTCTCAGGCTTTCAACTGATTAGATGAGGCCCACCCACATTTTGAGAGTAACTGCTTTATTAGCATCTACTGATTTAAGTGTTATCCACATCTAAAATATACCTTAACAGTAACACCTAGACACCCACCATAATTTCCTTACTTATTCTATTTTTCTTACTAAATAAATTACACAATCAGATTTCTGCTTCTGTTACTTAAATATAAGAACTATGAACTTTGTGTACATCATAAAGTACACAAAAACCAAAAAGTGAATACAGAATATACTATAATAAATATGAGTTCTATTCAGAAACTTCAAAATGTCTTAAAACAGGTAGCCTCAGCATTGGAGCAAATCATAACAGGTGAAAGCTCAGGAGGTAAAAGCCAAAAAATATCATATTACCCAAGCTCCTTATTCTACTAATGAAGACAATTAAGCCCAAGGAGGTGAAGTATATTAAATAGTCTTGAAAAGTCAGCTAAGGGCAAAACTAGTATTACAATCAAATCTTCTCATTATCAACACTATGTTTTTCCTACTTTCTCAAATGGACAAAATCATGAAAAATTTATAACAAATTAAAGTGTAAAAGAAGAAATTTCCAATATTATTGAGTATTTTAAAATGTAGGGCTTTCAAACTTAGGCTGCAGTTTCTAATTTCACCAAATTGAAATCCAATAATCTATTATATTTGTTTTTCAAAAAGAGCACAGAAGACTGCAGCTTAGCTTTTCTGGATGTAAAACTATAACAGAGAAGAGAGATTCCCTACTTAGTTTCAATTTACAATCTTATTGAACTAGAAGTATTGGCTTCTACTAGTCCATGGGAATTTCATTTTCAGAACTAAAACGAACATAGTTAAAACTACTACTGAAAAAGGAAAAGATCGTATCGACTAATAATGTGAAGGAAGTAGTTTTCACAATAGCAGAATCTCTCTCTTGTCTACTTTGGTGTTAAATGATTTCAAAGAACCTTTTTTTTCTATGTAAATAACAAAGGAATTAATTCAGGAGAAAACCATTTAATAATTGTGGTTATGCTTCTATAGACTAAATTTTGCCAGTGGAGTGCAATTCTTCTACAGAATGTTATAGAATGACAATCTGGGTTAATGTTTTATATCACTGGCCTCTCCTAACAACAAAGTAACGTGATACCCTCTTGCTAAAACTGAAGAATAAAAAATTAATAATTTTGTATCAAAGTTTAAAATTTTCTTTCTTAGGCATTTTGCTCTTTTAGTCATGTGATTTGATTTCCCTACTTCAATATTATGGCTGAGTGAGATATATTTCTATCTGATGAGGCTGAATGACTCCTCTGGTGAAATTTTTATATATTGATAGCTATAAATGTCTATAATTTTAATTCCCACTTTATTGGCAATAAATTTGTTAAGTTTTCTATATGAATTGGCAATAAAAGTGCATAAAACTAATCACTTAAAGTTCAGAATCTATATAGTTTTTTAAAAAATAGAATCTAGACAACCAGTTTCTTTCTCTGCTCAGCTACCGCTATAAGTCTATTTTTTAAAGTAAAATAAGAATTTCTGCACCATCTGCAAATTCTCTCACATTGAAAGTTAACTATATCATCATTAAACTGATTTGTTAAAGCTAGAAATGTATTATAGTAAAGAGATATGAAGAATCTCAAACTCTGGTATCAGATTTCTCATGTTCAAATTAAACACTGCCTCATGTACTCAATATAATTGGTTAACTAACTGAAATGGTAGGATTCTTTATCACCATAATTATATGAGCATGTTAAATTGTCTCTTTGGTAGTAAAAAAAAATTGTTCATGACAATTATTTCCTAAATCTAAAAACTAGCAAAATTTATTTTTTCCCAGTACTATGCATTTTAAAAAATCTCAAATTCCATTCCAGGTATTTCAAACCTTATTTAAATGCAATTTAATACTTTCCTTCAATATACAATATACAATTCTCAAGTGGTTTAATTTTAAAAAACTGATAAAAAGAAATTTATTAAATGAAGATTTTTGTCAGGTTCGTGACCTACATGGTACTATTTTAATTCAAATGCATTTTGCACAATATAAATAAAAATAATTATAAAAAAAGGAAGGCAGATGCAATTACTCACCAAATCGAAAACCTGAACATGGCTTTATTCTGTCTTATGGCAAGTTTCTACTTAACTCAAAGAATCTCCATGCATAATCAGTAACATTCCAAAAAGAGAGTAGATGCAAAAAATAATTGCAGACAATTGCAGTGATGTCTCATGAAAAAAATGTATGTGTGGATGTTGCATGTATACATACATATAAACATCTGTGAATCATACCTCAGTTATGCATATAATGATGGTAGAATTTTGTTAAAACTTTGAAATTTTGAAGGTCAACCCCAACTGTATTTTCTCTTGGGGCTAGCAATGAAAAGATCTATGTTTAATATAAAAATCATCCTAAATTCACATATCAGTTTTCTAAATTACTTAACTTCTTAGTTCTTAAAAAAAAAATTTCCCTTTAATAGAGTAAATTATTCTAAAAAGTAAATGCAATAACAAAATATGTTATGTCAGCATAATCAAATTAGCTTTCAGTTTTTCCTTAAATTTTAAAGGAAACTTTAGCAGCATGAAACAATATAGCAAGTGCTGACTATGTGTTTTCTATATTTCCCTATTTCTATGGTCTGGAACTGGTAATGTTAAGATGGTCCACTATAGACTGGGAACATGGAACATATTTCCAATCCACAAAGACAGTAACCAAAAGTATATCTTTAAAAAATAGAAGTTTACAAACCTGGGTCATCTGGTCAACCTTGCCTTGCGGCATTTCACACAGAATGCAATTTATTCTTTAAATTGAATAACAGCCTCACAAGAGAATAACACTATAAAAATAGACAATATTCCTGCCCTGTAGGACCTCAATATTTCTTGCTGACACATAAGAGAAAGTACTAAAGGGGCACAGAAACCCGTAACTAGAATGAGAAATAATTTTTAAAATATGTACTTCTCTACAAACAAATAGCAAGAAAACAGAAAAAGAAAATCAACTTCATAAACTGTTTCAATGATCAACTATAAGAGAATCAATAATCTTCAGTACAATAAATTCACCATTTCCATAATGAATGGGACCTAATGCTTTAGATCTTTTGGACAATAAGGGGGTAAACAGGTATTTAAGGATATCCACACATTTTTAATTTATTTTTTAAAGTTTATGGCCTACAACTCAAGAAAAATCAATATCACCACATTATAGAGCATTTTCCATTTGATTGAGCTTGATGTTACTCTCAATAATAGCAAATTAAGGCTCTACATCTGGAATTAATGGTTATAAAAGTTTCATCTCTCTACATCACTGTTAACTTCACATAATAATAGAAACGGCTAACATTTATTAATGGTTATGATGGACTAGATGAGTACTGTTCTAAGTACTTTAATATTTTAGCTCATGTAAACTCTCACAAAATAAATTATTTTACTCATTTTATAGATGAGATAATAAAGGTACAAAGAATTTAAGTGATTTGCCCAAATTACATAGCTAGAATCTTAGGACTAATATCTAAACCCTCTTAGTCTGACTCCCAGACCCACCTACTAAACACAGTCCATTATGACTTAGGAAGCTCGATAAAGTCAAAGGAGCTTGGATAGTCGCAACAGAAGCCTTAAACAGATTTTAACTCTTTATATCAATTACATTTTTTTCCTCTGTGATCTTGTATATTATTTTTTCTTCTATTATATTTTAAGTTCAGAAAACAGCTCCACCTTGCAAAGATTGAACAAATTGTCATTTTAATCAAGGCCTTAAATGACACCACCAAAAAAATCCAGCATCTTCATTTATTCTGATCACTTTATCTATCCATACTTTGAGTGATACAACTGGATACAGAATTATCATGAAGACTACTGCAATTATTTGGCTATGGGCCTGGGACCCTAGTTCATTCTTGTCAGGTTAAGAGTGTGGACCCTGAAAAAGAAAAGAGCTCCCGAGAAGACCTCTTGGTAGCTAACTGGGCTCCAATTTTAAAAAGCCTAGTAGCCATTTCTAAACAGGGGCCTCTCACACAAACCATATTTCAGAAAAAAAGCCTAAACTAAACCGCTTGCCTCCCATACCAAACTGCCTGCTGCCTGCCTGCCCGCCTACATCTTGTTCTCACCATCTGAGCCAGCCCTTATAATAAGAGCAGTTCCTGGAATTGTATTTCCCCCAATAGGACTGAGGCTTTCCCTGTCCAATCAGAGCTGTGCAGCTATATTTCCCCTTGACATCTTCACCAACTAATCAGAACAGCTCTATTACGACAGAGCTGCTCTGAAGGATTTAGAGACCTCCTTTGCCTGAGGATGAAGCAGGGATCAGGAGCAGTGACTTATGTCTATATAAACCAGCTCCCCTTTGTCTCTGGGAGCACACTTTCCCTTTCCATTGAAGACTGAAGACTGTTTTTCCAGCTAAAGCAGAAACACCGCAGATGTCTTGCCAGAGCAAAGAAGAGAAAAACAGCCCAAGAGCAGAGTGAAACAGACTGGTGCAGGGCAAAGCAGAGCAGAACAGAGCAGAGCAGAGCTGTTTACCTGGATTGGGGAGGGCTCTCTCGCCCAGGGCCTCCTCACAGCTGTTCTGTTCCACAGCCATGCCTGTTCATAATGAACTATTGAGCTCTTTCACAGCCAGGCTATATCACAACTGAGCTGTTTGTACCAAATAGTTTCCTTCTTCACTTCACCCCAAATTGGAGATTCCTGTTGGTGTCGAATTGGTGCCACCGACCATCAGTTGACAAGAGCTGTATCCATCTCCACATTCTCAATGTCTTTGTGGGGTGCATATCAATTAGATAAGATGTCTTAGAAGTACAAAAGTCACTCGGCTGACTAGACTGCCTATTCCCAGTCACACCAGCATAATTCATGACTTCATTGCATAGAAAGCAAGATAATTTATCTGTATAAAACACTATACCTAGCCTATCTATACTTACCTGCATTTGGAAGATGGGCACCTACTGAAGCCCCACTTACTTCTCTCTCCCTATCAACAGGTGTTGATGACAAATGGCATGAGCTAACACATGTTAAAATAGTCATGATAGGGTTTCCAGTACCACATGTAAAGAACTTAGAAGTTACCATTCTGTTCTAACAAGCAAAAAGCTGAACAAAATGAAAAATCAACAAGCCTTCTTAGATCTATAGGACAAATGAAGAAACAGAGCAAATTGCTGCCCCCAAGATTGGAGAGACAGGCAGGCACACACAGGGAGTTAGGGCTTAATGAAGCCATGTGAAATTAGCTTGGGAACCAGTGCAGGAGGAGGAAAATTTGAACTTAATTGACGAATTGCTGGAGGCCCAGCGCAGACAAGCCAGAGTTAAAGACTCCAGGGAGACCCAGCCACAAGGGGCCCCATGCTTTTGTGAGTTTTACCTCCAAGAGCTCAACCAGGTTGCCACAGAAAATATCAGAGGACCATCCCTACCTGCTTCCAGCAAAGGGAAAGGGAAACATTTTAAAATAAACCAGAGCGGTTATCTCTTAACAAAGCCTAGCCTCAGGGAAAACGAGTTAACCAGAGCCTAACCTGATGGGATGTTATCAAAGCCTAACTGACCTGTGGCAAGAGAAATACCCAACTCCACACTAAGCATCCTGTCTCACCAAAGCGGGGAGGAAAAACTGAGAAACATTTGTGAATGAAGTTCACAGTCCAGGGCTCATTAAAAGTCATGATAAAATCTTTCCCTCATTTTATGATACTCTTTTTCAACCTTGACCAATACAATAAATTTATTATAAAGCTACCAAAAAGAGGAGGAAAAGATCTTTTGTATTAGTGTGTGTACTGTATTTATGCCCGGGGTGGGGAGTAGGAAGTGAGGGAAAGATTAAAAGGAAGCTATTTAGAACATGCATGTGGCTAAGAAGGAAATAAAAAGTGAAACTAAATTTAATACTAAAGTAGATAAAGTTTCAACCTAATTCACAGGAAATAAATGAATAGTGCTAATAGCTGGATCCAATTTATAAGGCACTAAACGGATATTATAAGAGGAAGAGAGATAATTAATCTTCAGCTAAAACAATGAAAGATCAGCTGCAGTATTATCAGAGTGCTGCATTCCAAGACACTGAAGGTGCTTTGCCTTCCTTTGAATTAATAAAAGACCATCCAGAATTAGGATGTTTAATTATTTGCAAGAACTCTTTGTATTTTTTATATCTGATTGAAGCCACTGATTATTGTACATAAAAAGTTTTCCTTTCTAATTATCTACTGCACTGAGACTATAATAGCATTTTGACTGGAAATGAGATATTTGATTTCAAAATTATTTAACAAAGCTAGTGTCTTCATGATTAGATATTTGATTTCAAATTTAATAAAGCTATACTTTTGGTGATTCTTTGAGTATTTGATCTAAATTTTTTAAATCTTAGAATTTACAACAAATAGTTTTATTCTACTTTCAATTGATTCAGACAAGAAAGTTAAAGTTACAATAGCTAAAGTCAAGAAAAAAAAGTCCAAACATCGGTAACAAGGAAAGTTTTGTACAATCTATGCCACTTTACAGGCGCATAAAATGAAATGAGGATGGAAGGTCACAACATCAATTCAACATTCTTGACCTTGCAATATATAATGAATTATTCTTAGAAGCTTTGTGAATATAACCTCTACCATTATCAAAATGACATTATCAGCAAAATGACATTGGCTGGCCACTTTTCCAAGTTTTAAGACAAAGGTGTCATTTTTTTCTGCCCTTATCACATATACACCTTCTCATCATTTCAACAGCCTATGTCTAAAGTTCCTAATATTTTCGACTCCTTTCTACTGCCTTGGCCATCCCCTCTAACATGTTTCACAAGTATGATTACATCTGTTTTTTAAGTGTCTCTAACTCCAATCCTTTCATATTTATTTGACAATACTCAAGAGGTTCTTACCATACGTAGATTGATTGTACCGTATTTTCACCTACAAACCTTTAAGGTTTTCTCTTTACCCTAGAGATAAAACCCAAACTCCTTAGCATAGCAGTCACGCCTGTCATGAGTGGCTCCACTTACCTATCCATTTGTATCTACTTTTTCATTCTTTCATTTCTATGTCAGTCAAGCTACCAAATATTTTTTGAAATACTCTGTAGATGTTTGCCAGTACTTACACCTTTTTCTTCATGGAATTCCTCTCTCCTGCCAACTGCATTATCCTTGCAAAATTCACACTATACATTCAAGACCCAAGTAAGGACCTGTTCTTTACCTGATTCCTACTACTCTGCCCTCATCCTCAGTCCCTTACCCAAAGCACCACATTATCTGAGTTCTTAATTTTAATTGCATCATAGTTACTTTACATGCCTTCTCTTTAGCTTTGGTATGACCCAAAACAAAAATGGCGTTTAACACACTGCAGGTGCTCAATAAACATCTACTGCATTAATTAATGAATTTTACATCATTAATAGATCAAGATGCTCCAATCACTTGTAAGCTGTTAACAGTGATCTTTCACTTTTGTTCTCACATGCTCACATCTAGCAGCCTCACTATTCTCCTTCTTCCAATGACACTCTATTCTAACCATATTTTTATTGAGTAAAACAAAATAGAGTAATATTTTGGTAAGAATATAAAAACAAAGTCATTACTTTTAAAAAGTGGTTTAGAAGACAATTCTCCATGGATTTTTAATATTTCTGTACAGCTTGCAAACAAAGGTATTTTCTGACCTCTTGTTCCAAAAAACTTTTTCAAGTACATTTGATTAGAAAACAAACATGGAAATAGTGTCTCCCTTCAAAAAAGAGTGCAGGTTTGTTAATTGTCTAATTTAAAAAAGATAATGCTTTCCTCCAGGACAAATTTTGGTCAGAATTGCTTGCAGCTCATTATATAAAATTCAGGTTCCCTAACCTCAAGTGTTCCTCAGCTCTGACATAAATCACCTCTGTGAAACTTGTATGGGTAGGAAGCAAGGTCCATCACTACAAACATGAGGCTCATGTTTCCTGCTGTGCTGTGATAAAGTTCTTTGTTTCTTATCTGAAGTCTCATATCTTCCTCCAGCTTCTATGAAAGTATGCCTGGCTAACTTATTATTTCATAAACCTTGGGTAAAAGGCAACGGGCTGTAGCTATGAGTCAAGGAGACCCTAAAGTTGAAATAGATGATGTCAGTAATGATAAACTTGGCATCTGACAGAGACATTGGGTAGGTCAAAAATACTAAAGGTTTTTTCCAGTTGAGCCATTTGTATTTCCAGGATCACTGGAAATCAAAAGTAAAAGTACCATGCCTACTGGTGTGGAGTGATTCTCTCCATGCCCTCTCGCTACTCCCTTTACTCTAATCTCAGTTACTTTATGGATAAAAACAATTAGGGATAAAATGAGGTTTTCCTGTCTTCATATGGCACCAAAAATCACATGTACCTCAAGTGCACTGAGAAACTTCAGGGCCAGGAGGTCTCAAACTTTTATGGCTCTGATGGATACCAGAACTTAACTTACCATCCTACTCAGCCCTATAGGGCAAGAAAATGACCATTTTCAACTGTTGCTCTTTGGATAAGGGTTACAGTGAGGCAGGGAGATCTTATGTGACTTTGTAGGTGGATCCTTTGGGGCCAATTCAATGTATTGTTGATGCTTCTACATCTGAATGTACAGTAGGATTGATGAGCTATATGTATGTACTCCACCATAATTGCTATAGAGTCCTCTCTCATGAGGAAAGAGCCATATGTGAGAAATGTTAGTGAACAAATTCTTTGACAACTTTCTGCCAGTGGGTGGGTAAGAAATTAATATGTATGCCTTCTTTTTTAATGTCCAAAGCTTTCACTGTACAAATGATGCCCTGTTGGATGGCAAGTCAGAAGCTCTATTCTCATCAGACCTTAATGTAGTATTATTACACCTCTTCAGCAGCAGTGGCTAATAATCCTTGAGAAAAAGATGTAGGGGCCTGCATGTGAATTAATGTTTTGGAACTAATTAAGTGGACTCACAATGCTCAGTATTTCTAGATATCAAAAATGATTGTCTTTTTAGATCCCCCCATTACCAAATGGAAACCCAACATATTATTACACTTTAGGTATTGGAGACAGTATGTATCACTTGAGCATTCTTCTTTATTTGTTTATATCAGCTACTTCACAAGCTGGTATCAACAGGTTTCACTGGAACCTGTCCAGGAGCTATGGAACACTCTCAAACTTTGTAGCCCCGCTAATTGAATGACCCCTTTGAGCTATGATTCTCTGTGACTGATGATTTTGTGTACTGGAGACTATGGCAAAGAAAATCAGCCTCAACTAAGATCCCTTGTGACTCTGGAGTTGCCACCTGCCTGATACAGCTACTAGGTATACTCCTTTTGAAAGCAGGTATCTGCTTGCCACTGAGCTGTTGCCAAAAGTGAATGCCTAATCTAGGAAAGCCTTGCAACTCTCCAGCTTGATATTCCCATTTTGAGGTGGGTCCACTTCTACTCAATAGCTATGAATATAGAAAGAGGCCAATAAGCCTCATCTATCAAATGGAAACGGCATATTCAAAAATGCGCAAGGCCTGGCTCCAGTGCTATCTTGGCAACTGTCCTTCTGTGAGAAACTTTATTCTCCACTACACTTCCTGAGGCAAAGGCACTGGCTCAGTAGGCCCTCAACTCACAGAGATTCCTGTAAAAAACAGTTCTGGTTCAACTAAACTGAATCTAATGATGTCCACTGGGCTGCTAAAGTTATCAACCTTGGTAACAGCCTAACAGAATTAAAAATGAAAATAAATCACTCTGCTCAGTGGCCATTCTCAAGTCCATTCTGAGGGCCATTCTCATAGCTCTTGCCCATAATCCCTTTGGTAAACCTTACCACTGACTCTTGAGCTGTTGCCCATAGCCTATTTAGTTTGCCATTTGGTAAACTACAGGTTGGAGGATAAAAGATATATGTTTTTAGAAATACAAATGATGAGAACAAATAGCAGATATTTATTTAAATGACATAGTCATTCAAATAGATGCCTATGGTAAGGGCTGATTTTCTGACAAAATTGACTGGAATCAGGCTGCTGATCAAGATTCAATACTCAGATTACCACCATTTCTGCCTGGATCTGTGATCATTCTGGACATGACAATGTCCACCATCACAGACTTGACACAAAGTAAAGGTCTATATATTTCTGATGCAAAAGCTGCCCCTACAGTATTATTTTCATTAAAACTAAAAGTTGACTGTCTCATGGTGAGGAAGGTCATATTATACAGAACATTGCCCCCATCTATTCCTAGAAGACTAACAAAATTCTGCATTTGACATCACCTTGGGGCTAAGAGCAGTGCCTCACCACTGTTGACACATTTTTAGGTTACACACTTGCTGTTCCAGTCCACTCTTACAACACCATTCTGGCCTTTGAAATTAATGTGATAACCACTGTAATGTTAAGGACAATCCACAGACTTCCTTTACTTCTTCCATCAACTGCAAAGTTAGGATATATGGTCCACAAGACCACTCTCATTTCTCATACCAATTACAGGTTTCAGTGGTCCCTAAGACCACCCCAGGTTTGACAATTTACTAGAAGGACTCATAGAACTCACTGAAAGCTGTTATATTCACAATTGTGGCTTATTATAGGAAAAGGATACAATATTAAATTCACCAAAGGAAAGAAGCACATAGTAGAGTCCAGGAAAGTTCCAAAATGTGGAGCTTCCAGGTGTCCTCTTCCCCAAAGAGTCTGGGATAGTGTTGTCTTCCTGGAATTGCTTTGTGATAATACGTGTAGTGTACCATTAACCAGGAAAGCTCACCCAACCCTTAGTGTTTAGCATCTCTGGGGCTTGATCACATAAACTTGGTTGTCTGCCCACATGGCTGACCTCCGTTCCCAGGCCCTCAGGAAATGAACCAAAGCCCCCACCCTAAATCACCCAGTGGCTCAAAGCTCATAGGTAAATAAAGATACTGTTATCAGGCAGGACATTCCTAAGATTTGGAGAATGCCTATTAAGGACCAAGGGCAAAGGCTGTACCTCTCTTTCCAGATCTTCAGTCAGATAATGATATGCTTTTTATTGCAAAACCTATTCAACAACTGGTTAAGAGTCACGATATTTAACGGACCTTCTATACTCTCTGGCATCCCCAAGTGCCTGGTGTTACTTAGTTTTGGAATTACCTCCTCAAAAACAATTGCAAACATTTCCTGTCTTTAGCTTTCTCAGTCTCTCCTTATCCACATACCTTAATAAAGCAGTTTGGTCACTGAATATGGCCATTTCAGAAAGGAATAATCCTCTCTCAGAAACTTCCTGGATGATGATGATGACCAAAGCATGCGGGTAAATATACAGACCTTTTTTTGAAAATGTGAAGAAAAAAAAAAATGTGAGATTCTATTCTGACTATTCTGGGCAAGATGCTTTTCTTTCTTTCTCCTAAGGGTAATTCAGGTTGGCTTGGTTGTGACATTATATTTATGACTATCAAGCCAAAATGGGGCCTAGAAGATTTAAACTGTGTTGTGAACTGGAAATTATTTGGGGGGGGTAATATTACAGCTATTGAAATGGACACATTTATTTTGTGGCAATAAAAGGAAAGTGACAACCCTAGTACCTGAGGAGGAAATACCTTAGAAACCAGGAAGAATGGAGAAAAGAGAAAAGTTAATGACCATTTCTTTTCAGAACCTCCTGTGGAGCTTTCTGCATGAAAGAAAATGTCACTGTGTAGCTCTTTAAGACTTAGCTTTAGTGCATTAAATTAAAGTGAATCCTGGGTTGACCATCCCCTTTCAGATGACTCCAACTATGATTTGCTTGCCATTTCTCCTAACTTTCTCAAGATGTCTATCTGGAAAAGAATTGATAGTCTTGATGCCCAAAATGCTTCAGGATATATTCTCCACCACATTCCCTCATCATTCTGTTGGACAGAAGAATGTCAACTAATTATGTGTGTAAAGACTGGTAGTCTCTCTAGAAATAAGAAATCGACTCAATTATTCAAACTTGGAACCCTATAGCTTATAATCCAGCCAGTTGACTATAATGGAAACACTCTCAACCTGTGTCCCATGACTGATGTAAGTTATCTTCGAATGGCACCATCAATAGTAAACAACACTTTCTTTCCTGAGGCACTCTTAGGGTTATATTTTTCACGTGAAACTGAGGCATTAACATGGCTTCTTCCCTCCAACAAAAAGGCAGCTTACACCTTCGTGGAGGTCATAAGTGAACTTTGGCATTTACAGAAACACCACCTCAGGCCTGGGAGGCATTTGGGCTAGCCTAAACTCATTGACCAAGGTTGATGTGAATGAGAGAAGTGCCCTATATTTATTCCTTGCAGGAAGGTGGAGGTTGGGCAATCTCTAATATGTGTTTCTGTACCTGGCTTAATTCTTAAAGCTAATTGGAATGATCAATACAGAAACAAGGAGAAACCAACTGGTTTACTAAGGGATTCCCTAACGATTCGTGGAGGCATAGCATTGTTGACTAAATAGTGCATGTTAGACTCATTCTCTGCTTGAAGTCCTCTTGGGGATAACCTTAATTAAATGCCATATAAAACAAACTAAATAGATTTGGTCCCAGTTTCTATCAGATACATTAAATACAGTGTTGTCCTTTTGAAAATATCTGTCATAGCAAAGACAAAGCAGAAAAAAAAATGGATGCAATTATCTGGTAACAATTCTCCATGGGTATCTCATATTTCTGCACATTTTGTGGGCAAGGACACCAACTACCTCTATGTCCCCTCCACCCCACTGTCCTGTGGGCTTTTTTCAAGGATGTCTGAATAGAAAGTAGTCTTGGCAGATAGAGATATTGTGTCTCCCTCTAAGAAAGAGTAAGCAAACCCTCAAGGAGAAGAAAGATAATGTCTCTCAGAGGGCAAAGGTTGGAATGGTCTGTTTGCAGCTTGTTATAAAATATTGGGGTTCATCAAGCTTGAGGTTCCTCAGCTATGATGCAAACCTACCACATCAACCACCTGGGCTCTTTTGCATCTCCCTATCATGAGTCTTAGGAGGCAAGGGGAACTGATACACACATGAAGCTCATACTGCTTGCTATACTGAGAGTAGCAAGTCCTTTGTCCTTGACACAGGAGTCTCATGTTTTCTGCTTGAAATCATAAAACTGTAGCCAGCTAACTCATTAGCTTTCTAATAGAGTAATATTTTAGACTCTTTACAATTCTTGATAATGGTCGGCATTTTCAAAGCAAATTTCTATAACTAGAAATTCAGGATGAGAAAAGAAAAAAAAACTTTATATAATATCCATAGTTATTAATAGTTAATATATACACTTTTTTTCCACTGATAGCCATATATAAGACCATAGTTCTCACAATCTAGCTCCAAGTGAAAACAATATATATATGTTTTTACTTAATTTGGAATTTAATTTAGACAGGCATGCCTTCATTTTATAGATGCAATTTGGAAAATTGATATTTTTCAATCAAGATATTAAGACACTAAATAAAAGAGTAACAATTATTTAGAAAAATACTTTTTAGAAGTTTTTAGAGAATTCTGAGAAACATGGCAGAGTGAGAGATGTCCTCAGATCTCTCCCCTTGAAACAACAATAAGCTGAACATCTAAAGCTGAACAAAACACACCCAAACTGCACACCAGCATGTCTGAGCATGGGATCTACGCATAAGAGCTACCACAGGTCAGAATCCTGGGTGTCATGTGGTAGACTGGGACAAATAAAAAATCTGCTACTTGCAGAAGGAGGGGTAGGGGTAAAGGTGTGGTGACTTCTCTGATCAGTTCTTCCTGGAAGTGCCAGGACTTTTCTACTCAGCTAGCAGCAATGCTCAGTCATCACGGCAGAAAACTGAGAAGCTGGACGGAGCAGCAGAGAAATCACAGTTGATTTTTACCGGACTCTACTGCAAAACCAAGGCTGAGCTGCAGCCCCCAACACCAAACTAAAGGGTCCCTCCTCCTATACCTTCCCAGAATGATCACCGAGGAGCTCCAGGGGAATCTGAGCTAAAGCTGCAGAGACTGAAGTTACCTCTCTCTGCCTCAGGAGCAACCTGCAGGAGGAGAGGAAGGGGAGAAGGAGCAGCAACTTCCCTGAACAGCCCTGTCTGGAAGTGCTGGGACTTTTCTATATAGCCAGCAGCAAAGCTGAGCCATCAGGGAAAAAAGGTGAGAAGTGTGATGGGACCACAAAGAAAAACAGTTGATTTCTATTAGTCCCAGTAGCAAAACAAAGGCTAAGCTGCAGTCCCTAGCCCTCAACCCAGAGGGCCCCTCCCCCCATACCTCCAGGAAAATCTGAGCAAATCCTACCTAAACTGTTGCTAACAGTGACAGGGACTGAAACTGAGAGTAGCAAGTGTGATCAAAATATATAAGAAAATAAAAGATGTTAGGCTTTATATAAAGCAGGGATCCAAGAAGCTTAGATGCCACTTACTTGAAACAACAGAAAAGCGCCTTCTTTTCAGCAGGCTACAGAAAGACCTTTATATAATAAATCTTCCTTCTGAAAAAAACAACAGAATACACATCCCTTAATGCCCAGGAGAACAAATAGTTCATTAAAAACCCTGAACAACCAAGGTGATGAGGCATCTCAGAAAGAAAGAGAAAAATCTCCAGAATGTGAGTTTACAGACATAGAAATATATGACTTAAGTGACATGTAATTCCGGATGGTAATTCTGAAAAAAATCAGAGAGTTCTGAAATGAGTCATACTAACAATTTTGGAAAGTACAAAAACATCTAAATGAGTAAAGCAAGGAAACTAAAACCCTCTAAAAGAATCAAATAGAACTTCTGGAGATGAAGGACACACTGCAAGAGTTGAAAAATGAAATAGTAAGCTTGTGAAAGAGAGTCAACCAAATGGAGGAAAGGATCAGTGATATCGAAGACAGAAATCTAGAAATAAATCAGAAGAAGAGAGAAACCAAAGAATGAAAAAGAATGAAAAAGAAAGAAAAGAACTAGCTGATACCATCAGAAGATACATAAGAATAATGGGTATTACCAAAGGCAAGGAAAAGGAGCAGGGACTAGAAAGCATTTTCAGACAAATAATGGATGAGGATTTCCCCAATCTAAGGAATGAGCTGGAACCTGGAATTCAAGAAGTCAATAGAACACCTAATTATCTCAATGCAAAAAGGCCTTCGTCAAGACACATTGTATTAAAGTTATCAAAAATCAATGACAAAGAGAATTCTCTGGGCAGCCAGGGGAGAAGAAAATGGTAATGTATAAAGGAAAATCCATTAGAGTGTCATTGGACTTCTCAGCGCAGACCTTACAAGCCAGAAAGGAATGTAATCAAATATTTAAACTATTAAGTGAAAAGAACTACCAGTCTAGAATAATGTACCTAGTTAAGTTCTCCTTTAGATATGAAAAAAAAAAAAAAAAGACCTTTTCAGACATACAAAAATTAAGAAAATTCTCTAATACAAGGCCAGCACTACAGGAAATTCTGAAAGGTATCAGCTCACCTAAAACAAAGTAACAACAAAAAAAAATACATAATTAGGAGTAAAGTGACTATCAGGCAAATAGAATCAGAGGAGTGCAACCCTTACTAAGAACAGGGTAAATATCCTAAATAAGATACAAGCTAACCAAATACAGCGACATATTAAAAAGATTATACACCACAATCAAGTGGGCTTCATCCCAGGGGCACAGGGATGATTCAACATATGCAAATCAATTAATATGATACACCCCATAAACAAATTAAAAAATAAGAATCATATAATCATACCAATAGATGCAGAAAAAGCCTTTGTCAAGATATAGCATCCATTTATGATCAAAACACATCACAAAGTTGGTATAGAAGGAAAGTACCTTAATATAATAAAGGATATATATGAAAAACACTTAGCCAACATTGTACTTACTAAAAATCTTCCCTCTAGGATCAGAAAAAATGCAAGGCTGTCCACTGTTGCCACTGTTATTCAATATAACATTGGAGGTCCAAACCAGTCCAATCAGGCAAGGGAAAGATAAAAGAGGCATCCAGATAGAAAATGAAGAAGTCAAACTGTCACTATTTGCAGATGACATGATTCTTTATATAAAAAAAACCCTAAAGACTCCAAAAGAACACTACTAGAAACAATAAGTAAAATCTATATAAACATTCAAAAATCCATTGCATTCCTATATTGTAATAATGAAGCATCAGAAAAAGAAGTGAAAACAAAAATTTCTTTTGCAATTGCACTGAAAAAAATAAAATACCTAGGAATATTTTAACAAAATACATGAAGGACCTATGTAATGAAAACTACAAGACCCTATTAAAAGAAATAGAAGAAGATACAAAGAAATGGAAAGATATTCTGTGATCTTGGATCGGAAGAATCAATATAGTTAAAAATGACCATATTACCTAAAGCATTATACAGATTTAATGCAATTCTTATCAAAATCTCATAGGCATTTTTTTTAAAAAATAGAACAAAAAATCATCAGGTTTCTATGGAAGCACAAAAGACCCCGAACTGCCAAAGCCATTCTAAGAAAAAAGATTGAAGCTGGAGGTATCACTCTGCCCAACTTCAAATTATTCTAAAAAGCGACAGTAATTAAAGTGGCATAGTATTGGCAGAAAACATACACACTGACCAGTGGAATAGAATCAAGAGTCCAGAAGTAAATCCATATTTATATGGGCAAATAGTTTTTGACAAAAAAGTCAAAAACATACGGAGGAGAAAGGAAAGCCTCTTCAATAAATGGTGCTAAATAGTACTTGGAAAATTGAAAGGCCACCTACAAAAGGAAAATAGATGAAATTAGACTGTTGTCTATCACCACACATCAAAATTAACTAAAAATGGATTAAGGATCTGAACATAAAACCAGAATCAATAAAATATATTGAAGAAAACATAGGAACAAAACTCAAGGACCTTGGAATTAATGAAGATTTTATGAATTTGACTTCAAAGGCAAGGGAAGTAAAAAAATTATAAATGAATACATCCAACTAAAAAGCTTGTGCTCTGCAAAAGAAACCATCAACAAGATAAAGAAACAACTATTTCAATGGAAAAATATATTTGTAAGCAATGCCTCTGATTAGGGACTAATATTCAAAATATACAAAGAATTCATATGACTCAATAACAACAACAACAAAAAAAAACGATCCAATCAAAAAATGGGCAAGGGACCTGAAGAAACACTTCTTCCTAAAGGACATACAAATGGTCTACAAACATATGAAAAGATGATCAACATCACTAGCTATTAGGGAAATGCAAATCAAAACCACAATAAGATACCATCTCACACCTGTTAGAATGGCTATAATCAACATAACAAGTAATAACAAATTTTGGAGAGAATGCAGAAAAAAAGGAACCCTCATACACTGCTGGTGGGACTGCAAATTGGTATAAGCACTGTGGAAATCAGTATGGAGGTTCCTAAGAATTGATATCTGATCCAGCAATCCCACTACTGGGTATTTCCCCCCAAAGACTTGAAAGCCCATATCCAAAAAGTTATTTACACACCGATGTTCATAGCAGCATTATTCACAGTGGCCAGGGCATGGAAGCAACCAAAATGTCTTACGATAGATAATTGACTAAAGAAGCTGTGGTATATATATCCAATGGAATATTTCTCAGCCATAAAAAGAGATGAAATACTGCCATCTGTGACAACATGGATGGACCTCAAGATAATCATGCTAAGCAAAATTAGCCATACTGAAAAAATAGAAAATCACATGATATCACTTATATGTGGCATGTAAACCTAAAAGCAACAAATGAACAAGACAAACAGAGATTCAAGGACATAGACAATGGACTATTAGTTACCAGAGGGTAGAGGGTGGGGAAGAAGGGGTAGAAGTAGACAGGGTAAAGGAGGTTAAATATAGGGTTTAGGGGGAGGGTGAAGTGGATAAAGGGGATCAAATATGTGGTAGCAGAAGGAAACTGGACTTTGGGTGGTAATCACACAATAGAATACATAGACGTCAAATTACAATGTACACCTGAAAATTATGTAATTGTATTAACCACCGCTACCCCAGTAAACTTAATAAAAAATAAATAAAAATAGCTAAAAATAAAAAAATAAAAATAAAAAATAAAGAAGTTATTAAAGTGGGATTATAATTCTTAGACTATTGTTTTGCCAGTTGAGCTGTACAAAATATGTGTTTATAATAAACCATTCATACAATTCCGGAAATATGTACTAGAAAAGGAAATGCTACAAACAGTATCTAGTATCATGGCAGTTATACTGAACCTCATGAGTGCTGTATATTTTTATTTTATATACAAACACGTGATCATTTAAATTTAACTACATTTATGTCTGTTTAAGGATATGAGTGGGCTCATATATAATATGAGTAATTAAAGGCTATTATGCTTTAAGATTATTCATGAAATTATTTATAAAACTTTGCAGTCTGGATCTTTCCTATAATTGTTGAAAATGTATTTCATCCTTTCTGGAATAGATAGCAGAAATACATACTCTGAGACATTTGAATATAAAACCCAAAGAGAACATAGGCCTCAGGAATAGTTGTTTTGGGACCTAACTTCTTATAAATATCAAACCTAATTTTTCACAGTTATAGTCAATACATATGGTCATAATATTAGTAGGGGCATCTCACTTAAAAATAGCAACATATTTACTATATTTGGGTTCATTTAAAAATTATAATCATAACAATATAAGAATAAGTATCTAAACGTCCAGTGTCTGCTAGTTGGCAAACATCCAACTAAGATAATTTGGTTGATTACTATTTTTGTATCCAATTAGTTTTATAACTGATTCTTACTGTTATGTAACAGAGTCAGAAATATTCCACAAATGATATTTAAAGAATATTTTAGATCATAAAAATAAGCTTATATATGTTATGATAATGTCTGTTATTTTAATTACATTTCAACACTATAAAATTATTTCACTTCTTATATAGGTGCTGAATTGATATGTACAAAAATGATAATATTTAAAAATCAAAATTATTAGTCATCAATTTCTGAAGGATTATAATTGAGAATTTTTATTAAATATCAATTTTTTGATATGATTCATAAATTTGTAAGTATAAATTATATGTCACCAAATGGTATTCCCTATGTTTGCCATAGACTTTGTAAGGTAAAACCCAGCTTCATTTGATTAATGGGTACCTGTTTATAAAGTCAATAGTTCAATGGCTCCATCATTTTTAACCTGATGACAGGTAAGTCTACTGGGTTACTGAACTTCCTAGAAGAAAAACATAATAACAGGATGGAGAGAGGGTGGGAGGAAGGAAGGAAGGAAGGAAAAGAGAAAGGAAGGAAAAAGAGAGATGAAGGGAAGGAGGAAGAAATGAAGAAAGGAAGGAAGCAAAGAAGGGAGGAAAGGAAAGAGAAAGATTAAAAAGTAAGGGAGGAAAGGAGGGAGGGAAGAAGGAAGGGAGGGAGGAAGGTGAAATGAAGGAAAGAGAAAGGTTAAAGAAATACAAAAATGCAATAAGTAGTATCTATCAATTTGGGCATATTATTTTAATATTTACTCTTTCAGTTCACTAAACTAGAATTATACTGTGAAAAAAAACCTACCATCAGAAAACAATTTACTTAAGCAAAAATGTTTAATTTTATGTTTAATTACCAAAGTCCACATTTCTGAATGGCATGGAAGTTCAGGTGCATGGACAATGGCAGGAAAAAGATTTCTAAAGAAGATGGAGAGGACTTGAATGTATTCCAAAGAACTATTGTCCACGGAGCCTGAGTGTTTGAATGAAAGTCTCCACTAATCAAAACTAAGTTATAGTATCCATGATCCTGATTTTGACATTCAGCCATACAGGAAAGAAAATAATCCACCTACTCCTTGAAAGAAAACATTTCTTCTCAACTTTTATGTAAGAAAAATTCTGTACCCCTTTTGAGGTTCTTATCATTTCTTGCCTTCATTATTATAGTTATTTGTGATATCTTTCCTTTATTTGTTCATTCCTTAGGCATCTGATTAATCTTTATATCGTCATAGTGTCTAGCATAGTAAATATTAAATCTTTTCTGTACTTCCTTGTATAGAAATGTTTGTGACATGAAGGAATGGAAAAAAGAGTGACTCCTTTATATATTTTATCCTTTGTAGGTGGGACCAGGATTGTCCCTTAAATCTGGGCATAATTCTGAATGTCATGATCAGTCACCAGTGTTGACTAAAAGCTTAAAAGTAGTAGTTAAGAGAAGGAATGCCATAGTCAGACTTGTCTGAGTTTGAATCCTGCTTTCCTTATTTCTGTGTAAACTTTTCCAAGTTACTAAAGTTCTCCATCCCTCAGTATCCTCATATAGGATTGTTCTGAGATTTAAATGAGTTGACCCACATAAGGTACTTACAGCTTTGCCTGAAACATGGAAAGCACTGATATATATATTAGCTGTAATTATCATTATATTATTTTATAATCTCTATTATCAAGCACAAACCTATTGTATACACAAAGTTGAGGCTTTCTCTCATTTCACAAAAGGAGATAAACTCACACCAAAATATTTTGCACATCTTTTTTTAATTTATTTTTTTTTAATTTTCTTATTTTAATTTCAGCTTTTTCGAGGTAAAATTGACAAATAAAATTATTATATTTAAAGTGTCCATCATAGTGAGTTGACATGCTTATACATTGTGAAAAGATTTTACTCTCCACAAATTTCAATTATATAATACCGTGGTACCAACTATAGTTATCATGTTTTACATTAGATTCTCAAGACTCAATTTCATATGCCATAAAGGACAAAGAAAAAGGTTTTATTTCATTTTATGAAGCAAACTCATTTGCCTAAACTTCCTAAAACTAACTAGTCAGATATCAGCTTCAAAATCTCTTTTGACAGCTTTTTCATGCAACATAAACTTTCGGACTCAGCCTGGAGATAATTCTTGATTAGTAACCACTATCTCCATTTAATGAAAAAGTCCATTTTTCACAACTTTCTAAAATATATCTCACTCTATAAAGTTAATCAAAGTTAGTTTCAGGTCTGGAAATAGTTTTCATCACTCTTTTCCCAGTATAAATTCAAACATATGCTTTCCTTTTAGGTGTAGGTTTGAAAAGGCAGTAATTCATGACATTTGATTAATTAAATCCTCTTGGTAATACACCCCTGGAAGAGGTAATATGATGGTTATTTATACATTGCTATTTATCCGTAATCCTGTGTTTTGACCTTTCATGGAACACACACACACACACACACACACACACACACACACACACAGCCATTGTCAAATACCATGACAGGCATATTACATCTTGCAACTTGACCAGATTATCATTCTTAACATGTAACTGTCAAAGAAACCAGCAATTAAGTTCACACTTGAGGAAGTAAGAGACTGATCTATGGTGTATTCAAGAAATAAATAGCTCTACTACGTTAATAGAATTTTAATATCACCTCAGCAGGCTTTCATGGAACATGTAATGACAGTATGTTTAAAAGAAATTAATTCAAGATATGTAAATTGATTGAGTACTGAACTCTACTGTAGTTATTAGAACTAATTTCCCCCATCTGAATCTTGCATTGACATTTATACCATTTTAATATGAATCCATTATGAGTCTCATTTTCAGGGAAGGGATTCTACTAAGTGAAAGTAGCCCTATATGAATCCAACCAAATACCAAGTAGAACAAGTAGATTTTTAAATAGAAGCTAAAATTCATAAATGTAATGAGTAATGATAATACCTTGTGTTTGTATAATTTGTTTTCTTAACAAAGCCTTTTCAAATATCCTCTCATTCAGCTTTCATAAAATCTTTTGGTAAAGAAAGATATTTATCTGAAAGTTAGGCCTGACATATATTTCTATTGCTGTTTGCCAATATTATCTTATGAGTTGGGATTTTATCAAGGCAATACTTAATAACAAATTCAAATAAATACTGGAATTAAATTAGTCATTTTAAAATATTCTGGGAAAGTCAGTTTGGGCTAAAGAATTTTACATTCCCTCCTTTCTTATCCTTTTAAAGAACATGCTAATTTGCATGAGAGAACAGGTGGTCAATTTGCATAGATAAGAGAAAATGTGAGCTAAGCGTTGAAGTTTGGGTGGCAGGAGTGGGACAGGCTGAAAGAATAATGCAGTGTGCATTTTTTTTTTAACATCTTATGTTTGCTAGCTTAGGCAGTCTGAATGGATAAGTGGGAACTAAAAAAATTTCTGTTCATTTTCTGAAACCTTGGACATTTTTCAAATGGAAAAATATCATATTTATATTTTAGGTACATATAATAAAGTAAACAATAGGAAAATAAAATAATAGAAAATAGAAAGTTGAATTCAAAAATATAGCATGGCTAAAAAATAATTTAAACTAATCAGACATTTCATTTTATTGGTATAGTATACTTTAGCCTATTTTAAACACTATAATATTAAAATATATCATTTGTGGAAACAATACTGATTATTTGCATAAAATCTGATAGTAATGGATATGAAAATACCTCATAAATACTTAAAATAAAGCTAATACAGTTGTTACACTTTATAAAACTGGCATAAAGAAATTAAATGTAATTTCTTCTTGTATAAGTCTTGCTAGTTAAAGGAGGAAGAAGAAGTGCCACCATTTGTGGGTGTAGGGAAGCAAAATTTTCCCCCTCCCCACCAATGTGTCTCTCTAGCATAAAGATTATTTTATACTTAAGAAACAAAAGACTCGGGAAAAACCTTTGACCTTCCCCCTAGCTACTCAAAAGAATTTAGATAAGGGGCCTATTCCAAGAAAGAGGGCTATCACCAGAGCTAACTACAAACACATATATTTGGTAGAGAGGAAGGAACCCCGAAAAGACTTTGGT
The DNA here is from genome assembly GCA_030015415.1 of Cynopterus sphinx. Taxonomy (NCBI): domain Eukaryota; kingdom Metazoa; phylum Chordata; class Mammalia; order Chiroptera; family Pteropodidae; genus Cynopterus; species Cynopterus sphinx. Next base: position 74,678,688 of record CM057380.1, on the reverse strand, counting down.
CAAAATCCTCTCTGTTCCTTTGTCTCTACGTGGCCCAGCAAACATTTGTTTACCATGTGAACTGCCTTCTTCCCCGTTTGAAGTCCCAAACTACTACATACTTCTCTTTAGCTCAAAATGACTCATAAGCCTCAACTGTTCTATTGGTCCTTGAGCAAAATTATATATGTATTCTTATGGAGTCCCCATACATATGCAGGTAATTAAATTTGGTTATTTTTTCCCTGATAATCTGTCTCATGTCAATTTAATTCTTAGAACAACCAAAGAACCTAGAAGTGTAAAGAGAAGTTTCTGCCTCCTGGACATAGGGTTTACTCTAGTAAGAGACAGAATGAAGTTCTACCACCAAAAAACACCCTTTTCCACTTAAAATAGCAGTTGGTATGGGAATAGGAAGTGCTAGTAAAGACTGAAAATTATCTCAGTAATTAACCTATACATTATGAAATAAAAATCCCTGATTATTCATGATCGTGGAAAAGATGTTATCTAAATTACTCTAAATATACAATAACAAGAATTTTTCGTTTCCCAGATAACCCAAGAGAAAACACTATTGGAACACAACAGACAGGTGCAAGTTCCCTGAAGGAAAAGAAAGAAGGCCACATGAACCTGCAGTGTAAGAGATCCTTAAATGTGAACTTCCAGTGAGAAATTCCACTTACTGCAAGGCATAGGAAATGAATGGATATCTAAGTAATGTCTGATGTTAAACTTTTAAATGTTTTCTTTTTAGATTTGTAATTAACTGCTATCATTCCTAAATACCTACTTAAAATCTCCTATGTAAGAAAAAAAATGGTGTTAGTTGTGTACTGAGGAAGGAAGATACACAGTAAGAAAGAAGTGACTGCTCAACTTAAGCAGAGGACAGAAGCCAAAACAAAAAGTGCAGAGACTATAACCTCAGTTTCTTCCTACACTGGAAATCCTGGGAGAGTACTGGAATTTCCCCAGTTTGCTGTGATAGAAGTTCAAGTTTTGTTTCATTTTGTTTCCCAGTGTGTTTTAAGAGACAGTTGAAAAGTTGAAAAACAGTTCATTACATATTTAATTTTTATGTATACAAGTTATTTAGGTAAGGTTCATTTAACATGTTATGCTATTTAATAAGCTGGTAACACAAGATCTTTCCTATTACTAATTTATTTCATTTATGTGGGCCTAGGAAGGGAGGCAGCCCAGTATACAAGAAAGAGTGCACAATCTCTGGCCCATTAGTAGTCGGGAATACAGCTTGGATATCATTGTGAGGGAGTTTCCTTGAAGTCAGGAATCTTTGTCTTCTTCAAAGTATCCCCCTACTTTGCAAATATCTGATGAATAAAATTTTGTACTTCTCTCTAGCTCATTAAAATCATTCACATGAAAACCCTTGTTTTAGTAGTGCTTTATAGAATGAAAGTATTCATAGAGTGATTTACTCTAAGGCTCAAAATAAATCCTGAATACTTGTCCTCAAATGGGGACTCTTTACATATGAATTTAACATAGATTCCATCCTTACAGGCAATTATATAGAAATGCAAATTTTTTCTTTTAATTATTTCTATCTGTAACTATAAAGTATTTTTACCTATAAATCATTCTCCAGATAATCCCATTTTAAATATTAACTGTATTTGACAAAAGTAGAATTGTTATTGTTTGAAAGTTTTAATAACTATTTTGAAGTAATGGTTATTTCACTGTCAATATAATATCATATTTCCTATGTGCATAAACAATTATTCTTCAAATGTAATTGAGCACTGATTGAAAGATAAAATTGTTTTTTAAAGTGTTAAGGAAAAGTTCCTTTCCTGCCTAATCAAATAGTCTTGACGTATCAATCTGTATGATTTCTACTCTCTTATGCCTACTTGCATCTCTACGTTCTAAGGGAAAGTATTTTAAGAAAATACATAGTCTTCTGTGGTAGCAAAGCTTATTGCTAATGTTACTTCTCATGTTATAATCTGAAACTAATAAAATCACATGGAGTTTTAACAGGATGGATGTCTATTTTTCCCCTATAATCCAATTCTTTAAGAAATTTTACTTTCCAAGACACCTTCACTTGATCAAATGCTGCTACCTACTATTGCATTCTACCCTTTCAAAGAATGCCTCTAATATTATGTATCTACTATTTTTCCATTTAATCTACTTTCATTTCTCTATCTTATGCCATTCTCTCCAGGTAACTTTACTTAATAGCTTAGCATTGCATTCTTTATCGGTTATGTTTTTACAATTAGAATTTCACAAATTGGAGGATTGATGGAAAATGGTGATAGCAGAGATGTAGTTTTTGAATATTTCCAAATCTAATAAAAACAGAACTGTCTTCAGAAGAAGTTACTAAAAATGAAATAAATACACAGTGCAGGGGCAATAGAAACAAAGAAAAGTAAGATTGAAATTAAAGTTGGAGAGGGGTATTAAAGTTGAACCAGGAAATTCAGAAAACTAACCGCCATATTTTCAACACTATAAAATTAATATTTTTAAATAAAAAAGCAGGAGAGGAAGCTCTATAAAGCTAAAATAGGTATGCTAAGCCATATTTCCTTTTTTATGGTAGAATGATTATTGTATTATTATTATTACAAAGACAAAAAGCACATCTTTATATGAGAAACTACAAGATGGATATAATATATTATTTTTTATTAATAGAATACTATAATGAAGATGGGTTTCTGCTAATGAAGAGTGATGCACTATCAACATGGCCAAGTTAACATGAAGCATGATATGAATCAATGCTTATGGTAATAGTAACCTTGAACCATATCATAACAAAAAAGTATAGAGGTATAGAATCCTGTAGAAGGCAATATTAACTTAAACAGAATGATGCTAGAAGTTTAGAAATAGTAAATGATTATGAGTAATTAAAAGATCATTCAAACCACTTAGATTTAAAACAGATTAAAATTCAGGAAAATTCATTTTTTAATTGCAATAGAGTGAAGCAGTTAAGTAATTTTTTTAAAAAAGAAAACTAATTTAAAAAATAATGCAAAGGGTAATTTTATACAAAGTTATAATAAGAAAAGAGAGCAGACTGATATCTCGACAATGGAAATAATATAAACTATAATACTAATTACAATAAATGTAAGTATTAATTCATTATTTCAAAAGTAGCTAAAAGATAGTAAAACAAGTATATAAACCAAAATAAACAACATGAATCTGAATTAGAAAAAAATAACAAGTCAGGCAGAAATTTGGAAAAAATTAAAAATAAAACAATCATTCATAAATGAAGACTAAACTAGAAAAAATAAAATAGGAATACAAGAGCAATAAATATAAATTAATGATTTATTATAAATAGAAGATCAATAGAAATGAAGAGATAAATAGTATTAAAAGAAAGTGATGATTATTGAAGATAGAAAAGATCTAACAAACAGATAATAGAAAATCTTGAAAAAGAAAAAAAGCAAGGATACAGGACAAATACCAAAAATTTTACTCCAATAAATCTTCCCATAAACTTAAATAAAAATAATTGTAAATACATATTCAAAGAGTATACCTTATAGCTGAGACTATCAAACACCAAGACATATTCTATTACTGAACAATCATCAGGCATTAAATAAAGTATTAATACTTCTTACTTCACAAAATAAATTTCCCTGATATCAATGTGCAAAAAAACAAGAAATCATGTTCTTTTGAGCTCTTTTTGAGAAATCTACTAGAGGACAGCTTTGAACAACCAAAATGCCTAGAAAGAGACTGACAAAAGCACCAATAGTGAACATTAAATATGCAGTCACATGTAGAACTAAGATTAACTAGTGGTTAAAAGAGATAAAGTGTAGGGGGGAGGTAGACAGTAGTAAAGGGGTCAAATATTTGGTGACAGAAGGAAATTTAACTGGGCAGTGAACACATACTGCAATAAGTATGATGTATAGTTGAATTGCACACTTGAAACTTATTTTATTTTATTAACCAATGTCATCCCAATAATTTTAATAAAAAATAAAAATAAATAAAGTGCGATATGTAATGGCTATATGCTCTGACAACATAGACACAGTATGACTGAAAATTAGGAAAATCTTGAAAACATGCAAAAAAATTTTAACTTGTTTTCAGTCAGTTTATTTGGTAGTATTAGCATTTTGTTATTCTAAATAAGTTATAAATATGTCATGTTGGGTAAAACAATTGGGTAATTCAAGTTCTATCATCCTCTGAATTCTTAAGATTAATGGTATTAAAAAAATGAAAGAAATAAAAATTAATAGAAGAGAAAGCAAGGCAAGGCAATGGAAAGAAAGGAAAGAAAAGGGGAGAGAAAAGGGAAGAAAATTTTATTTACTTTAGGAAGATAACAAAAAAATGTTAAGGAAAATAGTATAAATTATCACTGGAAAACTTTTTTGGAGAAGTTTCATTTTCCTTCCTCACCTTAGGCTTACTCTATGTTCTAGAGGATATGGAATAAAACTGCATCTTATTTAGTTTTTATAACAATCCTGTAAAGTAGTTATTGCCATCTCAATTTTATAGGAACAAAAATGAAGTTCCAAGAGTCTAAGTTATTTGCACAAAATCTCACAGCTCACAAGTTGAGCAATGGTTTAAATCCAAGTCTTGTGAGTCAAAGTCCAAAGTTCATTTTCTTATGGCACAAGCACAGAAGCACAAACAAAATATAAGAGAAAAACAGTTCTTCCAATTATTTTCTCTGTCTTTTTAAAATTTGTATTATGGTGTAAAATATATAGGAAAAATTCATATGACTTAAGCGTATAGATCAATGAATTTTTACATGTGTCTATTGCCATGTTATTACTGATATACCACTGAATAGTTCAGCATCTCAGTAGGCTCCCGCATGGCCCCTCATAGTCAATATCATCCCCAAAATTAGTTTAACTTCTCTCAAAAAGATATTTTTTTCACTATTAATAAACTTTATAAAAATGAAATTTTATATAATGTTCTTATTTGTGTCTGGCCTATTTTGCTCAATATTATATCCCTGAAGTGCATCCATACACTTGCATCTATGTGACTGTATCTATGTAGTTACTCTAATTTGCTGTTATCCATTGATGTACACTAAAGTGTGAATGTGCCACAATATATTTTCATCAATTATTCTATTGGTAGATACTTGCTATTATAGTTTGAGGCTATTATGAATAAAATGCTATAATAAACATCTTTTTGTATGTATTTTGATAACCACAAGCACTCATTTTTCTTGGAAATGTTCCCATGTCATAGCATAGAGCTATACTTAGCTTTAGTTGAGGCTAGTGTCTTTATAACCTAAACAACTCTCTGTTTGGTCCAAATCACTACACCCTCTTAAAGGTATCTGACTGGCTTGCCACTGCAGGAAAACTTCGAACTCCTTGAAATTACATAAGAAAAGCCCTTGTTGAACATTTTACTGTATCCTTTTCCAGCTTAATCTATTACCACTTCTGATATTAAACTTGATTCACTAGAGACATAGAATTGCTTAAAATTGCCCATGCTGTTGTTACTAAACTTAAATTTTTTCTAACACTGAATTTTCTGCCCAGAGAGTTTTTCCTCCCTCATTATTCACTTTATTATATCCTATATATCCCTAAAAACATATGTATGTTTCTGGCTATTCCATCAGACTGCAAACTTTCAAAAAGTTATTTTGTTCATCTTTATGTTCCTAATCGTTAGCATCATATCTGGCACATTTTTAAATAAATGAACAAAGGAATTTAGGAAACATTCAGAATCAAAGAATGAGAAGCAAAGATATCTTGCCTAACATTACAAATGTACTGCACCAGCTCCCTAACCAGCTCTTTCCCTCACAGTACAATACATCTATGAGGATAAAGTAGAAAATTAAATAAAGGAAAATTAAATAGCTTATATCTCTAAGATTCATGTGTAGTGCATAAATTTTAAAAGACTATAATCACTAATTTTCAATGTGAATGCAAAATTTTTTAAAAATTACAACTACCCATGATCTTAATAATTTCAATATGATGTTTCAAATGGAACTTGCACAACAAAAAATCTAAATATTATATTTTTGTAATTTAAGCATTCAGATTTCTGTACATACATAAAAATTAATCTGGAACTAGATTGTACATCTGAAAACATTTTGTAAACTGGATTAGAACCTCATGAGAAATCAAAATGCATTACAGCCTTAGTCTAAAATTTTAGCTAAATTATACTTCTCATACCCTATAAGAAGCAATGCTTCGAGATTGGATTGTCATCAAAGACATATGGTTAACCAAATGTGTGAAGAAATACAAGGTTTCATAGTAAAGCATTAGTAATGTATGTGCAAATGAAAATGTTGTGTGTATCTATACCAAAGGAGACATATGCTTTAAATAGCTGCCACTTCTCATCACAGAACCATTTCGATGTTATGGAAAGATCTAATTGTGTTTAGTTTGGGAGCTTGATAGACAAAATCTTTAATAGCTGAAAAGAACAATTTTGATGCATTAAATTTTTAGTACTTTGCATGGCAATTATCACTCCGAAGGTCCAAAGGAAATCCTTACCTTCCCTGCTCTGTATAAAGTTTATGGAAGATGTTTTATCTTTTTATGTTTTATTGGTTTAAATTGTTGCTGCAATTTTAAAAAAAAACCTGATATATAGGCAACACGCTGCAATAGCTGGTGTTGAACAAACAATTCCATATGTTGACCCAAGCGTAGATGAAAACCTCTGCCATTATAAAATATGATTAAATATTTTCCAAGAATAAGATATTATAACACTATCTGCTTTTCATCTTATATCAAATATAGTTTTTGTAAAGTGTGAGATATTAGAAATTCATATAGATTTTTTTTTGACTTGTAAAGAAATTTTGTTTCCAATGTCTAAATGATCATCTTATTGAATTTAGAGAAATACAGAATGATGACAGAGTTACTAACAGGTCCTAAAGCTGTAGGCATTTCTCTTAATGTTATTACTTTTTAATCTTGATTTTAAACACCTTTTCTTATATGTTTTATTAAACTAGTTCACAAGGGAAAATTTAAAAACATAGAAAATCAAAATGAACGGAGAAAAACTTCAATTCTGATCCTATGCAGAGATAACTACCGTTAACTGTGTTTTTCTAAGAAAGATGGAAGTTTTCATTAAAAATAGGACAAGAGCAAACAAGTTCTTGAGAATTCTGGATTTTATGAAGAAAACAGACCAAATTGAACTTCTCTCGAGAAATATGAGCTATTCTTGGGTGTCTCTCATAATAGCTGCACTTTAACCAACTGCAAATGAAAACACTTGGAGTCTGAAAACTTTAGGATCATAGGAGCTATATGGAATATGGAAGTAATTAAACTTTGTAAATGGTAATGAAAATGACAGAATAACTACAGGATAGAAAAAAGAGGCAATGAATAAGTAAATTTCCTAAACAGCCAATGTCAATGACACTTTTCTCATTGAGCAAACGCCTTCAACAGAATAGAATTGAGCAGTTTCTTGGGGACATTTTTAACCTTGATGCAAGGTTCTGAACATATTAGAAAACTATAGGGCAGGACTTGATAGGTGGTTAGAAAGAAATAAAGAAACAGTTTGTTGCTGATTATTCCAGTTCTTATTTTCTCTAACTTTGCTGTTTCCCTTATCCAGTTTTTGGTGAGGAGAAGGAAAAAGAAAGGAAGAGGAGAAGGGAGGAAAAAGCAAACAAAAGGGGAGGGGAGGGAGGGAGAGACCGAGACAAAGACAGAGACAGAGAGAATAAAGAGGGAATACATAGAAAGTTGTTGAAAAACTGTCAGAAGTTTTCTACTGGTTTCCTCCTGAAAAGCTACAGAGATACAAGAAAGAAAACATCAGAGAAACAAACAAAAACAAGCAACCATAATAAACACCTTCCAAAGAGAAACACTAAAGAGACTATTGATTATTCTGAACTGGTCACTGTTATCAGGGCAATGTTTGTATTTTGCCTTTTCCTTTCTCCTGCTTTGGCTTATGAAAATCATCACTTGCCACTTGGCCACTAAAGTCATATGCTAACAGAATAATCTCAAGGTACTAAAAAACTGTATTGGGGTGAAAAGTGAACTTAAACAGATCCAAGTTGACCACCTTTATTGGTTAAATATTAGAGAATGATAAAACAATCTTCTCAGACATATAAAGCCTTGGGTATTTTGTCATATTAAAGCCACCTTAAAAACAATCTTGAAGAAAAAATCAAAATAAAATGAGAAAGGTGAAAATTGTAAAAGAATTATGAATTTAGCATTATCAAATACTTGGATAATATCTGTAATCTAGAAAGCTAGAATCAAAGAAAATAAAAAGAGAAAATACATCTGTAACCAGTCAAAAATAAATTCTAGTATATACCAAAACTATGATGGATCATTCTGAAAGATAATAAAATCAAAAGAACAAATGATCTGAACTAAAAAAAGAAATTGACCAAAATTTTCCTATATAAAATCAAATTAAAAAATTAAATAGCATTTCTTTAAACAAATACTAATTAGAAAATACAATAAAAATGAGATACTTCCTACACACTATAAATTTGTAGAAACTCTAAAGAATACTCAAAACTCTGAAGAAAATTTTAAAACTAATGTTGGACATAAATGAGCTAAATAAATGAAGAGTCACACCATTTCCTTCAGTGAGACAAATGTATAAATACTTCAGGTTTCCCATCTAAATTCAGTGCAATCCTAATTCAGTAGAAATTTTAAATGGACGAACAAAGATCCATAAAGAGTAAAGTCTATATAAAATAGAAGAAAAAAAGGAAAATTTGGCATATCAGTTAGTAGTTAATACTATGTAGCCTTAGTTGAAAAAAAGAAAAAGAAAAATACTGTATGCCACTAGCACAACAGACAATGATCCAATGTAAAAGGAGAGAGTGTGCGTGCACTCAGACACAGATCTATAAACAGATATAGATGATAAAGGTGGCAGCACAATCAATGGACAAACAGCATGCTGCTTAATATATAGAATTGGAGAAAATGGCACTATACAGAGAAAACTGAAACTTGATCTCTGTCTTCATTCATTTAGGCTTCTATAATAGATCATAGACTGAGTAGCTTGTAAACAACAGAAATTCACTTCTCACAGTTCTGGAAGCCTCCTTGTTCCTAGACAACCATCTTACAGTGTCCTCACATGATGAAAGGGGTGAAGGAGGTTTTTGGGGTCTCTTTTAAAGGGCACAAATGCTATTCATGAAAGCTCCACCCTCATGACCTAATCACCTCCCAAAGGACACACTTCTTACTACCATTACATTGGGGGTTAAAATTTCAACATATGAATTTAGTGGTGGGAGACGGGTGGACACAAACATTCAGTCTACAGCAATCTCCGTCCACACCACATATAAGTGTAGGCACCAGATATATTAAAAACTCAAATATGTAATATAAAACTATAAAATTAATAAAAGAAAATATTGAAGAATAACTTGAGAACATAATAGTAGGGAATGACTGATTAAACAAACCTCAAAATTAAACACGCACAAAGTAAATACAAGTTAATACATAGAACCTGGAGACTTTGCTCAAAGAAGGGCATCATAAATAAGGATCAGAGAAAAATGGAAGGTTAGAAATTTTCAATGTCTAAAACTATCAAGGTTCTAATACAGTGATTGTACTGAGGAAATTAAAAAGGAAAACATATAAATCTCAAATGAAAACTGGGCAAGGTTTATGTAATTTAGAAGGTAGCCTAAAAGGCCACCTAACATATGAAAAGTTCAAACTCATAGGAAAAAAATGAACATTAGAACAATAAAATATTAATTCATATCCATACCAAGAAAAACTAACCTTGATAATGCCAAGTGTTGGCAGACTTCTGGGAATAAAGAATGAGAATCCTCAGGAACTGCAAGTAGAAATGTGGACTGGTACAGACATTCAGAGAGCAACATGATAATACCTATTTAAATTAAAGATATATGAGATATAAATCTAAAACCCAGCAATCCTGTTTATATATATATATATATATAAATAAAATCAAAGAGCTCCTCACACAGGTCCATGGATCACATAGTTTTGAATATGAGACAGAAGGCTTCAGACATTTATGAGTGGCACCACTGAGGAAATGGACAGGTAGCACATGGTGAATACACACATAGTGACCATATTACACATAGATACAAACAAGTCCTAAAACATACTATGAGTGAAAATGATATGAATATGAATAAGATCTATTCCAATACTACTTACATAAATTAGATGCATATGAAATAGCAATACATATTTTATAAAAACATAAGAACAGAAAGAAATACATTATGGTTGTCTTTCGTGAAGAAGGGGATAAAAATATGAATACAGAAAATGAACCAATAAATGAAATAGGAAAAGGACATTGTTTCTGAGCAGTGTTTAATATGTTCTATAAACTGAGAGATATAATTTACTTAACGTCTTGCAGAATTTTTAAAATATGAAGAAAAGAGTATAGGACAAAATATATTAAAAATAAAAACATGAAAAGATTCAAACAAAAAGAAATACAGAGTAGGGATGTATCTTCACTTTTTGCCCTCATGAAGAGATGTAGATTTCAGCCTTTTGAGAGAGCATGTATAATGCCACACTTCTCTCCTGCCTCAAGCACTGACAAGGAAGTTGAAACTTGCTTCATTTGAGAAAGAATATCCTATGTAGTTAATTTCTTTACTGGAAATGATAAATTATAATAAACATCATGACGATAGTATATAAATTTTTTCAGGGCACAAGCATCATTACACTACTGTAAAGTCAGACTTTTTTAACAGTTCAAAACTGAGAAAATATATGTGATTGAATTATCCAATCATTCATTCTTTGAACAAACAGGTATTGAGGACCTATTATATATGTTACAGATAGATAACTAGATAGATATAATAATATCACAGATATTTAAAGAAGAAAACACTAAGTAGAAATAATTAAAATGAACTCTTTCATACTACAAAATACAGATAATTTTATAAAATAATTTTAATTTTCAATTTGAAATTATTATTCTTGATCCATTAGGCCAATATAGAATTTACAGTTTAAATGACAATCATGTCTCAATGCTATGCTGTAACCAGACTAAAATCAGCCTTTACAATCTATCTTGTTTCTTGAAATGTACATAATGCATGTCAAGAATCTGAAATGGAAAATCCATTTTGAAAATAATCTCCTGACCATCTTTCCATGCCCAGCATTCTGGCCTTTATTAATCATCTTTCATAAATCTGTTCTTTGACACCAGAGACAAATACAACTTTATTAGCTGCAAATCTATTTGGCAGCCTCTAAATGGCTTTCTCAAATTACACTGCTCTCACAGTGCAACAAGTCCTTTCATGTTGACTGAAATATTTGAGGGATACAAACAACAACAACAGAGTAACAGGAAATCCAGTCATTCCTTTCATCTTCCCAGTGGGAGATTGTCAGTGCAACTTGACTTTCTTCAAACAAAACTTCCCTTTTTGTGGCTGAAGAAAGACTTTGGCAAACACTTACTCTTTGATATGATATGCACTTGACAAAAATCACAGAGCAAATCAAGCCACTGCTTTGAAGAAAATGCTTATTAGAAACCTGAAGCTCTTAAGTGCACCGGGACTTAATGCTGTTGCCAGTGACATGAGACCAAATGTGTCTGTGGTGTCAATTTAAAGTCAAGTCCAAATGTATTGACTTCAGGGCTGCAGCTGCCACCTCATTCTTTAGTTTAATTGCAAGTATACCTTGAAGAATTGTTTAGTTTTCAAGTACATTCTGGAATGTCAGTTCTATATTTCATTCCAGTGAAGCGTACATTTTATTATTTAGGTAGAAAGGAATGTGAGAAAATCCTTGTTCCATAGCCTTTGCTCAATGTCCCAGAGCCTCCAGTAACATGCTAATTTCTTGTCCAAGTAGAAATTTAGCTCCTGAGGTGAAAATGCTGGGGTGGCCAAGGTCAAATTAGAATTCTAATATGAATGGCCAGGGTTGGAAATCCTCATATATTTTCAGAATCCCACAGGAAACAGATAGTACATTTAAATTAGCATAGCTTGAGGGAAGTTTAAAATGTACTGGTAGAGATGGAAAACCCAGAAGGATAAGACAGTACACCCCTGGCCTTTTAAGAAGAGGGCTATCCAGGCATTTCTGCTTTGATCTCTTCCTGACAGTTCAGGTCCAGCATGTCTAGAGGCAAACTTATGTTTCCTCCTCTCTCTTTCCACCCCAAGCTACTAATTCCCTGAATGATGTTGTGTGTGTGTGTATGTGTGTGTGCGCGTGCGCGCATGTGCTCACATATGCACACACATGCACATACTGAGCTCTTTACATGGTAAATATTCAATGGATATGTTTATTAATTATTGGACTCATGCTTTTTTAACATCTGCTTTAAGAGAATAATGAAACTGCATGAAAAAATATAAATAAGAACCAAGACAGCACTAACTCCTCTGCTGCACTTAGGTAATCAGGATTTTACAAGAATAAGCAATGATTTACAAATAAGTCCACTCTACTAAGTAAAGTAAATGGAGAATTTGACCCGAGAATCTTTGTCAATCAAATTAAAATCACAGCCTATATAGGAAATGAGTGAAAGCATTATTAATTTGTCAAAATCAGTAAGTATCAGAAATGCAATCTTAATTAGGAGATAGTAAAACTGGCACACATAAAAAGAACCCAATTTTAAAGGATAGTAGTAGAAAAAACAACAGCCAATAATCAGGTGTTCCATGCCAAATCTGAGACCTCTAAAATGCAATTACCTCTAAAATGCATAGGGTATAAATGTAACAAGATGAGCCATGAGTTGGTGACAGTTGAAGTGGATGTAGGTAAATGGGGATTCTATGCCTGCACTATCCAATAAAATTACAATGTGAGCCATATATGTGATTTCAAATTTTCTAGTAGTTACATTTAAAAAGGTAAAAATAGGTGAAAATCATTTAAAAATATATTTTATTTAACTCAATATATCCAAATTATTACCATTTCAACATTTGTCACTAGATACATTTGATGTGCTCTATAGCCACATATGGCTAGTGATTACCATTTTGGACAATGGAATTCTACACTATTCACTTTACTTTTATGTATGTTAAAAATATTTTTATAATAAAAAGTTAAAAGGAAAAAGTCAATGAACATGTACTTATCTCTCTCAGTGGCTATTTCCCCATCTATGTGTCAAGGATGATGTATTGATCATTAGATAATTTCTAAGGTTCTTTCTAATTACCCATTTCCTAGTTACCTTTTCTAAAGCATTCTCATTCTGGTTTTTCACTACTCTACAGAAAAAACATATCTTTTCAGAAAGGAAATTTCTTCATATTTTCTCAAAGAAATGTGACCTGAAAATTACCATTATTGATTTAACTAAAGAATATTGGAGACAAACGACCATTTGTATATAAAATAATTTTCTTCTGCTCCAAGACTAAAGGTAATATATGAGCTTAGTTTACATTTACCACTGCTCTCTGTTCACTCAATTTTTCCTTTGATATAATGAAGTTTACCACTCCACCCTGGTCAGAGATGGGTGTTGGAAAGAGTCAGTTTAACAACACAAATATAAATCATAGTCCATGTTCAATAAGTGATTTTAAAGAAACAGAAATTAAGATATCTTAGGTATTTTCCAATCATTTTTAAAAATTTAGTCTAATAATGTCATGAATTTATCTCATGTATCAATTTGAGATTTTTTGCATTGTGTTTTGTGGCTGTATTTATAGAGTTTCAGCCACATACTATTCAATTTTTTAATTTAAAGTGAAAACTACTGTAAATAGTTGAATGTGTTTATTTAAAAATATCCATCTTTATGACTTCCTAAACTGTTTGATTTTAATTTGATTGTTTAAATGGACTGCAGACCCATTCTAAGCTCAATATTTAGGTCAAGCTCACTCATAAGTATGTTCCTGGTGTCATATTAAAGAACGGTTAGAGTCACGTCTTTTATTAATTCCAAAAAAAACCAAGTTGCAAACTTGACCAATTTTAAGAGATATTGATATAGAAAAAATTCAGGCTTACTAAATATAGTTTACATTTTATATATGTAAAAGTTATTTGTAATATTGAAAAGGTTGATAACCAAAAAATCCTTAAATTTTTTTAATAGAAAACTATTTTTGATACCGTTACACAACAATCAATTTTTGAAAATCAATTCATACAGAATTATTTAGGGACCCATTTACTATAAGAAATTTGTTTATATTAATCTATTTCCAAAAATAAAGAGAGACTATTAAATTTCTATAGAAAATTTTATTGAATTAAATGATATATACCTGTTGAGATTTTTTTCTCAATAGTATTGCAAGCATGGGGCAGACAGAAAATTAACAAAGTTTCTTATCAGTACTTAGAATGTGAAGTAAGATATTTTTGTACCACTCTATTTACCTCTTCCAGTTGTTATGTTAAAAACTGGTTAATCTACTTTTGTAGCTTTAACATTGTGCTTTATAGGTTAAGTGAGAATTCAGGGTATATGAAGTAATCCTAAAAGGTAATTTTATATCCTGAAATCAGACACACACACACATTTTCTGTAAGTTTCTTCATTATTACACTTACGAGAGAAAAATTAATTATAAAAAACTTTTTTGAACAAACAAAAAAATCATTACCATAAATCAATTGTTTTTTTATGGTTGTCTTGATTTAATCAGCTCATCTGATCTTTATTACCTTTGAGGTTCCAACCATTTCATCCACAACATTCACAAAATAAAGATCCATTTCCCTTAATGGGACTGAAAATCTATTGACATTAACAGGAACAGAAATCTCTGCATTTATCGGAATGCAAGTTGGTTCTCAATTATGGGAATAAAGGATTGTTCCCCTGAATTGGCAGTCCTTAAACATAGCACGAAGGAGAGAAGGTAAGAAAATAGCAAGTATAATAAGAATAGAATTATATTATTAATTATATCTTAAGAACACATTTCTGCTTATCTAAATGACTGAAATATTTGAAAAATGCAAATTTAATGAATTCAACAAGCAACTTTTCTTGCCACCAATTTGTTCCCAAGGGACTCAATATTTAAGCAAACAAGCTCAGCATCTGTGGCTCCTACTCTGGCAGAAAGTTTTCTTGGAGAGTTTTTAAAAAATGAAAGCCAAAGATAAAACCGAAAATCTGTGATGACTCTTTTTGTAACAAATCAGGTACCCAAACACTGGGTCACCTTCGGGCCTCATGAGTTCCAGCAGCTGCTGCTTGAAAAGGCAAAAGTTCTTTGGATGAAATGAGACTTTTTTTCAAGAAAGTAAAGACCCTCTAGCAATATTTAGAATTGTATTGTTAGTAAATAACCAGTATCAGAAAAAAAAAAAATGACTAGATATGGTAACTCCAAATGTAATATCTACAGAGAACATCCAGTTGCTCTAACAAAAAGAGAATGATATAAAATGAGTAGTGGCTTGAAGACCCAATTTTAAGCATGATCCATTATGGTCATGAAACTCACAATCAGCAATAAATTCAAATTACTTCACAAAATGGACTCATCACCTCTTAATAGTGTCCTACTTTCCCCTAAACATGTTCTCTACTTGAGACATAATTTTTCCTCATTATTGCCAACATATTATTGCCAACATATCCCTGAACATTTCCAAAAACACATCCTCTGCTCTACAGTCTAGGAAAAGGAGTGCCTCAATACTTCAAAGACAAAGGCAAAATCCAATTTTCTGAAGCCTGACTTGTGAGATCTAATCTAAATGGAATCACTCACATATCTAAATTCTTATGCTCTCTTCCACTTATCTGGCATTTAAGTGCTGCCTTTAAGGTTCAATTTATTTTAAATATTATTTCTAGCTTCCATTTACAACTGTAGTCAGCATTTTAAGGCATTAAGCTCTACTTAATTCATCTTTTTACACCTCTCAACATCTAGTACATTGCCTGGTCCCCAAGGGCAATTAACAGAAGTTAAATGGACTTTATAAATGAAGAAAAGGAGGCGGTAAGAATTAACATAATTCTCTAGATTGAAGAAGTTCATTGGTGAAAAATACAAAATTAAAGTGCAGATTTCCTTCTTGTGAACTTAGTATTCTTTACAGTAACTAATGCAATTTTTTGGCACCGCACAACTTTTCATATATATTGTTAAATTCTATTCCCCACTTATAAAAATGAAACTGTTAATGCTGCATTTAATAATTGATGTAATTCATTTATCATGTGCTATAAACAAGGCTTCTCAACTATTAAAACAGAATGAGGGAGAAAAAATAATTGACATGAGAGAAAACTGTTCACTTATAACCATTTCATTATTACAACATTAGAGGATAATGAGCACTCTTAATAGTTTTGTTGTGTGTATGTGTGTGGGGAGAGGAGTGGACTTTAGGACAATAAAATAATATAGTAAAGTTGCAGGATACAAAATAAAGGTACACAAATCCATTGCATTCCTATATACTAACAATGAAATTTCAGGAAAAGAAATTTTTTTAAAAAATTCTTTTTGCAATGGCAAAAAAATGAATAAAATATCCATGAATAAACAACAAAGAATGTGAAGGACCTATAAGCTAAAAACTGTAAGACAGTATTAAAAGAAATTGAAAAAGACATGAAGAACTAGAAAGATAGTCCATGTTCATGGATTTGAAGAATAACACAGTTAAAATGGTGATATTACCCAAAGCAATATATAGGTAATGCAATTCCAATCAAAATACCAATATCATTAAAAAATAATAATAAATCAAAAAATCATCAGATTTGTATGATTACCACAAAAGACCCCAAATACCCAAAGCAATCCTGAGGAGAAAAGAAAAGCCAGAGGTATCACACTCCATAAATTGAAATTATGTTACAAAGCAATAATCAAAACAGCATGGTATTAATAGAAAAACAGATACATGGACCAAAGGAAAAGAATTAAGAGCCCTAAAATAAACTCACAAATGGGAAAAGAATTTTCAATGAAGGATTAAAAAGCAAACAGAGAAAAGAAAGCTTCTTCAATAAATGGTGTTGTGAAAATGGAAAACCACATGCAAAAACTAAATAGGTACTTTTGTTACCATACACTAAAATTAATTTAAAATGGATCAAAGACTTAAATATGAGATCTGAAACAATAAAATACATAAGAGAAAATATAGGTACTAAATTTACAGACTTTAGTCTTAGAGAAGATTTTATGAATTTGACTTCAAAGACAAGGGAAGCAAAAGCAAAAATAAATGAATGGGACTATATCAAACTAAAAAGCCTCCGTACAGCAAAAGAAACCATCAACAAAGCAAAAAGGCAACTACCAAATGGGAGAAGATATCTGCCAATAACACCTCTGATTGATAAGGGGTTAATATCCAAAATACATAAAGAACGTGCACAACTCAACAACAAAAAAAAATCAAACAATCCAATTAAAAAATGAGCAGACGACCTGGACAGACACTTCTCCCAAGAAGACATACAATGAGCTAACAGATATATGAAAAGATGCTTAACTTCACTTGCTATCATGGAGATGCAAATCAAAACCACAATGAAACACTGCTTTACGCCTGTTAGAATGGCTGTCATCAATAAAACAAGTAATAACAAAAGTCAGAGGTTTGGAGAACTCTCACACACTGCTGAGGGGAATATAAATTGGTACAGCCACGATAAAAAACAGTATGGAGGTTCCTCAAAAAATTTAAAACAGAGTTACCTTATGACCCAGAAATCCTTCATCTGGGTGTTTACTTGAAAAATTCAGAAACATTTATTCATAAAGATAAATGTACCCTCATGGTCACTGCAGCATTATTCACGGTGGCCAAGACATGGAAACAACCAAAGTGTCCTTCGATAGATGACTGAATAAAGAAAATGTGGTACATATATACAATGGAATACTTACTACTTAGCCATAACAAAAGATGAAATACTGCCATTTGACAGTATCAATGGAACTTGAAATTATCACACTAAGCAGAATATGTCAGACAGAAAAGGTTAAGAACCATATGATTTCACTCATATGTAGGATATAAAACTGAAAGCAACAAACAAACAAGACTAACCAACAAAAAAGACACAGACAATAGTATGGTGGTTACCAGAGGGAAAGGGAGAGGGGAGGTAGAAAAGAGTAAAAAGGGTCATATATGGTGATGGAAAGATATTTGACTTTGGATGGTGAGCACACAATGTGATATACTTATGATGTAGTAGAGAACTGTACATTTGAAACCTATATAACTTTATTAACCAATGTCACCCCAATAAATTTAATTAAATTTTAAAGAATAATAAATTGATATTGGGAACACAAATATCTATTTAACATAAACTAAAATGTTTTGGTATCATAATTACCCAGAGTTAAATATACAACTTTTAAATACTTTAAATATTTCCTTGAAAATGTAATTTGTGGTTTTAAAGCAAGATTGACTTTCATAGTACAATGAATTATTTCCTAACTGTGATGCTAAATATGATTTTAAGGCATACTCTTAATTTTAATAAAATGTGAACAAAATACAAAAAAAGAGAGAGAGAGAGAGAAATAGCAGCAAAATCAAAAGGACAAGAGGAAATAACTGGCATAACATCCAGTCACTCAACAAACATATAATAAGTATATACTACATACCACCAGTTAATGGGATAAACAATTAAAAAATAAAAGTGTAGACCTCTCTGTCAAGGATCACTATCTAGTAGAAAAGACAACATTGCATAAATAAATGTATAAATAACAACAAATAAATGAAACCGATAAATCATACGGGAGATTTAAAGAGCTTTGCTTGGAGTGAGGGTGGGGTGGGGGAAAATGGCTAGCCATACAGGCGGCAGGTCTCACTATACTATAGTGCATAATTTAACATTGCACCCAGCTCTCTGTGGGCACTTAATAACCACCAGTTGGCAAATGGATAAATGCCAGTTGTTGGAGAAAAAGAGATGAGTGTGTTATCTCCCTGGCAACCCAGCAAGTTGTGGACGGTGTAGGAGCTTCTTCAGCTGTGACAGCTACACAGTGACTCCCAGTGGTCACAAGTTGAACCTTATCTTTGCTAATAAATATAAAATATATATATATATATATATATATATATATATATATATATATATATATATTACAATTTAATATAACTAAAGGCATCACACTTTTAAGAAACTTTTGTACTCATTCTACTTTAAAGTGAAAAATATATCTACAAAGCACAGTGATGAGAGCTAAATAATAAGTTCATTTCCAATTTTGAAAACTGGATCTATAATTTAAAACTAACTTTCTAATATAGCCAGTGTGCTATTAAACTTATCATGAAGCAGAATAAACAGAAAAGATGTTTATTCTAAAAAATTAAATGTTCTTGTCTCCAAACTAATGAGAATGTCCTTCTTACGGAAAGATTCATACTTCTTTGAGTCTTTAAACTCACTTAGACTCATTAGAAGCATTTTTTCTTTACTCAGAACAATTATTAGCTTGATAACAGTTCCAAATTGTCTCAATTACTTAGAAACTATGTACATTCTCCTACTTTATAAAGAAAAAGAAGAATGGGTCGTTAGATTTTTTGCCCTTCATTATATGGGTATGTCCACTGATATTTGACATTTCTCTACCAATAAAAATAACTACTTAGTAAGTAATTCCAGAATATTAGTATTTACTGAATTCAGTTCATTTCAGTTCAAAAAACACAATCAGTGTCAACTATATGTCAAACATTGTGCTAAGCACTGGAAAAATAAAGATAGGTAAGATATTACCCCTTTTTAAGAACTTATGATGCAGTGAGGAAGACAGACCTCAATGTCTTCCAGAACCCTGAGGAAATAAGGAAAAAATAGAAACTGGCATAAAAAAATAAAGAAAAACAGAAAATAAATAGTATAAAAATGTAAAAAATAATAGAAAGCATCATAGTTATGTTGCCCTCATATATAACTCACATGTTAAATATTAGTCACAGCCCAAATCCAGTCATTTCATGAACAACTGTCATCCTCAGTCCAATTCATAAAGGTTTAGGGAAGAACCTGACCTATGATTCTGTTATTCTCAGTCATCCTCTCGTTCCTGCATATTAAAAATCAATGAAGGCTCTGTACTGACACCAGAAAGAAGAGACAAGCTAAAAGAACAGTTAAGCTATATACTGAAATACTGCAAGAAATACCCTGTTGAGAGTGTAGCTAGAAAATTCATATGTGTCCAAGAAATTTTTCTATCTCAAATGAAAAAACATTGCATGAAATCAAATGATAACACTGTCCTAAAATTGTACACCCAATGAAATACATGGACATTTGTTCATGCAGATTGACCCCTAAATGTATAAACTGATTATTGCAGGAAGAATCCTCTTAGAAAACTGACTTTAAAGAAAGAGATCACTCCTCTTCAAATGTAGTGCTAGATAGGTTCACAAACATGTACATACTGAGACAAATGGCCATACTGTCTTCCCTAAAAACAAAATAAACAACCCAGAAATTTTATAATGAAATAGAAAACAATTTGACAGATAATAGATCTATCTAGAGTCAATGGAACTACCTCTTTTAAATGACTAGGCATATGCTATTATTCTGTGTCCCCTCTACTACTGTCATTGCATCTGTGTCTCTATTTTGAAAGTCTTCATTTTGGTTGTAAATAACTTATAACAAAGATTCTTTATTTTATAATTGTATTTCAGTGAATTCTGATATAACATAAATAACCTAGCTTTTAATTATGAAACATTTTCTTTAAAAAAGCAATTTGTACGTTTCTAATAAAAAACTAAAACATATATTATTAATATGTTAACTAAATAAAAATTTAAAATAAAATCAACAGTGCTAGTTAAAATGAAGAGTAACTTATTTCATATACTATATATTAAGGACTTTTTATAATGAAAAAATTCAAAATCGAGGTCAAAATTATATTTAGGTTTAAAGATGAGAAAAAAGTAAGTAAATGGTTTTATACATATAAAACTAGCAGTGAATGACCTTTTCTGCCCCATCAGTGTTGAATGAAAATTAACAAAAATAAATCTTATTATAACTAAGGAGTACAGAAACAAAAATTATCTACAGAAGTCTAATAAGAGGTTTCATGTGTATTTTCTCTTCTAGATCTTCCTTCCATTTTTCTATTGACAGCCCAAGGGAAACTGCATGAGCCTCTACATGTTAGGCATTATTTTTCTTTTTGCTTCTCAGAGGCAACCGTTTTTTATTATTTATTTATTTACTTACTTATTTATTCATAATTTTTTTAGTGTTTATGCAATTCTTACTAGATAAATTAATAAGTTACTTTTGAAAAGGCAGAATGGATAGTCGCCCAAAACATAAGTGATGAAAAACATACTTGTGTATTTTCACCTTCTTTTTAAAATGTTTATTACTAGCCCCATATTAGGGGAAAAAAAATACTACTACAGCAAATGACAACATATAGGCCATCTGGAAATTGCATCACCATATGCTACAATGCACTGCAGTCCGTGTAAATAGTAAATAAATCATAACTTGTTAAATATATAAAGTGTGTACCACTGAAAATAAAAATTAAAAAGAAGTGAGATAAATGTATGAAAGCCATTTCTACACTAATGAAGTTAATCTGAACTAATTCTGTAAATTCAGGAATTCTTGAGGTCAACCCATCAAGAAACTCCTAAATGATGTGTGTTCTTCTAAGCTATTAGTTGCCTGGCAGAATAATATATTTTTAATTTTTCCTCCTCCTCCACAATCAAAAACACAATAACTAAAGAAAACAAATTAAAAAACAGAAAGAGATAAAGTTTTCCTGAAGAAAATAAGGAATTTGGTCATCAGAAGAGAGACCAAGTCAACAAATGCTCATTCATGGTACTATATGTCCTCACGTTCCATTAAAACAATGCAGAATATCTTAAAAACTCAAGCTATCAGGTTTAGTAGTTCTGAATCTTTCACTCAGCTTTGTTTTTTTTTTTTTCACATATAATTAGAAAACAAATAGTTGTACTTCTAGGTTGAATGACAGAAGTTTGTATTAGACTGGAAGATGAGAAATTGGTTTCAGGTAAATATATATTTCTGGAAAACAGTACATAACAGACTACAATTTCCAGGTCATTTGTACAAAATTAAATTCATCTTTAGAATATTTTTCCTCCACAGTGTATGCTCTTCTAAATAATTCATCTTCAAAAGCACTTCAAATTCTATCTTACTAAAATGCCACACATATATCTTCTGAATTTTTACAAAGTATTATAAACACTGTAAACATTAAAGTTTTCACAAAGTATTATAAAAACAATATGCAAGGTGTGGAACTCAATAACTAAAGACATTTGAAACTGCTTAATACCAATCACATGTTTATCAAAGAAACTTTTTTCCCCACACTATCTGTTCTTTACCTCTTACACCAGTGTTTTGAGAATCTCTGGTCCAGTTCAATAACTCTTAGTACATATGTCTACAAATCAATTTTTAATTCAGTTGCAAAAACTCTAAACTTAAGACCATAAACCAAAGAAGAGATACACAAAAACAAGCACAAATTCCTAATCAGGACAAAAAATCTTCAGATACAACAAAAGAATGAAAGGCTAAAAAGAAAGGAAACCCTTACTCCATCCGTCCTAACTGCAAATCCTATTTCAAACTTCTTTTTCTCTTGCTGAATTAAATACACACACACACACACACACACACACACGTGTGTGTGTATATATATATACACACATATATATAATGTATATGTACACTCTTTTGTATTAAAGTCAGTGATCTATCACAGCAAATAAATCTAGACAGGAAAATAGAAAAATGTTCTTCAATTCACACTACAGAATGGACAAAATGGCTTAGGTTTAAGATCTACTATGACATAAATAAGTCTTTCAGGAACTCTTGCATTCTTTAGTTTAAAAACTCTTTAATGTCAACATGTAGAAGATGCAGTCACATTAGGCTGTTATTTGGAATAAGTCTTGCCCTCCCTCTTTCCTGCAATACTCCAGAGTGATGAGCAAATGTATTCCCCTTACAGTTAAAAGAGTTTGGAAATTAAAAGTACCTACCCAGTGCTAGATAAGTAAAATCTCACTTTATGAAAGCTTTCCAGATGTCTTTACATCCGCTTTTTTCCCTTAAGGCCAAGAAGAACCAATGTGGAAAACCTCCATATTTTAAATAACTCTCTCTCTGGCAGTTTTTCTTCACAAGTCAGAATCTGTGTACAATGGTGCTGATAGTTTTTTTGGCAGACTTATGTTCACAGTCACATGCATACTATAAAGACTCGAACATTTTGTTACTTCTAAGCTCAACAACTACCACTAAATGTAAACTTAGTTCCTTCAATATGGGAAATCATAGCATGCTGAGAAATTTCAAACTATGCTCTTATTTAAACAGTCACCAAGGGCAGACCCTTTGAGTCAGTCAATCGTTTCGAATAGGTTAACACATGCAAAAATCTGGAAGAGTCAGCTTGCTTTTAAAACTGAATGACCTATCAATAATAATACCCCATATTTACTTAAACTTAGTCTCAAAGGATTTTGGCATGTTTTATCAACACTCTGCCACACACAACATCGGTCAGATGTAGACCGGTATTATTCTATAAATTTAGGCAAAAACGCTTTCAAATCAAGTAGCAACCAAGAAAAGAGTGTGGCAAGAATGAACCCAATACCACATAACAGAATGAGAAAGTTAATGTGATGCACTAAGTAGAAAAGAGAGGACTGGGGAGGAGCCAGGGGGTTGACAGAGACTGTTGCATGCCTCTTTTTCCACTGGCAAACTGAGAAAGTTGCGTTCCCACTGTTCAGGTGGATTGCTCCGATGACCTCTGTAGCATTTGAAGCTTGAGGTTATAAAAGCGATAAATTTAATTCTATCCTTTATTCCCCTTTCACGAATACTTAACATGATGAGTTTTTTAAATCACAAAATAAATCCACGTTTTAATTTCATGTGGCATTCCTTAGTTACTCCTGGGGGCAAAAATAATGATGATGAACACAACTGATCTAATTTTAAAGCAAGAAAGGATATCAGAGCTTCCTTTTTTCCTCCTTCCTCTGTAAAAAGGAAAGTGAGACCCAAAGGCACAACATGAATTGTTCAAGGTTATACAGTCAATAAGAGACAGAACCGAGACTGGATCTGTACTTACGCTTTGTTGTATGGTCTTTTTACTATTCCATATGGTGACTCGTAAACAAAGCCTGCAATTTTTTTTTCATTATTGTGCTATCTGCAGAATTATGGTATAAGCTCCATACAGATTCTGTCTCTCTGGCCTACCTTGCTCTCCTGCACCCTGGTGGTGAGCACCCTCTGTCCTGTCTCCCCGCACACGAAGGCAGGAGCACCGTGGGGTCAACCGGGCGGTCCCCAGTGTAGGTGGGGCCGTGGCCTGCGCTAGGCCTGGCAGAGCCGGGCCTGGCCCGCGGGAACATGCTGCGGGGACGGGCGTGAGGCAGCTGTGCACGCGCCCCCAGGGGTCTGTCTGCATTGCGCTCGCTGCCCAGCGCCGGACCCCACCGAAGCCCGAAACATTTGCTTCTGCTCTTCAACAGCGTCACCTCCAGAGTTTCTAAGTCCTACACCGCGAAGGTACTTCCTGGGGTGATTCTTCTTCGTGGCTGCGAGATGGACAAACACCTCTTCCGTGGTGTCCTATTCCTGTTGATGGCCCCATGTATGCGTTTTACACTGAGCCGCCTTCCTGTCCCCGAAGCCGTCCGTGCATCCTGTTGTCTCCCGCTTGCCCCACGCAGGGGTCATCGCCGAGGCTGCACCCTCTCTCTCCTCTGCAGGTGGTGCCTGCGGGGCGGGTGCTGCCGGCTCTCCCCCGGCTGCTCGGACCTGCGGCGGGCGGTGGTGGCTGGGCCTGGCTGCGGCCGTGGTGCTTCGTCTGGGGTCACTCGGCTGGCGGAGGCAGTGCGGCTCAGAGGTCTCTGGGGTCCGTTCTCCACTTCCGCTACGTGTCAAACTCTGCAACAAGTTTCTTAAATGGCAATCGTATTGGAACCATGTTCTAAAAATAATGCCTCCTTTCCTTCTGAGCTTTACATGGCTTTTGAAAGGAACATGGGTGGGTTTTAACTAATGAGAACTGTTGACTGTGGAAACTTATTTGTGTTCCAAGCAAGGGCCCTCTCACAGTAATTTCTTTATTGGGTAATAGAAATGTTTTAGCACAGTTAGTTTTTTTGTAACATTGATACTGAACCTAATTTTGATAAGAATTAGTCTATAATTTCTGCCTTCAGGTCAACCTATTTTTCAACCTTCAAGTAATATAGAATTTCTAACAATAGCTATGAGTGTTTGGCCTTGCAGTAGACATTGGACTTAAAATCACATTCAACACTTGAGCCTTCTAAGTACAATATGTAAAATTTATTTTGCAAGCAAACTTGCAATAGTTGTCCCAGCACAATGAATCAAATGCAAATTTTCCTACTGAGAATACATACATATGTGAATTTTTAAGGTACTGTGGTTTCCTGGGGCACATTTATTATAGTTTTTGAGACCTAGAAATTTACAGTGCCTTGCATTACAGGGGAAGAGGAGACATGACTGGTTTCATTTTTTACTACTGTGTAAAATAGTTTACTGAGCTCTATGTAAACACACATTATCTTTCTAACAGCATATTATGCTTTTACTGATAATGTATTTTGCAAAAAAAAAAAAAAAAAAAAGCCTTTAAGGATAATAGGTTCTCCAGACTGAGAATGGAAAGTGACTTGATGTCTGACTTGAAAGTAGCTGTGATAAAAGGTCAGCAGACATTCATCAATATCTGATAATTTCTCATCAGTGCATCACAAGGTAATTTCAATTCAACAAATATTTATTGAAAACTTATTCCATAGTAAGCCAAGCCGATTTCTGGATTGTAATCAGTTCATATGCTCTAATGAACAAATCTAAAATAGCTCAGTTGTAGAGATGCCTGATTTTGGCAGAGGAAGAAACAATCAAAGTAACTAAATCTGAGTTTTTCACACCAAAATAGGAAAAACAGTGTAGTCTCTTCCATTATTGAAGGGTCCTACAAAGCAAAGTTGGATGAATTCAAGATTATACTAGCTGGCAAAAAAGTGAAAGATTTTATTTCTGATTTTTTATTTTATATGTTCTTTTGGCTGTTTTGGACCTGATGTCTCAAATATAAAATCACTCATTGTGAAAGTGCTTGTGAAAAGACTGAAGGTCCTCTGTTTTTCTTCTAATCTAGCTATATTTTAAAACATACTCCATTAAAACTTGTGCTTCTAGCAAAAACCTTGCTGTTTTCATTAAAAAGGAATAAAGAGCTAATGAATAATTTCTCTTGTGTGCTCAAAAACCTTAATACAAGAATGAGTTTCAGAAATGGAAAGAGCGAAAAAATGAGAGGAACAAAAATGAAACTCCAAGAAAGCCTATTCACCCAGCACATGTTAGGTTCTTATTGAGCAAGGGAGCAAGGGCTTGATGGTTGCCAAACTCTCACTGTATATCAGTTTTTAAGTGGATGATACATTGGGTTAATAAACAGCCTGCTTTGCAGTAATTTGGTCATGAGCAAATCTATATGTTGAATTAAATTGACCAAATATTAACTAAGACCCTCTCATACAAGCAGCTCTGATAAATGCTAAAATTGGATATTCATTTATTAAGGAAAATACCTTAAAAACAGGAGTTAGAACAGTTAAACACAGAACTCAAATTCTAACTATAAATTTATCCCTAATATATCTTACTAGGGTAACATATAAAACCCCCCAAAAATAAAACATCAATTGACCTTCATCTAGAGATGAAGTATATGTTTTTTCATTTTATATTTATTAGAGCTATTTTTATATTGTCTAATGCTAAGTCAGCTAATCAGAGCGCTAATCTCAGTGGGGCTTTCCTTTTTATACACATCTTACCCTTTCTCATAATAAAGTGTATTTTGATTAGTTGGCAGGCCATAAGGGGAGTGACTGACCAGGGCCAGTGGTCTGTGCCACATCAGCTGTGACACTGATTGAGAGCCTGCAAAGTAGTGTGCAATGGTTTTTAACTGCTGCCTTAGAATCAATTCACCTATTTCTATTAGGTCTCCTTAATGAGAGGGGGTGGTCGCCCATATAGGATCTCCTAGGGAGAGAACCCAGTCTTCTTGGTTGGGGCCGACCTGATTCTTAATAGTGTCATGGGGAAGACTTTGTCCCAATGTAGATTGTCCCATGACATAGTTTTCTTAACTGAGTCTTAAGGGTCCTATTTATGCATTCCACCTGTCCCAAACTCTGTGGTCGATAGGTGAACTTGTTTTACCAGTGACCCTTTTGGTGGCAACGAGCGTACCGGTCCCACTCCAATCTCATTTCTGAGTAAGGTAGTTCTTCCGGTCACCTTCTCCTCTGGCCCCATTCCTGGCCTGTCAGGGCACCTTTCTGGGAATATCCTGATTTTTCTACTAGGGCAACAGTGAGCATATCTTTCCTTCTTATTTTTCAGTCTGCCTCCTGTTGGACTTCTTGGTCTCGGTTGACAGACACCCTTGTTTTCACCTCTAACAATTGACTGATGTTCATACTAGCAAAGCCCTGCAGTTTTTGCAATTTGTGCCCGATGTCCCCCTAGGCCTGACTGACTAAAGCTGCAATAACCGTGCTCTGGTTTTCAGCCATCTCTGGGTGAAAGAGAGTATAAAGGTGAAACACCTCATGCAGCCTCTCATAGAATTGGCTTCTGCTTTCCTTGGGTCCCTGGAGTACCTCTGAGGTATTACTCATATTCATGGCTTTCTTCCCTCCTTTTAGACCACCTTGGAGGGCCTCCTGATAGCACTTGAGTATCTGTTGGAGTCCCTTGTCATCATCGGGGTCCTCCTTGTGGAACTGGTTTTGGGCATAGGTCTGAGTGTTTAAGGTCTCTGCTGGGGCACATTCCTCTAGCCACTTTAAAGCAGCCTGGGTGCCTCACTAGAGTTCCTCTGTCATTGGCTATCCTGGTCATAGTAAATGGGGCCCACTGTTTCACACAGGGGTAATTGGAGGGCCTCTCCTCTAGAAACTGCTGCTTTTGGTCAGGTTCCAGTAAGGCCATAAGGGATGAAAATCTACAGAGGTCAATGAGGATAGGATATTGGTGGATTCCAGGTTGTTTTCATGTGGACTTGGGGAAAAGGGTCTCGGGGCCGTAGCTGGCTGCTCCAGGTCCCTTGGCAGGGGTGGATAAATGGGAGTATATGGCAGTGGGGTGTCCTCTGGCTCTTTTGGCAAGATTGGTTTCTTTTCTTTAGCTCGGCATTTGGAGGTCACCGTGGCCCAGGCCAACATTACTCTTCAATTCTCTTCTAGACAGGCTCTCAACCAAGGAGGTCGAGTCAGGACCACATCCTGCCAACTATCAATATAGAGAAACTGGTCTGGATGACCAGGATTCCCTATAAAGACCTGATAGTCCCTGGCTATGACTGCCTTGTACAAGGGTCCTTCTGACAGCCTCCCTACATCAAATGAGGACCAGTCTATCTCACAAAAAGTACAAAATTTCTGGGGGATGAGCTTCACACCGTAATCTCCTGAAAAGCTCTCCTTAAAATTCTTTATCATACATCTTAAAGGGGACTGCTTACTCCCTTGTTCACCCATACTCCACCTGTGTGACGGTGATACACACATGCTCAGGGATTCACTTCACCCTAGTCTCTAGCTACTACCCTCACAGGGATATTTTAGACACGTCTTGGCAATTGGTGGGTCAGTATAAAACCCCAACTCAGATCACTGGAGTAGACTCCTCATGGATATCTAGTGATACCACCCTAAGCAGTATGAGGGTAGGAAACAGTTAGCTAGGCCTCCACTATCACATTTACAGTGAGAATAAATGTCTCTGAATTATGAATCCAGCCTCTCAATGACAAGCTATAGCCTTCAAAACATGTGAATGGCCAAGAAAATTCTATGTAAGGTATTTTAATTTGTCAGAAGGGTGAAAATACTCTGGAATTATGGAAAACAGAATCCTAAAATAAATCAATAATATTTTTCCTTAAATTTGGCTTTCTCTAACAAATTACTTTAACATTAATCCAAGGCTTTTGAAGTTCCAAATATAGGGCAAATAAATAAATTGTAGCAAAAATACATTTTTGCTTTCAAGAAATTTTCTGGAACTATACTGTCTCATTCTATACTACACTGAACCATATTAGATTAGGTGGAGTTATAATATTGGAAAGAATCATTAAACCAAATCCTAACCACAAATCAATTCAACAGAGGTTATCTATTCACTAAGATTATCTTAGTGAAGGATATCAGAAAATTACTTTATCACATACTGAATTTTAGAAAGTAACCAAAATTTTCAAGGCTTTGGTTTATGTTCTGTAGAGCAGAGGTGTCCAAACCCCGAGCTGTGGACCAGTACCTGTCCATGGCCTCCTAGGAGCTGGGCCACACAGTAGGCAAGTGAGTGAAGCTTCATCTGTATTTACAGCCCACTTCCCAGTGCTAGCATCACCACCCCAGCTCCACCTCAGATCATCAGGCATTAGATTCTCATAAGAGCACCAGTCCCTGGTGTCAAAAAGGTTGTGGACTGCTGCTATAGAGTATATAAAAAGGAGAAAAGTTTTGGCCTTGAGTTTACAGTTTAATATAAGGATTATGTACAACTCTTAGCAGAACTGTGCATTCCGGGATAGAGGCACTAAATACCAGTCTGAGAAGAGGATGGCCCTGTGTACATCATAGAAATGGATAGCTACAGGGGTTAGGAAAAAATTAGCCCAAATGTGGGGGAAACAGGGACAAAACCTGAATCCCTAGAAAGCAACCAGCTTTCAGAAACCAAACATAAATACACAGAGAACATGCTGGATAGCAAGTAATGGCAGTAATAAAATGGAAAGGCAGATACAGTGATAGTGTTTATTATGAGCCAGGTCGTCAACAAAATCTGTTCAAAGATTACATGAAGCAAAAGAAGAACTCGTCGAATTCCAATATCCCTCAAAAGCAACAACTTCCAGAAAGAAGTAGGTAGGAAGTGTCCATGGAAAGACAAAAAGTAGGAAGGAGTGATTTCTACATGAAAGATCTGAAAGAGCTTCAAGAAAAGGTATTATTTTAACTGAGACTTCATTTAGAGAGTTTCAGTTAGGTAATAATTTTGAAAAGAACATAGAAGTGGTCATAAAAATCAGGTGTGTAAGAAGTATGTTCCCAGCACAGAGTAACGACTGTTGTGGCCAGCAAAAGGACAAAGGTTCCTCACAGGTCCATCAGCTGGGTAGCTGGAAGCTAAGGAAGCTGGGTGAGTTGCCGGGTACACAGAACTGACAGGTACAGAGTCAGCCAGTGTGGTTGGGAGATTAGCTGCAATAAACAAAATAGCAAATTGAGCAAATAAATGTGTGTGTGTGTGTGTGTGTGTGTGTGTGTGTGTGTGTGTGTGTGTGTATTTGCCCCTGTGGAGAAGGAGCAAGCAGATAAAGGAAGCAGGCTTCTCATTGTCAGAGAAGGGATTTTACAAACATAAAGAGGAGAGAAAGAATCTTTAGGGGAATTTAAGTAAATAGTATAAACTTTTTATTTATAATATTTAGATACATATAGAAATATAAAGAGATGTGTGTGTGTAGATATATAAATATAGGCACATGTATTTCCTAGTTTCGTTTCCTGAGAGCTCCTTGAAGCAATGCCATCCCAATAACAATGAACACATTGAGTACCTAGATCTAGGTTTCTGAATATCGTCCTCCAGTGAGAAAACCAGAGCTACTTGGGGAGATGGCTGATTCCAGGACTAGATGAGATAAAAAGAAGATGAGCCTGGGACATCTTTTTATGCCAAATAGTAAGAAAATGCAAAAAGTGATATGATTTAGCTTAAAGGGTTCAAATCTATAACAGTTTGAGCCAAAATAAATAATGAGAGCAATTGATTACTGGCTCATTGAATAAAATAGAAATTTATTTATTAAGTCTATGTATAATAAATTAAAAATCATAAGAATAAAGTCCCATGTAATATAAAGAAATAATAAATGAGTAATTAAAGGAAACATCTCTTCCTTAAAATAGAATGACAACTAATAAATGAAGACAGAATGATCAAAATAGAAAATCACCAATTTGAAAACCATTATAGACTGGCAGCTTATTCAGGTGAAATTCATCAATGGATACTAAGTTTGGTTAGAGGTTTAATACATAACAGGAGAGTAGTGTAATATCAGAATTTCTCCTTACAGAGAACTAATTAATTACAAAGGGAGCATTGATAATTTAAAATGGAAATGCATGGTACACCCTAACTTGACCAAATGATCAAAATTAATATCACTAGTGGTATGTGCCTCTATTGTCATGAATTGAGAGAGCAAATCATCATTTCCATGCTATTTCTGCAAAGAGTAAGTGGCCTGAGTATGGTGAAGAGAAAACATTATTTCAACTCATGTTGAGGATCATGTTACCAAGGTCATTAGAGATAGGAAAATACTGAGGAATTGTTCTACTGAAAACGAAGAGACATGACAGGTAAATGCAACATAGGTTTATAGATGATGAATGAAAATACAACATTTTGAGAAAATTAGTGAAATGTCAATCGTGTCTGTGGATTGGATGGTAGTATTGCATCATTGTTGATTTCCTTATTTGAAGACAAAAACACTGGAATATTTAGGGATGATAGGGCATTATAACTGCAGATTGCTCTCACATTGTTAGATAATTTTGGGTATCTACACATAGTAAGAAAGGCTGACAGAACACATACAGAATTTGAATAGATGGGATGAGTGACTGTACTGTTCTTGCAGCTGTTCTGTACATTTGAAATAACTTCAAAATACAGTTTTAAAAAAGAAAATGATTTTATATTCCTATTACACTATTACACAATTTCATTTCTATGTAGAGCCATTTTTCACTGAAATGACATAAAATTAATCACATGAATTCTAGGTTTTCCTTTCTCCAGGCATGTGTATTAGCCAGTCAGGATGGGTGAGAAGGCTGACATGGTATCAGAGCATGGAGGGTCTGGCACTCCTAACTGAGTCATCTCACCAGGTTTATCTGGAAGGAGTCTATCACCTTACCTGGCTCTCTCTTCTGTTTCCACAGTTATCATCTACTTCATAAGTAGTAATAGAAATAGGCCTCATTTAAAACAAACAAACAAACCTCAGAGCACAGCACAATTCTAAAAGATCTTATGTATAGAGAGATATAAGGAATCCTCATATCACAAGGTATATAAATGTTGAATCATTCTGCTGTAAATCTGAAACTAATATAATATTTTATGTCAACTATACTTTAATAAATAACACACAAAAAAAATAAAGATTAAACATATAACATATAAATACAGAGAACCGCCCCAAATGTGACAGTTAAGTTCTTTGTGTTGAAGGCAAAAACATTTTTTCACCTTGCAAACCTGTCTTGCCTCTCTTAATCTTTGTTTCTTCCTCCAACCCTGTTTATCTCCCTCATACATGAATTAAAATTAATGAGGTTGGAAAGAAACCATGCAGTGAGCATTTGAGGAGGATAAAGGCAGGAATGTTCAGGTTAATTCACCATGAAGATCAGCCATATTCTGTCCACAGCTTTATCACCTTTCATTCTTGCGTATGGAAAAACATCTTTCACGTATTTTCCACAAACTAATTGGATTGGCTTAACCCCAGCACAGCACTAGTTCCCTTAAGTAGGTTAAATTACTTAAAATGTTAAGCTTTTATAGAATAATTTAGATATTTTACGTGTGGAAGTGGCTTCTCACCTGGTTCATATAATTTTATTTTACTAGAGAAAAAAGTAAAATAATAATAATAATGTGTTTTGAGTTTAGTCTTTAGAATTTAACTTCAAAATCCAGGACCTAAAGTCAGGAAGATATTTCTTATCAATTAGTAATTATTCAAAGAAATGTTATAAACAAAAGAGACAATTAAGGTATGGGGCATAAGTTGAAGCACAGTTGAAGACCTCTGTGGTTTGTTTTCCTAATCTGGTTCTCATAGGATTGAATGCACTCCTGATTTGGCACTGACAAGTTTAAAATAGTGCATATATAACTATTTAATAAACGGTTTTCTTCTAGAATCATTAGATTGTAGTTTGTTAAAAATAACACTTTCTTAGATAATAACATTGCTCAGAATATTCTTATCATGTATTTTATATCTTTTTTAGTTTGTCCCTGTAACATAGGCTAAACAGGAAGGTAATAGTAATCTGATTTTATAAACAAGTAAACTATCATTTAGTAAAGTTAAGCACCTTGATTTAGAAACCTAGCAGATGCAAAGGTGAAACTAGGGCCCTGACTTCTAACTCAATAATTTTGCTCTTTGCACTATTCTGAGTACTTTGTGTTTAAAATGAGCTAACATTTTTTTTAAAGCTTACTGTGTGCCAGGTGCTCTAAATGTATTAATTCATGTAATTCTTATATCATTTCTATAAGAGAGATTATACTTTATATACTGAGTCCCAAAATAGTTAAGACCTTTTCCCAAAGTTACTCAAATTGCTATTATCAGAGCTGATGTTTGCACCCAAAAAAATTACCGTCTGTGCTCTTAGTACTATCTCCTGTACAAAAAAAAAATAATAATAATAATAATCTGAGATTGCAGTTACCTAATTGGGTGTACAGGTTCATTCTTAGAAGATCATTTCCTGAAAAAGCATGGAATCATTAGAACTTATGGTGAGAGAGAGAGAGATGAAGGGAAAGGAAACACATTTGTTGACAGCATTCTTGGGCTACTTGTTTGACTCATTTAGTATTTAGCCACTAATAATATTCGATTCTATCTAATCACCACAGCTACTCTATAGAATAGATACTACTCTATTTGGAAAATGAAAAAACTGAAACACAGAGTTACTAAATAATTTTCCTGATATCAGAGCCAGTGTTGCAAAAAAAGTTATATCTGACCCTGAAGTCACAGTACTTTTGCTTCTGCCTAACAATCCTTTTAACTCAGTTGAGTAAATGATGATATGATAGTGTCTCCAATCCTTGAGCTACAAATAAGTCACAAACAGTTCTGATCATTACAGCAAAATTCAGGTAGGCCTCGAGGTACTTCATAGCACTTTTGAATAGTCAACTTCTATCAAGAAGTTTTTTCCCTGGCCTGCTCTGCAGTATTAATACAGATTTTCATCCAGTGCTCCTTGATTCTTCCTATTAAAAAGTTATTTCCTTTGCAGTATTGATTTCCTCATATGTCTTACAGATTAGCTTGTACTTTCTGTTTTTGCCCATGACCTCTTCTAGGGCCTGAAAGTACAGCTCTGGTAGTAAGTGGAGCAGTTTAATAAAGGAAGATGTCTGGACAAACTAGAATAAACAGGCCCTGCCAGAGTCCATTCAGCAGCTCACTGGTCATAATCCTTCTACAAGATTTGAAGTCACCTGATAGGAGAAATCCTAATAACGTAGATGACCAGTTCCCACTTGGAGTTGCATCTCTCCCTACATATTGTGATGCTTTCCTGTAGAAGTAATATGGAGCATTCATCTTTGTTGCTAGTAGTACCTATCACTGAATAGGCATTTAATAACCATTATTTAATGAATGTAAAGTAATCCTGAAATGTCAAATTAATATTACAATGAGTTCACTAGGCTATTGATTCTTCTTGTTAAACTAAATTGATTCTTCTTATACATTTTATATTTATCATCAAGGAGTCATGGTGCACGTGAGAAATAAGTTTTCAGTTATTGCACAAAGCAGTTAAATATCTAAACCTGAAATGAATCAGGTCTATGACTGATTTTAACATGTGGAATATTAGTGTTTCCAGATTGTGAGAAGTATAGCATCTCTACTAGGAATTCTCTATCTCATTTGTTACATGTAGAATAAAATTCTATTATATAGCTTCCATGTATCACATATCAAGGAAGTCATTTTAGACCTGGGAGCCATCCAGTTTACATGTCTTGGTACATATTCAGTTGTTCACCCAAATCCCTCAACAGAGAATTACAATGCCTACTGTTACCCAACTTCTTAATAGATCAGTCTAATAACTAAATAAGATGTTATATTGACAGCAAGAAAATAATAAGTAAAACCTACTGTAAAAAGCAAGATCTGCAACACTACTTCAGTGATATCATCACATTTTTCTTTTCTGTACTTCTGTACATCTCCCTCCATGACTACGAATAATATACTAGACAATTACAGGAAAACAAAAGTTCCTAAAACATATTAATGTTAATCATAGCATGCCTAACAACAAAAATATTTTCCTAACTCTAATGAATAAGTAAGAATTAAGAAAAATTCTCATGGGCTAGTGATCAGAGTCTGAGGCTAGCCTAATGTAAACTAATGTGTATACTAATTCTACATGCAATATAATAATAAGCATGGTTTGCCAAGTAGTCTTAGACTTTCAACTAAAGCAATTACTACATGATGATTTCATTTTTTAACATGAAGTTTTCAGGAAATTGATCTACAATACAGAAAGCCACAGAAAAAAATAAATCAATGTATTAAAGTAGTTTGAATTTATAATTGTTTAAAAATTCTAAGTTGCTCAGAGCTAGTAATTTTCTAGCAGTCTAACGGTATGAATAGACAAATTAACAAGAATTATTAGACTCAAATTCTCTTAAAAGCAATTTGCTTATAGAGAAATAGCTCATTGTGTAGACTGAAAATCCTGAGCCCAAAGAGGGTGAGAGAGGCTCAGTGAGGCAAGGAAGGACAGCCAACTCTTGCCATCTCTATTTTTAATTAGAGGTAGCAGCAAACAAGAGGTGAGAGTCAAGAGACAGCAGCTATTATTCTTAAAGGTGAAACTATTATTAGTGGTGGAGGTAAAAGGAATAGTAAAAACATAAATATTTAATGAATCCACACTATGATCAAGACCCTATTTCAGAACTCATAAAGCACTGCCACATAAGGGTTTAGAGAACAGAGGTGTTAACCACTGATCTAGTCCCATTTCTTAATTATATAAACAAAAATATTTAACCATAATGGAAAAAATTCTCCAAAGAAGCAAAACTGGTTGGTGGCAGAATTGGCATTGAAACTTAGGTTTCTTAGTCCCTGTTTCATTTTGTTTTTACCTACTACACCACAGTGTTTTAGAGAATAATTTTCTAAATCTGTTTAGACAGTTTGATAAATTATAGTCAAACTAGATATTTCAATGTTCTCTTGCTAAATAACTTTTTAAATATCTGTGTGTTTTGTTAGTCCAAGCAAAGGAAACAGCAAAACACAGAAAAGAACACATAAAAAAAAATAGCACTTCTAGAGAATGCTTATAAACTGGAGATAACATTCTTTACTTTAAAATTACATGCACATTTTTATAGTTACATTTAGAAGAATAGCTAATACACGTTGTTGCCCATATCTGAAAAAGTTTTCTCTTTGGAGTAAAATTTTCTTGAGATCTTTATGTTTTATATCATTTTTCTCTAATATTTCAGAGATAGTGGCTTTGCGGTCTAACTTGGTGTAACCAGGTTTCTACTAATTAGATCCATTTCAACTCGGTCTTACTGAATAAATAAGAGTTTTCTGGGCAAGGAATAGTGACAGGAAAAAAGAGAGAAATATCCTGGAGAAGAAATAACTCAAGCCCACTACCAAGTTATGGAAGAACTCATGGAAGAGACTTTGAGGGCTCATTCAATAGATCCAAGTGAAAGATGATCAGTAGAGAATAGTGACAGTTGGGTAAATTAGGAAATTCAAGAAAATTTTGGCCATAGCTTTTACCTGATTTAGGGATGAAACATATGTGTGTAGTAAGAGAAAATGGAGAATTGTTGAGCATGATCAAGTTTCTAGGATGGAAAGTTTAGTGGTGGTGATGTATTAAATTAAATGAAAGAAGACAAGAGATGTAGATTTGGACATATTTGGGCTACGGTTCTTGAGGGAATCCACATGCACTTGCTTGATTGAGCTGAAGATTTATATTTAAGGGTTTTTTGCATGTTGATGACTATAGTAGGCAGACCTGTAAGTTGTCCCCCAGTGAATCCTGTATGCTGAATTCATGTTTTGTGTAATTTCTTTCCCTTGAGAGTGAGCAGAACTTAGTTATTTTCTCCCATTACTTTCATAATTAGATTTTTTAAATTGCAACTTCTACTTGGCTGGCAGATTCCTTCTCTTTCTGGATTTGATGAAGCAAGTTGCCCTGTTCAAAAAGCCTATATGGCATAAACTGAGACAGCTTCCAGCCAATGGCCAATGAAGAATTGAGTCCCTCTGTCAAACAGTACTTAAAGAACTGAATCTTCCCAGCAAACATGTGAGCTTCAAAGGAGAGCCTTCCCTAGGTAAGCCTTGGCCTGATGAGTCTCCAACCCTGGCCAACACTTTCATTACATTCTCATAAAAAACCATGATGCAGAAGACCCAGCTAGCTGTCTAGATTTCTGACCCACACAATCATAATCATAATCATAACCATAATAAATAATAATAATAATAAAATTTTTTAAAAGTGAGATAATGCTTATATATCAGGCAATGATATTTACAAGTAAGAATTTTACCCTGCGCACACAGCTCCTAAGTCATTCCACATGGAAGACTGCCTGTTATTCCTGACTTTACAAGTGAGCTTCTGCCTGTCCATGAAATATTTAATTATAATTTTTGTTTGATTCTAGGTTTAAAATTGTGGTTTAAGATTATCAAGGGTGAGTTAAGTTTAAATTCATATCAAAACAGAGCCATGAGTAAATATTTGTGTAAAATATCTTTTACTTTCCTGATTGATTTGGTAGTTCCATGTTGCCATTGCCCAAGTCTTCCTAATAATAATATCAGGTGGCTTCTGCGTGCTATCCCAAAGCATAGTGGCATAAAATGAATTAAAAGAGCAAATGCTTTTCTTTTTGTTAAATTTTATTTGGCCTGAAGTGTTTAATTATGATACTTAGTTAAAATATCATCTGTGTATTTTTTCATATTATGCATTCAGGGGCAGACTTCCCTGGAAAATTTTAATTCTCTGTAAGTAAAACAAAATGTATTTCAATGTTGTTACTTTGTTTAGGGAAAATTAAGCCCCAGAAGAGGGTCTGAATTGTTAATGTGAGCAAAAGCATGCTTTCCTTACCAAAGGTAACCTCTTTTTCAATGACACACAAAAAATTATATGAATGCACGTGATACATATTTGATTATCTACAAAATGACTTTGAAATAAAAGAAAATTAAAAATAAAATTGAAATCATCTAAATTCATAGAATTTCATGGGTTCATCATTTCCC
Source organism: Cynopterus sphinx (assembly GCA_030015415.1). Lineage (NCBI taxonomy): Eukaryota > Metazoa > Chordata > Mammalia > Chiroptera > Pteropodidae > Cynopterus > Cynopterus sphinx. The sequence continues at coordinate 74,640,308 of CM057380.1, read as the reverse complement.
CACCAAGGTACTATTAAAAATTTGCCCAGTTTTTATATATAAAAGGAAAATTTTAGGGTGCATATTACTTAGAATAGTTTATGAGAACATCATTTACAATATTCATGATTTTTACACCAATAGGACCAGAAACTTAAGAGCATCACCTCATTTATCCATCTTTGATTATACCTATCAATAAAGCAAAAACCTTCGCAGCCTTTCAAAATTAGTTCTTGAGCTTCCAAAATTTTGATTTCTGATTGCTGGACTGTGGAAGTTGTGATTCATAGTCTGAAAAGGAGTCTAGACATATGTGTTCTAGAACATTTTGTGTAAATCTGTGCACAGCCAGGGTTTAAGGACCACAGGTTATTAGGATATTTGAATGCAAATCTTTCTACTTCAGCAATTGAAGTGTTAGTACTAGAGGGAGCAAACACTGCAGGAGGTATGAAAGGAATGCACACATGCAGATCTTCGTAGAACATCTCTGTGAAGCAATTCCATAACTCTTGATTCTTCTCAGCAGATCATTGACCAATAAAGGGGTCAGTGTGTGGAAAAAGAGTAAAGGTATCACGAGGAAAATATCTTTGGGGAAAGCCTATTTCACTTATCCTAATGGAAAGATGCCTTTCTCAGATCAAACCTATCAAAAGGTGATTTGTTTTAAAGGGGGTCACTCTGAGAGCTTTGCTATGTGCTCTCTGGAGTTGACTGACAAAGAAGACAGGTGCCAAATCATGCTTGCAATGATTAAACAGTGGCCTGGTTTTAACTCCAAGATGATCTAGGGTTAGAGAGAGAGTCTGACAACCACCTTACAACAAAACCAAGAGACTGCTGCTATATGGCCACCATGCTGCTGTTCCAATGGTGATAAGGGAATAAGTGTTGGCCTGGGATCACCCAGGGTACTATCCCATAGGGCTCTTCTAGGGGCAAAAAGACTCCAGCCAAAAAGTCTAGTTATGTCAAGCTATATGCCCAAGACCTGAGGAAGGAGCCTGAGTCTTCATAAACCCCTAAAAGAGAGATTACTTATTTATCCTCTGGTGTCAAGGGGACCAAAGGAGTGTGTAGCAACCCAAAAAAGCCAATGAAAGGGCACTGTGTAGGAAAGAATTACTTGCTGGACCAAGGGAGCACACAGCGAACTAATGATGGACACTTTCAAGTTAGAACTTTCTAAATCCCTCACTTCCTTTTCTCTTCCTCCCTTTGAACTTGCAGGATAAGAAACAGCAGCTAGCAAATGGAGAGAGCTGATAAGTAGTGAGAACAGGGTGATGTGGTGGTTCAAGCTTGAGAAAGTAGAGGAACTGAAACCAGGCATTGCTCATTCCCTACCATAGATTGACATGTCTGTGGCTGGCTCAACCTGGAAATGGAGAAAAAATTTTGATAGCGAATCAAGTTAACAGGTTTTTTATTAATATAGGACCAGACATCTTATTGACCAATTTGAAACAGTGTTTGAGACAAAGTTAATGGAAGTACTATCATATAAGAATGATAGAAAAGTTATAGTGCCTGCTTCTATTTTCATCCATGAAGGAATATCTTCACTGAATGCATTTTCAATGGGCACTGGGAGACAAAATAAAGTTGCTTTTATTGGGAGGGGGGCTAAACTTTTATAGTTAATTTATTTATTTATTTAAATTAATTTCAAATATACAGTACATTGGTAAAACAGCTATATTGTTCATAAAACAATAACCCCAATTGTTCCCTCTCTCCTCTGGCCCTCCACTTAGTCATCATATTAATGCTAACTGCATTTTCTCTGCCATGCTCCCCATCCCCATGCCCAGCTATCAGCTACTAATTTGTACTTTTTTAGCCCTTCACCCCATTCTCCCAGCCCCCTAACCAGCCTCCCCTCTCGTCCATCACCAAATTGTCCACTATATTTGCGAGTCTGTTTTTGATTAGTTTGTTCTTTTGTTTCTTAGATACTACATATAAGTGAAATCTTATGATATTTATCTTTCTCTGACTCATTTCACTCAGCATAACCTCTAGATCCATCCATGTCATTGCAAATGGTAAGATTTCATTTTTTAATGGCTGAGTAAAATTCCATTGTATATATGAACAATAATTTTTTTATCCAATCATCTGTTGATGGGTATTTAGGTCTTGGCTATTGTAAATTGTGCTGCCATGAATATTGGAGTGCATAGATCTTTACAAATTATTGTTTTGGCTTTCTTTGGATAAATACCTAGAAATGCAATTGCTGGGTCAGAGTTATATCCATTTTTAATTATTTGAGAAACCTCCAACGTTTTCCATAATGGCTGTACCAATTTGCAATCCCACCAACAGAGTATGAAGGTTTCCTTTTCTCCACACCCTCGCCAAAACTTGGCTGTTTTATCATTTATTGATAATAGCCATTCTGACAGGTATAATGTGATATCTCATTGTGGTTTTCATTTGGATTTCTCTGATGATTAGTGACCCTGAGTATCTTTTCATATGTCTGTTAGTCATCTGATTCAATCATTTGTTTCGTCCAATCTACTGTTGAATCCTTCTAGTGTATTCTGCATTTCAGTTATTGAGTTCCTCATTTCTATCTGGTTCATGTTTATGGTTTTTATGTCCTTTTTTATGCTGTTGAGGTTCTCATTGTGTACATCCATTCTCTCCATAAATTCATTGAGCATCCTTATAACCTTTATTTTGAACTTGGTCTCTAGTAGGTTGCTTGCCTCCAATTCATTTATTTTCTGGAATTTTCTCCTGTTACTTCATTTGCGGCATATTTCTTTGTTTTCTCATTTTATTAGCCTCTCTGTGTTTTTTTCTATGTGTCATGAATATTTGTTTCATCTCTCAGCCTTGGCCAGATGGCCAAATGTGGATGGTGTCCTGTGTGGCCCAGTAATGCACTTTCCCTGATCCCTTATGCTGGGAGCTCTGGACATGACCTTTATGTGGGTTGTGTGATCTTCTGTTGTCGCCAAGCCTTTATTGTTGTTAATAGGTCAACGGGTGGAATTATCATTCAGGCTGACTAATAGTGGGAATTGGCTGCACCCTCAGGATGAGTTGTGTGGGGTCTGATCCCACTGAGTGGAATTTGCCCTAGCAGGTTTGTGTACTTGTTGCAACCATCCTTTGTGTGTATCACTACTGGAACTAGACAGGAGTTGCTCCTTTGTGGTCTGGTACCAGCCTCCAGATGCATTGGTTTTGTCGCCCCTTGAGAGGGGCTCCCCCATAGTTCAAGGTCAGCCTCTGCTTTGGATTGCTCAGGGCTGCTTGGTGAGAACTACAAAGCAATCCACTGATGGTTATTGCTTATGCTGAATCTCTGAATTGCAGCTCTCAGCGTTGGTCACCCCCTGGGAATGGAAAAGCCTAAAGTTGCTTCTTAACTATATCATATGATATGCTTGTTTGTTAAGTTAAATTTATTAACTTAATTAAGTAATTTGATTACAGAAGAATAAAATACCATGAAATTTCATTTGTGATGTAGATAAGTATTCTGGATGATTTGTGAAAGAAAATGATGTATGAACTGAAAACCATTTATGTAATGTTCTATTTTCTGTCCATTCAGAAAAAAACTTTTCAATTTGTAACTATAAGCATCTTAATACCTACTGTTAGTCAATCTCTCATTATTAGATAGAATTTATCTGTAGTATACTACTTATTTAGTGTATATACACTTCCTTGTTCTGGAAAGGATTTTAAGATGATTTTCATTAGAGACTTTCATGATAAAATGGTGAAATCAAAATAGAAATATGGGTTCAGTCCAGGGAAATATAAAGCTAATTTCAACTTGGTACAAAAAATGAAATTGTGTGTGTGCGTGTGTGTGTGTGTGTGTGTGTGTGTAGTGGGGAGGGGAAAACTTTACATTTCACATTCATCTTCCTGGGGAGCAAATCACCCGAGAAAAACTCAGTTGTATAATTATCATTATCAAAAGTAAGTATCGTACACCATACTCTCATGAACACAAAGTTTCCTAGGACTACTCTTGAAAACAAAACAAAAAAATAAATAACAGAAGCAAAGCTAACTGCAGCCCCACTGTTTACCAAATGCCTGGTATCAAGATTTGGATTGTACATGTTCTTTGGTATTAAAAGTGAAAAGAAATATTAGTACTGGTATTTGTTTCTTGTGGCTGCTAAAAACAATAGAAATCTATTCTCTCAAAAGTCTGGAGGCCAAAAGTCCAAGGTCAGTTTCATTGAGCTGAAATCAGGTATTGTCAGGGTCCTGCTCCCTCTGGAGGCTTAAGGGGAGAAATCATTCCTTATCTCTTCCAGCTTATAGTGGCAGCCCACGTTCCTTGGCTTGTGGCCATGTCACTGCATTTGATCATTTGCTGAAATACAAGCTGGTTTTAATCACTCAACTCTTCAAGTGTCTTTAATCCTTAGAATTAAATTAATTTAGTTAATTAGGATTTAAGTCTTTATTTCTAGGATTAATAACATAAATATTTTTACTGACCCCTGGCCAACAAAGGTCTGGTGTGTAAAAGAGGGAATTCAAGGAAATTGTGCTCAATAGTCAACTGTGATTAGCTTAATTCAAAGAAATTGGCTCAATTAAGATTTAATGTGAACAAAGGAAGAAAAATCTGAAAATGTACACAATATAGATATACCTACCAGAAGTAGTGAGCAGGGCTTAATTTGCAACAGCTATAGAGGTTTCCATATACAAATTAATTTAAAGTTGCTGAAGTTTTCTCTCTCACACCAAACAAGTTGACTTGTGGTTTTAGAAAATTTGCTGGCTCTTTAGCTATTGTTTCTCATAGAAGGAGACTTGATAAACAGACATAATGTCACTGATATCCTTTGTAAATCATTTGCTTTCAAGTTTACTCAGCAAGTTTAGCAAGGAAACAGTTGATTACAATGTAATTTGCTCCTCTGTCTCACTAAGTGATGCCAAGACACTTTTTGACAAATCCAACTTTTAAAAACTAATAGATAGGTGACTTTGAAATGATTTCGTCTTTGTTGTTGCTCATAACATAAAATACATAAAATACAGTATACATTACAACTTAGTACAATTTTTTTCTCAGAGTATTATATATCTTGTTCAGATATAACTCCCTGCTATTATTTATTCATGCCAATATAAACTTTTTTCTTCCAATGAACTCAAGTCACGTAAATTCTGGCTACCAGGAACCAGAGCATACATTCTTTTGAGAAGATGTGAATTTCACCTTATTCTTTGAAAATTGAAAAATCAAATAACAAATAACCCTAGTGTCTGCAATCAATACCTAGTTCAGTAACTTCTTAAGATTGTCTGACTCTGGTGTGAGTTGCAGTCTTGAGAGTATTAAGAACTTGAAATCTTTTTTTGCTATCAACTGAAAAATCAGGATGAGCTACAGTAGGGACTTGCCTTTATTATATGGTCTGAGGGGAATCTTTGGTTTGTTTTGTTTATTTTAAAGCCAAAAGCCAATTCAAGGATGATGAATGATGTTTGCACCAAAGATTGAAATTCTTCATTTCTTCCAAGGTTTAGCAGGCAATGGCTGCAATTTCTTTTACAGTTTACCCAGTGAAGAATATCAACTCTTACCTGGATAAGCTGATTCTAAAAATGTGGTATCAGGATTATGATCTAGTCTGACAATTCCTTTTCTTCTGATAGCCTTTATAAGTGTAAAGGTGGATGTGTTAAAAGAGAATCTTTTTACTTTTTAAGGGACTTGGTTTTGGTTAGGACTGAATAAAGCCTTCTGATTGAATGTATTCAAGTCAGCACACTTATTGAAGGATAGAACTAGTTTGGACCTGGCCCCAACAATGACTGTTCTGCAGACCCAATGTCGGATAGGGTTCAGATTTATTGACCTGCATTAGGCCAAATTGAAAGAAAGTCTCAATCCCAGTCTGCCTTTCTACTTTAACAGAAATGTTACCCTGCTCTTTGCTCAGCACCAATAATTGTCGTCATGTAGGAGAATGGATGTTTCTTTGTTGCTTATGGACATCTGTGCAACAAGGAGAGAAAAAGGCATGTTCAGCTAGTCATTACCACCCAGGTAATAATAGTTTCTGTTAACATACAATCTGGTTTTAAAGGAGAATTATTTTCTCTGAAGCAAGTTGTTTTTTCATTTATTCCTTCCCATAAGTAGTTAATTCACAGTATTTAAATATTTCCATTGAAGTGATTATAGCAACTCAACAAAAGAATGAAAGACATTATTTCACTTTTATGAGTTCTTTTCTTCAACTTTTTAAAAATATGTAATTTTTTAAAAGAAGGTTATTAGTAGAGATCTAAGCTCAGTCTATGACAGTAGTGGGAAAGTTTTAAGAACCGTAATAATGATAAAGTTTTGTTGAAGTAATGATGTTAATTAAATTTGTGAGTAACAATGTAATAGTTTCTAAAAGCCTTTGGCATAACAATGAAAATATAACTTGTTTTAAGGAGTTGATAATTACTTTAGAAAAACAATAATAATACACTAGGAAAACAATTAGCAATATGAAACAAAAATTGTTAACATCAAATATTGCATGTTCTTATAAAAATTAGTCTCTTTTTAGCGGAAATCACTTTTAATGAACAATTAAGGGTTAAATAATGTGGCATGTACTCTAAATACTGATGGAGAAGAAATTAAATGATGTATACAGTATTTAAACAGTGAATAGGACTTGGGGGGAAGGTATATTTAAAAAATAGGGCTATGGGATGATATTGCCAATAAAAAATAATCAAACACATGGTATGAGCATGGATTATATTGGAACAGTGAAGCTTCCTCATTTCTTTAGTAGATGAAACACACTTTGAAGTGAACTTAATGAATATTGTTTTTACAACATACAAACATTTAAGAAAGGAAAAAATGAATGATTGTTAGGATAACATCAACCCACATCAAAAAATAAAATAAAGTGATCATAGCAAACTAAGTCAGAGGGAAGGAAAAAGAAATCAATGTCTCCTCTTAAAGGATTAAGTTTTTGTGTTAAGATTTGCAGACCACAGGCTTGACAAATTTTTTTTAAAATCTCTTGATTTAAAATTATGAAAGCCCAATGAGAATTTTTTTTAATTTATTAGATTTATGTAGCACTTTATAAATGCAATCACATTATTTATTTTATCCTAGATTAGAGAGAGAATAACTAATTCAGTTATTATCATTTTCAATAAGTTCCGGTCACGATGGCAGAGTAGGTGAACACTGTGCTCGGCTTCTCTCATAACCATACCAAAATTACAACTAAACTACAAAACAGTCATAATCGAGAGTCTTATGAAGTCTAGCTAAATAGAAGCCCTACAACTGGGGATCTACAGAAAAGGCCACCTCAAAACTGGTAGGAAGGGTAAAGATGTGAAACAGCCTTATTTCACTCCCTCATGTGATGTTTGAGCCTCAGGAGTGATATCTTGTCTGTGGAGGTCTCCCCTGAGAAGAGGGGGTCCTGGCCCCACACAAGTCTCCTCAGTCCAGGGTTTCAGAGCTAGGAAAAGAAGTCTCCACTACTTCTAGCTATGAAAAGCAATGGAAACTGTGACTGAGTCAGGCAAAGGGCTACTGTAATTGCAGACATTACTCTTAACTGGCCCATGAATGGACTTACTTGCTGATAGACTCACTCATTCTGAGCTCCCGTGCTGAGGCATAAGTTTGAAAGGCACCGGGATGTATGGGGAGGAACTGAATTTAGGGCGAGTGCTGGAGAGCCAGCTTTCTTCCAGACAGAAGTGCTGGCAGGATGGATTGTTCTTTTGTTGAGCTATTCTCCACCCCACCCCCACCCTGTTTTGGCTCATTCTAAGACTTTCCTGAAATCTCTCAAAAGTTCACAAAACCTGAATAAACAGCTTCTGGTCTTGACATGCCCTGTACCTCTTGCTGAGAAGCACTAGCAGCAGGCAGCCTCAGCCTGGCTTCTCGAGGCACACCAAGTCCAGCATAGAGGTAGACAATTTGTGTATTTCTTGGTGGCTCAGACCAAGGTGTCCTGGGCAAGGCACAGGCTATGGCTAAACTTGGCCTGTGGTGGGGCCCCTCCCAGCAAGCCCAGGCCTGCATGCCTGGTGGCCAGCTTCTGTCTAAGCTGGAACACATCCCAGGGCCTCATCCAAGGATGACATACACAAAGGACAGAGTAGGCAGAGCACTGCTAAAGCAAATTCTAATTGAGACAACAATGACTGAAAAGGGGAGGATTCAAAGATCCAAATTCACAAAGGGCAAACAAGATAAGGACTGTGTGAAGAAAATGGATAACAGCATACATATAAGTATTCTTTACATGTTCATAATGGTAACCACACACCAAAGATTCACAACAGAAATATATAACATAAAACAAGAACCAGAGAAAAAACCCACAAAAGCCAACCAAAATAAAGAAAACAGAAACACAAGGACAAGGAAAAAATGAAAACATCTAGCTACCAGAAAGAAAAAGATAAAATGGCTATAAGAAGACCTTATATTTCAATAATCATCCTAAATGTAAATGGACTGAACTCACCAATAAAAAGGCACAGGGTTGCAGAATGGATCAGAAAATAAAACCCAACCAAATGCTGCCTTCAGGAGACACATCTCAGCTCCCAAGACAAAAATAGACTCCAAGTGAAAGGGTGGAAAATGATATTTCAAGCAAAAGGCATTCAGAGTAGCGATACTAATATCAGACAAAATAGACTTCGAAATAAAAAAAGGTAAGGAAAGATACTGAGGCACACTTCATAATAATAAAGGGAATCATGCACCAAGAAGATAAAGCATTAATATCTATGTTCCCAATCAGGGAGCCCCAAAATATGTAAAGCAATTACTAACAGAATTAATGGGAGAAACAGACCAAAACACTGTCATTGTAGGGTACCTAAATACCCCACTGTTGGATATGGACAGACCATCCAAACAGAAAATCAGTAAGGAAATAACATCCTTAAATGACACATTAGACCAACTGGACATAACTGACAATTACAGAGCCTTCCATCTCAAAATAGCTGCTTATACATTCTTCTACATGGAACATTCTCAAGGATCGACCATATACTGGGACACAGAGATAGCCTCAACCAATTAAGAGGTTGAAATCAATACCACCTATGTTTTCTGATCATAATGCTTTGAAACTAGAAATCAACTGCAAAAAGAAAGCCTGAAGAACCACAAATACATGGAGGTTAAACAACATGCTACTGAAAAATAACTGCATCAGAGAAGAAATAAAAAGAGAGATCAAGAGATACATAGACATGAATAATAATGATAGTACAACATATCAAAACTTTTGGGACATGGCAAAAGTGGTCATAAGAGGAAAGTTCATATCATTAAAGGCCTATCTCCAAAAACAAGAACGAGCCTAAATAAACAACCTAAAACTTCATCTTAAAAAACTAGAAAAGGAAGAACAAATGAGGCCTAAAGTCAACAGAAGAAAAAAATAATAAAAATCAGAGCAGAAATAAATGAAATTGAAAACAAAACAATAAAAATAAATATGACAAAGAGTCGGTTTTTTGAGAAGATTAATAAAATTGACAAACCCTTGGCTAGACTCGTTAAAGAAAAAGGAGAAGGGACACAAATAAACAATCAGGGATGAAAGAGGAGAAATTATGACTGATATCACAGAAATACAAAAGATCATACAAGATTACTATGAAAAAGGACACAATGCCAAACTTAATACCTTAGAAGTAAAGGACCAGTACTTAGAAAAATACAGTCTTTGTAGACTGAATCAAGAACTGGAAAATATAAGTAGAAGGAGGCAGTGTGGAAACTGAAACAATCATCAAAAACCAAAAAGTGAAAAGTATAGGCCCAGATGGCTTCATCAGTGAATTCTACCAAACATTTAAAGATTTAATACCTATTCTCCTCAAATTCTTCCAAAAAATTGAAGAGGTGGCAATACTTCCCAACCCATTTTATGAATTTAATATTACCCTAATACCAAAACCTGGTATAATACAAAAAAAGAAAAATACAGACAAATATCTCTCATGAACACACATGCAAAAATCCTAAATAAGACACTAGCGAACTGAATACAGTAACATATGAAAAAGATTATACACCACGATCAAGTGGGCTTCAACCCACGGGCACAGGGATGGTTGAACATATGCAAATCGATTAATGTTACACACCACATAAAGTAAAAAATAAGAATCATATGATCATATCAATAGATGCAGAAAAAGACTTTGACAAGATACAGCATCCATTTATGATAAAAACATTTAACAAAATTGGTGCACAAGGTAAGTACCTTAACATAAAAAAGGCCATATATGACAAATCCTCAGCCAACATTATACTAAATGGTGAAAAACTAAAAACCCTCCCTCTAAGATCAGGAATAAGGCAAAGCTGTCCACTATTGCCATTGTTATTCAATATAACATTAGAGGTCTTGGCAAGTGCAATCAGGCAATAGAAAGATATAAAAGGCATGCAAATAGGAAACGAAGAAGTCAAACTGTCACTATTTGCGGGTGACATGATTCTCTATATAGAAAACCCTAAAGACTCCACAAGAACACTACTAGAAACAATAAGTAAATACAGTAAAGTCTCTGGAAACAAAATCAGTGTCCAGAAATCTATAGCGTGTCTATACACTGATAATGAAGTGTCAGTAAAAGAAGTGGAAAAATTCCTTTTGCAATTGCAATAACAACAACAACAACAACAAAAAAAAAATACCTAGGAATCAATTTAACAAAACATGTGAAGGACCTATATAATGAAATCGAAGAAGATACAAAGAAATGAAAAGATATTCCGTGATCTTGGATTGGAAGAATCAACATAGTCAAAATGACTATATTATGTATAGCATTATACAGATTTAATGCAATCCCCATCAAAATCTTCAACATTTTTAAAGAAATAGAATAAAACATCATCAAATTTGTATGGAAGCACAAAAGACCCCAAATTTCCAAAACCATCCTGAGAAAAAAAAGAACAAGGCTGGAGCCAGCCAAAATGGGGAGACAAATAAACATGTCCCGAATGAAAGAACAAAGCTTCAGAAAAAGAACTAAACAAAATGGAGATAAGCAATCTGCCAGATGCAGGGTTCAAAACACTGATTATAAGGATGGTCAATGAACTTAGGGAAACAATAGATGAACTCAGTGAGAACTTGAATAAAGAGATAGAAGATATAAAAATAAAAAACATAAAAAAGAACCAGTCAGGAATGAAGAATACAATAACTGAAATGAAGAAAACCTTAGGAAAAATCAACAGTAGATTAAATGAAAGAGGGAGAGCATTGAATCAGCAATTTAGAAGATAAGGTAAAGCATCCCAGAACAGCAAAATAAAAAATAATCCAAAAAATGAGGATAGATAGTTTAAGGGGCCACTGGGACAACATCAAGCATACCAACATCCACATCATAGGGATGCCAGAAGAAGAAGACAGAGCAAGGAATTGAAAACCTATTTAAAGAAATAATGACAAAACTTTCTTAAACTGGTGAAAGAAATAGACATACAAGTCCAGGAAGTTCAGAGAGTCCTAGAAACAAGTTGAACCCAAGGAGACCCACACTAAGACACATCATCATTAAAATGCCAAAAGTTAAAGAAAAAGAATCCTAGAAGCAGCAAGAGAAAAACAGTTACCTACAAGGGAGTTCCCATAAGACTGTCAGATGATTTCTCAGGAGAAACTTGGCAGGCCAGAAAGGATTGGCACAAAATATTCAAAGTTGTGAAAAGCAACGACCTACAACTAAGATTACTCTACCCAGCAAAGCTATCATTTAGAATCAAAAGACAGATAGGGCTTCTCAGATAAGAAAAAGCTAAAGGAGTTCATCATCACCCAGCCAGTAATATAGGAAATGTTGGAGGGACTTTTTCTTAGAAGAGAAGAAAAAAGAAAAAAAAAAGATTAACAATATGTATAATAAAATAGCAATAATTATATATCTATTGACAATTACTTTAAATGCAAATGGGTTAATTGCTCCAATCAAAAGATGGGGTAGCTGAATGGATAAAAAATACAAGACCTTTACAAATGCTGCCTAGAAGAGGCTCACTTCAGATCAAAGGTACACACAGACTGAAAGTAAAGGGATAGAAAAAGATGCATCATGAAAATAGAAACAAACAAAAATATGGAGTAGCAATACTTCTATCAGAAAAATAGACTTTAAAAAAATACTGTAACAAGAAATGAAGAAGGACCCAGTAATTCCACTTCTGTGTATTTACCAAAAAAACACAAACACTACTTTGAAGGGACATGTGAATCCATATGTTCATAGCAGCATTATTTACAGTAGTCAAAATATAGAAGCAATCTGGGTGTCCATCATGGATGAATGGATAAAGAAGAGGAAGTATATATGTACAATAGAATATTAGTCACCAGTAAGAAACAACAGCATAGATAGACCTAGACTGTATTGTTCTGAATGGAATAAGTCAGAGAAAGACAAATGTCATATGATTTCACTTACATGTGGAATCGAACAGAATAAACAAAGCAAAACAGAAACTCATAGATACAAAGAACATTTTAATGGTTACCAGATGAGAGGGGGGTTGGCAAGTGGGTGAAAAAAAAGAAAGGGGTTAAGAAGTACAAATTGGTAGTTACAAAATAGATAACGAGATGTAAAGTACAGCACATGGATTATAGTCAATAATATTGTAATAGCTATATATGGTGTCAGATGATTACTAGATTTATCAGAATGTTTGTTCACTTTGTAAGTTATATAAATGTCTAATCACTATAGTGTATACCTGAAACATAATACTGTACACCAACTATAATTTAAATTTTTTTAAATATTTTTTTAAAAAGTGTTATCACTGTCTAGCTTGTGACTTTGATCTTTCCTTTTTCTGTTTCTTTCAAAGTTTAATTTTCTTTTCTGTTATTTGAAAAGAATAGCACTCATTACATAGAATTGTTGTAAATATTTTTAAAACATAGTGCTTGGCACAGAGTTGTAACTTAAGCATTAGTTTCTTACACAGACTAAGCATCGCCACCATTTTAAAGATGACGCAATCCAGAAGAATTCAAATAACTTGCCAAAGCCTTATGGATTGAAGGGATAAACATACTAGTCTTCAGATTTATTATCCTGTGATTTTTCTGCTATATAGCTTCAAATGCAAATAATTTCACTTATGATCATATTGATAGATGTGAGTCTATACATGCATTTTTGTTGATATTTAACAATGCCAACATCACTTATATATTTAAGTGATATATGTATCAGTGTTATGTTTCTTAAACTATGTGTCCACAGGGTACATGACTGTGTGCTGTTGTTATTCAAAATCACAAATTGAACTTGGAGCACCTTAAAAATTTACGGGGGTGAATGAGGGCAATAATTTTTATTAAAACAAGCAACCATGTGTAAACCATATATAATGAGGTAGACTTTCTATCTTTTAATATAAAACAAAAAATGAATTGCAGAAGATTGTTTTGGATCATACCCTACTCCCTAGTTAATATATTTTCTGCTATGCTTGATATGTTGAAAGGACAGTTTAATGAGCAATGAAATCCCATCTTAAACATTACAAAAGCATTTGTGTTTACTAGAAATTTACATTTCTCAGGATAAAGGCTAGAGATTGGCTTAGTCTCTAATCCTTTCTTCATAGAATAATTTCTATATATTCTTATGTCTGCTCTTTGTCATTTCTTCTCCATTTTGAAACAAGAAATCCTAAGTATAAAATGGCCAAAAGCAACCCAAGGAAAGAAAGTAGAGGGAAACAAGGCCAACACTTTGTGATATATATGGTTGTTTTGACATTCTAAGGAACATGATTTTAGTTGAGGTAAAATTAAAAATTTTAATCATGTCAAATGCTCTCATATCAGTGACATGTTTACTGAACATGTCACTTTAAACCCAATCTATACTACTCTTTGTGATGTGAGGCTGAAGTTAGCAACTGGATCACTATTGAACATGCCATAGAAGGTGCTGGAAGGAGCCTGGAAACTAGAGGAGGAGAAAAGACTTGATGCTTGCTGTTTGCTTCCTGTCCAGTGGCCCCAGTAATACACCTAAGCACAGTTCATTCCAATTTAAATCATCGACTCAAGCATTCTTTAAAAAAAAATCATTTTTTTAGTGCCTTCATTATTATCACAAAACTGATAGAGTTTTGTTTGTTTTCCTTTTTTGTCCAATTTGATCTCTGTCAGAAATATAAAGAATGATCATATTATCTCTCATCTGTCCTTCAAGAATTCTAGATGGGTTGAGTAATCTTTTGTGATTATCAGAAAGAGAATATTCACATAATCAAATTAAATTTGCCTCAGCATTGAAAGCTATGAAACTATGAGATTTTATTTCAAATTCTGTTTAAATGTGTCCATATAAAATGTTATTTAATGAAGTAATTAATTTGAACTTGATATTAGAAAAATTCTGTTGAGAACTTTTGTGATATTAGAATTTTTTTCATTTCCCTCACAGATGCACCATAAATTACACCAGAAAACTAAACTGCTGTACTTCTTACATCTGTTTTTCCTACTTTATACATCAGTCTTTAATTTTTGCTATTTTCTGTGTAATGTTGTGAAGAGCCTTGTGAAGCAATACTTTTTTCAGTTGGCTGCCATTTTATGGAAATTAATGTGTACATCCATTTTAAAAATATTTTTAAAGTCTTTATTTTGAAGAGTTTTAATCTTCCCAAAAAAGTAGAAAGAGGAATATAATAAATTTTCATATACTTATTATGATCTTGAAATTCTCTCAATAATCAAAAAAAATGTTTTTATGCAAACAAGAAGCCAGTTAAGAACCAAACATGGTGTTGGGTGTGATGAGACAAATATTTTATGGGTAATGTTGTGTACCTCATATGACAATAGGAAGCCCATAATGTCTGCACTATTAGTGATGCTAACACTGAACTCCTTGTTAAGGAGAGTATGGCATGATCCCTTCATTGTAAAATCACATCTTTTTCTCTTTGTGACCTGCAAATAATCTTTGTAATGATATTTTGACATGTTATGAATATCTGTAGCAGTCTTCCATCTAGCGATTTTATCATCCATTAATGATCCTTCCCTGAATTAAATATTTTATTAGAAGTTACAAAAAATGTTAGCAAAATATCCAATGATAATTTATTGTAGGATACAAGAGAGCCTGTTCTGTCCTCCATCTCCTAATTTGTTCAGCTCTGAAGACACTAGCATGGAATTTTGGATTATCACAGTTGCAAACAATAAAATAGAAGAGAATTACTCTGTAAAAGAGCCTACTTTAAGTCTAGATTGTAAGATAAGGAGAGTCTGGAAAACTAGTAATAGAAATATCAGTCTACAGCCATGCTACCCTAAATAAGCCCGATTCCATCTGATTGGAACCTAAGCAAGGTTGGGCTTGGTTAGTAATTGGATGGGAGACCACCTAGGAAGACCAGGTGCTTTAGGTGCAAAAAATAAAAAAATAAAAATTAAGGGATTATAAACTGACAAGGTCCTTACAATCTGTGAAGTCAACTAAGAATTGCCTTGCTTGGCAGGAAGGAAGGAAGGAAGGAAGGAAGGAAGGAAGGAAGGAAGGAAGGAAGGAAGGAAGGAAGGAAAGAAGGAGGGAGGGAGGGAAGGTGGGAGGGAGGGAGGGAGGGAGGAAGGAAGAGAGGATCAATGTTTAGAAGTCTTAACCCCCATATCAATTTTCAAAAATTACCTGGAATATATGGAAATTTTTGATAGAATGAGCAACAGATAATAGACAAATTATGCTTGGTAGTGCAAACCAAAGAGCTAATAGTTTGAATGTTTTCCCAAGCTTTATTGAGATACAAATTGACAAATAGTTAAATTATTTTTATAAAGATCTAAACAAATGCTATTTAATGTACATAACCTGATAACACTGTTTTTACCTATTGTCATTTATTTTTTATGGTTTTAGGAATTCTTAACCTTTTTTTCCCATTTGTTTTTCGTATTCACTTTAAAATAAAGATTCTAAAACTTGAGTTTTACCTCTTTGGCATTAGATTTTTACCTTTATATTACCACTGCAAATCTTTGCATATAAAAATTTACCTTCAACTTTACTAAGTTTGTGGTGAAGGAACACCCACTGAGAGTGAATGGAAAAGATATTAAACTTAAGGGATGTAGGAATTTTGAAATTAACATTCTGATAGAAACAAGAAAATGCTGAGACAATATTGGAAAAAAGCCAGTTCCCTCTAAATTTTTGCTCTGTTTTAGCAGATTGTGGAGGTTTAATTAAGATCCCATTAGACTTTTGAACTCAAAATACTTACTCAAACTCATTGTGAACCCTTTGAGGTTGACTCATTGCTAATATTTTTCCGTTTTACAGTAAAATTTCCTACTGACACTAACCAACACAGCCTCAATGTGGATAAGTAGAATAGGAAGTTCAAAATCACTGAACTCTTGTAAAATGACTTATTTATTGTTTTTACTTAATTCCTCAGACATGCTTTGTGAGCTTTTTATTATTACTGTTAGATTTTTAAGTTCTATTTTCCTTCCAGTGGCCCTAATCTTTCTAGGAAAATCCTGAACAACAGGGACAGCTGTTAAAAGAATGAACTCAGTAATTAGTTTCAGATTGGGAAAATAAATAGTGTAACAAGTAACTTACCTTATTGTTTATTTCTTAAGGAATAGTGTGGAAAATGTCCACTCATGACTTAATTGCAATAAAATAAATAGGATTCACTTTGTATGCTTTGATTGACAAATTTTATGAGTAGAACTGTTTCAAATTAAAATAACCTGTCTTCATAAGCTTAGTCATTATTTATCTTTTTTTTTTTTTTTTGTCTAAGAAAAATCCACTGGTGGGTAAATTATCCTCTTAAATCCAGGTGACATGCAATAGTCTGCTCCTTAAAGGATGCCAGCATTTTGTGTGCATGCCAGTATAACATGGGAAGTAATATATAAAACATCATCTACTTAGCAATTATAGGTTTCTGTAGTTTCTGTAGATTCTAAATAAGGTTCTCATACACTGACATTATCAAATTCTTTTTTAATAATGAATTTTACTCTACAGCTATTCAAAAAATGATTTTTTAATGTAGATGTCAATTTTTCTTTGTATTTCAATTTTTGCCAACTAAAATTATCTAAATAATTGCATGTCATATACAAAAAATAAGACTATCTTTGAAAAATAATTCTGGTCAGCTTCAGCATTTCTTATAAAACTGTGTTGTACCTCATTTTATGTTTTTACTTCTCACTCAAAAGATCCAATGTTCTGTAGTTCATGAATTCATCTTCTATCTGGACAAACTGAAATTTTATTGCTCATTAGAATTATTATGAGGTTCAACACAACTTTGCTTGTCATTTTTTCCTGGCACCAGGAAAGACAAATCCACAGCCAACTCCTGTAGGTGCACAAAATACCAGTTTGTGTTTCTGTTGACCATCACGGGCTAATTGGCATCTAACCTGGGAAGTTTTTAAGAACACCCAAACATTTAAGAATGCCTTTCCTGTGTTACATCACCTATTTCAGAAGAAAATGGGGAAGAAAGTGACATTAAGGGAAGCAGTATATAAAAGAAATGATTGAGGGGAAGAAAGAAAAGAGACAATGGGTAGGAAGCTCTAACAAAGTTCTGGAATAAAGGACCATTGTAACAACATACAACTAGTAAACTCTGAAAAAAAAATGGAGAATTTTACAGAAACCATGAATTAAAAGAATGGATGCTCAAACCCAAATAAAATTTTATTGAAATTGTTATTAAATAGACTAAGTTTTGACAGCTACTTAAGTTATTAATTTCAAGCAATTAAATAATTTTAACACACCTACTACAGAAAATGTGTCACATGTTTGCCTCAACCTATAACAACACAGCTGTAGAACAATTTAGGGGCTTTACTTGGCTTTCAAAGTATTTTCCATAGTAGTTTATAATAATTCTCTGTTTTCCTCCTGTTTCATACAGCTGCCTTCCAAGTTAAAAATAGTTTTAAAAAAGTTGTCTGTGCTAAGACTCTTTTCTTTAGAAGTAAGTATATTAGATTAAATATAAATGGTATTCATTAAATCTGCAAATTGCTGAGCCATGTATAAACTCCTGTTGGCTTCTGCTATTGTCGTTTTGATGACTCCAGAGTAAAAGAAAAGTATTTATGATTGATTACTTGCTGTGATAGAGAACTGCAAAAGAAGATGTGATTAGTGGTAAACCAAAGAGAAGATTCCAATTTATATTCCTCAAAGCTTGTTAACAAGATATAGTAAGACAGAATATATTTTCAGAAAATGGCCACAGCAATATTTCTTGTTCCACAGAAATATTTTCGGATCCTTGCCATTCCCATATCAAGAGATAGAGTCTATTTTCCCTCCACTTGAAAGTAAGTGGGACTTTATGAATAAAATGTACCACAACTGATACTGTGTGACTTTGAGTCTGGGTTATAAGTGCTTGGTTCCTGCTCAGTCTCTGGGACACTGACCTTTGGAACCTAGCCATCACATGGAACTCACAGGTGTTCAGCTGACAGCCTTTGCTAAAATCCTATGTAAAATCCAGTATCAGTTGCTAAACATATAAGTAAATGACTCCAGCCCCAGCCTCTGGCTGCCCTGTTGACACTGAATGGAACAGTGACAAACTGAACTTCCTGAGTTGAAATGTGTGAACAAAATCAATGTTGTTTTGTTTTTAGGCCATGAAGTATTGGGAATTTGTTATTATTATGGACTGAATTGTGACCTCCCCAAAAAAAATCCATATATTCAAAATCTAACCCCTAATGTGACTGTATTTGGAGGTAGGGCCTTTAAGGAGATAATTAAGATTAAATGAGGTCATTTGGGTGGTAGTTTAATTCAACAGAACTGGTTTATAAGAAAGAGGAGACACCAGAGAGCTTGAGCATTCACTCTCTCTCCCCACAAGGAAGATACACTGTGAAGACAAAGTGAGAAAGTGGCCTTCTGCAAGCCAGAAACAGAGGACTCAGCAGAAACTAACTTGTTGGAACCTTGATCTTGGACTTCTAACCTCCAGAACTGTGAGAAAATAAATCTGTGTTGTTTAATCACTTAATCTGTGCTATTTCGTTATGGCAACCTGAGCAGGCTAATACAGATTTTGGTATTATGAAGAGGGGTGCTGCCATAAAAAAATATCAAAAAATATGACAGAAATACTACCAGCTGAGACTAAAGTGGACAAAAAAAAATAAGACAGAATGAAGAAAGGCTGTTGGACTTCAGGGATTCCATAGGATGGAACAGAGAGCTATCCAGCTTTGAACATACATTATCCTTTGAAAAAGGGAAAAAAGACCTTGAAGGCAATTCTAAGATCATCAGGAATGCCACTCCCACCAGAGCCCAGGGAGCCAGGCTTTTTCTTCAACGGTCTCAGAGGGTGAGACTACCTCCTCAGATTCTGTGGGCAAGGCCACCCCATGTAGCTTTAGGGGTGGAGCTGCCATCTGCAGATATGAGAGTGACACTACCACCCATTGGGCCCAGAGAGCAGAGAATTGAACCAAAGAGGATTATTCTCAATCTTTAAAACCTAATGGCCTTTGACTTGCTTGGGAGCTGTTACTGATTTCTTATTTCTAATTTCTCCCTTTCAAAATGGAAATGTCTACCCTACACCTGTGCCACAGCTATATTTTGAAAACACGCAATTTGTTGAGTGTCACAGCTTCACAGCTGGAGAGCACATTTAAGTCGGGAAAAATCATACTTCAGGTCTCAGCCATACCTGATTTAGATAAATTTTGTTGAAACTTTGGGCTTAGAATTGATGCTAGAATGGTTAAGATTTAGGGGGCTGTTGGGATAGGGCAAATGTATTATATGTGAGAAGGACATGAATGTGGGAAGTGAAAGGGCAGAATGTTATAGACTGAATTGTGTTTCTCCAAAATTTAAACATTGAGGCCTTAATCTCCAGTGTGACTGTCTTTAAACATAGAGCCTTTAAAGGGATAATTAAGATTAAATGGGTCATAAGAATGGGACCCTAATCCAGTATCTTTATAAGAAGGTGTCCTTATAAGAAATGAAAGAGACACCAGGAGCATTTGCTCACAGAGGAAATGCTATGTGAGGATACAAGAAGCTGAGTGCTACAATCGTCAGCTATACTTCTAGATTGGTCTTTTCATTCTTTTATTTCTGCCAGTTTGGAGTTTCATAATTTGAAGCTCTGTTAGGAGCACACATATTTGGAATTCTTACATTTTCTTGATGACTTGACCCTTTTATCATTATGTTATATCCTTCTTTATCCCTGGAAATAGTCTTTGTTCTGAAATTTACTTATCCGGATGTATAGTCACACCAATTTCCTTATGTTTAATGTTTACACAGTTCATCTTTTTTCCATTATGTTACTTTTAACATAGCTGTGTCTTTATATTTTTGTGAGTTTTTGTATACAACATATGGATGAGGTTTGCTTTTTCATCCTGATAACTCTACATTTAATTAAGGTGCTTATACTATTTACCTATAGTGTGGATAGATTAAGTAGTTTTCCAAATGCTAATTTTACAAGTATTTATAACAAATATGAAGTTAATTATAAGGAAAATTTATACAAATCTCACTTTTATCTGTTGTATAGTTTGGAATTCTAAGTAAGATATTTTTGATGGCAAAAAGATTCTGCCACCAAAATAACTTCCAAGCCACATATGATCTTGCTTGATTAATTAATGTTTTTGGTCAAGTGGATTCATTTTGATTGATCTACACTTTGATGTGTAGCAGATGCCCAAATGAACTCTCATTTTAAATTATAGATATGAATCACTGTTCGTCACTTACATTAATGATACTAAAATACATTACCAGAACTAATTCGAACACCCTCTGGTAATTCTCCACAATCACGTGCCTTTGAAACTTTTAATTTTGCTGAAGTAAAAATAAAAGGAAAAGGGAATTGTTTTTCTATAAAGTGCTTCTCCCCAGAAGTATATATTGGCTTTGTGACCTTATCAGCCTCCATTCTAATATCTGGAATAATAGAAATAAACAAAAGGGTTTAAAGAATATGGTCATAAGAGAATAAGTAACATTTGCTAGAAGTTTCGTTAATTCTATTTCTGTGAATACAACTTTGTCTTTATATTACCTCCCTTTCCTAAAAAGTGCATTCATGTTATATAAGACATTCTTTTTTCTTCTCTTTCATTTGGTAAATATAACTTGAAGAAAAGTAGAATGCTCTTATTATCCAGAGACTAGCCCAGTTGCCTTTAAAGGAAGGTATCCAGGGATCACTTTCTGGCTTTAAAAGGGGTTAATAAAAATACAAAGAATAACACATTGATATAGTAAACACCATTTTACCCTACACTTCAAGTTGGTGTTAAATAGAAAAAACAAGTGGGGTGGGAGTATGGCTTAGAGAATAACAGAAGTCACTCTCTTTTAATTGAATTAATGTGACTCAATTTTTGAACTCCTGTGTTTGTTCTGGAAAATTCTTTTATTTAGTTATTTGTCTGTAAAAATGGAGAATTTCAGTATGTCAAATACTAGGGTAACTCCATACAGAAAATAATAAATAGCCACATTTCTCAAACTATGTAAAGGAGAAAAAGATAAAATTCTGTTATATTTTTCAGAGATTTTCTCTGTGATAATTATGAGTCTCAGGAAATTATATTAACTCTATGAAATCCAGTCATGTCTACTAAATAAGTTTGTATTTTACTCTGAAATAAGTTCTATTATATAGTGATAAAGAAAAAGAAATAAAGTTCAGAAGTGAAAATATCACTTTAGAAATCTAATTTTTTTATAATCTCTACAATTAATCTTAACTTTTTAAAATATAGATGACAAATCACTCACACATGTGTGTGTGTGTATATATATATATACATATACATATATATGTATATATATACATATATATGTATATGTATATACATATATATGTGTATATAATCAATAAAAAACCAAACCAAACCTAAATTCACAGAAATGTAAAGAGCTAAATAAATAAATAACACTTGTTGATCATTTTTAAATGGTTCTGGACCTGGAGCTCTTAATTTACATAATTGTGTGGTTTTTAACACATCTAAGCTATTACATAGTTATTTGAACTTTAATAAAATAGTATTTTGAGATTATCTAGTCCAATTATATTTAGAGTGGAGAATATTTAGGTCAGGAGAAGATGAAACACTCGCACAAGATTTTCCTGCTATTTAGTTTGTCAAATTGAGAATAAAATTCACATTTAATGATTTAAAATAATAATAAGTTAAAATAGTGGATTGCCTTACAATTAGAAAAATAATTCCAAACCAACATTATTTTATCTAATGCACTTTCTACCACACAACCTGTTTTTTTCTCCTCAATTTGACTTATCCTGTTTATTCTAAGTAATTGTATAATTGTGTACAGGAATAATAAACAATTTCACTTGCCTTTTACCTAGCTGCTTTTTAATGGAATGGAACAGCTTATCTTCTTTAGATGAATGTCATTCTACCTAAGCCAGGTGATTTCCTTATGACAGTCAGTAATATTCTGATTTATTGACCTTAATGAATGAGAGCAGTGAGTTTTTAATTCACTTTTCTACCATTGTTACTTGATTAGCAAATGATTCTCAATGCTCATTTGGTGTAAGCTGAAATTTAACCACTCATTTATATAAAATTCTTAAATTTGTGTAGTTGTTTCTTTCCTTAAAATCTTGTCAGAAGGGTATGAAATGATCTATGAAATGTGTTCTAACTTACTACAATGGCAGAAAATATAAGGCTAAACCACTTTATTTTATTTCACGGTGAATTGTTCACTATTCTGATTTCTCAGCATTTTCTTCTGGGCTATTATATAAAATGTTGATGGTCATATCTTGAAGAAAAGAGATATTTGCAAATAAAATTGAAATTATAATGAATGTCTCTAGTAGGGACTGAAATATAAGAAAAGGAAAGAAACATGCTGTTTTGAAAAACAGATTTGTTGCCACTCCAACCCATCATTTTAACATTTAGGAGGAACCACTAAAGACAGATATTCTGAAAATAGAAAAAAATTAGCATAAGAATAAATTGTTTCATGCATATTTATTTATATCTATAACATGTAACAAATTGTATCAGACTATGTCCCAAAATTGGATAAATCTGCAAATAAATTTGAATTTGTGCATGAAAACATAAAATGTAGACATAAAGAAGACTCCCTCCACTGATTTATATTTGTTTGTATTTATTTACTTCCTCTTCTAATTGAAACTAGTGATCTTTAAAGTTTCTGTATTTATAAAAGAAGTGGAATAATTTAATTCCATATCTCAAGTATGATTTATTTTCCTTCCCTATTGGGGAAATGGGCTAATTCCCATGGATTATCCAGCATTATATATGGTTTCATTATCTTTGTTTATTCAGATGTTACTCAGTTGTCAACTTGATGGTGACTGTAAGACAGAAGCTAGCAAAAAGAGTTTTTCATTTTGATACCAAGAAGTCATTAGGATTAACAAATTAATGTTTATCAAATTACTTTGAACACTCAAGTGTATGGTTCTGCATTAGTACAAAGGATTATCTGGTAAGCCAAATTAACAAAAGTGAACAGCATGGCAAAACAAGACTCATCTGCTTTTAGGAATTAAGTAATTATATATAATTAATAGAAAGGAATAATAATTAATGAATACATAATACTTACACAATAATTAGTTAACACTTTAAAAATAATTAACTTTCTTAATGACCATTTTTAACAAAATTAATGTGGTTTGCATGAGTAGCTGGTGACAACAAAAATACTAATAGCTCCTCATTACAGCACTGCCAGAGGGAGTGGAAAGAATATTGTGAGAGCAAACCTTCATGTTTTTTACTAGTATATTCTTCATGGTTCTTTTGTGAAAGAATAGTAATTCTTTGGAAAATTTAGCTTTGGTAGAATTCAAGTGATAATATATACATATAAGCTTATCATAAGTGTATATGATAAAAGTATATATTTATAATTATTGCATTTAAATGCATTAATTTCAGAGGAAGTAATTTTTAAACTCTCAGTATTATTTTTGACACTTTCTTTTTCCTTCCTATAATCAGTCACCAATTTGTATTTGTTTTTTAACTTCTAGACCTATTTCAACGTGAACACATCACTACATGTCTGATCTCCTCTGTGTATTTTGCTTATTTTTACTTCTTCATTTCATCTTTTGCATAGTCAGCAATCTTTTCCCCCCCTAAAACATGGTTTACAACTAGATCTTAACCAACTCAAAAAGTATCAAAATGAAGCCTGAGGACCGTAGCCTAATATTCAATCTGATCAAAATCCAACCCAACTTTCATCTCAAACTTTATCTTACTCTTCTATTCCTGCCTTTTAAATAGTTATATTTTAATAGTTTTTGAATTAATTAAGTGCTTATCCTCATTTTACTAAAGTTAATAATTTAGATATTCAGTGGTAACATGATGGTTAAAATTCAAAGTATTCTGTAAGTTGCCAGCTATTATAATGATCTTCTTTTTAAACTATTCTGAACTTTCTCTTTAAGATTAGTATTCTAGTTAGCACCAGAAAGAAAACTAACTCCTTGTCAAGGAAACAGTGATATAAAACTTCCTGCTGTGACTATGCCTGCTTCTAAATGCTCTACGATTATTGCCAACACTTTCTAAAGTAGCAAATATTTACTATAGTAATTTGTCTTCTTTTTTTCATTCTTGACTTTTGGAGGTTTGCCTCAGGATATTACCAGTTGGGTAGCCCTGGGTTTGCCCATCATATACTCCTACATACTACACCTGGCAGAACATCTACTGGGTGTCTTTTCTGAATGTGACATATAATGTACTAAAGGGGGGAAAAGATATGTGAGAGATTAACGTAGCCCACTATATTGTCTTGAAAGCTATAAGAGGGCATTGCTGTAAGAAGAAGGAAATCGCATTAAGAAAAGATGAGTTTCTGAGGTGAAAAGGAAGCAAAGACAAAGAATTCAACATTGTACAATGTTAGACCCGGAGAGATCTTACAGATTATTTAGCCCAAAAGCTTTATCTTGCAAACAGGGTCCAAAGGTATGGAGTAAGTGGTATAGTGTTCAACAGTGAGTTAGGGAATGTGATACAATCAGAAAATGCACGTTCTGACTGCTGGGTGATCCACACATTTTTCTCTAATCAGTGCTCTAGATCAGTGGTCTGCAAAGCGGAATGAGTACATCTCAGGATGTACATAAACCAAGCCACTGTACTGAGTGTGAAAATGTTAGCACTTCTAATTATTTACTTTTATATTTAAAAGATAAGAAGAAATAAGGAATTAAGATTTACAAAATTTTAATATATGGATTGACATTACTCCCCTCATTAGGGTGATATATATGTCAGATGTTCATGGTAATAATATTCAGCTGTCCTGAGGGAAGAGTGGAACAGCTACAGTTAAGACAAATGGGACAAAGACGCCTTCACATGTGCATTTGTTTTTACCTTATTGATGCATGTTGTAGTCTACATTTGCATCAGAAAGTGGGTTTATAGATTACATTACTCAATGTTAACCAACAAGTGAATTTACAAATTATATCACCTAGTTTCAATTACATGAAACCTACATAAAATGGACAAGTGGCTAGGATTACCTTATTGCTAATTGTAGTCTGAGAGCCCCACTAGCCACATTACAAAGTAAAATCAGTGAGATTCTAATCAGATCTGACAAGATATCAACCAAAAAATTAAAATTACCTAGAAAACTATTAAAAATATGAACATATATCCATTACCAATAACAAAAAATCTATTGTAAATCTATACAGACATTCCCCCAATTTATGATTTTTTGACTTTACAATGTTGTAGAAATGATACACGTTCAGTAGAAACTGTACTTCAAATTTTGAATTTGATCTTTTCTCAGGCTACTGATATGTGGTATGTACTCTCGTGATGCTGAGCAGGCAAGGCAAGCCACAGCTCTCAGTCAGTCACACAATCATGGGAGTAAACTGATACTATACAATATTCATTGTGTTAGATGATTTTGCCCAATTATAGGCTAATGTAAGTGTTCTAAGCACAGGTAGGCTAGGCTAAGTACACTGTTCAGTAAGCTCGGTGTATTTAAATTCTTTTCAACTTAAGGTATTTTCAACTTATGATGGGCTTACTGGAACATAACTTCATCATAAGTTGAGGATCATTGGTATTGTGCATGGAAAAATTGATTAATGATATTGGTATTTATATATGTAATAAATAAATGACTGGCCAACCAAAAATATTTGGAGACCAGTGTTCTATTTAAGGAGTTGTCAAATAACAATAGATGGGTCCCAAACCAAGACAACCCAAATGTCCATCTATAGGAGAACAGATATGCAAATTGTTGTATTCGGTATACTAGAATACTACTATGCAATAAAAAAAAAAAAAGAAGGACTTATGGATACAATCAACAACATGAACAGATCTCTAAAACACAATGCTAAGAGCAAGGAGGTAGACCAAAAAGAAATAAAAAGGCCATAGTAACTGATTTCATTTGTATAAAGCTCAAGTTGAAATTTTACGGTGATAAAAATTAGAACAGTTGTTGCTAAGGGATGGAAAACAACTGCAGGAGAGTATGAGAGAACTTTCTATGGTGACAAAAATGTCCTATGTCTGGTTTTGGGTGTTAGTTACTGAAGTGAATCTTTATGAAAGATTACTAAATTATACATTTGAGGTCTATACATTTCACTGTACATAAAGTTTGCCTCAATGACAACACATTTAAATGAAAAACAGGTGGAACTCACACTTTTATGTGAAGCTCTTATGTTCTAGCTCTTTTTTCCCTAATGTAATTTTCTTTCGTATATCTATCTTATTGGAAGTGGATACTGTAATTTACTTATTTCTGTTTTCTCTACCACACGCATATGAATGAATATGGCACTATCTCAAAGCAGGTATTTTTGAACAAATAAGTAAATGAAAGAGGTACTAATTTTTTATTTGTAAGTTGTTTAATATTCTTTTAATTAGCAAGCAGTTCTCTAAAATAACTCCATAAAGAAGCTTCTTATTGTTCCTAGAACCATAGTAAATAAAAATGTTTAAGTCCTTGAAGGCACCTTAGGTCTTTAAACTAATCAGCTTTGGGTTTCAATTCCAAATGGGCTACCTTTGGGGCCTTAGGTAAATCAGTTAACGCTCTGGGCTCATTTTCTTATTGATATAAATAATCATGATAAGACCCAACTCAAAAAGTGTTGAGGATTATAAATGATAAAGAAAAAGTTCTATCATATAGTATGACACATATAATAAACATGCCATAAATATTAGCTTATTCCCACATCCTATAAACAATGTAAGTGTATTTCTCCTGAAGTTACCAAAATAATACAAACCTTTTTCTCTGAACCTTTAAACATGTGTGCAAATGGCCAGAGTTTCAGTAGTTAACCTCTTGTTCCTACATAATTTAGAGTAGCCAAGCTACCTCTCCCCAGTCCTGTTTTTAATTTGGTGTGATTGACTAAGTGAGAGTGACGACAATCCACACCTTTTGTGTGTCAAAACCCTCTTTTAAACCCACTAGACACTTCCTTCCAGAACATACTGAAACTTTTCCAGGATGTGACAACTGAATGTGACAGCTCCTTGTAGAATTCAGTTTTATGAGACTAATGAATTATCTAAGGAACTTCTCCCCTGCCACTAGTGTTTTACTGGCTACCTCACCCAAAAATGTAGTGTGTCACTTCTTTCTTGCTCTGCCTCTTCCTCATAAGATAGCCCATTAAAAAGCTAAAACTAGTGGAAGAAAGCCAGCAGTTTATATTTGTTATGTTTTCTATGAATCTCTTATTTATTTTTAAAAAAATAGGCACTGTTCTTATTTGTGGTAATAAAACTGAACTCTAAACTTAGGGAAGATGCCTCTAGACTCGCATCCCATGAGCTATCACCAGTAACTCATAAATTTCTGTTAAGTCCTGGTTTCCATACTCCAGGCACTTCACAGCTAAGCCTACAGATCACAGATATAATAAGCCCTGAAATTTTAACTTTGATGAAACAATAACTGCCAACTCCTTCATGTATGCAATGCAGTCATATAAAATGTGTGTGATTTCAAGGAAGAAAAGTATGAAATTGGAAGCTAGTCTCTTGATAAGAAAACATATAGATTTTATTACTTTATTATAGAACAATTTTTCCTAAATCCTTTGTTCTCACCACATTTTCTACTAATTTAAATAAGAAAATAACTCATTTAATTCATTTAATTAAAGGAGAAAGATGATCCTAACAGAAAATGGTATTTTTACTGGATACACTGGAGAGAGATTGATGTAATCTCAGATGACTGCCAAGCCCATAAGACACTCCTAAGAAAAGCAGCCAGATATATATGACACTCTCAAATGTATACTGAGTGAAAACAAGCTCAGTCCTTTGGCCACAACTGATTGAAGCAATAATCAGTGTGCTAGTGAAAGACAAACACATTGGAACAAGTCAAAGTGAGGCCAAGCAGCTCTGAAGGGCTTTGGTCTGAAAATCTACCCAATAAAGTTGCCCCATACTGAAAGAAGATAAACTAAGCCAATGAAATTCTTTTGTTTTTAGAAATATAAAGGTTAAATGAAAGATGTCTCATATTCCTCTTAGATCCCAGATAATACTGTTATGGTTGCAGTTCTAAAGGGAAAGGACATGCCAATGTCCTAATTGAACTTTCCACCCAATATTTCTATATAAACTTAATAAGCTTCTCTTCTCAAAAGTAATTCCTATGTGCCTCTTTCCTGCAATATTAAAGAATCTGATTAATATACCAATATCAGTGCTGGGGATAATTATTGTTATTTGTATAACAGTATAATACAATAAAATAAAGACTTGTCATTTACATCATAGGTCATATTTTTTATTTGCCGCTCTCCTTACCACTGGGAATATATTTAAAGGGAATACAATTTGAAAGAACAAAGGAATTAATTTAGCAAAGCAGTTGACTGTGAAAATTGTATAATTGAGAAAATACTAATTACAAATAAATAAATGGCCTATTTCATAGTACTGAATTCTTATTTTCCTCAGCCTGTGCCTAGGTTAAAAGTAGAGTTTTTGTTTAAAAATAGAAGGTTGAAAAATACCAAGTATAAAATGAAAAATTTCCCAAATTCAGACCATAAACCAGTTCCAATCATTACTGACTTACCACCAACAAAAGCAGATAACCTGAAATAAGGTAAATACAATTGCTACCCAGATAGAAATAAAGAATACCAAGTTATAGCCAAACTTGTAAAAATAAACTCTTAGAAGGCAGGCAGTATAAACTACAGTGTGGATTATATCAGTATTTAAAGTGGGTAGTAACTAGATGGGGAGTTTTTATTTTAACATAGCTAATCATTATTTCTCCCATAATTTTGCTTTCTCAACAATGTAATCCCTGGTGTAATTTGCACAAAAGATTTAACTTTTCTATAATATATGCTACCCTATTTATTATGCAAACGAATTATATTTAGTCATAAAAAGATTAACAATATTTTGCTTCTTATAATTGATTTTAACAACAACAAGCTTTGTTATCACTCGATTTCTGTTAAAGGCTTGTGTCTTCATATATTCTACTTATCAGTGAAACTAAGTACTTCAATGTTTTAGTTTTGTCCTTTTTATTTTAGCCCTAATTTTCTTGCAATAATTTGAAAACACAGATCTTTTTCAGTCATCTGTCCATTATATTTCACCTTCTATATACCTGGCTTAAAATGTTTTATGTCATCTCTTCCCTTCACTTTTCTTCATAGTAACTCCAAACCAGACTTTTTACCCTCCCCTCTTTTATGGCAAATTCCTTCCCTATCTCCCATCATTGCCAAGCTTTGTCCTCCTCTTCATTTGCTCTTATTCTAATCCTAACCTGGAAACTTTGTGTACATGTTTGTTAAGTTTTAGGTTAGAAAGGTTGAACTGGTTTTGTGGAGATGGTCTATTTAAACATCTAACTTAATTAGTCATAGGTTTCAGAGAGGAACCTGATTTATCAGAAGAGAGCTAGATAGCAGAAGGTAAAGTTCAAAATCCTGGTTTACAAAAAGAATGTTTAAGTAACTATCAGTTTTACCTGAAGTTAACAACATGAATTAAACTATTCAAAGGCATCAATCCAGAATTTGACCTAGTATCAGACCGCAAATTCAGAATCAAGCTTATAGAAAAGTTGTCTCACCTCTTCCCAAAATGGCAGAACAAATGTAGCTTGACTGGTGAGCATAATTATTCTTCATCTCCCCACTGTTTATTATTAGAGGGCAATTTAATTCAGACTCTTCGAAGATTTACTGGTGTTCTAAAAGTGGTGGTCATTCATGCTAGGTATTATAAAAGATGGATCAATAATTACAGTATTCAAGGTGTTCCTCCCTACACGAAATGAGACAAAAGAAGGCCTGTAATTTGACACTAGATATAAAGTAGTCTAGTGACTGTAAATTTAAATTAAACTATCCTTTCATGAAGAAACAGACACTGGATTTTAAATCTAAGAATGAAAGTTGCTCTAAATATGCATCTCGATAGCTCCTTGTTCTTCTTAGTGGTGAGATATACAAATAGAAGTCTAACATCAAAGCCTTTAGAGTGCAATGGGGGTACCAATTAGTCCTTGATCTTTACACAAATTATCTAAGAAAGAGGCTATTTTTTGAAACTCTAAGGCCTAGAAACAGGATAAATCTAAACTTAAAGAGTTTACCCCTGACATTCAGAGTTCGATATATATTGAACTTTTATTATTAAAATGAAACCTTTCAGTAATATCCAATAAGGTTCCCTTTTTGTCTAGGAAGCTTGATTATAGTGATGAAAAGTCCAGAGGGTCACTCCTGTTTCTGTGATGGGATTGGTTGCTTTGTACTCATGATTTATGAAACAATCTCTAGGTCAAGCAATATTCATAGAATTCATAAAACCCTAGAGTGGAAATGGACCACAGAAAAATTTGGAGATGGATTACTTAGTGATGGGAAACTGAATCCATGACTAGTTAAGGAAGAGAGTACTAAAATCAATTTTTCTGCCTCTTGGAGCAGTGTTCTACTCCACTAAAGCAAATCCAGAGAAAAAAGCTTGCTGTCCACTTGATAGTTTCATATTCCTTCTATCTTTTGTTTACTAGACTCTTTTACACATTAACACTGCTTTCTGTAAAATTCTAGGCTTTGCTAAGGTAAGATTTTTATCAATGTTTTCTGCTGCAATTGCTATTTAAGCAAAAGAATAACTTTAATTGACTATTTTTTGGCTTGAATCTCAATAAAAAGTGCAAAAATTTCAGCCCTGGGTTTTACTTTCAAAAAATAAATATTTTCTTATTAAAATTACATTTTTTAAGCATGTTCCAAATCATCATTCCAAAACACTTTAGAAACTCAAAATGCCTTGTGTAGCCAAAAAGAAATACTTTTATTTTTGCCATAAAAAAGCAAAGAACTTGACTACCAATTCAACAAAATTTAGACCAACTCTATTCTAAATAGTATGAAAATATACTTTTATAATTTTAAGTGGAATGCATAACTCTTTTAATATATTAATTGATTATTTTATGTACTGGCAGTAAAACAAAATATATAAACCAGGACAACATTTCAATCACCAGAAATAACTCAATAAAATAGAGCTAAGTAAAAAAAAAAACTGAGAGCCAACACAAGAAAAAGGAAATAGAACAATGAGAAGTCTAAGGTTTGTGTAAGAGTTTTATATTCATATAGAAGAAAAAAGTGAATACAGACTTCAGAGGCCAAAAATCATAAAAGTAAATTTGATTAAAGCATGAGGGATAGACTAGAAAGATATCAGAAAACAAAAATATTTTTACTAAGATTCTTATTTTCCCCTTGATACAAACCACTGTATGTGTGTTTCATTTTGTCATTTCCATGTAGGAGTAAGAAATCAACTGAGGAGAGAGAAAAAAAAATGTACCGAAAAAACCTCCTTAGCCAAATTTTAGGGAATAAAGTTACAGGATTTTGGAATCGAGGGGAGGAATGCATAAATGCTATAGTAGTTGGATTAAAAGAGGCCCAGTCAGCCTTTCTGAACATCTCCAGAAATGACTAATATCAGTCATGGCTGGACCTGCAAAGCTTCAAGCCCTGCTGCATAACCATCTGAGTACTGAACTAAATGACCCTCCAACATTCTCAAATACTGTGGTAGATCAACTGCATTTTAACATTTGCACAGCTGGTTGTTTGGTTAAATGTGGGCAATTCCCCAAGTCCTCATTTGATTTTGGAATATATCTGTTCACTTAAAGCACATGGTAATGGACTGCCCTGGATAGTGTATCTGTACCAGGGGAATTCGTTCAGCAAACCTGTGTTCCCCAAACAAAAATCCCTCCTCTAGAGACAGTGGAAGTATTCCGGCTTCACTGATCACAGCCCTAAATACAATCTGATAATGGTTATTTTTAAACAGAGAAGCTATTAAGATGGTGGCTTGGGAGGGGGAATGGGGGGATCAAAAACTTAAAAACAAAAAAGGCTAAGTGGCAAAGATAATACCCAAGTGATTTATTATTC
Source organism: Cynopterus sphinx (assembly GCA_030015415.1). Classification (NCBI taxonomy): domain Eukaryota; kingdom Metazoa; phylum Chordata; class Mammalia; order Chiroptera; family Pteropodidae; genus Cynopterus; species Cynopterus sphinx. Next base: position 74,607,661 of record CM057380.1, on the reverse strand, counting down.
AGTATACAATCTACCAATGTTGCTCGAATTTTAGTACAGTTATAAAACAAGTCCCTCACAGAATTGGGTCACAAAATACCAAATAAATTGTCCACAGATTCTAAAATAATTTAATAGGCCAGATTATGAGACCTGTTACTAATAAATGTTAATTTATGGCATTTTAAGTTTATCAGAGAGCTTTCAAGTCTTTTCATTTTAAAAACATATATTCTTTATTTCTGTTATATGGGGATTTTTTTTATCATCAGTGAGGAAAACAAAAGCAATCTGTTCTTCTTTCCTCAGAAAGAAAAAGAGGTAAGATTATTAAATCAATTTAATCTTGGCAGCCTTGTTTACCTGTATCAAGACTTTTCTGCTGCTGCTGTTTTAATAGATAGCCAGTCCCAGTTCTCAGACTCTTCCCCCTGAAGCAGTGATTACAAAATCTTCTTCCTCAGTCACTGTAGGTAGCTTCAGGGCTTCTGCTTGGAGTTGGAAAAAAAAACTTAGATATTGCATTTGTTCAATTGCTTCTTAAGGAAAAACTGTTTAGATGATTTTTATACCCAATCTCTCTAAGTCTCAGTGTCTCCTTCTATAACTAGGAATGATTTAAAAATCTATCTCAGAAGTTATTATGATAAATAAAAGAGTTAATGCATGTAAAACATATGGTATAACACGACAATTAGAACATGTTTTGTGGCTGTTATATCATTATTATTAAGTCCCCCATTAAAAGACACAGAGCCACTCTAAATATTCTTAAGAAGAATTTGTGGTTTAATATTTAAGGCAGAAAGAGGAAAAAGAACAGTGAAAGAGGAGATAGAAAAATACCAAAGGCAAAAGACACATTAATTCACTTCACCTAATTTATAGAGCTATATCTGCTTTAACATCTACCTAAATACTAAAAGGATAAAATTTGAATTGATTCTCCATTCCCTTTTTTTTCCTTTAAAGAACATTTTATTTTAAATAGAGCATGTAGAAATATTTTATTTCTAAATATAATGGAAATTGGTTAACCTGCAAGGAAGAAATAGGAGATAGTTGTCAAGAATGGGCTTTGAGTAATGAAAAACCTTATAGATTTGACAAACTTACACTGAAATTTCTCCAAAAAATAATCTGAAATGTGTGTATATATATCTTTTGTATTTTTTAGATACTTCAGAATTTATTATTTCTTTAAAAAGTAAATGAAAATGAGCTTGTACATGGTTGCATGAGTACAAAATTAAGGAAAATGGAAGTCAAAGAAACCCTCCCTAGAATTGTTCAGGTTTCAGCATTGCTATTTACCCTTTATGGACAGAATTAATTATTTTTGTTTTCCAGTTTCCTAGAAAACTCTTGAATTTCAAGTTTTGTTTCTTTTGTAAAGAAATGAGGAAGGATCAGACAGCAGAGAGGCAGGAAAAAACCCCACAGGGTTAATGATTGTGGAAAAGACAGAAGGGAGACAGGGTTAGGTAGCTGGTACAGCTGGGGATCGTTAATAGCAATCAAGGGCCACTATAAACAAATCAGCAGGAAATAGAGAGGCTCTACATTTTTCTGGCTTGGGAGAAGGAGCCATCTGGACAGAGGGAATTTGGCTTAAAACTCTCATAAGGGAACTTCGCGTTTTTTTTTAACCACTCCAGCATAGTAGGTCACTGAAGTAAACAAATTGAACCTGCGTATGCTATTAAATTACTATCAGAAAATATAAAATCCAGAATGGATCATGACTTACACAACAATATAGGAAGAATTTTACAGCTAGGGAAAAGTGGGTAGAGTTTTAAGAGTAGCCAGGGAAATTTAAACAAAGAAAGAAGAGAAAAGAAGAAAAAGTTATTAGTTTATAATATATGTATTATATTCTTCAGAGGTTGAAAAAGAAATCGTGGGTTGTTTAATAGCATTTGAGTCAGCAGAACTGGTGACCATGATCAGATGTTTGTAAAACATCTTGTAGGCAGTCCTGAATCAAGAAACTGCTAATAAGGATGGGAGTAAAGAACAGTCTAGTAAAACAGAGCATAAAGCCTTTTCCTACAACAAAAGGAATGGGTAGTCATAGTAGAGAGAATGACAAACAACCAAAAGGTAGCTTTTTCTAAGACCTCTCCTTCTGTCCATACATTTATAAATCTTAATCAACTCTGCCCCACTTCCAAATGCTTACTACACCCAGATCAGACTCCAAATCATTTTGGGGGGGGGGGAGAGGAGGCGGCATCTTGGCATTTGTTTTACTGCTTTACTACCCCTTTGTTTCTCTCTATAGCAGTGGTCCCCAACCTTTGGCACCAGGGACCAGTGTTCCTGTGAGAATCTAATGCCTAATGATCTGAAGTGGAGCTGAGGCGGTGATGCTAGCGCTGGTGACTGGCTGCAAATACAGATGAAGCTTCTTTTGCTCAACCGCAGTGCGCTTCCTGCTGTGCACCCAGTTCCTAACAGAGCACAGACTGCACTGGGATTGGGGATGCCACATCTCACTGTCAAGGGAGCAAGGGGATTTTCTATCTTTGAATCATGAGTTGATTATCTCTCTTTCCTGACTTTTTTGATCTTTTCAATTGTCAACTCTTTAGGCTGACTCTTTCAAATATTGAATTTAGTCAAAACTTTGACTTTGGAACTTAGATTAATTAGTTAAAGAATTGTTAAAAACCCAGGACCCTACATTCCCAATGACTTGGCATGTCCTGCTTCTGATGGCTGTGAAAACCTGGTGTTAAAAAGTTGCTATGAAGTACATTCATTATTTCTATTAATTTGGGTAATTTAATTCTAAGGTTGCACTAAAGATGACTGGCCCCATAAAGCTGAGCTTCAACAACCAAAAATGGCTCTTAGGCTTGCATGTGAGTTATGGCCTCCACGTACACCAACATATTGGGTAGTTGAGAGGCCCACTCAGGACAGAATCTTTGTCCTAGCATTTAGAAGCTGTGTAGTAAGTAGGCAAGATGCATAACCTCTCTAAGATTCAATTTTCTCATCTATAAAATGAAGAAAAAGTAACCAACTCATGGTATTGCTGGAGGATTAAGCATTTTGCTCTATGCAAAGTCTTTAGCATGGCACCAAGCACAAAGAACACCCCTTCAAAATCAGTCAGCTCTTATTCTTTCTAGGAACTGCTTTTGTGTTTGTTTGTTTTTTAATTTATTTATTTTTATTATATTATGACACTGGTTAACAAAATGCCATAAGTTCCAGGTGTGTATATATATATGATTTATATATATATATATATATATATATATATATATATATATATATGTCATTATGTGTTCATTTCCCATAGTTAGATTTCTTTCTGTCACCACATTTTTAACCCCTTTTACCTCATCTGCTTCCCTCTCCCCGCTCCCCGCTACTCTCTGGCAACTATTAGTCTGTTTTCCATGTCCATGAGTCTCTGTTTGTGTGTAGGAACTGCTTTTAAAAATTTATATGGCTTTTCTCTATTTTAAGCAGACTCATTTGACTTGTACCCAATTGTGAAATTAAAAGATATTTTGCTGTGAATAGTTCTTACTCTCCTCTGTCATTATTTTTAGTCAAGTGCATTATGTGCACACAACTCCCACCCAATAAAGGCAGAAAAAATTTCTTGGATTTTGCTTTTCTCTCCTGGGCAGCAATTATAATTGGTTTGAAACATAGTTTATTGTAAGTCATCAAATACATTTCCCTGTGGTGTCATCACATACCACCTATCTAAATATTTTTTCTGCTGATTTATTTATTTATTCTTTAGAATAAAAATAAAGAAAGCTATATGATAAAAAATATAATTACTTATCCAAGGGTCTTACAAAAGGCATGTATATCTTTAATACATTGACCTTGTATTTGCAGTAATAATTTCAAATACCATAGAGATTTTAAATTAATCCCATACCTTCCAAAAATCTTTAGACTTATATGCAGAAGGAGAGATTCACATTAAGCACAGACCATACTTGAAGAAAGAAAACAGTTATATGGCCAGACATCATGGAATCTTTTTTTTTTCAATCATTAAGTTAATAACCATTTATAGAATGCTTAGATGTACCAATACTCTACTAAGCACTGAGTCTATGATAATGAAAAAACTTTCTTGCCATCACGGGGCTTAAATTATGATGCGGAAGATAGAAAATAAATAAATAACCTATATGATGTGTTAGATTAAAATCAGTGCTAAGGAGAAAAAGAGAGGGGTAATAGGAAGTATAGAGATGGAAGGTCAAAATTTTAAACTTTGATTCGGGTGGCCCACTGTGAAGGTGAATTTTGATGACAAACCTGAAAGCGCTGTGAGTCCCAGGCCTAGCTATTCCCAGGTCTGGCTGTGATCCAGGCTTGTGGCTAGAAACAGGACCCCTGATTTAGAATGTTACATTAGTGTAGTAAGGTACCTGTGCCTAATGTATCTAAATATAATTCAGCTTGTCATATCACTCATGTGTGGCAGAATGTCACTATTGTACTCTGTTGTATGAGGAGCCCATGTGGTCCCCTAATGGAGCAGGAGCAAAAGCATGTACCCTGAAATAGAAGCGTGTTCCCCACAATAGAAGCATGCTCCCTGTTATAAAGTAGGTGCCTGCTGTTTCATTTGGCCCCTCATGCATTCTTCCAACTGGTGTCTCACCACCAAAATCTTCCCTTCTGGATCAGCTTGGTGCTGACAAGCACAAAAACGATAACTCTACGGATAATCTAAGGGAGTAGCATTTCAGGGAGAAGGAGTAGCAAAGGCCAAGTCAATGAGTCGGGAATGTGTTTGGCTGTTTGAAGAAGAGCAAGGAGGAGCATGGAGAAAATTAAAGGAAAAAAAGGGAAAACATGACAGGAATACTGGGAGCATAACATATAAGATCTTACCCTTGTATATTCTTTGAATCAATAATAACTATTGTCTAGAAAATAATTGGAAGTTTTAGCATCCTATAAAACATGTACCTCAGATTAATATACCCTAAATAGAATATTTTAAAGAAGGAAGTAGTCTTTTGGCTATTTATATCAAAATTCTTTGAACTATAGTGAGTTTTTTATATATATCACTTTTGATTTAATCCTAAAGCTAAAAAAATATATTAGAGAAAATATCATCATTGAATCTTTTTTATTACTTTCTACAATAAATAACAGAGTTAATCGTTTGACAATTTACCTTTAGTAAATATTATAAAGGTCAAGAGAATCTATAAAAAAGGACTGGCCTCAAATAATGGATAAGAAGTTCTACCCAGTAAAAAGAACAGTTTATTCTCATGGTTAAGGATTCTAAATCTATAAAACTCAGTGAAGATTTCTTCAGAAACTTCTTGAATTCACTGTAGGTAAAAATCATTAATAGAACAGTATAGACAGGTCTACACAATGATCCAATTCTGTAGTGCTGTGCTGATCAAGAAGGGAAGGCTCAGTGATGAGATGCCCAGTTGGAAAAATGCACAAAAGAAAGGCATGAGAATGAAACAGCAGACACCAACTTTATTGCATAGAGCGCAGTTCTATTGGGAAGTGCAGTCCATTGCTGGGGGGCACACAGTATTGTGTGCAATTCTTCTGCTTCCCTTTCTTGTGCTCCCTTCAGCTCCCTAGGGAACCACATGGCTCCACACATAGCAGAGTACAATAGTGGCCTTCAGCCACACGTGCATGATACAACAAGCTGAAGTATGTTTACATATTTTAGGCGTAGGAGCTCCACTACACTAATTGAACACTCTAAATCCGGGGTCCTATTGCTAGCCACAGGCCTGGAACACAGCCAGACCTTGGGCAGGCCAGATCTTGGATTCAGCCAGACCTGGCTCCCACAAATTCCTTTACCACTTTAAGACAAAAAAAAAAAAATGCTTAAACTGAGGCATGAGGACTTTTAATGAACATTTAAATACTCAACCTCTATTGAAAGGTGGGGAACTGAGAAGGATCAAATTCAGCTGACATCAATTAGTGAAGAGCCTGATGTGAGACACACAGAGAGGAAATGGCATTACCATCTAATGAGGAAGATAGATATTTCTGAAAAACAAACAAACTCATCTACTGAATTTTAGAACCAAAACAAAACCAAAGCTTTTCAAGACCATTTTCATAACTTCAAGTATAAATTTACTGAAATAAAATAGAAATTTTTAGTGTATGTAAAACATATACAACTTTAAGCAATACTGTATTCACTTACAAATAAGGAGAAAATACATTTTCTTTGATTATTTTGATTCTTTTAGCCGTTTCTCTATTTTGTAATCGTTATGAAGCTTACTTCTCCCATACCTGTTTTGCATCTCAAAGAAATAATGTCTATCAGTAAAAAATAATTATTTTGATTTGTGAATAATAATGCTTGCCTCTGAGAAGAATATATATAGGTTGATAATATTCTCTTCCTCTAGGAAGAGAAAACCTTTGATGGTAGAAGTAGGGCACAATTTGGTTTCTATGATTCTAATCCTTCCATTTCATGTGGATAGCAAAGCCACTCAATATTACAAAAGACATCTTGACACACCCCACCTCTAATATATTATTTCTGTTAAATTAATTTAAAAAGGAAGCTATTAGACTGAGGTCGCTCTAATGCTGAGGTGCCTATGTAAGCAAACCAAAATCTAAATTAGTAAATGTCTCAAGGTTACAATATTAAAACCTAAGTATAACCAATCATAAACAGCCAACTAACTTTAAGCTATAGGCAAGTAATAATTTCCTTGCTTTTCTTTACCTTTTCTCTTACAAAAGTTTCATAAGAGATCCTTTTGGACTGCTTCTAACCACTTCTGGTTTGTTACTTTCCAATTCGAATCAATTTTTGATGAAATAAACTCTTAAAATTGTAAGTATCCTTTACTCTGTCTTTAACCCTTCTTTCTTCCATGGTTTGAATCTACCAGGATTAATATGTACCTGAGCTATTCAATCCAGATCAGTTTAAGATTTATTGCAAACCAAGCCTAATGGGAATTAGACTGATTAATGGTAGCAAATAAAATCTAGAGATAGTCCCTTCTGTTCATGCAGTTCTTGCCCTGTGCTTGAGTGTGAAAGAGCCCTACAACTCACCACCATTACACAGCAGCATTCTTATCTATCTCCCAGCATGAGGAGCAGTGTGCTACCAATGTCACATTTGAGTCCCAAGGTCTCAGTTTTTTACTGGAATCAAGGGTGAATGGGTGGGAGAGAGGAACATGAATGGAAGTATGATGTTCATAGTACTAAGCAAAACTCAGTCTGGGGTTTTTCATCACTGCCAATCTTATCTTTACCTGTGGGCAAATCATCCTAATATCTTGAATGAGACTCACCTTGAATAGTTAGCTTGTCAAAATCAGATATAATTTGACCTCATTTCTGTTCGAATGTTGCTTTTAATGTCTAGTCACTCCCCTGTTAGCTGAAGTTCTCTAGGCTTTGTCTGCACAGCTCACATCTCTCCCCTTTGTTTATTTCCTTCTTCCCCCACCATACATAATACAGAGGTAGCTCCCAATGTATTGTACAATATGCTTTGAGATATGGATAGTGGTTATGAAATAATCCTTCTCCAAAATGCTAACCTCTCTACACAATGATGATACCATTATTTCCCACCTATTAAACTTCTTTGTCTGATTGGATAAGGCTTTCCTTATGTATTCATCTTAAGCAACTTAGACAAATGGAAATAGTTATATTTCACTTATATTTGCTTTCGAACTTCTGAAACTAGCAATACAACAGCAACCAAATGAAGAATCCAGGAGTACATTTGGATCTATGTATCAGCCTTAAAAATTAGTCAATTTTTGACAGTTATATGACCTGGCCATGCTTAACATAACTGGCATTTTATGCACAATAAATTATGATTCAATTAGCATACTGCCTCAGTAAAACTAGAGAGAGAAATTTTTTATAATTTATTCAATTATGTCTCATTTATTAAATATTATAACTTGTATCTTCACTCACCACCACCAACAATAATATAGATAGAGGCCCATCTGCACCATGGAGTATGTTTCCCTTTAGTCACCTCATGCATAAATTTAATCCATTTGGGTTTTTTTCTTCTTTGAAGTCTAAGAAATGAGAGTTATCAAAAAGTCACTCCAAGTAAATTAACCTTAAAGTATGATAAATAATTGTCTTTATCTATCTATACATATCTTTGTGTCTGTGTGTGTATATTATATATGTAAATATAATATACATACACATGCACACACATACCTATGTAAACATGATGAATTATATTATTTCTATTATTCTATATAATATTATAATATAATCTATTATAACTAAAAGCTATTTTTTCTACACACACACTCTCTATTAACTTCTATATACAAAATTTCCTTTCATTGCCAAAGCTACAATTAATCTTCCCTCTTTTCTTGCAACATGGCTCATTTCACACTCTCAAGATAGTTTCCCATAACATTTCTGATTAAAACTAAATTCTTTTTTCTCATTTCACATTTGAATTCACACTTATCTTTCTATAGCTTTCAATGCCTAACTTTCTTTTTCCACTCTCTTCACTGTAAGTTCTCAGCAGCCCACATACTAACCTTTTCAGTCTTCCTCTTTCTCTCAAAGATTTCCACAGTTAATAGAAGGAAGCTGACACATTCCTTTACCCTGAACGACAACATAAAATCCTCATGAATTTTCTTCTGTTTTTCAAAGTAAACTAATCAATTTCCCTAGATTATGTGGTGCTAAACTCTAGCCTTTTGCACCTATCATCAATTGAAGTCCTTCTCTAATTTTTTTTTTAATAGAGCTAAGGTTTGTATATTTTCCATGTGTCAGCTAATTTAATCTTCATAACCATTCAATGAGATAGATACACTTTATAAGTCCCACTTTACAAGGGAAGAAACTGAGACATATAGAGGTTAATTGCCAAGTGCCACACATTAGTAAGTAGAAGAGCTAGAGTTTGAACAGAGGTATTATGGCTCCAGAGGCCATGTTCTTACCCAGTACAAAAATCTGCTCCTTTGTGCTCAATATCTGTCCTTTATTCATATTTTTAAAGTTCATATATCTGTATAATCTGTTCTAGTATTCTAAAAACTTTATTGTTACAAGGGCAATGCAGCTCAATTCAGACTATATTTGATTTTTAAAAAACTTTATTAATCATTAGGAGCTGATATATTCATGAGGCTGACTAACTTGAACAAAATGCTAATACATAAGGAAAAAAGACAAAGAAGAAATAGATATAACGAAGCTGTATAAATTATTTATTTGCTGAGATTTTCTTTAGGAAATTCATCATCTTCTTTTAAAGTTGTCTATTGCCTCAAACCATTGCTGAAAGATTATATTAATATTCTAGTCCCTTCAGATGAATTACTTGCTTTGTCAGAGGTATTTGTGGACTTTTTTTTTTTTTTTTGGAAGAAGGGGAACAAAAATATACTTCAAATTTTTAAATTGTGTTGCTATTTACAGTATATTTTTACATACATTATTTCTATATCAGCAATGTCCTTTTCATTTTTCCTAACATAGAGTAACTAAAAGTGGCATATATGACAATGAATTTTTTAGAAAAACCTTTATTTTTAGCAAGTCAAAGAAATTCCTCATGATATACATACACCTTCCCTTTTCTAAGAACTAAATATCTGTCTTAACTGATTAGAAGGATTATACTACCATGCAGGAACATCCTTTTTTGTGTATCAGTTTCTACTAAATAATTAATAAAACAAAGAAATAAAATAGGTTTAAGAGTCAATGTTCATTCCCTCACAGCAATAAGTCATGTATTATTCCATTTTAACCATGCTTTAACTTCTTATGGAAAGATATGCATGGCTAAATTACCACAAATTAAAAACTACCTCTCCCTCTCCCTATCTCTCTTCCTTTCCCTCATACATAGGCACATAAAAGAATAATTATTTTCTTAATATGTAAAGTTCTTTTCTTTTATGATTTAAAAAAATAACAGCTAATGGAAAATTAGTAGGTGGTCTCTAATCTGATTTTATTTACTTCTATTTCAGAGAAAATATGTTAGGTTTAAAAATTAATTATGAGAGTTAATTTATTTTGTATATATTGTAGCCCCTTGAACTACTATTATTTGGGGGGAAATTTCATACTTTTTATATACTTTTATATTTAATACTTTTAATATCAGTATTCCACTGAGTTTATAACAAAAAACAATAACTTACAGATTTTACTGGTCAGCAAATAACAGAGGATGAAATTAAGAGCTTCAACCAATAATTTTACAATTAACAGGAAATAGGCCAGTTGTTTCTCCAGTATGGAGTTTTTCTTGTGATGAGATTGCCAAGAATAGATTTCTATATCTGCTTAATAGTCATTGAAGAAATGATACATTTTCAAAGTAAATCAGTTTTTTCAGAAGCTCGCATACTTTAAAATATATATTATATATATATTACATATGTTATATACATATTACATATATATTTATAAAACCAAAGGTTCTAAAGTGCTTGAAGAATGTTTCAAAGTGTAAGTTTTACACTCATAAATAAGCACTAAGTGCATCTCTAAACTGAGAAAACGAGTTGTTATTCTCTCTGAGCTTGAAACTGAGTCACTAGATAGGATATATACCAAACTTTGTGTCTGTGAGTTTTCCTTCTTAGGAAGGGGATTACTCAGCACATTTTTACCACCCAGGAACACAGATAGCCTGCAATTATGTTGTGGAATCAAACAATAGATGCAGTATTAAAATTCTCAAATAACACAAAGATCATGGTAACTCCCAAATCAATCAGACTGATGTTTGAAGTCCACAAAGAAGTCACTGTAGCTGTTTTTCAGCTATTCCTTTGATTTACTTTTTTGCTTTTGTCCCAAAAATTAAATCCTGATACTAGAAAGTTGAATTTAAAACCTGTCATAGAGACATTTGTAAAGGCCATAGTCAGATCCCAAATTTAATTATGTGTAAAATAATAAATAAAACAGATGTTTCAGACTTAATTAACATAGTGAACATTAAATAGATTCAATAGATATTATATTTAGAAAGTCCCAACATTTAACAGGCATGTAACACACAGTATTTTTTCTTTACATCACAAACAACACTAGCCATGAATGAGAGCATGCAACAATTGATTAAAAATTTTCCTGAGAATGTGATGTGTTTTTCTCTACACAAATACATCATTGATGATACTACACAGCTCCAATAATGAAGAAACTAGGCCAATGCCAGACTAATAACATGGTCAGGACAATTTCTTGTCACCAACCAGAAACTGTTCTTTTTGTTTTTGTTGTTCTTCTGAGCAGACACAAAACCTTTTCATGTTATTTACATTTTTTTTTTTATCTAGTTTGAGATATTTTCCAGTAGTCTATTTTCATTCCAGTGCTTAAGAAGTGGTGACTATGTTCTGGTCTTTGGTTAGCAATGTCTTTTAATGCTTGTGGGTTACTAAGAGCAAATTAGCAAAGATGGCGAATGCCAGCATTCCTCAAGTGATGAATTTGCTGCACCAAAAGCATGTGTTCAATGACATCAACTAATATTTGCAAGGTAGTGCTGGGTAACAATGAAGAGCAAATGCTCTGGAGCCAGAGTGCTTGGGTGCAAGTTTCTGTTCTGACACTTCTGTGCCTTTTGCCTAGTTACTTAAACTTCCTTCATTTCAGTTGCCTCAGTTGCAAAAGAAAGATAATTATAAAGTGGTTATGAGAGTTAAATTAGTTAACAAGTAAATATAAAACTCAAAAAATACTCAGAGGATATTTTGATCATATGACACTATAACAATTGTCTCTGTTCCCAGTGGAAAATGCAGCTTCTTTACCTATGCCACTGGTTTTCAAACTTGATTGTATGTTAGGGCAGATGAGCCCATAATAACCACCACACTGTCCACATCTTATATATAGTCTGTATTAGTCAAGATTCTCCAGAAAAAACAGAACAGACAGGATGTATAGATATAGATAGGTATTCTTTTTTGTTTAGTTCTGTTCTGTTCTGTTCTGTTCTGTTTTGCTTTGTTTTGTTTTGTTTTGTTTTGTTTTGTTTTGTTTTGTTTTGTTTTGTTTTGTAATAATTGGCTGACATTATTGTGGAGGCTTGATAAGTTCAAAATCTGCAGGGTAGGCCAGTAAGCTGGAGACCTGGGGTCTTAAAATTTGAGTCCAAAGGCAGGCCGCTGACAGAATTACTTCTTGCTTAGGGGAGGTCAATCTTTGTTCTATAAAGGCCTTCAGTTGATTGGATGAGGCCCAATCGCACTATGGACTTTATTCAAAGTCCATCAATATAAAAAAAAAAAAAAAACAAAAACAAAACAAAAAAAAAAACCTTCACAGAAACATCCAGAATAATGTTTGACCAAATATCTGGGAACCATGGCTCAGTCAAACTGACATACAAAATTAACCATACATGTTCTCATCTGTACACTAGTGCCGAATCCAACATGAAGGAATAAACTTTATTCTCCAAATCTCATTATTATTATAAATTACTATTAAAAATTTTCAGATTACTCAGATGATGGTAGAGACAATAAAATTTTAATGGTCCAAAGTGATTGAGTTTTGTCATAACCAGTGACAAAGTTCTGTCTATTTAGTGACCCAACAGGACAGTTTTCTAAATAAATTTTGAGATTCCTTTAAACAAAAGACACAGGATTCACTCGAGGTACAGTTATGGAGCTGACTCTCCTTCTTCCCAGCAACTCCTCCACATTGGTGACAGGGCTCTAGAACTGTTTTAAACCCCCTAGATTGTCCTCTTCCCTCCACCGAAACATATCTGTCCCATGATCCAATCCCAGTGGTTCCTTATCTCAGCTGTAAATAGAACAAAGAAAATTAGAGTGCTAATATGCAATGAAGCACAGAGGTGATTTGCTGACATTGATTTTTATGGGGCTGAACAAACCAAACTCCTGCCAACATTATTTTACTAAAGAGCTGCAATGGACAGCAGAACAAATCACAAAGAAAAAACTTATTTTTCACCCTGGTATCTATTGTAAGATTAGAATTAGTAAGAGAGCTTTTTCAAACATATGCTCTGTAACTATCCACACAGGATATATTAATATGCCCAATTTTTTGATCATGCCATGTAATTCAAATAAAACTCCTTCCACCGCTCCCATCAGAGGTTATCAATCCTAACTGTGTATTAAATCACTTTATGAGATTTTATAATATACAGATTCCTAATCCAATTAAGAAAATCATGTATGATAGCTGAGGAATCATTGTGTTTTAAATTTTCCCCAGATGATTCTAATATGCAGTCAAGGTTGAGCACCACTGCCTTACAGTAAAAAAAAAATAAAGCATAAGGTCACTGAGTTTGTAAAATAAATAGATAATACTATTTATCATAAAATAAATAAACATTTATAGTATTAGTTTTACATGTATAGTTACAAATTTATAGCCAAGGGTATTTAGAAACAGTCTAATGTGGGGTGAAGTTTTGGGGAAAAACAAATATAAATCTCACTCTCTCAGTTTTATAATTTTTATTGATTGAAATTCTTACTCATTGAAAAATTTCAATCATTGAAAAATTCCACTATGAGTATACAATATACCAGATTCTTAGACACAAAAATATTTTTTTAAATAATGATTAAAAATAGTTTCTTCCCTAACTGTGCTTTTTGTTTGCTAGTTGATGAGCTTTAAAGATAAATACCCTGCAAACATCTTGAAATATTCTTGTAACATTTGATCAAGTAGAATAGAGGCCTTGTAAGCTCAATAAGTATTATTGATTGGCTGATGGAGAATGAATTGTTTTAACCTATTTATTTTAATTTCTAAGGTATTTAAATACATATATTTTAATACATATATTTAAATAAGATGCATAAATACTTTGTTTTTTAGAAAAGCAGCATAAACCTTCAGAAAAATTTTGTACTGCAAAATATTTTGTCAGGCTCAATGGAAAAGGTCAAAGAACTAATGTATATAAAGAATAACAAATATTGGGGAACTGTTATTCCTAAAATATTCAAATTTTAGGGTTAAGAATATTTTAGGTACCTAGAAAAAAATTATAGTTTCTACAAATCCTTATTCAAAAGAGGCAACCTATATATAAATAATTATTTCCACGGTTGGATTATAAAGGTAACTGCTATAATGCCATATTTCCCACAAAACCCCATCAATTATGACTGAAATGCCACCAGTGTTAAATATGGCTTTAAGCATCAGTCGCTTGCAGCATATACTCATGAAAAAACTCATAGTCCCAGTTAAAGTAACTCTAACAGGTTATGGCCTAAAAGCACTAAAAGTATGTGAAAAGTGGGATTAGGGGCTTCGAGATATCATCAAAGTCCAGCTTTATCTACTTTTCAGAAACTGAAATTATGAGACTTACTTACACCTTCTCAGGATCAATCATTCTATCTGAAAAGATGCAAATAAAACAGTAGAGTTCTGGAAAGTTGGAAGCACTTACAATTAAACAGATTTGAACATAATTTTTATAGCTGAAAAATTTGAAAATTTGATATATTTTTTACATACCTTTAAATGTATCAGTAGAAAAATTTGACAAGAACAGTATACTCAGAATTTAAGAGAAGACATCAGGGTAATCTGTCAACAGCAAAAAGAAAATTTTCAAAGACTATGAGAGTGCCAGAGGATGGTCTACAATAAGTATGAATATCACATTTACATTATTTCAATAATTTTTAAGATAACACAGATTACTAATACGTGATTCTCAAATGACTAATGCTAGTGATGTTTATAATAGTGCATTTTGTTGTATTTGATTTATTTAATTAACTAATAATATTTAATTTTGGGGTCATTGTGCCATAACCAAATTAATTGTAACCATATTTGCAAATAGAAAAACAATGGATGAGATTGCAAGCATAATATTAATAATTAATTTTGAAAATTAATTTTGATAATTATATTTATTTGTTTACATAATTGTATAATTGTATTCATTGTTGATATGTTTATAAATAATAATACCATGTTAATGGTATTATGCATAATTAAATGTAAATATTTAATATTTTGAATGCATAAATTAAACATTTGATCACATTATATATATATGTTATTTGTATAAAACAATTTTGATATTTATTCCTAAATTCCATACCTGGGGAACAAGGCCAAGGTAGGTCTGAGAAGAAATCTCATGAGGGAAAATCTTGCATTTGGGTTTGAATATGTTAAATTTTTTGTCATTTTGGGGACAACTAAAAAAAAAAAAATGAAGAGTAGTATTAACACCTGAACAAGATAAGTGATAACAGGAAAAGATTACTGCTACCCCTTCTGCTACTGGGAAAAGCACAGTCACTAAAATGTTTAATTATTTGTACCACAGAGCCTCTCTTTCAATACAGAAACACAGAGCAATGGATATTCTCAATGAAGGTTTCAGTAGAACACCTAGGACTCCTCAATGTTCAGCATCTTTGAGGACTGAAGTTCAACTCAGGGACATGAAATCAAGTCTTCTCCTACAGCCTTTCTTAAGAGTTGACTTTCCCACCCTCACCAGAATTTTGTCTCTTTCAAGAGTCTTCTAATTCCTTAACTTGAACTTTAAGGACACTAGAAAGCTATATATCTAGTGAAGAGCCCTATAATATCACGATAGTCACTATCATGATCACACATCCATCCTTGCACTCATGAAAAGATGGCATGATGCAAGCTCCCTACCAAAAGATGAGCAAAAATGACCATAAGATCTCCCCATATTTGGAAACCTGATGTCTTCTAGAAATACAGAGTAACCCAACTACCAACTAGGCCCAAGTGATCCAGGCTCAGTTCAGACTTGTGGTCAAAGAAACACAATAGAGTAACCAGAAAGAATTAAAAGACATTCAAATTATTTAAAGATGTCCTTTAAAAAATAGCAACAGTACAGAAATATACTTTAAAAACCACAAATCATCTTAAATATCCATTCTCCCTATTTGTGTGGCTCTTAACATTCTCCACATGGATAGCAGCAACTCCTAAAGCTCTTCCTCTCTGATCCTCTCAACTCTCAACCAAGCACTCTCCTCAGTCCCAACATCTCATGAGGGCTTTTGTCTTTCCTCCCTCCCCCTTTCTTTGTGTTGTTATTCCTTTTTCTCTTCCCAAAGTAAATACTCATCCTCTCTTTCATTTTTTTTCATTGACCCAAAGCATCATCTAAGTAACATTGGAACTGAAAGAATTCTTTTTGGCAGTTAAGGGCAAGGAGAAAAGAAGAGATAATGTAGGAAGAGGAAATCATGCACCCATTAGTATTTTTTTTCCCATCACATGTAAACACTTAGTTTCAAACTAATTTTCTGTTATTATGTTTTATTTTGTTCTCAAACTCAAAAGTGTAATGATATAAAAATAACATTGCGCCAAACACAATTTAAAGTTTCCTTTGGCACATAGTGGGAACTTGATAAATATTCATAAATGAATCATTCTGTTTATTATTGATGATGGTCACAGATAATGTTTTCTTTACTAGAAAACTAAAACATTACTTTTTTTTGAAAAACGAAAACAAAAAATTTCTTAAGCAGAGTAAGAAACCACAGTATAGTGATTTCAGAGGAACAGGGGTTATAATTATAAGGTAGAATATGTTAGAATATTCTTGCATTTCCTACTCAACCTTCAACCTGTCTAGTACCACTACAATTACGTCATGTATAACTATCCATTATATCTACTCAACTATTTATTCAGTTGAATAAAGAGACAGAAACGTAAGCAGCACCAAGTAGGTTTCAGATTTTACCCAAGTGCTAGACTGCTTTAAAGACCTTGAATTATAATTGCATAGTAGACAACAATTACATAAAATAAAAATCATAAAGAATGAATGAATTCTTTTTTAAATCATATTGTGTACCACTTACCTAAGAGAAATACTGAATACTTTAACTGAGATTAAATAAAATTTGAAATAAAGTTCCTTAATTTTAGATAGCTATTCTTTGAATGCATTTGTTTAATAGCGTTATAAAGTATCACTTCTAAGACATCATTATATTTGCAGACAGCATATTCTTAGGTCACAAGTTATGATTCATATATATCAAGTCACTTAGTACTGCTGGCAAGTGTTGCAAGCCTGAAATATAACAGAGAGGATAATAAAACTTTAACAAGTAGCAATAAAACTAATGAAATATAATCTCAAATATTCTGCTGTAATTCATCCAGAGAGGAAACACAATCACCCAATTCTGAAGATGAGGAAATGAAGTCAGTTTCATAAAAACACATATTCATCATACTAACATGAATTATTTTAGAATTAGAACTAAAAGAGAATTCAAGCTGGTTACAGTAGTATAATTATCATGGCCAAATAAATGAGGATGACAGGATGAAGCAACAGTTCACAAATGCTTATTTTGGCTCTGTATTTAGAGCTATAGAAATGAAAATATTGGTGCTTTTTTTAAAAGAGATAATTTTCCATGCTGAGGACAGAGAAATATCATGATAGATTGAGCAGCATTTAAGAAGTTAGTTATGACTTCCAAAATCAATATGTATGTGGGTCACAAGTTTATTTACATACAGTTTGTATGTGCTTGTAATAACCATGCAACCTAGTCTAAAATAACTTCAGGTTGACGTTTATTACTGTGTTCCTTGAGGTTGCAATTTGGCGATTGTGTGTTCCCTCATGCCTGTCTTTTATTCCTTTTATTCTTTTCTAGTTTTGAGAACCTAGAATTCCAAATTTAAGCATAAGGGAGGAGAGACAGGAAGAGGAAAGAAGAATGAGAAAGGGAAGAGTGAGGAGGTAAAATGAAGTGAGAGAAAAGATGCAATTTGTTATATAAGTTCTTTCTCTGCAACTTTGATGTTCAGCACCCAAAAGTAATTTAAGGCAGCAAGCTAAACAATAGAGAATGGATTTACTCAAAAGTTGAAATCAGAATAGACAAGGTTTTCTCTTAATAGAAAACCTCTGTGATTGTGCATATAGTAGAGTTTACACATTCAAATAAATTAATAAAGGAAAACAGATTCATAGTTGTCCATTTTCAGAAGCATGCACAAGACAACTAAAAATTCAGTGCTTAATTTCCACTGTTGGAAGATTTAGGGAAAAAATAGAGGAATTTATATCAGTGATTGA
Source organism: Cynopterus sphinx (assembly GCA_030015415.1). Classification (NCBI taxonomy): domain Eukaryota; kingdom Metazoa; phylum Chordata; class Mammalia; order Chiroptera; family Pteropodidae; genus Cynopterus; species Cynopterus sphinx. The sequence goes on along the minus strand of CM057380.1, from coordinate 74,589,534 downwards.
CTTCTATCATCCAAGGAGGCTGATGAAACACATAAAGTCAAGTGGGGTCAAATAATGAATAAAACAAGATACAAGACTGTTCAAGTATGTTTTGATAAGTAAAAATAATGAAGGAGAGCAAGATGGTGTACAGAGATTATATAGAAGTTTGGAATTTCTATTAATCAAAGGGCAACCTAAATGTACTAGCAGGATTATTTTCCTCATAGATTGAATTCAAGAACAGGGAGATTATCTGCTGCAGGCTGAATTGACTAAATCATTTTTAAAACCTCAAACTAATGAGGTGCTTGAAAATACATAAATTAAAAGAAATAATGTGTCACATGAAAATGTATGAATCATAGGAATGACTTTTTCCTTTTCTACCTTACATTTTATAAGAGTAGAAAACAAAATATGAGATTTAACTCTAATATAAATAATCAAATTCACATCACTTTCTGTTGTCTCATTTTTTTCAAACTATGTATATACCTATTCATTGGTTTTACTTCAGTTGGTTGAAAAAAAGTAATAACAACAGTCTCAAGGTTGTCTCCTTCTAAAAGGTAATTTTCATTCTTTGTCACCTAGCCTGGAGTTTTAAAATAAAGATAGCATATTGTTCATTTTTAAAATGATAATTATTTAGTTGATTACCTCTGAGGGATGTTCTGAGAATTAATAATACAAGAGAAATAAAAACACCTTGCAGAAATGAAATGTTGAGGTTTTCAACAGTTACAGGTTGATAGTCAATGCTACTATTTTCCTACACAATGTTAATGCTGATCTTTTTTTTTATTAAAAATAAAACCAAAACAATAATGTCTTTAACATCTATCTACTACTAATTGATTACTAATAATTCTGTCTATGGCAGGGGAGAGGAAATCTCAATATAAACAACATAAATTGACAATATTTTTAATATGAAGAATGTTTTGTGGAATAGGAGAACCAAATTAGGTCACATTCATGTTTTAAACGGATAACCTGGTTGGTACATTATACTGCGTGAAAATAAGCTTCCTGAGAGCTTGCTTTCATTATAAGGCATTCATGTGATGCCATCGTGTGGTAAGCCAAACACATGTCAGTTTATTTGAAATCCCAAAAGAGAAATAATGTGCTATTTGGTGGATTTAGTTCATGCTGAGAACTTTCATCTTATTAGAAAAAGTTAGCCTTAGTAATCTCATACCATAGGTCCAAGCCAGGCACTTATTTACTAGCAGTCTCAAATAGTGTGTATTTGAAGTCAGAACCAAATCAATATAGCCAGGAAGACCTCAGGCAGCAAATGACATTTCTCATTTCAAAACTGTTTAATATTCTGGGTATCTTATATAAAAGGTCTATCAATTGTTCAAAATTGTGTTATTTGTATAATTATTTCCAAAATCACAAGTTACAGTCAAATGATATTTTATAACCACAGTCCCTTTTTTATTTAACCAAAAAAATCTGGGTGTGCAAATAGACAAGATTAAGTACACATGTAGGGTGAATCAGAGTAACTTAAATTGGGAATATTAAACACATAGTATGACATTGTACTTTTCTCAGATGATTTGCATCTTTTCAAAAGTACAAAATCAAACTTTTCTTCCAACTCTCTTCTACTTAATTTTCAATATCATCTCTGATACTGAGGGATAGACATAATCATTCAAATCATGATGATAATGAGATAATTTTAATGGATTTATATTTTATCAGTTAAAATTTTTCTTTCAAGGTCAGAAAATGGAAATCAAAAACACAAGTCAATAAGGTAGTGATTCTGGGTTAAAATACAAAAGTTCTTACACAGCCTTAAAATTTTTTTTCAGATATAAAACATTGTAAAATTTAAATATGGTAAAAATTACAGAGAAATATAATTTAGTTAATTACCTCTCTTTATAAAGCATTAAATGAGCTGAAGAGATTTTTGCCTTTAATTGAGAGTATAAAGAGAAATGTAATCATTTAAATTCTACTGTCATATATATTTTTTAAGAAATGCCAAGTGCTTTCAAACATATTATCTCAGATTATAAAATTTAAATACACCAATCAACTTTGTGAGACAAAATTCTAATTTACTTTTCTCTTTTCCCTTCTCTATTGAACACCAACTACAAATTGCTTATTAGATTTAAAATGTATGAAATTATCAACAGATATAAAATCAGAAAGAACATAACTATAAATCTAAATTTTGGGTCTTAGCCTGTCATTACTTTAACTTCCTTCTATTTAATATAGAGACTTTCTACAATGTGTTCATGAGTTTATGATAGCTTTCCATAAAATAAGTTTGTCCTGGTGACTTTTAGTAGAAAAGAAGGATATCTGTACGTGAGAGAAGAGAAAAAATAAATAACCTAATAGGTAAATATTCTAATTAAGAAAGAAAAATTGTATTTAATAGAGATGAAGTTTATTTAACCTACAGATTAGATAAGCACTATTATTTTGGTTGTAAATGTTTATTATAGAAAATAAAACAAATGCAGTAAACAGACATAATGAAACAAGTAGAAAGCCTAGTGGAATCTTGACATTGTTAAAGGATTTAGTAATTAAAGGAGGTGGAACCGCAGTTAAGACTAGTCCACAAGTTATTTAATTGCCTGCCAATTCCAGAAATTTTTAATTTAACTACCTTGGGTTTGGTTCAACAAGGGTGTCGGGGGAAGCTGCTGATGGTAGGGCTACAAACTGAAAATTTTCTGAATTTTCAAACCTGAATTTTCAACCCCATGCAGCAGATGAAGAGTGACCAGAAGATCTGGCTATGGAGTAACACTACTGATCTAAAGGAGTTTGTTTGCTGGTGCTAGTCAAAACTAAATAAGATACAAGCAGGAGTTTGCAGCGAAGAAAACAAAGGTTTATTTAGGGAATTGGCACAAGCTCAGAGATAATGGTGAGCTAGTGCTCAAAGACCTGGCTCCCGATAGCATCTAGGGGATGGATTATATAGGGAAGAAATCAAGTCTTGGTAGGTAAGCGAGTTGGGGTTGTGGGTTCTACTGATGGGTCGGGGCTAGGCTAGAATGTACTTGATCAGGTCCTGATGTCAGCATAATGCCATCCTGACCGGTTCCATGAGGTTGTGGCTGGTGAGGTCATCCCATTTTCACAGGTCTTTGTCTGAGGCTGAAACATAACCGAGGTCAAGATGTTGTCTTTACCTTGACTGGAAATTCTGCTCTAGTTTGGGATCTGGTTATCATGTCCTTGTCATGATTGATAGACCTGAGGCTTTATTCTTAAAACAGTTTGTTGCTGACCAGAACCTAATGTTCTAAGGGCTTAATGATTAAGGGAGTGGATTTGCAGTATGTGAAAAGGTAGAAGAATCTGGTTGAAAGAAAGCAAATGAGTCATAATCCTATTAGACTGAACAAAACGAGCCTGAATTAAGGAAAAAGTCATACTAAAGAAATAAAGTCCTTGTGCAGTTACAATAACAAGGAAGAAGTACTGGTCAGCTTCATAGCTACATATCTATTGTCTTAAGGAAAAAGAAGAATGGAAGTAATCTTAACATTCTTTTAAATAACAGAAATTCATTTGAGACTATTTAAACAAAGAAGGGGCATTTATTATATGGATATAAATGTATAGTGCTACCCAAAGAGCAATCTAAAGACCATAATGAGATTAGTTATGTTAGGTAGTTAGGCATGAGTGACAGGAGTGAAGGCCCAGCTCTGTAACCATAGAAACTTCCCTTGAAGACCTTCCTTAAGCACCTTTTAGAGATACCTCCCTTTTAGGGTTATAAACTACCCCAAATCCTGGAGCACAAAGGCCATAAAAGCTGCTGGCTAAACCAGCTACAAACACATGGGCAGAAAGTGCTGCCCATAACTTCAGCCTCATTATATCATCATTATAATCTCATGACTATGCCTGGAAGTTCGTGAACCTAATTATAACAGACTGAATTCTGGGTAAGTGCATGCACAATAGGCAAAGAGTTATATAGCAGCTGGGTGTCAGCCAAGGTGACCTGGCATAAGGATCATCTAGGACCTCCCATCACAGCCCAAATATAAACAGATCATCCCATTTCTGCATAGTTATAGCTCTCCTGGCTGAAGACCTGCCCCTCCCTTTGGGGTGTACTGTCTTATCTCTTCACCTCCTAAATTCCACAGGGCTGCAGCCTTCCTGAGTGCAGCCCATCTCTTTCTAAAATGAACTTTCAATAAATCTTACTTTTTCTCAGTCTTGCTGAGCTATAATTCTTTGCTGCGTCAGCAGGGAAGAACCGAGGAACAACACACAACCCCACCGGCCACTATCCACCACATCATCTTCCCCCATGCCACTGGAGTGACACTAGATTTCACTTCACCCCAGCGGTGACAGTTATAGAAATTGAGACTGAGCATTTGGAAGTCGTATAGCATTTATAGAGTACTTTTGTTGGCTGATTCTTTAAAAAATAATGTGGACTCTGTATTAACTTCCTATAGCTACTATAACAAATTACCTCAAACTTTGTGGCTAACAACAGAAGCTTATTTTTTCACAGTTCTGGAGACCACTCCTGAAATCTTTTTTAAAAGGGGGCCTTGAGCCAGTGAATCATCCTTGCTAGCATAAGCAGAGAGCCGATAGCCACCACTGCTTCCCGAGATGGCTGCAAGCCAATGACTGGTTGGTAGGGAGTATGAAAGTCTAGTAACTTTGCCTTCAGTCAGGACCAACTTAGATTTGTAACTTAGATTCCAAGGTTTCCTGGCTAGATCAGGCTGTCACCACACTTGCTTGAAATAAGACCTTTGCTTTTGAATGCTCCCTCCCTTACCTGGGAGCACTTTCTTAATAAATCACTTGCATGTGAACTCTTGCCTAATGTCTCCTTATTTTGAAGAAACTGACCTAACACAAAGGCTATTTCACAGATATGATGCTCAATGTCTCCTTAGGCTGGAGAGTCCAACCTCAGACAAAAGCTATTTCCTTTGAATAAAGAACAGTATGAGAATCCAAACCTCATTGAAAAACTTGGACCGTTCTCTCATCCAGCCTACTCTGGGCCTCCGGAGCCTCATGAACTATTTCCCCTGCTTCTCTTAGCAAGTCTATTTTAGTTTTGTCTTTGCCCACATTCATCTCTGTTTTACTGTGTATGACCATAACTATCAACCTAACTTTTTTGGTGTCAATTTATAATTTCCTTCCACTTAATGTAAAGACTTTCTACAACTTGTTCCTAAATTCTACAAGAGTTTTATATAAAAGAAGTTTACTCAATAAACCTTAATAGAAAAAAAGTATGACTCCAGTGCTCTACAAAATCACAAAACTCTTTACAGTGATAAGCAATATTGATTACTTCTCGGTCCCACTCAAGTAAGGAATGAAAGTGGATCTAATTAACTCCGTACATTGGAGTAAAATGGTGATGCTATTGAGTAGAATCGGTAGAGTTGTAAAATATACAAATGACTTCCAAGTCCCACACCTTTAAAAAGGTTCTTCTCTTTTAAGAGAAGAGGTACCTGGTATGGGCAGATACCACCCAAATTCTGGCTACAGGGAATATCTGGAGGAAGACATCAGGAATCACGCTGGAGAAACAAACTGAAAGAAACCCTAACTGACAAGGAGGTGTATCCTAGAACAAAAATGTATTTGTCTTTGGGTACAGAAAAAGCTTAAACTGAATGTAGGGTAAGGAAATTTTTTAAATATTTTAACCGTTTACTGAAGAATAAAATCACAGTTTAGTCATGGGGAATTTTATTAGAATAACTTTAAGACAACATTTTTTACTAATTGGGATTAAATATAATATTATCTTTATTACTTAAAAGCTAGTCATCATTTAATGAATACCCATTATATACAAGGCATTGTATTTAAATTTACTTGACAGTGATACCTTGAAACGCATATTTTCCCCATTTTAAAGATTCAAAACTGAATCAAAAAGTAGTAACTCACAGTCAGACAGCTAGTAACATGGTAGTTTTGTTACCAAAGCCCAAGTCATTTCCACGCTAACTTGCCATCTTAACCCCTGTTAACAACTCTTTCCCCAGTGTGTCAGCCAGCAATCCTATTTCCAAGTCAGTGCTGCTTCTACTACATCAGCTGCCTCAGCTTCACTTCATTCTCTTTTAGAAGTTCTCTCCAAGGTGTCATGGTGTTAATGGAAGAGGACTCCAAAAGGTAAAGAGTGTATCCCTCATGCCTATGTTCCATTTCATGTCCTGTCCAGTTTCTTAGGATGTGCACACATCTCTTCTGTGGGGCATTATGGACCTTCATCCAGTTTCATGTGAGAACTTCCAAACAAGCTTAAATGTTTCTGTCTCTGAACTGAATCAAATGCAGTTGGACAACAAGCAGCAAAATACACTAAATCAGGAGTCCCCAACCATTTGGCACAAAAGGCTGATACTCCTATGAGAATCTAATGCCTAATGATCTGAGGTGGAGTTGAAGCAGTGATGCTAGTGCTGGGAAGCAGCTGAACATACAGATGAAGCTTCTCTTGCTCATCTGCCACTCACCTCCTGCTGTGCAGCCTAGTTCCTAACAGGCCACGGACTGATATGAGTTCGTACCCCTGCACTAAATGATATCTCACTCCACTTTTTTTTTTAAATAACTAGTTATATATTAGGCCACTGAATAATGTCAAAGATGAGAAATGGTTTCTGATTGACCTTAGTGAAAATGGGGAATTAAATATGACTTTGTCCCACTAAAGTTGTGTATCAGAGATTACTACATAAGGACAGACAATGTAATAGAAAAAGTACCACCTCATGGAAATAACAAGTACACTTTAAATCATTAAGATGAATTAAGGTATCATAGAAATTAATGAAAATAATACAAAACTTTGTTAAAATCTGCATCAGTTATTTTTTTGTACTTCAATTGGTTAATTTGAACCACATTTACAGATCACCATGTATCTGTCATTGACTACACATTCATAATTATGTTAAATAATTAAAACCTAAGTCAGCACAGTATGCCTGAGCCAAAATGTTTTGTTGTTGTCATTGTTTTCTTTTTGTTTTGTTTTGCTTTGTTTCATGACTCAAGCACTGTGATTCTGAGGATATCGATATGAGGAATTCATGAGAGAGCTTAAAGTCTTGCTATAATTAAGTTCTTATTCAATCAATATATGTTCATTTATATATTTATATATTTTATGTTGTATTGTATTATATTATATTATTATATTTATTATATATGTGTATAGACAGCATTCTTCTTGGAACTAAGGATCAGAGGAGAAAAAATACTATTTCTGCTTTAATGGTATACACTGTTTAGTATGACAGGTGGTTATTAATAAATGAATAATCATTACAAATAGGTAAAGCAATGAAAAAAAGAAACATGGAGCTATAGAGTATGTAAAATGGGAGATTGTTCTATCATGGAGGGCAAGAAGGGCCTCCCTAAACAAATAATGATGAAGTTGAGATTTGATGGCAAAGTCAGGAAGAGTTAAATGGAGCTAAGGGATTTCTAGAGTGAAAGAATAATGTGAACTAAAATCCTGTGAACAGTCATTTGAGAAACTGGATAGGGTCCCAAGTGACTTAAAAGCAAAGATTGGGGGATTGGGGTGGTGAAAACTATGAGATTAGGCTAGTAATGTGGGCCAAACCATCTAAAAAAATAGGATGCAGAATTAAAAATGTTGATCCTCATCTAAGAGCTACAGAAGCCACTGAAGAGATTTCAGTGTTGGCCAGATCATTCTGGCTGTTGTGAGGAAAATGAATGGGAAGGAGCAAACGAATAATGAACAACCAGAGAGAAAATGATCGTAGCACTACAAGTAGAAGGTGATGGTGGCCAGGAGTAGTACTGTTGACAATGTACAGATATAGAGGCACTTGTAAGAAATATTTAGGAGCTAATAACAAAAATATATGAGTATAAAAATGTTTGGCCACAATGCAGACAGAGTGAGTCATTCTTTCTAAAATAAAAAAAGACTTCACAGAAATAGCATGGAATGTGGACTTGAACAATGAATTAAACTTTGCCAGAGGCAAATAAAGAAATGGTATTTTTTGCAGAAAAACCAGCATGACCAAACCAGTGGAAGCTTCAAATGAAGTTTCTTGAAAGCAGCAATTCTTTCAGGTGCATTTTTTTTTTTTTTTTTTTTTTTTGTCCTCAGCAGTTATCACAATGCCTGTCATACAGTAGCTAGTTGTTCAGTAAATGAATGTGTTCTGAAAATAAATGCATTCATAGTAGCTGAACCATGTAATTTATAGAAGAAATCCAACATAGTGAATAACAATGGAAATCCAGAGAAGTAGATATTGAATTTGAACTTCCTCCTCTAGACAGTGGAAAGTCATACGCAGTTTTAAGGCACAAAAATAGCTTGACAAAACTTTCTTTTCAAAATGTAAATAATAACAAAAAAAAGAAGAGGACAAATACGAGGATATTAGAAAGTTGAGGCAGAAGGATATTTAAGAGGCAAATGCAATAAATCAGGTGAGAGAGAATGCACGCCTAGGGCAGGAGCACTATTGTAATAACTGAGAAGAGGTGACAAATCCCAAAAATATTTGGTGGTACAAGATGTACCACAAGATAGAAGAAATGGGACAGCAGCACATTGGATGAGAGAAAACCTAGACAGGAGACACACTGCTTCCCTCTGCACTGGGGAGAAGGGGTGAAGTGAGGTGGAAAGTGAGTTAGGCAGTGGGGTCTCTATCCTCTAACAGAATTTAGACATTATGTTATCTAGTGAGGGTTGAAGGCACAGGTTGAACTCAGGCACAAAAGTATAATAAAATTTTGTTAATTTTATGGAGAAAAGGGTCCACTATGAAAGAAGTAAAATAATTAACGAGTACATTGGGAATGCATTAAATGCCACCAAATGGCTTTAAGATGGCTAATTATATATTACATAAATTTTACTTCAATTGAAAAAAGGTGTAGTGAACAAAACTGAGAGTCTGGAAAGCATGCAGTTAAGAATAGTATGAGACAATAGGAAGGAAGAGAGCAGGGTACTCAAAGACAGTGACATGTTCTGCCAAATGTGTTACAGTTCTGTTTTGAGTTTACTGACATGAAACAAATTAAGACAGAAATGTGAGTTTACCTTCAAAGGTAGACAGAGAGAAAAAGCAGTATTACAGGCAAAAAATATAAAATGCACAAAAAGGAAAACTGCAGTTGGATATTGGGCTTTAAAATCAAAAGAGGAAAAACAGATCTGCTAAATGTAAATGACTAGAGGGTTTTTTCTTTGAGTAGAATCTGTTTAATTATTCCCAAGGATGTGAAAGTAATGAAACACTCCTTTGTAAAAAATATTTGAAAAAAAAAAAAAAAGACATGTCCAAGTGGATATAAAGTTGAGGATTTCCTTTGAGACTGTCCTGACAAGATTTGTGGAGTGGGCTACTCTATTGTAATATGAGCCATCTGTTTTGCCTGGGACTTGAAATTCTAAGAATGTCAATGTCTTTGTTACACCCGGTTGTGAATTTGAGTAGGAACAGCTAATTCTTGCTTCTTTATAGATAGAACTCAAACATAGATGCCTTCAATGTTTCCCCTTATCTCCTGCAAATCTTTTGCTCAGCTCCAAAAAACTTTATTGTCGAGTTATTCTCTCTTCTAGATGAGATGAAGGTGAAGCACAATATAGCTCATCTTAGCATGCTAAAAAAAGTGCTTACTAAAATTTACAGGCCTCGTTTTTATCTTATTCCTTGTGCTCTCTTTGACCTTCACTTGTGCCTCATGATTTTGATGAGCCTAGATTTTTCAAGTATTGGTATTTAGGAGGTAGTGAGGTTTTTTTGGAAGCAGCTGTGGATAAAAAGAATAATTGGTATTTTCCCTGTACATAAATGTTTGTAACCTAGTCGGAGAGGAAGTAAAGTAAGCACATATAAACAATATGATTTATTTATTCAACAAATATGTATAGGGTACCAAATGCCAAGTACTGGAGGACAGATAATGTCCCTCCTTACATGTGTCTATGGAAGGACACATTGTAAATCAACAGTAGACATAAGAGTATATACAAACGTAGTTAAGTGCTACAAGGGAGAATGAATGTATTGATTTAGGAAAGTAAGAATAAAGGTGAGGAATGTAAAACATCATAGGCCAAAGCAAAAGGTGATGACACATGGAATAAATGGCACCTACGAAGGGCCACTAAGTAATCATCTAATGAGGTAGAGATGATGTCCGGGGACAGTAGAAGGAGAAAGATTATGAAGGACCTTGGAAACCCTCTAGAGAATTTAAATATAAAATGAAGCAATTAGTGGCCAAGGAAGTAGTTTGTTTTTAAAATGCATTTACCAGGACTTGCCCTTTTTGTCTATAATAAGGTTTTACTCTTTGTCCTATGACCAAAGAACTTTTCAAGTGTTGAAAAAGGAGTCAGGGAAAGGAACTGAGGACTTGTAGCAATTTGTCACATTTCTCCTTAGTTACCATGAGTTTTACTTTTGTACCAGACTGATAGCATACGTTGAGAGAAAGTGGAAGCAATGTGCTACTTTAAAATCCAAGTTAAGAACAAAAATAAAAAAGCACCTAATCATGTTATTGAATTTGGAACAACTCATAATAGTTTGAGCTTCTTCTCTCAGCCCTAAAATATGCTTAATTATGGTATGTTTTTATTATGCAATTAATAGAGCTAAATATTTTTTTTATATTTGAAATATTACTGAGTAGACCCACTAATATAGAGTAATAGAGAATCCCTAGAACAATTTTGAAATATGTTATTTTCCTGACTTTACCTCAACATGGTAATGAGATAATTTTTCTAGATCTAGTAGCCTGACATTTTTCATTTTCTACCCAGGCAAATTAAGTATAAGTAATAATAAAGTAGATAAAAACTACTTTCAGAAGCACGGCTTTATTAATTAAAACAGATTTTTTATTTCATACTTATTTAGTATCTCCCATTTTGTCTACCCAAAGAGGTCATATTTGGGTTTTTTTTGTTCCTGTTTTGTTTTTGTTTGTGTTTTTAGGCAAGGCAACCCTTGGATGACCTCACAGATTACAAGGATCTTGTCAGTTTACAATCCCTTATTTTTTATTTTTTATGCCTACAGCACCTGGTCTTCCCATCCAAGTACTAACCAGGCCCGACCCTGCTTAGCTTCCAAGATCAGACAAGATTGGGTTTGTTCAGGGTAGCATGGCTGTAGATTATATTAGTTTTTAATAAAAGGAATTTTAAAAATTAAAAAAAAAAAAACAGAACAAAACATTAAATAAGAACTGTCTGTATAATGACTAGATCATGGGAAAAACTTTTTATTTGAATGAATTTATGATTGACAAATGAGGGCCAAGTTGAATATTAAATTTTAGAGTCTTTTTAAAAACTTTCTAAACCACACAATCAACTATCTGAAAATTATGTAGAAGAACCACAATATATCAATATATCAATGCTAATTTCTGCAGGAAGCACCAAATATATTTTAATGCTTTCATTGAAAATGCATTTAAATGAAATATGCTAATTAATAATTTCCTGAGTAGCTTACCTTACATCATGGTCCTTAGTCTTTTAATCTTCCCAGGTCGTTATACTTGAAAAGATTTGAGTTTATTCTTTAAACTAGCATAACCTGAATATCAAAATTAGATGAGAATAGAACCAAGAAAAAATTATCTAGACTTATTACATTTATGAATATATGTTTCAGAATATACTATAAATAAGAACTCTTTATTTGAAAAATACAAGGATAGTTCAATATTAGGAAATCTGTAGATGTAACTTACTAGAGTGTGTGTATGTGTATGTGTGTGTATATATATACACATATTTAGGTGAGCCAAGCCCTTAGCTGACCTCACAGATCGCAAGGACCTTGTCAGTTTACAATCTCTATTTTTATTTTTCACGCCTACCGCACTTGGTCTTCTTAGGTGGTCTCCCATCCAAATACTAACCAAGCCCGACCCTGCTTAGCACTAGAGTATATTAAATAAAAAAAAATCATCTCAATAGATGCTGCTAACATATATGATAAGCTTCAATAAGCAATCTGGAAAAAAAAACAAATCTAGAAAAATATAAAGTATTATCGATAAGTAATTTATAAGTAAATTGATGAGTAATATCTTTAGAAATCACAGCAAATTTCAACTTAAAGGTGAAATATTAAAAGTAATCCCATTAAAATCAAGAATAATATAAAACTGACTTAAAAATAATATTTTAGAAGCCTTAGCTAATAAGAAAAACAAATTAAGTATAGTGTACAGGGAAGGAAAACTACTATTATTTAGTAATAGTTAAAACAGAAGAAAACTAAAGAAATCCACTAAAAGATATTCCAATCAAATGAATAATTATTTGATGGCTTGTAGGATAAATAACAGATGAGTCTTAATATCTATTATATATAAAATTCTCCTACACTTCAATAAGAAAAGCAAACCATCCAATAGCAAAATATGCATTAAATAAACAAATCTTCTCAAATAAAACTAAATAAGATAAAACCTGAATAAATATATCCAAAGTTGCTAAAACTATTAATTATCAAATTAATAGATACAATAAACTACCACATTTTTTCTCATCAGATTAACAGAATATTAAAACTATTGGTGAGGAAATGGAGACAGAAGAAACTTATAAATTCTTAAGGAATAGAAATTGGTATAGAAATTTGAAGGGGGTTTGCAATTATCTCTCAAATTTTTAAATTAACATTTATTTTCACTCTGTTATTTCAACAAAAAAAAGCACCACATGGCTAACAATGTTTACTTATTTATAAATGAACATATTTTAAATTATTTTAAGAAGCATGTATAATATTTATAATTCTAAGCAAAACAAAAAATTTTTTTAAGTAATGTTTGAAATACCAAATTTCTAGCCCAGTAGAAATGTTGCATTCTGGAATACCATGGTGTCCACTATATAAATTATCTAGCCAAGGCTCATAGATCTGTCAGTCTGAAATCACAAAAATCGTAAAATACATAAAACTTCAAGTATAGGAATTTCACTGCTATAAAGGTACATAAGTTACCATGCATTGCATTTAGAATTCTAAAAATTTATAGGAGGACAGAGGTTTTGTTTATTTTTCTTCAGTTTTAGAGAATTAGTGTTTAGGAGGATATTTAACGTAATTCCTTTCCAGCTGCAGCTTCTGACAGCCGATTTGAGCTATTTGTTTATATCTCTATATAAAAATCTTCGAAATTTGATTATTGAGTTTCTAGAAAGATAAAAAATTACAACAATTTTAACAGCAACATAGCCCTGTTCATCTAGAAATCCATGCAGGTATGTCTCTGCAATATTACAGAGAATGCTTGTTTATAATAAATTCTAAACTTCTAATGTGACCAATATAGCAATAAAAGCAGAAATTTTATTAGATAATTAGCAAAAGAAGTAATCATTTTTTTTTATTTTATAAATACACTTTTATTTCTTTAATTAAGTTTAGTGGGGTAACATTGGTTATTACAATTACATAATTTTCAGGTGTATATTATAATTTGACATTTATATATTCTATTGTGGGATTACCACCCAAAGTTTAGTTTCCTTCAGCTACCATATATTTGATCCCCTTTACCCTCTTCACCCTCTCTCAACCCCCCTATATTTGGCTCCTTTACCCAGTCTACCTGTCCCATAAACTAATCATTTAAACACATTTTACCTAGACTCTCTGAACCCATATAAAGATTAATGCAAGAGAAAATGTGATATTTTAATCCAAGAGTTGTTTTTAAAACATTTTTAAGAACTATACAGCATGAAGCTTGAAGAGTTTGCCTCAGCAGATCCCACTGACAAAACAGTATTTTCTTAAGAATAGAACAAGATTCTTTAGAAAAAGAATTGCCTACCAGAGTATGTTTTATGCAAAATTTGAATTGTTTTAGAAGCATACAGTTTTTTCAGCTTTTATTTTCTGTATAGAAAGTTAAAAGTTGGTTTTATTTTTATACCACCATTGTGTTGTATAAGGCATAAGAGGTATATTATATACTAGAATAACTTACTTTTCTTCTGGTAGAAGAAGAATTATTATTAATTTTTGGTACTTGCTTTTAATGTAATCTTTATCAAAAATATGGTAAAATAAGATGTACTTTAAAATTAATTGTAGAGCTTCCCACCCCATTGCCCTACTCTCCAGCACCTGCACCAATTCTTCCTTCCTCATTCCCACCCGTCCCCACCTTCCCACTGTGTTCTGCCCCAGCCTGCTCCTCCCCAGCACCATTATCTTCCTCTGCCACCTTCACCCTCCACCTTCTTCGACCTGTTCCCCCCAACCAAACCCCAGGTCTCTCACCTGTATCTTGGGCTAGGAACTCTACCACCTTGATCAGGACCCTGTGCTTAAATCACACCCCTTTCTTTCTCGCAGCCTCCTTCCTCTCACCTCTGACCTTCCCTGTCCTTCCAGACCCCATCTTAAAAAAAATAAAAAAATTGAGTTGTAGAAATATAACTTCTACCAATAACTTAAATAATAAGTTTTCTTTAAAAGCAACAGAAAGTTTTATTTCATAGTGGGGTCTACAAGTGGTTGCCAGGACCCCTTCTCAGAAGTTGCTTGAGCTTAGCTCCCCCATTCTATCTCCTTGCTTTGTGAGAGATGCTTATTTCTCTGTGCACCTTAGAATCATCCGTAGAGTTTCAAAATTCTCTATGCCCAGACAGCACACCAAATCAGTTAAATTAGATCCTGGGCTGGAGGCTGGAGACCAGAGGCTAGAAGCTGGGGGTGAGGAGGTGCGTGGTCAGTATTTTTAAAGGTCTATAGATGATTTCACTGTGCAGCCAAGTTTGAGAACCTGGTCTGAGGTAAGCCCACTTTGCCTTCACACCTCTGTTATTTCAGTACTGAACATTTGATCCAGGCTGGGCCAATCAAGTTTTTCTCTTGGAATTCTGGAACTGGGACCAAAAAACAAATATTATTATTCTGCCATATTTGAGCTGTATGTGACATGAACATGTAAATTCAGAAATGGTTGGCAGCCATGTTCCATAATGTTTCAACTGAAGAATTGAGGAAGCCAGTATGTAGTTTTAGAGCAAAATATAATTGCTCACAGAGCAAGAGCCATGAGAAACAACGTGCATGAACTTCCTTAGTTCACCACTGCAGTCCAAGCCCCAGAAATACTCTTTAATCTCTCAAATTCCACAAATTAATCAAATACCTTTCCAAAAAGCTCTTCTTTTGCTTATGCTAGTTTCAGCTGCATTTGCAACTCATGGAGTCTCAACTCATTTATGCCATCAGTAGAGGAGCTTTTTGTTAAATATGGAGAGTCAGATTTTTGTTTAATGTAAAGCTTTCTAATACTCAGAGCTGACTGTGG
This sequence comes from Cynopterus sphinx, assembly GCA_030015415.1. NCBI lineage: Eukaryota > Metazoa > Chordata > Mammalia > Chiroptera > Pteropodidae > Cynopterus > Cynopterus sphinx. Next base: position 74,574,162 of record CM057380.1, on the reverse strand, counting down.
CAGACATGGAAATTGCTGCTTAGACCATCTTCAAGAGAACCTGCTACAGGAGACATAGTCAACTGACAACTCCAGTTGTCAGTCTTCTGCATCCACCTGGGCTGCTTTCTAGATACTCTGTAAGCATGATGAGGGTATTTATGCCAGGCCACTCCTACCCGAGGTACAACTTCTGATGAGCTGCTGTTTTTTAATGAAATCCTCATCAACCTAACTGAAAATTTCTCAGAAGTGCACTGAGATGTGAGACTCTCAACCTAATTCCTTTCCTCCTTTCAGTGGTGTCAGTGTGGCTATCTAAAGATTCTCCCTACTCATTCCTATTCTCTTCCCTTTTTCTCTTCCTGAGTGTCCCTTCCAATAAATCTACTGCCTGTTGATTAGTCTGCTGGAGCTGACATAATACAATAACAGACTGGATGGCTTGAACAGCAGAAATTTGTTTTCTCACAGTCTGAGGGCTGGAAGCCCAAGACCAAGGCGTTGGTTTCTCCTAAGGCCTCATTCCTTGGCTTGCAGATGACTTCTTTCTGAATATGTCCTCACATGCCCCTTCCTCTATGTGTATGCATCCCTCTCTCTCTTTACAAGGACACTAGTCACAATGGATTAGAGTCCCACGCTTATGACTCTACTTAACTTTAATTACCTCTTTACAGGCCTTATCTCCAAATGGAGTCACATTGAGGTTTAGAGCTTCAACATATACATTTTGAGGAGATTCAGTCTATAATTCCTGTATAATGCCCTCACAATATCTGCTTCTTGAAGATTTTAAAATGATGCACTGAACCAAAAGCAAATGGGCTGACGGGTAAATAGTGAGCTCTATACCAGTGAAGGTGTTCACACAGTGCCTGAAAGACCACTTCTCAGAAACTTTTTCATTGAATTGAACAGCACAAAGTAACCTGGAATCTGTCAGCCTAACAGTAAGGTAAAAAGTTTATTTAAATTAAGACCTGATAGGAAAAGAATCATAGAAGATATTTTTGTCTTGGAGCCCTAAGGTTTCTTTCTTTTCTATGACCTTATTTGTACATAGGTGCAAAAATATTTGTCTGTTTTATTCACTCATGTAATCCATATACCCAGAATAGTGTCTGACATTTCATGTGTGTTCCACATACAATTGTTCAATAAATGGATTTATTGTTGCCTTCCCAAAAGCTTTAGGATTTTCTTTGAAGTGGGCTTGTGGTGGAAATGAGTTTTAGGATACAGGAATGAGTCTGTAAGTTTACTGGATGCTATTCTTGTCCATAGGTAATTGGTTTATCATGGCCGGTCCAAAGCATTGCAGAAGTAGTTGACTGCAGCTCAGGATATGCCTCATGGCCTCAGTGGTGTATTACTTGTTCCAAACCTATCCATGCTCAATTCCCCTCTTTTTTCTGACTTTCTTACCTTCACATATCTTGTTTCAATCTTTTTACAGTGTCAATCTGATTTAGTAATCTGGTCTTGCATTTCTAATATTAATATGTACCAAAAAAATGTCAGGCTGCTGACCCACATAAGAGCCCTTCACCTTCACACTCTGCAAACATGAACACAGCTGGGGCTGGACCAGAATAAGGCACAGGATGAACTTCTGGCCAATGCCTCTTGCACTGGATAAGATCTAATTTTCAAATATAAATTTTCTGTTAAATTTTGAAGCCTGGTATAGCAAGTTCACTTGCACCCATGTGCAAGTTCACTTTCAAATTAGTTTCGTTTGCAGAGAATAAACTACTCTAACATAGGAACAATGATCAAAAGTTTTATTGCTTCAGTTTCTTAGTACAACCTGAAAGAATCTGCTTTGTAACTCCGAGAAACAGGTGAGACCTACCAAGGGCTGACTCGAGTACTGTCACTTTTTATTCAGTTGGGCCTTAGTTCTTTAGACATTCTATTACCTTTGCTCTATATACGCAGAGTAGGTACTTAATAATATTTGTTGCTGAATGAATTAATTAAAAATTTATCACACTTATACCTAGAGGATCTAGTGGCCATATCTTCTCCCAAATTCATGTCATTAATAGCAATATCAAGAAATCTGAAATAAAATTATTTCAAATGTCACAGTCCTATACTGATCATAGAGACTAAGGGATTTCCTAAAGAAATGAGGCAGTTGTTAAACAAACACACAGAAAAGTTCTCTTTCCAGCAGTAACACCACTTCCAGAATGAAAAGAAAGTTAGAAATACTTTGACTCATGGAGATTGAGACTGGAATTACAATTTCAGACAGAATGGATGTGAACAGCTCTGTTCTCACAAATTAACCGTTATGTTTACTGATCTATAACCTATCTCTGTAAATGGTAAGTTCTAGGGGACTCTGTAATACCCTGTCACTTGGATTTCTTCATGATACAAAGCTCAAATAGCACCAAGTATGCTACTTTGGCCTTCATGAAACCACTGTTCTCTGCCAACTCTTTAAAAGTAGGAATCCATATCTCTTAGCAAAGATCAAAATCAAAGATAAAATGTGTCAGCCTAAGATCTAAACACTCTCCCTCCCTCCATCTCTCCCTCCCTCTCTCTCTCTCTCTCTCTCTCTCTCTCTCTCTCTCTCTCTCTCTCTCTCCCTCTCTCTGTGTGTGTGTGTGTGTGTGTGTGTGCGTGTGTGTGTCTCTCCCTCTCTCTCTTTTGCAAGCCCATCTCAAACATGGCTAGATGAAATTTATAAATGAGTTTCTGGAGCCCCTATGGAGATTACTGCATGTTGGAAGTTTGGCTGAGAAACGGGTACTTGATCTCTACAGCTGAGTGTATTTAGGCATGATTAAATGAGAATCAGAGAGCTCTTCCACCTAAAAAATGTGTCTTCCTTTCTTTTCCTTCTTCATATACTTTAGGTTTTTCTACTGCCTTGCTTTTTTACATTCATGTAATTATCAGTAGTTGCTTGCTCAAATTTGTCATCCATAGTGCACAGTGGTAATTGGGAGGGAAATTACACCCAGGAAGATGATCGAGCACAATTTCTGGCATGTGTCAAATACTCAGTATATGTTACTTTTGCTTTTCTTCTCACTTTTGAGTTCTAGGCATAATTACTCATTAAATATTTGAACTTTATCTGTCTTTCAACTAAAAAATGACTGTGCTGCATGAAGTCACATGTATATTATGTAATTTTATATTCTGTTCAAAGAGTTTATAGAATATAGATATTATTCATATAAATTTTTAAATATACACCAGTTTATTGTTTACATGAAGCAAAATATCTATAGTGGAAGAGAAGTTTATTTTTCTATAACTGTCAATGAAACATCTGACACACGCTTAATATGAACCGTAGGTTTAGGGGTCATAATACTGCCATTTGAAATGAATTACCAGCAAATAATCTTACCTCCTTACTTTAAAGATACAGTATTACAATGACACAATATTAATTATGTCCCTCTATGGTTATCCTTTCATTAGTCTGTTCTAGTATTCATAGTTCCTTTGTCTTTCAACAATCACATTCTGTCAACTTACTCTGGTAATTAAAGTTGAATTCAAGGAATACTATGAACTTTTCATTCTCTCATTCATTCTTTCCATCATTAGGTTCTGCCTTTTCTACTCTAAATTCACACAGCCTAATTTAAGTAATATACCCATCCCTGGTTTCCACACCCATCCCAATGTGATCTAGAATCTCACACTCATTGAGTCCAATTATTAACCAGCAAGATTCATGTACTGCCCTCATGAAAATCTGTCCCACTTGTTTTCTAATTCTCTAGAACTACTAGTTCAAATGTAAAGCCAGGTGAAAGAAAGATGAAGACAAAGCTGGCCCCCCTGAGGAGTTGTGTTGGAATAAAGCTTTAAGGCCTTTCCCTCAATTCAAATTAATAGGCCACTGTCTTTTCTTCTACTGCCTTAAAAAAAATAATAAAATAAAAAATAAAATAAAATAAAAATAAAATAGAATAAAATAGTACCTGCTATAATCAATAGTATTTAGTCACAAAAACTTCTGTTTGTGTTTACTTCCTTGCCCTCTGAGAAAAGTAGATATTTAAACACTAATTTATGATGATAAAGTTAAATTTTACATTTATAAACATAAAACTGAAATGTCTTTTATGACAAAAAATCAAATTTTTTATGTTTCATTATTTAATTTCTAGACATCAACAGAATTCTTTAATGTGATTTATATCACACTAGAATCTTATTTTCTTGAAAAAGGACTTTTTTAAAATTCTGAGGTCAAAATACCATAAAATAATTAAGGTCTGCACATCATAAGTATAACCCTTCAACTATTATTGAAACAGAAGTATAATTACACCCAGGAAAAAAGATAGTATCAGCAGAGAAAAGGTGGCTTAAATACTCTAATTTTGTTGCAAAACAGATGGACATGAGTGAGCTCTAATATCATTATGTTTAGAAATGGCTTCATCCAGATCCAGCTGTACATCATTAACTTTCACGTCCATACAGCCATTGTAATAAGCATTCACTGGTGTTGCACTGAATGGAACATCTGTAAAAACAGAACATTAAAATATTAGCCCAAGACTTTTAGCATCTTTTCTGCTTACTGTTGGAAAAATTATTCAGACTTTCCATTTCCAACCAAATTCGAATCCTAAAGGAAAAGTTAATAATGTAATTATATTTTATAAATTTTTGTTAAGAGACTCCTCTGTAAATAAGGTATCATTCTTGGTAATGAACTGAGCATCCACAAGTTCCTTTGATTCCATAAACACAATCAGATCCCTGTAAAAAAGATCATACTCTTACTTAAAATGTTCTACTTCATTATTGTCTTTTTAAATTTGACAATTTAAGCATTGTTAAGTCACTTTTTGCTCTAAATTATAGCTACTTGGAAATCTTTTTTTAAATGTCATGATCGATATATCTCTTTTATTATTACTGGAATAAAAGCAAATTTCTATATTTTCCAAAGATAGTTTCTTGCTGAGCATATAGTGACAGGTCATGAGAGGGAATTCACTTATATGTAATATTTGGTGTTCTAAAAAATAACAAGTTTAATGATGTTTCATTGAATAAGTTTATGGCCTTTGGGGCCTTTCTACACTTTCACTTTCTTTATCAGACTTAATATATGGGTTACACCCTTGCATTTCTAAGAACTACGGTTCATCTTAAAAACATCCATCTCTCCATTGCTTCCTTTTTTTTTTGGCATCTCCTCTCCATTAATTTTAATTCCCAATGGATATTCTTCAGCACTCATTCTTTTTCCTCATAACCTCATTCAAATATGTGTGTGTGTGTGTGTGTGTGTGTATACACACACACACATATATATGTATATACACACACATACACACACACACTTAAATTTTCTACTTCTAAATTGACAATATTGTGAATAAAGTCCATACTTTTCTGTAGGCTCAGAGCATTTTTTTAAGAACTCCTTTCAAGTCTGGCTGAGCATCTTAGATTATGCCACTATTATAAGAAACCTCAGAATCATCAATTTTCCCTAATTTTTAATTTATAACATGTAATTTAACAAGCCTATTTTGCATATCAATTATAATTTACTCATCCCATAGTTTACACTTACTACCTCAATTTTCAATTCCCCTTAATTTTTCCTCACTCTTTCTAAATCGTCAGTCTTCAGTGCTGTGGTCCAAGACTTGGAATCATTGAATTTTTTATATTTTTACTTGTTTTGAACTTTTCACTGCTTGTTTGATTTCCTGAAATTGCATTAAAATAATTTGTGAATAAGGTAGGTGAATTTCAATATAGAATTTATTCATTTAAACAATAATCATAATTCCTAATAATTAATCCTGGTAATTTAACTTCCTAATAATCAACCATACTAATTTAACTATCTCTATATATTTATAGTCTATTTACTTCTAATTATCAAAAAACCCAGATAAAAATTCCCTTTATGTGAAATGAAGACCCTAACTCAGCAGCTTCCTCATCTGTGAAACAAAAATAAGTACTTACTTCACTGAATTATTTTGAAAATTCAATGAGTTGATAAATTCAAAGCACTCTAAACACTTCCCAGGCTGTTTATTATGTACCAGCTGATGGTAGTAGTATACTTGTCCCTGCTGTTATTAATACTACTTCTTCACCTGGACCACATCAGAAGCTCTCAACTTATCTTGACCACTTTTGCCTCCCACATGTCCATCTCCATCCATTACACATATACAGTGGATTTCTTAAACTGCAATATTTATATACAACTTTCTTCTCTAAGACTTTTTAATGGCTCTTAAAATAAGACTCAGGACCCTGAACTAGGTCTGCAAACCACCACCCAATTAACAGCCTCATCCTGCAATGCCATTTCCACTGCTTTCATCATACTGATCTATACATTCCTCAAGAATGTCAATCAACCACTTCTCATTTTTCCTACTTATGGACCATTCTACTTACATACTAATGCCAAACCCCACCCTCACCTCCTGGTTAAATCCATTTAATCATTCAAATATCAGATTTATATCTTAGTCTCTTCTTCAGAGAGCTTGTTTCTGCTCACCATAACCACAACAAGTCTGCATTTTAAGGCTCCAAAATCAACCTACACTTTTCCTTCATAGAAGTTATAACAATTTTATTTTGATCTTTTCCTAATCGCTTGTTTAATGTCTGCCTCTGCTACTAGATTGTAAAACTCTTAACAACAGGGATGAAATCTATTTGTTCATTGCTACATCCCTAGTGCCTGGGATGTAGATTCTTAAGAAATATTGGGTGTGTGATAGATGGAATAAATATTGAATTTATAAGGATAAAATGAAATGACGTATTCTTTCTGGCCAGGATAGTCAAATGTAGCAGAATTTGGTTAGTTTCAGTTCATCATAAAAAAAATAAATAAATAACAATGTGCCAATAAAATATCAGTATAAACCCTCAGAAAAATAATAATTAATACTGAAATTTGGTCTTCCTTCTGATGCACTTTTACTAAAATTAAATATTTAAAATATCATTTTGATTAAAAATATACTTTTTAAAGCTGAAGAAAAAAGTAAGTAGATACCTGGAAGGCCACCCAGGTAAGTGACCACTGTTCCTTTCATTGCTTTGTCCAAGACGGCAAATTGTCTTTGAAGGTCTTCAGAGTAGACGATATCTTTTTTAAGTGGAGTTGACAACTCCAGGTTTTTTCTGTTGACTCCGAATTCCAGATGGAATGGTTGACTGGAACAAAGATTTATGGTGTCCATCCGAAATATTACTGTATTTTCAACAGACACCAAGATATCCTGAAGAATAGGCAAAGTCTCAATATAAGCAAGTACAAAGATAATGCCACTTAAGAGTGAGTTTGAGTTTTTGAAATTCAGAAACTGAATTTCAATGAGGGGAAGAAAAGTATGATAGAGCCTCCAAGTGTAAATGAAAAAAATTACTAATTATTATAAAATAATAATTTTTAAATATATATTACATTTACAAACTTTAGGTTTGGCTAAGATGTAAATGTATACTGGCTTATGAAAATTCAGTAACAAACAGAGTTGTACAACAGGAATCTGAAAGTGTCTTAAGCAATATTTTGCTGCTGATGAGCCTTCTTAACTTCAAAACTTATATATGAAAGAAGCTGAATTACTCTTTGTTGGGGAAAATACTCGGGAAATTTAAAGTGCTCTAATAAGCACATGCCAGCAAAACTAAAAGGATTTTTGTGCCACCAAGCAATCCTATAGACTTGGGACAAAATGAATGAAGAAGCTCCAAGAGAGAAAAAACAAGGATCACCAGCAGTAAATTACAGAGTATTTATAAGATTCTCAAATGAGAAAATTTATTCATTTTGCTGAACTTTTCAAACTGCTGATAGACAAAATTACTCAACTTGTTGACAGTGATCTATGCATACAGCTTATATGTGTGTAGAGGAAGTGTTAAACATAAGAGAAATTAAAATCAAAACTAAGATACCTATGTTAAGTGAAGTCTATACTTTGCAAATAAAGTTTATTTAGGAAATCTGTTACTGTGTTATACAGTCCATATCCTTGAACTCATTAAGACTTAAAGATGGCCAGCTGAGAAAATGTTCCAGAATGATCAGTAGAATGTGGAATAACATTATAAAACAATGTACCCAGATTCTGAGAAAGCAATCTGACATGCAAATAGTGGAGCCATGGAGACAAACACAAAATGATAAAAAAAAATAAATATCAAAGACATGGTATGAGTTAACCTCCATACAGGAATTTAGTGTTAAAGACAGGAATTCCATTTTGTTTAAAAAAAAAAAAAAAAAAAAAAAAAGCTGAAATCTACATGTACTAAGCTTCTGTAGAAGACTGGAGCTAAAAACTCAACAGGACCTTTTAGGTTGCTTAGGTTAACCACCAGAAACTCCCCAAAGTCATCCTTTAAGTTGTAAACAGCACCCTTGTTTATTACTACAGGTATTATTCAATTATATGTCTCTTTCTCAAAGGTACAGAGAGCATTCAAGCCAACCTTGGCACAAATGCATGCTTCTTGATGTAACTTGTTGGAGTACACTGCATATGACACATGGATAGAACAGTTAGCCTTTAATAGAAGGCTGAGTAATACAGATCTTCTGATAACTCTCATGTTTCTTTTAATCCAAGAGTTTTATCCTGTTCTCCCTCCTAATTTCAAATCAGAGTTTCCAGCAAGAAGCCAATTGGACTGGTTTTAGTTTTCTCTAGTCTTTTCTAATCTACTCAAGGGAGTAGGTTAGGAAAGTATAAAACATTATAATTAGGCACTAAAGTAAAAAAAAAAAAAACATTATAATTAGGCACTAAATATCTAAGAGCAGATTGTAGTCAAACTCACTTCTATTGTGTTAGTACAGACTAATTCCCGTGATACCTCAAGAATTCTGAACAAGGGTGGATCCCTATGTGCTCTGAGAAGGCTCCAAGCAGCCTGTGTGTGAGTCTACTAATCTGAGCTATAGATACAATAGGTTTTTAAATCTCTCCCCAGTACTACTTGTTTCTGACCTTGGAAATAAATCAGCAAAAAAAATAACATTTATTGAGTCCTTAATTTTGTGTTAGAGATCGTGTCAAATACTTTACATCATCATCTCACTTCATCTTCAAAATAGCATTTTGAAGTAAATAACTGCTATTATATCCATTTTATAGATTAAAACAACCACCACCACCAAAGATCATATAGGTTTAGAATACAGATACCTGAAGCTTTTCAGAGGTGGAGTCCACCAAGGACAAGGCAAAGGGCACTGTGGAACCAGAAACCAAAGCAAACATAACACCAGTGCCTGTGGACGGACGAATACTCAAGGACCCATTTACTTGCCAAGCCTCAGGATTCGATGTATTCTCTGTTTAAACAATGAAACAGTAGCAAGATCAATGTACATCTAAAGTACACCATAAGGAATCATTACAATATTATTAATACTGAAAGCCATTTTTGTGCAATAGTAGAGATTTTAGTTCTTCTTTCTTAATTATCTATATAACCTACACAAAACAAAACAACAGAAAAAAAATTTTAATGCCAGCAAGAAAAACATAAATGGAGCCCCATCCTTTCGTTCTTCCTAGAATAGAATTCTGGATTGTGGTGTTTAGGAATATTACGAATTTTCCCTGTTTGCCATTAACAGCTCTTCTTTCTGCCTTGCATATTCACTAATGCTCTAATCTGAGTGGTCATATTTTATAATTCACATTTAGAAGAAAGTTCAACAAATCTATAGTAATATTTCTCAGGTAAAATTTGGGTATAGCTGCCGCCACCACCGCACCACTCCTCCCATTAAGGGGTCAGGTTAGAACAGTGAGAAGGAAAAATATGATTTATGTAAAAGGGAAGTTGAGTAGTTTGATAGTGGAGAAATACTCTGAAGTTAATAGCTAACTCTGACATTTGAATAGAAACGCTTTTCTGTGATCTTTTATAATACCATTCTTTTTCTAAATCCTTGATTAATAGCCTATTTTATTACAGTGCATACTGTACTGTAGTCTCTATCATCAATTTGTTTTCCACAGTAGTCACTCAACATATATCTGTTGAATTAATATTCCTAAAACAATTTGATTCCTTAAGTATTAGTTCATGATCTGAATGAATGAAAAGTAATATATAACATTTAATGTAAAATAATATATAACAGTAGCCCAAATACCACTTAGAGGCTTTGAAAGGGTTAATGTGAACAGAGACAATAATTTTCCTTTGAAAAGATGTTCTTCCATTTAGCCATAGCTAATGCTATTACATTTTTCATTATAACCCTCTAATTCCAACCCAAGAGAAAAAATACATATTATATATAATCATTTTGAAATAAGTAAATTTACCAAAACAAACTAAAATGAATATGCAGATAAACAGAAATTATAATGTAACATTTAATATATAATGTAACTACATAAAAATATAATGTAACATTAAAATTATCCATGAAAAACTAATTACTGATGAAAGTAATTTTTTCAGACAATATTATTCTAATTTTCATATTTTCTGAGATTTTATCTTTCAATAAATTATTGTGGCCAATTGTTTCTATATTTAGTCATCAACCCAATTTAAACAATTTTTTTAAAAATTCTTCATTTACAGAACTGAGCTAAAGTTAAAGACACTGTTAATTTATGTTAGAAAAACAGAAAGTGCTAGAGTGAGGTTCTTCCTTAAAAGTGGTTCTTCCATTTTTAGGTTGCAAATACACCCATTTAAAATATTTTTTTTTTTTCTTAAAGCAGAGCTATCAGATTAACACTAAATTTATAATGCAAATTCTGAGTACCTCACATAAAAAAAATTCTAAAACAGACAGAAAAAAAAAGGCAAAGAACTCAATAAAATAATTAAGACATACCGCATGAAGAGATATTCAACTTCGGAAGAAATTGAGATGACAATATTTAAAACTATATACAAGATTTAATTTTTCAACTAAGATTGGAAACAAATCTTAAGCATAAACTTTGTTGGGAGAACTATATCTTGAATAAAGCGTCTTTAGAAGAGAGTCTGATAAAGCTGTAAGAATTATACACTTGCATAACCTCTGAGAGAAATAATCTAAGATTCTTTCCTACAGAATTAATTATATAAGGGTACAAGGATGTATGTCCAAAGACATTCATTGAAATATAATTTGTAAAGGTAAAAACCTGGGTCAGTCTAGCAAGTCCACTTAGGCTATAGAAAACTGGAAAAAACACTGTTCCCATCCTTTTAACAATATCAGGTGCCCAATTATCTACATAACCACAACTTTCCTTGGACTATCAAAGAGCTGAGATTGCAGAGCAACTAAATAACTAGAAACCTAAAGAAAGACAGGTGCTTCTGAGGAGAGACAGGATGAGAGTACTCTTTTACCTAAGGCAGACACCAGATACTATACAATTTAACAAGAATTTAGGTAAAAATTTTAACTACTTGCTAAAGTCCTAGTGGGAGCTGGTGTGGAAGAACAGAAGCCCTGGGAACTGCTGACACATAAGAAATTCATACCCATTCACGGCCTCTTCTTCACAAACCTTACTGGATGCTCAAGAAAAAAATGGAGCAGAGAAAGAGATTGGAGAAAGCCTCTTTCCTAGTGCAGGCGTGGGGGAGAGGAGAAGCAATCTGTAAAAAAATGACAAAGTCCCACCACTGGATTCCTCTCTGACTGTTCTATGCAACAGAAGCCTTAAAGCATTGGGGAAAAGGTAGCAAACCTGTCACCATTAGGACACATGCGAAGACTCATTGTACCTACAGATTAGAGAAAGGAAATAAGAAAAAAAAAAAAAAAAACAAACAGAAAAGCAACAAAAAAACAATCTACCATGAAGAAGAAACAGAAAAACATCGTGAATTTTAGCCATTAGACATCTCCCCTACTGCTGTAGGGGAGAGACAATGAAAAGCTCACACACCCCAGACCCAGGAATACAACACTCACCTAAGAATCTGTACAAGAACAGTAGAGAACGCTCCCCTCTTCCCCCAACCCCTACAGCCCCGTAATATGCTAGCAAATGTCCAGGAACAAATAAAAACACTCTGCTGGGTAAGGCAAGACCACGGAGAGACACTTTCTTCAGGCACAGGATAATAAGAATACCTAAATTTGATGGATTAGTTAATAAGAAAAACCCTCTGGCAAACCAACTGCTACCATAAGCATAAGATAATGTAAAAGGAATTTGACAAGTAGTTATAGAAACAACCATACCTAAGCTGCTCTTCTCTTGACTAGATTGATTCCCCTCTTCCCCAATTAAGGGCCTAGCAAAAGCAGATGTATGCTCATTTCCAAATCTAAATATTATGTATCGCAGTCTCTACCTTTCTACATAAGATGCTCACCTTTAAAACAAAAATTATGTGATACAGAAAAAAGAAAGGTGGACACAACATATAGTAAAGAGACAAAACAATCAACATGATCAGGCTTAGATCTGACACAGATGTTGAAACTATCAGGAAATTTAAAATAATTATAATATGCTGAAGACTCAGGTAGAAAAGGTAGACAACATATATGAAGAGATGAAAAATTTTGAGGCATGGAAATTTTAAGAGAGGAACAAATGAATATGTTAGAAACGAAGATGAATCCTTCTGATGTATTAATCAGTTGACTCAATACAACTAAGAAATTGTTAAATCTTATAAGAAGTCAATATAATTTACCCTAGAATAATCAGGCTATTGCCAATAATCTTTAAATAATAACATAAGTACATTCAACTACTTCACCCCCATCAACATATTCGGAAATTTTTATAAAAAGTATATAAAAGTATGAGTAAGCTAATACTATGCCTGACACAAAGTAGGTGTTCCTAATGTTTACTGAAGGAATTATTGCTGTTTGTCACTGAATAATTTAGTCATTAATGAGAAAAGGGAGATAAAATGAGAAATTACTTACTATAATCTATGTTAAATTGAGCAACTCCAGAACCAGGATAGTAGGAACCTTTCTCCACAGTGACAAAACAATGCTTATTTTGTTTTTCTTGAATAATTTCCTCTACTCCTGAAGCGCCTTGATTCATCAAATTCCAGCCTCGTATACATCCATCTAGACGAGGATTAATCTAACAAAATAAAATATAGATCAAGGTCAAGGAGTACATTTTTAACTTAAACAAGTCAGACTGATAGTGGCTTAACTGATTATAGATACAGGTTTTCATTTAGACGAAAAACATTTTCTTTGATTACATTTTAAAATATTTTAAATATTTTGAATTTTGTCTAAATTTGTCTTTTCCAAGTGTCCCACAGATGTTTAGTCTTTTTCAGTAAAAGTGAGTTTATGTCATCACAGGCCTCCACTAGGATCCTAATAATTTTTAATATTTCAAGCTCTACCTATCTCTTCTGTGTCATTCAGGGGTAAATTTTCTGCACTCAAGTTCTACATATGCTTCTGGCTGAGGCCCTGAGCCCTATGCTGCTTTCTACATAGGTTTATCTTGCTATCACTCAGAGCCTCTTCAGGAACTAAAGTATTTGCATTCTTTAACCTCACCAAAGCATCCAGCCAGACTGAAGATATGCAGTAGCCATTTCATGAATGGTTGATTCTTTTTAATAATTTATTTTACTATTAAAACGTCTTGATTTATCAATTTCAAAGGAAGGGTATATTCACTCTGACATGAGTTAACTAATTCGAGTTTTATATCATTGAAGAAATCATTTAAGTTAAGGTAACTGTGAATTACCATGAGTGAAAGATGGATATAAAAAAGTAAATATTTAAGTTAAATCAGCAAGTGTAATTGGCAGGTCCATGATTTCAGATGAAATTTTTAAAACTCTTCAAGGACAGTGATTAGTCTCCTTCATGAAGCCTATTCCACAGTTATTAGACAAAATTATCTGTTACATCCAACTTCAATTTATGACAGGCTACAGTTATACTTCCAGCAAAGATTTTTTGGAAAAAAAAGACAAAAGTTCCACCTTATGTGCTATTCTTGTCTCCCAAAATAAAATAAACCTAAAACAGTTCTTTGACTGACTCTGCAAAATAATGTATTTTTAGATTTAAATACATGTATTTTTGCTTAATAGCTAAGTATGGACTATTATAATGTTAACAGTAAGTTTATGCTTGAGAATTTTTAAAAATTTACTTCAGTACATGGAATTTAAATGGGCTCAAAAACACTATACTCAGTTTCCTTTCCTTAATATAGTTTTGAGGGTGACTAGTGTTATTTTCCCATGTTCAATTCAAGTTGTCACAGTTGGTATTTTAATAAAATATCTTCTTTGACTCTCAGGAAAACACATTTTTAAATCTGTTACAGACAAAAGGAATTCACCCATGATCAATGATATAAGCTTGGATCATTACCGGTCTAATGAGTGCATTCACTGCTTTCAGAGGAAATCCTGCAAAGTATACTTTGGTTTCTAGAAATCCATTTGCAGGCTTAAAAAGGCTTTCGGGTTTATTTATATTCATTACGGCTTCTTTAGCTATTTTCACACTAATACTCTGTTCTAATTCTTCCACAGAGACCTAGAATTAAAAAGACAAAAATTATTAAACAACCAACATTATTGCATGTCATTTGAAATACTAAGGTTGAAAAATCTTGTTATTATTTCAGTAAATAATTTTCCAAAGTAATAATTTTAGTGTAATTATTACTTTGATCCAATTCATTTTAAATGTCAAATGATTATAAAGGTGATAAAAATGTGTTTTAAAGGGATAGTGCTTGATCAAAAATTAAATGACCATATTTAAACTTTTTTTTAAAGTTTAAAAAAAGTCAATATTATTGTTAAATTTAAACATCCAATTATAACACATGACTTTCAATTCAGTATGCCATAAAATGAACAATTAAAAATAATGTGTCACTCTACAAAATCTTAGAAAACATTTAAATGCTTTCATTTGTCAATTGTCTGATAGTACACAAACAGAATCAATAACATAAATAAAGTCTTAATATAAACTAAGAGTAATCAGTACATCCATAATTCTGTTCATTACACACAAATTATATTTTATTTCAAAATTCAAAAGTAACTAGGAATCCATAAGGAAGCACAATACATAAAATTAAACTTTTTTTTCAATTTTAAAAGTAGTTTTTTTTAAAAAAAAGATTGATAATGATAGTAAACAATAATAAAAAAAATCCTCCTTTCATAAAGACAGTTCGAAGAACCATTGTTGAAATCTCATGTAAAATTGTAGCACTTAAAATGCAAACTCTTCATATACAAATCACTAACAGAAGCCAAGCAATTGGCACATTAAAGCATCACTGCTGGAAGAGAAAAACTATAAAATAAAATAAATTTGGTAACATCTACAGATTTAGTCATTGTATACATTGTCTTAAATATGGTTAATTACAGCATTTTCCTCTAATGACTATTCCCTCGACAGATCTCAGTCTGGCTTCATTCTTCTTTTACGTTCCTACCATTCCTTCTCAATCTCCTGGCTGGAGCCTCTTCTCACTCTCTATAACGATCCTGAACTCAGCCTTCAGTTCTTTTCCCTTTAGCCACCATGCAAGTATTACTAAATGGGCACCCTATTGCCCCACTCTAGAGCACTTGGAAAATTTGGGGTGGGGAACACTTTTAGTTGTCACAATAAGGAGGAGTTATGCTGACACTGCAAGATGCCAGACACTGTGACATCTGCAGGATAGTCGAGCAAAATAAATAGTAAAATATCCAATAGCCTGCAAACCTTCTGAACATCCCTACTGGATATTCATGTACAGTATACTCATGCTTATCATTATTTTGGTTTGTGCACATATAAACACAAAATATTTGTTGTACCGTTTTAGTATTCACTGAATTTTTGGAGAATGTAGGTCTTGTAAACCAAGGATGGATTGGTGTTTGTTTGGATCTTTACTAAGAGTTTCTCACCATTTGGGAAATTACTATTACTGATGGCAATACCCTTTACGCACTTATGGTATTTGAGTTGCCAGACAACATCGGCATAATTCTTCATTTGTAGCTTTCATGTTATTCGATGTATAGGAGAAAGATTTGGTATTATACTTGTACTTGAACATTTACATTTTGAAATATATATTATTTTATTATAAGTTACTTTTCTGCATTTATATAATAGTTGGATCATTCTATTTGTTTCTATTAGGGATATGTGAAGGAAGCTTTCATTATTGATGCATTTCATTATAGGACAATAAAGGAAAAATATAACCATCTAGGCATGGAATGAGACAGAGTTTAGAACCAAAGAGTACATCCCAGTCTCATGGCCTTTTAATCTCTTTATGCTGAATACTCAAAAGTTTATATCTCTCTTGAAGGCCTGACCTTAAAAATATGTCTAGAATCTGATCACTTCTCACCACTCTCACCATCAACACTTTATCCAAAGTTGCCATCTTCTCTCTACTGGGTTATTGCAATGGTTTCCTCACCCTACATCCTGTTCAACTCTTACTCTCTACTATCTAGTTTTCATAGAGTCACAAGATCTTGACCAGGACTACCTTTTAAAATGAAAATTAGACCATGTCACATCTCAAAATCATCCATGATCTTTCTTTTTATCATAAAATCCAAGACCTCACTATGTTCCACAATTATACTATTCCAGATCACATTTCTGAACTCATTTCCTATGACTCCCTCTGTCACTCCATCACCTCTACACTGACCTCTGTGTTGTTCCCAAAACACAACAAATATCCTTGCTAAGACTTTGTACTTATTGTTCATGTGGCACAGAGTCATCTCCCCCAATATATTTTTCATGACTTGTGCACTTACCTCTCTGGTCAGATATAATCTCATCAGAGATAGCTTTCCTGATTCCATATGCACAACCATCATCATCACTGTCTATTGCCTGGTCTTGTTTTTCTTTTTCCTCCTATCATTGATTGCTATCTGACATATCTATTTGTTCACTCATTTGTGGTTTTTATCTCACCACTAGAATGCAAGCTCCATAAGAGCAGTGACTTTGTTTTATTCACTTTTTGTGTCCTTACCACCTAGAATAAGAAATAGCACATAAAGTGCTCAATGAATGTTTTGTTAAATGAATAAAATTATGATACAAATTATAGATTTCCCATCAATATTAGGATTAAACTCAAAAATGAGATATAATTACTTATAAAGAAAGAATATTTATGTCTATTGGTTATAGTCATTCTAAATACTTAATAATTACATATTCTATTTAATTTATCAGTTACAAAATAATTCCAAGATATACGTTTTAATTTTAACTCCTTATTTTTAAAGCATTTTACTTGAAATTTTAAAATAATTTAAAATTAGTGAAACAATTTCTATCAAATAAACAGTGCAGTTAATAGATTAATTTAACAACTTTGTTGATTAAAATGCTTACTTAAAATATTTATATATTTGAAATAATTCCTGTGCTGCATAAATTAGTTTAAACTAGTATAATTTATTAATAAGCCATCAAGGTTATAAACTGATAAAATATTATGTGGTAATATTTTTAAAATAAAAAATATGGAGTGAGAAAAGAAATCTTACATGGAGGGTGATAAACATTCATAATTGTTAAAATATTGAATTAAGAATTTAAGAAAAATCAATAGCACCAAATGTATTACCAGATTAAAGTAGAATTTTCTCTGACTTATTTTTTTGTTCTTAAATTGCATGTAAAATTGCATTCAGCCTATAAAGGGAGATTTTCATTAAAATGTTTTAATTACACTATAGTATATCATTAAATACTAGTTTTTTTTTAACAAGGATCATAAACGTAGGAAACAAAATGTATAGAATTATATAACTGCCTTCAACAGTATCATCATTTATGGATAATTCTTTAATACACAAAATCTGCAACTCATGATGTTAACCTCACAGGTAAGCATTTGCCTTCAGTATACATATTACAGCCTACGCAGACATTTATCTAAATTCTACTACAAACAGCTATATTTTCCATTTGTATAGAGTCATTGAGAACAAATTGTGTTGCCTCTCTTTTGCTAAAAAAATGATTTTAGTGATTTTAGACTACTTTGTGACATTAGGCAGTAAAATGTATTTTTCAGCTGTATGCATCAAATATTCTAGATATAGATATGTTAGGAAAGACATAGTAGCAAAGCATCTAATCACAGCATCAGGAGAAACCGAAGAATTTTAGTGATTCTATGACAGTTGCATCTGATCCTGTGCAGATAGTATCCTTTTCGAGTGGAGGGAAGTGGGAAGTGAAATAGTGTAGGTGGAATGCCTAAAGACACTTCTCAAAATGTCCTGTTTTTCAGGTTGTCTGACAACTTTATTTACAGCATTTTAGGAAAACTTAAATATACTTCTCTTTTTTATTTAGGGTTTTAATATAATAGGGTTTGATTCTGATAAGCAAATTTTGTGTGTATGTGTGTGAGAGAGAGCATTTGTGTGTATATATATATATACCTACCTACACAGATCTGTATTATATATACAATTTTTGTACTATTATTTAAAATAAAGATGTTTCTTAATAAAATATGAAAGTCTGACCAAAAGAAAAAAAAAAGGCAAATAGCCCCTTTTTTGGTGAACCCCATCTGTGCCTAACTGTACTTTATTACTACCATACTGTAACATATTTCACATTACATTGTACTAGCTCATAAGGTAGCATCAGCTACTAAACTTTGAAGTACTAAGCTCAAGTGCAAGGAAAACCTTTTCTATAGCTCTAGTGCCTTGAGCTCAGGAACTTAACACTTTAAAAGTGCTGACTAAAAGCTTATTGAATATATGAGTGAATGAGTGGGTAAATAAAGTCAGCAATGACTTCATATGGCTTCTCTACATGGACTTCTCATCAGCTCCCACAAGCATAGAAAGTTTCTCTTTCAGGTACCACATTCTAAGGTGAAGCTGATCTCTCAGCTATCCTCTGCTGGAAGTGGCAATGGCTTTATTGCAGAAAAGCTTTCCTCACTTAGACTAGGAGTAATCCCTTCTCCATGAAAAGTTCCTTTTTAACACAGTTTAACAAAGAAAATGTTTTTTTGATCATTACAATAAAGGCTCATTTTTAGAGATTATCTAAAAATGCTAGTTTCTAGGAGGAACTCTACTACTGGCTAAGGTATACTGTCTTATAATTTGATTATCTATATGCTAATATTTAAAACTGAATTAACTTTGATTTTATTCCTGTATATTTCTCTTTCATTTAAAAAATCCAGTATAGTTGTCCTTGATCTGTGTAGTGTCTTCACAAAAACTGATAATCCCTGACCTATAGAATCACTGTTCACCCAGTGACAGCCACTAAATAAGAATAAGAAGTAAAAAACAGAATAATCCAAACAACTGAAAACAACTTCAGAGAAAATCCTAAATATATTGAGGTTACTCTTTCACAGGCTGTTTCATGGATTAACAGTACATAGAATATACTTCATACAACATCAGATTAAACCCAACCCTTTTAGGTTTGTTATCACTAGAAAAATAAACTACTAATGATTTTATACAAACAGCATAAAAGTGGAAATATATTGATGAAATGTGCAAACATACCATATTCCATAAACCATTATTAATAACTTTGCCTCCAGATGTAATTTGGGTTGTATATTCATTCTTAAACTGAATTTCAATCTTTCCATCACGAAGTGCAATCAGGAACCAAGCTGAGTGATCAAGAGATTCTGCATACAGGATAACACCTTCTGAGTCATATGTCCGGAAATCAAATTTGGCTGAAAATCTAAACAATGAACAGAGAGAGATTCTTAAAAGTGAAAAATATAGAAGGCTTGATGTATTATTCCTTTTTTTTGTCTTGTGTTGGCAAACAGCAATATGTTGAAAGAGCCAACTATTTCTGTCCTCAGAACTAATAAAAAAGAAGGACAGAATTAGACTGTATGTGTATTATCTCTGGCTCCATGTATGTTGAAAATCAAGTCATGATATATTCTTGCTTTTTTTTTGCATTCTTTTTCCCAGTGAAGATACGCTCTGGTAATTTTTATCTTTTTTTGGCATTTGTTTTGAAGGCATTCTTTCAAATGTTGGAATATACATGTATAAATATTAGGCATACTGTATTTCTCCTGGATCCTTTTATATACTATATAATGACATTAAGAATTTTTTTCTGCCCTGTCTATAAATCATTAGTAAAATATATTAAAATTTCATGATTGGTTTATCCATCATAAAGCATACTTTTCCTATGATTTCATATATGTCAGAAAGAAATCACTTACAGATATACAAGACAGCATCTGGACGATAGCAAAAATAATTACGTCTTCATATGTGGTAAAAAGCTAAAATAAAAACTTTAAATGTCTTCCTTTAGCTTGATTTCAAAAGCTCCCCAAAACTCTAACTTCATAAATCACTATTCCAGAATACATGGAAGGAGAGCTTAAAAGATATAATCTAATATTAGAAAACAAATTCAACAATATATTAAAAGGATCATACACCATGATCAAGTGGGATTTATTCCAGGGATTCAAGGTCCAAAATCCACAAATCATATATGATATACTACATTAACAAAATAAAGGATGAAAATCCTATGATTGTCTCAAATGCAGAAAAAAACATCTGACAAAATTCAACATCCATTTTATGATAAAAACTCGCAAAAGAGTTTAAAGAGAATGTACCTCAACATAATAAAAGCCATATATGACAAACAAACAGCTAACGTATTCACTGAGAAAAATGTAAAAGCTTTTCTTTGAAGATCAGGAATAAGACAAAGATGTCCATTCTCACCACTTTTATTTAACAAAGTATTGGAAGTCTTAGCCCCAGAAATTAGGCTAGAGAAAAAAATAAAAGGCATCCAAATTGGAAAGGAAGAAATAAAACTCTCAATATTTGCAGATGACATGGTAATATATATATAAAAAACCCTAATGACTTCACCAAAAACTGTTAGAATAAATGAACAGTTGCAGGATACAAAATCAATATACATATAATGTATGTGAACATACACTGCAAACATACAATCTAAAATATATATGACTTACTGTTGAATTGTAAATTTGTGACTTAGTGAATTTAGTTCAGCAATGTCACCATAATTAAAAAAAAATCAATATACAGAAACCTGTGGTGTTTCTATACACTAATAATAAATTATCAGAAGAAATTAAGAAACAATCCCATTTAAAATTGCATCAAAAAAAAAAAAAATACCTAAGAATAAATTTAACCAAGAAGGTTAAATGACCTGTCCAATGAAAACCGTAAGACACTGATTAAAAAAATTAAAGAAGATACATATAGATGGAAAAACATTTTGTGCTCGTAGATTGGAATTACTGATATTATTGAAATGTCCACACTATCCATGCAATCTGCAGATTCAATGCAATCCCTATCAAAATTCCAATGGCTTTTTCACAGAACTAGAACAAATAATTCCAAAATTTGTATGGAACCACAGAATATCCTGAATAGCCAAAGCAATCTCAAGAAACAAAGCTGGAGGTATCATGCTCCCTGATTTCAAACTATACTACAAAGCTATAGTGATCAAAATAGTATAATATTAGTATAAAAACAGACTTATAGATCAGTGGAACAGAACTGAGAGCCCAGAAATGAAACCACACGTATGGACAACTAATTTATGACAAAGAAATCAAGAGCATATAATGGAGAAAGGGCAGTCTCTTCAATAAATGATGCTGGTAAAAGTGGACAGCTCTATGCAAAAGAATGGAACTAGAGCACTATCTCACATCATACATAAAACTTAACTCAAAATGAATTAAAAACTTGAATGTAAGACTTGCAACCATAAAATATATAGAAGAAAACATAGGAAATAAACTCACATTAGCCTTAGTGATGTTTCATGGACCTGACTCCAAAGGCAAGAGAAACAGAAGCAAAAATAAACAAATAGACTGAATAAAAGTATAAAGTTTCTACACAGGGATTAATATCTGAAACATACAAAGAACTCAAGAACAACAACAACAACAACAAAAACAATCCAATTAAAAAGTGGGCAGAAGATCTGAATAGGCAGTTTTTTAAAGAAGATAAACAGATGGCCAACAGGCATATGAAAAGATGTTCAACTTCACTAATTATTTGAAAGATACAAATCAAAACCACAATGAGATATTACCTCACACCTCTTAGGGCTGATATTATCAAAAAGACAAGAAATGAGAAATATCATAGAGGATGTGAAGAAAAGGAAACCCACATACATTTTTGATAGGAATATAAATTGGTGCACCAGTATGAAAAAGAATATGAAGATTTCTCAAAAATTAAGAAAAGAACTGCCATATGTTCCAGCTATTCCACTACTGGGTATTTCTCCGAATAATACAAAACATTAATTTGAAAAAGATAAATGTACACCTATGTTCATTGCAGCATTATTTACAATAGCCACAGTATAAAATACTACCTAATTTTCCATTAATGGATGAATGGATAAAGACTTCTCTCTCTCTTTCTTTCCCTCTCTCTCTCTCTTTCACACACACACACACACACACACACACACACACACACACACACTGGAATACTACTCTGCCATAAAAAATAAAATAATGAAATCTTTCTATTTATGATAACATGAACAGACCTCAAGGATATTATGCTTAATAAAATAAGTTAGATGAGAACGACAAATATTGTATTCCACCTATATGTGGATTCCTAAAAAAAAATAAATAAATAAACTCAAATACAGAGAATAGGTTGGTGGCACCAGAGGGGAAGAGTATTAGGAGTTGAGTGAAAGCGATGAAGGGGGTTAATTGTACGGTGAAAGATGGTAACTACACTTTTGGTGATGATAACTTTGTAATGCATACTTATGCTGAATTATAATGTTACTTATATAATGTTACTTATATAATGTCACTGAAATTTTATAATGTTATATACCAATTTTACCTAAAATAAAAAATATATAGTCTAGCTCTGTGTTTGGGTATATATGAGTGCTGTAAAGGCCTATTGCTGTTAAGATTCTTATATGTAAGATTCATATATATAAGATTCATATATATATATATATATATATAAGATTCTTATATATATGAAGCTATCACAAGGGAGGAAAAATCTTAAGGATGCTATATTTTAAAATAACATGTATTAATTCAGTGCCCTTAGAACACTTTAATGAAAATCTGCAATAAAGTTTCAAAGGACCAACAAATCAAAATGATTAAAAAAAGGCAAACAAATAGAAAATATAGTTATTAGTCATCTGAGTTAAAATAATCTAAAATGTCAGTCTTTCAGATAATTGCTAAATAAGGCAAAGAACCCCACACCATTATCCTCATTTACACTAGTAATGGCCCTAGAGGCACTATTTGCAATAGGGCTCAGATCTGCCTCAAATTGAACAAAGGAAAGGTGATAGGATATACTTTCTAACCTTAGAATTCCATGGAAATATTCTAAAGAGGTAAATGTGGTGTTTTGTTGGATGGATAACAACAATGTAGTAGAAATTTTTTGCTTAGAATATGGTCTTATATTCTCTTTCATAATCATCACATTTTGCTGATGTGAAGTATGTGTTATCTTGCCAAAACAGAAATCTGTGTATGGTCAGAATCTTTCAGAAGTTATCTTATTATGGAAATAATTTCCTTCTCTTTGTAAAATCATGGTAAACCAGTAATTCAAAGAATCATGTTCTGCATATTTTCTTTCTGGACTACATCAGAATACTGACTCATTACACTGGGGTACAATTCATTCTTTTTCAGAAGTACTGAAGAGTGAAAAAAAGAGTGAATTTGTTAACTTTTGGGTAGGATAAACATCTGATCATGGGAAACAGAACTGAAGAAACATGTAAAAAAAATTTTTTAAATGACAAAGCACTGGCTGTTCTTTGTTGGTTATATGGGTGGCAGTTTATAAAAAGTCATTAAGCTGTACATTTAAGATATGTACATTTCTGTATATATTAAACTTCAATTAAAAGCTTAAACTAGGCAATGAAATAACTAAAAAATAAACTACTAGGAAGAATAAATATTTGGCCAATTTGATCCAATATTAGAGCCCAAGCTATTGTGAATTGTCTCTGAGAAATGAATAATACTCCTGAACATGCCTTAAGGCAAGCAATAAATTTTTTTCCTCTCTTATTCTCATCCTCATAGCAAGAATGGTTGTCTCCAATCTATAACACTAGAAGATATTATTTGCTCTGAGATGTTAAAGGGAAAAACCAGGTCTTAGTGGAAAATGGAGTGTTGAAGAAGCATAATTATATCAGTGAAACTTTGAATAATGCTAAAATTTCAATTAATTTATATTTAATGAATCAATTATATATTCAATGAATTAAATTCTAAATATGCATGTATATTCAATTAAAATATTTAAAATTTGAACTCTATAATCAGTCTTAAACATGTTTCCTTCCATTATTTTAACAAAACTCCAATATTTATTTTTAAATTTTATGGCTCTGAAAAAATTTGATAAATTCGAATCATGACTCAAAACCATGATCAAATTCTCCCTCCCTCTAGTCAACCTAACTACAGGAATAGCAGTAGTTATCAGTCTGCTAAAATCATGTGATGCATTTCTTTAAATGCACTTAAGCAGTCTTATGAATTTTCCTTCATTATGAACATGACCATACTTAAAAGAAATACTTTATTTTCTTGATAGTTTTTAACATGTACAAAAAAATAATAAAATTTTTACACGTACATTAAATCTACCTATGAATATGAATTCACTAGAAAAGAAAGAATGAGAGAATAAAGTAAAACTGATCACTGGGGAAGGTCAGCCTTGAATGACCTTAATTGTTTCTAGCATGAAAATGACATGTGTGAAGGAGCAAATTCACCTTAGGGTTCCCCATGTAATCTGATTGATAATATACCTACATTATCTGATTGATAATGCAATTTCATACATTTCAGACCTTTCAGCCACTTCCTTCTTCTGTCTTAACCTGCTTACCTCTAGAAATTATCATTGACATTGGTTCCTCACCTGTTGACATCTGGCAAGCGAAATTTTACATACAAAACAACCCCGACAAACTGCTCTGCCAGATAAAGTAGTTCATAATTTTTGTCAAGGTTCAAGGAAAGGCACACTGGAACAGCCTGCGGGGTGGGAAAAACACAGTTTACTGCTTGGTGTTTTGTCAGTTTATGCATACTTTCTCTGGTTCCTAGTGTTCTTGTCAAAGGTATCCTCTGTAATACATTAACATAAATTAAGAACACCTTGGTAATAATAAAGCAGTATCTTTCACTTCCTTAAATAGTCCATCAGCATAACCTCCAAGAATATGTGTTTTAAAATCTTGTTCAATGTGTGTGGTCTCAGATTTTTCTTTTTAATATTTCCTTTGTAAATCTCAATTTGAAATATAAACTTTTTCTTCTAATAACAAAATGTATCACCTTAATTAATTGGCACAGGTATGATACTTTATACAAATTATATCTAAAAATTTTTTTTATTTAGAGTCAGAAATAGGGAAAATTAAGGTACCAATAAATAGCACCCCATTCATTCACTCATTCATTATTAAGGGAATACTGGAAAACCCGAAAGAAAGAAATAAAAATATCAACCTAGTCTCCCAGGAAGCTACAAAAAAGTGTTTTAAAGCCATTAAATTTGATATCAAGTACTTTTTTTTCTAAGAATGAAAATAAACATTAAAATGGAAAGCCTAAGGATAAATTCTTCGGCATATGTGTAGGGATATTTTGGAAGGAACCATGTACATAGCACTGTATTAAATCTAGGTCCAGAAAAAACATTTAATTTCCTCTTGCAACTTTAATAAATCTATTCAAAGGTAGATGGTGATAAGTAACCACAGCACATACTGAAATAATAGATTAAATTACAAAACAGAAATCACACAGCATGGCATTTCAATTAATTACTGCTAAAGTTACTACATATGCCAACTAGCATATTTCATCTTCTTTTATCAAGTAGATGATAAATACTGAATGCTACATTTTTTGGACATATACAGCTTTGTCTTGATAATACTGTTTGCCTCATAATCATATAAAAATTTCACTTTCACTTGTGAAAAAGTAAAAAAAAAATGCTAGAATTGGACTAAGGATCGTTAACATGAGATCCTTATTTAGGAAAAAAAAAAATAGCTTGAGGTTGACCTATTTATTTCAATAAAGAAAAAACTAGAACCTACCCCCAACATCCAATTTCTGGGTCAATTATGTGTTAAATCTAAGCAACTAAAAGCAAGTTTCAGAAACATAGATTAACAAAATTAACCTCTCTGAAATCTGATCTATGTAAACACCACTAAATCTTCTATTCTGACAAAGTTGCTTCTACCTGAGATGTTATGAGGACTCCTGCAAGTACTAACATGCCTGAGGCGTGATCGAACTTGTCAGAATGGTGAATGAAGAAAAGTAGACACTGGGAAATGTTTTCACTCAAGTTTCGTGGAAGATTTTTTTTTTTCTCACAGAGAAGTATAAACTTCAGCTTGCCTTAAGTTTCTTTAAAAAAGAAAATATTTTTGTATTTTGTAAATATACACGCTCTACAGATAAGCACTCTCTGAACTATGACCCTGCAGCCATGCTTTTTTTTTTTAACCCAGGGGCTCATTGCCAGTGTTTACAATTTTATGACCATAATAATAAATAGATTGTGACTCACAGCTGACGTGAAACTATAGCAATTCTTTTAGGACATCTGTACTTTCCTGACTTACCCCAGCTATGGGGAAATAAGTACTAGAATCTCTTAGAAAAGAGATGGGAAGTTTAGCATTACAAAATGTTACCTCACAACTCTTCTGATCTTTTGCAAGTTTGAATCCTTTTTTCCCATCACAATAACAAGAATAACCTCCAGGGTAATTGACACAAAGCTGAGCACACATATTCTCAGAGCATTCATCCATATCTGGAGTAAAAGAGAACATAAATGTTAATATTTTCTAAATGTTCAATCTAAAAGAAGAAATAGTCTGATATTAGTTTGAAATATCAATGATAGTAGAGCCTTAGAAATCTCTATGACATCAATTAGCATTTAAACACTTGGCATGAAAATTTAAATGAGTTATCAGTGTAAATTCTATTTATTTACACACCTGAAACAACAAATTTATTACTATCTATTTCATTAATTATAATTAATAAAAAATACAAAAGTATACTAATTTCCTGATTTTGAATTTGAAAGAAAAAAGATTGAGAGTCTCAAGTTAGTTGTCATTTCTGGTTATATAATTCCATTGAGACTACCTCCCAATTCTTTGCTTTGAGGAAAAGGAAGGGAAGAGAAGGGAGAAAGAAAGGGAGGGGATAAGGGGAGAGGATAAGGAAGAAAAGGTCTCTTTTAACTGAAGATCAACATAATTGAAGATTAAGTGACAATATCAAAAATATTTGACTTTTCATAATGCAATGATTAATGGTGGCAATAAATTTAAGAATCTATCTTTATTTCTTGTTAATTTACCTTTAAAAAAAAAAACTTCTGTGCTATATTACCTCCCGTATTGTGAAATTTTTATATGTGGTCCCTGACCCCATTCTATATTTTGAGAAAATAATTCTTGAAAGTTGTAATAATATGCTTAAGCTAAAGTCCACTTCAGAGCTACTAAGATTCCTGAACTTTTGAATGAGTGCACCCTGTAATCTTTGAAAATCACCAATTTCCTAAGTGCTATTACAGTATATAAATTCCCCCAATAAAATGTATTAAAATAGAACTTCCAAATTAGTGATCCCTCAATACCACTAAAATTGAATAATATATGATTTAAGTAATAAAACATAAATCCTTTTATAAAAAAATCTGTCATTCATTGCATAAAACTACAATAGAGATGAAGTTGGCTAGCTAATAATAAACCTACAAATGCTTAGGGCTTACCACTGTAATTTCGGTCTGGAGTGGTGTGAGAGTAGATATGGTATGTGTCAGGATGGATTTTTGGTGAGTGCATGAGGAGGTATGGCATCAAAATCTCAAGAGGTGTAATTATATTTTAAAAAACTACTCTAAAACTATTATTGATTTAGGCAAATTCATAGAGATGGAAAGTAGATTAGAGATTACCAGGGGGTTGGGAGAGAGAGGAGGGGCAATTTATTGCTAATGGTTCCAGAGTTCTATTTGGGGTGATGAAAAGGGTCTGGAACAGATGGAGGTAATGGCTGAGTAACTATCTGAAATGTAATTAATACCACTGAATTGTATGTACACTTAAAAATGGTTAAAGGGGCACATTATATCTTACATACAGTTTGCCAAAATAGAAAAATTACTATTGGTTTGGTTAGTTTTAGTCATTGTATTAAATTCACTTTGAAATTAAAAAAAAAAAATATATATATATATATATATTCCATGATAGAAAGTAAATCCCCTACTACATCTAAGCTATCAAAGACACACATAGCAGCATCACGGTAGCCAAATGAAGTAAGAGCAAGTCCAAGGCTTTGCCCTGATCCATGGGTGTTAACATTACTAATCAATACTTTTTGGAGCTCACCTATCATTTGATTTCTTTTATATGCATTTGATGACAACAGAACTATGTCATTTTCTAATAAATGACATGATGATACATACACAGAAAATTACTGATAAGTTTGGTATAAAATCAAAGTTTTCTAACCACCCTTGTTATAACACCCACATGATTTTTAAACTTGTCTTTCTTTAGGTGTGTGTTTTTTCTTCCAGTTTGAAATTCTTTTTATCTTCCAACATTATTTTAATCATGTGAAAATGTGTTTATTTTGCTTTCACCATACTTGGGAGGTCTCCAATCCATACATACCTTAGAGAGCCAAACAGAGTTCATAACGCTAAATCAAAAGACCATGTGTCTTACATACTTTTACTCTGGAAAGAAGCCAATGACTATCCAATTGACCAAACTTTATATGGATTTTACCATTTTAGGAAATCTGATTGTTGATGTCAAACAGAACCAATGCTTCTAATATCAAATCAGGGTTCAAACCCACCCTCCTCTCCACCGTCAACAATGAAACAACCACAACTTCACCTTCACAAGACTTTGTTGTGGGATTGAATCTGTAGCCTTCAGGGCATTCACATTCATAATCTCCTGGCATGTTCTTGCACACAGCTGTGCCACAAATGCCTGGCTTCACAAAGCATTCATCCACATCTATAAATGAAATGAATAAAATAAAAAACATTTTTCCCATACAAGAAGATGCTAGCAAAAAACGCTTGAACTGTGTTTCCTGGATCTAGTTTAATATATGAAATAAGACAACAGAGTGGCCTGAGAATAACAAAATATTAAATCTATCATCATATTTTAGTTTACTAAATATGATTTCTTTATATAAATGCAAAAAGAATTTGATTGATATTTGCCGTGTTCCTTTGAAGTTCTATAAAATAGAGGACTTTTGCTATTTTCTTATCTCTCAAGTTATAGTATGAAAATAATTAAGAGATTCATTGTATTCTTTTTTTCTTTTTTTAAGGTGAGGCAACCCTTGGATGACCTCACAGATTGCAAGGACCTTGTTAGTTTACAATCCCTTATTTTTTATTTTTTGCACCTACAGCACCTCGTCTTCCTGGGTGGTCTCCCATCAAAGTAGTAACAAGGTCTAACCCTGCTTGGCTTCTGAGATCAGATGGGATTGGGTTTGTTCAGGGTACCATGGCCGTAGACTCACTGTATTCTTAACACGTATTTCTAAGTACATATTTCTGAAATATAGTCTTAAAAGTATTTTCACTCTGTATTACCACAAATATAAAAAATAAAAATAAGAAGGCTCATCAGTCTTACATTGTTGGAAATGAACAATAGCTATATCTACATACCATTATTGTTGCCTAAAGTATTCAAGAGTGATTCAAATTTAAAATGAGATTGAATAATGTCTCAAAGTATTTATAAAACTGCAGTTAATCCAAAACAATATTAATGCTAAATTAATATCCTGGAAATTTCATAAGCATTTATTATATTATATAGTAAAGTAGGAGACAAAGCATTGATTGCAACTAGTTACTAAATAAACATCTGTGGGAATAAAAAGTGACAGAAAGAGTTCAATGAAAATGTAATTATTAGTGAACTTTTCTCATTTGTACTGTCTAAAGAAAGGCAAGTTCAAAATGGAAAATATATTTTCTACTAAAAAAGTTGAGAGTTTAGTTTTTCCACAGACTAATAGCCAAAATTTTAGACATTATTTAAAATGACATGCACAAAAATAATACCATATGGTAAGGGGATTTTTCTGTATCTTAAGTATCAATGTCAGGATCCTGGGTGTGATATAGTTTTGTAAAATGTTACTATAGGGGAAAACTAGGTAAAGGGTACATGGGAATCTCATTTTATTATTTCTTAAAACAGCATGTGAATCTACAATTACTTCAAAATAAAATATTTAATATTTTTAAAGAGCTATAAAATCTATATTTGTAAAAGAAAGTAAAAAAATATGCCTAAATTATTTGGTCTGAGGCATATTGCAAGAAATTATTTAAATCACATGAGTTCAGGTTATAGCACATTGATTTTATGATTCTACATTGACATCTAATGACTGATGGATAGATTTATTCTTGTATTTTTAGACATTTGTTGGCAACTTGATCTTGCCAAGCATATCCACATCTTGGCAAAGGCCCTATTGTAATAGATATATACACATTCTTCTAATAGTTCTGTACTCTATCATTTAAGTATTATGCATTAAAACAACTGCAAATGAAGTATATAAGATCATATATTCTTGTCAGAGACATTCTTATTTATGAGTACTTTTGTAATAATTTACATGTATGCATATAAATTCAATGGATAAAGTTAAATAAAATATAAGTTAAATTAAAAATATAAGTCAAAAGTTCTTCAGAAGGACAGGCTACTTAAGTATTTAAATGTAGAAGTATGAGTCAGTATTACTTCCTTACAGGATACATACGGTATCCTATATTTTTATAGTTTTTTATAACTGGCGTGCTAATGATATTTGTATTCTAAATTTCTAACAACAAACAGACCTAACAATAGGCAAACAAGAAAGATATATGGTCACAAATTAGATATATGTTTAGAAGAAATTGTTAATTAATACAGCTCATTTTAGTCATTTAGCTGCACTTTAAATACTATTACAGTAAACTATTCTGTTTTAATCACCACAGTGCAGTGAGGGACAGACCATTCCTTCCTTGACTGTGAATTCAATCTGGGGATTTACCAAAGCAGATAGAAATTTAATTGAACAAGAAAATTTACATTTTAACTTTCTAATTTTTTTTTTTTTTTTACCTCATAGCAAGGAGAAGTAAATGATGAGAATGAAGAGGAAAAAGAAAGAGAAAAAAGGAAGGAGAGAAGGAGGAGGGAAGGAAGGGAAAGAGGGAAGAATGAAGGAAAAGAAAGAAAACCTCACTCCTAGTTTCTAAATGCAAAATTTAACTCCAGGCTGAAAAATCTTATTTTCAGTCATCCATATACCTAGCAATTACATTTGAAGATTTAGTTATGGCAGTTAAGGCAGTTTAATGGAAAAAACATTATGCAGAAAGGAAAAAGCCAAAATAAGAGAAACATAAAAAAAAAAAAAAAAGAAATACACTAGTAAAATGACTATTAAAAAAGGCAAATTGACAGGAGTTATTTAAGTCTGAAATAAAAAAAAGGTAATGACCAATGATCTGATCTTAGATGTACAAAAAGAAACAAAACCAGATCTTCACTTTTTCCAAAACCGCATGAGAAAGTGAGGTGCAAGATGACAGGTTTAAATTAGAATTAGAAAAGCATTTCTGATAAGGAAATACAAAATACAATGAAAAAGTTATTAAGATTGTGCTGGATTTCTTTGTAGAGGTTTTTATCTTATTAAAATAAAGGAAATCATACTACAGCATCTAGAAAAAGTACAAACAACAATTTAGCAAACATCATAATATGCAAGGACTTACACTGAAACTTTATCACCAAATAGTAATATTAAAATGTGCTTATGAGTGTGTACACACACATAAGAAAACCATGAAATACCCTATAAATAATGAAATACAATAAGAAAACAATATAAATAACAAAATACCCTGAAAACAACCAATTAAAAGGCAGTTCCATAATATCACAAGGCTTTAAAGTGGATAATAATGTGTATGCATTACAACAACTAGTAAGCAAAAGGTTTTCCAAGAATTTCCTGGGGAAATTTCTCTAACTAAATTTTGCTCTCACATACTAAATACCTTTGTATTCTCTTGCTCTTACCTTTGCAGTCCTTTTTATTTGAAAGCATAATAAAACCACTTTTACAAGAACATTGGTAACTTCCAGGTATATTGTCACAAATCTGACTGCAACCTCCATTTATAGTTGAAGGATCTTTGCATTCATTTATATCTAAAAGAAGGGAGACAATAAATTATTTTTAAGCGATAAAGCCTTCAGAAAACTGTTCAGGTCAATCAGGATAAGCCAGGTGGGTTTATTATACATACCAAATTCACACTTCTCTCCGTGCCAACCTGATTTACAAATGCAAGTGAATTTAGCTTGGCCATCTTTGCAGCTCATATATCCATCTTCATTGCATGGCAATGGATTACACTGGTCTGAAATGGCTGAAGAAATAGAGATCTATTTAACATTTACCACAAGCCATGGTAAAATAAAATCACATGCCCTTTAATAGAAATTCTGTGCATGAAGCCTATAATCAATGAAAAATATTGTAACGTCTTTTTTTAAATAAAACATTTTCACGAAAAAGAGTCCTTTAGACAAACCTTTACAAGTACTTTGCATAAGGAAACCACTTTTATATTTTCAAACATATACAATATTTTATAAGTAATTTAGATTTTTAAAATATATATATTACCTAATTTAATGCTTAAAACAATTCCATGAGCTATGCAGAAAAAATAAAATTACTTTCAATATCAATAGAAAAAAAATATTGGGACTTCCAATTCGGGCTAAGATGGAGTAACAGGGACAAGATTTATCCTCTTGCCTTAAATAAATAGAATTCTGGTCAAAATACACGAAACAGTGGTTTACAGACACTGGAGAACAGGTAGCAGAGGACTGTTATTCTTAGGGGAGAGAGATTTTCTTCATAAAATGTCACAGCACTTTATCACTATTTTAAGTGATATGCCCATTTGTTTCTTTACTCATTTGTGGTTCCTCTCTCCTCAATAGACTCTGCAGTGGTCCCTTGCTTCCTACACATTTCCATACCTGCTTCTCAAGACTTTCTGATCAATTCCCCAAGTTCCTTCCATCCTTCCAATACATCCCTCTCTGCTTAAGTTAGCCAGAAGAAATTGTTGTTACTTGTAAAGAAAATTTTTTTAAACAAGTTGAAACTTAATTACCAAAGTTTTCAAAAAATATCCTCATAAGATCATCATTTTTTTTAAGTAGTAATAAATTAGGTATTGGTTAAAATTATAGAAAAGTCAGAAAATTGTTATCAAATTTTTTCGTTGTTTATTAAATTAAAAAAAATATGAAGTATGAATTAAATACGTTTTCAGACAAACTGTTTTACTTATGTAATTATAACCATCTTTAAATTATAGAAAATGAAGATGAATATCTAGATATTGCTAATGCTGCATGTAAAATATTCAGTGAACCAATGTCCCAATTTACATCTTGCAATTTTATCTTTTTCTCTCTCTCCGTTTGGAAATTGCTAAATCAGAGGCAAATAACCTACCTATGTGAACTTCAGAAGAAAGCTAACCTGATATCATATTTTCCACACTTACGTAATTGATGTCAAAAGTTAGAATAAACACAGCTCCACTTTGGCCTATTAATCAAATAAAATTTGGTCATATTACACGATTATGCAACAACAGCCAACATAAAGCTGTTGAGAATAAAATTTTGAAGTCAGTGATTTAAAACTTAGTAAATAAAGCACACTGTTCAATTTAAACTTAAATGTTAGGTGGAAAATTCATTTTATGTAATATAGCAGCATTTACATCTGAAAACATTGTTTCAAATGCATTTTGAGAATACCTCCTTGTCGGGCATACTCTACATGATTTTTAAACAGTTATATTTAGTGAGTGTACTTTATTTGCATGTTTTAGTTTTGTTTTTAAATTGATTTAAGAGGTGTTTACCATTGACGCAGCTACGTAGGTCAGTATGATCACTAGTTGACTGACGTGCAACACTGAATAATCCAGCTCTGAAAGAGCCAAGACAACCTGTAAATACAAACAAATATAATCTTTTTAGAGTAGACAAGATCACTTGACCTGAAATCATGGTAGAAATTATCCAAAGAGATAATATTTATGTGCCTGTGGATTTACAGGATTCAGAATTCAAAGCAATATTGCACTGATCTCGGAAACTAAGCAGGATTGGGCCTGATTAGTATTTGGATAGGAGACCACCTAGGAAGACCAGATGCCGTAGGTATAAAAAATAAAAAATAAGGGATTGTAAGATGACAAGGTCCTTGAAATCTGTGAGGTCAACCAAGGGTTGCCTCGCCAAAATGAACAAACAAACAAACAAACAAACAAATAAATAAAAACATTTTTTTTTAAAAGCAAGATTGCAAAACTACAGAATCATTAAAAATAGGGTTATGGAAGCTTCTCTTTGGAGAAGAAACTTAAAGCTGGAAGTGAAAAAGATCTTGCATTAGGAGAGAAATATGTCACAAAAATCTATGTTTTTAATTCTGTAGCAGAGACTTAAAGTAATCCTCAAATCTATAGACCAGAGCCTGATTTAGGAAGTGTCTATAATTAAATCAATAGAATGAGTTTGTGTTTCTGGTTACAGTAGACAACTTCCAATTCTTCCATTGTTGCATAGAGACTAATATAATAACATTTGCATAATGCCTCAATATTACAAAGCAAAACAAATTTACTGTATTTGTTTTACTCCTCACTGTGAAATTAGATATAGCAATGTAGTAAAAATAACAGCTGAAATAATAGACATAAAACACTTCTAGACTTTTAAATCATTAGGGTTCACTTAGTGCAACAACATAACATTTCTTAATAACCACTAAAGACAACATTACGTTTATCACTTCACTGTGCAGATAGTCAAAAAATTACTAAAAAGGTAAATTTGATTATTTTCTGCTGAGTAACAAACCCCAAAATTAGTAGCTTAAAATAATCATTCTACTTTGCTCATAATTTGTGGGTCAAATATTTGGAAAAGGTTAGGTTAAGCTGTTTGTCTCTGCTGCATACACTGAAGGATCTACCTTCAAGATAGTTTTTCATTCACGTATCTTGACAGCTCCGGCTCCTTGGCCTCTCTCCATATGATATGTCATGATGCAGGGCTTCTCCATGTGATTGAGTTTCTGATAGCATGCTATCATGGCAGCTATCTTCTGAGAGGAAAAAAGCAGAGGCTGCCTGGGGAGTTAGGAGGCATTTTGTCACTTCCACCACATTCTATTGATAAAGAGGACCCAGGTTCCACCCAGATTCAAAGAAGAGGTGGCAAGCACAGACTCCATGTAGTGAAGGGGAAGCAGCAAGTTGATGTTGCAGAAGAGTGATTGAGATAGAGACAGTTTTGCAGCCATCTCTGGAAAATACAATTTATCACATATGGATTCAAAGGCTCATTTGAAGTCAGTGTGGGTTGGTTTCCTATTGCTGCTGTGAAAAATTACCACAATTTCAACGGCTTAAGACAAGTTTAATCTCTTACAGTTAAAGGAATCAAAAGTCTAAATAAACTTAAGCTTTAAGCATGGCTGTAGTCTTTCTGGAAACTTGAAGGAAAATTCTATTTCCTTGCCTTTTTCAGCTTCTAGAAACCACTGTATTCCTTGGCTCATGGGCCCATCCTCACATCACTCCCAACTTTTGATTCACTGTCATATAACTCACTACTGACTTGGATCTCCTGCCTCCCGTGTGTAAGGACCCTTATGATTATATCAGGCCCACCCAGATTGTCCAGGATAACGTTCCCATCTCAAAATCCTTAATTGTTTTGCCATATAAGGTAAAACTGACATTTTCTAAGGATTAGTACATGAACATCTTTGGAGGTGTCATTATTCGGCCTGCTATGGTGGGGTAGAATATTTTCCCAAAGAAACGTCTTACATCATGATGGTCTTTCTTGAGGCCAAATAAGACCTAATCAGTTTTATATTTTTATTTTTTGCAGGTCAAAAGAAAAATATATTTATTTTTTAAATGACTAAATTTTATTTATTCATTTAAATATTTTATTTATTTTTCCCTCCTTCCCCCTCCCCTCTGGTAACCACTAATCCATCATCCATGTCCTTGAGTCTGTCCTGTTCATTTGTTGCTTTTAGGTTTATATTCCACATATAAGTGATATCATGTGATTTTCAACCTTGAAACCTAAGCAGTTTTAGGTCTTGAATATTCTTTCTTCCAGGTTCATTTGTCCCTCCTCCTGAACTACCCAATCCCAGAACTGGCTCATTTTAATATAGATATTACCCTAGGATCCTCTTTCATGAGCCTCATTTTGCACCTCTGGACAAATTGAACAGTGAATAATAGCCAGAATTTGAAAGATCTTAGGTTGGAGGTCCAGGTGAAATATTTCACATGGTAATTAGGACCTCAGGCTAGACTACAAAGTAGATTTAATCAATAATGTACCTTATATACAAGTCTGTACTATACTCATATGTGATGTTTTTATGGAGAACTTCATTTAGAATTATGGTGTGAAGAGCCAGTGCATGGCTACTGCAAAACCATGTATTATAGAACCCTCATCTTCCCACTTCTCATTCTTCTCACACAACAGGAATGGGGGAAGTTGGAGAGAATGTGTAGGAAGTGAGAGTTAAAGAAAGACTGGCCCAGATTTAATAGCCTGAAGCAGAAGTTATTGTGAGAAATGGGACTGGAAACAGAAAATAGGGACATCAGGGAAGATAACCTGAGAAAAAGGCACTTTGATTTCAGAAGTCAGGACAAAATATTCTAGAAAGAAATCTTGGTTTTAGACTATGACAGTTCCTTCAGATACCCTGTGTTTACTTTTTTTCCCTCATTAACCTTATTAGGGAACAAACTATTTAATTCGCTTTTACTGCCTGCTGTAGGCACCACTGTCCTGCGTGTCTTGATTTGTCAGTTCTAAAAAATAGTTCAAACAGCTATTGTCATCTAAACAAAGTTTGCATTGGAATTATAATGGAGCCGAAATATGGTAAATTCTTCTTTTCTCTGGGAAACTGCAACCCTGTCTTTAAATCACGAAGAAGCTACCACATAAAAAGTATAAAAGTTTGCCTGTTTTGACTTCAGGGGTGGAAGGCTGAATTATTCACACTACCCCTCTGATAATACCTTATTATTATCAGCCTTTGAAAAGGCCATTGCTGGCTGCTTTTTAAAATATATACATATTCCTTTGTATCTCCATTTCCACTCCCATTCATCCCTTAGGCAACCATTCCAATAGGTTACATGTATTTTTTCATTTGTATGTGTTTTTATAAATACATATTTTTAAGTTTGTATCCATGAATTTTCATTTTTGTAAATGACTGTGCATTATATATCATGTTCTCTGACATTTCTCACTCAGCATTATATTTTTATGATATACCCATGAGGCTACATATAATTTATTACTTCTAACCACTAAACATTACTCATGGCATGTAATCACCATTTTTAAAATCCTCTCTACCCACAATAGAGACTCAGATTGCTTCCAATTTCCCACTTCTTCAAGTAGCACTGCAATGGACATCTTCATGAATGTCTTATTAGTACATACACAAGAATTTCTTCAGAGTAGGTACCAACGGTACTATTGGAGAAGGTCCCCTTAATGCAATTCTCCAAGGGTACAATTCCCTCTGGAATTGTAGGATCATTAGATAGAAATGAACTTATTGGCTATCCAGAGGTGCATTTCCACAGCAGAGCATACAAATTTCCATGTCTTGTCTAATTGTTGCCAGAATAGGTAATAAAGTGATATCTCATATTTTTCTGATTTCTAGTGAAATTAAGCATATCTTCATATCATTTAAAAATTTTGGAGGTTTCCTCCTCTGAATATTTTATTATTATTTAACCACTCTTCTATTGGTATTTATTTACTCTCCAGGCAGGTTTGCAAAAATTTAAACATTTATAAATATCATCTCATTCTCTTATCTGTCTCTTAACCTTATCCTTTATGTCTGTCTTTTAAGAAAAAATTCTTAATTTTGTTAATCAAATTTACCAATTGTTTTGCTTTATGGTCGTGCATTTGAAGTTTTTTGTTCTATGCCTTTGATTATAGAGATATTCTCATATATTCTGCCTAATTTCATAGTTTTACTTTAACATCTGTCTTTATTTCACCTAGAATCCACCTTTACATTTGGTGATAAACAAAGATCTATTTTTCTGATTATAGTTAGCCAATCTTCTGAACACAGTCTTCTAAACAATTCAGAGTGATATGTAGTATCATCTTTATAAAATATTACGTTGCCATATATAGATGGGTATCTTTAAATTTTTTTAAGTTCATTAGTCTATATGTTCTGACAATAGCATATAGATTTCTTTCTATAGCTTTGTATTGTTAATATTTGATGAAGTGTTCCTTTCTTTTGCATTTTTAAGGTTAATTTAGGCATGTGTGAACTTTCATTCCGTGGTTTAAACACTACAATAAACTTCTTAAATTTCTTTAAAAACTAAACTGGAATTTTAAGCAGAATTGTTCTAAATAAATAAATATATATATATAGAAACATACATATATATAGAAATATACATATATAGAAAGATCAATTGATCTCTTGATAGCATCACTCAATTCTGGTTATGAAATATCTTTCTATAATTTCTATATATGGAGTTATTATATATACTTAAGATACTTCAAGACGTGTTCTGGAATTTGCTGCTATTGTGAATAGTATTATCTTTAATTTTCTACTAGACTATTTTTTGTATAAATTGATTTTTATGGAGTCTTAGAACTGTCGAAAATATTTTTTTTTTTTTAGGCAAGGTAACCATTGGTTGACCTCACAGATGGCAAAGGACCTTGTTAGTATACAATCCCCTATTTTTTTATTTATTTTTTACACCTATAGCACCTGGTCTTCCTAGGTTTCCCATTGAACTACTAACCAGGCCCGACCTTGCTTAGCTTACGAGACAGAATCAGGCTTGTTCAGGGTAGCATGGCCATAGACTCTCAAAAATCGCTTATGTGTTCTAATATTTTGTCCATGAGTCTTATTTCTTTCTAGGTATATCATCATATCAATTACAAACCATACATTTTGCTTCATGATCTACACAACTCTTATTTTTCTTTCCTTATTAAATTGTCTCTAACCTTCAGTTCTTGCTCTCAATCATAAAGAAACTGTATCTAAAGTTTATCCATTAAATAATAATGTTTACTGTAGGTTTTGTCATTTTTCTTCCTTCCTTACTTTCTTTTCTTCTTTCTCTCATGTTGTGTATATATGATTAGTATGACCATAAATATCAATTTGCCTAGGAAAGTCCTATTTTACACTTTTTTACCTGGCATTTATCTCTTGTAGTATTAGCCTTAGACAAAATATCAAAATTGAGAAGATAAATTATATGGTTATTATATTTATAACCTTTACCAAGCTCAGAAAATTCTTCTGTAATCATAGTTTGACACATAATTAAATGTTGAACTGTATCAATTGCTTTTTTCTGTATGAACTGAGGTATAATAAACTATGTGGACATTTACAATAAATTTTCTAATGTTAAACCATCCTGAACTTCTGGAATAAAATCTACTTTATCAATGATATATTATCTTTAATATACTTTAGATAAAGTTGGATATCATTTAGAATTAGTAATAAATAAAAAGACATTATATCTTTATCTTCTTGTGTTATCCTTATCTGGTTTGAAATCAAGATTACAACAGTCTTTTAAAATAAGCTCACAGTATGGATCTTTTTCTATTCTCTAGGATAATTTTATTAGAGAGAATTTTACAACTTTTTAAAAGTGGAAGAACTTATCTGTAAAACATCTGGGTCTGAATTTGCGGGGATATGGAAAAGAGGGCTTTGACTGAAGTTTTAGCTTATTTAGTACTCATTTGTATAACCAAGTTCTCTATTTCTTCCTGTGAAAGTATAGATGTTTTGTGTTTTTCTAGGAATGTATCTGTTTTATCCAGTTTCCAACTATATTGATATAATTATCTGTAATTATAATGAATATATTTTATTTTATAATGATAAATCTGATCTCTGATGGTTTACAGTATTTCCTTTTTTATTCTACACTTTGTGTTTTGGCATTCTCTCATTGCCTTTTTCCTTGATTATTCTTGCCAAAGAACAAAATTTTGCTTTTGTTTATCTTTTTTGTTTTTCATTTAACTTATTTCTATTCTTATTTTATTTCCTTATTTCCTTATTTTTCGTTATTTAGGGTTTACTTTATTGTACTTTTAAAAAACATTCTTGATTTGAATGCTTAGGTCAATAAAAAATATTCCAACCTGTCCTCTTACTGCCGCCTCAGCAGTCAACACCCCAGTTCCCACACACACGTCCTAGGTCAAGCCAGCCTTCAGTCTATCCATGGGTTTCTCATATTTCTTGTTTTTCATTTTATTTTGTTAATGTTAGTGCCTGGAATGCTACTGTTTCTCTTGAAATAATTTTATAGAAGGAGTCAGCAGTCTAGGTTCATTCAATTAACTTCACAAGAACTAGAAACTAAAAATTATTCTTAATGGTTATATTCAGGTTTAAAATTGGCATTCCTCCCAAGAAGTTCTCTCCCACTAATAGCATCCTCCACTCCATCAGGTGATATTTTAAAAGTCAATATAGATGATAGACTTATTCTATTTTTTAAGGAAAAGAACACAACTTAAATACTTACATTTTTATAATAAAATCAAAAATATTTCTGTCCAAATTCTAAGTTTTCAGTGAAGTAATCAGATATATTGATAGGTGGAAGTGCTTTCTGTACCCCTAAAACTCTAAATCTAAACATTGTCCAAAAAGCATAGGTTATTAGAGGTTAAACTCTTGAGTGTCCTTGTCTCACTTTAAGATGCTCCATGCATGGGCTGTGATAATTAGTAAAATTACTGTTAGGTTTACAAGGAACATGATTATCAAGGTTTTTCCCAAGTAGGAAAATCTGGCCTACAGAATATATACATCAAATGACAGAAAAATTTAACTTATGGAAAGCATTTATTTTCTGTTTTCAACAGTGGAGTTCATCACATATGCCTATGTATAAATAAAGACCTAATATAAAATTTGAATTGGAAAATAAATCACAATAAAAATACATTTTTATTTTATGCTGTGGGTTGGTTAAATAATAAAACTTTACATCCAAAGAAAGTCTGATGCAGTAATTTGTCTATCTACATAAATATACTTACTTGGTATAACCAATAGCTCTGAGGTTAGAAAGCAGTGATATAGCGAACATTCAAATACAGAACTTGAAAAGTTAAATAACTTGCTTACTCTGACACAGCAGAAATTTTTATGTCTGGGACTAGAGCCTACATCTTATTTGCTTATTTATTTATTTGGTATTTAATTTTCCTACCCTGCTGCCAAACAAGACAGGCAAGGAGAAGAAAGTTGGTAGAGATAGTGTAAATGGAGAAAAAAG
Organism: Cynopterus sphinx; assembly: GCA_030015415.1. Classification (NCBI taxonomy): domain Eukaryota; kingdom Metazoa; phylum Chordata; class Mammalia; order Chiroptera; family Pteropodidae; genus Cynopterus; species Cynopterus sphinx. The sequence continues at coordinate 74,532,474 of CM057380.1, read as the reverse complement.
AAAAATATTTTATCTAGGGAACTTCTCCAAAACACATAATATTGTGTTGAAATGTTATTTATCTTTATCCAAATATAATCTGTGATCAAAGGAATTTATTTTCTAGAGTGTTGATGCCTACAGAAAGAGACTCAATACATGGACATAAGAAACAAGAATACTACATTCTTTTTTAATGCACGCTTGTAATTTTTTAATAGTCAAATATTATCTATTTTACTTGTAAAATATGCAAATTTATATTTGTCATGTGTAACTATTTTTCACTGATGTATATTTATACCCCATTGTTCTTTTTAAGATGTAGCAATTAAAGGTTTTAGAAAATCTTGTTGCATTTTCATACCCAGAGACATAAATATTACTAAACAATTTTTGTTATATCCCTTTTCCAAATTTGAATAAAATTTTTTTAAGTCTGTCATTAGTAGCTAGAAAAGAGAAGGGAAGGGAAGAATAAAAATAGAAATAAAAGAAAAGTCAAGAAAGAAAAATGAAGAGGACCAGCATGACATATTTTACTGTTTTGAAAACCTTATTTCTTGCTAAAAACTTATTAAGTAAATTGTCTTTATCTATTTAACAAGTGAGAAAAACATAGCTATAGAGGTTAAATAACTATAATCTCACAGGAGAATTGTTGGATTGGAACTTATAAAATGAATTGTAATAAGTCAACTGGAAAATGCCCAGCAGGCCACAGAACAGAAATGGGTCATTCCATGAAGTTCTAAAGAGAGATACCACTGAACTCAAGCCCTGCAATTGATGAGAGGGTGAAATGTGATGTAGAATATTATAGTTGAGTCTCCGAAGACATTCAAAAAATGGAAGAGTACCCACTTCAGGATTATGAAAAAAAAAGCACTTGGTTCTAAAGGGTCTTCTACACAGTGGTCTTAGGGTTTTATCTTGCTAATTGTCCCAAAGGGTAAATATAACTACATAGCATCATTTTAGTGTAAGTCTCCCTAGGAAAGGAAGAAAGGAAGAAAAGATGATCTCTAGAAGCTTTGCATGGGTATTGAGAAACAAAGCAAAAACAAAAAAAAAGGAAAGCCCTAAACTATAATTAAACATAAAATTTCAAGAGAAATGAGTTTAATAGAAAGTAATCTGCAAAATTATATTAATAAAGTTTAAGCTGCATAGTTACTAATGTATACCAGAATACATTTCTACTTTTTTTTTTTTAAGGAAGATTCACTTTTCATTTCTGCAGGGCTTGCTGCTCTAGTTAGCTGGGATGAGAGTTGGTGCAAAGATGCACAAATGGGGACTATTCTGAGCCTGAAGGAGGGAAAGCAAGCCTTTGTGCACTGGACCTACAGAAAATCCCATCAAGAAGAGGTGTCAAATTATACTTAGCTTTTATTGTTAGGAAATGTTGACAACAATCTCAAGTAATATTAATACAAAATATTTTCATATTTGCTTAAAACATACTGAAACCTTATTATCTTTAATTGATATTTAGTTGAAATCATATAATCTGTTTAGGTGTGGAAATGACACCTCACTCTTTGAGAGTTCAGAAGCATGTACAAAAGTAAAATATGGGGAGGATTACTTCAGGGAATGATGAAATGATGATATAAGGAGAGAAATAGTTAATAATTTTTATAAATATTTAAATAATAATTATTTACACCACAAGCTCTGGAGAGTACAGAGATCTTTCCTTTCATTAAAAGATAGCACATGATCTAAATATAACTTAGCATTAGCCCAATGACTTTATGAGAAAGACACAAAAATGAAAAGACTAAAAGTCAAATGCCACATGGTAATTAATGAACCATTTTATTAATTTTCCTTTATAACTTTATTTTTTTTCTAATCAGCTAGTCTATATGTGTGTATATGTTTGTGTAAGTACGTATGTATGTGTGTGTTGTGATTTTACCAAATTTAGAAAAATACCTAATTTGGTACCCCACTACAGTTTGCAGAATAGGTACTGTTCAGGTATTAACTTTTAAAAATTACCTGGTGTGTGTTGTATTTTCAGCAATTTTATTTTTCTGTCACCTTAGAGAGGTGTAAGTTGGCAGGTCCCAAAAACTAAAATTGTATTTGAATAACTTATGCCTGGCATCCTGTATCACAGACCTGAGTGCTTATTAATCTGAGTTTGGACATGATTTCCTTATTCACATTAGAAATATCTTTTTTTTTGGTCTTTGCCAATAATTTATTTAGTATAGGTTCACACAACTTTATATAAAAGGACAGCAATATTGCATGAAGAATGGGATCATACTCCCAAAGCTAATGAAATTGTATTAAATGAAATATGTGTGTGGATGGTTGGACTTGACCATATATCTAAATTCTCTTCCATTTCTAAGATTATATGATTGAAATCCTTTGAACTTACCTAAATATTTTGGATAAAAATATTCCTAGAAAGAAAAGAAAAAAAGATTATCTTAGCAAACCTGTATTTCACTATAGAGTTAAAACAATTTTAAAATGTGTTTTTATTTTAAAGATGCAAACAAATTACATATAACTGTCATTTTCATAGTATAATTTTTTTCTATAGTAAAATATATCAGGAGTAGATAATTAATATTAAGCTAATAAGATGCTTAGGCTTAAGTCAATATTGATCAATAAAAATCATGCTCCAAAAGCTTCTAATTTGAAAACAGGTTCAACTGAAGCTATTAAATGTAATCCTATGTGCCCCCTTTTTGTAAATCCTTGAATTCTTATCATGATTAGATGCCCATTTGACACATTTCATGTCATGCTGACTACACCAGATTCAATGTTGAATAAAACTGACATCATCTAAAGTGAACTGAAGAGTACTTTTATCTTTTAGCATCACAGGTATAACTAATACCTTACTTATTAATTTGTTATGTACCAAAGTCTGGCTGTAAATAAAAACTGGAAATAAGAAATACACTTTACCAAAGAAAGAAAAATGTTTAAAATGATTTCTAATGGAAAGGTTCCCAAGCTGATTCATAAACACCTCCTTAAGCCATAACATATCTAATACACAACATTAATAGCACAAGAAGACCTCATGCAAAACCAGTGTTTCTACACAAAAATGTACTGAAGTAGAAAACATAACTTCATCCAAAACAGAGTCAAAGTCCTCACTGTTACCTCCTCTCACATATAAACCCACACAACACTTACCTACTAGTTTTAAAGACAGGATCTTCCACCAAGTATTTCAGACAGCAGTGTTGTCTTCTACTGACCAAAATCCAGGAGGATAGGCAACAATGAATGGGTTCAAAAGGAAATTATGCGATGGTGAAAGAGATATATTAGGGGTTATGGGAAGGTAAACAGTAGGGTAGAGACTGGGAATGAGGTCTAGGGTTTTAGGGATGTGGACAGTGAGTGGCTGGGAAGAGAGAGCAGTAAGAAGTAACAAATGTTTTTTTCTTTCCTTTCATTCCTCCCATTTCTTCCTTTTTCTCTCTATCATATCTTTCTCTTCTGTGAATGAGACCAATGTCAGAATGAGTGGAGGAGAGGACGCACATTAATGAATTTCCTTTTTTCACTATCTTTCCTTTTCTCCATTACATCTTCTACCTCACTCCTCATTTGCTACTCAGAGGCTAAGCCAAAAGAACATCTACAGTCTTAGAAATATATACACAAATATTTATGAGGGATTTAATATTATGCTAATATTATCTCGGTCATGCAGATTTGCCTTAAAATATTACAGCAAAACAAAACAAAATAGAGTCGATGAGGTAGAGAATAGGCAAAATAAGTGTGGCAGATAGTTGATCATTGTTGATGTGGGAGGAAGATATTTTAGGATTTATTATATTATTCTGTCTACTTTGGCATATATTTAAAATTTTCATAATAAAAATAAATGTGTGTATGTGCATGCGTATAGGTCTATTTCTTACAAAATAAGAATACTCTATTATAGTGTATAGAATACAATATTTTAGTCTTGCCAATGGCTTCTTCACAAAAGCAACAAGACTGAGAGAACATTTTGATTCAATCCCAGAAAGTATTAAAAATGAATCTTTATGGTACCTTGGAAAAAAATTTTCTTTGAACCTACTAAAGTAGGTGGAGGTAAAAGAATTAAAGAAAACACAAGTTATTACTGTCTTAAGCAAGTTCTCAAACTATGGAGATTGTTCTTTCTTGTTATGGAGATAGTCTTATGGTCCCAAGAGCCATGGCAGAGGTAAAAGAGGTACTTCGTATATATTTTCTCCCTCAGTTCATCTCAGGAAAAATATCTGAGGTAACCATGAAGGTTATCAAACTTGAATTCTCAAGGTCATCCTCACCTTAATACTTAGAGGCACTATTTATATTCCTGCTACCCATAGAACATGTTAGAGAATATCCTTTCCTAGAAAATAAGAGAAAGAAAAATAAAGTCTAGGGGTCCCATATTTCTGTATGATATATAGGGATCTTTATGATTAGATTTTTAAAACAACTTGGAAACATTTATACACTAAAGATATAAGTTCTAACTCCAGGGATGACTGATGATATAAAATGGCTCAGGAAACTTCCCAAGGGTTTATAAAATAAATTAAAGTATACTCAGGAAACACAGTACCAAAGGAGTATTTACTGAGTACCTATTATGTACCAAGCTCTGGATGAAAGGCTGATTAAAAATGCCAATGAATAGATTTAATGAAGTACAGTGATAACAATGCAATCACATGTGCCTGAGTGCACGTGTGCCCACACACACATTATACTTGAGGTGTCTTTCTCCCTCACACAATGCTAACAAATTTTGGATGAGAGAAAGTATTTACAAACCATGAGGTCTATACTGTTTGTTGATAATGAGGTATAACTAAATTATAGTTTCATCAGAACACAGTGCTTTTGGCAATAGTGTTTTCCTAACAAGCCCACCTTCCTTTGAAGGTACTTCCTCCTGAAATGCTTCAGTGGTTACAGGTGGAATATAACATACACAGTTATTAACTTTAAAAAAGAACACAAGAGAAAAAAGACTCAAGCTGGAAATGTTGTGTCTGTAATTGTATGTCCAGGTACGTTAACATTAATTTTCATGAATTCTTACCGTTTCAGGGTTATTTTCAAAGATCTCTCTGGCTTCTTCCTTATTGCATAGTTCTTCGATGCATTCTCTTTCAAGATTACCCTCTTTGGTTTCTTCAAATATAGAATTTGCACGACGCTTCCTAAGCAGAACTTGTGAAGCATGTTGCTTTGACAAAACTAAAGGAAAATTTAAGTTAATATAAATAAATCTTTCATTTCTCCACCTAAAATGTATTATTTTATTAAAAATTGAGAATTAAAATCATTTTATGTCTGTAAATTGTATGACACTTAAAATCAGTATAGTTGGACTGAGGAAAAAAATGCAGATACACAGCACTTTGGTTAAAAATTCAAAGAGCAGGTTTGATGTGTAGCTACCGCACTCATATAATGATCTACACAAATTATTCAAGTTCCTGCTTGAGGTCAAGCGTAGCAGACAATATTTACTGTTTACTTTATAACCCATCATGCTGAAATGACTATGTCAAAAGTCAGAGCCATCTTTATGCTAGATTAATAAACTTTTTTAATTTTAATGGAAAACTTACATGATTAAGGAGGAAACTGGGAAATGCAGGAGTATAGTTCAATTAGCTATTTAAAAGATACTTAATAAGCTAACATCCTCAATTATTTTTACAAACAGGAAAATAAAAATTCATGGCAAAAGGGAGATCACACAGAGGGCTCCTGAATCCATAGTGACTAATCCTGTCATTAAGTGACTTTCTTCATTCTCTAATGAAGGGCATTTCAGTCTCATCAGAATACTCCCCATTTATTTATTCCCTTTGACACAGCTGTCTATATTTACAGTCCTCGCATCCTTTCCTCCCATTCTTTCATATATGCATACCCATCAGGCTCCATGACTCCCCCATACTGCTCTTACCAAGCTTATGATACTAACTATAATGGCTATCAGTCCTCATTTTACATGACCTACCTACAGCATTTCACAGTATTGGTCATTGCTTCCTGGATATGACATTTTAACCTGGCATACAGGTCATTGGGCATTCTTCATTATTATTATGTATCATGGGCTAGACCCTACTCATCTCCTCTTTCTGTCTTATTATTGGTTATTTGGAGTTTATTTCTTGGTCCTCTTCTCTACCAACGTTCACTCTCCTGACAATCTCAACTTCTTTCATCACCATATCCTAACAATACATTACCTCTCCAGCCCAAGCCACCCTCCTCACTTCAGATCATGTGTCCAATTGGCTACTGGACATCTCCACCTTGATAAAAATCTCAGTCATGGCAGGATAAGAGTGAACTTTTAATTTCGCCTCTCTATATGACTGGGTCTACTTAAAGAAGTTGATGGAAACTCTAGGTATTCACGCAAAAAATTTTAAAATAATTTTTCATTCTTCTTCCCCCCTCTCACATCCCCATTCCACATCATCATGAAATCCTCTCAGCTTTCTCTTTAAAAACAATAGAAAATAAGGCCACTTCTTACCACCTCAACTGTTATTAATGGTAAATTCTGTTTTCATTTTTAAACTTCCACAATTAAAATTAATAATACATGTCCTTTAACCAACTATGAGCCAATTATTTTTTTAAAAAATAGGCAATACTATCTATAGCACTTGAATATGTGATCAATTTTGACAGTTATTGATAGTTTGTGGAACTTAAATATTTAACTAATATTGTTCATTGTGACAAACCACTATGTATATATGTTTGTTCTTTTTTTTCAAAAATATATTAAAAATGATTAATGTATTACTTTTTCTTATTTGGTAGAATAATATTTATTTTATTATTTAAAAATATTTAATGGCAGCATTATCCAGAATATCAAAAAAAAAGAAGGCAAAGAAAAAAATTGGTAAATTTGGCTACACAAAAATTTTTGAATAGCTGAATAACAAAAATAACATAAAATTCAACATCAAGCAACATACTGGAGGAAAATATTTGTATCATATAGAATTGAAAAAAAATACATCCAGAAGTTATAAGCAGTTTTTACAAATTAAAAAAAAAAAACAAAAAAACAAGAATAAGCCCAAAACAGGAATCAGTGCAAAATTAAATTCAAAATAATTTAAAAAGAATAAATAAAATGTAAACAAAACAATATAAATAAAATCATATAAAGATCACTACATAAAAAAATATATGAGCAATAAACATATGAAAAGATGTTCAATACAAATATTTTTGCCTATTAAATTTCCAAAAGTAAAAGCCTGATAATATTAAGTATTGATGAGGGTAAGAGGAAATAAGTATTCTTGTACATTGGTGGTGCAAATATAAACTGGTAAGCATTATTGAAAGGTAAATTGGTAGTATCTGAAAATTTAAAGCACATATACACTTCAACTCAAAAATTCTGCTTCTAAGTTTGTCCTACAGATATGCACTTCTGCTGGAAAAGGCAATGCATAGAATGTTTATTGAAAGATTGCAATACTAAAAAAGTAAAAACAACCTAATAACTATCAAGAAAGGAATGAAAAACTAAACTACAAAATACATCTACATTGTGGAATAAAAAGCAGCTATTAAAAAGAAGGGAGATACTTTTGCTCTGAAGATCTCCAAGATATAGTAAGTTAAAAAATGAAAACTGTGGACTGCCACAACTATAATATCATCCTATGTATAACAGACAAATTTGTAGAAATATAAATATTATGTGGACATATCCATAGAAAAGATGGAACACACTCAAGCTACTAATTACAATTATACTGAAGAAAAGAATAGAGAGTATAAAGTTTTGGTTTTCCTATTTCATTATAAGAACAACATAGTTTTTTAATGAAAAAATTTCAAAGCACAAATAAAATCTACAAATAATTTTTTAAATCCAGATTTTAACCACAATTGGTTCTTTCATTAAGATGTGCAAGTAATATAAATGGCTAAATTAATTTTTGTCTTATTTCTTTTATTACCTGGTAATTAATATGAAACAAATACAGTTAACAATAGAAGGAAGAGAAAAAAGCAAAAGGACTAATTAATCAACAACCACAAAAATTGTTAGCTGAATTAAATTTTTTTAAGAGTTAAGTAATGTTACTTTATTTATCTCACTTGCCAAAACAGAAGTTTAAATGTGATAACTTACTAAATCAGCCTTTGACTCTTATCTCTTAACCATCTTTATCATTGCTCATTAAGATAAAAGATTAAATCAAGGCTGTGTTTAAAGGACGCTATCTGTGAGCATGCTATGTGCCAAGTGTATTACTAACTATAAACAATGAAAGCCCTGTCAATGAAAGTCTGACATGGGCAATTATCTCACTTATTTGAAGTAGTTTTAAGCATGCTACTTTATAATAAATACATCAAAAACTCGGCCCATCTGAATTTCAAAGCAAATATGTGAGTCTGGGGAAAATAATAATACTTTCTTTGAAAGATAAATACACTGATCCAATAAAAAAAATCAAGGTCAAACGCACTTAGGAAACAAACCATAAACATCACTCTTTAATTTCTCCCATATAGAATATTGATATTTAAGAATATCTCTTACCTTCAAGGGCCCCCACTGTAGGACACAGACCAGGTATAATAACACATATTATATTCATGCTTGTGAAAGGGGACATTTTCAACTGTCCAGGGAAAACCAAAGCATGGTTTAAAGGAATGCCCACATAGTTTATAAAATTTGAAGGATCACAGACATCTCAATGCTCAGACCTGTGACCATCCATTACTATTTGATGCTTCTCAGAAAACGGGCATAAGTTTCTGAGTTGGCTGATGAGAGGAACAGTAAAAAGGAAAATTGTTACACCTCTGACCTAAAAGATAATGAAGCAAACAATAAAAAATAAATATTATCTAAATTTGAATATTTATGTTTTATTTTATCCAGGTTTAACCAATAATGCTTCAAATTAGCATGGTACTTAAGAATTTTCAAAGTATATGTTGGTTATTTCATTTGATCCTCATAAATAATAAAATAAACTAAAGGAGAAAATTATCACCCTTTTTTTCCTATTGAAGAAATTGAAGTGGAAAGAGGTTACATGATTTGCCTACAGTCATAGAGCTAGGAAGTAGTGATAATGGGACAGGAATATAAATATACCTATCATCTTCTCAGTCTAGTGCTCTTTCTTCTGTATAGTTTATCACTCAAATGCCCACAATGTACTCAATTAAAAAAAAAAAAGAAATTATGTGTTTGTGCAGTGGTCAAGTTTGACATCTTAAACAAGACATTTATTGTCCTTTATAAAATAAACCCAACTATCTAACAGAGTGGGCTTTGAAAGTCTGTATTCCTTGTCAAAAAGATATAAACAAGACATCACAGATCCATACTATGAACTACAGAACTATAGGATGAGACAAATGTGTTTAAAAGTGATGTTAACAGCTGACTCAAAGTCTGTCTGCCCCAAATCATCCAACTGACTGGCCTGCAGGAATGTCTAGAAAGGTCCATTATTTATCATCATAATGATAAATGGCACATAAGCAGGTAAGTGATGTTTTTGCATTATCTCCTTTAATACTAATCACAACTGTTCCAAGTCAATAGTAAATTTCCTATTTTATACATGAACTAAAACTCAGGGAAGTTGAGTTTAATTTTACCAAGTTCACACAGCTGAGAACAGAGCCAACCAAACCTGCCTCCAAAATCTGTTCTCTTTTTGCATTACCACATTCTCTCTAATCATTTGTTGCATTTCTTTAGATTGAGGTTTTTCAAGAAAGTCTTTGCTAAAATCCAACTATGTTGCTCGAAAAGTGTTACACTCAGATTCAAAATTTTAGGTTATAATGTTTAGTTACGAATCTTTCAAGATTAGAGAAATGATTGAATCTGCTTGTTTTTTGACTTGTCTAAGCCATTCCTTCTTCAAAATAGTGACCATATCTGGCTGAACAATTAACAATAACATAACTATTATTCAAACACTAACTGGAATTCTCTTTTGAAACTTCTTCACAGCCTTCACATGTTTCCTTCAAGATTTTCTGTGGGAGCAAATCTTTGATTTTTTTTGGCATAAATTTGATTGTCTTATTTCCAAAAAAGTAATTTATTACTACTGGTACTTCACTTATGTACCGCTGCTTACAGGCAAATTCCTCCATTGTTCAATTCAGTTTGACCTTGGTCAAAAGGAGTTCCTTCCTGCGGCCCCTTTTCCCAATTTATCGTCCTGCTCTGTTGCGGGGTGGTAGGTCAGGATCACAGATCTGCAAGGTGCCTCAAACTGATCAGTCAGATGAGGATAAAGTAGCAAATGAAGGAGGTCCAAGCTTTAGGATAGCTCATCCTCTGAATCTCTTCCATTCTGCTCTCTTGTCCTTCACGAAGGTGACCCTCCAAAAGCTCATTTATTTTTAGTTTTGCTTTCTGTCTCTCCTTTCCCCAGTCCCTTCTTATCTGGCATCCCAAGAATTAAAAACTATCCCTTAAAGAATGTGTCTGAGAAGAGAATCTTTAGCTAGCATTTGGGTTAGCAGAGTGTTCGAATCTTTGTTTCTGCTTCAGTGTGGGATGGGGTCAGAATACAAATAGAACAACTAGATAATATTTTGAGAGATATATAATTGTTGTTTTATATGTCTCAATTATTGAAATGGCATGTTTTCTTTAATCAAAGACTGAAAATAATAGAATTATATTAATACATAAAAAACCATTAGTTAATAGTAAAATATATGGCCAGATATTATAAATTTTATTTTAAATTTTCACATATTAACTATAAAATATTTCATTTTTAATAAATATTTCTACGATAGAGATTTCTAATTGAAGAGAGATACTAAAAAAATGAAAAAAAATCCAAAGACGGGTTTTTAATTAGGCATTCATTAGCCTAATAATTATTATTTTTCAAAAAAGTATGCATTAGCCTGCAGAAAGAAATGCTGTCTGCATGTATGCTATACCTAAATTATTTTTTTGTCTTTTAAAGAAAGCCATTACCCTTGCGTTTCTGAAAATTTTACATTTTGTTTCATATTGAGGTCTATGTTGCTGAATAACAGATTCTTCTATATTATTATGTTAAGGGTTAGGAAAATGTTAGAGAAATATTCTCCCAAGGTGACCTACACCTCTGACCTTCAGGAGGAGTGAGCAGGCTGACTTTAAGAAAATCAGAGATCATATGGGATTGGTCTAGATAAGGATTTAAATCCAAGAAAAAAAAAAGAGGAAATAATCTGTGAATTATATACTGCACATATAAAGGTGAGTTCTAAAACATTTGAATGAGAAGAGCCAAGGGCTGACATTTATTTTTAAAGCCATTGGTGGCATTAAAAAAAAAAAAAAAACTGTGACCATTGACCCCCATTCTAGGACAGATCAATAAATGAATAGGAAAACACAGCCTGAACTGTTTAGCCACAATAAAGTGAAATAGACCTCTCCTTACTATAAGATTTAATAATAACTCTAATTTACAGCCCTTAGTCTAAGGGGAAAAAAGAATAAATCAAACACTCTGCCATTGTCTCCGAATGATTAAAACCTTCGATTTAGCCATAGACAGAGAAAGCAGTCCATTTAATTATTCTTTCCAAAACAAGAAACACTTTTTTACCCAAAAGACAGGACAGGCAGCCTATTACCCAGAAAAAAATTACATTGACCATCTTTTACTTGACTTGTTTGTTCTCAACAAGTTGAGAACTTGTTTGTCGAGATGGAATATCGTAATTATATTCCATCACAGTTCAGAATTTGGCAAGGTATGAAGAGAAATTCTCTATAGTCCTCTCTTTTCTTCTCTTGATTACATTGCCAACTGGTTATAATTCCTGAATGTGCAGCAGGAGGTCTCTTTTATGACGTGCAACAAAATATTCACGCAATCAGCTCTCATTGCCTTTTTTATCTCCTAAACACTAGGACATTAAAATACCATCTGATTTTGACGTCATGTACCAAGAGTTTACAGCACAGGAAATGTTTTGTTTTTTGTTCTATTTGACCTATTTTTTTAGGATGGCATCAATTAATACTATTAGTTCACTGGACTGTGTCTGTATTTATGTTCGGAGAAGCAACAGGAAGACTGTTCCTGGACATTTTTTAAGGCAACAATAAAAGAGCTGGCCTAATTTTGTAATATCCCACTTCTGCAATATCTCCCAGAGTTCCCCAGTAAGGAAATCTGAAGTATGCTTAGACGCTTGAAAAAAAGACTCTAAATCTCATTGGCTTCCTTTTTGACTCTTAGATCCTTAATTACTTTTAAAAAGTAATGATGTGAAAATGAGATAATTTGGAATATTTATATATCATCAAGTAGGGTTTATAATTCAATATGATTTTTGCCAGCCTCTCAGAATTCCTGGTTGACATTCTAAAAGGCTATAAAAGATAGTATAAATAACAATGAATTAAAATTATAATTTATTAAGGAGAGAAAATTACTGGTATAAGGTGTCAGGGAAAAAAAAGAAAACAAAACAAGTAATAAGAAAAGGTATACTTAACATATAGAAACTCAGGCCCCTTTGGAATAAAAAAAAACAAAAACGACAGTACAAAGTCTACTTGTCCCCTTCCATAGTAATGAAAATAATAATAATAAAAAAAAAAAGCATTTGTGTTCTACTTGAGAAGTCACTATGGACTGAGTCTTTCTGTCTTCTCCAAATTCATATGTCGAAGCCATATCCCCAGTATGACTGTATCTGGAGATGAGACTCTAAGGAATTAATTAAGATTAAATGAAGTCATATGGGTGTGCCCTGATCCCATTGGAATAGTGCCCTTATGTGTGAAACTAGCAAGTTCTTCCCTCCCTCTTTCCCTCTCCCTCTCCATACATGCACACACACAGAGGAATGGCCATGTGAGGACACAGCTTCAGGGCAGCATCTGCAGCCAGGAAGAAAGCATTCACCATAAACTGAATTTGGCAGAATCTTGATTCTGGACTATGAGAAAATAAATTTCTGTTGTTTAAGTCATGTACTCTGTGGTATTTTGTTATATCAGTCCAAGCAGATTAGTACATAAAGCAATGAGGTTAGTGACTATTTCTAGCTGCTCTTTAAAGACATGGGAAGTTGTGTTGATAGTTAATGATGTCAAAACCATCAACAAAACAAAAAGACAACTGACTGAATGGGAGAAGACATTTGCTTATGATACATCTGATAAGTGGTTAATATCCAAAAGTATATAAAGAATTCATACAAATCAACAACAACAACAAAACAAACAATCCAATTAAAAAATAGGCAGAAGACCTGGACAGATATTTCTCTAAAGAAGAAATACAGATGGCCAATAGATATATGAAAAGATGCTCAAGAGCACTAATCATCAGAGAAATACAAATTAATACCACAATGAGATATGACCTCACACCTGTCAGAATGGCTATCATCAATAAATCAAAGAAAAACAAGTGTTGGCGAGGATGTGGAGAAAAGGGAACTCTCATACATTGTTGGTGGGATTGCAAACTTGTACAGCCACTGTGGAAAACAGTCTGGAGGTTTCTCAAGAAATTAAAAATGGATATACCTTTTGACCCATCAATTGCACTTCTGGATATTCATCCAAATAAAACCAAAATAATAATTCATAAAGATCTATGCACCCCAGTATTCATGACAGCACAATTTACAATAGCCAAGATATGGAAGCAAACTAAATGCCCATCAACAGATAACTAAATAAAGAAGTTACGGTTCATATATACAATAGAATATTACTCAGCCATTAAAAAAATGAAATCCTACCATTTGCGACAACATGAATGGACCTGGAGGTTATTATGCTTAGTGAAATAAGTCAGACAGAGAAAGATAAATACCGTAAGATTTCACTTACATGTGAAATCTAAGGGACAAAAAGAACAAACTAATCAAAAACAGACTTACAAATATAGAGGACAATGTGGTAATGGCCAGAGGGGAAATGAATTAAGAGCCTGGGAAAATGGGGTGAAGGATTAAAGAAGTACAAATTAGTACCTGATAGTTGGGCATGGGAATGGGGAGCACAGCATAGGAAATGCAGTTAGCATTAGTATATTGGCTATGTGGAGAACCAGAGGAGGTAAACAGCAATTAGGGGGATCATTTTATAAACTATATAAATATCTAACCAATGTACTGTATACTTGAAACTAATAAAATAATTTTAAAAGATGATGTCAGAGAGTATTTATCTGTTAAAGGTCCCATTAAAATGATAAAGAATTTTTTAAAAAAAGAATAACTCAGTTGAATAACAACAGTTGAGAGAATGGGAAGAGTCATCAGATAAGTGATTTCAGCCAATTCTTCAAGCTGAAAAGCTAGTGAAAAATCTGTTGATGAAAAAAAACAAGGAGAAGACGCCTTTATCCAAAATACACACAGAGAGAAAGTAAGAATGTTTTTGCCTTTTGTAAATAAGCCTCAGAAAGGCTATAATACAGCATTAATGGGAGAGTGGAGAAAAGCTAATTTGAAGTAGGCGAATTAATTTGAAAGTTCCACAATGACACACAACACTGGTTCCCCGTACATCTCAATGTGCATGAGGCAGTATACTCAGAGTGGGCCCAATAAACATTAGTTGTATAAATGAATCAACTAACAATTATACACAGGGCTAATTGCTAACTCTCCCATTTAGAATACCAGCAGGAATCGAGATCAATATGTAAAGCAGCAGAAGAAACCCTTATAAGTCAACTAAAATCAATCCAGTACTAGTGCTTAAATAAAACAAGATAACCAAGAATCATCAGAAATGAGGAGGAAAAAAATTAAGTGACCGGCACCATAAAAAGAGAACTGACATGAGAACAAAGAAGTAATTCAGAGAAGAGAACTTTTAAAAACTTTAAAAAATGTAATGAATATCCTTATAGCAATATAAGATGATAATGTGCTCATGAAAGTTCAAAGTAAGATAAAAAAAAATACATTGAAAAATTTACAATATGATTGTCAAAATAGAAAGGTTGAAAAAAAGTTAAAGAATCTCCTCGAATCAAGAGCAAAATTTCAAAGAGATGGAAGATATGAGAGTCAACTGCATACAAATTCAGAGTTCTAGAGCATATGGAAGGAGGGAATTAGCATATAAATAAAGGTAGAAAATTTTCCATAGCTGACGAGATACTAGTTTTCATATAAAGAAGGTTTATTTTTCCAAATGAGTAAAAAGAAAGCCAATTTGGACATAGTATAATACAATTTTAAAACAATTAGCTTCAGAGAAACTCCAGAATCAACTGATAGTAAGAATAAGCATCAGATTAATTACACAACTCCATTCAGGATAGCAAAGCCATTGGAATCTCTCTTCCTCTTCTACTTACAGAAGATAAAGGGCTGTGAGTTTAGCCTTTAAAAATAAAACCTGAAAACTGCTCTCTATAGACAGGGGAGATGTTGCTTGAGAAGGATCCATGTGTGGAACTGGGATGACAAAGGAGGGCAGAACTTCCAGTCTGTCGCTCCAAACCTCATCTCAGTTTAATTTTTTTAATAAAAATTGCATTCCTCCCAAATTATTATAATTAATTGTATTTCCCAGATAACTGTAAAATAAAACAGGAATGTTTTAATAATAAAATTTGCACCACTCAATAGATCAAGAGTTAAGACATATTATTTTTTTGCAGCATCAAGGTGATATTTTTTATTTTATCATAACAAAACATTACCCCCAATCAAAACTTGACAATTTAAAGATAATTAAGTTCTGCTAATGTGAGATATCATCCTGACCTTTTGAGTCACTCAATGGCGACATAATATGCCAATCCTACCTCTGATAAAGTTTCTCTCAAGACATCTGCATTCATTGGAGCTGTGATTTTTATGGTCATTATTGGCTTTGTGTGTTAGCTTTCAAAAACTTGATCTCACAATTCTTTCTTTTCCCTTCTTATTCAACTTAGATGTGGAAATCAACCCTTTTCTGAAGAAACACCGGGGGCAGGTGGCAGGGGGAAGGTGGGAAGGGCTGCAGTTATATTAAAGCAACTTTTCCAAATGAAATTTGAGTCCTAGAAATGCCAGTTCCTAAAAATCCTTTGTCCACATCTCATCTAATAATTTCTGACTGGAGACCTTGCACACATACTGCATTCTCTGCCATGTGACTCAGCTTCCTTTCTCCCTTCTCTGATATCCTTTCCGCTTCTTTCTCTTGGTTGTTACCTACTGTCACCCTTGCAATCTGTTCACTTCTAAAGGCAGAAGCATTTATATTTCTTGATATCTCCTTAAAGACCACAATGATTCCAAATTTAAGTGTGCATGGGAATTACCTGAGGGTCTTGTTAAAATTCATATCTTGATTCAATAGATCCAGGGTGGGGCCAGAGATATTTCATTTCTAAAATGCCCCCAGGTAATGTCACTGCTGATCCCTGAACTACACTTAAATGGCAAAGTTATAGACCATATTTTCAGAATGTCACTTTCTAAATCGAAAACATGTTTCAAGGTAATTTATAAAATGAGAGCAGTCTATGGCCATGCCACTCTAAACAAGCCCAATCCTGTCTGATCTCGGAAGCTAAGTAGGGTTGGGCCTGGTTAGTATTTGCATGGGAGACCACCTAGGAAGACCAGGTGCTGTAGGCATAAAAAAATTAAAAATCAGGGATTGTAAACTAACAAGGTTCTTGCAATCTGTGAGGTCAACCAATGGTTGCCCACCTAAAAAAATAAAAAAATAAAATAATAACTATTCTCATTATAGGAATAATTTCAATATCAGCTAACCATATATATTTTTTTCACCCTGCTGCATTGACAGCCAACTCAATATCATTATACTAAGTACCCAAGCTGGTATGTTAGTAGGCACAGTTAATTATATGGTCTCTATATCAAAAATTTTATTAATATAATGAAAATAATCTCACAGTTTGTAATACATATTACTAAAGTTTAAATATGCAATAAGTACCTGCACTTCTCTTAGAGGAAGAAACTATAATATTAACCTTATAAAAAAAATGTTTGTAACAGAGACAATGCTGACCAAATATTCCATGTGCTTCCTTGGGATGGGCCTATATGAACCATAAGCAGAAATGAGTCTTGTCACTTCCATGCTAAGACACTTAATAACAAGTATATCTCCTCCATTTCTCTTTTCTTGCAGAGACATTGGAGGTCATGTGTACCAGATAGTATAACTAAAGATGAAAGAGATTTACACAAATCACATTGGACTTTACATAATTGAGAAATAAACTCTTATTTTGCTAAGACACTAAGATTGGGTGATGTGGAGATTAATTTTAAAATTTGGACATTGAAGCAATATCATTCCATAGCATATTTTATCCTAATATGAGAATATGAAAAATTTAAACTAATGTCTGTAATGAGGTGATTCAATAATGTGCTAATTTGCTTCTTCTTGATCCTAAAAATCAGAAGGCTCAATTGAAAGCAAAAAACACTTAGATAAGATGAGGTACTTCAGTTTATTCCTTGAATAAAATAACCAATAAATCAGAAGAGTTAAAAAAAAAATCTAAAACCAAAAAAAAACAAAGAAGCCCCAAATATATTTAAAATACTAGAAAATAGCACTTGAGAAAATAACAATTTTCTAAATCCTCCTTTAACATAAATGGGGAAATACAGATTTGAGAATGCTTTATCACATGCCAATCCATGATTCTTTAAAACAGAGGAACAAAATCTCATAAAGTATTCTAAAGTTGAAAGAACTTTAAACAGAGCACCTGGTGTGGCTGTAGTAGGACAATCAAAAGGAAGAATCTTCCAAACAGGAGGACTTGCACATGAAAAGACCACAGAGAAGAGAGGCAGAGAATGACTCTCTTTGAGAAGAAGAGCAGGGAAAGGTGTGGAGGAAAAGGTGTGGTAGCCTCCAGATCATGAGCCTTGTATGCTGGGTTCAGACATCAGAAATAGAGGAGGCAAGAAGTGGCAGCAAATACCTCCTGTTGACTTTTCAGAAGCAAACTGCCATGTTGTGAAGACAGCCACATGATGATATTGGTAGGAGACCTGAGGAGCAGAAACTGAATTCAATAGTCAGTGAGCTTGGAAGAGCTTCAGATGAGACCTCAACCCTGGTGGGCCCCTTGATTTTAGCCTTGTGAGACCCTGAGCAGGTCCCTGGACTTGTACCTGGGCATCTGGCTCACAAAACTATGAGATAATAGTTTTGTATTAAGATGTAAACTTTGTGGTAATTGTTACACAGCAATAAAAAATCTAATACAAAAAGGCATATATAATTTTGAATGTATTAATATTGCTGATTTTATTTCATGGGCTAGTTAAGATCAGCTTCAGTTCTAACAGATGGCTTGGACAGCTAATGCCATGCTAGATGAAACCTCTGCACATGCTAAAATAACACTGAAAAGCTGGACACTCCTTGGCATAATACAAAAGAAAGAATTCACAAAGACCAGGAGACAGACATACTAGCTTAAATCATTCATGTAGTTCCTACCTATTTACATCCTCACTCATTCATCTCAACCCCAGTATTGAAGAAAAGGATTTATTTCCATGATCATCATATAAATAGATTATTGAAGAAATCACCGAAGTTTTTAAAAAGCACTTTAGTGACGAGCTGGCCCAAATCTGAAATGCTGTTGAGAGAGGCTGCAGCTGCAATGAACTTCCAGACCTTAGGTAGGATAGGAAGAACTTGGGGAGGCTGAGTTTAGGCAGCAGCCTGAACTCAACTAAATCAAATTCAGGTTGGGCATATATACTGATCAAATCTTGGAGAAAGAATTAAAAAAAAAAAAAAAATCTCCCTAGAATGATAGAAACACAACTCACAAATTCTTTACTGAGTTTTTTCACCCCAAATGCCCGTGTGTTAGCAAACAAAGTCTATACTTCAGGCTCAATGGAAGGAAATCACCATTTCTCCTTGATTACTAATCTTGATGGATCAGAATCTCTTAAATGAAGGAGAGGAGAGATGCCCTTAAAGAAGCATCTGTGTACAGTACTGTGAACTTTTCTCCTAGTTTCTCCAAAGCAGAATAAATGCACTGGGTAACTGCTCTAAGGAAAGAGATTCCCAAAACTTTTAGTGATTATTAGATATTGTGGTATGCCAACATGAGCCAGGGGTAGACCTGCTTCAGCCAGAAATGAACAAAAACACAAACTACAGCCTCTCTCAAGGGTGGCCCTAAGGAGCACTGGATAAACAAAACCTTTACAATGGGCAGATATATAAACAGTATTTCTCCTTGTCCACTTTGCCTAGAATGAGAAATTATCCGAAGTGAGACTCTATTCTACTTTCTAAATTGTTGCAAATTGTTGGTGCAGTTGTTCAGGAACCTGTACAGAGCTAGTTCTCTGGCCTAGGGACAAGAAAGTCTGGGCAAGGACTGGCCCAGAGCGGAGAATATTTGTTTCAGGTGAATTTTCCTTCATAAAATAGCCCCACGCCAGAGAAGTTCTTAATAAACAAAGGGCACAGAAGGACCCCCTTAATGATGTCTGTTGTGTTTCTTCTCAAGGCAATCTAGTACAAAGGTCACAAACTCAAAAATCTACAATTGTCAGACAGGTACCACAAACAAGAGAGGAGAATTTGGTTAAAGATTACTGCAGGTGCTTGAAATTGTAGCAAACTGGAGAGATCATTCCTACCTAAAGAAGGCAGCTTTGAATCAACTCTGGCTGAATCTTACCATGTTGGAATGTGGGCCTAGTGTTGCCAAATCTTCCTTTGTTTTTTTAAGACAAGTCATAAAACCAAGTTTTTAGGTGAAATTTTTCTAATTTTTCAAATGCCATAAAGGTCAAAACACACAATTCTGTGGGAGCATGTCAGGCTGTCACTTTGTGTGACTCGGTCTAAAAAAAGAAAGAAAGAGGCAGCCACAGTAGCAAGGATGGAGACTATACATAGACTCAGCTACAATGACTTGTTCACCAGGCACTCATTACTAAAAAACAAAACAAACCAACAATACAAAAAAAATAAATAAACAACCCATCAAATTTGTCAGCAGAATTGCTATTCTTTCAGCTGTTGGAAATTGGACATATTACAAAATCCAATCAGATACATAGTGGATGGTTGTTTAGTTAGGGTTTTTCTATCATGGCAGAACAGGAATTTGTACTCAGAGAGATATTTATTTTGTATTTGGATTTAGCTTTTCTGTCAGCACAACTATAGGTAGACTTAGTCAATAGCTTTATGCTAAGCCACACAATATAACCTCTAAGAAATTAACTACACAATCAAGGAGGTAAGTCAGTGGAATGATAATAGTTTTCATTGGCCTTAATGTATACTCTATTGCCTGGAAGGAGCTAGCCTTCGGGAATGATGGGCTGACCAGCTGTCAAGGTCTTAGTCACTGCCTTTTGGGACACAATGCTATCTTCCAATGTAGTGAAAAAAAAAATGTGGCACATGGTGTATCAGCAATCATTAACATACAGTGCTCTTTTTCCTAAAGCCATAATACAGAGGTCAGAAATGAAAGTGGAAAGAAAAGTACTTGTTATGATTTGATAGTGATTGTTATGAGTTGAGTTGTGTCCCCTATGAAGATGGTGAAATCCTAATCCCCCACTAAGTAAATATCACCTATTTGGAAATAGGGGCTTTACAAATTATCAAGTTAAAACAAGGTCATAAGAATGAGTCCTAATACAATATAACTGGTGTCCTTATCAAAAGGGGAAAATTTGGAACAGAGACAGACTTGTATAGAGCAAAGATGAGGCAAAGACACAGGAAGAATGCCATCTACAAGCCAAGGAATGTCTTAGTAACCAAAAGCTGGGAGAGAAACCTGGAACACATACTCCCTCACAGCCCCCAGAAGGAACCAACCCTACTGATCCCTTGATCTCAGATTTCTAGCTTCCAGAATTGTGAGAGAATAAATTGAGTTGTTTAAGGCACCCAGTTTGTAATACTTTGTTACAGCAACCCTAAGAAAGGAATTCAAAAACTAGTCTCTTGGGTTTTTTTTTTTTTTCTTTCTTTCTTTCCTTACAACTGAGTTCTGCTCATCTGGAAGTTGAAAAACCAGTGGGGAATAGGTTCACTAGAGGGCCTAATACATTTTCCACTGAAATAGAAGCTGAGACCACTTTATAACAATGCTAAGTTCTATACTTTTTTTTTAAGTGATTTAAAAAGAGATTATACTGGAATGACAATAATCAAGGCAAAATAGTGTTGTTGCCACATATAAATCAAGGTTAGAAGGAATGTTGCTTCTCCAAAATAACTGTAGTATATGGTAGAATTGTAAATGAGATGGATAAAATCGACAGATAGGAACAAAAGGGCTCGATTCTTCTTGAATAAACATGTGGTTCATCTCATTGTGCAGACAAAAAACCAAACATGAGGAACTGCCATACAGTAAAAGAGATATGAATTGAGTAGTGAAGGATGAAGTCCTTCATAAATGCCAACATGAGTTTATAACCACGAGACACAAATAAGCTCTAAAGTTAGTACCTGTATTATCTTGCTAATCTTTTATTATTATTATTATTGGGCATATAGAATGTGTTGATACACTGCAGTGTATCATTTTGTCCCTAAGGCATAGCACATTGACATGAGATTGTGACAGAACAAGAGGAGCCATGGACATTGCCTGATGGTTCTAAATTAGGCTTGAGCCTTCCTCTCTGAGTGTGGTGACTAAACCTTTTGAGGAGGTCTTTTCTGCTGTACTTTACTTATTTACATTAGAAATATTTACACATATTTGAAATATTTTCAAATGGTGTTTATGGAAAGAAGCACGTGTGTATGTTGTACAGCCAAATAATAAGAATGTATAGACTTCTCTTGTTTCTGCTTCCTTCCCAGCATCCATTCATTTGTGGGAGCTGTCCCAGCACTCTACCCAATTCTAGTGAGCTGTCAATCACAGGACTCCAGAAACAAACTAAGTCAAAAGGATCAGCACTTTTCCTTGGAATTTCAATTATGAGTAAGACACTCAGGACTAGAAAGCAGTTAGAATTGAGTCATCTAGTGGCAGCTGCTAACATAGTGAACACATGAGCTCCCACTATATAGATCATCTAAATGTCCAAGCCCCTGGCTTCCGCAGGCCTAGTTATTCAGCATAATGTATCATTAATCCACTCAGCTTCTTTCATCCTTCCTCCTCCCTTCTTCCTTCCCTCTTCCTTCCATGTCTTCCTTCCTTTTTCTTCCTTACTCTTTCTTTTCTTTTTTCTTTCTTTCCTTTCTATTTTAGTTAGCAAGAGTTTGTTACTGTTAGTTGTAACTAAAGAATATCAATATATGTATACGCTTACATTTTTTGTCATAATATTTAGAATGTTTAAATATGTATATAGCCATAAAGAGGCTATTAAGCTTGGTGGGCAGAAAGGGTGTATTACGAAAAAGCATTATTGTGTTTCCTCAGATAGAATTAATGTTAAGAGAATACAGCAGAAGTTGCTATTGTTGTATACCAGAAATTGTCTTTAACTTTTCCAACACCAACCCCAACTCTAATCTAACCTTGATAAATCTACCAGTATAACATTTTGACTCTAAAATAAAGAGACTTTAAGAAAAGACAAATAGTGAAAGGAATAAAAAAGACAAGAGTAAAAAAAAAGAAGATAAACATGAGTCAGTAATGTCTAGGATAAACTGTACCCAAAGTGAAAGTCTAGATAGTACTGAATTAGCACAGCCAAAAGAGAGGACAACCCCTTTTCTCCTATTTCTCTTTACCACAGCCATTAGTGGGAAATGACAGAATATGTAGACAGTATATCTTTTAAGTCTCTCTCTCTCTCTCTCACCCCCATTTATATATATATATATATATATATATATATATATATATGCACTTTAATATATATATATAGCCTCATTTATATATACATGTATGCACTTTAATGTGTGTGTGTGTGTGTGTGTGTGTATATATATAGCCTTTATATTATTATATGCTGGTAGAATTAATTTATCTACTCTATCAGTATCTACATATAACAAGTGTATTTCTCCACATGTATAATTTGAATATTTGAATATAATGCACACAGAAAGACAGATACACAATTTTTAACTCTGCTTAGATTCAATAAAAATATAACAATGTGTTTAAAAAGAAAGGGCCAGTTACGACAAGCAGTAAGTGTTGCAAGCCACTTTGACTGATTCTCCTCTCCAAAACACTGGTTAACAAGGAACTATTTGATTGTCCTAATGAACTATATAGATAATAATATAGTGTATATGGTCCACATATAGGCTTAAAGAAAGGCTTTTGAATGTTGAAGTTCTGCTATTGTAGCTCTTTAATATAAAGTCAACAAATAATATTTTAGCCTCTAAATTAGAATTTTAAAATACCTCATTCATTTTGATCAGTAACTAAAAGTAACAAGGGGATTTAATTTTCCTTAAACTTCTTTGTAAAATCGGAACTTTAGACAGCCTAAGTTATTTGTAATTCAGTTTATCTCTCCCATGCCATTTCCTGAGAATAAAACATAGCACAAATAAGCATTTTTAATCCACAAACATGCTTAAACTTTAGAAAAACAAATGTATTCACTGACAACTAAAATATCCTAAATGCCTCAATACTCATTTTTTTTTTTTCAGAGAAAATCCAATATCCTTCCTTGAATCCAGGCATGGGAACATAAAATACTGGAAATACGAAGATAAAAACAAAAAATTCATACTACAAATTCAGATGAGTGGCACTCAGTGTCAAAAATTCTCAGTACTAAATGACCTAAGAAATACAATATTTGACTTCAAAGTCAGAAAACGGCATCTGCCTACTTGGTAGACAAAACTGCAGTCATCCTAAAACAATTCGTTTGTCAGTGTTGAGATAAGCGAACCAATTTCAAAGTCCAAGGGAGGAAGGTTGCAGCATGGGGGGTGGGAGGGGGCTGGTTGGGGACAGACGCCTGTACAAAGAGAAGGAACAGTGTCTTGCCTTTTCCTCCCTCCTTTTAGAGTGGAATGTACTCATCCCGTCTCCTAACTGAAAACTTCAGCTGTCGGGGGTGAGAGGATAGGTCATCTGATTCCCTCACTGATATTTACTGTTACCCAGGTTCTGGATTCTGTGCTGCAGACAACAGATGATTTCCAGAGCAGGGCAAATAGTGACCCTGCCCCACCATGCCACTGCCCTCTACATCCACGACTGCTTCCATCAGCCGGCTGATCGTCCGGACCTGCCCGAAACTTCCTAGGAGGCTGCAGCCCTGGAAAAGACAATCCTGAACTCCAAGGCTGGCAGCTCAGCTGGCATTGCTGGGGAGAGGGGACAGGACGCTGTTGTGTACTCACAGTTTGCCTCGGAGACGGGAAACACTAGGGCGAGACACGCCAGCAGCGCCCCGCAACGCCCACCGAGGGCCCTCATGGTCAGGCCGGCAAAGGCGCGGGCGGCGGGGACCGTGGCGCGTGGCGGCGGGGACCGTGGCGCGTGGCGGCGGGGACCGTGGCGCGGGGCGGCGGAGACCTGCGGACCTGCGAGCCCCGGCGCTGCTCCCTGGAGACTGCGGCGCGGAGGCGCCAGCGGGCGGGCGGGCGCGCCCGCGGGGCAGGGGAGCCGGGGGCGGAGGGGACCGCCCGCTCCCAGCCCCCAGCCCGGGAGGGGAAGTGATAACGAGGACATTTCCAGGAAGCTTTTTGGAGCTGGGGGCAGGGCTCGGGGAGAGTGCTGGAGGCCTGGTAAACACTGAGCAGCCAGCCCTTCCCTGCCCGTCCCCAGACTCCAGCGTTTCGTCCCGGGTCTGCGGAATGTGAAGTTTCCCAAGGGGAAGGGGAAGAAGCAAACGCAGTCAAAATCCCCAGCGAGCGAGGCTGGGAGGCTGAGCAGCCGAGAGACCTTTGAGGACAAAAGGGACAGGGAATCCTTGCGTGGAAGTTAAAATCGTGAGACATCGATGTTGAGGATGATCCCGTTAGCTGAAACTTAGAAGAGAATGAGGACCCAACGAAGACTAAAGAGATAATGGAAGCAAATGGGATAGTTTTGATCAACATTTTCATTGTGTACTTGCATGTATGGTGTAAAAAAAAAAAAAAAAGTATAGCAAAAAATGTTTTGAGAAGAATGTATCAAATTCCATCACTTTTGAGCAGCTCGTTTTGTTTTTTACCCATTACCGCTGCTTTTTAGCTTAGACATACCCATTTGAAATAACGCTATTTAAGGCTGTCTGTAGAGTTAAAGTGCCTGGATCCAAATCTCAATATTCTGCCACTTACTAGTTATATAACGTTAAGCAAATCGATTAACCTCTCTAAGCCTCAGCTGTATCATCTGTAAAATGGGGATCATAGTTAGTTTTTATAGTGTTAATGTAAGGATTTAAAGAGATAACACAAGTAAAGACATTAATGTGTTAAATAGTAGTGTTTAAGGCATGTTTACTATTATCACTTGTAGTATTTCTGCCCAAATAAACATATCAATTGATTTCCTATGTGTGACCAAATTCGAGAGACTGATCATCTTTCAAGAGTCCCTCCCTGCTCTAGCTATATCTTTGGTTCTATGATCCAGTTGGATGGAAGTTTATATTAGTCACTTTTTTTGATAAGAACGTTTGCAAAGAAATTATTGAATTTTTTTGACCCTTCTGTCTTTTAAATTCTCCTCCTTTTTTCTGTCTGACTCTACCACATCAGTCTATTCACTAATTTATTCCCAGCCCCAAAAGCTTTAATGATAATTCTAATCTCTGTAGATTTGTTTGGTGTGCTAGCAGTCATAACATTAAACAAAATAAATTTTAAGTACTAAATTATTAAATGTATTTAGGCCATGAGTCTTTCAAGCAAAAGCTTGATTTAGGAATCTCCTTATCTTGTGAGGAAGAATTTAAAGTAGAATACCAACTTTGAGATCTCAACATTTCACTAGGGGAGAAAATCTCCAAAATTGTGTAGCAACAATATTCATAACAAGTCACCTCCAACACAGACATTAAAAAAAAAAAAAAAAAAAAGAATATAAAGAGTATGAAGAAGGGAATGTTAGAGAAACAGGAAAGTACCCGAAAGAAAAATCTTACTCTTCCATAGACATCAGCAGAAAGTGAATACCTTTTTAATATAAGAAATGTGTATCACAGTGCTAGCAATATTAATTAATGCTTAAAAATATATCCTATCTATAATATAATGTCAAACTTTGAAAAATTACATACAGTTATTTCTACTACTAAAATTCAATAACACATCTTTGAACTAAATTATTAGATCTTTAATTTTTCTCAGAGCTTCACTCTCAGATGGTGATATGTGGCTTTAGCTCAAAATTAATCAACACTTGGTAATTTTTATTTGGCCAAATTATTTTTGGTGCAGTTCTAAATATGCAACTAAATATGCAACATGTAGAAGTACTATACGATCCAGCAATCCCACTTCTTGGTATGTAACCAAAGGAAACGAAATCACTATCTCAAAAAGATATCTGTACTCCCATGTTCATCTTAACATTATTCATGATAGACAGGATATGAAAACAACTTATGTGTCCATCTGTGGATGAATGAATAAAGCAAATGTTATATATAAATATATTATGTATTTATGTATGTTATACGTGCCACATATATACTATATATTTTGTATATATAACATATGTGATATATATGACAGGATAATAAGCCTTACCAAAAAAAAGTAATCCTGCTGTTTGCAACAATATGGTTAAACCTGGAGAGTAACATGAGAGTGAAATAAGCCAGAAAGAGAAAGACAAATATTGAATGGTATCATTTTTATGTGGAATTAGAAAAAAAAAAATCAAACTCATAGAAACAGGAAGTAGAATGGTGGTTGCCAGAGGCTGGGAGGTATGGGAAAAGGGGAGAGGTTGGTAAAAGGTACAACCTTTCAGTTATAAAATAAAAAAGTTCTGAGGATATAATATGCAGAATGATGATAATTAATTATAATGTATTATATACTTGAAATTTGCTAAGAAAGTAGATCTCAAATGTTCTCACCAGAAATAAAAGTACATGATGTGATGAATGTGTTATCTAACTCAATCGTGGGAATCATTTCTCAATGTACATGTATTACAAATCATTATATTGTACAATTTAGGTGCATTACAGTTTTATTTGTCAATCATACCTAATACAGCTGAAAGAAAAAAAATAAACAAGGTAACATTTAGGATGTTATTTCAGCAGTTCCTGAGACATGAAATGAAGTTCTTAAGTAGAATGATGGCAGCAAGACTATTTCCTCATTTAGAATAAACTAGATTATAATGTGACAAAACACCACAAAATTACAGTGGCTTAAGATAACAAATGTTTATTTCTTGCTCATGGGAAGTCCACTGAGGACTTTCCAAGCAGCTGCCCTCCATGTGTTGGTTCAGCATTTCATGATGGTTTGATTTTACTTTGAATTTAACATAGACTTCCATAATTAACATTGCAAGGAAAAAGAGAGAACATAAAGAATTGAGCAACAGCATTTAAATGCTTTCATGGAGAAGTAACACAACCAGTATTGAGTATATTTCACTGGACAAAGCAAGTCCCATAACTTCAAGAGGGTAAAAATAACTATTTCATGTATTTGTTAGGAAAAGATAACTAGAAATAGCGAACAACAATTATGTTTATCAAACCACTTACTATATTGAAAATTAATAGTTAATTTAGTTAACTGATTAACTGACTGACTGACTGACTGACTGGCTGTATGTAGGCAACAGAAACGTTTGGTAATGTATCGCTATCAGAACTAGGGAAGCCATGATGTAGAGCTGGGTTGAGTATGTTTTTCAAAAAGAAAAGGGTGTTGAGCATGATTACAGAAATACTTAAGGAAAATCAACATAGTAAGTAAGGGCCTCAGGCACAGATGTAATAATTGGATTCTTTAAATGAATGTTTTTTGAAAAGGAAAGCATAGAGATAAGGTTGAAGAACCATACAGGAAGCTGGAGGAGAAATGACTAGTGAGATAAGAAGAAAACCAGAAAAGTGTGTAATTATGAAAAGTCACAGGAGGAAAGAGCTTTAGAAGTTAATTTTATTAAATTTGTTAAGTGACATAAAAGAAAAATGAGAACTGACTTGGTAATTAGGAAGACATAAATTATATTGAAAAAACGTGTTTCAAGTAGTTGGATGGGACACAGCTCAATCACAGTAATTGATAAAAAGAGTGAACCACTAGTTTAAGAAGTTGTGTTATAAAGTTAAGAGTCAGCAAAAACAGTACTAATCTGGCTTGTAGTTAAAGAGGAATTGAGGCTTTTTTCTACCTTGCTCTCTTACTACTTTCACCAGGGAGGAGTAAGGGTAAGAGAGCAAGGTAGAAAAATGATGTTGAAATATGATGTTTGTCAAAGTTCCAAAGAAAGTGTTTAACCTTGGGAAAGAGGAGGTAGATGTCTTTAGATATTAGGAAATAAGAAACAGGAATAACAGGGAAGGAAGAAAATGTGTAAAGGTATCATTTAACTTTCTTTATTAGTACTTATTATAGAGGTGTTTTTGTATATGGACAGAGCAGTCTAGGCAGAGCAATATCAGCATTGCTGAGGAAGGGCAGGTTTTGTTGTGTTTTGCTTTACTTTGTTTTTAAAGGAAATCAGTAGAGGTCATATAGCTTTGAGAAGTTGGAAAGAAAGTTGAAGTTATCAATGCAGGATAATGAGAATGGTGAACAATGTCCCTAGCAGTTTGGAGAGAGGTAGGAAGATATGTGCCATGAATGTTTATGGAACAGGCAATAGCAACGTCAAAATATGCTATTATTTATTAGAAATTCCACTTGACTTTATTTCTCTCATTTCATCATCTTAGCAACCTTGCAAAGTAGGTATTATCATTTCATTTTACATATGGGGTACATGATTTAGAGACAAAGCTGTAAGAGATGTATATGAGTTCGAATTAGAATAACATGAGTTACTAAAGAACAGAGAATAGCTTTCAACCTATGTCTTAGTTCCAAACCATTATTTTCCTTAGGGCCCTCTCTTCTTTTGCCAGGATTTGAAAATATGTTAGTAGAAACTGAATGGACACACAGGTCCCAATATATGAAGCATGCATTTTTTTTTCTATAGGAATAATTTGTCATTTCTTTTTCAAAGAATATAAAAAGAAGTGCAGACATTACATATCTTTAAATAAAATGTGTTACAAAACAGCCCATAGATCACCATTTCTATCTTGAAGAAACCAAATAGCTAGTGATCTATGTATCTAAAAATCCTGGAAAGAACATACATCAAAATGTAATGCTAGTTATCTTTTCGTGGTGAGTGTGAGATCTTATTCATTTTATTCCTTTTTAGTGTTTTATACATTTCCTACAACAAAATATTTTTTAAATAATCATAACACCCCTATACAATAAATATCATACATTTCTATTTCACGGTTTATGTGACAAACAGCAATATTATACCGATTAAAACCTCACTCTCATCTGCTATTGATGTAACTAGCAAATGAGTTTTTCCATTGTTCTTATAATAATTGCCCCAGTGTATTGTTTCTATAGCTGTGCAGCCAGAGTGTGCTGGAATCCCAGAGGATTCCCATTCCTGGCTCATCAAAGAACAAAACAAAATACGCACGAGATCTGAGATCTCTGGATCTCAGCTGCTGTTGGGGACAGTAGAGGAGCAGCACCCTCGGCTGGCAACACACTTTTGCACGGGTGCACAGGTAAACCCTGCCTGAGATTCGTTGGGTATCCTTCAACTCATTCCAAACGCTCCCGTTGCCTAGCAACGAAAAACCTCCTTTCCCAGAACTCCACCTCCTTCTTCAAGACACGCCCCGGGCCCCTTCAGCCACTCAGAGGCCCCCACTGCGAGTCCTCGAACGGTGATTGGAGCAGAGGATGGGCGGTGCTTGCGGAAGGCCCTTTGCGCCGGGGCGGGACGTCAGCGCGTCGACGCGGGGTTTTCTCGGGTCCCGTCTGCTAACCCTGCTCTGGTCCGGGGAGCTGCTTCTTCGGCTGGGCTGTCCTGGGCAAGCAGGCCGGTCGTTGAACACTCGCGGGCCGGCGCGATTATTCGAGTTTTGTGCTCCGACTGATCGCCTTCACCTCCCTTCCGGTCTCTCCTTCGCGACTAACCGCCTCGGAGGCTCCTCGGAGCGGCGGCGGCTTTGGGACTTGGCCTGGTGCAACTAGGGGCCCATCCCCTCTCCGGGTTCGAATGGGAGGCGGAGGGAGCAGCGGCCGGGGA
Organism: Cynopterus sphinx; assembly: GCA_030015415.1. NCBI lineage: Eukaryota > Metazoa > Chordata > Mammalia > Chiroptera > Pteropodidae > Cynopterus > Cynopterus sphinx. Next base: position 74,502,229 of record CM057380.1, on the reverse strand, counting down.
TGTTCAGTCTGATGGCCAGTTGCTGCAGCTGGTTCAAGCGGCGGCAGGAGCCCGTCAGGTAAGCGTGAGACGGCTGGCGCGGAGTCGTCCTGGGGGATGGAAACAGCTGCGCCCAGAGGCGCCTGGGTCGAGTCTCCCAGGCCGCGGGAGATGCCTTCGCGCCGTTTGTCTGGTCCCCGGAGGGAGGGATAGAAGGATGTAACCTTTTTATCTAGTCGCTTTTAAGTTCCCATCAACAATGCTTGTTATACTTTAAATGGGTTCGAATTTCTTGTTATGGATTTTCTGTGTGTGGATTTGGAAACTGTTCGTTGTGTGTTTTCCCTCTGAAGCTTTTGTAATGGGAATTTTTTTAAAGTAGAGAAGCATGGGATATAGTGTTCATAACATCCACACATTCGTTTCCAACACACAGACACACACACAACACAAACACACTGTCAAACACTCACACTTTTTTTTGAGGACTTACTTGCTTTTGAAATCTGGCTCCACTACTTAATAAATTACACTGTACATTTAAAAATTACACTTAAACACCTTTGGCACCATCTTCCTCATATATTAAATGAGGGTGATAATATCTATGCCTTAGGAGTGTTGTATATTAGATGAGAATAATTGATGGAAAGTGTTTTCTTAACTGTAGTGTAGCTTCATTTTTCTCATGAAATCTAGCTAATCTTTTTAATTAAAAGAGTCCAGTTCTTAACTTTTTATTTTGATGTGCTAATATTAAGTGTCTGTTACTAGATATTCATTCATTTCTTAACAAATACTTATTGAGAAAATATTGTGTGCCAGATATTGAGCTGGGAAGGAATCAGTGAAAAGTGAAAATTATGTTGTTTTTCTTAATTAAGTTTATTGGGGTAACATTGGTTAATACAATTATTTCAGCTGCACCTTATAATTTGACATCTATATATTCTATTGTGTGATTACCACCCAAAGTCCAGTTTCCTTCAACTACCATATATTTGATCCCTTTTATGCACTTAACCCTATCCCTACCCCCTTTTATTTGACCCCCTTTACCCCCTCTACTTTTTCCCTCCTCACCCTACCCCTTTCGCTCTGGTAACCATTAGTCCATTGTCCATGTTCCTGAGTCTCTGTTGAAAATGTTTTTAAAATTGAGAACCTCAACCTATAAAGGAAGCTGTTATTCTTTATAAATAATATTGAGTTCTTAGAGTACTACTTTGGAATTAGGCCAAGGGTAAATTGTAGCATAGTTTTTGGATTTTTTGAATTATTAACATTTCAAATATAGTATTTGCAGTAAAGATGAACTATCCTTTTAAGAATGAATCTTAAAAGCAGTGCTTCTAAATTATAAGGACAAAATATATGTGTACATTTAGAAAAGAAGTATGCTCCCAATGAAACATTTGATGTTCTTTTCCCTTTTTTAACTCTTAAATTTATTCAGAGTTTTTAAATATAAATGATATGATTGACTTTTAGAGTCAGATGTTTTTGGGTGTCTAGATTCTGATTTATTGTTTTAATCATTTCTCTTCTGATTGTATAGTCTACTAAGACTTGAGGATCAATCATAATGAATAGCTCCTTATATTTTTTTATTTATCTGCTTTTTAAATATGTATTTTGTTTGTGGAAGAGGACACAATACCATTTGTCCTTTTAACCAAAAACACCTAAAAAGCTTACACTCCAAAAGCACTTCCAATCTTTGTGTTTGTTTCTCTTAGCAGCAATAGTATAATCTCTGGGATGATTGTTTAGGAAAGAGCAATGGTCAGAGAAAGGAGAATGTATTGAGGTCCAAGTAACATCTAGATCTGTGCTGTCCAGCAGAATTAGTGACTAAGCTACATGTGGCTTTTGACCATTTGAAATGGGGTTAGTCTGAATTGAGCTGCTATGAGTATATAATACAAAATGGATTTAGAAGATTTACTAAGCAAAAGAGAAAAAATAAATATTTTAAGTTTAATGTGATTAAATGTTGAAATAACTTGCATATATATATAGGATTAAATAAAATAGAATATTAAAATTAATTTCACATTTTATTTTTACTTTTTTAAAGATGCAGTTACTAGAAAATTTAAACTTATATTTGTGGTTTATAGTATATTTCTGTTGGGTCTTCCTGATCTAGATCAAGATCATGGCCTAATATAGAAGACATAGGTACAGCTCTTAATGTTTTATAGAGTTAACTGTCAAAGAACTTAGAAACAAGTTGGATTACACCCATCTTTTAAGGATCATGTTTGATGCCTATATCATAATAGTGTCTGAATTACAATTTGCAAAATATTGTATGTAGTTTGATCATTCCTTAGCAATAATCATCCTAAAGTAAATAATATTAGCAAGTAGTTTCATTTACTGGAATAAATGAGAGGTGAGCAAACTGATTTAAAGTTTATATAAAATTTTATGCTTTTATGATCTATTGTGTTTTCAAGTTTTTGGCTATGCTGCTCCTTACTGAGTTTCTTCATATTTATATTTAATGAAGATATGTTTGTAGCTGTGAAAAGTAATTGTAAAAGAGAACTTGATGCTTATTAATACGCTACGATCTGAAGTTACTTTGCTGACTTATCTAACATATCCTGCACTTTGTGGGTTTACCCACCTGTCCGCATTTAGATGTTCTCCCAGTGAGCATATTATTCAAAAAGTGGAATCAGGGATATGATGCAGTTTTCAAAATGTATGATAAGGATAAGGCTGGAATTCAGAGATCAAGTGTTAAGGCACCAGTCTAGGTCAGAAGTCAGGAAAAGGATGTCAGACAATTCAGAGACGACATATTTGCTATTAAAAACTACCAGTGAGAATCTGAACCTTGGCTTTCAAACTATGTAAATTAGTCTTGAATAGACTAATAGCTAGACCCACAGTTAAGTATCTTGCTCTTGTAGAAGCAGTGCAGTGTAGTATAGTGTTCTTTTTCTTTTTTAACTTTTGAGATCATAATATAATGATCAAAGCTAAGAAATTAACTTTGGTACAATACTACTAACCAAATTGCAGACTTTATTCTGAGTTCTCCTGTGTTAACACTTAATGCCCTTTTTTCTCTCCAGGATCTAATTCAGGATTCCACATTGCTTTGTTATGTCTCTTTGGTTTCTCTCAATCTGTAATTGTTAATTGCTCAGTCTTTCCTTGTCTTTCAGAACCTTGAGACTTTGAATAACACTTATCAGTTGTTTTGTAGAATACCCCTCAATTTCTTTGATGTTTTCTTGTGATTTGTAAAGGTTTTAATGTATTATTGGGCAGTGGGTTACCACAGAGGTGAGGTATCCTCAGTACATCACACCAAAGGGTGTGTGATGTTCATATATCTTATTCCTGCTGGTGTTAACCTTCATCACTTGGTTGTGGTGGCATCTACGAGACTTCTCAATGTTGTGTTTTGAGTCAAACAGATTGTGTCTAAATCCTAGGAGTTTGGGCAATTTTAAGTGTGGATAATTTTCTGTCTTGCAGCATTTTGAGAAAGAAAATTTATGCAAGTACTTGATGCTTTGCACATAATACTTAGTAAATAACACCTTTTGTCCTAGGAGACAAGTGTTGATTAGTAAATTATCCTCCTCAATTCATTTTATACTTATCTATATGGATACCCTTCCTTCCCTCCCTCCCTCCCTCCCTCCCTCCCTCCCTCCCTCCCTCCTTCCCTTCCTTCTTGTTTTGTTAGTGGAAGAAGGATTTTTCTTTTCCAAGGTTAATTCTTATGCCTGTGCTCTTTATTCCATTTCTTCCCACTTCCTGGTGAACTTTAGTTGTTCAGCATTTGGCCAGAAATCGTAGAATTTCTGGGATACAATAATCAACCTAAGCTTTTATCCCAAAATTTATTCAATTTTATTATCAAAAACATAAAAAACTTTCTTGTCCTCAGCTTCACTTCTATTCTTTCTTTAGTATGTAAACATGTCCAAGCCTTTCTTACCTAAAGAGCAAACCAAGCTAAATGTTTCTTATTGCTGCTGTAACACATTATTATTAACCTTGTGATTTCAAACAAAATTTTATTATCCTGCGATTTTGACTTCAGAAATTAAAATGGGTTAACAGAGTTGCATACCTTCTGGAAGATCTAGGGGAGAATCTGTTTTTCTTTGCCTTTTCTGGCAAAGAAAGAGGCTGCCTGCAATTCTTGGCCCATAGCTCCATTCCTCCATCTTTAAAGCCAATAGTGCAGCTCCTTCTCCTCTGATTTCCTGCCCCTCTCTTAAAAGGGATCTTTTAATTTCCTGGATCCTCTAAGATATACTTGCTATCCAAGATCTTTAACTTAATCACATTGGCAAAATTTCTTTTGCCATGTAAGGTAACATGTTCATAGTTCCAAGGATTAGGATGTGGACATTTTTGGAAGGCCATTATTCTGAGTCTACCATGCTAAACAACCCTCTTTCCCTGCAGCCACTAATCACTCTTCTCCTTCCCTTCATCCCAGACTTAACAGCTGACAATGAATTATGGGCACTTTCTCAACTACCTTCCCTCTTATGCATTTCTTAACTTCTGTCATTACTTGAGTTCTTTCTGGACTCTTCAATTCAATTGTTCTTTCTGTACCAGATGGATTCTAGTGGATTCTTTTTAGTATCTTGGCATCACTTGACACCTAAGACTACTCTCTTTAAAATATCTAATTTCTTTTTCCTGAAGTTTTAAATCTTTACCTTTCCACCTTTTTCTTTTGTTTCTTTTCTTTTTCTTTTCTTTCTTTCTTTTTTTTTCTTCTTTTTTTGCCTGTTAGCTGTTCTTCATCTGACTCCCAAGTTTGTCCCAGGGTCTGTTTTCAACTCTCTTCTACATATTTTCCCTTTGTGGTCATTCTCACTTTATAGCAGGACTTCAGCTACCACCTCAACATTCAATCCCAAGTCCATGTTTCCAACACCAAGACTCATCTACCACCGGAAGACATACATACCCAGTTGCCACAGAATCCCCAATCCCAGCACATCCAGAATTAAGTTTACATCCTCTCTCATTCCTTGCCAAATCGCTTCTGCCTTTCTGTTACTTAAATCAGAATCTGAGAGTAATCCTGGACACCTCTTTGTGCTTTGTTCTCTCAAATCATAAATTCCTTTGGTTTCTGCCTGCTTATTACCACTTAAATATCTTGCACTCTTTCAGCCTTTTTCATACCCACTGCTCTGTTTCCGTTATTCCGTTGCCTCCCAGATTTCTTTGACAGACTTTCCACTATTCCCTTCTAATTAATTTTCTACTGCTGTCAGTGGTCTGTTTACAACAGATTCTAAATCTTCTATCTTTCTTAATTGCCTTCAGGATAATGTCAAAACTTCTTATATGTTACTCATGATTTGACCTGAACCTGGCTGTATGGACTCTTCATAAGGCATTTTTTCTCTGTCTATCATGCCAAATTTGGGGTAATTAAGTTTTCTAGTCCCTCCCTCCCTCCTAAGTGCGTTTTTCTTCTTCATCTTCTTTGGGTATTCTTAATCATGCATCAGATCTCATCAGGGAGATTCTCTCCTCCAGGAAACTGTCTTTGAATTTTCACTAGTTCTCAGAGTCTCAGAGTCTAAGATATAAGATGCTCTGTAGACAGGAGCTGTTGTTATTTTAAAAAATGTATGTGTGTGTTTATTGTTATTTAAAAGCATTTTATTATAGAATATTGAATTCACAGTTAAGCAAAAATTAGCAAATTTAAGTTACTCATAATCTCACCATCCCCTCCATGAGATTACTACATTTAGTGCTTTGGTGTAGAACCTCTGACATACATGTAAATTTTTTAAAAATGAGATAATAGAGCACTGTTTCACAGCTTTTTATTATTTTTTGCTTTAAATGTATGATTCATAGCATTTTTGCATCATTATGTATTTTTCTTTATCTTTTTAGTAGCAGTAGACTACTGTGTTACCTATGTTCACCAAAGTATGTTTAATCATTCCTGTTATTATATATTTAGAATATTTAAAAATTCTCACTATTTACCAATACTGAAAAAGAGGGAGCATTTTTATATTAATATTTTTGGAAATGGAATTCTAGGTTACATGACAGAAAAAGGTCAAGGCATTTGATATATATTGCCAAATTGTTCTTCAGGAAGACTTTTTTTTTTAAAACCAGTTTTTGGTCTTACCATCAGTCAAAACACTGTGGGTTGGGATTTCTAAGTCATGTTGGGAACTGATTAGTGGAAGGTGAGATGAGGGTAATAAATCATTTCTTCAGGGCTTGAGGACAGTTCTGAGGTCTTTTCTGGAGTCCCTCATGAGAAAGTAGCAAGGGGGTCTTCCACCTTAGGGCTCAGGAGCTGAAACATAACCTAGGACAAGATGTTATCTTTATCATGCCAGAGTTCCAGACATTGTGACCATTTAGTCAGGTCTAGGCTACTGTCTTCTGCTGTGTTGATGGGTTGTTGATTATGGGGGGAGGTTGGCGGTGATGGAGGCTAGGTCTCCGAAGGGGACATACACACACACACACACACACACACACACACACACACACACACACACAGGGATGTGATTTCTGGAGCTATGATTTAAAATGAAATTTAATCAAAGGACCCTTGGTTTCACTTTTAGTTTTTGTTTTCTTGATTACTGGTAAGATTGAAAGTTTTTCCTTGGACATTTGTATTCCTTCTTCTGGGAATTTCCCAATGATTTTGTTTGATGTTTTTCTATTGGGACAGGAGCATTTTCTTCCTGAATTTTCTAAGAGATTTAAAATGTTTATAGTAGTAACTATTTCTCTGTAGTATATGTTAAAGATATTTTTTATTATATTTTTTAAATTTGGCTATTGAAGCATAAACACTAAAATTTTTTATTCAAATATGTCACTCTTTCAGTGTAATATTTAGGAAGTTCATTACTACTCCAAGGTTATGTTCACTTACACTTTTTTTCTAGTACATTCCTGTTTTAATTTTTAACATTTAAATCTCTATTGAAATTTATTTTGTATGTTGAGAGCAGCCTTCATCCTGTGCACAGCCTAAGGTCTGTCAAGCCACGGTGCTCTATAAATTTCTGTACCAGTAAATATCTGTAAGTAGGCCCTCCCCCTTACATATTATCATCTACATGCTCTGAACTATTATTTATACCAAGTAGCATCTAATTGATGAAATAGTGCATATAACATATGATAGAATATTCAAGAATTGAAAGATAATTTCCAAGGTTTTTAGAATTGGAAATTGGAAGCAGGATTTTGGAAGGGGTTCAATTAACCTGGGTCTTGAAGAATTTGTGATTCCCTAAGCTTACCATGACCATGATTTCAGGAGCTTAAGAGAAGCTCCTGACCTACTTAAGAGAAGCAGAAAATTAACATTAATTTAAATCAAAGAATTTTGGTAACACGAATTATTTAATATTACAATTTAAAATAATACATATTTTTACCATTATTTAAACAAAAAAATATAATATGTACTCATGTGCTCACCACCCAGGTTTTACAGATATTAACCTTTGCTCATCACATTCCCAGTTTTTTTCCTAAGGAAATAGACAATAAATCCTTGAAGGTTTTCTAAAGAAGTAGACAACAAATCCTGTAACCTATTCATCTCCTACCATTCTTCTCCAGAAGTACCCATTAGCTGGAACTAGTTCCTTGCCCATCTGTTTTTTGATGTCATATTTCAGACTATCAAAGCTTTACTTCAAATTTAGTATTAAATTGATTCACTGTGGCCTAAAAGAAGAGCCGTGGAAGTCACAGTAAGCCACGTGGATTGATGCTTTCTGTACGTCAGTATGGTGTCTGGTAAAGCATACTGTAATGTGGCATATCATCTCTGATAAGAATTTTTTCCAGTGGGGGAACAGCATGCTAATAGTCATCTTTCTTGGTCTAAATAAATATAACTGTAAATCTAGACTATTTATAGAAGTTGCTGAGTTCTTAATTTCTTAATTAAGATGTACATACAGATTAGCAAGGATTATCTGATGTACTACATGCAGAACTAGAATGTCTTACATTTCTTTTTCTCTTCCTACAGCCTCTTGTTTGTTTATAGTAAGATTTTAGAATTTTAGGATAGATAAAGACCCAGAGAGATCCTGATTCAACCTCCGTTTTTGTTTTGTTTTGTTTTTTTAATAGAAATGGACACACACTAAGGATTTTACTTGTTCAAGACTTCAAAGCTAGCACATAACCGCAAGTTTGGTCCTACTACTCTTTATCAGTTCTCCAGAAATTTCAATAGTGATTTTGATGTAATAGTAGTCTGGGCTGTACATTCTGAATTAAAATGTTGGAAAGCCATGCACCTGTACAATAAAGTCACATGATAATTTTTTTTTGGTAATTTTTTCATTGTATCAATTTCTTTGTGGTTAGTTTTTTTCATTCTCTCACCTATAAATCATAAAACAGTGTTTTGAAGTCCCCTTTCATATGTTTATGTTACTTTTTAACTTTAGAACTTCCTTCATGTTTTAAATATGAGTTTTGATGTATCAAGTTTTCTTAGTGTTAGTGAGATATTTTAACTTGAATAATAATTATCTTAGAAATAGCTTTTATGTAATTATCTCATTTGAAATGTTTTGTTCCTTACCTGACAGATGAAGTGGTTTAGAGTTGTAGATGTTCAAATGATTGCAATAATGCCATTCAGAAAAGATTCAGAATTCAAATCTTTCTTAAATTCAAAACTTCAATATTATGTTGCTTATATTTCTGATATGTTAACTTGTATGCATTTTATATAAAAAAGGACTCCGAGATAAAATATATAAAACTGGCCTTTGGTCTCTTAATCCCTACTTTTCATTTTTTACTCAGAATTCAGTTTTAAAACTCTTTCTCACTGTTAATTGAAATTAACACTGTTAATTGTAACCTTGAAATCATGAGCATGTAAACTTTTTCAGAAACCTTTAGCCAGTTTGATGTTAGAAGATAGGTAATTTTAATTACATTCTCTAATACTGAACTGTTATAAATTAAATTAACTACAGTACTTTCTCAAGTTAAAGTTATGTATTTTAATTTTACTTAGTATTTACTCAGCAGATGGGGGATTAGAAATTATTTTTATGTTTCATTCAGTAAATATGCCTCGGTGTGCCCAGCACATTTGATCCTGGGGCTGCAGAATTGATAATGAGAAGTTCTAGTAGAGGAGACTGTATAAAAGTTCTGTGAGAAAGTTAGGGTCTGTTTACTGTGGTTGCACAGGTAGATGATTAGGAAGGACTGAGGGCATCACTGGTTTTGTAGGCCTGCTGGGGAGTAGCAAAAGAGATTGCAGAGTTTGATCTTGATTCTGCTTAAGGATTTGAATAGTATGCAATTCATAACTAGTTAATCTACCTTCTATTAGGTCTAGAAACTAGGTTATTATTGTGATAGGCCTAAATCTAGGGAAAAAAATTATAAGGTATTGATGAAAACAAACCAGATTACCCGCCTGTGTGTGTGTGTGTGTGTGTGTGTGTGTGTGTGTGTGAGAGAGAGAGAGAGAGAGAGAGAGAGAGAGAGAGAGAGAGAGAGATTGATTAAATTTTAGGATAAACAAAATGATTCAAGTTACCCTTTAAAATAATAACTTACTGTTTCTACAAACCATTGTATTTAAACTTACCATGGAAAGTCTTGTTGACTAACTTCTTATTAGCACTGTAACCTTGGGAAACTTGTACTTCCTCTACTTGCAGGGACAGTATGAAGACAAATGACAGGGTGAAATAGCTTTGAACTGTCAAATCATGCTGTATAAATTCAAAGCATTGGTTGTTGCAGGGTTTGGGGAAAAAAATGAGCATTTATTTCCAAGGTACTTAATTAGTTACCAAAACAATACTTTTATTTTACAAGACTTTATAATATTTGATATTATTCATTTCTTAACCCCTCTGGAAAACTGTTCCCAGTGACACCATTTTTTTGGTCTCATTTCTTTCTGACCATAATTTTAAGCGTTTCTTCAAAGGTTCTCAGGATCCCATGGTCCACTGTGCCCACCTCCTCTCCCTACTGTGCTCTTCCTGGGCTCTTTCATCTGTTCTCATAGTTTTAACTACCACATATATATCTCATAATTTTAGTTAAGATCTCTCCTCAGGCTTCAGTCTTTAATGCTAGTCAAGCACCACTGTCAACATGTGCTGAACTGAACTCATTAATCCTCCTCCATTACCTGGTCCCTGCCCATCTCTCTGGTTGCATCTCATAGCCTCCCTGTCTTGAATTTTGTGCTGTAATAAGAGCTGTTGATTAAGCATTTACTGTGTACCACAGACATTGTGCTCCTTACTTGCATTCTTATTTAATTTCACCACATCCCTATGATATGGATATTGTTATTATGCCATTTTACTGATGAACTTCTGAGAAATTAAATAATGTGTCCCAGGTCATGTAACTTGGAAATGGCAGATCTGGGACTTGAACACAGTTCTAACACCATGTTTGTGGCTGTATATCAGAGTGCTCACACTTCTTATATTATTACTAGTACAAATACACTGTACATCTCACAATACGAGTTCTTTTCATCTCAGCCTTTCTAGTTTGATATATAATTAAAGATTCTGGGATAACTTTAAAAAGAGTGAAGTGGTCACTTTCAGCTTCTGAAAGGTTATACTGTTAACTATTTGATGACACTGGTTCCTTAAGTAGAAGTAGACCAGTAGACTCACTACTAGTTGTATTGACTTGTGATTTTGTATGAGCTTAACGAGCACATTCTCCTTTTGTTTAAGCTTGCTCTACTGAAGCGTGCTCTTAACCCCTAGGTTTAGCAATTCAACACCTTGCCAGTTCTCACCTCCTTGGTGTGGTGTCTTTTTAGTCAAGAGTTCTCAGTCTGGAATCTCTTCCTCCTTCTGTTTTCGCCTTCCTCTAGGTTGTCAGACTTGACCATTTTAAGTACTTAGCTGAAGCATCACCTTATGTAAAAAGCTTTCCTGTTACATCTCTCTGCTGTATAAAGTCCACTTGCTCTTTTTTCCTTCAGTATCTTGTATTTATAGATGAGCATTTTAAACTCTCAATGTGTCACAGTGTACTAATATTTGTTTATATTTCAGTCATTCATTAGAGGACAAGCTCCCTGGGGTAGAAAATACATCTCAAGCATTTTTGTGTCTGTAATACCTAAGGCCTAATGCACTTTTATTGAATTACTGTCTGACCAGATGATTAAATGATTGATTTTATTACCAGTGTCAGCTATAAACCTAAGAACACTGTATATAATTTTTTTTTGATTGAAGGGCTAATGTATTTGATAAATAATCATGAGATTAACAGATATAATTTTAGTGTTGTCATGCACCACAGCCAAACTTTCCAATCAGTGATAATACCATATTTTAAAAAGCTAGAATTACATGTACAATTTAACATGTGTTAGATTTTACATCTTCATTAGTTAAAGCATTGCATAAAATTCTGTTAGGTAAATGTTAACCCTTTAAACCCATTGTATTATGAATGTATAAATTTAATATTTTGTTATTGTAATAATTCTTGTGATTTTTATTTGTATGCTAATGTTATTTTTATTCATTAAGGCTTTAATTACCACAAATATTTAATTAAAGCCATGTTTTCAAATATATTGCTTAATGATCTTAAAAATTAACTATTTGCAAGGTTAGGGAAAGTAAAAATAGAAATCCAGAGGGGCTTATTTTGTGCCAGTCTCAGCATCATTGAAATTTTCCGAAGTGATTTTCATGTTTGAAGGACTTTTTTGTTTGAACCTGATATCCTTTTTTTTTAAATGGAAAACTTTTAAGGTAATAACTAACATCCTTGGTAGCTAGCTTTAAGAGTAATGTGTAATAGTAATAATGTGCTAGATTTTTTAAAACTGAAATCTTGACAAGATTGATGGGGGGGGACATACGATTCTAGCCATGTAATGAGGATTAGGGACCATTTTCCTTGAAAAGGTATATTTGAGATTTTCATTTTGGCTCATAAGATATGGAAATGGTTTTTGATGTTTCTAAGAACTGCTGACACAGTTGCTGTATGTTTGTAATATGGTATTTCTTGACTTCTAGACTAGGCATAGTTGCCTGCTCGCTCTTTTTGTGGCTGCCTACTTTACAGCAGTCATCTCACATAATTACCTCTCCAATGCCTGCTTTCTCGCTAGGCTCTAAGGTTTGTGAGGGCTGAAATTGTGGATGTTTGTTTGCTACTGTGCAATAAATCCTTAATTAATGTTTATATAATAAATGATGCAAACAAGCAGAAAATGGTGATTTATTCCCAAAAGTAATTGTCTTGGTTTATGGTGATGTTTGAAGCACTGTAGATCTTGAAATATATTGTTATTAAAGAACAAGTGAATTAGCTTTCATATAATTTTAGTCTAATTCATGTATACCTGGTATCTTGAATTTTCTAAAATATTGTTTAAAATGCTACATTATCAATTTTTGGATAGTCATTTACTATATTTTCTTAGGAAATTGTTTTGTACTTAAATCTTGTTATTTGTTATTTGAATTCTTCAAACAAAATAATAAGTTATAACGCTAAATATCTCAATAGTTTCCTTAAGAAGTAAGCTCATATTTTTTAAAGTTGATGATGCAGGTAAAATTTCCGCATGGATATGTGGATAGAAGTACCTAGACCTCACATACTACCTCAGCTCCTTAAATTCATAACCCACTGTTGATTTCTTTGGCATGTTTACTGACCCCACCACTGGCTGACCAGGGAAGGGAGATAAGGATGCTGCTTATTGCGACTAACTTTGCTGTACTGACTCACATGTAGGCTTACTTCCATTTATTGCCTATGGTGGGTAGGAATGGTTGAAACAAGAAAAGAGTCAGGCTCCTGGACATAGAGGTAAATTAATTTCACTGGCAAAAGCAAAAGTCCTCACCATGGCCTACAAAACCCTCATGATCTTGCCTTTGATATGTTTCTGATCTCCTCTTCTTTTCTGCCCCTTTCTCACTGGGTTTTATTACACTGGCTTCCTTGCTGATACTGGAACATTCTGGCATGCCTCCACCTTAGTGCCTTTTCCTCAGATGGTCTCTCTTGTCCCAGATATTTGAATGACTAACTCCCTCCTTCAAGGCCTTGCTCAGAATTCATCTCAGTGAGGTCTACCCTGATCACTCTATATAAAACTGTAACCCACTTCCTATCCCTACTCCTGCTCCACTTTACCCTGCCCTGTTGTTTTATCTATAGTACTAATCACCTTCCAACATACTATAGAACTTATAATTTACAACTTATATTACTAATAACTTAGTTCACAAATAGTAACCTAAAATGTTACTTTAATAAGGGAAGAGTTTATCTGTTTATTTTATTTATTTATTTATTTATTTTTAATCAAAAGGAAAGTTTATTAGAAAAAGGTCCATAGCCAGAGCATGGTCTCCTCTCAGAGTCAGAGAGTGAGAGGGACAATAAGAGAGACAGTGAGAGAGATAGAGCACTGAGAGGGTCCTGTTTTTGTTTTTTTGTTGTGGTTATTTTAATAAACAGGTGTGTCTCAAGTATCTAAAACACTGGTGGCTGGTGTACAGAAGATGGTCAGTAACTATTTGTTTAACAAATGATCAATTTGGTTTTTGCAAGACTGAATTTGTTCTTTCTCATCTTGTGACTCATAACTGGACTCACACCCTCACTTCTCTCCTTTTCTGTCATTTGGACTCTTAGAACACATCTGGAATTAAAACAAACAAACAAACAAACAAAAGTTCAGATCCAAGAAAGTGAGGCCTAGAGAGAGGAAAAAGAACACTCTTTCTTGCAACTTAAGTTTTGTTTTTTAACCTTTCTTGGGATGATTGCTAGTCAAAAATAACTATACTTGGCAGAAACCCTGACTCTACCCAATTGGAATGAGGCCCTTTGAAATCCATGATGTTAATGGATGGTCTCACCTCTTATATTGTACAATGGTTTAGCCTGGAACAGAAATGAGCTTTAGTGGTGGACTGAATTATCAAGTTAATAGAACCAGTATAATAGGTGTGTTCCTTTACACCTGTCCCAGGTTTAAGAAGTCCCTAGGATTTAGGCGAATTAGGTTCTGGTTCTGACTTTGTAATCTACTCATTGTCTTATGACTCTGGGCTTAATTTCTTTTCAGTTGTAAAATTGAACTAGACTTTTTTTCTGACTCTGTGACATTTAGCTATATCATCAGAAACATTTTAAGCTTTATAACTGTAGACCTCTTTCAAAATGTGCTAGCACTTAATAATCATGTTACTATACTATATTAAAGATTTATATTTGATAAGGTGCTGTAAACAGAATTGAGCACACAAGTAGTATCTAGTAATTTCACAAGAAAAAACAGATTTGCAATAATTCTTAGAATTTAGTTAACTGGAAATTGAGTCTTTAGCCATGATAAATAACTCTTAGGTTTGAATCCATCTCCATCCTTTCCATTTCTCTCTTTTTTCCTTTTTCTTATTTCTTTTCTATCTTTTGGGTTATCTATTGTATAATTTCTCCTTTTTGGCTTAAAGAACAAAAGGATGATGCTTGAAAGGAATTCTTCATGAATTTTACTTTTTCAATCTATATTTTATTCATCGTTTTATCCCAGTATCTAGCAGATTGTCTTGTATGTGGTAGATATTTCTTTAGTGTTGCTCGAATGAATGGATGTGTTTTTATTTTTTTCTAATATTAAATTAACTCAGAAAGTGATTTTAAAATTTTTATTATTCTAAGAAAGGTGACTCTTGTGATGGTCGGACTTGACAATGCTGGTAAAACGGCGACGGCAAAGGGAATCCAAGGAGGTAAGCTAAAAATATTTATTATTAAATTATTCTGAATTATTTATTTATTTAAATTGCTTTATTACGTATTCATTGGATACAGATAGTGTGCACTCCATTCCTTTACAGTCTTACTATACTTTTGGCTAATGTAGTAAATAGACTCAGGTTTAATAATACCAGCCTATTATCATGTTTCAGATTTGAATGAATGTAAAGATACAGAGACTCACTAAGGTCTTTTATTAGTAATAAGGGTCACATCTGTCTTCTAGCCCACAAGACAGAAAAAGTACAAAAAGGACCTGCCCCTGCTTTTAAGGATACCCATCTAGTTCTACTTAGATTTTCTTAGCCCGAATTTAATCAGAAGGCTACAACTAAATGAAAGGGAGGTAGAAATGTAGTTAGCCAGAATAGCTATATTGGCATCTCTTAATTTTCCTTTTCAATATGAAATGCAATTTTTGGAGTTGTGTTAAAGATAGGTCCTCTGTATCCTTACAGGGTTTTATATCCTGTATATTACACCTCATTGGATGGTTTTATTTAGTCTTAATTCAATGCCTTGTTCTACATTATAGAAGTAACTGCTAGTGAGTTTTTTTGTGTACCCAAATGATGTAGCACAAACCAGACGTCTTAATGGGAAGAATTGGGAGAAATCCTGACATATATTTGTTTCTGAAAATAGATGTTGCAGCAAGATACCATGCATACAGATAGTTAAGGGACCTTTATGTATGGAAGATTATGAAAGAAAATTAGCATCTTACAAAACTTGCTGTTGGAGAAAAACATATTGTCATCCCCAGATTTAACTATGTAACATTAGATGTAAATGATTTATTGTTGTCTGTGGATTCTTCTAAAGCCTTTTTGGTACCCCTCATACTATTTTCCTGGGTTATACCTTCCCATAGTACTTACTCACTGTCATCATCTAAACCACAGTTTGGAAAAATTCTGTAGAGAGCTAAATAGTAAATATTTCGGACTTTGAGGGCCATATGCTTTTCCTCAACTATACAAATCTGATATAGTAGTTCAAAAGCAGCCATAGATAGAATGTAAACAAATGAACATGGTCATGTTCCAGTGAAACTTTGTTTATGGACACTAAAATTTGATGTTATAAATATTTTTCTTTTGATTTTTGTTGCAGTTATTTAAAAATGTAAAACTAATTCTCACCTCGAGGGTCCTATAAAAACAGGTGGTGAACCAGATTTGGCCTGCAGTCCATGAAGTCTTATCTTAACATCTTCCTTTCTTCCTTTTCTTCAGTCTTACACATCAAAGGGAGCAGAATCTAAGAATCTGCTAATCAGATCATCTCATTTGTTGTGTATACTTAGGATATTTTCTTTCCATAGGTCCTTCCTCTTCCAAATTCTCTCTTCCTCAGTATCTTTATCTAAGTTTAGAAAATGCTCAAGATGTCATGTCATGAACAGTCAAAGCTGCCTTCAACATTGTGCTCCCCTCTGGCTCTGTTTGTTTTTCATCTCATATTTACTCTTCAGCTTACTCCGGTGATTTCTTACCTTTTTTCTTAAAAAAAAAAAAAAAAAATTTCCGGTTATGTAGAAGTACTTCAAGTTTTCCAAATTGAGCCTTTTCATGACTTTGTATTTTTGTTTATGCTCTTCCCACTTGTCCTACTAGAGAATATCTATTTATCTTTAAAAATAGAATATCTCCTTATCTCTAAAGGTGTATTTTTGTCATATAATCTCTTTATGAAGTCCTTTCTTATCTCCTGCTGCCTTCACACATTACCACCACAATCAGGAGAATTTACTACTTCCTCTATTTTGACCTACTCTTAACCTGGACCTGCTTGTGTCACTACTTAATTGCCCTTTTGTTTATGTATCTCTTTACCTCTCCAGATGGTAAATTCCCAAAGGGTAGTTTTACTCATTTTGGTGTCTCGTTTAGGCCATGCCTTAAGTGTAGAAGGCAGTGTTCTTAAAACATTTTGCTCATGGCTTCTATTCTTCAACTTATTCTTGGCTCTTCTCTGTTTTGTTTTCTTTTGTTTTGATATATATTTTTTACATATATCCCTTTCTTCTCTAACAGCATTGCTGTTGTCTAAATTCAGATCCCTACTGTCTTTCATCTATAATGTTGTTATAGTTTCCTAATCTAAGAGTACTTCCCTGTCTTGAGCTTAACTTCTTTCAATCTACTTCTTTACAGCTGTCAGAATGATTGCATTAGTTGGATATAGGTTTGGTTGTTCTCACAGAGACCTAAAATAATGGCTTAACAAAGCAGGAGTTTATTTCTCTCTCATAGCAATGCAGGCAAAAGTAGTCTAGGGCTGGCATAGCAGCTTTATGTTGTTAGGGACTCAAGTTCCTTCTTCTATTTGCTTTGCCATTCCAAGTGTTCTCCCATGCTAACTAGTCCAAGGTAGTTTATGGCTATGTATGTGCATTTGAGCTAGAAGGAAGAGGTAAAGGGTAAAGGGAGGCCATCCCCTTTTGCTTTAAGTGTATGACCAGAAGCCACTGCATCACTGCAGCTCACTTGCCATTGACTAGAATCAGTGGTGTTCTGGAGCTGGCTCCTGCTTGTGCTTATTGGCTTATATCAGTTAGAACCAAATAGGCACATCTCTTACAAACTCTGTGTTCAGATACCTCATGTTGGTAGTTTGAAATCAGCTGTAGTGTGGGTATTTACACCATGGAAATTGGCAAATCTACATATCAAAGTTTCCCCAACTTGGTTTAAACATTTAACAGTGCACCACTAGCACATTACCTAGAACCTATACACCACTGGCACACTCTTAGAACCTGTTCTCACAGCCACCCCTAGGTGCCAGATAGACCAGGGATTATATTCTTTATCCTAAAAGGCTCTGTGCTCAGCTAAAAAATCTAGGATTCTCTGACTGTTCAGTGCTTCTTTCTAAGAGTTCCTAAAGAACTATTGGTATTTTGGATAGGTAAGTTCTTTGTCTAAATTGGTCGCTAGCATTGTTGGATATTAATACATCTTCATTTTTTGTATTTATTTATATATGTTTCCTTTTTATTTCTTAACTTTGAGTAAGAGCTCTGTAAGATAAATGGATCTTATTTATCTGTATATGTAGGACCTTTCACAGTGCTTAGCGTATAACAAATGTTTTATAAATAGTTATTGATCATATATTTTCATATTATCTTAGACTCTCTAGAGGTTGTTTTAACATACACTTTACTGAAATTCTCAGGATTGCGGACCATATTTCTTTGTATCCCTGGTTCTTATATGTTGCCCAATCTATAATAGGCCCTCAATAAATGTTTACAAACATAGATGGATGGATAAGGATGGATATAAAGACATAAGCTTCAGCTATCTTAGCAGCCTAGTAGTGTAATATAGAGCCACTATATGTTTTATGCTGGATGCTAAGGATGCAAGCATAGGTCCCAGCAAGAAGACAGAATTTATGACAGATAGTGTAAATATACTGGAAGTAGGACGGAATCATCAGAGAAGGATTTTTTAAAAAAGTTATAACCTGAACATTTAGTCTTGAGTTTTGAAACACAGAATCATGAGTAGGAACCAGAGAAAGGAATAGAGAAGTAGGGGAGGGTATTCCATGTATCAAAAGAAACAGGCTTTTAGTCCTAAAGACCTGGATTTGAGTTCTGGCTCTGCCTACTGTGTAACCTTGAAAAAATTAATCTGAATTGGTTTCCTGGGAATATTGCCATCATTTTATCTGTACTTACATTGCTCCCCTGCCTAGAATGTTTTTTCCCTTATTTGTTATGATTTTGTAGCCATTAAGACTTCACTCCCATTTCACTTATCTCTGAAGGTTTTGTATACCATAACTCAGCCCTCTTCCTCTTTACTCTTTTCCTCATGAATGCCTTCTATCTTAGTTTGGGCTGCTATAACAGAATGCTGTAGACAGTGCTCTCATTTTAGTTAGTTTGGGCTGTTAATATCACAGACTGGGTGACTTACACAGCAAATTATTTCTCACAGTTCTGGGAGCTGGAAGTCTGTGATCACTGTGTCAGCATGGTCAGATTCTTGGTGAAGGGTACTCTTCCTGGTTTACTGATAGCCATCTTCTCACTGTGTCCTCAGGTGGAGGAGAGAAAGAGGAAACAAACTCTCTTGTTCACTAATCCTATCATGGGGGGGCTTCACAAACCTTAACACCTTACCTAAACCTGATTACCTCCCAAAGGCCCCCCCTTCAAATACATTGGGGGTCAGAGTTTCAACATAAGAGTTTTGTGGGGACACAAACATGCAGCCCATAATACCTTCACACTAACTTCTCTAGACTTTTTCGCAAAGCATATAAATTCTTGTGCTATTCTCATTAATATTCCATCTGTATTGGGCTGTGTATTCTTTAAAGACAGAAACCCTGTCTTATTTACCTTTGCATCCTAATGCCTGACAAAGTCCTGGTACTGAGAAAGTGTTTTGTACATGTTAGTTGCCTTATTCCTTCTCTAGCATAGTTATTTATTTTCACTGATGTCCTGGACTCCAAGCCTGCTGCCTGGACTAGATTCACATTTTTAAATGACTAGTGTAATTGTGTTTTTGGAATATCAGACTCCTTTAAATTGCTTCTAAACTTGCTCTTTTCTCCTTCGAGGGAAGGGAGGTCTTACAAAAATGTGACTCATAATATCTCTGTTAACTTTGTAGGGAGCTGTGTATGTGAACTGCCCAAGTGCTTGCCTTTGGGGAGTGGTATACTGCACATCTATTTCTCAGTCACACCTGAGTCTGGCAGCTAATGCCTTTCGAATTAGTCTTTGTAATAGCAAATATAAATTGTGATTACTGAATGTGGAATAAGACTCTCTAAATGAGTGTTGTTCACTAGAGCTTTTTGCAGTGCTTGGAAGTGTTCTGTATTGGCTATGTCCAATAGAGTGAACAACTAGCCCCATGTTGTTTTGAGCATTTGAAATGTAGTTAATACAACTGAAGAACTGAATTTTCCATTTTAATTGATTTAAATTTTAAAAGCCTCATGTAATTTTGTGGTTATTCAGCATTCAGCTGTAAAGAAAGTACAATGGAATAATATTTGTTGTGTATTCCAGTGGTGAAGAGAGAATGGAAAGACAAAAATGAAGTTTGAACTCTTCTCTAAAACCATTGAGTCACCAGATTCTATTACTCTTTCATAATCTCTACTTTCTGTTCTGCTTTTTTTATTTTTATACCTCTGAAAAGTGGCTGTCACTTGCATTGCCAGCCAGTTCTAGAGACTTTTGCAAAGATGAGCCTTATTAAAGCACTACTTTAGTCACCTTAATTATATTATCGGTTTGCTGAGATGGCTTCTGTGGCTCCCAATTCTCTATCTTCGGAACCCTCTTCAATCTGCATTCACAGTTATAAGGGTTTACTCCAACTGCAGTGTTCAACTTGTTCATACTTCTTGCCTTTGCCATTTCTGTTACTCAGATAACTCTTCTGTTAAATCCTCCCTAGCTTTAAGGCCTAAGCCCAGCTTCTCGTTCAAGTCTTCTTTGAACCTTAGTGTTCCATTTAGCATCTTGTCATTTATCACTCCCTGGTAGTTATATACATTCTGTACCTTCTTTGTGTTGTCACATACAGAAGGAAAAAAAAAATTTAAATTTAAAAATTTAAAAATTCAATTATAAATTTACAGAAACATCCAAAACATGTTCCTGTAGGAATTAAATCTACTCTTTATATTTGTAAGCTGCTTTCACAGGTCTGTTCCAGTTATAGCTTGAATGCAGTTGATTAAAAAAGAGTGGTCCTATTCTTCATATTCTTCATTCTATTCAGTTCTTTTAAGCTATTCTATAAATGTTCAGATTTTCTTTATAACTCCACACAAGTTGTAATGGTCCCTGGAGATGTCTGTGGTGTTACAGGGTTGAAATTTTTATTGTTTATAACTTGGGGAGTTAATAGCCTTAAAGGCAAAAGTATATTTATTCATTCTACAGGTACTTATTAAGTACCTGTTATATGATAGGCATTATTCTAGTAGCTGGGGTTATAGCAATAAACACAAAAACAGACAGGAATTCCTATATGCATGGAAATTTAATAGTATCCACTCTTCCTCTGAACCAATATGCTTAGATATAATGCTTATTTCGTAAGGAAATAATTAACATGTCATTTAGTACTAAAGTATGATACTCTTTATGACATTTAAATTATGAAGCTAAATTGTTATTAATTTAAAGTCTAAAGATTGTTGTTGTTGTTGTTTTTATATACTATTTGAAACAGAGTATCCTGAAGATGTAGCTCCTACTGTTGGATTTTCCAAAATTGACCTTAGACAAGGAAAGTTTGAAGTCACCATCTTTGACTTGGGAGGTGGAAAAAGAATTCGGGGAATCTGGAAGAATTACTATGCTGAGTCCTATGGGGTAATATTTGTTGTGGATTCCAGTGATGAAGAGAGAATGGAAGAGACAAAAGAGACAATGTCAGAAGTGCTAAGACATCCTAGGATATCGGGAAAGCCTATATTGGTGTAAGTAATGTTGGTGTCATTGTAAAAGTAGAGACAGTGGCATTAGCCAGTGAAGATACTTACATAAGTTACAAAATACTGTGAATAAGCTAAAATAGTCATGCTCTAGTATGATAAAATGTATGTAATTAACTGGGAGTCATTAATATGCCAAGGCCTTTTTATAATGCTCTCTGTAGGGATTAGGGGTTAAGGCTATATTATGAAGAAGCCTTGTAATTATATCTCCTGAGTAGTGAAATATGAACTCTTTATTTGATAATTTATTTTTTTATCAACTTTTGCATTTTAAAATTGTTTAACAGGTTCTAGAATGTTTTTTAAATTTTTTCTCCTTTAATAACTAATTTATATTTTGCCTTTGTCCTTTTTTTCTTGAAAGTATTTTTACTTGAAAGTTATTGAAATAGTTTATTCTTCTAAAGGCACATTGATTTCTCAATTTTTACTTTTATATTTCCAAATTAAATATGGGATATCTCACTTAGCCATGTGCTTATATCATTTTGTCCAGCTGCCTAAACTTTTTTTAAAAAACGAAGTGACAAAGGCCTTTTGCATTACCTGCCCTCATGACATTTCTGTACAGTAAACACCAGGTGGTGGTATAACTACAAGACATGGTAAAGTGAAAGTAGTTTGTTTTTAAATATTGATGTAAGTTGAATGTGTGCCCTTGGCTTGTCAGTTTGCTCTCATTCTTGTGATTTTTACTAAGCATTTTAAAAATATCTTTTATTAGTCCTCAATACCAAATGAACATTTTAAAATGAGAAAGTTTGGAAACTCTGATTACAAAAAGTAAAACTTCGTTGCATCATTTATGGTAAAGCTTATACTGTTTAATTTTTATACATTTAAGCAGTCAGAGAAGTTACTTGATTTATGAAATCTTACCTTTTTGAATCTGGGGGAAACTTTAATAGATATATAGAAAGAGTGAACTTCATTGAACTCCATAGGATAAATAAGTCTCTCAAATGTTTAAGTAGAAAACCAGTGACTTTTAAAGTAAAAAGTAGTAATGACTCATATTCATTTGTAAAGTAATTATGTATGCCTTTTTTAACCTAATATTTATTTAATTAATTTATTCTTTTATTTCATACATGTGCTAATTTGACAAATATTTATTGAGCATCCACTATGTGGGAAGGATTGTTCTGGTGATAGGGATGCATTTGGGAACAAAAACAATAAAAATTCATGTATGACCTCAGAAACCCATATTCTAGGGAGTGAGACACACAATGAGTGTAATAAATAAATTATGTTGTACTTTAGGTGGTAAGTATATTGAAAATAAAGCAGATAAAAGAAGATTGGGAATCTTGTGGTGGTGGTAAAAGAAGCATGTTACTCTTATAATTTAGATAAACATATTGAGAATATGACACTTGAGGTGAGAGAGTCTGTCATGCAGATAGATGCATGTGGAAAAGCACCAAGGCAGGGGGCACACAAGTCATAAGTGACTGCTGTGATTACTTAGTAATCAGATAACTGTCAGCAAGATATCTGCTTTAAGTTCTGTCACCTCTCTCAGTAAATGAGTTTTCAGAATAGAGGGAGGAAAAAAAAAACACCATAACTAGGATGATTGCTTTATCATTATATTTGCATAATCAGTGAGATCTCACAGATATGAGAACTAATTATGGATGGTCTAATATGTTTATGAAATGTAGAATGGTTTACCATATGACCAGTTTTTCTCACTGGAGTTTTACAACCATAGAATTTTTATTGATAAAGGTAAAAAGTGCAATATATACAAAAAAGTATGTTCTTAGTAAATTTAGAAGATATATGAAAGAATGAGTTTAAAAAAATGATTGACCTACCATGCAAAACTAACCACTTGTAACATTTTGATGAATTTTCTCTGTATTTTTATAAAACATAAAACATATGCAGTGATCATATATTATATAAAATTTGATATCCCACCCTTTTTTATGTTTATAAATCCCTCTTGAATATCTACCCAAGCCCCATATTTGGAAGTTCTCTTGTTTACCTTTTTCTCTCTAAACTACAATTAATTTCTCTTCTTGATGTTACTGTTTGATATCATGTGAATATCTTTACTGCTCTGTATTCCCTTTGGTGTTATCATCATTCATCCCCTCCTCACTTCCCCGCTGTGTTACTGATAGAAAAGTTCTCTTAAAGAGTTTCCCTCTATCCCAGCAGTCTTGTTTATCCTCCAAGCTTTCTACATTCCTAGCAGGGACTCGTTATTTGATATTTTTCAAACTACAAAACTGGTATGTGCTTTAACAAGTGAAATAATAAAAGAATATATAAAAGATATGAGCATGCTTTTTAAAATCCAAATTTGATCATTTTAGTACTCCTCTCTTTAAGTCCCGTATGTTGCCTTCATAGCTCCATGAAGCTAGGGAATTCTGTTTTTTAATTGATATAACTCTAGCACCTAATAGGCATGACATTGAAAAGTCCACTAGATAATAAGGAGGAATGTCCTCCAGCAGAACCCTTACTAAGCTTGGTGCTAGGGGCTTGTGGGCTGTGGAGAGTATGGGGAGGGTACCTGAATTAGGAGGCAGTCTACAGTTCTCTTGTTGCACACAGATTCCTGCCCACAGATGTCTGAACCTCTCAACTACAAAATCCAATGACAGCATCTTGTATGAGCTTAAACTAGTTGATTTGGGTCTCACAAAGCCTCTCACAACCCACTTAAGCACCTAGATGACTTTCTTTTCCCACCCTATAATAATAAGCAAATAGAGAACAACTATAGACCTGTGAGAAGATTCATTCATTCAACAAAGGAAATAAACCTGAAGAATGAGAATTTTGTCTATAATCACAAAATTTCAAATTGATAGAACTGGATCCATTCATGCTATGGAACATGGATTAGGTGACCACAGTAGCAAACTCTGGACAATCTGTTTCTGCCTGTCTTGCTTCTGCACAGCAGCCTGACAGCATATGTCATCTCAAATGAAGCCGCAGCCAAATTTCACTTTATGTCATAGACTTGAGTGTTCTCTTGCAAAATAGGAATCATAAACCATCACTAAACTTCTGTTTTATTAGCTCAGAAGTTCTCTTTGGCAGCTCTATAGCATTTACCATTAATCAGCATAGTATTTTAAATTAAAATCTCTGAAATAAATGGTGGAAAGTTGAAAAATTGTGTTTAGACAGAAGACAGATTCTGAAATCTGGATTCTAAAAGCTAGTGTGAATTTGTTTATGATGTTGGCAAGTCACTTCTTTGGACTTAATGGTTGAATGTCTCTTCTATAATAAAAGCTGTAAAATATTGTACTTCTTCATTCATATTCAGCTGTATATAATAATGTAAACCTTACTGTAGCAATGCCAAGAATCCATTTCAGTGAATACATAAAAGTGGTTTGTATTCCTTCTAAAGAGAGCAAAATTAGATGCCATGCAATCATTCTGCTCTGTTATAGTGTTAACCTATTTATTTACCTAGAAAGTCATTTTCTCTCACATTTACTATAGAGATGAACCTATACTCTGATTAACTAAGGTGTAAATTATGTTATCTACCCTCATGGCCCTCCCCACACTATTGCTTTAACCATTTGTAATGTAATTTAAAACCTAAAACTAGATAATCTTGACAGATAAAGAAGATCTTTCCAGGAAAAAAACTTTTGCCGTTATATACAGCACTGAAATTGGCAGTAATCCCAAATTTGAAGCTCAACATCCACCATAGAAAGTTTTCATTAATAATACAAGGTACTCTTTGTTGGTTACCTATGGAAAGAACTGAGCTGGGTGGTATTTTACACATCTTAACCTATTGAAATTTTCAGCAGCCCCAGGTACATTGATGTTTTAAGAAGGCACATCTCTTCTGTCTAGTAAAGTCTTGAAAGTTGGCATCAGGGAAATAGTAAATTACCCTCCCTTTTTATAGTTGAACCTCCTAATATTTATCATTGGATAACTCTGGCGATCCACAGGCTAAAATTTCCTCCCAGGAAAATAACTTGGTTTAGCACACTTGAACTCTCGGAATGGTGCCACTTTCTCATTACATACTGTCTGCTTTTCTGTGGAGTTATTTCACCTAATTTAAGTTTTGGCCAAACCTCACAAATTGGATGTTTCACAACAGAAGTAATAAATATAGAGAAGTTTCATTCAGGGGAGGAAACATATTTCTGATCCCATCTTACTAGGTGTTATGAACACTTCAATAAAAAAAAAGAATTTTTGACCTGGAAGTCTTTGCACCACAGATGGCCTCCGAGGACCCTCTGAAATCACAAACAGTTCTGAGTGCATATGCATTTTTCTTGGGAGCAGGTCCTAGCTCTCCTCAAATCCTGAAAAGATTTCATGACCAAAAAGTTAAAAACCATGACAGTGAGTTTCCATATTAGGAGAAACAATAACCAAATTTTTATTGTTACCTTTCAGTAGGGATATTTGTCTCCAACCTTTATATCCCTACTAGACTCACCTTTCTTCTGGACAATATTACAGGAAAATGGTAGTTTACAAGTTTTTTTTTTTTAATTATATTCTTTATTATAAGTTCACTAGGTTATGGATTTTCCTAATACTGTTAACTAGATTTTGAGTCAAACATACTTTTACTAAGTTAGACCTTTAAATAATGATAAGATAACCTGGGTTCTTTTTAGAATGCTAGACACCTATAAGAATGAAAGTATGGATTACTTATGTCACAAAATCACTTGATCCTTAGATATAGCGGTGAGTCCCCTAATTTCTATTTTTACCATGTGAAACCTCTACTCACTGTATTTATAGGGTCCATTGGTTTAAGATGTCTCTTTTTCAGTGGAATTTTAACAAGCTGTCATCTTCATAAACCTTATTCAGTTATGCTGTTGACTCACCTCTAGACTTTCTTGCTGAGGGCTCCTGTTTGTCCCTCATGGCATCCATCTTCACTCTTAGCAGCTCTAGTTTACAGAGAAGCTTCTCAGCTGGTTGACTTCCTAGGTAATTTATGCACAAGGAGCCTTCTGAAGTTCCCATTTTTCCCCTCCCACATCCCAACACACCTGTTTAATATAGACAAAAATACAAAAAAAAAAAAAAAAAAAAAACTGCTGTTGGCTGTGTTGTTAGACAGCAAGATGTCTAGGGAATACCTACATCAACCCAGGCCTCCTGAGTTAGAGAGTGTAGGGCCAGGGATACTTTTTTTCACAGGTTTTCCAGATCATTTTGATACATAGCAAAAACTGAAAATTACTGGTCTAGGGGAAACTTTGGGCTTTGGAGTCAGACAGGCCTTGGATAGCTTACTTAAATCTTTCTGAGCTTCTGTATCTCTACTTGTAAAAAGATTTTAATACCTACATCGTCGTGTGAATTCCAAGTAATGTGTTTAAAGCATCTAGTTCGGTGTTTTACTAGTGTTCTATATATGTGATGATGGATCTGAATAGTTATTGTTGATGATATGTTGTGTCCAGGTAGAGATCACTTAGGAGACCCACTTTTAAAGTCTCATATGAATTCAGACTACATGAAACTCATGATTACAGAAAATAATAATAGTAAGAATATGAGCCCAAATGCTCATATTTTTATTTTTAATATTGTATACTTTCAGAAACAGATTATTAATAATATGCCTATGATGCTTAAGAATTTTTTTCATTAAAGTAGTAATTTTCAGGAAAAAATTACTAATTTTAGTGCCCATTAAGTGTGTAAAGTATAAAATGCACAATATGTTCAGCAACTAATTAGTTAAATATCATGTTAGTTTTATTGCTTAGGGTGGTACAATGATTTTAAAATATAACAATCAAAATTGTGTGTGCTACATTGCTATGAAAATTTCTATGAAGTCTTGCTTTAAAACCACTATGTATAGATATAAGTGCTAATAGAAAATCATTTCACAAATCCATCTGGATAAAATTATGCTAATGACTATTACATGGTAATTAATATTCTTAATATTCATGATAAACAATTTAGGAAAAATTGTAAATAAGCATATAGATAAAAGGATATATCACAACTTTAGAAGGGACAGAAGAAATATGTCTGTCACTACCTGATTAGCTGGGAAGTTTATCATCAGTTCTAAATTTATCTTTTTTATGTTTTTTTAAAAATTTGAAGCTGACATATGTGAAACATCTTTTCACTAATGCTTGATAATTGACACAGTGGAAAGCTCTTAAATTTATATTTTCTAAATGAAAAAATATTTTATGGTATTAAGATATACATGTATATATATATTTCTTCTACCATAATCAAACTGTGCTTTTAGTTAGTAATTTTGCCTCATTGTTCTTTGAAGAAATAGAAACTGTCACAGGAATTCTCTCACTTTATTGCCACCAAATTTGCTCAACTATCTGCCCTTTATATCTAAACCTTGCCTTCTTTCCTGCATATGGAGAAATTGTTTCAGTTCCCATTCAAGGCCAGGTTCTCCATTTGTACTCCAGATCCCAGCCCTTTCTACTTTGGTGTATTATCACTTCCCTCTTATGACAAGAGTTCCTTTCTGTAGATCATTCCTTCAGCAGAATGTGCTCATGTGTTTCTTAACTTTATCATGGAATCCTTTGATCTTCATTCCTCTTCAGCAGTTGACTCCTTTTTATAATTGTCTATTCAAATTTCTGGAAAGAATTCTTCATATCACATTCTTTCCTCAATCTATTCTACTTGTGCTTAAATACTCTTCTTTTGCATTACAGCACATTTCTTGGTTTTCCTCCTATTTCATTGATGGTTCCTTCTTAGTTTCCTTTATTAACTCTCCTTCTGCTTTAAGTCTAAATTTTGGGATACCCCAGGTTTTTTTCTGGCCTATGGTTTTTTTTATATCTACATACTTTTAAGTGACTTTAAATACCATTTATTGACTCAAATGTGGCCCAGACCAGTACTGCTAATCCTGAGATCTCCCAAGAGCTGCTGCTCGCATAACTATCTTAGAAACCTCACCTTGGACATTTTATTAGCATCATAGATTTTCTTGTTCAAAATTGGATTCTTAATTTCTTCTCACCCCCACCCCCAGTTCTGAAACCCTCATTTCTGTCTTTTCTCATCTCAGTAAATGGCAATATTATCCAATCAATGTTCAGTAGTTTTTACCTCTTAAATCTCACAAGTTAGTCTAATTTTTTTTTTTTTTTTTTTTTTTACCACCACTCTATTGTATATATAGTAGTTAAGAGCTGGTTCTGGAATCATACTGCCTGGGTTCAAATTCTGATTCTTTAGATAGAGTTTCTGGGACCTGGGACAAAGAAGGTTGCTTAACATTGCTGTATCTCAGTGTTCTCGTTGTTAAACTTGTAAAATTATTAGAACAATGCTGAGACATAGCAGGTACTTTATTAATTTTGAGTATTAGTACTGCTGCTATCCCCATCGCTTTCATATTCATCTTAGTCCAAGCCTCCATCATCTCTTACTGGGACTACTACATTAAATTTCTAATTGTTTTGTATACCTATATGTTGTCCTCTACTCATTTGCCCTAAATCCATTCTAATTCCATTCTCCATATAGTAGATGGAATGATTTTTATCAGCTATAAATTATATAACATTATTCCCAGGCCAAAACAAGCCTGGGGGCTTTTCATTGATTGTACTTGCTGTAAACTTCAGACTTACTCCGAACTTTAGCCCCTGTTGACCTTTCTTTCTTAACTGCATGTCTTACCTCACTGCCCTTTTGCTACTATGATACAGCCATACTGCTCATTTTGTTTGTTTGTTTATTGGATTTTTTTATGCTTACAGCACCCGGTCTTCCCAGGTGATCTCCCGTTTGAGTACTAACCAGGCCCGACCCTGCTTAACTTCTGAGATCAGATGGAATTGAGTGTGTTCAGGGTGGCATGGCCATAAACTTTTTTTCTTTTTTGAATAGAGTAAATTATACCGTCCTCAGAGTCTTTCTACTCTTTGTATTCTGTGCCTGGAATATGCCCACCTTTATCCTCATCATTCATATCTTCACTTAATATTACCTTTGAGAGAGGCCTTCATTGACCACCCAACCAAAAGTAGCCACCCTAATAGTCTCTACCTCATTATACTCTCATTTTAAGTCTCTGCTGAGAACTTAAATGATCTAATATTTGTATTTATTATCTGATTTCTCCACCAGAATGTGAGTTACAAACCTCTGCTCTGTGAGTTCAAACTGTATTCCTAGCCTGTAGTATAGTGCCCGGCTTTACAATAAATTGATGGAGAAACTTTCAAGACTACAGTTACTTTGTTTTGGTTTTTACTTTATTTGCTTATCCTTCCCAACTGTAATACAGTGTCCTGAATGGACCTGAGTGTCTTAATTTACCTTTTAGGCCTTAAACTAGATTCAGCTCTCAGTTAAAAACTAAATTATTCAGGATTTGTTGACCACTGAGTTAACTGACCTATCTAAGCATAGATTTGGTATGGCTTCCAGTTTAATTTTGCTTGATTATAGCACCCTTTGAGGTCTTATTTTATATAATTCTTACCTACTAAAATACTCTCAAGTGAGCCAAAAAGGATTGTTTAAGTAGTTGTCACTTATTAACTTTCATCTCACAAGGAATTGGGCATTACAAAAATACACAATAGAATGTGATACCTGATCAGAAACTTAAGATCATTCATCTCATTTTTCAGTAGTTAATCTCTGAGTTTAAAGGCAAATATACTGTTTTTAGTTCAGTAAATGAAGACTTGTTTTATGTTACTGACTTCCAAAGTTTCTAGGGCTAAAGGAGAAAAGTATGTGAATGGATCTACGAAATGAAGAAAAACAAAATACTGAAATATGGGACATTCTTCATTCTAATGCTGGACAAATTTCTAAAATAGCTTTTTTATTTTGAGCCATAGCATGGACAACACCAACAACACAATACTCTACAAGGATTTCTTTTTTTATATTTTACAGCTAATCCAAATTTCTCTTTAGTGGTGTTAACATATTCTTTTGTACCATTTACTATCATTTCAATATTGTTGATGCTTTCTCCTTGTTCCTCGACTAAAAGAGATATCTGAATGAAAAACTCCCTTAAATCCTTTATTTGGTTCTCCAAATTAACAAGTTCCTTGTGTCTCTGTTCTATCTCTGAGAGTTGTGCTTTAGTAATATTGATTTCTGTAAGCAAGCTTTCACTAAAAACTTCCCATTTTCCTTGATGAAGCATATCATTTACTTCTTCTTCAGGAACTTCTTTTCCACAAACTTCAAGCTGACGGAAAATAAATGTCTTGCATTTCTCTTGCTTTGCTGTTATTGTGTCATTGTATATAAACATAGTTTGCTGAAAATGGCGGAACATCATAGCATGCTGAGATTTCAGTATCCTTGTGACCACTGATGATGGACCATTTTCAGCCTCTGATTTTTTAACTTCTTTTACTAAATCATCCAGGCTTCTATTAATGTGTTCTGCTCGGGTTTTTATCTCCTTTGTAATGCTAGACTCTTTCTTAAGTAGACTAAACCTTCTCATTGAAGCCACCAGACTTTTCTGTTGTTGCCCAAATTTTTGAACATCATCTGTCAAATCGTTAATACTTTCCTGTAGTTTTTGGATTTCGTGTAGGTGTCTCTCAGCTACAGGCTCTCTCTCATAAATAACAGCTTGCTGCAGAATTATTCCTTGTTCCTCTGTTTCTGTAGTTGATATTTGCCTGTCTCCTGAGAGTTCAATTTTCTTTGTTCGTTGCTTAAGTTCTTCAAGTCGGTCTTTCATCTTCTTTTTCCTCCTAAGAAGCAAAAATGCTTGTGGTGAACAAAGAAAAGTTTGGTATTTTCCCCTGGGTGCAGTTGGTTTCACAGAACTATATCTCCTAGGAAAAATCTTCCTACTTTTCTGAAAAGAGGTGAAAAAATTAGAAAAGTCAATTCGAATTTTTTCATAAAGGTTAAAAAATAGGAAAAGTAGTGTAAACTAATATGTAAATCTTTGCATGATGCGGGGCTACTCTGAGCCCCATCCAGTTTAGTGAAGTAGCTGAGAAAACAGTGATACAGATTTACAGTTGCCTCAGAATAAGTTTTTGTGCCAGGATACTGCCACGCAATAGATTTTTCTTGATAGAGGAAGGTATATCTCAGAATGGAAGATTTGACTTGACTATATCTTCAACTTTTAAAACTAAAAGTGCCCTGTTATTAAAGATGCTATTCCCACTTAATTGGTCTTTGTAATATTAAGAATATACTCATTTTGCTAAATATGCATAATTTAGTTAAAACCATTGTAGTGACAGCGTAGATTTCATATGAGGGCTTTAAGCAGTACAAATAGTGTTGAACTTATTTTAAAATTTCTGAGGCTTCCTGATTAACACATTCTTTGATATATTTTGTTTTCTTATTCAGTGCATACATATGAAGATGTATTCTTAATCTGATTGTACTGATTTCTGATTTTTACCATTTCTATGCAGATATATCCTAACTGTCTTAGAACAACGTTTATATTAAGTGATATTTTTATAAACATGAGAATGAATATATTTATATAACATTTTATTTTGAAGATGCTGATAATATTGACATCACATTCTGTGTTTGTAGTTATCCATGGGTTCAAATTGATATACATAATTTATATATAGCGATATATATGTGTGTGTGTGTAATGATATGCCTATATATCCAAAATGAAATGATAAAAAGCAATCTTTGTTAATAAAATGCTTTATTTTCAGAGCATCTTAGACTTAGAACAGCATTTAATAGTGCCTTTCATGATATTTTTTGCAGCCAAGAAGAAGCTATTTAAGGGAGTTACA
Organism: Cynopterus sphinx; assembly: GCA_030015415.1. Classification (NCBI taxonomy): domain Eukaryota; kingdom Metazoa; phylum Chordata; class Mammalia; order Chiroptera; family Pteropodidae; genus Cynopterus; species Cynopterus sphinx. The sequence goes on along the minus strand of CM057380.1, from coordinate 74,470,148 downwards.
AATAGTTCATTGAACCACACATAATGTCAGTATCAATCAGGTCAAAAGGTCTCTAACGTTATGTTGTTATGCGATGAGACTCAGTGTTTGATAAATTTATGTAAATATTTTTGTCAGTGATTTGGATGTTGTCATCAAAGTCATGCTTATCAGATATGCTGATGGCACAAAATTTGGGGAGGTCATCATTATGTTGAAGTACAGAGTTGGGATTCAAAGATTAAAATAACATGGAACACTATACTCAATGTAACAAAATATTTTTAACTGGGGTAGATATAAAATGTCATACCTAGTTGTTTAGAAAACACCTTCACATGTACAAAATGGAAGGCCTTTGCATTCATAGAAGTGCTTATGAAAATTACCGGAGATTTTAGTTAATCATGAGCTTTCTTTCAGAACTATTAGAATAGTCATTATGCTTTCATGAATAATGGTGTGATTGGAGATTGACTAAGATATTCATTCCACTGACTCTATGCCAGTCAAAGCAAATGAAAGAGGGACTATGTTTTGAGTGGTATATTTTGAGATGAAAATTTATAAATTAAGAATTTTCCAAACTGTCTTAGAAAAGATGAGGTTGGAAGAACTGTTAAATGAAATGATAATATTTGTCCTGCAAAAAGATGTAGGAAATATCTTCAACTGTTTTCTAAAATGTATAGGTCTGGATTTATACAAGGAATTAGACTTACTTGGTATAACTCCAAAAGGCAGTGGGTGGAAATTACATGAAGAGAGGTTTAATTTAGTATAAACAAGACTCTTCAAACAAGTGGAGCTGTCCCAAGATGAGATTAACTGCTTCATGAGATAATAAGCTTGCCATCACTGGAGATGTTCAAGATGTTCTTGAATGATGACCCAGTCAGGGATGATGTAGAAATGATACCTGCATTGTGTAAGTGTTAAACCAATGTCCTGATAATATTTCTTTGGTTTCAAAGGACTGACATTTTGTCACATAATTACTGAGGCTTACTATATGCAAAGATTTAAGTACCATAGTATAGATTCAATAATACCTGTTCTTGAATAATTTACTGAGGGCAGATGTTATAATTTTCGGTCCTTTTAGATCAATTAAGCAAGGCCTTTGTAAGGAGGTATTAGATCTGTGAAACATAAATGTTCAGAAGATGAAGAGCCAGGAGAGTCCATCCTGTGTATAGGAGATGGTGTGCCACGGAAATGAATGGCACTTATGTGTTGTAACAACAAAATGAATGCTTGTGTGAGATAGAAATTAATGTGAAGAGAAACACTGGAGTAAAGAAGTCAGTAAGTTAGATAGGGATCAGATCATAAAGAGCCATGTGGGCCAAAAAAATTTTAGATTTTTTTCTATATGCAGTAGAAGACAAAGGATAAATAGGGTATTAATATATGATTTATGTTTTTAAAAGATCACTGTATAAGGCACAGTCCCCAACTTTTTGACACCAGGAACCAATGCTTCTATGAGAATATAAATCTTGATAATCTGGGTGGAGCTGAGGTAGTGATGCTAGTGCTGAGGAGTAGCTGCAAATACAGATGAAGTTTTGCTCTCCCACCTGCCACTCACCTCCTGCTGTGTAGGCCAGTTCCTAACAGGCCACTGACTGGTACCACCAGTCTACGGCCCAGGTGTTGGGGACCCCTGAAGTTCTTTGAGGTGGGTAAAATAGTTTATAGAAGAGATTAATGATAAAGGTGGGTGGAATAAATGGGAACCATTTGGGATATATTTTGGAGATAGAAACAATAAGACTTACTGATGATTTTAACCCATCAGCAGAACTTACCATCACATCTTAAAACACTTGCAAATTGTTTTTCTCCTGGCTTTCCTCTTAACTCTTTGGCTATTCATCATTTTTTTTTTTTTCCTGGTTTCTTTTTATCTCCCTCATCTCTGAGTTTTGGAATGTTTCAAGGCTCAATTCTCTTTTTATTCACCGTCATTTTCCAGTCTCCTGGAATTAAGTGCTCTTTGGTAACTGATGACTCAAAGTAATATTTCCAGTCTAGACTGCTCTCATGATACCTATATCTATTCAACAGCTCCATTTGAATGTGTGTCAAAAATAAGCTCCTGATCTTCCTCCCATCTCCCAAATTGTTGCTGCTTCTCAGTAAACAGCAACTGTATTCTAGTCCCCAGAACAGAATCATTTAGAGTCATTCTTAACTACTTCATTTTGTTCTGCCTCCCTCCTTCTCCCCCGCTCACCTCCCCCACCCTCCCACACATCCAAACTAATAGCAAATATTGTCAGCTCCTTTTTCAAGGTATATCTGGATCCAGTCACCTCTCACTACTTTTTGGTCCAAGTCACCATTTCTCACCTGAATTATTGCAGTAGTCTCCTATGTAGTCTCCTTGTTTCCTCTTTTGCATCCCCTTCCCCTTTGGTCTTTTTTTTTTTCATGCAGAAACCAGAGTTAAAATGTAAGTCAGATCATGTCATCCCTGTGCCCAAAGCCTTCCTTTAGTGTTATCTCTCAGGATAAGCCAGAGCCTAAAAGGCCCTATGAAGCTTCTCCACCCCTCTCTTTAATCTCTTACCATCATTCTACAACTCTTCACCTCCATCTGCTTCAGCTACATTTTGCTCCTTGCTAGTCCTCACAGAAACCAAAGACTATCCTGCTTTAGGGCTTTGGACTTGCCATTTTCTCTGTTTTGAGTAGTAGTGCTGACTTATTCCCCCATCTTTAGTCTTACTGACACCCACTCAGTAAGGCCACCCTAGAACTGCAACATTACTTCCCAGCTTTATTTTTTTTCCATAGCACTTTTCACTATTTAACATACTATATACTTTCTTGCTTCTTTGTTATCTGCTGTTTCCCTCAAATATGAGCTTTCTGAGGGCAAGAATCTTTATTCATTCTGGTATTACTAGCACCTTGATGAATCTCATTTATTCATGTTCTGATGATATTAAGCTCTTGATATCTCAGTTTCTTGAGAATGTAATATGTGCCAGTCACTGTTCTAAACATGCTGTATGTTCTTTTAAGAACTTGGAATTAGTGTTACTATGATTTCTATTTTAGAGATAATGATATTAAGACTTGAACTTAAGTAACTTAACCAAAATGTCAGCTCCTGGTAGAGTTGGTAGAGTTACTTTTCAAATTCAGGCAGTCTAGTTTGAAGGACTCTGCTATGCTATAAAGCTTTTTTCAACAGTTTTGGGTTCTCTATAGAGATCAGCTCAGATGGGTTCTGAGAAGAGGCAATTAGGTAATTGAAGTGGTTGGGAAAGAAGCTGGATCACAAGGAATAAAACCTAAAATCTGTTTTTGATGGAAAAGTTCTTTTATAGCTATTAACAGTTTACTTTGCAACATTTCCTGTGTACCTGTATTGCTGAGCATTTTAACTACTGGTTGGAAACTTTTAAAAGCAAGTTTTTGTTGCCTATAATGTTCCTATAGTTTTCTGCTGTTTACTTTAAATATTTTAAATACTTAAGTAGCTTAAATTGTTTTATTTTACCATTAATTTGCATAGTGAAAGTGAAAAAAAAGTTAAAAATTTACAGCCTGTGCAATTTATACAAATAAGAGACTTCTAAGTTGGGAAGGGCATTCATGTCCTCTCTCTCTTTACCATTTTATTCCACCTTACTTGCAAGGAATATTTTTCTACCATAGGAATAGAACTAACTGAAGCTATTAGTTTACTAAGATCTATGGGAAAAAATAATAAGCTACGGTTTTAACCTAGAAATTTGTAAAACAAAAATTAGTCAAGGAGGAATATAAGAAGGTAATTTAGATAGGACTGCAAACTTTGAGCGTTGGAAAGTAGATCAATATAAAACACTTAGTAGTTATTGATCCATATGTTAGGCATGTATTCTAGGAGTATATTCCTTGGCCTTCCTCCTTAGCAAATAAACAAAATAGAGAAAACATATATAATAGTATGTGAACTTACTGTTTTTATGTACTCTATTAAAAAGGAAACAAGAAAGATTTTAATACAAGAGCAACCAACTAAATGTGCAGAAAGTTTGATATTCTCATTTTTATATATTCTTTTTCCTCCTTTTAAACTGATAAACATGTTAATTTATAAGTATATGTAGTTTTGCATATTGGGTAAGTTATTTATAATTACAGTTAATTGTAATTAACCTAATGCAATTCGTAATATAAAATTCAGATTTTAAGAGGTAAGTTATAAAGATTTTTAGCTTTATAAAGTAATTTAACCTGGAATTTTTAAATGAGTTTTAAATATTAAATTTATGAAAAATTCTTCCTGGTCCCGTTTTATCATTCAAGATGTGCTTGATTATGCCAAAGTGATATCTAGTCCTCAAATCTTGGTGAATTAAAACAACAAAGATTTAGTTCTTCCTCACATTTCATGTCTATTTTGGTTTGGCATGGGCTCTGCTTCCCATCTGGTCACTCAGAGACCTATAAGCTTCTCTGTTTTGAATACATGTAGGTCGTCAAAGTAGCTAGCTGGAAGGACCAGTGTCTCACAGAGACTTTAAAATGCTGTAGCCTGAAGCTATGCAAGTTACTTTTCTTTACAACTCTGCTACCAACTGGAAGAGGGTGGCAGTGATGTGTAGCCCTGGCTTGTTCTCCAAAGGAGAGGCAAACCTGGTTTCTTCTACATCCATTGTATATTATAATTTGATTCCGGAAAGAATCTTTAGAGGTTCACTAATGAATTTACTCATTTTCTTATTGAGAATCAGAAAGGTTAACTGTCTTATCCAGAGCTTCTTAGTAATAGCACTGGTGTAATAATGAAAGTTTTCCTGGATATTGGACCAGTGATTTCCTTTCATGAAATTCTTGGCCCTTCCTCTTCTCAGTGTTCTGAAAGTTTGCAATAACATACCTAAGGTAAGTCCTTTTGCATAATTTGCTAGACATTTAGTATCTCTTTTCAATCTGAAAATTAATGTATTTAGGATTTTTTTTGGAGGAAGTCCTAATTTTTAAAGAACTTTTTCTTTGCATGACTTTCTTTGAAGTTCCCTTATTTGGATGTTGACTTTCTTAACTACTCCTCTAATTTTCCTAGTGTCTGAAAAGTAAAATGACTTGCCAGAGACCACAACTTAAAAGTGACAGAGCTTACATGAAGTTGGTCTGAATCAAGTATTGTGTTATGTTATTAGTATAAATATTATGTTTAAAAGAAAAAAGTTCTTATAGGAGATAATATAGTATATCAGATCAGATCTAAAATAATTATGTTTACAGCTTTATTAGAATCTTTAATATAAATTAGACCAAGTTAAGAATGTTACAATTGATAAGTAAAGGAATTAGTTCTGACCACATAGACAGAGTATCACAGGGAGTCTCTAAGAAATTTTGAATCTTATCCTTGGCACTATGTAGAGACTGAGATTTTTATATTTTCCGCTTTAGCTCATAGTCATAGGCTGAGATAAGATAGATAGAAGGTGAGGTATACTTCATTCCTGTTTGTGTACACTATGTTCTGTTTCCTCCTCTTGTACTAATCTGTTGTTATGGATTCTTACAGCTACAAAGTATTTAACAGATATGCTATTTTTAGTACTTTTTTAAAAAAACTTGTGTTTCTCATAATATTGGAAAAAGAAAAGAGTAACAGTATCGGATACTCAGATGAGAAATGGAGGGATCCAAACAAGATTTTGATTTTTTTATTCATGAGAATTGAGTCCTATCTAATGCTTAGAAATGACTTAGAAGCACTTAACAGCCTTTAAATTTCACAGGTAGTGTCTCCAACTTCTTTGGTAACATGATAGGAACAAATCCTGAAACAATCCTCTCTAACATTTTTATGACTGGATAGTTTTATTTATTTATTTATTTATTTTAATTAGAAATAAATCACCAATGCCATCAAAGCCTTTTTCCTCCTGAAGTATCATAGTTTGTGTGTTTTGTTGAGAAATAGAATATTTCAAATTGATACTATAGCACAGTATACCTTTGCAAAATGCCTTTGGGAAGGTGTTTTACTGTCACTGATTTCGGGAACCAAGATATTTGACTCTGACCCTTGTAACATTTGTCTTTTCCTGGGCTCCTGTCCATGGAAGAACAATTTCCTGAAGTAGTAACATACCTTCATATTTGAATAAAAGGTACTTTAAGGAACTCTTCAAAATATATTGATATGTATTTTATATTCATTAATCTTAATACATTTACCAGAAAAAAACATTTTGAGTCTTTTTCTATAAATCTCTATATGTTCCTGATATTATAGGAAAAACAGTCATATTTCTTTTTAGTGCTGTATATCATGGCATGCATATTATAGTAAATGATGTTTATATAAAATCAACTGTAAATATTAATTGTTCACCTTGGTTTATGGATCCTATGTCTTCATTTGTTTTTTAAATATTTAAAGTATATTTATGTTAAAGATCCTTTACATTATTAGGTTATTTCTGGTTTCCGAAGAATAAATTTGTTTGTTGTGGCCACTGGCTGTTTCCTTTGGTGGTGGGCAGGTAGATTTCGTGAACTTTGAAAGTTGTTTATCTTCAGTGGGGAATTATACAAGAATGCCCAAAGTGCTCTTCATTGTGAATACATTCTTAAGACATTTTTGTCGTTGTCACTACTAGGGCCCCATCGAGCTTGCCTATGGTAGCCCAGACAGTGTAAAAATGGGCCAAATGCTCCTGTTGTGATTTTTACAACCTGAATGGATACCTCACTTCTTTGTTATAATCCTGAACAAGTCAACCGAGATTTTCCTATCTTTGTATACAGACTGTGTCCAATTTTTGCTGATTTACTACTACTTTATCAGGAAACTCAGTTTTAGTTCACTGTTATGCACACACCCTAAGCCCCAGCTTCTAGTAGCTCATGGACTTGCTTTAATTCATGGACTTGCTTTAATTCTTACTCTCTACTTTGGCTATATGTGTGTTCTCTTATCATTTCTGACACTTGGAAAATTTCTCCTTTTTACTTCAAATGTAATGGTGTAGTTTTGAAATTTGTTTTTTTTTCTTTCCTAAGATTACATCAGAAACTTCTCTATGTAGAAGAGGGAGGAATTTCTGTTTTGTGCATCTTTACAGGGTTAACATAATTCAGAATCTTCCCCAAATCCTTGTTCATCTCTGCAGACATTGACTTAATGGAGGTACTCTGGTGCATTTACATGCTGTGTATAAACTGCATTTTCTAGTAGTTGCACACTAATAACTACATTTTCTAGTAGTTGCACACTAATAACTCTTTCCAATTTAATTGCTTAATCATATATCTTCATAAGATAAAATATTAGGCAAAGTGAGACAACTAAGCATATTAGAATTTAAAAGTTAGAAGAGACAAAGTTCATGTTATTTAATTGCTTTGACTAGGTGAAATTGATGACTACTATTTTACACCATATTTTCTGTATCTTAAATTTATTTTCTTAATGTTGGAAGAGTTTTGAATTTTCATGAATAATCTTTCAGCTGTTTAACTTACTGCATTGCTATACAGTTTTGAATTCTGTCAATAACTGACTATCTTTGACCTTAAACATATTTGCAAAAAAAACCCCACTGATACATAAATATGGTAATTGACTTTGACAATTTGTTCTGGGAAATAGAATAGTAAAGTTGTACCACTCAAAACTTTCTACACCCTGTTACAGACAGGGAACATTCCCAGGAACAGAAATATGAATAAAAATCACCTATTGCTTCAAGAAATATACTCTGGAATCAATATTTTATAGTTTCATAGATTTTTTAAAATTAAGATATATTCTTTCTATAGTTACTATATTGATTAAATAAAATAATTCAAGGAGTGTAACCAGTTCTTATCCGACATAAAATGGAGTATTTTTTTGATTTTGTGTACAAGACAGCTTGCAGCATTTCCCTAGTTCAAGGTGAAAGGAGCTGATGTTATTGGAATATTTACCTTTTTGACTACTTAAAATGAAGAAAACTAACAAAAAAAATTGCAAATTACATACGTTTGCGCTGTTTAAATTTTTTTTTTGTAATGCAGTCTTTTAGGGCCTTTTTTATTCTACTTTTTATTTAGTTTAAGTTAGTTAATTGTTAACCAACTTGTTTAATGTAACATTAAGACCATTTTTGTTTAAATATTAAGATGGCTGTTATTTTGAACTCTCACTTACTTGATTATAAAATATGCTGTACATACATAAAATGATTTTCATATTAAATTTAAAACCATAGCCATAAGATAATGTTATAGGTATTACTCAGTGTACTTTCAAGTCCACTCTTAAAATACTTACTAAAAACCATTATTATTTTGATTTGAAATGGGGTTTTTGCTAAATTCAGCATGGTAACAATTATAAAATAACTTTGAAGAAATATCAGAAAATAAATATGTTTTGGTTAAACTTATATATTGCTTAATTTTAAAAGTATCAAACATGTATATACGTTGACTTTAAATGATGCTGCTCTAAATTTTTTAAAGTATCAAACCAAGCATATTAAATTTTATGATTATGTACTTCTAATACTCTAGCTAAAACATTAAAATGTGAGTGCTTTGATATTTTACAGTAGTCCTTTTATAAGAAGATTATTTTCTAATTTCCCGAAATAAATTTTAAAGGATTCAGGGAAATAACAATGAAGAAGTTAAGACTTGCTAGAAAATTATCTTAAGTTTTTTAAAGTTTGTACTTATGTGTTAAATTTGGGCATACACTTATTTTCAGAATTAAATATTAAATTGTTCTTTAAAGGAAGCACAATGTGACTAATTTATAGTCAATCTACAAAAGAAAGAATTTTAAATTTGTTTTTATAGGATCTGACTTTCTAGTGTTTCCAAATTGAGAAGATATTTTTTAAGAGGACTTAAAAGAAAAAGTTGATTTTTGTTATAATGATCTATTTCTGAGATCTCTAAACCCAAATTCCATTGTTTATCAGCAGTTTATGTGAGTAGATCAGCTGCCTGTAGCCTGGTCCAAATCTGAGCAAAACAATAATTTTAATCGTCTGTTGAGCTATTTTCAAGTTTGACAGATTTCAAGGTATGGATTTCTCACATTAAAAAGTACGAAAAAGAGTGGTTTATTTACCTTTGTCTTGTTCCTTTTGTTTCTTTTCCACCTGCAGTTTTGGAGTCCTGCTTTTGAGAGAGAAACCAGTTAATGCTTTGATCAGATAATTTAAGTCTCTATCTTACAGTTCACAGGCAAGTTTTGTATGGTTTTCATATAGTTAACTTAATTGAAAGCCAAACAACGAAGCCAAATAAGTTAGAGATGAAATTGTCCTTTTGCTGTTTATATCAAATGAGAAGAACAAATTGCTTACTTCACACCTGGAGAATCCGGTTCTGCCTGTTAACTGCCCATTCTTTAGATTAAAGAAAGATCGTTTTCATTGGAGCTAGCTGGTAACAGGAAGTCCTTGTTAAACTGCCTATAGAGTATTTGGCAAAGGCATTGTAATTCCACTCCTATATTATACATAAAATACATTACTTATTAAAACACGGGTTTGTATTTAAACAAAGATTTCTTTGTTTTCCTTATGTATCAAAACTTGCTAAATGTACAGAATTTGGAATAAATAGGAATGGAAAGAAGCTTGCTGTAAAGGCTTTTTGTTCCATTTACTTTATCCTGTTTTTAAACCTTCCATCCCACTTTTCTTTTTACTATACTTGCTATTTTTTTCAAATAAGTTTCTTCCATAGTTTCAAAAATTGAAAAACTAAAGTTGTGCAGCAGTAAATATTATGCTGTTTATATATTAATATAGCAATTCAAAATTAATTTTTACCAGGGTAAAATATTTATAGGAAAATTAGAAGTGAAATTTCACATTACTAAATTTCCTACCCTCCCTTTTTTTCTGCCTGATTTTTATGATTTGAGGGTGAGAGGAGGAACAAGGACATTGTTATCATATTTATCAAAATAGCAGTTGCATTTATTCTTTGATTCAGTAGTGTTACTTCCTGGAATCTATTCCTAAGGTAGGAAATAACACCTCCACACACACTTATTCTTCACAGCACTCTTTATAAAAACAAAACACTGGAAATAACTGGAAATAAGCCCTTCATTCTGGGCCTGGTTGAATAAATGATGAAACATCCACATAATGAACATTTTGATCGTTAATAGCGAATGTAGTAATAAAGAAGATTTCTTTACTCTGCTTCAGGGTAATTTTAGGATTTATGTTTTAAAAAAGTTGGGAGATGGTGCACAGAAGTGTATGTATATAGCATGCTGGTTTTTGAGGAAGAAAGAGAGGTTAAGATGCACATACACAAACACCTCTCAACCAATCAGTAACAGTGAATATCCATAGTACCCAAATCGTGGTCTTTAGAATACCATTTCCCCATATACATGTTTATATTTTCAAAAAGAAATATGGGAGGATAAATTAAAAACTAATGAAAATGGTTACTTAGAGGAGAATGGATGGAACAGAGAGAGGAAGAAGAAGGGACAGAGACAGAAAATAGTTCTTTCTCATTATAGTTTGTTTTTATGATTTGGAATTTAGAACCACATGTTTAAAAAATTAAATCTTAAAAAGTAAAACTATCTTAAAAGCAAAAGCTGTCTGAAATAAATAACCCTAGCTATATACCTACATGGTGGCATAACCATACAGAGGATTATTTCAACTAATTTTAAAACCCAGTATTTTGACTCTACCTCTCTTGTGGGATATTGGAAACAAGAATAACCTCAATGAGATCTTAACCTTTATTTAGTGTCTTATTTTTAGTAATAATATTGCTATTGTTATGTTGAAGCTCATATATATTGTAGAATAAAGCATATAGTCAGTGTCAGTGTTATTAGGAACTATAGTTTTCAGTATAAGAAAAATACAGTTTAAGAAGCTAAGTAAAAACTTGGTAATATCTAATTTAAAATGACAAATTTAATATGAGCTCACAATTTGTTTTTTAAAAACTACATTTTTTTTCTTAGCTTTGACCACTGAAAGGGTCTAGAAAACAATGATGTCAGTAGCAGTAAATATCCATAGGATCCAGATTGTGGTCTTTCTAATAACAGTTCCTACTAAAAGGAACCAGGGCTTCTTAGGGAAATGGATGATTCCAGGTATGGAATATTGTTTCTTATAAAAAACCAAGAAGATGACAAAGACTATCAGAGTTGTACCTACAGAACACAGGAGCTAACAAAGGGAACTCCCACTGAATAGAAAATAGGTAATTTTGAGCCTCAAAAAGAACAGTACAATAAATTGAAGCATATCAGATGTTTTAAAAATCCATGAATCCATAATGACATCCCCAGAAACCACAGAAAGCAACTTGATCACCTTTGGAGGTTCTTAGGGCACCCATTTATTATTATGAAAATTAGGGAATGAATGCAAAGGATCAAACATTTGTCTTGACTTTTATCTGAATTGTATTTAAGATTAAGTAGTTGATGAATGCTTACTTTTTATCAAAATTCAGCTTGTAAATGCAGAAAGATTATAGAACTAGAAAAGTCATGATTTCATAAGCCTTATAAAATAACTGAATTTAGCAAAAGTCATCAATGGCTGCTAAAATTATTAGATTAAAAATTAATGGGAACTTTATTTTGGATGAATCAGCCTGACTCCAGCTGAATCCACTGATCCATTTTAACATCGTTAAAAGTGGTACAACCAGTGTGGTGTAAGCCTCCTAAGTACCATCGACATTTATGAAATGTTTGCCAAAAGATTTCAACTTGAAACTCATCCATCCAACTACTAGGTATAGGAAATACAGAGTATTCATGTTAAATGACCTCATAAGGAAGGTATCAGCCAAATGCTAAACACGGGAAATTCTATAGAAAAATAAGTTATTTTGTTTCACAGATAAAAGAAGCGATGGTATTGCAGGGGTGGGGGATGTTAGGCTGGGAGCGAAAGATAAGAATAAATTGTAATGTATATTTGGTTTGGATTTGAATTTGTACATTAACACTTGTAAAAAGTTATTGAGGAATATTTGTTTTGTTAGGTGTGATAGTGGCATTGTGTAATGTTTTTTAATTTTTAAATTTTGGGTGCAGTGATATAACTGGAGGGGAAAGTAGAAGATATGTAGGTGAGCAAGAATGGCACAATGTTGATAATTTTAAAGATAGATGATAAGGGTTATTTAGATTTATTATTCTGTATATTTATTAAATAATATCTATTTGTCTGAAATGTCTATCAAACACTGACCAAGTAGTGTTTCATTGAACTTTGACCCCTGCCATCTGATAGGCAAATCATAGTGTTTGTGGTAATTTCTATATAATTTTTTTTTATTTGTTTTTCCCCAGTTCATTTCTAATTGAATATAATTTTTTTTAAATGCCCAGTGCTATGCAAAGTAAATTAGATAGAAGTGACCTCACTGTTCCAATAAGTTGCACATTTATGTGGTCTCATTCTACACGCTGGAAATGCGGAAGATCTCAAATGTTACAAGTCCAGAATGAGTATTTAGTTATTTAAAACATGGTTTAATTTGTATTTTAAGAAGATAATAACATGATATAAGGGCATTTACATCATGATGCAATGTATTTTAAGAAGATAAAGACGAAGTTAATGTGAAAATTAGAATTGACAGCTGAGAATTACAGAAACTAGTCCACTTTTTTATTTGTAGTTTTTTTGTTGGTCTATTGATCTGTTGCTTGTTTTCTTGACACTACCTGATTTCTCTTGTTAGGCCAATTCTTACTAATTTTTTAGTAGTAAAATATAAGAAAAATGAACTAGATACTAAATACTCTCTAAAACCAGTATGTTCTGAAATCGGTAGCTTTAAAACTTTGGAATGAGAACATGGTCAAATATTTTTAAGTGGCTGTCTGATTACATATTTGCTATTAAACAGCTTCTTTTATATCTCTCTAGGTTGGCAAATAAACAAGACAAGGAAGGCGCTTTAGGAGAAGCTGATGTGATTGAATGTCTGTCTCTAGAAAAATTAGTCAATGAGCACAAGTGCCTATGTCAAATAGTAAGTTTTGGGGTTTGTTTGTTTTTTGCCATATGAAATATGTTCAGTATAACTTAGTTTTTGTATAGGTGATAGGCAATTAGGTGGTAAGGCAGCTAACAAAAGAATTCATTAGTGTTTTATAAGAAATTCTTTTTTTTATCCAGGAAATTACATTTTTACTATTCTGTTGCTATTACTTAATACTGTAATATTTGTTTTTTGTTTAGTTGTTACTGACTTCTATAAGCCATCTTTTGTAATTTCAAAGAATTTATATTTGCCTTTGTTTAAGATAATTGCTGACAAGACCTGTAAGCTGTACAAACATGTCATATAAAATTTGTAAATGGTAAATAAAACATATAAATACAAAATTTTAACATAGAGATTTATGATGATTTTCAAAAATCATATCAGGAGAGTTATATAAACTTAAGAAAGATGAACACAAGAATTATTTACTCTGGTTTCAGAAGACAGTCATTGGCTTGTCAATCTTAAAAACTGTTTACTGCTGTACAATATAACTGGCACCGTTGACTTCTTGTGTCATAATATCTCTCATAGCTTATCCATATACAAAAAATATTCCATTTCCTGTGTACTAATGTTAGTGATCATTGCAAAGGTGTGTTTTGTGAGTTAAATAAGCAAGAGCTTACTATCATTAATTTGATGGGTCAGTTTTAATTTACCAGTAATTATACTTAATGGTTTATGAGTAGAATTTTTGTAGAGATCTTTTAGATTTAATTCCTAAGACAAATAAATTGCTATTTTTTAGGAACCATGTTCAGCAATCCTGGGATCTGGAAAGAAAATTGACAAATCCATTAAAAAAGGTCTTTATTGGCTACTAAATATTATTGCAAGGGACTTTGATGTCTTAAATGAACGCATCCAAAAAGACACAACAGAACAACGTGCTCTTGAGGAACAAGAGAAACGAGAAAGGGCTGAAAGAGTGCGAAAGTTACGGGAAGAAAGGTAAGTAGATTTATTTTGTACCACAATTTTATGAATAATTTTTTAGTTTTGTCTATTTAGTTTCCTCTTTCTATATGAAGGAAGGCACTAGGTAAGTTTTCTATTTTTATGGATCTTTCTGTACAGGAGTTTGAGTGATAGTATTCTAATATTCCTGGTGGTGCTGTGGTAGTTAAATTTAATCCTTAGATATTTATTATTTCAATAAGTATTAAAATTTATGTCTCCTATCTTTTATGGGTACTCAATGCAGTGGTTCTCAAATAACAGTGATTTTGCTTCTCAGAGGATATTTGGCAGTGTCTAGAGACAGTTTTACTTGCCACCACTGTGGAGAAGTGGAGTGCTATGTAGAGGCCAGGAATGCTGCTGTATAGCCTATGATGCATAGGACAGTCGCCTGCAATAAAGAATTACTTAGTCTAATATGTCATTAGATTGAGAAACCCTTCTTTAGTCTCAGCAAAGATAGAAGGTGATCTGTTAGTGGATCAGTCAACTTAAGCAAAAGCTGATCTTCAACCCTGGTTTTATCAGAAAGTCGACTGAATTGCACCATTGCAGGTTTTAAAATATGTTTTCCTAATTATTTTAAAAATATAGTTCCTTTATAGGAAATTTTTAAATTAAATTTAGCAAACTCCTAATTAAAAAAAAATTATATGAATTCTACCATAAAATCACTTATAATAATCTTAATTCTATAAGAAAGTACTCGAATTTAAAGTTGTATTTAGGGCTTAATCCCAAGATTTCTCTTTCTTTTTTTTCACTGGATTGTTACATGGGGGTTGGGGGCAGGAATGAAACAACTTTAAGTGAGCTCCTCCTGTAAGATCCAAAGTTGTCTTCCATCTGTAAAGTAATATTGACCTTCCACATGCTTTAACATAGTTGCTACCTTCTAAGCAGAACTCCACTAAACTACCCTCGGTGTTGCCTTTGTGAGGTCTTCCCCCTACACTGTCAGGGAAATCCTCTAATTACTAGTATCTTTCCTTCAATTCAGAGATAGGATTTAAAGAATTATTTGTAAAGATAGCTCTCCATCACCAAGTGCTGAATAATATGAGCAGATCTAGGTATCTCTTGATACAGACATGAGGTTTTAGTTCCAGGGAGAATCTTTAGTTTTCTGTCCTACTGTATATTTTCATGACATAAATCTCAGCACAACCAATCATTCATTTAAGTAGACTTTTTATATATTTATAAAAATGAAACATATAGCCAACTTTTCTGAAGACTCCTTTGTTTTTCCTTCATTAAGAAAACAAACAGAACAAAAATTTTGAGTTGGATAAAAGCAACCAAATGTGACTAATTTTTTCCCTCAAGTTCTTATCTTTTTCATAAAGATATTCTAGGTCATGTTATGGCAGGCTTTTCTAATGCTCATTTCCCTTTCCTCTTTAATCCTAGCCATACCACATGTGGTCTGAGGCCTTTCCTCTTGAGCAGAGTCTCCATAATTAAAAGTAAATTGGAATCTAGAAAGAAATGATTTAAAAAAATCTTTTTACTTCATTAAATACAATTTCATAGGTTCAGATATTTTTGAAAAACTGTAAAACACATTATTGGTATCCGAAAATAGTATTTCAATACTAGGTACTTGAAATCATTTATTAGTAAATGAATAACATTAATAACAATTACTGTCATGAATATGTTCATTATTAAATATGTTCATTTACAGAGTACTTTCACATATATTACTTTAGCTGAAACAACCCTATGAGGTAGGTATTTTTATCCATATTTATGGGAAAGCAGAGACTCAAAGATCTAGATACATGTCCAAGGTCACACAGGTATTAAATTGCAAATCTCTAATTCTTGGCTTCCTAGGTTCACAATGAAAGGATATAACTTTTCATCACAGAACATAATAAATGTCATAGTGATGAACATTCACATTACTACACTATACTTGCAGCTAAGTTGCAGATCAATACTACTCATTTTTCTGTCTTCAGCTACTTGTTTTATAACTTATTACCCTTCATGTATGGGGCAACATTAACTATAAATCACAGAGATAGTATATGTTTCAGTAGTAATGAATATGGAAATACTATTTAACCTGAGTGATAAGCACAACCTATTTTTATAGCCTCTTACACTGCAAAGCAACAGTCATTATTTAGTTCATATATGATATAATTTGACACAGCCCTTAAGAAGAGGGTTAACAAAAGGATTTATTATCTGTTAATATCAGTGAAGAGGACAGCATTGATTTAGGAAGATAATTAATAAATTGATAAACATAAACCCTTGAACATAGAAAAATAATTAATATGCATCATTGACCTTAAGAAATCAGTCATAAGGAGTGTCATTTTTGTCAGCATTTCTTTCTTTTAAAGTTCAAATGATTAATCTTTACATGAGGGTTGAGGCATGTTATCTGTGTAAAAATTTCTAAAAATCTCTCAATAATTCAAAGCCATATCCAGATGTTTAAATTTCTAAGTTTAATGGCCTTAAACCTTTTGTAAATGTTCTTAAACATGATTCAGCATTTTCTCAGGAATTCCAAACTTTTTTCCTCAAATAATAGAGAACGGAGAGAGCGAGAGCAGGCTGAACTCGATGGAACCAGTGGTCTGGCTGAGATGGACCCAGAACCAGTTATTGTTAATCCTTTCCAGCCGATAGCAACTGTAATCATTGAGGTATGGATGGTGGAAAATGTAATTTTTATATCTTAAGTTGTAAAGTTGGAAAATGAGAAAAGAGGCATGGAGTTGGGAAAGGAGGCAGGAAGATAGAAAGAAGTATTTCACCAGAGACTGATTATTTCTAAAAGAATTAAATGGGAGAGATGAGTTAAAGGCTTGCTGCTTTTTTTCTCTCTCAAATTTACTTTGGAAATTAACTGAGATGATTTTGAGATTAACTGAGAATGAAAAGTAAGTTGGTACAAGTGTACCAACTGTAATACTATTCTAATCTTTTTTTTGTCATTTTTTTCATATGGTAGTAATATATTTACTTTTTTTTATATTGTCTTTGTCCCTGTATTGCTGTTACTATCTCTTTACAGTAATATTTAGATGTTAGGATGTATTAGAGTACATAAATGATTTTTTGATTATTTACTCAGGATACTTAAGAATGTTTGAAACTATAAGTTCTTCTACATGTAAATATTATTATTTTAGTTTTAATTGTCCAAAGTTTTACCAAAATTAATTTGTAGATTTTGATCGTAAAGAAGTTAAGGGGTTGTGTGTGTGCGCGTGTGTATGTGTGTCTGTATATCTGTCATTGTTTTCGTTTTCTACTAGTGTCCAGACTTTGCATTGGCCCTCCTTTTTCATCTCCCTCAGCAGCCATGCCTCCTCAGAGGCAGAAATTTCTAAATCTCTCCATTCACTCAGAGCTTAATGTGGCAGCTGGCTTGCTGGTCCCACTGCCTGTATATTCTCCACTCCTCTTCCCCTGTCACTGCCTCCTTCCACACAGGTGCTCATCTGGAAAGGTGGATGATTGTTTCTTCCTTGGGGCTGCTGCTGAGGAGGGAGGCAGCTCCGCAGGTAAGAAGATGATTGGATAATTTTGGTATTGCTTTATTTTGCAAAATAATTGGTATTATAAAATATTTGGTCTTAAGTTGCTTAGCTGTCAGAGGTTAGTTGTATTTAATCTTTGTATTAACCCATTGCATTTAACTTAAGTATGTGTTTTTCTAAGTATATTAAAGCCATCTTAATAACTTGAGCTATTGCTTTGTCTGCATCCTATTAAATATTATGTCTGTCAAGTTTTGTTTTATACTCCTTGAAATATTGGTAGAGGAGAGAAAAATCAGTTTGACTTTTCACTTTGAAACACGAATTTACTCTATACCTGATAAAGCTCACCTTGTAAATAATGACCAAATTATTCTGTAGTACCATGTTTACTTAAAAGGCCCTAGTGCTTCTACGAACATTGTATTTTTTCACACAATGAAGATGTGAACAATACTGATGTACAGAATAGTACACCTTCTATTGAAAGTCCCTGAATTAATCAGTAGCATGGGGAAAGTGCAGTTATTGTGCTTTTACTTTTAAGCTACAGTAATTTTAAGGAGATAAACAGTAAAGAAATGAAACAAATGGAAACAAATTACCTGTAGTCTCCTTTATACCAAGCAGATTTTTTTCACCACAAAACTACTCCTGTAAAGTGTTTTCATTTTAGAGAAACACCTTACATTCCTTTGCTTTTTACCACAAATAATAAAAGTTATTATCTGTGAGGTATTTGTTCCAGAACAGATAGACAGAACAGTGGAACATTGATAAACAGTGAATAAACCTAATAAACCTAATGTATGAGCATTTTATTTTAGATAAAGGCGACATTTCAAATCTGGGAGAAAAGAAGATTGAAAACTGAACAATCACTGGAAAAAGTAAAATTATTAAACACTGTATACCAAATTAAATTTCAGTAGTCTTAAATGTATATTTTTTTAAAAGCCTTAAAAATACTAATATATAATATAGTAAGCATTTGTATATGGATAGAGAAGGAAAAACTTTCAAAGCATAAATCATAAAATGAAAATAAATAGACCTTGTTATGTTCAATTTTTAAGAGGTATTCTACAAAGTTAAAGGCAATAAAACCCCAAACCATAATGAAAAATATTTAGACACATAAGACAAAAAAATAAAAACTTAAAAAAGCTATGAAAATAATAAGACTCTAATGGAAAAGTGGATATTGGGTGACCATGGATAGTTCCCTAATGGAAAAATAAAATGACAGTAAGGTAAGGGCTTTAATAGTTCATCTTCACTAGTAGTAAAAAAAAGCTAAATGAAACCAACACTGAAGTATAATCTGGCAGAGAGAGAAAAGATTGATAACGATATACAGCATTAAAAATGATATGGGGAAAGAGCACTCTCTCACACTTTTACCTGGGATGTAAATTGACTTTAGTTTTTCTGAAGAGAAGTTTGTAGTGTGTCACATTTTAAAATGTGTTTACCCACTGAGCCAACAATTCTCCTGGTGGGAATGTATTCTAAAGAACTAATTCAATAATTATTTTGTTAATAGTAAAAAATTGAAATTTTTTGTCCATTGAGAATTGTTAAAATAAGTTATGATATAATCATTCAAAATGATAATGTAATTGATGAAAGTAATAATAACTAACACATAGCATTATATAACAACTTATAGCTATCACTTTACTAGGTGTCAGGCACTATTCAAAGCACTTAATATATTCATGGGCAAGGAAAGAAATATATATTCTTAAATAAAAACTTCAATTTTTTTTGTTTTAAAAACAAATACATAAATATGTATAAAGAGAGACGCAATCCATCTCATTTATGTATGTTTGTGGATGGTGTATGTCTGTTGGTGTGTGAGGTAGGCAAAGAAAAGCACCTCTTAGTGATTATATATTAAATAGTGGTCATCTCTAAATTGTGGAGTTACTCATAATATTTGTTTTTTTTCTTTATACAATCTGTTTTCTGACTGACAGTTAGCATGTTTTAATGATATCTTCAACAAATGATTTTTAATAGAAGTATCACAGTTCCCCAAAGTTACAGAATGTTCTTGGATTGTTTGTTTCTCCCTTAAAACTATCTTAGATATAACTATTATATTAAAGATGATATATTTCATTTCTGTTAGAATGAAAAAAAACTTGAAAAAGAGAAAAAAAGGCAAAATATGGAGAAAGACAGTGATGACTGCCCCCTGAAACATAAAGTGGACCATGAGCAAATAGAGACACAGAGCCAGATCAGTGACAGCAGCCAAAAAAACAATGAGTTTGGAATAGTAGAAAATTATAAGGAAGCATTAACACAGCAGTTGGAGAATGAAGATGAAACAGACCAGCCATCATCAGAATCAGGTGATAAATCTAGTCATTAAATTAAAAAAAAAAAAGGTATATTTAAATTATACTTCTTTCATTTGTCGTGATTGTTTTCACAAAAAAAGTATTATATTTTGACTGCAAATGCAGTATTTATCATGGTTTTCTCATAGTTTTTAGTTACTCATTAGTCAATTTGCTAACATGTTTTTATTTATTATGCTTTAAAATGTAGTCTTTTATAACTTAAAAATATAGCATAGCCCCAGGAATCCTTAGAATGTATTTAATACTTTTCAGGCTTTTTTTTTTCTTTGAAGCCTCATAATGCTACAAACAGCATCATTTTTTTAATTGACTTCCTGTTTCTGTAGGATGCAGACATAATCATTTTAACATTTTTAAAGTCTTATTAAATAGCCATTTTTCTTTTATTTTAATATCACATAAGGTCTTCACAGCATAATTGCTTTTTTCTAAGTGATTGTGTGATTTAACAGGAAGTTTATGTCTTTTGGTATCACAGAGAAACATCCTATGTTTGGAATTGGACAACCTGGGATGGAATCCTGACTTTTCCATCTACTGGATATACATGATGTTATATAATGTTTTTTAGTCTTGGTTTTCTCATCTCTAAAATGGAAATAAATATCATCTTTTATTTTTCCACAGGGCTTTTAGGGTTACTTATAATAAAAATAATCCTACAGAGTTCCTAGTATGGGGCTTGACACATGGTAGACACCCAATAATTATTACTTCCTTGCCATTTCTAGTTAGCAGTATGGTTCCATTGTATATAAGAATTTTTGTACAATGTCAAAGAGTTTATGAAAATGAGATCTCAATCCCTGAAGTTCAGATTAGCTAACATGGATATTTTGCTGTGTAAATAATAATTAGATTTGGAAGTTATACTTTTCACAAGTTAGGAAGTTAGGGCAGCATATTCCTACCTCCTTTGTGCAGTTAAATAGAAAGTGGACTTAAAGTCTTCTCTGAATGTATATAGAGAACTCTTTATAACACTAACACATTGTTAAAAGCAAACTGATTTGGCAGATTATTTGAAAATAAGGCATAGGAAGCTTTATAGTCAATCATATAGCAATAATTATTATTATATTAACATTATATTTTATAATTTAGAACATGGCTTCAGATGCCTTATATTATTGAACAACATTTTATTATTTAACATAGCAATTATAGAGTGTGCGAGCCCCATGATGTAGAATAGGAAACCAGGGACTTGGACAGGTGGAGTAACTTATTTAAGAATCATAGATCTCTGTGGCTAGGTTGAATCCCACTTCAGACCATGTGCTCTATGTCTTATCCTCTTCCAAGACCCTGAGCTACTGCCCACCATATCATTCTGAATGGAGGCTCTTTTTCCTTTCTCCCAGCTATAAAGCTTACAGCTTTAATTATAAAATGATTTAATTATAAATGATTTGTTTCTATCTGTAGTAAAATGTCTCAAATGGCACTAATATATCTTTAAAAAATAATGGGATTCTAAATATGTTTATATGTCTCATTCCTTTGTAGGTTTCATAGAGGTCGACTGTTTCTTATATAACAATTTTCATTTTAGAAAATGTTATTACATAGATATAAATTTAGCAGTTTGGAATTGTTAATGAAAATATTTCAGTAACTATGATGTTTGGTTATTTAACTACTATGCCATTCTGGTTTACATTATTAAAGTTTACATGTTAAAAACATGGATGTTCTTATAATGTTTATGTGTACTTGTGAGAACATGTACTTATCTTTAGGAAGAACAAAAATTTGATTCTAAAAGATCTAATAATGTAATTTGGGTAGGAATATTTATAGTGGGCATACCTTGTTTGGGATTTTTTAAATAAGTAATTTGTTTAAATTAGATTGGGGTCTTTTTTTTATATTTCAAAATATTACTTTTGGATGATTTATACCTAGAATTTTTATATATATCCTACTATCGACACCTCTCCTCTTTCTCCAGCCCATTTTGAGTTTTATGGAGATCCTTGCAATTAGATAATTGTACTTACTTAAATGACATTTGGAAAAAATATGTTACTTTTGGAAACCTGAACTCTTTTTGTACTCTAAATAACCTCTCACAGAACTTAGAATATAGGCTCTTTGCTCTTTTGTATCACATTTATTAATCATTCATTCAATAAGCAATCATTCTAAAAATTTATTCTTAATAAAAGCAAGTTTCCATTTCATTATTGGTAATACTTTCAAAGTTGAATTGAAGCTATATTTCTGTGGTAATGATAATATCAATATTCTAGCTCTAGTCTTGACTTTTATTATAGAAGTCTACTTTTTCCCAAAGGCATAAAGTTCTATGTTTATGTTCTGTAGAGAACAGTAAAAAGAAAACTAAGAAACTAAGAATGAAAAGGAGTCACCGTGTAGAACCTGTTAATACAGATGATGCTGCTCCCAAGATTCCAGTGCCACCCCAACCACCTCCTCCCAGTGAGTAAATTGATATTGATACTGAATTTAGAAATACTGCTTTAAAGATAAAGAAAAAGAAAAAGAAAAAATTGGTGTAGTTTTTATTCAGCATATTCATTATGTTGTGAATTTGTGAAAAAGGTAAAATTCTTTGCTTTGTTTATTCAGAATTTGTCAACATAAATATCTATTACTTTTTTTAATTAGAAAAATGTTTTATAAAAATAAAAAAATTAAGTAAAAATTAATAAGAAAACCTTCCCCAGGTACTTCCTAGAATGGATTCAAGTACTATTTGAAATATCAGTACCCAGATTGCTAAAAAGAATTTAAGTATAATGAATATATGGCTAACATGAGCTTTTAAAAAATTGCGTCTTTCATCTTGAAAATTAACATTTGAAACCAAGATATGTGAATTTTTTTTTTTATATTTCCAACATACACACCCACCCTCTAAGTTTTTATGAGGATTAAACGGAATACTACATGTGAAGCACTGAGATATACTAACTGCATAATAATTGTGAATAATTTTTCAGTGTGAGGCATAATATCACATATACTGTAGGTGCTCAATAAATATCTAAATATATTTGTTTATAGTGTCCTTTTAGCCCTTTTAGAAGACTTTAGGTGGTAAAATTTTCTTTTGAGAATTATTTGAAGACTCACTTCTAGTACTCCATTTAATAAGTGAATATTTCTTCTGGCCTCTGCTATAGATTACAGTAAGAGCCTAAGTTTATTTATGGTAGTGGTGAACATGCTTGTATTTTTAACTAAAGGTAAATAAAAGCATAAAGCCAATGTTACCAACTTAGTTACATTTTTAAAAAGAAGCTATCTAAAATGGGTTTATAGCTATTCAGTATTGTATCATTCAGTATATATGAATTGACATCACATGTTATGTACATTCCTGTTGAGGGAGGGATCCTCACAACAGACCTAAAGAGGCATTGTTTAACAGTGTTTTAAATGTTTTTCTTTTTCTTTAGTTGGCTGGGGAACCCCTAAAGTCACTAGACTTCCAAAACTTGAGCCTCTTGGTGAAACCCGACATAATGGTAATGCAAAAGGATCAGTTTTCACCTATCTTATACATTCTCCATTCATTTTTCTTTACTTCATGACTTCAACTAACTTTTATGTTTGGAAGTCTTTCCATAGCCATCCTTTTTCATTATACTGCACTTTTTCAATTTAATTTTTTTTTTTTAATTCTTAAGTCCCTTTGCTTCTGTATAATTTGATTTGCTGTTTACCTTAGAATACAGAGGTAAAAATAATCACAGCTGTGTTTATTCATTATATATGTACATAAATAGTGATGGAAAGGGAAAGGTTTTAGAGAAATTTAAATTAGATATTACAGTTATAATGCTAAAAACTTTATTGCCTTATACATGTTCAGTAAACTCCATGATGCCACATAATTGATCTTTCTCTGCTTCTAAGACACTGAGCTATTGAATAATAAAATGAAGGTCAAAACAGTTGTGGAATCAAGGGCAATCAAGTATATCAAATAAGATTCAGCTAAATAGAAAGAAAGTTATTAAAGGCTTTATTGCCTCAAGATAATTTTGTTTGGATGAAATTAACATAAACTGTAGTTTAGCCAGTATATAGCATTAGAACTCCACAAATGGAAAGCTGAGTAAACGACCATTGGAAGTAGAGAACTGCCTTGTACAACAGGCAGAAGTTCTGATTCAGACCATCACTCTAGATTATTTCAATAAAATATTTCCAGAATGCAAAAGGACAATTACATATATATGTAGCTTAATAAATATCTCCACCAAGAACATCCAATTCATTTTTCAGTGGCTCTAGTTTACTTAATCTGGTTTGCTAAGGAGATCTGTTTATTAGGGAAAAAAAAGTCAGAAGTTTAATCTTTAGAAAAGCTTAACCATATAATTTGAAGTTATATCAAACTATATAAAATATTTTTATTCAAAAAGTATATAAATATAAATGTGCTGGGTTTTTCTTTTTCAGAATACCATAGGTTAGTAATGAAATATTTCTTCATAATCATTAATAAATATTAAAGGATTTATTTTTATTTCTAAAGGCAGAAATGTTTGTCCTTAGACCTTATCAGAATTATAGTGAAAGCATGTTTCTGGTTGACTGACTTTCACAGTGTTTTTATTGACTATGATAAGTTAATTCCTGTTTTATTATACTCTGAAATTGTACAGGTTATAATGCATTATCAGTTTAAATATTCATTGTATTGTTAGGAAAAAATAGGTAATGTTAATATGTGTGTGTGTGTGTGTGTGTGTGTGTGTGTGGAGAGAGAGAGAGAGAAATAATTTTTTTGGCCAAATATTTTTTCTCTGAATCAGGCATCCAACAAACAGCTATTCGGTATTTGACACCACTTAAAACACTGGGGATACCAAGATGAATAAGACATAAATTCTGCCTTTCTAGAGACCTATCTAATAGGACAGGATATAGCTTACTATAGTATATATGGCAATTCACAATATATGGTCAAATGTTCTATTGTGCAGAATTGGAGTACTGTGTACAATTTGCATGGACAGTTTGTGAAAATGGTTATTAGGCCTGGGCCTTCAAAGAATGGGGAGAGTCAATAAGCAGAAGAAATAGACTATTCAAAAGTAGAGGTGGGCAGGAGGACTTTTGGTATTTGGAAAATAGTGTGAAGTTACTTCTGACTGGAGCTTAAGTTCATGTGGGAAGAGTGGGAAAAAAGGAAATTTAAGTTTATAAAGAGCATTGAAACTGGATTATAGTTTAGGGCCAGGTTGGAAATTACTTCACATATATGTCTGAAGATGTCTGGACTTGCTGTAATTTTACAAGAGACACTATACATTTTCAAAAAGGAAATAGTATTAGTAGATTTGTTATTTAGGAAGACAATTTTTGATACAACGTGAAGTACAGACTTGATGGCAGCCATACCTAGGTACGTAAGGAGTCCAGTTTTGAGGCTGTCAGAGTATCAAAGTGAGAAATGAGGAGTGGAAATTGAAATGGAGAACAAAAAATGTATGCAAGGAATATCTTAACAATGATAATAAGTAATATTTGATGAATGGATGTGTGGGCTGAAGGAGAGAGAAATAGAGGATTATGTAGCTCAAGGGGCTGGAAGGTTGGTGCTGCCTCTAAGATTGAAAATACACAAGGAAGAAGGAAACTACATTGGAATGTCTGCAGGCTTATCTATTTGGAAAAGTCTTAGTCCAGTAAAAGTAAGATTCTGGAGCTCAGAAGAAATGAAGGAATTCAGATGGGTACGAGGATATGTAGGTAGATTTTTGCTGTTTTAGCTGTCATCACACAATAACAATGCTTTGCTCATAATAGATGGTCTATAATTGTTTACTGAATGAATACAGTTGAAAGAATGATAGTTTCCTGTTTCTGAGGGAAAGTATGTAGAATGAGAAAATAACTAATGGTTGTATAGAGTAGGGGGAACATTTCAGTGAAGGGCAAGTGGAAAAAGAGGTTAAAAATGGCCTGAGAAGGTTGTTTTCATTTTGTTTTTTTTCTTGCTTTTTTCTGTTTGTTTTTAAATTAGGACTCCAGGGAAAGAATTATAATAAGTTTAAGACCACTATATTCTTACATTACAGTTAATTTTTAGTTCATATCATAAATTTAGCTTCTCATGGCAGAGAAGAAAACACTATAACTTCACAAGTTTTTAAAATATCTTTATTCCTTTTTCCCATAAATTTTAAGTTAAAGTATACCTAAACTGGGTTCAAAAACAGTATATGATCATCTGTGCTTACATTAATGGGGATGAGAGAAGATATAATAAATAAAGTTTTTGTTGAAAATTATATTAATTTTTAGGATTTTTCATGAAATAGTCATCTGAGATGCTGATAGGTGCCAATATTATAATTGCATCCTCTCCCTATTTCTTTGCATTTGGTTGATGGCAGTTAGACTACAGATACATGATGAACTAGAATAGATAATTAAAAATTAATTGCAATTGGTTTAGCACTTAAAATTTACTGAGATGAAAAACAATTAGTTATAGTCAGACTGGGAATTTTTAAGGTAGATTCTTACTTGTTCTTTGATTTACAGACATTTACTTTGATAGCTATTTAATTCTTTTCCAATTGCTTTTATATCTGTAAAGCTTGCTCGGAGTAACAGTTGTAAAACAGTTGCATTCAGAGAAGAGAGTTAAAAAAAGAGTCTATTTCATTTTGTAAATACTCTCAGTCTGTGTCAATGTTAATGTATTATACTTATGAACAATAAATCAAACATTCTGTTTGATAAAATTACCAAATATACATACTAAAGAATATTTTCAAATCTTACAATATAGAGATAAATTTAGTATGTATTATTCCAAAGTTTCAGTTTTTCATCTTAAAATATTTGAAGCCCTTTATAAAAATACAAAAATGGGAATTATCAATTAAGTTGATCATATCAGTTGAGTACCCAGATCAACTTAATATACCTTATATGTAGTAAAAACCCTACTCTGTATATAATGATTTAATTTTCCAGCAAATAAAACGTATGAAATGAACTGCAAAACTAAAATAATTTCTTGGGAGGAAAACAGATACTTTTTGCCAGGCAGAGAGACCTATAGGACCTGGGGCATATGCCCATATTAGGGTCTGTTGGTGGAATGCTTAGGAGTTCTCAGGCTAAGGCCAGATTGGTCAATTTAAATCAAAAAGAGTGGAGCTTTGCTAAATTCCACTGGGGTCTTATCTAAGAAAAGGCCCTGGAAGGCAAGGGAGACTGTTGATTACAAGGGCCATTAGAGAAGTCATATCAGGAAATTAACATTTACTTATGACTCTGTAGGCAGTTATCTAGGGCATGTGCTTGCATGAGACACTAATATCTGTTTGAGGCTCCCACAGGCCACTCACCCAAACAAAATGGATGCTGCAACAGCAATACCATGTATTGTAACTTAGCTAAACTCTAGACATGTGCAGAACTGGAAATGAGCCCCTAATACTTTTTCAATATGTTTATTTCAAGTGTTCCTGATCACCCGTGCTTCTAGAATAATTTAAAGGGAATAGACCAGAAATAATGACTTGCCAGAAGTTTACATATGCTATTAAATTTATAAGCCAATTTATGATAGTGAATGGATAGAAACTTATTATGAAATAAAAACTAAGCCTTTGTATCAAAAATGCCCTAAACCACTGAACTATATTGAAGTATCATTATAAAAGATTCCTACTTACAGAATGCTAAGATAATTAATTAAGTCTTCCAAAATACCTAGAAGTAATACCCATTGGAAAAGAACCCGTATTGTACAGATACTGACTTATCAGGGCTTTGACAAGAGATTCAATAGATTTTGAATATTTGTTATTTCTCTTCCAATGTAAACATATAATTGAAGCAAAATGAAAAACATGCATTAGATGTAGCTTTTTATTAATCAAGCAGAAGTTAACTTATAATCTAGGGTTAGGAATTTACCCTAGTGGTTAGGTTTTACATTTATTCAAGTTTTCTTGGGTTGTTTTTTTGTTTCTGTTCTTCTCACCCATAGCTTCATCTGTCAAGTCAAGGTGTCTTACTCTTTTTTTTAAGGTACTGGTTGGCAAATAATGAATTGTGTCAAAAATCTCGATCTACCATAACTGTTTTGTTTTCTTGGCATCCCTTCTTTTTGTAGATTTCTACGGAAAGCCACTACCTCCCCTGGCTGTGCGACAGAGACCTAACAGTGATGTTCATGACATGATCTCATAACCAGGTTATGTTGCTGAGCTCTCTTAATGGCAAGATGAACTGGAGCACCTTCTTTTTCAAAGAAGAAAAACCCTGACCATTAATAACTGGGGCAGGATAACCATAGCAGTTTCAGTGAGGAGATTAATAACCAAAGACCTGACTGATAGGATACTTTACTTATCCATGTTCTTCATGTTTAAAAAAAAAAAAAAAAAGAAGCAAAATGACCAGAAGATGGGATGAGCATTTGGACCAAATTAGCAAGAGTTAGTATTGACTATGGTTTATGCATCCCCACTTATGGGCGT
The DNA here is from genome assembly GCA_030015415.1 of Cynopterus sphinx. Taxonomy (NCBI): domain Eukaryota; kingdom Metazoa; phylum Chordata; class Mammalia; order Chiroptera; family Pteropodidae; genus Cynopterus; species Cynopterus sphinx. The sequence continues at coordinate 74,441,801 of CM057380.1, read as the reverse complement.
ATTCCAGAAGGAAAGACTTTCAACAAAAGAGCCAATGGACTCTGTACACCTTCGTTACTATTTAATAGTCTTTATTTCTGTAGCTTAAACATTTTTTTATAAGATTCATATGCATGGAAGGGGAACTCTTGGGAATTTATAACCTAAATTTTTAACTTTTTATATTTTTCTAAAACTTATATTTAAGAATTTTAATTACTATGATATTGACTGTATACTTTTCTATAGATACTTTGTTTAATTTCTGTCTGGAAAATGGAGTCGACTTATTGGACAAACATTAACTATACAATTAGGATATATTTATATAGTTTGAGGTATTATTTTATAATAGTATTGTTCTTGAAGTGTGTATCCTAACTTGACCTAATTTTAAATTATACAAACAGATATGTTTATATGGTTTGGGTTATGTTTTAATAGTATTGTTCTTGAAGTGTACATTCTAATTTGATCTAATTTTAAAATAACATTTTTAAAATAGATTCTCAGATTTTAGTTTTAACACATTACATTATTTAAAAGCACTACCCAAGGAGAGAGTTCAATTTTTTCCTGTTGTTTGATTTTTTTGGTGATGTATCCTAATGAATGAGACTTGAAATACCTTCTTGACCAAAATGCTTTGTAAAGCAGTAAAAATGTATTTGAGATATTATTAAGTGTCCCAACAACACCTCTTTTAAAGTTAAAACCCTTTCAGGATCAAGGTGCTCCTTTGTTCTATCAGTAGCTGCAGTAACTCTTAGGTTTATTATAATTCTTTAGTGCCTTGATTTTAAAGGCAAAAAGACTGAAAAAGCTACTGTAGTTCCAGAGACTTGTGTTTTATAACAGGGGAGTGCTTGGGTACTGAAGCAATAAGAATAAAAAATGTTGGTTTAAAATTACTTTTATAAAGAAATAATTTCAAAAGAATTTCTCAATTTAAGATAATAGCTTTTTTTTTTTTTTGCACTGAGAATGGCATTTGTGGGATTCTCTATTCATCTAGCATTTAGACAGACTTTTAGATGTATATTTAGAGTAATAGATTCATAATGTTGCATTTAATTGAAGGCATACGTTTCTGTTAAGGTGAAAATACTATACATCGATTGATTTCTATGTCACCTTGTTAAAACTGACCAGTTTGGTAGTATGTACTGACAACACACATACTGCTGACATTAACATGATTAAGTATGTCTAAGGCTGTTTAAAATGATTATTTACTTTTAAAATTTACTTCAGAGCATCACATTTTACTTACGTTTTTTAAGTTATCAAACTTTCATTGGTCAGATCACTTATTTACTCTAGTCAGTATCTTGTGAAGTTTTTTTGAGTTTTGTACATGGGACCTACCTAGCACACTGAGTAAAAAGCATTCCACTGTAGATATAAAATTCATAACCACCTAAATTTGATAGGTGGCTGAAATGTAAGGAAGATCAACACAAGGAGACAGATGAAAAATTTTGAATTGGATTTTAGGGGGAAAAACATGTTTGTACATCTTTTTGTTTCTTTTGTCACATGTACATTTATTCATTTTTTGAAACACTAAACCCATACTTTTGCCATCTTTTTAATATTCATCTAATTTGAGAATATGTGTTTCCTACCAGTGAATACTGTAGTGTACATTAAGTACTGAGTTTGTTTATTAAAAATAATTGATTGAAATTAAATATATAATAAAGTGAAATTAATATTTTATATATTTCAAAAGTTAATTTGTATCTGTAAAGCATTCTAAAAATATTTTAAAAGAACTTTTGTAAATTCAGGTGACTTTTAACAGTTAAATGCTTATTTTGTTCTACGTTTTTATAATCATCATGAGTTATGATATTTTTATTCAATAAAACTAATTTATAACAGTGTATTGTTTTCTCTTCATTTGATAAATTTAAGTGTTTCCTTTGAAGAAATACAATAGAAAAATGTTTTTTAAATATGACTTCTATTGAAGGAAAGTTTAAGTCAATAAATTAAAATAATATATTTTTGTTATTTTACATGAAAGCTTTTCTGCATAAGTTTTTATACATGTAGGAAAGAATGTTGTCATTTTACAGACAGTTAAAAAAAGATATTTTATGATTCTAGGTGTATAGATATCTGTCTTAAGTTAAAGCTACTTACCAAAGATATATTTTTATTTAATTAAAAGATAATTCTATATGCCTTTATGTGTAAAATGCACATATAACGTATGCAATATTTTACGTAATTGATTTCAAATAGAAAACTGCATGGAAGCAACACTAGAAGGAAGTTGCAAAATACTGTTAGTGAGGATTTCAGTTATTGTGTTTTTTCCTCAGTTTTGCAAGCTAATTTTTATAATTTGGCTTTAATAATGGAGAAAGCAAATTTGTAATTTTGTAAAAGATAAATGCCATGTTTTCTGCAAGTTTGAAATTAAATGATCTTTTAAGTGTCACATGAAGGACTGTAATTCTCTTCAAAGGTAAAACTTCCTGTGAATAGCCCAGAGATATTCAGCAGTAGAATACACCAGTACATATGCAAGCTGATCTACTAAATGTTCTTTCACTCTGACAATATTTTGTTTTTGTTATTCAGTTCCATATGCTATGCTATTTATGTTCAGTTTCTCCCATCTAATGCTTCTAGGTGGCAAAAGCTTATCAAAAGTGAAATTGCTTATAGAAATAAAGCTGTAGCTTAGAAACTTTATTATCCTTGCCTTTAATGCCAAAGTTATTTTATTTTAAGTGAAGTATGTGTTGCAACTTAATTCTGCTGATCCTATTTTATTTATCAAGGAATATATTCCAGCTGATCCAAAGAACAAATCCAGATATTTCAAAACATAAAGTGTGGTATAAATTATCAAAATAGCAATAACTCATTAGCTTTATGAAAACAATTATAGAAGCCTCTTGTTGAGAAATAGCAAATCTGAAATGAATTGCTTTTAATGAGATTAGCTTATAATTAAAGGAAAAATAGGAAGAAAATCATTTACTTGTTGAGAGTTGTAAATTCCCATTCTGTGCTGATGAGGAGACAGAATTTATGATCTAGGAAATTGAATCAGTGGTCTCCATATACTTTATACTACAGCATTTTCAGTAAACATTTTCAGTACACATTTATATTTAAGTTATTGTAGTAGTTTGCTAGGGCTGCCATATCAAAGTACCATGGACCAAGTGCCTTAAACAACAGAAATTTATTTTCTCATAGTTCTGTAGTCTGGAAATCCATATCAAGGTTTTGGTATGGTTTCTTATGAAACCTCTCTTCCTTGGCTTATAGATGGCCTTCTTCCTCTGTCTTCACTTGGTCTTTTCTCTGTATGTGTTCTCTTCTAGTGTCTCTCTGTTCAAATTTCTCCTTTTTCATAAGGATACCAATCAGATAGGATTAGGAGCCACACTAAAGACCTCCTTTTAACTTAATCACCTTTGGAAAGACCTTATTTCAAGTATGTCACATTCGGATGTACCAGGGAGGGGGTTTAAGGCCTCAATATGAGGGGTCAAGTTCCAGCCCATAAGATTTATACACATGTTCTGTTGCACTTTGTACATATATCCCCCTAAACATTTTTAAAAGATTAGGTAAAATTAAATAAAAATACAAATGATTATATTTACTTCCCAGTCCCAGTGGATTGTTTGCTGGGCTTTGTACACACTGCTTTGGAGACCTAAAACAATAAAATGAGAGCCTCAGCCAACTAGCTACTCACCTAAAGTCAAAGTTCAAGATTGCTGTAACTGACTATCCTTTGTTCTCTTGCTTTGATGGCAGGTTGCAATTGTGGTTTTCTGTTATCCATTTTAAGGAGCTAATGTTCTCTCTTAATGTCAGATTGTTTTACTACAAAGCCTGTCTTTATCTTTTGACACATAAAACTATATGTACATGAAAATTTTTGAGATGTTTTAAGTAAATATGAAAATTCATAAGAGTATAGAAGATAGTCTATGAAGTATACTTATTCTGAAAATTTCTTAGATGACTTCACAATAAAATTGCTTAGATATGTAAAAATTATTTTCCTGCTTAGTGGTAAATTCTTAAGCTGCTTCATTCTTTAACACTATAATTGAAAAAAAAAAAATTACTGGTATTTGTGTCACCTCAGTGGTTTAAAACAAGTCTGCTTCTAACAGTTTCTAGTCTTAAATTTCAATGTGAAATTTTGTTTATTTTGTTTATTCTAGTAGCTCTTTGGTGTGGGGTAGGGGAAATCTATTCTCATTCTCATGATACACTAATATTGATTCTAGATAGATTAATGAGTTAAATATTAAAGATCAAATGTAAAAAAAGGGGGGGCAGAAGTAGCTCCCTTTTGTGCAAAGAATTTCCAAGCCTAAAAGCAATGGAATCAAAACTCAGTTGACAACATAAAAATTTAAAGTATTTTCACATTTAAAGTTGTGGTAGGAAAAACAGAAAATACTTGAAAACATGATACAGTTAACATCTCTAATATAAACAAATATAAATAGTACTGACATGCATACAGATAAATGACTTGAGCAGTAATTTACAAAAGAAATATAATAACTGATAAGATTTGAAAACCTACCCTAAGGACATAAAAATTATAAGATTATCATGTGCAAAGAATTATGAACAAAAATGTTTATCAGTAATGAAATAGCTGGTAAGTATGATAGCCTCCATACTTTCAAATATGCAACTTCTAAAAATATATTGGAAGAAGAGTTTTTAAGAATGCTCATAAAAACAAATATACATACTGTTTGATCAACCTTGAAAATGCATAAAATTAGAGAAATAGATTAAAATATTAATAGTCATTATTTTTAGTGCCATTATGCCTAATTCTCACTCTCATAGGCTTTAAATTTTTTCTCCAATATGCATTACTTGAAATCAGAAAATAGGAATATGCTGAGTCAGAAAACAATATAATAGAAATAATATCTCTTCAAGTATAAAATCCCCTTTCTCTAACAGAAATATAGTACATATAATTTCTACTAACTCCTTAAAAGTCTTTTATATGCTTACATTGCAAATATACTACCATATTCATTAAATGTAACATTAACAACTACAGGAAAAATAAATTATATAACATCTACGTATAGAGGCTGAAAGGTAATTGACTGTAATGTAACATCTAACACACTGCCTGCATTTAATCATTTCACTTTAGTACTATATTTTCTTTTGCATCAAATCTAAATTTTAGATTACTAAGGAACTTGTTTAAATATATTAGGCTTCGAACCACATTAATGGTAATGTCATTTATCTTTTTTACATGGCCCTAAGATTTGCACCGAGGATATATATACACTTACACTGGTATTTTGGGCATCCAGGGTCTCAGAATGTTGGTGTTCAATAGTGTTAGAGACCCCATTAAGTACTGATGTTCAATAAGTTTCTGATTGCTGTTAAAAGAGTAATTAAAGAATAACACTGAATGAACAGATGAACCGATCCTATCAAACTGAATGTAATACCTTCCTGCGAACCAGCAATACTGGTGAAGGTGGGTGAGATGGCTAGTGCGCAGTCATTTTGGTCTTCAAGCATTTGGTATCTGAACTTGGATAAGCGTTAAGATCATGACAGTGAGAACGATACACAGCAGCAGCTGACATGTCGGCGTTCACTGTTTCCTAGTTTTTGCACTAAGTGCTTTGCACTAAGTGCTTTACTGCGTATTTCAATCAGTTGAGTCATTTTAACCCTCGCCATCAAAAGAGAGAGATTACCCCAATGGGACGTCTTTAGAAAAACGTGTGACTCGACTTCTTTTTCCTCACAGCCATCCTTTTATGCTGAGTTCTGACGACCTGGGCTAACCGGGGTCATCGTTCGGTAATTCAGTAACTAGCTGAGCCTTTGAGAACGTCTTAAAACAATGATCACACAACAAAGACTAACAGTGACGAAGGTGTTCACGTTCTCACTGAGCCGGAGGAGCCCAACAGCCCCTGACTGACTGCCTGCTCGGGCAGGGGCTGGTCTTTGCGAGCTGAGCCGCCGAGAGGACCGCCCACGGCCTTCCGCCACGCCTCCCGCCACGCCCCCCACAGCGCGCGGAAGTAGCCGCGTAAGTGCCTCTCGCGAGATCTAGGCTTCCGCGCCAGGGTTCGAGAAGGCGAGAGAAGCTGTATCTCGCGATAATTTGAAACAAAGTTGCGGCAAGGACTCCCGTTCCGGGAAGCTCGTGAAGTCTGGCTGTTCGCTCGCTTCCTTGGTAGCTTTAGATGTCGGGCAGTGTAGGCCTCTTGTTTGGCATCGCCTGGCGGGATGGTGTTGACCCGGGTGAGGGCTGGGAGCCGGCCGGGCGCCGCTGACCGAAGCCGACGCTTACTTAAGGGGCGAGGGGGCGAGGGCGGCCTTGAACGGGGCAACTTCGGGATCTCCGGGTTTTTCTGGTTTTCTCTGGTTTCAGGAGCAAAGCCCTAGAATTAATGCTGAGTGCTTTGAAGCTTGCTCGTGAGCGTTCCCCTGTTTTCTTCCAAGGTCCATTACCGACCCAGATGACTGCAGTGCAGCCTGCAGACTTTTCATACTTAACTCCCTTAGCTTTGAGCGGAATGCGGCGCCTCGGGAACTGCGAGACCGTCTTGGTCGCTGGTCTGCCTTAGGGCCTTAGAACGATGCATATTACATTCGTGTTCCTCTGTAAACTTTTTTTTTTTTTTTTGGATGAGTAAAGGGAACAATTGCAAGGACGTTTCCAAGGAAACTAGAGTGACTTCTAAAAACTATTTTGGAATAATTCTACATATACAAAAAAATTGCATTTGCTTTTCTCTGAGTTCCCCCTAATGTTAACATCTGGAGTGATTTACTTAAACTAATTGTTCTTTTGACGAAGCTTTGTTAACACTGCTAGTTTCTGTTTTTCCAATTGCTTTATATTTGAGCAATAATCATTTGGAGAAACCCTCTTTTTGTAAAAGTAGTAGTGGTTGCTTATATTTGAAGTACACTTTAAGAACTAACAACTAGCTAAAAAGTGTTCTTAAAGAAAGACAATGTTGAAGTTTATTAGAGTGTGTCAGCAACTTTTTCTTATCATCATAGCTGAAAGCAAAATCAGAGAGGAAGCTTGCAAAACAGATTTGCAAAGTTGTTTTGGATCATTTTGAAAAGCAATATTCCAAAGAGCTTGGAGATGCCTGGAATACAGTAAGGTTAGTATAATTCATCTCTTGATGCTCTATGGTAGAATAAGAAATAAACCCTTTGGGGAAGGGGTGCTCTGAGGGTAAAAGATAAAAGAGCCTAAACCTGGCTTCTAAACCATGCCCTACCAAGGCCACAGTAGAAAGAACTGCAAGGGAATAGATTGAATCAGAGAGAGATGAAAGAGGAGGAAAAAACTATTGGTAGTAAGCAAAACCTGTTATGCCTTTGCCTCGGGCAACTGCTTTGATTCAAACAGGAATGCCCACCATTTTGACAAAATTAATTATACTGTAATAAAAATCTTAAAACTTTTGAGAATATTCAACTAGTTTCTGAAACTCAGAAGGTAATACAATAAATTTTTAAAGCCAGTGCTGCTTTCTCAGCTAAAGTTATGTTATTTGGTAGTTACATTTCTTCCCTGTATTTGGCTGTCTGTTTTGAGCACACAAATTCTTTAAATGTATTACAGAAAACAAGAAACATTGAATCCATAGAAGTGAGATGTTTGATTTGCAAGTTGAGTTAAGTTTTGCCTTTCATCAGAATATTTCTCTATGGGTTCTTTATATTAAAGTTCTGACACAGCACATGGTGCCCTGTGGAATTCAAAAAGCAAGGCAGACCCCATGTTCACTTTGCTTTCAGTCTGGTGTCCATCGGGGAAGAGGAGCCTGGTTAAAACTATATAAACTTCTAATTCTATAAGTTCCTTGGTAAAATATAAGCAGAGATACCCGGTCTTACCCAACAAAGCCTGATGGTGCCAGCAAAGGCTGGAGGAGAAGACATGTATTGGTGACTAAGAGGAGTTACCTTGCCAAAAGGAACCAGTCATTTTAGGCTGAGGGAAGAGCGAGCACTGCTTGTGAAGTTAGGGGCAAAACCCCAGTACATTTTTCTCGGGGAAAAAAGTTACACGTTTATAGACAATAGCTGGAACTTAGTTGATGATTGTCTAACCTATGTCTTCTTTGTTCAACTCAATAAGAATTTCTTTACAAAGGACAGTTTTAAGCATATAAAAACAACAACATTGTCTTGACTCGAAGTCTGAAGTTTTTCTGAGATAATTTTAGACAAAATTAAGCTGTTTTACTGACTTGTAAATACTTGTAATATGAAAATGCTTATAGTTGTGGTTTTTATTTCAAAACTAGATTTTAAAATCGTGTCTTCTATCATAGAGAAGACAGGATAAACAATGAATAGTGACGTGTGCAATAAATTCATGTGGTTTTTAGTGTGCGAAAGTATCCAAATAAAATACCCCAAAACCCAAATACCTACTGCATGCTTATTATGTGCCATGTGATCTTCAGAGTAAACCTTTGAGGCTTGTTTCTTATTTTTCACGAGAGGAAGCTGCAGAGTTAAAGTAACTTTCTCAAGTACACTCATCTATTAAGTAACAGAGCTGGGATTTGTGCCCAGGCTCTCTGGTTCAAGCACTTCCACTGCTTACCCTTATTCTATATGCCTCTTATACCTGTGATGTAATTAGGCATACATGGGTGATTTAAAAAAAATAGATTTGAAGAAGTATAGTGTCTTCAGACTTTGTAGTAATCTGGTTACCCATACCCTGTAATAAGTTTTTGTATGTAATGTGCTCAGACAGATTTATAAATTAGTATTTGACCCTAAACAAAATGAACAGTGAACCTCAAATCCATTTAATTAGCTGTGCTTCTGCTTCATCTACCTTTTTGTTGGGTTTTCATGGTAATTCAAGTTTTGCATAAATATGTGCTAAATTTGCCATAGGCAAAATAAAGGATTTCTCAGCTTAGAAAGTAGTCTTAGCAGGGAAGATGGTATAGGGAAATAAGAACAGAAACATTTTCGTTTTTTAACTTTATTTGCAAGACATAATATTGGGTTTGTAATTCAGTTTTCCAGAGTTTATTTCCAGGGAAAAACAAATGCATTTTCGTCTTACCTAGAAAGTAATTCACTCAATATTTTCAGTTTCCTGTAGTAATGGGAAAATTTTAATTTAATTTAATTTTTTATAATAACTTTTCTCTGAGCAGCCCTAAAGTTAGAGTTTACCCTGGTTCAGTTTTTGCTATACTTGTTGCTGACATGTTCTCTTTCAGGTGAGCCCATTTTATGGCATGACTTTAATTTTAACCCAATGTGCTATCATCTCAAACTATTCAGTCCTTCTCAAGCTTCAATTCTATACTTCTAAGTGTTTTCTGGTAGTAACTTCACTTAGTTTCATACCAGGCAAACTCAAAAGCATATTATTATTTTTTCATTCCAAACCTGTTATCCTTTGCTACTTGCATACTTTATCTCAATTTAAGGCATCACCATCAATCTAGTTTCCTTCTTTCTCCACACCTTCATTAGCTATGTAGTAAAGATTGAATGTTAACCAAGGTCTGGCATTTGCCCTTAGCTTTTGGAGGTGATCTCTAAGCCCTTGGCATGTCCTGCCTAAGAGTGTCTTTGTTTACCTGGGGGCTTGGGCCACGTGGGAAATCTAACAATATGACTTATGGTTGAGGGCTATAGGCCATGATATTATATTGGCCTCTGGCCTTTGACCTCCAACCTCTAGAGGGGCTGGAGTCTGAAGATCAGCCAAATGGGCTGTAAATCATATTTGTGTGATTGAGCCCCAATAAAATGTAGACACCAAGGCTCTAGTGAACCTCTGTGCTTGGCAGTACTCCTGTGTTGCAGGGAAAAGTTATTGTCCATGATTCCACAGGAGAGGACAACTGGAAGCTTCATGCTTTGACCTTCCCTGTGCTCTGTACCATACATCTCTCTCATTGACTGATTGTAATCTGTATCTTTTTGCTGTAATAAGCCATAACCATGAGTATAACACTAAGTTCTGTGTATCTTCCTAGCTAATGACCAAACCTAAGAATGGTTTTGGGGACCCCAAACTTATAGTTGGTAGAAGAAGTGAGGGGGGGTCTTGGCAATTCCCTAACTATGGACTACCACACACCACCACCCTGCCCCAATCAAGATCTAAATGCCCACCAAATGCTTTTGTTGTACCTGATAAACTTCTTAATTTGGATCTCTTTTTTATCTTAACTAATTAGTTAGGCCATCATCATGTCTTACCTGGCATATTGCAATAGCCCTATTCCATAGTTTCCCACCTTTAGTGTGTGTTTGCTTATTTTAGCAACCACTTTCATGGTACTAAATGCCAAGCAGTGTCCCAATCATTTTACAAATAGTAACATAATCTTCTGTTTAACCCTCTGGGATAGTTATTATTTTTATTTAACAGATAGGAAAGATGAGACATGCAGAGAGAGGTTAAGTAACCTGCCCAATGATACACAGGTTATATTTGGAAGAGCCATGGGAGTGTGTTCACTCCGTAGTGTCAGGCTGCTGCTTAATGCCATTATATTTCATTGTGTCACTGGAGTAAACACCCCCTTAGCTCCGCTGCTATCTGCAGTATTATATTTGAACTAAATATGACTAGACCAGCTCCTTCATCTTTTTGGGACTGGAGATGCTGTTCCCTCTGCCAGGAATGACTCTTCTTTCTCTCTACAGTGTTTAAATATGGGTTCAAATTTTACCTCTACATCTTATAGCATATAACTGAGGTAAGTTATTTAACATCTCTCTACCTCACTATCCTTATCTGTAAAATAAGAAAATTGTATGTATTTCATATAACTATTTGGGAAGATAAAATGAATTTACACACACACACAGGGCTTAGAATATTGTTTGACACATTAAGCCCTCAAAATGTGTTAGCACTGTTTTTATTACTATTACTCTTGTTAACCAGTTCTCCATCAAACTGTCCCATATACCCTTGGCAAAATCAGTTCTGTCCTTTGTGTTTCCATTGCATTTTGTTGATAAATCTTATTTTAAGTTTGTATTTCCATAATTTAGTAATTTGCTTGTCTTTTCCTTGAAGAAGGATCTTGAAGAGCCAATACCTTAAGACTTGGGCAGGTCATCTACCTGTTGAAAATTTAGGCATTGTGCTAAGCACTGGGGATGCAAAGATGCATTATATATATTTTGCCTTCAAATACTAGAAGAAGATTAATTGGAAATATTTATGAACTGTTAAGTGTTGTCTGTCTATAAATATTTTTTTATTTGGACAATGTCCTCACTAACATAGAGTTCGCATATTTTACATATAGAGGGAAAAACATATAACCAGATTGTATTATAAAAAGCAGGTTGGAGTGAGGTAGTTGGGGAAAACAGAAATGAACTTTAGCTAGGTTTCTATTTCTTTCCCTTAGATTGGCTTTACACACATTTTCAACCTTAATCTTTGCAAATCTCTGTGAAGGAGTAACTATAGCCCCTTTTAGCCCATCCAGACTTAAAACGTGGAAGTCAGTGCATTTTCCTCTATCAGGTTTGCTGTTATGAAAGGTCTGTGGTCTCAGCCTTGGGAGTATACGCACATGTCTCCTAATGTAAGGGACTTCTGTGGGCAGTGTTTTTAGCCTTTTGTTTCTATCAGAAACAAACTTATTGGTGACGACTTATCTCAGGTACTGTGAATAGCAGATATGGACCTAGGTTGCCTCACCAAGGAAACAATGCTAAGAAACAGTAGGAGGCAATTAGTTCATCATTAGACTCTTCGAAGAATAATAAAAGAAAAAGGTTCAAAAAACTTAACTTTGGTGCACTTTCGTGAATTTATTCTTCATTTCTAAACCAGACTTTAAAAATGTTTGAATGAGCGCCCTCTGGTGGAAAATAACAATAGATTTTTTTTTTTTTTATTTTTTTTTTTTTTAGCTATGAAAATTGGTTTTGTAATCTACAGAGTTATACTGGTTGTGCTTAGCAATATCTCACACATTATACAGGGATGTACTATGGAGACTAGAATGCTAAGAAAAGAATAAAGTCACAGAAAAATTGAATGAAAATCATATAATTAAATAATATCCAAATAAAACGTGCAATTTTTCAAGGGATATGTAGGCACAGGCAAATTACAGAAAACAAATTCTAGATCCGCAACTTCCATATATGCTCCTGCAGTAAATTACTCTGCTTCCCTTTGTGACTCGGGGTACTTATTCTTTCCCAATCTACCCTTATAAATTCTCTCCCACTTTAGAAAGAAGGGCACACTTTTGCCATCCTGACTCTTCTACACTGCATTCCCTCAGGTGTCAAAACCTCTATGTGCCCGAGACTGTTGGAATGTTATTGTAAGGGTTACGAAAATAAATAACAAGGTCTTTGACAGGTTAGAGAATTTTGTTGCTTTCAACAAAAACGAAGGAGCTCCAACTGAGTTTTCAGCTAACAGGTCATTTAAAATATTTTTGAAGATATGTTATTAAGCTACTTGAAAATATAACAGACTTTTTCCTTTTATCCCCTGTTTATAACTCAGAACTTTAATAAAATGGAGACATCGCTATAACAAAATATATTTAACTGTCATCCACTTATTTAAGTGAAGGTTTTTCTCAGCCTTTATAAAAACAATATAGTAGTAATATTGATGTTAAACCCTGATTCATTATAGCTCTAGGTAATATCCCTGAATTAAAAAATAATGAAAAAGAACACTGATTTCTTTAAGAGATCTATTTTCTATCAATTTTTTCTTTTTATATTTATGAAATCTATGTTATTTTGATCAATTTGTACTACTTTATTGATAACTGAATCCAGAAATTACCATTTTATGGGCACAGTGAAAGCAAATTTAGTATATACACTGTGTGTGCATGTTGCAGAGAAATATAAGGTAATAAAGATTTCAAGCATAGTAATATACTAGGATAAAGTTATATGGGAAATAGGATGTAAATAAAAGAAACAGTGTAGCATTCCCACCAGTTCAAGAATAGTCCATGATTTTTTAAAAGTCCAATGATGTTTCAAACTCACTCTGGTATTTAGGTTTCACTAGATACATTTGAAAAAGTGGTATTTTTTTTTTCCCAAAATGACATCAATGGAAATACTAGCAAAAAATTTGCAAATTGCTGACCTTTTGGGTCTCAGTTCTGCTGGCTTCTAATGTATTTCCAGCTTTGGAGGCTACTAAGTGGAGTGGTTTCAGACTCCTCATGAATCTTGGGAGGAGGCCTGGAATGTGGCGCCTTCATGAGTCTTCATGAGTCTTCTAATGTACAGTTGCTCTGCTATCTGCTGGGCTACTCAGAGCTTTGGACTTGAGTAGCCACTGGCCGGCTAGCCCCAGGTTGTCGTCCCACCTGTGAAAGCACTAGAGTGTGAGTGTGTGTGTGTGTGTGTTTCAGGGTAGGGTAGGTCACCAGCAGGTTGGTGCAGCGGAAGCTGAGACCCACATTAATATACCACTTTGCTTTCTCAGGGCCAGGAAGCACAAGCCTGGGAAGCCTTAGCAGTCCCTTCATTGAGTTGGTCTTATTGCAGCTGGTCCTCAGGGCAGACTGTCAAGCTATTGCTATGGTGAGAGCCATTGTTAGAAACAATAGAGGAAGGCCAGGACCACTGACACTAGGTGAGGGTTGAGATTCCTTTCTGTTATATTCCTTTAGTGCTCCAGTACCAGAGTCTCATACTCCTGTTAGACATTAAAGCCAGTTGGATTTTTAATCTGAAAGCTTCAATTACCTAGCTTCTGAATTGGAGTAATAACAGCCCCTCACGGTTGTTGAGGTGGTTAAATGAGGTAAGCATGCGAAATGTACGTTGTAAATATCTGATCAGTAATTTTTATTATTATTATGGTGGGTGGATTGGGTGGTAGGTAGAAAGGCTTCTCTGGGGAGATACAGCCTAAACTATCCTGTGAGTGGAGAGTGGGAGAGTCAGCCAGGTTACAGGTGAGTTAGAGAGGAAAGGTCATTCGAGGCAGAGGGAGTAGTTTCTGATGAGCCTGGTAAAGACTAAAGAAAACTTGGTCCAGGAAATTCAGGAAGTTCAGTAGGGCTGGATAGAATAAGTTAGGAGTGATCAGAAAATTTATCCGTTCTAAACAAGGCCTTATTTTAATCTTGTTAGTAATTTTGGAAGATTCTTGCCTCATTCTTTCAAAAGTACTTGTTTTTAAATCTAATGAGGCTCTCTCCACCGAGAGTACTTTCAGTGACTTCCCAACACTTAAAAGATAAGATTTAAAAACTTTGTCGTATTACAGTTGACCCGTGTAAGTATCTGCCACAAGCCACACCAGACTAGTTTTAATTCTCTGAATGCACTCCCCTTATTCATACCTCTGTTCCTGTACACGTTCTATTGCCTTTCCCCCCTGGAACTTCCTTTTTCATTGCATCCTATGGCTAACTCCTCCTCATCCTTCAAGATATTAGATAATATACAAAAATTGGAACTGTTCCTAAACTAATAATACTTTCATACAAAAAGGTTAAAAAGTAATATGCAAGATTAATAACCTGTACTAAAAGATCTGGAAGAAAATGTGAACAAATGGAGAAGTCAGGGTTGGAAAGACTGGAGGCAATAAAGATGTTAATTCTCCACAAATTTGATGTATTTACTCTAAACCTAATCAAAGTTACTATCTATCTACACAAATATTTTATAATTAATTGACCAACTAATTCTAAATTTTATCTGAAAGAACAAATATTCTTAAATGGCTTTGGAAATGCCAAAGGAAAAAAAAAGAATGGAAGTTTGCTCTGTCAGATACTAACCCATTGAAAGTGCCCTATCCTTCATTAAGAGGTGGACACAAGAAATAAGCCAAGCCACTCCTGTTCGTGTTAATTACATTTCTGAACATCATTTCTCTGTTACTACGTGACTCAAAATGCTGGTTTAGAGGGTAAGGTTAGAGTGGACTGATATTAAGATTTACAGCAGTGGTATTCACAGATTTCCCTTTAGGGTTCATTTTAATGTGGTTTCCAAAGTGTGGTCCTGGGGAATAGCAGTTATCCGTATCATGTGAAGACTTGATAATTCTCAGGCCCCACCTCAGAGCTACTGAATCAGAAACTCCAGGGTTAAGACCCAGCAGCCTTTTACAGATGCTTGATGCACGCTAAAGTTTGTGAAGCGTGTTCTTAAAGGAAGGTTCTCTTCTAGAATGGCTGCAACAGATAGACTGGGCTCATGATGCATCATCATAGTTAGAGGCAGTGAAAGGAGAAAGTTTTACGTATTAGTCCCTGATTGAAATTCATACGGCATACTTCTAGTCACAGGTGTTACATTTCAATCCAGCCATTCTTCACATGGGCAACTCTAGGGTGAGTAGCAGCTGGAATGTACTTAATTGACCATGGTTAATGAGGCTCCGAAATATCTTGGCTGGAAAGGTCAGCTTGTAAATAAACATTTCCTGCTGTGTCATTTGTTGGTTGTTGTAATCCTGTGATTGTCAAAAGATTTAACTGTCGGACTGAATAAAAAATTAGGTAAATCTGCTAGGGAAGGAGGAGGAAGAGCCTACACCATCCATAAGTGATTTTTAATCTGTCCTTGGTTTCGTATCATCTGAGCCACTGATCACCTCATTAACTGTTATTGTAGAGTTCACTCTGGTTAGCTTTCCATACCTTTATATTCATAAGGAAATCTTTAACACTTCCTAATTTAAACCTTTTTTAACAATAGTACTTTTCCTTCCAATATTAATCATCTCAGGTTTTAAATTTTTATCTCTAATAAATACACTTCCTTCTGCAAAAAGTGATAGGCTAAAATCTGTTTTGATGGATTTAGAGGTATGTAAAGGCAGGCCGTGTATTTTTTGGCAAGATCTTCTGCAGGGAGGGACTAAGCAAGTACGGCATTACTCAATGGTGCAGAATTTAAGAGCACCTAAAACTTGGTAATTGAGACAAATTATATTTTAATGGCCAGAACTGATGCAAAAGAAAACAATCCACGATGAACAAACTATTAAAGATTTAAATAAAGATAGGATCATAAGTGCTGGGTTGAGTCATATGAGGAGCTTGAGGTGAAAGGAAAAGTCAGTAATACTGATCCTGGCTCTGAATATCTAAGGTAAATAAAGTGTAAAACGAGGACTACACTCGCTTGATTAGTAATATAAAAGTGTGCTGATGTATATGATAATGTTTCTTTGTTTTTCTGTTTCTAGGAGCATACTAACATCTCCATCATCTTGGCAACATGCTATCCTTTTTAACCGATTCAATTACCCTTTTGAACTGGAAAAGGATTTACATTTGAAGGGCTACCACACACTCTTTCAAGAATCTTTACCCTATTATCCTAAATCAATGAAGTGTTACCTTAGCAGAATTCCCTGCAGGATGCCTTCAGAAAGACACCAGACTGGAAACTTAAAAAAATACTACCTCCTGAATGCTGCCTCTCTTCTCCCAGTACTGGCTCTGGAATTAAGAGATGGAGAGAAGGTTCTCGATTTGTGCGCTGCTCCTGGAGGCAAATCGGTAGCTCTGCTGCAGTGTGCTTATCCAGGTAGTGTGCTTTTCATTCAGTAATTGACCACTTTTAAATGTCTCTTTGTTATAAAATACTTTTAAAGCATATGGGGAGAAATGTAAGATTGAGTGTGTCGACTTTGAAAGGCCGAAAACAAGGACAGAGAATGGAAATTATAGCCGAGGAAATCAACATAACATTTTTCTTCCAGCTAGTTAATTCTGCCAGGTAATTGGAACAAAACTATAATGTTTGGGAATGAAAATCTGTCAGAAAATATAAATTCTGATAAGCTAGTGATAAATATTTTTAAATTTTATTACTTTTATATTTGAGTCATATTGATATCCTTGTCATATTTCCATGCAACAGAAACATATACATTTAAAATCATTTTTTGTATCATCAGACCATAAGGTTCTAAGGCAGTTCTGTCCAACAGAAATATAATGTGAATTTTATATGTAATTTAAAAATTTTGTATAGTTTCTATGGGAGCTAAAAAAAAACAAAAAGAAAAAAACCTTTATTTTTCCTGGCTAATAATCACATTAACAGGGACAGATTAACAAAAGAAAATGACCAGAATTAATTATGTATATGCATGCCAGGGGTGTCAAAAGATTAGAGACCTCAAAAGGCGTTGGGTAGTTGAGAGTTATGTGTCATAATGCACAGAGGAGAAAACTGGCAGGGATCTGAGATTGCAAAGGAAATAGCAATTTACTGATAATTAAGGAAGATCTGACACATATAGCCTGCAAATTCTTGCTAGGCAACCTGGAAACAATAGGACACAAGGGGTGATCTAGTTAACAGGCCTCTGTTGGAGCCTTCTTATCTATCATACTTACTCAAATTTGGCTAAGGTGAGTATGCTAAATTTCTTTTCTGGAGCCTTTCTGTCTGAATCTCTTGGGTAGGAAAGGGGGTCTTTTGTTTCTTAATAAGCAGCTTAAAATCAATATCTCAAAAGGCAGTTTTAGGGTGGCAAAACAGTGGTTTCCTTCATCTCGTTAAAGAGAAAGAAACAGATGAAATTAATTTTAATAATTCATTATAACCCAATACATCCAAAATGTTATTCTGACATGTAATCAAAATGAAAATTATTAATGAGATATTTTACGTTCTCACTTTTTACAAAGTCTTCAAAATTATATTTTACACCACAGCACATTTCACTTTTAACTAGCCATACTTAAAGTGCTCATAGCCACATGTGGCAAGTGAGTATAGTACTGGACAATAAAAAATTTTTAAAAGTTCTTTTAAAGTGATGTGTCATTACCATTATTATTAGTATAAAAATGATAAAGTGTATGTAATGTACATTTTCATAAGTTTTTGTTAAAAATAATTAGTCAATATTCATCTTAAATTATTTTCTTAATGAGACTGTGGCTTTTTTTTTATGTCAGATTTTCCTGAATGAATTTTACTTATGGTTAGATGAGATAGTGTTCAGCATCAGTTCTGTCTGGTTTTGTTTGATTTTGCTGTTGTTCACATAGATAAGAAAATGGAAATGGAATGTGTTAATAGTAATTTCACTAGTTCATTAAACTTCTAAGTTATAACCCCAAATCACAGTTAATTTTTGTCAAGCCTTATTTTAATGATCTATTAGGTGAGTATTTTCTAGGTGTGGTTTTTGATTTTGCTGAAGGCAAAGGATCAGAACCATCTCAATTACAATAAGTTCTGTCTGTTGCCTGGTTGTTAGACTCATTCAGTTTCTCAGCCAAGGCACTAATGTGTTGAACTTTGGTGAATTGGAGGTTTCTGCACCCTGGCACAATTTGTAAGTATGATTCTGGATTGGTGGGAAGCTTACTCCCCCTCATTGGTAATATTGGTGAAGGGCCATTGTGAAAGGTGCACAACTCTAGGAAGTTGATCTGAGAATTGATTCTTTTGAAACTGTCCAGGCCCTCATTTCCTTTAGGAAGTTCTATATCCCCATGGCGTGCATATCAATTTGAAGGCTGCTAATTTAGATCTCCATTTGAGAGTATTTTCTGTTGAAAAATATTACAAAAATTTTTATGAGAACTGTGAATCCAGTTGTACTAGGCATTGGTATAAATATATCAGTTTACTACATATTTAGGGGAAAAACATTCTGTGTGTTTCAGAATAGTGGTTAAAACTCTGTTATTCACACTTGCTGTATTTTTCATGTGAGAAATCATAACAAAAAAGATTATTTTATAAAGTTATTTTATTTTTATAATTTGAGCTGAAGTTTTATGAAATCATGTACTAAGGAATATTTACTTCTACTTTCATTCTTTCTGTATTTTTTTTTTGACAGTGTTCTTATTTTCATTTTTACATTGAATTTGAAAATAGAATTCTTAGTATTTTAAATGATGGAAGAAATGCCAATTTTGGGTACCATTTTACAGAGAGGGCATTTTAATTCTTAATTATTCTCATTAGTAGGCTATAAATATTTTACACACTTGTTATAAGGGACATTATTTGATTCAGAATCCAAAGGAAAACTGATATATTTTAGGAGTTTGAAGTGGGAAGAATCTTCTTGTTCTTACATCAAGGGCAATGAACTACAGGCAGTGTTCCAAGTAAAGTAGCTTTTCATCTAAGTGGGACTAATGATAATGGTTTACTAAGAAGTACAGATGTCTTCATGCTGATGCTCAGAGCCCAAATTAGATTAGCTACAGTGCTTGAATTTGGAATGCAGAAGCAATGCTAATCAAAGCTTTTATAAGCAAAACTTAAAACGATGGCTGCACTAAATGTGCATTTATACACCGAATTTCGTTAGATCAGTACTGGCCTTTATTCTGGGCCAAGTGGCTCACAGCTTTAAATGATTAAAAAGGTCATGTTTCAGGATGATTTTAAAAATTATTCTACTTCTCTTTTGGTCCAGTTGCTCCCACCTGTTAGCACAGTGATGGACTGTCCATTGTGTTTTGTTATTTTATGTTTTTTTTTTTTTGTCAATCCAGCCTTTGACATGCCGTGGTCTTGATGGAAAAAGAGAAAACAATTCAGATTCTAAGTAGGAAAACATTAGTATACTAAGAATGACCTAGCTTAGTGGAGTGGCTTGATTAACTTTCTTGCTGAGAGCTGTATTCCTCTAGGCATGAAATTCTCTTTACTGGCAGTGATAACTTTTTGACATCAAGTTAGTCTTTGGTGGCAGAGAAGATTAGAAAGACTTCTTTTTTTACTGAATTGCTTTTGCCCTCTTTCCAGTTTCCTCAGACCTCCAGGCCCTTTTTGCATAACATAGCAGAACTAAAGGCAAGTAGGATTGTTTGTTCTTTTTCTACCAATATAAATGAATGAATGCAACTCCTAGTTTTGGTTCCTTTCCATGGGCCAAAGGCTGTCATATACAGATGATTTTTTTTCAGGAATTTGATAAATTCACCCTATTTCCTACTAAGATAAAAAAAATATCAAAATTTCATTTATTTTTGACAATCGAAGCATGAAAGTCATTCTATCTCAATGTAGTAAGTCTCAGTATCTATATGAAACTTGGATTGTGATGCCTTATAGTACATATTTTAAAAAGTTTAACCTGAGACTATTTCAAATAAAATCAACATCTAAGCAAAACAGCAATATATCATGAAGTTGTATTTCAACTGGGGGATATTTTAAAATGCTGAATTGAGAATCATTACTAATTTTATATAACTAAAATTATAATTTAATGAAAAACTGCCTGATTTTCAGTTGTAGCAGTTTAAGTATTCTTTATCATAATTGCATGTTGTGAATCAAATCAGCCACATTTAGTGAGCACATACTATGTGCAAGGCATTGGATCGTAGGTATAGATTTATGAGGGATATAAAAATGACTGACTTCTGTTTTCTGTGGTATGGTAGACTGGATAACCTAACCAACCCTCTTAATGAAAACAAAAACTATGGGATAGAATATTAATGAAAAACAAAATATTTTTAAATGCATAAATCCCAATGGCCAAATCTAATAAACAGTTTGAACCTAGAAGGGAAATTAAGCAATGAAGTCAGCTTTTGATTTGAGCACATTAACTTAACCTGAAAAACTTGCATGTTGATTTTCATTACTTCATGAAAATGTGAGAATAGAAGATAAAGCCAGAGCCTGCCTAGTAGAACATCTACTTGGAGACTAAGTTAAGTAAAGCTGAGACTCCATAGTGCTATTCCCTCCATGTAAGGTAAACTAGGAAGAAATTATCCTCTCCAAGGACTGAAAGGAAAATCTTCAACTTTGGTGGGAGGAAGGACTGGAAATACCCTCTGAAATTTTGGAACCACAACTAAACCAACATAGCCATTATACTGAAGTTGCAGAACACTGAAAATAAAGATAAGATCTTAAAAGGAGCCAGTGAAGACAGTCTACCATCAAAGAAATAACAGTTGGACTGAGGGTTGAACTTTGAGAGTAACAGTGGAAACTAGCATTCAGAAGAATAATGTTTTTCATGTGCTAAGAAAAGATGGCTGTGAATCTTGAAACATATTCACCTAAATATCTCAAAAGAACAAAAGTGAAATACACCTTTTTTTGAGAGAGTATAAGGTTTGTCACTAGCAATTCTGAAGAATGTGCTTCAGGAAAAAGGAAAGCTGCCCTAGTTAGAAGATAGAAGGTAACAAAGAAATGAAGAGAAAAGAAGGTGGGATATGTATAGAAAACTCTAATAGTCATTGACTGTAGAGGACAATGACAATAATGTTTTGTGCAGTTAAAAAATATAAGGCCAAATAAAACCCGTATGTATGATAACAATAGCAGATTATAAAATTCTTCTATCTTTTAGGGAAAATAGTGAAGACACACTCAATTTAGTTTATTCTTTTGCATATCCATGTTAATACCTTTAAGGTTACTAGTAAAAGAATAGAAATAGAATGTAAACTATTTAAACCAAAAAAGGAGAAATGGATTGCAGGTTAATTAAGACATGGTTATTCATTGTCCTTGAGGCTCTTAGTATCTGGTAAGCAGTGGTAGAGACAAGGTATGAGTTTAGGGGCTCTCTTGGCCTTGGTTTATAAAACACTACAGATGTGTTTGGCTTCACTTTTCCTCCCACTCCTCACCTAAGGGTCTGAGCTGCTTTGAATTGTTTACAGAGGAGAAAGCCTAGCAAAGGCTCATGCCTTTCCCGGTGTCGGCTGCCAGTGCTGCTACAACTGTCACAGTTGAGGAAACTGAATGGGTGCCAGCCGACAAGCAGAGATTACTACACCTGAGTTCTTGCTGTTCCTGACCTTGCGAGTCTCTGGCTTCCTTAGTACTTACCCTGAGGGCCAAGGTATTACAAAATCAAAATGTGTGGGAGTTATCAACTCTTGGAATGGACTTTAAGCACTGAAAGGTGGGATATAGGAAGAAGACATCAGATTGTTTTTCTCCCTACTCCACTAAACCTCATCATTTTTTTCCAAGGCCAGTAATTTCAAACTATAGACATATCCTGAGAGACTGAGCAAAGCTGTAGCCAGCTTGATTGTAAACCCACTTACATTTGTGCTCCCTCCTTAAATGATTTACTTTCTTATTCTTGCTTCATTAGGACTGCACCCCTGCCATAACATAAACTTTTGTCTTAGACTGTTTTCTAGGACAAGAACTTTTAGATACCTGTCCATAAGCTGCATTAGTGAATCCTCCAAAACCACCCAAAATAAATATGTAAACTAAATGATAAAAAATGTACTACCTGTGCAAATGTAGCTTTAAAGTGATTTTCTATTTCTTCCCCTCTTTCTAACAAAATTGATGTCATCTCCTGAATTCTTTCCATATAGAAAGTTGAAGCTCTACTAGTAGAAAAGGTAAGCAATCTGTATGAACAGTTCTCAGATAAAATATGCAAAGTTCTGTAGGCGACCACAACGTATGTTTGAGAAATGGGCTAGCCAGTCAGGTTTGGTGGAGTGCAGAGAAGTTGGTGAAATAGGGGAAGGTTAAAATTCAAAGGTTGTCTTGAGGTCTTAATATTACAGACCTTGATTTAAAGACTGAGTGTTTGAACTTTATTTAATAGATGATGGGAAGTCATTAAAAGTTTTTAACAGTGGAGTGACAAATCAGAAAAAAGCAATACCTGTATAGATATAGATATATAGATGTATACATACATATTTGTACATAAATATATGTATTTGAGCAAAGAGTTTACAAAAAAAATTCCCCCCTCTACTTTAGAATTTCACTTTTAGTTCTCTCTCTTTCTTTCCCTGGTACCTGACAGAGATTATCAGTATGTTTCCAGGAAACATTGCATATGATAAAAATGTCCCAGATTGGTACAATGGATATCACTGGAAAAAAGAATAAATAAATCCTAGAGGCCTGATGGGAATGCCCTGACTTGGGCCTTCCTGAGTGCAGTGATTCTTGTAATTGAACATGTCTGTCATAGGGACCATGGAGGTTCTGTCTATGCAGTTGTTAGAAGAGGTGTCAGCATTTGTAGGACATGAGAGGCGTTTAAGGCAGGGCAGCTCTTTGACCTGCCCAATATGAGTCTCATCTTCTTGAGCCTGTGTGGACTGTTGGAAGGTCTTCTGAAAAAAATGAATGTCTCACCCTGCTCTTTGGCAAGCTGTCGTTCCTGTTCTATGTAGGATGATGACAAATGTGGCCTTCTTGAATGTTTAGTTGGATCAGATGAAAATCTAATGTTGAAAAGACCACCTTAAGACCAAAAACATAGAAATTATGAAAGTGATATACTGACTATAAAAAAATTGTGAAACATATATTTAAAATGATACCACAAGTAAATTCAGAAGACAATTTAAGAAACATTTACAAATCAGTTGGCAGATAAAAGTTCTATAAGATATGTTTTACTCGATAATAAAAATATAAATACTGCATGAGGAAAAAAAGACCAACAGATAATAATAGGCACTTGATAGAAAAGCAAAACCAATTGGTAAAAAAAATGAAAAGGTACTTAACTGTGTTAAGAGATCAAGGATAATCCTACAGCATCTCATCCTGCACATTTCTTGTTGAAGTTTGGTGGAGAGATATAGTAGTATTTAATAAAACTAAAAATTCCCCTACCTATAGCTATTCATTCCTCTGGAATTATACCCTAATAGTAAAAGGACATTATGAAAAGACAGCTTTTATAGAGATGTTTATTAAATGTTGTTATTAGAACAATGTGAATGCCCAACAATCGGGAGTGGTTGAATAAAGGATGACACATCTATTCCATGCACTACATAGAAGCCTTTAAAAATTATATCTCTACAAATAGATTTGGTGTATTTTCTTTGCAGTATATATATAAAGTAAGGGGGCAGAGAACTGTGTAAATATAATCCTATGTACATAATTACATAAGCATATATATATGTATACATATACACAAACACATATATTGTGTTGATAATATAGGTTCATTTTGATGGAGGAGTTAGTAGAGAGGGTAGATGAAGAATGAGGTGAAAAAAATGACACTAATATATAATTCTATTTATGTAAATTTTATGAGTTGGTATATGCATAAAGAGATGGTATGGTTATCAAAATATTAAATGGCAGTTATCTGAAGACAATGAGTTTCAAATAATTTTTGATGTTTTTCCTATATACTTTTAAAAATATGCTTGTGTTTATGTCTTATATAATTATATGTTATGTATACTTTATATCATTATATAATAAAATATTTATAAATATAAAAGTATATTTTTAAAAAGAAAAAATTAAAACGGCTCTTTTATTAAGGAGACAACTATTTGCTTAGTGCCTTCTGTAAAGTAGTCTTCCCTTATCTGCAGTTTCCTTTTCTGTGGTTTCGTGGTCAATATTAAATGAAAAATTCTAGAAATAAACAATGAATTCTAAATCATGTGTTTTGAGAAGCATGATGAATTCTTGTGCAATCCCGCTGTGTCCTGCCCCAGATGTGAATCATCTCTTTGTTTAGAATATCCGTACTCTGTACTCTACCCACCGAAGTCTTATGGCTTATAATTTGAGCCCATCTCTTTCTAACCATAGAGCCAACAGCACTTTACTGGCTTTTCTCCCACATACCGCGTTCTTTCCTTTATTTAAAATGAAAGTATTCTGTCCTGGAAGGATCTTTATATATGTAATAAAATTTTATTCTTAAGAGCTTTAGAGAAGGACTGCATCTGAGGTATTGGTTGTGTAGCATATCTTTAGGAATCCATAATTCTCTAAAGGTTTTCACAATGAATAAATGGTGAGAGCTTCTCAGAGGTTGCATAGTGTGGTTATTAATGTTTTATATAATGTATATTTATTTGGTTTTTAAGGAAAGCGTAATTATGCATAATCAAGATAAATTGATTTATTTTTGAAATTTATTTGACCAAAAGTGGGAATTTAACAATTCCACTGAATTCATTTTATAATGTTTTAATTCTCTATCCTTAGGTTATCTTCATTGCAATGAATATGATAGTCTGAGATTGAGGTGGCTGAGGCAGACATTAGAATCTTTCTTCCCACAGCCTTTGGTAAATGTAATTAAAGTGTCTGAATTGGATGGCAGAGAAATAGGAGATGCTCAGCCTGAAAAGTTTGACAAGGTACTTTTATTACATTGTGACAAACTGATGGACTCCCAATAATACCACTATTATGTTTCTTTGTTGTTTTCCATCTTCTTCCAGACAGAGCCTTATACAATTTCTCAGTACCCTGGGAAATTATGATAAAGTGAACATGGAAGTGGTATTTATTTGATGGTCAGCATGGTTCAAAGGAAGTGATAACACTGGAATTGGAGATTATAGAATATATGTATTTTTTAGTTCCAGGTATCTCAAAGATACTTAGGAAAAAATCAGATGTTATTTGGGTCAGTACACAAATGTGTACTGTCTTGCTTTAATATAAGAAAGTATAGCAGTTGAAGAAAAAGAGAGCATTTCAGTAAACTGAATTGAAATAATAAATACTAAGAATTCAGAAAAATAGTAATGTCTTTTTAAATTGAGTAACTTTTGTCAAAGTTTTTGTGTAATTGTTAAAAATATGAAATGTTAGTAGACATTTTTAGACTTGTAGTCCTCCCATTACCCTTTCCAATCCCCGCATCCCCAAAATCCAAACACTGAAAGTGCACAGGCTATTTTTCTGAAAAGTATTAGTGAAGAAATGCCATAAAGAAGTACTTACCATGGTGTATTTTTGTTTTTAAAGGAAATGTCTTTATTTATTTGCTATCTTTTTTTATTATGCTTTACATAGTTTCCCTCTATATTTTGTATCTGAGAATATATTTTTAGCACATTTTTGTATTATATGCCCCTTTTTTCTCTAGGTGTTAGTTGATGCTCCATGTTCAAATGATCGAAGTTGGTTGTTCTCATCTGATTCTCAGAAGGCAGCCTGTAGGATAAGCCAGAGGAGGAATTTGCCTGTTTTACAAATAGAACTCATAAGGTAAGGGTATTAATAGAAATGTTTATTTTGGTTTCTAATTTATTTAAATAGGTATAACAAAACATGAAACAGGGAAGCCCCCAAATGGAGGGTTTTCTGTGTAGGTATGAGTAATTACTCCTCCAAGACTATGCCCAGAAAATTTTCAACCTCTTCCTTTTCAGCTCTCATGCTGTAATGTCCCCCTCTGCCCCTGCCCAGTCAATGAAATACAGCCTTGTTGTGCATTGTCTTTTAAAGGGCACAGATGATTTTACCCTGGTTTAAATTTAAATTAGTTGTTTATGAGGACCATCTCAAGCTTAGAGTTCATCCCCCTATTCTTTCACCAGAATTTAAGTAGTTTTCCCTGTAATAGTAGCTTGGGACCAAGATACATTTTTTTTTTTTTTTTAAATAATGGACTCATTGTTCTGGTTGAGTCAGCCTCCTAGGAAATGGTAGTTCATTGTTAGCATTTATCTCCCCTCTAAGAATTTTCCAGAAGCACATGACCACTGAGAGATACTTGGTTTCCTTTATAACAAAGGCATTTTGGGACATCTTGTCCTGGTTTCAAAAAAAGATTTGTGCTTATACCCTACTCCCAAGTAATCCTGTTGTTTAATGATGAATACAGATTATCTGTAATATTTAAAATATAATTAAATGATGTCTTATCACTCATTACTCTTACATGTGAAATGAGGATAAATGACAGGTCTATGGACTACTCACAGCTTGCTTTATTTCCTACTTCTGATTGATAAACAACAATGAAATATACTATTACCTGAGTTTTATAGCCAATACTAATACATAGTCTTGTTCTTGTACCAGGTGATTTATCAGCTCATTATGGTGATTCTTGGTGGTACCTACCAGAGTGTTCTAAACATTTTTCTTCAGGCAGTTAGACTATTTGTTTTTAGGCCTCCAAGGTAGCCTTTCATATACTATAATCTTAAGATATTTTGAGAATTCTGTATCCGCTTTCTCTTCTCTTTGATTATTAGCTTTGGGGTATTGCATAGCTTGAGCTCTGCATATTCTTTCTCATTTAAACTTTCCTGATCTGGCTTCTTAGTTGATTATTACTGCTTCTCTGGGCCTTGCTATTGTTAGACCTTATACACCTTGTGACAGACGCTAAATCTTCTGATGGCTTATTAGCATTGTGACCTCTAATTTTTTTCTTTAAGCTGTGAGTAAGCAACCAGGATTACTAAGAATATTATTTTTCTTCTCTCTCTTGTGAAAAATCCTCCTTTTACTTTTTCTTCCTGTTCATTACCAAGCTTTCTGTGTTTTATATACTGCTTTCCTCCTACTTTGTCTCAATTCATTGTAATATATTCAGATAATACAAATCAAGCAAAAGGCCCCTTGGCCAAACACCCAGCCAAATACCAGCTTTGTTCACAGGGCTAACTGTTGGACTTAAGGCTGGAGTATACTCTCCCAAATATTTTCTATAGTTTTTCTTACAACTACATATACATAGAGAGAAACATTTAAAAATACCTGTCATTATATATATATATATATATGTATATATATATATTTTGAAACTTGCTTTATTTGTATTTAATATTTCTTAAAGACTTTTTACTTATAGATCTACTTTGTTTTCTTCAACTTCTGTGAAATATTCAGTAGGGTCAGTCTATAATATTCTATTTAGTTCTCTATTTTTAAATAATTATTATTATTACTATTTACTTTTACAGATTATCCTTTAATTTGTCTCATTGGACACACATGTTAAAATTTTTCTTGCTTTAAATATCAAGAAGTAGAACTGAAAATCAAAAATTTTGATATATAAATTGAATTGTTTTCTAAAAGGCTGTACCAGATCTGCACTTTCTGTTGTGTTTGACTTTGTTGACTGCTTGTTTCTTCTGAAAATATCCTCTTCTCTTGATTTTTATGATCATATATTTGATTTCCTGGATTTCTTTTTACTTATTTTTTAAATTTGCTCTTAATCAGCTCATCCCATAAATTTTTAGTTTCCTTAGGCTACTGGTGTTGGCTCTTTTCTCTGTTTCTTTGATGGCTTCAACTGATATAAGATGCTTTCTCTCAAATACAGATCTAAGCCCAGATCTTTCTCCTTTGACTCAGACCTATATATTCAATTACCTATCAGAGCTCTCCATTTGGAAGCCCCTCAGACACATAAAACTCAATTTACCATAAACTCATAATTTCTAATGCTCTCTTGCTCCCACCCAACCAAAATTAATAAAACAAAAAATTAAATAGAAACCCGGCAACATGCCTCTTTTCCTCTCTTCCATATCTTAGTACTTACCATACATACCACCATGCGTTTGCCTAAGTCAGAAATTCATCTCCAACTTCCCTATCTCATATCCAATCTATCAGTAAGACATTTCAGTTGGACCTGTTAAATATTTCTCAAGTTCATCAAATTATTTCCATAATTAATATCCTAATCTAAGCCACCAGCATCTGTCATCTAAATTATTGCAACTGGCTTCTAACGGCCCTGTACGTCTCCAGGTGTGAGCTCTACTTCTTCACTCTTCTTAGTAAAACCAAATCTGATCTGAAATGTAAATTTGATCTTGTCATTTTCCTTTGTGAAATCCTGCAGTGGTTCTCCCAATTACTATAAAATGTCAAATTCATTAGTGTGATATTCAGGTCCACTTTGGTTATGGTTCTTTCTTACTTCACCAGCCTCATTGTCTCAGGACTCTTCTTCAATTGTATTTCAAGTAAACAGCTCATCAAACTCAAACTCAGTGTCTCATTTCTTGAGGCTACTGCATTTCCTGTTCCTTTCGCTTAAGAGTCTTCTAACCACCCTCCCCTTTCTCTTGGCAAACTCTACTGGTTCCTCAAAAATCAGATCTGATATCTCCTTATTGAAGCCTTACCTGACTCCCTAGGACTGAGACTGATATTCTTGTCATGTCTTTACCTTTATTAAAAAAAATATATTGACTGTCAGTTTCTCTGACTGACATTTGCCCAATACTTGTCTCTCCTCAACATGGCTATAAGCCCTGTGGGAGAAGGAGTTGTCAGATGGTTTTTATTCCCATTATATAATTTGTTTCCTGTCATGTAGAAGGCGGTCAGTAAATAATTGTTTAAAAACACTAAATTACAAGGGATAAGTATTTAGAATTTATATCTATAATTAAATTACTAGCAAAGTTAATCTGACAATAATAACATGATCATTATTATGCTGAATGGCAATTAGGCGTAAATGTAAAGCAATTTGCATAATTTATTTTGATTAACACTGCTTTTATATAACCAAAGCATAGTTTTAGTTTTAGTTTAGCTCTTTTCCCCATTTAATGCATCTCTCATATCATAATATAGCATTTCAGTTATCACCACGAAGATCATGCACTTATGTAGAACTCAGGTAGGCACACTATTATGCCCTAACAACTAAGGTTCTTCTTTAGTGGCCACACCTCTCTCCCATCATCTTACTCTACAATAGGAATGGCTTTAGCCCCACATCACTGTAGTAGCATATTGACAGGGCATGAAACTGACATCTCAATCACAGTGAGTGTAGGTTTTCATTTATGACTGGGAAAGACCATCATACCAGAAATTTCTCATTCTTTAACTTGAGCAGATGATCTATATTCCCTGCCTTTAATGCCTGGTCTATGAGAGGTTTTGGAGTCACTTGAAGCAGCTAAAATTCTGAGTCCCTTGGTTGTGTAAATATAGTGATAAGGGGGAAAAAACAAATAGTCAAGCTATAGGCACAGAAAATGATTCCTTAATTCTCTAACATCTACAAATCTGGAGGTTAAAATATAAAGGGAAAAAAAAGATAATTTCAGTGGCAATCTCTGTTATCTCCTGACTCCAAAAAAGGGAGAAAAACAGTTTATAGTAATTTTCTCATCACAGATAGCTCCGTCACTATACCATGTACAAAGAAGTTTAGATCTTTCTCACTCCATCATTTCATTATCTTCCTATAACAAAAGGCATTTTTTTCCCACAATAAGAAATTAAATGTTTTAAATGCAAACATATGCAAGAGAGTAAATATACTATTGTATGTGAGTCAAAAGTTATAAAGGATTGATAGCTCCTTATTTGCATTTGCAAAGGACAGCTAGAAAGCAGGCAAACAAACACTGTCTACCATAATATAGTGGACAGAAGATGGCACTCAGAAAGAAAAAAATGGAGTGAAAAGATTCGTCAGAGGCAAATAAGCAATACTTTTTTATTGTGCTATTTTGTCAAAGACTAGACCTTTACCTTCATTGGTCTTCTGACAGATATGGTACTCAAAAGTACTTTATGCCTTCCATGGCATTATCTTCACGGATCTTACAAGAAATCATTCATATTTACATTAAATAGGCAGCCTGCATAGTGTTCAGAATTATAGATTTTAAAAACACTATATTCTACAACTCAATATTCTACAACCAAATATTTTTATGATTGTGATACTTAAATGAAAATGGATGCTTCATTTAATGGAAGTTTCTTGATGTTAATTTTTTTAAAAGGAGTAATGTTATTAGATATGGAATAATAATAGATATATAATATTTAAAGAATTTTTTTGAATTAATATATGTATAGTATATAGAATATATATTATGAAAGCAGTGATCTAACCTGATTTTTTTTTTAGCATGAAAAGCTCATTGGAAGGCATAGTGATGACAGGAGAAAGATTTCAAAGCATAGTTCATTGTACACTTATTGAGAACTCTGATTTATCATAGAGAAGTGGAAAAATTAGAATCTTTTATTAAATTTTATAAAAAAAAGAAAATAAAAAAGTATATTTAACTCAACACATATCTGTCTCCCAGAATGTTTTCAGAAGGTGAGAATATGAGAGAGGATATAAGGAATAATTGAACACAAGCCAATTCTATTAATAGAGTGCCATTTGAAAGTATACCTTTATTATCATTTCTCAAAATAATTTCTGAGACCAGTCATTTATGTTACATACTTTATATGTACACACTGCATAGTCAGATTCTCTAGCTTCATTTTTACTTAAAGATATTAAGAAAAAACAGTGGGAAGATATGCTAGAAATATGTATATAGTCTATTTGGAAAGTGGTCATGATGTTTGTGCAAGAGAAGTTTACGTGATGTTATGTGAAAAAGCACAAACTGAAAAGTATGATTTATAACAAAAATGTAGGTATCTTATTGCAGTAATGTATCATGTCATCTATTTCCTCCGAGGAAATCCATCACATTTAAGATGCTGACCCCTTCTGGTTTTCTTTTTTCACCACTTGACAAGTGAAATCCAATTTGTGAACTCATTGAAAAAGGAAACTTAGATTATTTTGTAACATTTTGAAAATTTGTATAAATCATCCATATAACAACCCTTAAGAAATGGTACTCTGACAGTAAAAATTGTATTTAAAAAAAAACATTAAAGAAAAATCACCAATATCTCTCTGTCATACTTTTGAGCTCAGATAAGTGATACCTTAGTGGCTGTGGAGCATGGGCCTTCAAGATCCATCAACATAGTAACTGAAACATTATGTGTTCATGTTGGAAAAATAATCTTTGGGCACACAGTTCTGTTTCCACCACTCCATGGAAATATTCCATGGAATATTACCACCACTCTTTCAGCTATGTATATATATTCTTTTTAAAGTTCAGCTAATTCAGTTAACTTTGCATACTGTCATCATCTGCTTAGTCTTATGTTTGAACTCCAGAAGACAAAAGCAAACCTCTCTTAATACTGCTGTTACTACTTTTGCTACTACTATTAATTCTCTTCTCCTCCTCTTTTTTCTTCTTTATTCTTTGAGTTAGGTTGACAGGAGTCCAAGGTTTTAAGATTAAAAATTTGTTATTTGGGCAAAACACATGCTTTTTTATAATAAGAGTTTATAGATCAAAATATTCCACATTAAATGAAATTGTAAAAGATTGAGGAGACACTCATAGCCGGTTTGTAGCTATTGTATTTTCAATCATAAAACTATATCTCAAATGTAGATTGTTAGTATGAAATACAATCTTGATAATAAGATTTTATCAGAATTATTAATTTATGCAACACTTATTAAGTGTCTGCTTTGTATCAGGAACTTTACTAAGTACTGCAGATCCTAAAATATATGGGAAATTATCTTTGTTCTCAAGGTCCTCAGAGAAATTATCATAAAGTGTGGTAAGAACATAATGATAGAAGTAAAGGGTGCATGGGAAATAAGAGGAGGGACACTTACTTTAGCTGAGGTTAAGATAATGTGATGTGGATGTACAAACGTGTGTCTTACCAAATAAACAACAGATAAATATTTAAACTGAAGATATTTTTTCTAATAATTTCTCCTAATTATTAAGGTAATAATATAGTCTCATAAAGCATTTGGATTATACAAAGAAACATAAAGAAGAAAATAAGTCATTTGATGAAAGAAACTGACATATTGACTTATTTCCTTTGATTGCATACAGTATTTACAAAAATGGAAATCAGTGATATACTGATTTTGATATCTTTTTTCCATTTAATTTATTATGAACATTTTAATTATTATATAATCTTTGAAAACATACTTATGAAATGGGTACATAATATTAAATCATTCATTTATTCAGGTAGTTACAAGTATTAAAGACTGTTCTTTCTAATGATAGAATCATTAATGCAAAAAGGAGATACAAAGACATATTTTAATGGAGATTAAAACATCAGCTTTTTATTGATCTGGGCAAGAACTTGATCACTTTTTAGGGAAGAAGCTAGCAGCTGGACTGTGATCCTTTTCTCTTTTCTCTTGATTTCCCAGGAGACACTCCCACAGAAAGAAAGAAGGCAGGTGACCCAGTTAAACATGTTGATAACTGACCTTATTGGTAAATAGACTAATGAATTTTGCTAAGAGGAGGATTCTTACCTATGGCATGCTTTGAGGAGACTGTCCTTGGTTAGGATTGCCTATGATAAACACAACCTACAATCTATAGAGTTATGAGGCATGACTTTCTGGAAAATGTCATTTAAGCTATTCAACTCCCTAAGGTATGTTAAAGTTGTGACAACTTAAATGGACCCCATCGTGTGAAGTGACCTGTGAACTTTGCTTAGAGAGCTCATCTATTCTGAGCTAGAAGCAAGACTTATTTAGGAAGCCACATCAGATGCCCCTGCTTCTTTTGTGCCAATCGATTGCTTGCTTACATGAAATAATTAAAAGCTTGATACTGGATAAGATCAAATGCAAGCCTCTTATTCCACTACCACATCTAAGTCTTAGAACTCAATCATCTCATCCATCCACCTGTTAGACAGAAAATAGGAGCTCTCCTCTTATATCCTCTGCATGGAAACATAATTAAGAGGACAAAGGGATAGGACCTGTTGTGCCAGAGCTCAGGCAAGTCCAAAAGAACAAGAGAGGTTGTGATGCTCCTGAATAGAAACTTCATCCATTTTGGCTTCATCCACTACTCAAGTAATAACAGTGGATGCCACTCATTGACTGCATTAGCTAGGTTTTCTCTTCTTGATCACAGGGGCTAAAGTATATAGATGGAGAGACTCTTGAATTGTTCAATCCAGCATTATGCCTACTCCTCCCTTGTGGGTAGAAGAGGAAGAATCTCCTCCTTTGTAGAAACATGAGGCAAGGAGGGTGATGGTTCTCCTCTAACCATTTATTCTTTAAGTATTTATTGAGTGCCTATTATGTTCCAGGTGCCAGTAGTGTAAACAGGGCAGATTCAAACCTTGTTTGACTTGGCTGCTGCTGTTGTTGTAACTAAGTATCCATCATTT
The DNA here is from genome assembly GCA_030015415.1 of Cynopterus sphinx. Lineage (NCBI taxonomy): Eukaryota > Metazoa > Chordata > Mammalia > Chiroptera > Pteropodidae > Cynopterus > Cynopterus sphinx. The sequence goes on along the minus strand of CM057380.1, from coordinate 74,408,048 downwards.
CTGACTCAAGAGTCATATGTTTTACCAATATGTCTTTTACCATGAACGTAGCAGGCTAACATTTTAGCTTATAAACAGGATAAAATAACAGCACTTTCTAAGTTTTTGATATTGTGGTGCAAATATCTTCTGTGTTGTGACTTGGTGCCTTGCCCTTTAACTTTCTTAGATTTTTTTTTTTTGGAGGAGTATTACAAAGAAGTTATTACTTTTTATGTAATTTATTATATCTATATTTTTATTTGTGATTCATGCTTTTTTGTTTACTGTTTAAGAATACTTCCCATATGCCAGATAATCTCTTATTTTGTTTTCTGGAAGCTTTATTTTTTAACTCCCATATTTAGGTCTATAATCCATCTCAGTTATTTTTTCTTTCCTAGTATGAGGTAGGAATCTATTTCCTTTTCCTTCCTCCCTCTTTCCCTATCTTTTTTTTTTCTGAGTTGTCTGAACAGCATCTATTGAAAACAGTCCATTTTCCAGTACTCTTTAATGCTACCCCTGTTATAAATCAAATGTCCACATTAACATGGGTCTGATTTCTAGTCTATTTAATTGCTTTATTCATTGGTCCTCAAGCTAGTATTACACTAACTTAATTACCATGGTATTAATATCATAGCACGTAGGTACAGATTTCTTGTTTCATTATTTCATTTTGATTTTTTTTGTTAAGAATACCTGGGCTATTTTTGACCCCATTGCATTTATATATATATATATATTTTAGAATCAGTTTCTCAAGTTTCATGAAAAATTTCTTGGAATTTTGATTGGAATTACATTAAATATATCAGGTTGAAGAATTGACATTTTTCCAGTATTTCGTGATATTGATAAGTTTATTAAGTCTCAGAATTTGTCTATAGCTTGTTCTGGATTTTCAGCAAAAACTTTCCTAATTCTATAATATATATGTGACTATATACACACATATAAATATATATAATTTTTCTGGATTCTATATGATAATATTTTGCTTAGGATTTTTCCATTTATGTTCATAAGTGAGATTGGCCTGTAATTTTTCATTCTTAGATATTCTTATTATATAGTTTGGAATCAAGGAGTAGGCTCTTATTTATATTTTCTGGAACAGTTTATATAACATTGCAATTATTATTATTATTATTTTGACTATTTGATAGAAACTGCAATTAAAGCTATATGGTTCTTTAGTTTTCTTTGTGGGAAAATTTTTAGCCATTTGTTTTTGTTAATGGTTACAGGATTCTTAAATGTTTTCTCTTTTTGAATAAATTCTGTGAGTTCTGTTATTTATTTATTTATTCATTAATTTATTTAAGTAATTTTTCCATTTTAACCAAGTCTACAAATGTATTGACTCAAAGTTGTGTACAATATCTCCTTGTTATCTTTTTAATGTCTGCAGGATTTATAATAATGTTCTTTTTTCTTTTTGTTAATCAGTCTTGCCTGAGGTTTGTCAAATTTTTATATCCTTTCAAGAGTGGACATTTATCTTTGTTCATCTTTTTAATTGTTGTTTGTTTTCTAGTTCTGAACATATGGGGATTTTCTGGTTATCTTTTTTATTATTTTCTTATTTTTATTGTGATCAGAGAACAAATGCTATATTGTATCAACCCTCTGGAATTTATTTTGACTTGTTTCATAGCCCCATATTAGGTCAGTTTTTATAAATATTTTATTTCTGCTTGAAAAAAATGTGAATTTTATGTTTGTTTATTAGTACAGTATTCAATTTGTGTTCATTAGGTAACATTTGTTAATTTCTTTATTAGAATTCTCTATAGTATTACTTAAAAAAAACTGATCTCTAGTCAGTTATTAAAAGTGGTGTGTTAAAATCTCCAAGTATGATTTGGATTTGCACATTTCTACCTGTAATTCTGTCAAGTTTTTAAAAAAATATTTAAAACTGATGTTACTAGAAAAATACAACTTTTGTTAACAGTCTTCATACTATCTCCAGAACCCTTAGGGGCCACCCTATTTTGGCTCTTAAAACATGGGGCTTTACTATTCCTACTTAGTCTTGAGCTAGACAATTCTGCTTCTGTTTATTTTAATTGCCTGTGCTTTTCAGTAATACTTAATTTGATAGCTTATTCCATAATAACACGACTGCTTTACGTACACAAACTGACCAAGTGGAGAATTGCTTAAGTATTTTTAATAATGGAGTAATGGGATTACATTTATTTTAGATTAATTTATTTTACATAGGGGGTGCATAAAAGGGAACAAACAAAAAGTAAAGTAATTATGAAGTTATTAAAATTTTCAAGGTAAGTAATAATTATCAGTGGGTTAAAGTTTAAAAATGAAGGTATTCAAAATAAGATGATATATAAGCATTTCAGTAACTCATCATATTTATTCAATTTGTAAAATATTAGTGATGTTAATATGAATTTAAATTATTAACAACTTGAGAACCTTCTAGTGGATATCAAACAAAATGAAAACCTTGCTTCTTTCATTAGAAAGGTTTTCTTGGCACTTGGCTTCATTCTACCTACAGGAATCTGAATTTGCCATGCCTTTGATCTAAATGGAGTCACTAAAATGCCTTTAGTAAACTTTATGGGCTTTGAATTATTTCATAATCTGGCCACTGCAAGAGTCAAATGACTTTATTCTTTAAAAAGAGACAGCTGTTGTTCTCTTCCAAAGAATTATTTAGGATACTGGTTTTAAACTTTGCTTTGTAAAGACATAGAGATTCTGTATTTGTAGCATTGTTTCTGGAGCCATCTTGAGGGAAGAGAGAAGGATGACCAGGAGAGCCTCTTAGTCCAACACATACTAAATCCAACTAGGCATGATAACTTAATCTGGTTAAGCTTGTAGTATTTCCTTTGGAGAAAATTTCTTGTTACTAAAAATAAAAGTTTGAAAGAACTTAAAAATCATTTAAATCAGCAATAAGCAATCTCTGTTCATTCATAAGCACATTTTCTTTGGGCCAAAATTAAATCAATTATGGTTTTCTTGAAAGCTTTTTAGTTCTTTTTCTTTGCATGAGCAAAGAAACTATATTTAATGGTAGATCAAAGATCCTGTCTTAAGGTTAGGCCTAATGTGTCTCTTATTACTTTTTTAATTTAAGTAACAAAACTAGATTCCTTATGTTCAGTCTCAGCAGAGTCTTAAATCTTTAACACATCCTCCCATATCCATCTTAATGAGGTAATTAAATGTTAAAAAGATATATTAAAGTTGAGATCTTTAAGTAGAAGCCAATAAGAAACATGTTGAGACTTATCATTTGAAATCTATTTCAGGAGTACCTAGAGTCATTACCCTACTTTACCAGTACTGTATATAAAACCTTACTGCCAATGGACGAAACGTAATTATCAACATTGTTTTTGTTCCTTAGGTTGACAAAGGAATAGCTGTTGGGTATGGTATCTCTGAAAATAACAAGCCAGGTCACGATTATTTATCTTGAATTTACAGAACTTCTTTGATAAACAGTTTGATATCTAAAAATTCGATTTCTTACTGTGAGCACAGTAAAGAAGATCTTTAAGGCTTGTAAAATAATACTTTGAAAACTGCTGCTAGCACTGGGTAACTATTAACCCAGAAATAGCTGTATTTTAGATGCTTGTAATACCTGAAACTTAATTTTAAATCTGCATTTACTTGATATATTCTACATGAGTGTCAACATTTCACCTTAATGTTTTCTTTATTTGTTCTGCATACTGGTAGTAGGAATTGTTTATTTGCTTTCTTGCCCAGACTACTGTTTGTCAGTGGAAATAGTGTATTAAATTAGTGAAATGATGAGAAATAGGTAGTTGAAAAATGAAAGAAATAGAAACTACTGGAAAGGAACAAAAATAGAAAAATTAGAAAGGAATACTTTCTAATTCTAACTCAACAATGTAACATAGAAAAAAATATGGCACAGTAAAGAAAAGTAAATAAAACAAAAAAATCCCTGAAATATTTAGAAGAAAAAAATATTAAATTTAGAAGAATAAACATTTAGGGTGGGATAAGGCAAAAAAGGAGATAAAAACATTGTGGATCTCATAAAGTTGTAGTTTTACCATTTGTTAAATTACCTTATAGTAATTAAAATACTTCTATTGGTATATCAAATAGTTGCGAATTTTGGCCCGTGTATCCGGAAGAACCAAGTGGCACTTAGCGGACTAAGAATCAAAGGAGCTTTATTTAGGCCCACGGGCTCAGAGGAGTCACTCTCCATAGTCTGAGCCCCAAACAAAGGCAGGCAGGTATATTTATACATTGATTACTTCCACATACTTGGTGGTCTTTTGTTTCACACATGCGGGAAAGGTAGATTTCAAGGGAGAGGTCGGAAAAATTCCTCTGGGACAGGGTAGCCATCTTAGATTACTTTATGTTTCCCATATCAAAATTAAGCTAATAAATTTTTTAAAGATTATATTTATTTTCTCCCTTTTAAATCATATTGCCTGCTCCATACACTAACCTATTCTGTTAGATTTCCCTTATGTTTCCAAAAAGGCAGTGTCAGGAATAACATTTATTTTTAAATATGACTTGATAGCATTTTTGGTACCTATAAGGATCCTGGTACCAGTTCCAATGTGGTAATGGGAGTTTCTTTCCACACCACCAAGCAATTCTCTGTAACACCAGTTGGGTGTCCTATAGTTTAACTCAATTCTGACACTATCTCCAGGTAGATAGTGCCAGATCTCACAGGTTAAGGGGTCAGTCCTACAAGATTGCCACCACCCCACTTGAGATGCCAATTGCAAGTCCAGGTCGTCAACTTTGCTTCTGACCAGTCAGCTATAAATCAGAAGTTCCCATGACCCCTCTTTTGGTTTGCTTAATTTGCTAGAGTGGCTCACAGAGCTCAGGAAAACAGTTTGCCTATGTTTACTAGCCTATTAAAGGGTATGATAAAGGTTACAGATGAACATCCAGTGGAAGAGATGCATAGGGCGAAGTATATGGGAAAGGGCACAGAGCTTCTGTGCCCTCTTTGGGCACTGTCACTCTCCCAACACCTACACAGGCATGATTGATTAAGTCATTGGCCTTTGGCAATTGTTTCAACCTCAAGCACTTTTATCCTCTACTCCATAGCTCAAGGAGTAGGACTGAAAAACTGAACCATTTAGTCACATGGTTGGTTCCGGAGAAACTTTTTCCATCCAAAGGTGCAGTCCCAAAGTCATCTCATTAGCATAAGAAAAGACACTTTTGTGCTTAGGAAATCCCAAGGTTGTAAGAGCTTTGTTCTAGAAAAGGAGATGAATATGTATGTCTAATTATAAAACACAATATCATAGTACCACATATTCTCAATTTAAAAGTAGTGGCCACGGTTTTCAGTGGAGTCAAGTTCACTTAACTAAAAGTTACCAAACTTTTCAGCTCATCAGAAATGAGAGCACACTTGTTAAGTAGTAACCTTCATTAACAGATTATTTTACTTTCTGTAGGAGTTTATCTATGACCCCTGTAGACAAGAGGAAAAAAAACTTTCTCATTTTATGAATTACTTGTTTACAAAATTGTTTTTCCACATAAAGCCTCTGCCCTATATTAGTTTCATCTATAACATAAGAGTTGTAGGTTTGAGTTGTTCCCTGTTCAGAATTTTTGAGTGTTAGTCATAATTAATACATTTCTTTGCTTTATACTATTAAGTTCTCTGCCTGACCACCTCTTAATTATAGTCACATCTATTTATTCATTTAATAAATATATTCTAGAACATACCCTCCAGTTGTACTACATATAAAAAATACAAAACAAATATAAACCCTGTTTTTGAGAAGCTGGAAATTTATTACTTGAGAAAAAATGAAGGAGGAGGAATTCTATGGGGAATGAGAGAAGTTTTCAGAGACTATGTGAGCTTTGAAGTGGGCATAGAAGGATGAGGAAAAGTTAGGTTGGTTAGAAGGAAACTGAAAAAGAGTTATATAAGCATTACAACTTGTTAAGCATCTAGAAAGATGAATGAATTTTAACTCTTTGATGATTAATTACACGATAGTGTTTGTGTTGTTCTACAAGGGGCAGAGGTATTGCTGGCTGTCAGGGTTTGGTCAGAGAAGAACCCTCACAATTGATGTAAGGGATTTCTTATAGGAATTAGATCTTAATCATTGGAGGTAGTTAAGTAGTCTATTGAAATTGTGTGTGACTGTGCCCCTACTTCTAGTGTGAGGGTTGAAGTTAGCAGGGTCAATAGCCAGCACACGAAGTGGGAGGGAACAAAGGCACACTAGAACCCAGAAAGAGAAAGTGGAACCATGTCTTACTATCACCAGAACCTGCATAGGTTTCTTACCACCACTAAGCATCCAACTTTAATAATGTGTAACCTGAAGAACTGGTGCATTTTGTTATGGAGTTGCAAAGTAACTTAGTTTAGAATTCAGAGAAGCTGAAGGGAGATCCCATGATTGCTGGAGAAGCTGCTCCTCACCCCACCTACAAGTTGATCTAGTGCATCTAACAACATGTGGGTACACTAAGCTGCATGTTCGTGTCAAGAAATTTTGAGTTACATAGACATATGTAACCTACAACCCTATCAAGATTTAGAACATTTTCATCACCCCAGAATGATTCTTAGTGCTCCTTCAAAATCCATTTACTCCACTTATCAAAGGCAGCCATTCTGATTTCTTTTATTATAGATTAGCTTTGCATTTTCTCAAACTAAATAAAAATGTAATTAAAAAGCATGTTTTTTTTTAATCTGGATTTTCTCTTAACATAATGTTTTAAGTTTATTCATATTGTGTGTATCAGAGTTTGTTCTTTTTTATTAGATGAGGCATGAGAGCAACGTCTTTGCTTTTGGACTGAATCCTGTTGCCCAGACAAGAATGTTTACTCAGAAGTGCTTGAGCAAGGCTTGAGACCACCTCTGAGAGAGCTACCTCTTCAGGGATATCTTTTTACCATGGCTTCACTTTAGGGCACAGAATCTGTTGACCTTTCCAACCCTATCAGGCCCAAATTACTGAATTATTAAGTCAATTTAGATTATAATCCACAGGCAGACAGACGTCCTTGGTAGAGTTTTACTCCTTCCATCTCTGCTTTCAATTTCCCAAGATCTATCCTGAGCCTTTTCTCATTAACACACACTAACTTTTTGAGATTTTCTTCTATTCACCCTAGAGGTATATAAGCATGTGATCTGTTTTCTAAGATATCATAACCAGTGGTTTTCTTAAAATTTTTCCATGGTATAATAAGGGCTATTGGCTGTATCAGGGTTCTCCAATCTGAAGGGTATGCCAGCAGTCTGAAGATCCAGAGAAGAGCTGTTATTGCAGGTCAGGTTCAAAGGATGTCTGCTAGCAGTATTCCTTCCTATTCAAGGGAGGTCAGCTTTTGTTCTTTTTAGGCCTTCAGATGACTGGATGAGGTCTACCCTCATTAGGGAGGGCATTCTGCTTTACTCAAAGTCCACCAATTTTAATGGCTGTTTTATCTGAAAATAACCCCACAGAAACACCCAGAATAATGTTTAACCAAATATCCGGACACCATGGCCCAGCCAAGTTAATACAGAAAATTAGTATTCACTGGCTTTCTAGTCTATACTATTTGTTTGACTTTGCCCCCTATTGCTTGCTTACTAAGCCAGTTCTGCATTTTCGGTTTTGCTAAAGTAACTACATTTAGTGCCAAATTCAGTATCAGTTAAGATAATTTATCTTCTAATATAACACAGAGACAGAAACAAAGAGAGACTCAAAATAATAGTGACTTAAGTGAAAGTCTGAGTGGGCATCCTGGGGTTGTTCTGGCCATCACTTGATTACCTGACTCCACCATCAGGGATCCAGGCCCCATCTATTTTTTAACTCATGGTCCAGCGTGGAAATTCCGGCTCTTGCTATTTAATCTGCATTCCAAGTAGTAGGAAGGAGCAAAAGAGTGTACCTCACACTACTTTCACTCACATCTCATGGGTCAGACTTAGTAATAGGATTACCTTTAGTGAAAGGCAGTTTAGGAAATTAGCCTTAGCTGTGCCCAATTAAAAATCTCATTACTACTGAAAGACGTGAGAACAGATATTGAAGAGCAATTAGAACTATCTATTACTAGTTGGAAAATTTCATGATCAGATGACACTGGAGGAAGCAAAGAAAATTAACAAAATCCTTTATCAAAAAACCAATTTGAAAGATTTCACAGAAAAAGTAAATGACAAAAGCCTCAAGTAAATGATTGGGAGAGAAATAGACACATGTCAACAGATTCGCAAGATATTTTCAATGGAGAATTAATAGAATTTGGTGATTGATTGGCTTTAGAGGGGGAAGGGAAAGTAGGTGTCAAAGATAACTGTGGTTAAGAGCATATGATGTACAGCTTTAGTTTCCAAATTTGAATCCTCTTTTGGACACTTAGTAACTGAATGGACTTGTAAAAGATGCTTAACACTCTTGCCTTCATTTTCTCTTCTGCAAAGTGTGATAATAATTAATGTCTCAAAACTTAATAGATAGATCAAATGAAATAACATGTAAAACATCTAGGAAAAAAACTTTAAGAAGAAGATAAACTAAGGATAAAGTTCTAGAGAAAACTGTTATTTAAGGGATGAGAAGAAAAAAGGTACCTGAGGAGACTAAAAGGGAACTTCAGAGAAGTAAATGTTGAACAAAGAAAGAGTCATGTCCAGGAATCCAAAGTAGGAAAAAAGTTTCTTTAAATTGGGAATGAATGACAGAATCCAATAGTATAGTAGGCTGAGGGCTGAAAATAAGCCCTTTAGCTTTGGCTGGTTTTATACTCGTTTTATCAAAAAGCTTCTGAGGAAAACATTTTTATTTACCTTTTAGAGTTGTGGACACAATTTGATTAAATGAATTACCAGACAATTTGGAATAGTTACCACATTACTCCAGATTATTTGGAATTTTAATGGAGTAACCACTTTTGATATCTAACCATTGAGTCTTATTTGTTAAAATTATTTAAAACTATGATTTAGATGTCAGTCTGTAATGAAAAGATTCAAATTATTTCTCAATGTGAGGTGTTTCATTTACCTCACCGTAAATTCTGTACAATAGCACTTGAATGGGTAAAGGTTGTATATGCTATAAAAAGAGAGGATAGCCAAGGTTCTCTGGTCATAGCTTCAGACCTATTAATTCTTAGTTATTTATGTTAAAAGTACCCAAAAGTACATAGTTATTCTTTACCTTCATGAGTATTTGGGACAGTTGGGTTGATGAAATGTATGTATGCAGTATCCTCTTCCTTATTGCCCCAGATTCCATACTTTAGCAGTGGTAATACTTATTTCAGGGTATATAGCATTGGCAAACCTTGTATTTGTTTTCCTCCCCTCCCCTCCCCTCCCCTCCCCTTCCCAGTATTTTCTCATGGAGAATTATGTGCTATATGTGCAATGTCCTCTGTAAGCATTTCACCTTTTCAGTTTTGGATTTAGTTTGTCATTTGGGCAGTAAGATACAAAGATTGCCAGTAATTTTTATGCATTTTTTACACTAATAATTATATAACTGTTTTTACATAGGTTGCAAGTGACCTTATAAAGTACCCTTATATAGAAACTCTGAAACATTAATTAAATATTAAATGCTCACAAGGAACCAATTGCAGGATTGATGCTCCTATACTCATTAAAAAATTTTGAAATTACTACAGTATTACTTGATTTTTAAAATGTTTAATGCTAGAGTTTCTAAAATGAGGGAGATTAGTTTGCTAATGTTGTGACAATAAAGGAATCTGTAAGTCTGTTTTATTTTATTGATTGCCTGTATTTACATCTGAAAGAATGGTAGCTGTTGCCTTGATGCTTTAATGGTAATAGAAGGGACAGGAAGAAAGATGAGGAATAAATATATTAATCATAGGAAAATTTAGCTATAATCTTAATTTTTCAAGAGAACAGATAACCTGTGATTGAAATTCTTGTAGGAGAGACAATGATTGTGCCTTCAAACATGTTAACAAGGGAAATTTAAAAAGAGGTTGTGTATCTCCTGATGTGAAGTCATGAGAAATTAATGAAAAGGGGAGAAAAATATCACTTTCTATGTTGGTCAAAAGATGGCACCATTGCTGTGCTGATTGTTTTCTATAATTTGGGCTCATGCTTTTTAAATGCAGAAAACAGTTCAATTTAGTGATCTAATTAGCACTGACCCTCCCACCAGAATGCTGAATTTCTAATCAAGGACCAGAAGAATAGACTAGAAAAGTAGAATTTATATTTTTAAAATGTATTAGGTTGTTTTAATAGCCATTTATAAAAATAACATTCTCTGAGACTCAGAGATTTACCATAGGAATAGAATAGCAGGACATCTGCGTCAAGTTTTCAGTTTCCATCAAGTTGGAAATACCCGCCCTTTGGAACTTTGATAGCTGTTGCGTTTCAAGATGTTTTAGTATTTCATTTGTTTGTTGGTTTAGTTTTTTTCAAGTCATTAAATTTTCACTTTCATTAAAATAATATTTTTTTCAAGGTATTAAAATTATGTGATATTTTTCTTTTGTTTTCCTGGGTGATTATATTTTACTTATTGATAGTTGGAAAGTTACATGGACTAGTCTGGAAATGTGAAGGTGGTCTCTCTTCTTGTGCTGGGAAAGTGGGAAAGCAGCATTTTATCTTGTTTCTAATAAGTCAGTATCTTAAGTGACTCTTAGGACTTGAGTCTCTCTTTTTCTCTAAGATCTTTCAAAGATGGAGAAATTCAGTGAAAAGCACTGAACAAAATGACGAAATGAACTCCTGGTGGATGGGGAAGGCTTTATTATTGAATGTACAAAGTGCTCTGTAAATACAAACACAATGTATTTTGGGGAGGGTGAGGTGGAAGCCTGGCTGTATTGAAAGAATATGAAACAATCTAGTTTTCCTTCTTTATGTTAGAATAAGAAACCACTAATGGACTCCTGCATATAGACTGCAGATTTGCCTATCTGATGCTTTTTAGTTACATTTTAATGGTTTACTTTTAAAAATAATTAAATTAAGCTTTCATCAGATTACTGTGACTAGTTTATCACATAGATGTAGTACAGAATATATTTTATATAGCTTTGCATTATAACTTATTTGAATCTAAAATACAAGCCCAAAATCTTATTCAAAAGTTTTGAGGCCAGATGTGTTTCTGAATTCTATTTTTTTTTTTAATTTAAAAAAGGGAACAAAATACATATGTGGTATATCATCTCTCCCACTTCCCCCAGTGGTGTTTGGGGCAACATCTTTTAACTGAATGTTAGTATGTTTTCAGCAAAATGTAAGAATAGCTATACCATGGGGCTAAGTCTTGACCATAACTAACTTTACATCAATTTAGACCAGATTTTGAGGCCAAATGAGTCGATCATGAACTTAAGAAAAAAATGTAAGTCACAGAGCTTTTTTGGGTTTCTCAGTGGTATATCAGAGATAGTAGACCTGAAGTACCATTCAGGTATGCTCTGTGAACTGTCAAAATTCTATTAAGGTTGTCTGTAAATGGGAAAGTTTTAATTTAACATTATTTTTTATTTAATGGTTTCTTTTTTTTAGAATATGTTTTGTTCTGTTTTTATCTGCTTTATTGACTAAGTGGTTCAAGCACAGAATGCATTTTAGGCTATTCCATAATACACTGAAAGCCAATCAGAGATTTGGAAAAATTTGTACAAACAATATCTGCCATAAAGTGACAGGGTATCTGGCATATGTTCTGTATCAAGAAAGCCATCATTCTTTTTCTCTGTTAGGAGTACCTAGGGCAAAGTATTTCTCATTCTATTTTATGTTCTATTATTAATCATGATCAGCTTTATTTCCTACAGCAGTGTTGTGTGAGATAGAACCTTATTTTGTATTTTAAGTATGGTTAAGCCTGATCAGCACTTAGGAGGCTTCTGAAGGGAAGGAAGATAGATGTTTCAGGGGAATGATGGAGGGATTGTATTATGTGGTAATTCTACTTCCTTTAGGAGGACTCCCACTAGCTCTGCATTACACTTGGACATTGTGTATTGAGTAATATATAAAATCCAAGATAATGTCTACTAGTTCCCATTTAATTTTAAATTATTAGGTTTGCTTTTACCTAATTGATCAAAATGATACTTTTGCTTCATTTATTGTAGCCATGACATCTTTTTCTGCCTTCTATTGGTATGATTAGAAAGCTTTGTTAACTCTCTCTGTTATCAGTTATAGTTCAATGGTAAATAATGCTAATCTTAATACTACTTGGTTTTTAGTAATTTCATGCAATATAGTTAGTGGTATAGCACATTGTTCAGGATCTTGTTAAGCCATGAAATAGTCACTGAGAAGCTGAGGGGACCACAGCTCATTTGAAGGTTAGCAGAGGATACTATTATGCCAAATGTATGCTGCTTAGTTAGTTGTTTGGTTTTTATTCCTCTTATTTAAAAAATAATAACTTTTCATGGTATGGAAATTTACACAGACATAAAGAACCCTTTTGTCTCCTACCAGAACACAGACTCAATGTCTTGTTTTTCTTCTCTAATCTTGACTTATCTTTTTATATGGCTGTTATCACAACTTTGCCAGTTTATTGCTATTATTCATGTCTCTCTAACTTCTAAATTGTTTTTTCACCCTCCAGAATTTTAAATTAATTACTGGGCTTGTTAAGAACTACTAAGTAGTACCTTTCTTTCATTCTTATCATTTTTTTTTTTTCTGAAGAATTACAATCCTTCTCACACACCCTTGTGTCTAAATGTCCTGCAAATACTCATATAGCTTTTTTTTTTTTTATGATTTGGAGGAAACTTAAAATAACAGCTTGGTTCTGATGGACTGTTTCAAAATATGTGTGAATTGTTATGGAAGCAGATTATTTATCCTAGACACTACTAGAGTGGGCAGAGTACTGCATATTTGAGTACTTATATTTTAGGTATGCACTTTCATTTAGTATACTGTAAAACACATACTAAATATCGTTTAATTTTTATTAAATACCAACACCAGCAGTAAAGTTTTTTAAATCATTAAACCAATTTGATTATAGACTTATTAAATACTCTAGCCTAAACTAAAATTGAGTACCTGTTGTCATTTATGTGTCAAAAGTGAAAAAACTTTATGCATATTGAAAAATGCTAACTATAGAGATAGATTTATACTTTGTGCAAAACCAGTGGTGGATCTGTGTGGACTATTTCAATTCATGAGATAAATACCTTCTGTGGCATACAATAATTTTCAGTGTAGAAAAGTCTTGGCTGTGTGAACCTTGGGAATTAGTTCTTTATCCCCCCCACATTGCCTGTTTTTTTTCATTTTTGAATACAAAATTATGGTATTTTGAAATTCAAATTTGCTACCAGCAAAAGGACAAAACTGGTATTTAAAGAACAGTCATCAGCAGCAAAACCAGAACAATTGGACAGGAATCCCTAACATTTTGCCACAGGATGTTGAGATTAACCCAAATTGATAAAAAAAAAAGCCCTTTGTGTTGCCACATATAGTTTCCTTGTTTTGAAAATATGACCAGTTAAGTTATACCAATTTTAATTTTAATTTTAGAAAGATAAATTACAAATGTTGGAATGAAAACAGCAGAAAAATGAGCCAACATGGCAACATTATATAAATTAATTTAAATTTGCATCAAACCAAGAACATATTGTTTATAAACAATAAAGCTTGTATGTACTTTTGTACAACTGTAATGAGAAAGAATTATACTTACTTGAGCAGGCATTGGTTTTGCTAATTGTGGAAGGAGAATCAAAAAAATTCCTTTTATTGGGAGTTTGAAGATATCTGCATTCAATCCTTTTATGGTTCATAAGTGTGATAATCAGGTATTAAAACTGTTGTGTGAGATGGTGCCTCCCTCAAACCTTGGGCACAGTACTCGTCTGATGTGAGGGAGAAAAAAGGGGAAAAAAAAGATATCTGTATTTAAATCTGTAGATATCCCTTGCATAGTTAGTACTCTTTTTTAAAGAAAATCTTATATTCATTGCTATAGTCAGTAGAAATGATCCAAAATGAGTATTGTAACTTAAACAATTTTAGCAAAATTTAGCATCTACCAATGCCTTAACATATCAATGTAAAAAAAATTAAAATGCCATCACTAAGTGTGTATTAGTTTCTAATCACTGCTATAATAAATTACTATAAACAGTGGTTTAAAATAACACAAATATCTTATACTTCTGGAGGTCAGGAGTTTAAAATCAAGGTTCTGGCAGAGTTATAATTCCAACTGGAGGCTCTACGGATGTGCTAGAAACTGAATGCTTGTGCCCCCCCTCCAAAAAAAAAAATATATATATATATATTGAACTGTTAACCCTAAAGGTGATGACATTAGGTAACAGGGACTTTGGGAGGTGACTAGTTTATGAAAGTGGAACCCTCATGAATGAGATTAGTGCCCTTTTAAAAGTAGATCCCAGAGAGCTCCCTTGCTTTTTCTGCCATGCAAGGACACAACAGCCATTTGTGAACCAGGAAGCATGTCCTCACCAGATGTGATACGTGCCAATACCTTGATCTTGGGAATTCTCAACCTCCAAGACTGTGAGAAATAGATGTTTATGTTTTAGCTACCCAGTCTGAGGTATTTTTGTTATAGCAGCCTGAAAGGACTAAGACAGGAAGAATTATTTCCTTACCTTTTCCATCTTCTGGAAGCATCCCACATTCATGGCCTTTGGCCAGCAATCCTATTATTTCAACCTTAGCTTCAGTCATCACCTTTTTGTCTCCGATTCTTCCTGCTTCCCATTTCCATTTATAAGGATCTTTGTGATTATATTAGGCCCACTGAGATATTCCAAGATAATCTTCCCATCTAAGAAACTTAATTAAATCACATCTGCAAACACTTTTTTGCTAGGTAGATCTTCATTATAAACCTCAGTTGCTGGGATATGCTCTTGTTTAAATATAGATGTGAGACATGGGGTAGACAGTACTCTTAAATCCAGTAGAAATTCTAGAACATGATTTTTTTAAAAGAAGTTCTTAATTATGAATTGCTCTGGGGTTATCACTACAGCAACAAGACTAAAACTTTTCTGGTTTTATGTCTCAGTAGGTGACCTTGCCTCCCATTTCACTCATATTATCAAGGCTATCATGAACTTTCATTTACCTTAAAATATCCTGCTTTTCTGTTCATGTTCCCAAGTTGTTTCAGATGAGGAGCTGAACTCCATATTTTCTAAAGCTAATGCCTTCATTTGCAGTCTGAAGCCTGGGGCTATTCTTCTCTTGGATCTGCATTTACATTTATGTGCAAGTCTTCCACTTAAAAACAACAACAAAAACCTTTCTTCCCATCTTTTCCCTAAAGCTACACTGAAATCTGGTGACATCTTAATTTTCTAAAGTCTGCCTCTCTTTAAATATAGGCATTCTCTGAGAGTCTGTATTTAGACTACTGCTTCTTGTTTGTTTTTTTTTTTTAATGTTTCCTGGGAAATTCTATTTTTTCCCATGATTTCCACTATCACTGAGCCCTAACCCCCTTCCTGAATGTTAGATGTTCCTTTCCACCTACTCACTGGAACCACTCAATATATTCAAAGACAAACCCATTATTCCATGCTCTCTCCCCACCTTCTTGTCCTTCAAAGAACAAAACAATGAACCAAACATCCTCTCTGTCTCACCTGTGTTGATTGATCTGATTACCATTTTCCTAGTCATCCAGGAATACATTAGAAATAGTTGTAAGGCTAGAAAACATTCAAAGTTATTGCAGTCTGAGTCTGGGTAAGATTAGTGTCAAGTATGCAAGCTTCCTTTCCTTCAGACCCTATAGTTTGCTTTTGATGCACCTAACCAATCTAATGCATTTTCCTAATTACACGCAGGTCTGCAATTAAGGCCTTACGTCCTGGAGGGTTACTTGTGTACTCTACATGCACACTTTCCAAGGCAGAAAATCAAGATGTGATCAGTGAAATTCTAAACTCCCACAGTAACATGACACCTGTGGATATTAAGGAAATGGCAAGGACTTGCTCCCAAGACTTCACATTCGCACCCACTGACCAGGAATGTGGGCTCTTGGTGATTCCAGATAAGGGTAAAGCCTGGGGCCCAATGTATGTGGCCAAATTGAAAAAATCGTGGACTATATGATATTGGTGATGTATATTTTGTAAACTATATTGATGTATCCCATTTATTTTTTGGGGGTCTCTACATGTTAACATTTAAATAATTGTGAAGTTACTTTTTCTGGGTTTGATTGTAATTCTATTTAGTTAATACAATACTTTAGCATTTCAGAATTTAGGCTTGAGAATTTTTCGGGTATATGTTTTTCCTAGAAATATATCTATAGTGATGATTTAAGATGGTGCAGATGGTGTTTGTTCTGTGTAATAAATCTGCTGTCTTTACTTGGCATTTTGTAGTTAAATTAATCTATACGATTTTATGCATAAGATGTGTAGAAATATATATTATCTGTGATGTTGGTAATTTGAACCTTTAAAAATGCACATTTGCTGGCTCTCTTATATTTATTGTTACAAAATATACAGACTCTTTCAGAGCTTTTACCCCCTTTCCTTTAAGAACTGATTGGTATTCTGAGACTTAACTTCTTAAGCACTATTTCTAGTTCTAGAAAAATAAGTTTTTTATTTGCTAAGATGTTTTTTTCTTAAGGACTGTCTTCTGTTTACTGCAAAGGTCAGTGACTCTATTGACACAAGCTTTATTTTTTCACTTTTTTGTATTCACAAATACAAATTGAAAGGGTAAATTATGTAGATAGGCCATTAGAATAGCAGATTCACATGCACATGTTTGACTTCGACATTCAGCTTGTAGAATAATGGAGTCTATCCAGCAGGCTATAAAGCAAGTACTTGAAACAAAACCAGAATGATTAATAACTGTAATAACTGAACTATATTTGGAGAGTTTTGTTACATAATTGCAGTTATAATGATCACTGCAGAATCTGATTATCTTACAGTTGCAATCTGGAGGGGCTTTTTATGAAATGTTATATGAGAGTATGATGTCACATATTAATGCACAAGAGGGAGATACCTAATGAGAATGGATTATATGATTACCAAAACCCAATATCATTTACTAGGTGGCTCTCCTGTTTACACATATCCTGGGACTATTCTGCACATTTCTATATATGTACTTAGAGTTTTAGCTTCAGGTTTGGATCCTGTGTTTTCTGTAGAAATTGCTTCACTTAGTGTCCAAAACATAATTTTCCAACTATTAAGAAAAAGTATGCAGCATACTTCAAAAGATTGTATCTCTTTGGAAATTAGCTTTTTAAACAAAAATGAACTCTGACTACATAAATACGAAATTCTGAAGTTGAATCCTTTTGAATTGTTTATTACATTCTATGCACTTAAACTAGAGACTATCTGTTCATTAACTGTTGTTTGTTTTGCAAGCATGTATTACTGGGCTCTTATAACTGCAGAGTCCTAGGAAGAATGTTTTTTCTGTACTTTTATTCCATTAGCCATTTTTTCTTTATATCTAACCAATATTTTTAAAGAAAAGCTGGATCTCTTAGATTGAATCAGATATACTTTGTTAATGCAGAAGATTAATGATAATGGAAAATATTTTTACTTTCTGTGTTTTTGGTGTATGCTTATTGGTTGGTTTTTTAATTTGAAATCCTGTCTTTAGATACTATAGGTTGAAAAAGTGCATTTATTCTGTGTAGGTTAATTGCAAAGTAAAATTTCAAAGTGCACTGTGTCGAATGTCATTGTTTTCCCAACATAATGCCATGAAGCCAATTCTGAATACTTAGTGTGCCATTAGACTAGACCTTATGATTACTGAAAAAAATGCAACTATATCTATATATAGATCTCTCTATAGCTCACTTTATTATTAACAATAATTATAATGAAACAGCTGACCCTTATTAAGTATTAAATATTTGATCAAGTTCTTTATGCATGTTATCTTTTTTGACCTTTAAAACAACTTCAGGAGTAGATATTCTAACCACCTTCTGTGACTGAGAAAAAAGCTCAATGCTTTTCGTAGTTTGCTAAGGTAAGTAATGGATGGATCCAAGATTAAAACTAGCTCCAAAGGCCAAGCCCTTCTCCCTGTAGTATGCTGTCTTACAGCATATAGGTTATAGGAACCCTCAAGAATATCAGCTGGCTTTACCCTTACTCTCCATTGCTTAGTTTTCTACTCGTGCAATTTCCTGTTCCCAGGGCATCACAGGGTTTATCAGTCAATACTGAGGTAAAAAAAAAAACCCTTTGAAATATTTCAGAGTGTGTTCTAAAGAAGTGCTTCTTGTGGCTGTAATACCCAGAAATCTCCCAAGGAGGTATTCTGTGCCTGCCTTTTTTTTGTAAGTGCTGAAATGAAGAATAGAAATTTGGAGCAGCCTTGCAATGTCAATTGAAAAGCAAGGAGTAATTGATATTACTTTCTGTGTCATTGAGTTACTTTCAAAATAGCTTTATAAAAATTTAGGTTGCTTACCAACACATCAACTTCTCTCTGCCATCAGCACACTGAATAGCCACTAGTTTCAGAAATAGACTATGAATAAATGTAATGCATTTAAATGGTTTGTGCTGAATTTTTAAAGCATAAGATATTGTCTGTGGTTTGAAATTAAGGTGATCTATAGTCCTTTATCCTATTACATATATCCATGTAGCCTTTTCTCAAAATTTCATGCCCTTAGCAGTACTATGAAAAATATTTTTTTATACAATGTAGGTAGGCGTAGAATAATAGATACCAGAGCACTTGCTACATGACTAAATAAAGTAATTACAAATCAAATAGCACCTTATCCAACTAGGCCTTATTCTGGGAGATAAACATCAGATAATCTGCATAAACTAATACAACTCATCTGGAATATAAAGAGGAAATTGGAACCAATAGCAACAATTTTATTAAATGTCAGGAAGTCTCTTGATACAATTAAATGGGACTACTTGAATTATGTGTTAGGGAAATTTGCCTTTGGGGACAAATATAACAGCACAATTTATTTTGAACCCATTTATACGGTTCAAATCAGTGTAAGTCTCCTTTTCCTTATTGCTGCATTGGGGAGGGAAGTAAGGATGATGCTCATTACTGATGCTCCTCTTCAGGCTGACATTGGAGCTGTAATATCATCCAGGTCCCATGGGTAACTGAATGGTATTCAGATGAAGGTTCATAAATTAACTAATGTTTGCTAATAATGCAGTACTTGTGCTGAAAGTCCTAACAGCATCTGTCCTAAAAACATTAAAACTAATGTTATAATTTGAAATGGCTTCAGGCTGCAAAGTCATTGGGAGTGAATCAGAAATTTTTACGAATTAATGAATGGATGTTTTTATATTTGGGGGGCAAATACCCAGAAGAGGAATTTTTGGATCATAGGGTAGTTATAGTGTTAATTTTTAAAGGAAACTTTATACTGTTTTCCATAGTGGCTGCACCTATTTTCATTTCTTACACTTGAAATGTATACATTGTTATTTATTAATCAATGTTACATTGATACACTTAATAAAAAAAAAAGAAATACTATCTTGACAGAATAATTTTTGTTAATATTACTTATTGTATGACATTTAAAATAAATGAAAAAGAATTGATTTGAGATTCTCATTAGGAAATGCTTAAACAACTGAGTAAAAATTTTTTTTTTTAATTTACCTGTAATTTAGTGCTAATTTTTTTTTAAGAAATAGATTTCATTAAATCTAGGAAAGAAGAAAGCCTAGTAGAGTATATACCTCTTTAAAATTTAATTAGCTCAATTAAATATTAACTCCATAACTTTCTGTAACTTTTTACCAGGGAAGAAAGTAATTATTTAGTCATGTTAAACCATATAGTCATGTTGAAACTATGTGAAATGTATGCTACCTTATAAAAAGGATTGTTTACCTCACTGGAAGCTATTTGATGGTATACATCATGACTCAATTAAGCTTACTGTGGCTTGTTAAAAGGAATTATCTGCTGTATATTGCTATGGAAGAGCCTATAACACAAATAGCTTTACAATCTAGAAGAATAACAGAAACTAAAAATATATAGCCTGTTGAAAAATAAGAAACTACAGCTCCCAGCTATATTTCCTAGTTCTTAAAAACAAGTAAGAGTAAAATTGTAGATATTGAAAAGAATGGTGAGGGATTAGTGTTGGTGATAGGAGAAAAGAGGGACTGGGCTTATTTTAGTTTATAATTCTTAAGTTATAGAGCAAAAGATTCTTCATTTACTCATCTAAACAAAATGTTAACAACCTTTCCAAAACAGAAAGCCTTTCTTTCCTTCTGGTATTAATTACAGTAATCACAGGCATGGGGGTAGAGGAACAAGACCAAAGAATTTGTGATGACTCATGAATTGATGTTAGTAGAAGAGGATTACTGTGGACTTGTAGTTTATAGATGCCAACTCAAAAAGAAAGGGGGACATGGTGGCAACTAGCTTGATGCTAATGGAAATTGTTCCGTGTGATGTTCAATGATAATACCCAACATAACTAGCTATACCACATTTCCACATTGATAGACATCCCTCTTAATCATAAAAAAAGTATAAGTTTTAGATTATAACAAATGTGTTTAATAAATACAACAGACATACACAAACGACCTATATTCTTCAGTTAAAAAATGCTTTTGTCATATATTCTAGCACAAATCTATGCTAAATCTTCCATATGAAGCTATAGGTATGCCCATGTGTGTATTATTTTCAACTACCTAGTTAACCTAACCATATAGTTAACAGCTCCCTTTTTCATCCCATAGTATTGAGTTGGCTGAAGCAACTTGATACAGTTTCAGAAGAACCAGGAGAGGTTTAAGTGGGATCTGGTATATCATTCTGGGATAGGGTCTAGGCTGAATCAGTTAAGCATGTTACAGAAGCAAAGGACAGTGATAGGCCTGAAGGGTTTATGGTATACTGACAGGCAGCACATTGTAACTCCCAACAAAGTTTATGAGGACGTTAGCATCTACCTCATATCTTCTCCATTAGAACTCCTGTTGCAGGCTCAATTCAACATCTCTATAGAAATCCCATCCAGTATCCTACCTTCCTGATCCTTTACTGACTTCCTCAATGGCTTTTGTCTTCAGTTTCTTCAGCGACCCACATTCCTGGACATTCCCTAGAACTTGGCATTTATTATCTAGAGGCACACTCCAATGGATTTTCTACATGATGAAAATGTTTTATCTGCCCTGTCCAATGTGGACAGTATTGTAGCCATGCATGGCTATTGAGCCCTTGAGGTATGGTTAATGTGACTGAGGAACATAACTTTAATTGTAACTATTTACATGTAAATAGGTTTATAGGGTTGGTCGCTACCATATTGGTTAGCACAGATCTAGATTTTCTCCACTTAGGTAAATCTAATCTCAGTACCTCCTTATTTTTCTAGCTTTTTACTGTCATTCTCATTGAAATGTCAATTCAATTATTTTTAACACCTGTACTTTTTAAATTTTCATCTCCTAAGACTTTCCTTTCATCCGCTGGTCTTTCCTTATCGATCCTGAACCCTATAGTTAATGCCTTAAATTTTTTTCTCATAGGGCTTCCACCTTCTTCCCACTCTCACATTTTACTGCATCTGATATTTAAACTTGCAGCTCTAGATCAGTACAATGGCCCACGCTTCTACCAATAAACCAAGATGGCTGAGCATTGTTTGGAATAAAAGAAAATCATACAGCAGTGCAGATTAATGTCACTACAGGTTCATACACCTGTGCAGATTGATTTCTTTACAAATTCATGCTCAGCTGCCTTTCTTGACTTTTACACTGCTCAGTTACTTTGGCTCTTCTTTGGCCAACTTCCTTTATCATTCCCATTAGTGACTTTTCAAAACTTCCACTATTCTCTACAACTCTCCTATATAAACACGCTCCTCTTTTTTTTTTTTTTTTTCAGAAGATGCCCCTGCATCCTAGTTTCTTAAGAAAATTGTGACCATCAGAGTGATTGGCCTTAATATTTGCTGATACATACTCCTCATTTTATTTAGAAGCACCACCATCCATTTGGCCTCAAAAGTTAGAAACCTGGGAGTCATATTCAGTTTCTTTAGGCTACAATACCTAGTTTTTTCATAACAAATTAAAAACAATAGTCAAGCCATTTTCAAAAGCTTGCACATTGGACTGAGAGTTGTAAATTAAATGGAGAATCCACTATATTATGGACATGCTTAGCCATGCATACAGTGTAGGAAAATTTCAAAATGAAATAGGCTCAATTATAGGATTGGAATGCAAATGGATAAATCCATAATTGTCTTCTGGAGGATACTTCAAACCTACAAGGAATATCCAAGGACAGAACAGCAGATGAGAATGTCTTAAAAGAGAAAAAGAAATCATACTTCAGTGCATCAAGGACAGTCAAAAATAGTTTTAAAGTAGCACTTGCAGAAACTAGAAAAATCGTATTCTGTATAAATTTATCAGTTACTCCAGAGTTTTTCTTTGTTTTCTTGATATGTGAAAATATGATTTGGATCTACTTCTACCTTTAACTTGATCTGTGACATTAAATAGGTCTCAGACTTTTAAAAACTCAGTTCCCTATTTTTTAAAGTAAAATAGATTATCTTTAAGGTACGTGTGATGTATTTTGAGCCATTACTATATTTCAGGTATTATTCTAAGTATTTATATACTTGTTATTTTATTTAATCTAACCTCTTTTCTTTCTAAAAATTCTCTGACCTATAACTGAAATTGAGGTAAGAGGCTAATACTGTTTACAGAAGTCAAGAAGAAAAATAGCCAGTAGTGGAGAACCAAAATAGGTCTAAGAGGAATTGATAAATGAAGAGTAAAGTCTAAGTAGGCAATGGGACTGACAAGGCAGAAGCAGGCAGAAGAGCCTAGTAGAAGAGGACAACTGTCCACGTTAGTTCTGTCTTGGCAATTAACATTCATTTTGTTAAACTGGTATTCCTGTTAAGGCAATATGCCAGAAAGCCTGGTTGCTTCTGTTTCTTTTCTTCCTCCCTCCCTCCCTCCCTCCCTTCCTTCCTTTCTTCCTTCCTTCATTTCCTTCTCTTCATTCCCCTCCCCTCCCCTCCCATCCCCTCCCTTTCCCTTCACTTCCCTTCTTTTTTTGATAGAAAAGAAGTCTTTGTTTCCAAGCATGATGTTTATCACTCTTTTGCATCTCAAACTTCGGTAATATAAGTACCCCTTATAAAGAGCAAAAATATTCCCCGAGGCCTCAGTGTTTTATCAAGTATTTATTTAAAAATAGAATGGTGTATATAGCTCTATTTGCATATAATTTTATACAACTCTGAAGCACACAAATCTCTATAAAATTTTAAAAGTTGAAAAATAAAGTTGAAATAAATAGCATGAATTTAATCTCAGATATGCTACTCTTGAAACTATATTGCCACTTGAAATCTGAACATGGTCCTTGCTATTAAAACATAGGGCTTTGGAATTCATCCGGTCTCAGCTACCATACATCATATAATTTCTCAATTCTCTCACCAATTTTCTCTATTTAGATTACAGGAAAACCTTCATTTTTGTAGTATCCTATGATGCCATTTTTCTCCAACTTTTCATGAATACAGAATTTATATATTAAGAACAACTTCAAGTTTTTAAAATTATGTCACAAATATTTAAAAAGTACTGTTTGATTTTAACTAGATGATAACAGAAACATCCTAAGGACTGGAATATTACTGTTATCATTTAGATGATGCAGAGTATGCCTACATTTTATTTATTTATTTTTAATTTAGAATAGCTTCAAGTGGAATATAAAATTACCCAAATTCTCACAGGGAGGTCAGTTAACTGAGAATCATCAAACAACCCCCCAACTCTATGAGCCTTGGTTTGAAAAACACTTTTCTGGTCATTATGGACACTTCTGAAGAGAAAAATGAGGAGTTTCCTCTGACAAGTATATCTCAGAGGGTTTGCCAGGAGAAAGACACAGGGAAATCATAATTTGAATAAAGGGATAAAACATCTTTGGTATACAATCGTTACCTATAAATCTTTCTTTCCAAGCAAGGGACATTTTATTTCCTTGCTTATGGCAAGGGTGGTCATATAATTTATCATTAAATCAGGATATTTTTGAGAGTAGAAGGACAAGCTACTATAATTACACCAGGAAAACCAATATAACTAGGACTGTCATGGACACACAAGTCATGTGGTCATCCTAAATGTGAATGGGGCAGGTCGAAGGTGGTTAGTTATGTGTTTGAATAGATCAAATAGATATTGTGCTTCATGAGAAGTGCTTTTGTCCTTCCTGTACACTTTGCTGCAGTCCTGTCTCTCTAGAAGTGAGATGCTCCTCCAATTCAGCAAAAATAAAAACCTCTTTAATTACAAAATGACTTCCTTTCCACTACTCTGCCTGAAATCTAAAGCATGTGGGTCTCCTTTTAATTGACACCTCAAATGCTACATACACTCCAAACAACCTCTAATGAGTTTAATCTGATGTTATTTTTTATGGATCTTCAACAAGATCCCAGCTGAGATAACTGATAGTCAAGATGAATAGTCTAAGCTAAGGCAGTGCCTCTCAAACTTGTGGGAAAAAAATAATTACATTTATAAAATGACAAACATATAAACCCATGGAATACAAAAATTTTATTGCACAATATCCTTAAATTTGAAATGTGCCCGATCCCCATCTACATTTATATATGTCTGTATAATTCTTTTCTTAAAACTGATTGTGACTCAGTTGTTTTCATGACTCACTAATGTTTATGATCTGTAGTTTGGAAACACTACTAACCAGCCATTTCCTTCTGTGTCAAGTTGAGTAAATGGGTATATGTTAATTTATTTCTACATGTCTTCACAAAGCTTCAATTTATTACTTTGTTCTTGATTTAAGTAATAGTCAATTTCAAAACATTTTTAAAAATCTTATATAAGACATTATATATTATGTTCACCCCATGTAAAGACCTTAATTATGAATTTCAGTAAATGTTTTCAGATTAGAAAGCTATGTTATTCCAAGGTTTTTTTTTTTTTTCCATTTTGCCTTGGATACTGAGAAACAACTAAATTTTATAATCAAATGCTGCAAACATCTTTGTTGTATTCTCTACATGGCTTTTGTTCTTCCTTTATCACCTACCTCATTCTCCAGATGGCTTTTATCCTCCCTTTATCTTCCTTTTTAAATAAAATGGTCACGTTGTGAAATATGTACTGGTTAAGGGTAGATGTACCAGAGTCAAACAACTGAATTTTGATGTTAGCCTAGTTATTTTACCTTTTTGTATCTTAGGTTCCTTGTCAGTAAAATAATAATAATAATAATAATAATAATAATAATAATAATAAATGATACTATTTATATAATATAGGTTTTTGTGAGAGCTTAATGAGAATATTTTTAAGTATGTAGAATACTATTTAAGCTATGCTAAAGGGACAATAAATGAAAGTATTACTAATACTGTATAAAGTTTTAGAAGCAAATATACAATTAGTTAAGGATTCCTTTATTTTTTAGTTTTATGAAACCAGGAAACTCGCATAAATATAGTCTCATCTGAAGTGTGCACATCTCTGCATTTGGCCCAGGCATCATCTGACCTTGGCCTGTACCAGAGGCCCTCTCACAAGGCTCCAGAACCAAAACACCTGGTGGCCTGCTTCAGACCATACTAGAGCACCACCCAACCACATCCACAAGTGACACACCCAAAGGGCAGACTCAGCAGGTACCAGAGCCCTACCAAAGCAAATT
The DNA here is from genome assembly GCA_030015415.1 of Cynopterus sphinx. Lineage (NCBI taxonomy): Eukaryota > Metazoa > Chordata > Mammalia > Chiroptera > Pteropodidae > Cynopterus > Cynopterus sphinx. The sequence continues at coordinate 74,382,265 of CM057380.1, read as the reverse complement.
CTGCTCTATAGGGTCAGCCCTCGCAAAACAGTTCCTCCACTATAGTCACAGTCAGTCCTCACAATCATTCAGCCTGAGTGTCAATCCTGGCCATTAATGTGCAAACAGCAACCAAGCCTAAACTAAACAAGAGGGCACACACAATCCACACAAGGAACATAGCTGGAGCATGTGGTCCAGATGACCAGGGAGGCTGCACCACTGGACCCATAGGACATCTACTACATGAGACCACTCTACCAAGATTGGAAGATATAGCAGCTCTATCTAATACATAGAAAAACAAACACAGGAAGGCAGCCAAAATGAGGAGACAAAGAAACATGTCCCAAATGAAAGAATAGAAAAAAAAACTCTAGAAAAAGAACTAAAAATTTGGACAAGTAATCTACCAGATGCGGAGTTCAAAACACTGGTTATAAGAATGCTCAATGATGTTAGTGAGAACTTCAACTAAAAAATAGGAAACATAAAAATGGAGATAGAAACATTTAAAAAATACCTGAATAGTCAGAAGTGAAGAAAACAATAACTGAAATGAAGACTACATTAGAGGGAATCAATATTAGATTAAATGAAGAAGAAGATAGAATCAGTGATTTGGAAGACAAGGTAGCAGAAAACACCCACTCAGAACAGCAAAAAGAAAACAAAGAATCCAAAAAAATGATAGTTTAAGGGGTCTCTGGAACAACATCAAATGTACCAACATTTGTATCATAGGGGTGCCAGAAGGAGAAGAGGGAGAACAAGGATTGAAAACCTATTTGAAGAAATAGTGATGGAAAACTTTCCTAACCCAGTGAAGGAAATAGACATACAAGTCCAGGAAGTATGGAGAGTTCCAAACAAGATGAATCCAAAGAGACCCACACCAAAATACATCATAATTAAAATGCCAAAGGTTAGAGACAAACAGAGATTCTTAACAGCAGGAAGAGAAAAAGCAGTTAGTTATCTACAAGGGAGGACCCATAAGAATCTCAGCTGATTTCTCAGCGGAAACTTTGAATGCCAAAAGGGATTGGTAGGAAATATTCAGAGATGAAAAGCCAGGTTCTACAACCAAGATTATTCTACTGAGCAAATCTATCATTTAGAATTGAAGGACAGATAAAGAGCTTCCCAGACAGGAAAGAGTTCATTACTACCAAATAAGAAATGTTAAAGATATTTTTTTTAAGAAGAAGGATAAAAAGATAAAACTATGGATAATAAAATGGCAATAACTACATATCTATTAATAACTTTAACTATTAATGGATTAAATGTTCCAATTCAAAATAGGGCAGCTGAATGCACAAGAAAACAAGACTCTTCCATATGCTGCCTACAAGAGACCCACCTCAGATCAAAAGACACACACAGATTGAAAGAAAAGGCATGGAAAAAGACATTTAATGCAAGTAAAAAATGAAAAAAAAAAATAGCAATACTTATATCAGATAAAAGATTTTATTATTTTCCCCAAATCAATACATGACTTCAATTTCATCTTTAAAATATCACCAATGTCTGAAAAATCATTTGCCATCTTGCTTTTTCTGTAGCTGAACAACTTAGATATTATTCACCAACCTGCTGAACTGTTCTTTTTCAGAAATATGGATACCATCTAAAATTTTTTTGATATCCTTGGTTTTAACTGTTATGGATTTTTAAATCAAAGCAGCTGGATTTGATACAAGTTCAGTGTGATTTTTTTAAATAATTAATTCATCTTTCTGGGCTTGAGATACTGAACAAGTGATGCCTGATCTCATTTGAACCCTGTGGATGTATTTTTCACCCAAGGAACTTTGAATTTCAACAAGACCTCATCTTGTAACAAAGCCCAGTATAATATGCTTGATCATGATCTGTACAGGACTACAGATGTGTGAACAGTAACCCATTCCTTTTTATTTCCCCACCATTTGTCAACTCAGGGCCTCTTTTTTCCCAAGGCGACTGAGTTCTGCATTCATGTGATTGAAGTTCCTTTTCAGGATGCCTCTGGGGCCCTTCATAATAACTGTGTGTCTCTTCAGAATGATGTCGATATTTTCTGGACTGTAAACAGTCTGATTGCTAAGAATGGTCTTCATCTTTGCAGTAGATGTGGCAAAGATTTTAAAACAAAAGCGGTAACGAGATAAAGAAGTACTCTGCAATTCAACTTTTGGGTATTGGAAGGAACCCAAAACACTAATTCGAAATGACATATGCATTCCTATATTCATTGTAACATTATTTCCAAGAGCCTAGATATGGAAGAAACCTAAGTGTCCATCGATAGATGACTGGATAAAGAAGATGTGGTACATAAATAAAATGGAATATTACCCATAAAAATGAATTAAATCTTGCCATCTGTAACAATACGGATGGACCTAGAGGGTGTTGTGCTAAGGGTAATAAGTCAGACAAAGAAAAACAAATGCCATATGATTTCACTTACATATGGAATATAAGAAACAAAATAAGTGAACAAATAGCAACAAATTCATAGATACAGAGAACCATTTTGATGGTTGCCAAATGGGAGGGTATTGGGGGGATGGGTGAAAAAGGGGAAGTGATGATGATACACAAATTGCTAGTTATAAAAACAGTCACAGGGATGTAAAGTACAGCATAGGAAATATAGTCAATAATATAATGACTGTATATCAGATGGGTACTAGACTTATTGAAGTGATCACTTCATAAGCTATAGAGAGGTCTGATCCCTATGCTGTACACCTGAAACTAATGTAATATTATATGCCAACTATAATTGAAAATAAAAGTTGTTTAAAAAATAAAAGTAAAAAAAGTATTCTCGAACACACAAAAACTGTGTCTCTGCATCTCGTTCTATAAACGTCCTTTTATCAGATGAATTAACAGATGAATATTTTGTCCTGAAATCCTGAGGCTGGGTAGTTCTAGCCTACTTTTTTTCTCCTTTGTGATATTTATGTATGAGTTTGTTTTCTCACTACTATGCAAGAAACTTGAGGGTGGGTCAGGGGTTGCCTTATCAATAATTGAATTCACCCAGCACTTTATTCAATGCTTTTTAACAGTAGGTATTTTATAAATGTTTAATGAAATATATTTATTTTATTTATCAGGTTCTTTTCAGTGCCAATAAAGTAAAAACTTCTCAGTATAAAGGAGTAAAAATCCATAGTCTGATGAAAGTACAGAGAGAATTTGATATTCAGAACATAAACTGAGGCCATGAGGCCAAAGAAGAACACTCAGCTTTCTTGTCAGCAGTGGTTAAGAACATGGGCTTTGTTAGTAAATCTGGATATAAAATTCTTTCTCGGCCACTTCCTAGTTATACAAACTTGGGGAAGTTATGTAAACTCTTTAAACTTTAGATAGCTCAGCTCTGCAATAAGGACAATTAAAAGATTGTGAACTTAAAGTGCTGAGGACTGTCTGATATATATAGAAAGCAAATTATTAGGTTTTCTTTTGCTGTGTCACAAATCACCACAAATTTAACAGCTTAAAAGAATGCAAATTTATTATCTCACAGTTTTCATGAGTCAAGAGTCCAGAACATTTTAATGGGCCCTCTGCTTATGGTTTCAAAAGGCTAAAAAGAAGGTGTAAGTGAAATATGCGCTCATTTAGATTTGGGTAGGGAGAGATGAATCTCCCAGCTTCTTTAGTTAGTTGGTCCAAATTTTATATTAGTTATTAGCTAGAATCACTCTCAGCAACTAGAAGTCACTGGCATGTTCTTGTCATATGACCCTCTCCATAGATCCTCTCACTTTATGAATCTCTTAATCTCTTCCTCAATGCTCACCTGATTAGGTCAGACCCACCTTCAATAATCTCTCTTTTGATGAACTCACTGTCAACTATTAGTAACCTAATTGTGGGAGTTGTATTTCATTATATTCCCAGGTCTGGCTCACACTCAAGAAGACAGTGTACAAGGGTATAGGTCATAGGAACTGGGAATCTTAGGGGCCATCTTAGAATTCAGCCTAACATAAGAGGTAATTTTAGATCCCCTCTAAACAAGCATTTAGGTTTTGGAAAACAAGTGACTAAAAGTAATCAGATTTCATTCCACCATTGTATACTCAGTGAGTGTGTATACTGTAGTGAGTATAAGACGAGAGACTTATGTCTAATGTTCTTTTCTCACTGTAAGCCTTTGTTACTGTATATATCTTGCCACTCTGAGTATGATTCTACTACTGATATATACATATTAATTATATAAGATGGCCCTTAACTATTTAATCAGGTGCTAAATTGAAGATATAGCATTTTTTTTTTAAGATTAGAGGAAAAACTGGCTGTGTTAGATTTATTGACAGCTGGTAGATCTCCAACGTAGCACTTTCCTAAGAGGTTTTCAAAGGTAATTTTACTTTTATGCTTTTGAACTTAATACTCCATTTTTAGAACCTCAACTCAATAAAGAAACCACCCTACTCTATTGTTCTTATTACTATTATTATCATCTAGGATGCCTTGAGATAACCAGTGAGAGAAAAATGATTGACATGTTATAGAGTTAGGAAGATATTGGTTCTTTTATTCTTCCTGTACTAAGTAGTTTAAACAGAAAATTTGTTATAACTTTCAGTCGAGTTATAATCAGAATTGCAAAAATAGGAAATTGCCTTTATTCAATAAATTTTTCAATCTAGTTGCAAAGAAGCCACAAATATGAAGTTAAATCACAGTAGAAGGCATTATATAATTATAAGCCAAATGAATAGTGAATGTTAAATGATGGAGTGAGTTATAAGCTGGAGATGTCAAGAGTGGCCAAGGGATGTAGGAGGCCACAGCTAAAACTACAGAGATAAGCAAGGTGTCACAAGATGGAGAGAATGGGAAAGGAAAAATTATAGGAGAGTAAAGTGGCATGGGTAGATGCACACAAAATAAAACACATTCATGGAGTGACAATCTGACTGATGTCCAGAGTTCAACTAAGTGAAAAGAAAAAGATAAAGTTGAAAATGTAGATATCATTTGAAAACAAATATGAATTCAAGGAGTTTGGACTTAATTCAACAGGTAATGACAATCCAGTGACCCTTTTGCTGAAGAAGAATGCCACACAGAGTAAATACTGAGTAGGTAATTTTAGAAAGAAGGAACGAATACATAATAAATACATTATTTAAGGAGAGTAATAATTTGGGGAAGGCTGAATTGGAAGAAGAGGAATATTCATCTCTCCTGTACAATACTAAGGCTCTGAGACATGGCCTATGTAGATGTAGGATCTGAGTTCAATTATATCATAGTAATGGGGCTTCAAAGGGAGGGCTAGATGTAAAGGGATAATTAATAGGATTTGAAGACCAATTAGATATGGGAAAAGGAAGAGGGAACTAGAGATGACTGGATTTCCGGCATGAATAATTAAAAAATGGTAGCACCTCACAGTTTGTCTATATGTAAAATGAGGATAATAAGAATATATATCTCAGAGCAAGCATGTTTGTATTATTATTGTTACATACATAAACTGTCTAAGTGCTTGAGTGATTGTTGGTTTCTAATAGCTGCTATTTTAATATCATCATCATTAACATTCTATAATTCACAATCTCCAAATCCATATAGAATATTTTATTTTACTTTTTGATAATGCATTCAGTAATCTGACCTGAAGTCTCTTGGCAGCAAAACCTTACCTGAGCTGAGAATTTATTTGTATCTTTATTGACTATGTAAATAACCACATTTTGCTCACTAAATTCTAATACATTTAGGGCAAGAAAAGATTTTTGGTTCAACCTCATGACCTAGCTTTGTCTGTTTCCCTGGTTCATCTCCTTAGCATATTTGTAAATATAACAGTAGCCTTCACCTGGCTATCTAGCTCAATCAAAGGAACAAATTTGGATACTGAGATATTCCTGTGAATGTTAAAAAATATATGATGTATGTAATATTATTTTTCTAGTGTTTGAAAATATCAAATTATATATAGCTTAAGGGTTTTAGATATAGGATGCTGAACTACTGTTGACAGGAAAATAAAAATAGAGCTACTTTGAGGGGACAAAGAGTTAATTTTAGATATGTTGGATTTGAGGTGGTTTTTTATAATTCAAGTGAAACTGTTTTCCAGATAATTGGAGATACCTGATTGGAATTTTAGGCAAAAGAATGAGAGACACATATAAGTTAAATTTTAAACAATGAGTAGAAATGGGATCTCCTGGAAAGACTTTGGAAAGAGGGGGAAAATAAAAAGCAGTGAGGTGATTATTGAGACTTGGGGTATGCATGCAGTGCACATAACAAAAAGTCCTGGCTAAGCTGTCACAGTACAGATGGTTAGTCAGGGTCAAAGCTGAGTCAGTAGTAATAGTTTGAGGTGGAGAAGAAGCGGAATAGTTCTATAATTGCCAAAGAAAGAACTAATCTTAAGAAGGAGCAGTTGATCACCAGAGTCAAGTGCTCCAGGGAGGTCATAGAAAAGAACAGTAACAACTAACAGACTGGATTCAGTAATTTTGAGGTTCAAAAATGGTGACTGTGTATGCTGAGCTGCTAGCAGAGAGATGAGAGCAAAAGCCTAAAGGATTTATGCTGGGGAAGGGAAATGGCCTATCAGGATTTTATTTCTTTTTGATTATATCCTTTGTTTGTTGATTTAGAAATACAAGATTCAAAGAAATATAGAATTTCATAGCTAAATCTGTTGTATATCTTATTCCTCTTGCTTTGTGTTTAAGGATGCTAATACTCCCAAAGTGATTAAGGTCTGACAATAATGAACTAGTGGCAGGGTGAAGACTAGAATGTTAATACTGAGACTCCCAATTTAGTGCTGTTTCTGCTAGGCCTTAGGTGACTCATCTAAGGGTGCTGTGGAAATGACGCTTTTAGGGGGATATTCTTGTAGTCCCCCTCATACAGAAGCAAGTACTCCTCCACCAACATTTGTGTGTGTGTGTGTGTGTGTGTGTGTGTGTGTGTGTGTGTGTTGGTTTTTATTACAAAGCATTTTTCTTCACACTAACTTGCCTCCTATAATTGGTATTTTATGGTAATTGAAAATCTTACACGTTCATATATTATAACTTTCGGTGAACCCAAGGAATTGTTACTTTGTATTAATACCCAGATCAGCCACTCTGTCCATAAACTTTTTCAGTAGTTTCATTTTCCATAGGCTTTATCTCCAGAATTTACAGAATCCCAGCAGTTTAAGAGGAGAGCCACAGGATATTGAGCTCCTTAAAGGCAGGGATTATTTTATCTCTGGCACCCTAAAACAATGTCTGGAACAATAAATGCTTGTTGAATGAATAAACTAGAGATTGAATGGGTGAATAAATGAGTGAAGGAATGAATGAATGCAATGTTCAGTAAACTCCATCAAGAAACAGTGGTGAGAAAAGATATTGGACACAACCTTCACCTAGCTTATACTTGTTTTTCTGACTCGACTCCAATAGAAATAGCACTCAGCATATTTGTAAATACAACAGTGGCCCTCAATCAAAGGAACAAATCTGCATCGTCCCTCAGAATGATTGTTAGCAGATTTTACTTCTGTGGGTGTCAATAACATTAGATAAATATTTGGGATTTGGAAAGGAAGTCACAGGAGTGGTGAAGGAATGAGTTGATCCGTGCCCTCTAACATCTGGTTACATATTTCTTAGCTACTCAGTCTCCTTTTGGGCTTTTTGTTTCTTCTGAAAAGCAGCTTAGAGGGTGAAAAGATGTACCAGAAAGTATTATTTGGAAGGTCTCTGTAGAGATGATTGATCAATATTTAACCATTTTTCCAAATTTAGGGCACAAATATGCCTTATTTCAAGAAATATGCTAAGTATTATTCATATATTTCACTCTGTGCTATAAGGATACATTTTTCTGAGTGTGTGTGCTCTCAATTCAAAGCATCTAATGTCACAAATCTCTAGCACTGCCAGATTAAAATACCTCAAAGACCTAGTGACTCCCAAATGTCTCACCATAAGCTTGATATTGCTAAGCAAATGCCCATGCTTTGCTCAGGGAACCATGCATTATGCTGGCAGGCTGCCTCATTGGTGAGAACCTTGGAACAAAAAAGCCTGTCAACAGTGGAACACTCTTTCTCTTTAAAGCACTTCATTTGCTCCAACCCTCCCCTGCCCCCATCTAGGTAAACCTGTATTTCAGAAACAGCAATCACAAAGTACCTAGTTATTTTGTCAGGGTTTCTAGCTAAATTAGCTTCAGTAGCTAAAGCAATGGAAATATAACTCCCTGGCTTCTCTGTCAGCCTACTCTGAGAACATTCTGGCTTAATTCCTATCTTTAAAGAGACCAAGAAGACAGTCTTTAGCATCTCCATGTGCAAAGTATTTACATATTCAGAAATCAGCTTGGCAAACTAGAGCTAAGAGTATGGGGAATAAACATTGTCTCTGTTCTCCACCCCCTCCCACCCCTGCACAAGTTGAGAATTTAATTCTTGAATATGAGAGGAGCTAAAAATTGCCCAAGGTGAAATGACAACAGTGACGCGACAACTGTCAAAAACTTGTGTTGATCAGTGAGGCCTCTTTCTGCCTACCCTGTGCACTCTGTCTCTTAGGGCTGGACGGTTGTCTCCTTTCAACTTTTTTTCCCCTAGACTGTCTTCTCTGGGCCTGAAGGCCAGAGGCAAGCATTCCACCTTCATGCTGCCTGATTTAAAATGCATGCTGGGTAAGAATTAAAATTAAAATGAGTTCTTTTTTAAGCGAAAATGTCACTGTTCTCTTCCAAAGATGAGAACTGGAGTAATGACTCTCAAGAGAAAAGATTGGTGTCAAATTATGAAGCTGTGCTTCGTTGGTTTATGATTTATGCATAGGAATAGATAATTTTATGACAAAGAGCAAGATGAGGTTGAAGTTATATTTATTTGGCAAGTTAATGTTGGTTTTTTTAAGCCATTGGTATTGATTTTGTATGTCACGTACATTTAATTCATGCCATATAACAAGGACACGGACCTAGCACTAAAACTAGGGTCGATGCTCATCCACTGGACCACTGAAGGAAGTCTCCCAAGAATTCCATGGGATGAGAGCTGCCTCCCTATGTTGTGATGAGTATTCTAGACCATTCATTTTGTTCCTAGGAGCGTGATTTCTGTAGCTGTCATTTCTGTCTCCCCCTCTTGTTTAATGCAGCAAAGAGTGCTCTTTACCTCAGCAAAGTAAAAAAATTGATGTAAGGACCCACCAGCCTTTTGAAATTCTTTGGACATATATATTCAGGTTCTCTGTGTCTCTCTCTCCAGTGTAGCAGGCTCTTTTAGCAGTCAAGCTCTCTATGTATCAAAAATAAGAATTATAAATCACCTGTTCTATCTTTTGTAAGTAATAATCATGAGTATGGTCCCATGTGAAATTTTCCAATGGTGTATTAAGGATTAGTTTTATTCTGCTTACTTGTCAACAGAGCTGACTAGGTGAGAACGATCTGATACAAATTTAGTCACGGATTCAAAACATGCTACCCCAAAATATGGACCTTGGAATACTGAGTATTTTAAGCTGAAGGAATATGAGAACCAGCAGGTGCAGGAAGAACTTTTATCCTACCACATTGTCTCATGACTTTCCTTTTGCTCTTCATCAAACTTAGCATAAAAACACTCAGAGTTAATCATTTCTTTGGGTACCTATTTCTTTAGAAAGGCTTCCATGTCAGGTAAAACTTATATTAAATAAATTTATATAATTTTCTCCTGTTATTCTGTCTTTGTCAGTTTAATTTTCAGGAGCAGCCAGGGACCCTAAGAGGGTTGAGGAAAAGTCTTCCCTCCCTAAGACTTGCTACTGCTGCCATGCTGAATTCAAATTGTTCGAGCCTCACTTTCCCACCAGTACATTAAAGGAAGCCTTGAAATTCCATGTGTTCAGAGCAATCTCTGTTCTGTTACTTGTAGTTCAATTATATACATAGATCTTTCAGAAGAGAACAAGACAGACAGGAGGTTCTGAGTCATGTTTAGCATTATGCCTCATGAAACTTAAGAAATCTTGTTTGAAATGTTGAGAGATCAACACAGACACTACAATGCCATACTGTATTTTAAATTTTAAGTTTGTGGTTTCCCCTTGAGTCCCACATTTAGAATCACAAACGATGCCTTTGTACATTCAGGTCCCTTACCAAAACTGTTATTCTCCTATCACATGTCCAAGAAGATCTTGGAAGAGGAGATATGCCTTATGGGAAGCATGCTGTCTTTGGAATGAGTCGAATGCCTAATAAGCTGTTTGATTTCTGGGTAGTTGTTTTTCTCTGCCATGACATGTAGATGCTAATGTTGTCTTGAAGGTTACTGCGTGGTCTAGAAGTTGGAGACGGACAGGTATGTAGACTCTTCCTAGTCCATCACCCTTTCTCTTAGGTCGGCCTCATTCACAGCGATCCTGCTGCTTTGGATAATTGCTGGTTATCTCACAGAGTTCAGTACCATGGCCCTTTGTGCTATTCCTACTGTGTCCAGCCTAACAGCTATTCTCACTGGTGTTTTGAGGCCCAGCACCTCATGGAGTATATGCGTTTCAGGTCCTATAAGCTACTGCTTTCAATTAGTGTTTTAAGTTATTTTTTCCGAGTATATCTATAAGTTGAAATTCTCTAAGAGGCAGGCCTATGACTTGTTCATTTATTCATTTATTCAATAAATATTTAGCCCTGAAACAAGCCCTCTTCACTCCAATATTACAGACCCCCCATAGTATGCACCTTCTCTTTTTTTCACTTATCAATATCATACCATATAATTTATTGTTTTTTATTGCCTCTCCCTCTCCATTATAAGAGAGCTTTACTAGGGCAGGGATCTTTGTTTTGTTTACTGATATATCTCAAGCAAATATAATAGTTTCTGGCGCCTAGTAACTTGTTGAGACTTTAGAATATGGTGTATTTTAGGGACATGGTAAATTATATAGCTCTTCTAGTGAACAGTTCACTCAGGAACTTTCTTGGGGCACTTTAAAATTATCAAAGTTTTGCATTAAATGTCCAGCTTCTTTCTTCTGTACCCTGAGGCAAAGTGAGTGTCACTCACTTCTTTTGGGTTCTGTGTGAGCTCTTGATCTCCTGGGTCATCGTCGTCGTCGTCATCATCATCATCATCATCATCATCATCATCATCATCATCATTATAGCTGGTCTCCAAGATGACTCTTACTGATTGTCTTCTGGAATTCATACCCTTTTATAGTCCTCTTTCATGCTGAATAGGGATGACTGTGCAACCAATAGGATATTGTGGAACTGGTTATGTGTAATTTCTATTTTTTGAGGCTATGTTATAAAAGACTGCAGCTTCAAGTTTTCTCTTTCTGATCATTTGCTGTCGAGGGAAACCAGGTGTCATGTTGTGAGGACATTAAAATAATCTTGTGGAACCGAGGCCTCTTGCCAACAACGCTGTGAATAAACCATCTTGGAAGTGCATGATCCAGCCCTGGTCTAGCCTTCAGACAACTGTAGCTCTGAAAAACATTTCGTCTATGCTTTCATGAGTGACCCTTGGCCAGAACCATCCAGCCAAGCTGCTCCCAACTTCTGATTCATAAGAGCTATGAGATAAAAAAGTTTTCTTATTATTTTAAGCCATTAAGTTTGAACTAATTTGTTACTTAGCAGTAGTTAATGAATTTAACCATGACTGCACTTTTTGAATGCCTTCCATGTATAAGCAAATATATGATTTCATTCTTATACTAAACCTCTGAGTTAGTAGTCATATCCTCATTGTACATAGGAGAAAACGGGAGGCCCAGAAAGGTCTCATCACACATCTAGTGAGTGGAAGAATTTGAATTTTAACACAGACTTTGCTTTTAACCACTATGCTGTGCTGAGTAGTGTAATGTTCCTTTTAAAGAACACAAGTTATGTTCCTTTAAAGGCAAAAGGTGAGAGCACCTAGGTACTTTGAGTTTCAGGAATTATCCAAATGCATAGATTTTCTATAATAATCCTTATGTCATGCTAAGTTATTATTAATTAATCAGTCAACTTGCTGGTTCCCAATGAAATGGAACACAAGAGAGGGAAGTTTGGATGGTAGAAGGAGCTCAAAGATAATGATATCGTAATTTTAAAATGTGAAAGATAAACTCTTATTTCACAAAAACTTCCATCAAGTCTGGCCTTCAAAGAAAGGTATAGTTAGTTCTTCAAAAGTAAGTGGCCAAAAGCTTCCCTAGTTTTCCTGGGTTTGCTACTCGAGAATTTTACATTAAATGTTATCTTCAAAATGGTTTTATCCAATAGTGTAGAACATAAGAAATACATAAGAACTTAAGAAACCCCAGACCTAAACTTTATCCACATCCACTCCCCTATTTTATTAGGATGCTCTTCTATCAGTCTGAAATAGGAGTAAATGTAATTTAAGTAATTCTCCCAGCAGAAACCCATCAAATTAATATAGATACATATTCCAATTGTTTAAAATGTTTACATGAGATTTAAACACAAAGCTAATGTCTATGAAACAGGTACAAGCTGAAGATCTAACTAATGAGTGCTTAAAGATGACAGTCTAATTTTGCCAAATATGTAAGCCGCCTCATATTGTCATTTTTATGTTTAGAACTCCTATTGTCCTTTGTGTTTTAGATTCTTCTGCTGACTTATTTCCTGTGCCAGTTTTCTACAGTCAGCATCCTTTAAAATTGGCTTAGAATTTTGCTACAGAAAATGTTGAAAAATCCTTTGCTGATTGTGTATGGCATGTACCCCACATAAAACATATCATCTCATTTTCTTTTGAACAATGCTTCTTATAAACATGAAATTACGATGGAGTTGGGAAAACTATTTAGGAATGAGTAAATGGTTGTCACGGGGTATATAATGTTCTCTTTTCTATGGACACTAACACTTTCTAACACTTTGAACCTGGTTCCAAAAAACAAGCACATCAGTATAGAGAAGAGGAGGTTGGGTGTCAGCACCAACAGCCAAATGAGAAATATATTCAGCAGGAAACTTAATGAACCGATTGGTTGTTATGGCAGCCAATAAAACTGATAGGTGTTAACAAAAGAATGGCATCTAGAATGAGGAAGATGATAACCATGCTCTGCTCAGACAGCTGTTGGGATATTGCATTATATTTTGAATAGCAATTGTTAAAGGAATAGAAACAAATGAAGCTACACTCATAAAATCCAAGATGCTGGAGTATTTGAAATCTATGTCATGTGAGAAGCATATTCAAACATTTAATGAGCTCTGTAGATTCAAGGTTTGTATTTTTAGTTAAGTTTCAAAATGTAGACCTAGAACCTATGCATAGAAGAAAATAGACTGAATCGAAAGAACTAAGAAAATTAATTAGCTGCTTCATGAGGTATGCATTTAATATCATTGAAAGTGCTTAAATATAAGATACTACTTGAGAGAGAATGAGCATAGAAGAATCATCTTTTATACAAAGTTGCCTCATTCACTACTATGTTTTTCCCAATCAATGTTCAATTGTTGGATCAATCAAATTAGCAAATCCTCACTGCTTGGAAAGGCACTTGGCCTAGTGGTGAGCAGAGCAGCAAAAGCGTTGAGAGAGAGGACTGGTCACTATTATTTCCACTCTCCCCACCCCACACTATACAACTGGTAAATTTTAAACTTATCTTCCCTAGGAAAGAAATGGAAAACTATTTGGCAATAAGTAGTAGGAACTATAAAGGCGTTCATATCTTTTGATCTAACAATTTTACTTCTAGGGTATGAAAGATATGAATAGGTATTGTGAGAAAACTTTACATACAGAAATGCTCATCCCAACATTATTTATAATAGAAAAAGAAAAAAGAAGGAGGAGAGAACTCTTTCATTTAACAAATATTTACTGAACACCTGCTCTGTAACAGATACCATTCTAGGTGCTTGGGATATATCAGTGAGCAAAATCCTTTCTTTGCTCTCAGAAAGTTTATGGTCCAGTGGGGAAGACAAAAGTAAATATAAATATAATAAATATTTATGTAATACAATATGGTAGAAGGGAACAAGTAGAGAAAAGTACTGGAGGTTGGGATTGGCGTTGCAGAGTGGCTGGGGTAGGTCTCATTGAGAATATAACCAGAGACTTGGTGATGGTGTCATGTATGCAGATACCTGGAGGGAAATAGTAGTATGTAAACTGATAGGAATGATTCAGTAGGAAGTGATAAAATTGATGAAATAGGATTTATTTTATTAATTTAGGAAATGCTAACAACATAGAATTCAGAGAAACAAGCAGGGTATAAATGTTATATTCAGTATTAGAGTTTTTAATCCTGTACACACACACATGTTACTTCCTAAATATTTATTGAGCACCCATTTGTTTATTTTGTAAACATTTATCTAGCACTTACTATATTCCAGGCACTATTCTAAGCATTTCCAAATATTAATGTCATTGAATGTTTACAAATTTGTAATGAAGTAGGAGATATTTTGACCTCATGATGGAACAGGTGCTAATTAATTAATTACCTAAGGTCACATGATCAGTATAATAAGTGTATGGTTTTGCTTTGAGTTTGTATTCTTAATCCATACAGTTTCTTCTCCTTCTTTGCTAGGTACTGTTTGGGTACCAGGGAGAAAATAAAACACAGACATACGCCTGGAAAAAAGTTCTGGAAAGATATATGCCAAATGTTAATATTGATTTTTCTGTGTGGGTAGAATTATAGATAATATTTATTATTTTGCATACACTTGTGCATTTTCCAACTTTTCTAGAGCAAAGACATTTAAAATTATAACTAGAATACTATAAACTATGTAATACTATAAATAGTATATATTAAATATGCTATTACTAAAATATAATGCTATATTTAATAGTGTAGTATCTTTTACAGTGCTTATAGTATTAAAAGCATAAATAGTTAAAGCTTGAAGGAAGAGCTGGAAGAAGACTTTGTCCTTCTTTATTTTAGTTCCATTTTTTCCCCCTAAGCTGTGTTTCTGGTACATACTGAATTGAGCATACTATGATAGAAAGGCAGCTCCCTCTGGAAGCCAGGCTCAAGTATTGCTACTGACACTGACAATCTCTGCGCCTTCAAATGAGTCGCTTTACCAGTCTGAGCTTTGGTTTACTCTTTTTGTACAATTAGAAAATTGGACTATTTGATATCTGGTATCTTTCTTTTCTGACTTTCCATGATTCTGTATGTTACCGTAACTAAGAGGTAAATGATTCTGAGATAGACACTAGAATACTAATTTATTAGCTTGGAAAATAAATTAAATGACACGTGGACAAAAATTCTTGAAGTCTGTGTTATTAATTCATTTTCTTGATGTGGACAAACTACAAAAGCATTATTTTATAGATCAAAAAATAATCAAATGTTAACACATTTGTAAGGTTTAACTGAATACATGGAAAGATAATAATAACCACTTTATTGATTGAGTTTGAAATTATTATCGCATACATAGAAATACTTGAGGTTTAAGTAATTGGAATACTACAGTACAGACTGGCCAGTTTTGGAGTTAGAAGTTTGCTCTTGGAATGAGAATAAAAGGTATGAGAAGAATCAAGCTTTTCAATGACATCAGACTAAGATAGCCCGAAACGTCTATGTACTTGCCTAGAGATTCAGAATCCTTTGCCTATAAGCTCCATATCCCACTGCCACTCAACCTCACCAATGGGACTAGGATTCCTTGAAATCTCTCGAAGCGCTGAGACTCCCATTTTTACATCCATTTTTACATATTACCAAAGTTATGCTTTGCCAAGACTGAGAGAACCCTGTTCCTTTCCTTTCTTTTTGCTTCCTGGCTATCTGCAAACTCTTTTCTCTAGAGGATTGGCTCCTTTGAGTGAATTTGCATATCTATCTCTTTATCTAGGTTACAGCTTAATACCCTAAAGGCTTTTTCACTCTATAAACTTCCTAGCTTTTGAAAAAAGGGAGCAATTCTCTAAAACCCCAAGTGTCAATGACACAATTTGCTTCTTTGTTGCGACACAAGACTCTGTTGGACTAGAAGAAGCAACTTTTCCTCAAAATCCCAGGCTGAGAATAAAACTAAGTTACCTGTGAAGCCACTAGAGCACCCAGGCTCCTCCAGAAAGCTGTTACTAGCAACTTCCCTGTCCAAGAAAAGAAGCATCAAATGTACCCGCAAATCAGCTTAAAATTCACAGATGGCGTTATTAACAATGTGCACCATCTGGCAGCTTCCTCTTTTTGACTAAATTGTCTTGTTAACTAGGCTCAGTTATGGTCTATGCTGCTGAGGAAATGCATGTGCTATCAACATGTGTATATAACAAGTTTTAAGTTTGCACAACCTTAAAGTCATTATTTTAAAAGTTTTCTTTCCATTTTGGTACCCCAGTCTTAGATATTGCTTCACCTTCATGTATATATCCTGAGTGTTCTATGTTGACAGGAAAATTTTAGAGGATTTTAAAAATTCAGTATGGAAAAATATATATGAGGCACTGAAATAATAAACACTGGAGAGTTACAAAAGCCCCAAAATTCTGAAAATTCAACAGAATTATACTTATTATTGTCTGTTTCATCTTATATGAACCTCATCTTATATGAACCTGTAGACTCTCTAAGGTGGTCTGTTCATCTAACATTATTCTATGACACTGTTATTCTGAATATAGCTATCATTAATCTTCCATTCTTCCTGCTCAATATTCTCTTTATCTTAACTATGAAAGGGCAAATTATATAATTCCCTGATATACAGTTGCTGTGGAATTGGTTAAATACAGTTTCAATAACCTTCTCATTATAGCTCATTATAGACCTTGCACTTTTTATGAGATTATCTTGCCTATTAATAAATTGTTAGATCATTAAATTATAAGAGGCAGATACTCTACTCAAACCAGTATTAGCAAAACAATGGACTTTATTGATTAAGCACCTGGTAGAGAAGAAAAGGAAACTGTTGCACCAGGTATGACCAGATCTAGGATGCAAATGGTATCTTCAGATCCTTTTCTCTCTACCGCTAGCTCTTTCTTTTGTGTTAGCCTCATTCTCTCCTATTGCTTTCTAATTTCTTCCCCCTGGCATCCCTCAGGCCCATAGAATACTAGTTTAGCATCTTCAAAATAAAGAGAGCCAGCCCTTTCTCCCCAGTATCCATTTTGGAATCCAGAAAGTTCTCTGTTGGATCCTTGAATGGTCACTTATTCCATCAGTGAACAAATCACAGAGGCCGGGATGGTATGGTGTGCTCCTGTGACCAATCCTTGGTCTTCTGGCAGGAGGTTTGGGATTGGGCAGTATTTGTCAACAGAAAAGGAAGGAAGAGATGCTGGCATGTTAAGCAGACACAGCGCTAATATCTAAACATAAAGGTGTTTGCAATATTATATTTAACTTTTTGTTATGGTAGCCAAAATATCCTGGATTTTCTGGAACAATCCTGATTTCAAATATTCTATCCAAGGTGTGACCATGTGTTCCAAGTTTAGATTGGAGAATTATATCACTCTAATGCACATAGTTATTGGCTCTGAAAGGACATGTTGATAGCTTTTACATGACAATCTGCGTATGTGTTCAAAAACTTGTGTAAGCCTTCAAACCTTGCCAGCAAATATTCCTTGACACACATAAACTTGTGTAACTCTCAACACTGACATTTAGGCTACTGTTTTCCTGGCACTTTTTACAAGCTCATTAATTATGCTTTGAAATTTCACTTTACGGACTATTACTTTTTAATGAGTGGGTTCATTATTTTCCATTGGAAGTACTTCACTGCTGAGTGCTACCATTTCGTAGGCAGACTTTAATTTTAAGTGACAGCACAAGGCTCCATTATGCTTTTCTGTTTCTTTCAACTCCAATCTGCTGTCCTTTCCCCTCTTCGCCAAAATAAACACTTCCCCCTACCAGGCATACACTCAATTCTTGGAACTTGAAGTCAGCTACCAGGAGCCTCCAAATATCTGTTCCACATTTGCTAACAGATGCCACACTGGTGCTGCGTACATAGCTGAACTCGAGAGATTTGCAACACTAAGAGTAAGTGTCAAAACTACAAACATTCAAAAGACACTCATTTTATTTAATTCACCAGACCTTGACATTCTGCTAGAAAAAAAAAAAATGGAAGCACAAATCCCTTCCTCATTACCTTCTCAAGTGATTTCTCTTGCATTGAAATATAGTGTTTATTTTAATAACCCTCCAAATGAGCACTACAACCATATGAGACCAGAAAAACTGCAAGAGGCCATAAAAACTAATTATTATAAAATGTCACCAAAAGTTCTGGACCCAAGTGACTTTTCCTTGGATTACTATCCACCATACTGCTACAATATGTGAGTTGAGACTAGAGGAAAAGTCAACGGGCAGAAAAGAATAGGACACAAACAATTGTGTGCCTTTCAGTGCAAGCTACTCAAGAGGCACTGCCAGTGTGGCTGTTTAAAAATGACGTGTTTTGGAAAGTGAATTTAAAGTGCAAGAATACTTTTGCTATCTTAATGCCATGAACGGGACAAAATATACCACAGGATTTTGGAGTCATGAGATAGTTTGGGTATGCAGTGTTCTGATTTAAAATCCTTTTAAAGGCTGCCCATTTTTTCTTACTCTTTTTTATTTCCTGATGATGGAACAGAAAGCACTCAATGGTTTGCAAGTGACACATCATTTTATGCATCCAAGTGCTTTATTCGCTTAACCATTTTTTTCCAGCAATTTAAATAAATCATAGAGGTGGAATTAGATTTTCCTGAAGAGCCAGAGAAAGGCAGTGAGAGGCTGAGTCACAGTTAATTTCTACTGAGCTGATAGGAATTTCACTCCCTCCATTTAGGTGATACTCCTGTCATTTAGAGAGTAATATCTGGCATCTTATTAGCCTACCATATAGACTGCTTAAGCTACTGACTAATGAGTCTCTGAAACGTTTCTAATGAATGATGGGGGGAGGAGTTTGAAGCACCCTCATGTTTATTCATGTCCTCATGATGACAGCTGATAGACTAAAGGATTGTGCACTTAAATAATCAACTCATTTAAAATGTGAATTATATGCATGATTTGCCTGACGTGCTACCTGGGAAGTGAAACACACTAAACCTTCTCTACACAGCAGTAGAAGTAGGGAGGAGAGTAAGTTATTTTAGGTCTGGTTCATCTGAGAAGGAACGCTTAGTTAAAGAATAAGTCATTAATGGGAATGGAGAAACATTGGATCAAATACTTAGTTTTCTTCCTCTAGAACAGAAGAGTTGGCAAGCTTTTCCTATAAAGGGCCAGATAGTAAGTATTTTCGGTTCTGCAAGCCATAAGGTCTCTGTTGCATCTACTTAAATCTGCCAGTGCAGCACAAAAGCAGCCATAGACCGTGTGTAAATGAATGGATGTGGTTGTGTTACAATAAAACATAATTTATTGGCATTAAAATCTGCATTTCATCTAATTTTGAAGTGTCACAAAACATTATTCTTCTTTTGACATCTTCAACCACTAAAAATGTAGAAAACATTCTTAGATCACAAGTAGGACAAAAACAGTTAGTAGACCTGTGGGTGGGAGTTTGTGATCTCATCCTAGAAGACCAAATATGTTTCTCCATTTAATTTTGGAATGACTATTGTGTGCAAGGCTTGAGGTAGGGCAGAGAGTTATAAAATTGTAGAATGTTAGATTGAAATGGCCTTTTGAGATTGCCCTGTCCAACATCCCTACTTTAATAATCATCCCTAGCATTTCTAGTTCACTATTAAGTATGGTAGGGTATCTATGTAACAGTATGTTACACAGAGTGGCATGCCCTGGGTGATTTTACTTGGTTTAGGATCTGTTTTTGGCTTTGCAAGTCTAATAACTCTTGTCAGTGCTTTATATTTTACTACACTAGGAGAAGCTGGCCCATGGTAAATCAGGATATTGACTCTTTTAAAGCCCTGTCTCTCTTTGCAATTTTATTAAGCCCAAAGATCTTTTCTCAAAATAATTTTTTAAAGTCATAAAATAAAATACACTTGCCTGTGATTGTTCATGTGAAAAAATTATGTTATGAAATTATTAAAAAATTGTGATATGTTAATATGTGCTTCTTTATTAACTCAATAAATAATACAATCTATAACAAGTGATTAACAAATATAATATTTTGCAAATAATCTTTATGTCACAGTGTTATATAAAAGATCTGTGATTTGTTTTGGAAGCAAAGCCTTAGGTACTGTTAAAATCTACTATAATAATAGAGTATATAAGCAAAAATGCTAATATAGTAATTTTCAAAGAGGAATATAAATATCAAGCAAACCAAGTCTTTACATTGTCTTTACTGCATTGTTTCTTCTGTAGGAGTATATGTGGTTATGATTCAAATAACATGATGTCTCCATCTCCATAAATGGAGATGTACAACGAAAAGAAGGTTTGTTTGAATTTTCTGGTTGTTCCTCCCCTGGGAATTACTTAGATGGATACTGCAAATATTTGCCTCGATGGCAGCTTTGTCTGTTTCCTTTTGAAACAACTACTCTGATTTACACACTGATTATTTATATAATGGGTTTTCCTCCCATTCATCTATATCCACAGTAAACCTCCCAACAATTTCTGGAATCCTTCAATTGGTGCCTTTCAGGTAATTCAAACAAGAACACTTCTTGTGTTATATTTCAAAAATGCACACACACATGCACACACACACACACATTCTATCTATGCCCTATGAAAGCCCTCTGCTCAACATCACTTCTCATCTTGGCAGTGTGATTTGCTTCGGTCAATGGGACATGAGCAAAATGACGCAAGCAGGGCCTTAAACAGCACTTGCACTTTAGGGTTTATTTCCATTTTCTTCTTATAACCTGGAAAATAAAAAGATTTTAAGCCAGGGTTTGCCTACTAGATGGTAGACACATGGCCCATGACAGTGAGACAATCCTAGACCCTGTGTCCTATCCAAACCATGTGAGTGAGCCAAAGAGATACCAGTTGAATCTGTTTCAAAATCAGCAAAAACTCCCAGATGATGCATAGATTCCAGAGCAGTAATACATACTTGTTTTAAGCCTCTATGTCATGTGATGGTTTGTTTTCGGCAGAAGCTGTTTACAATACCCTCCTACTCTGTTCCTTTCCAGGGATATTGTCCTCACAGTTTACAGAAATACCTTGGTGCTCTGAAGGCACTCTGCTGAAGTTCAACGTTTCTTCCAAACTTTTGCTCAATATCTCTCAGCATTACATTCTCTCAATGTGATCTCAGAGAAGTTATCTGAAACAATAATGTATACAGATAACCCACTGCTATGATTCCAAAATGTTTCTGTTCTGTTGGGAGGAAAGATAGTAATAGTATAGTGAACTCCTTCCTTAGGGGCATTCGAATGTAGAAAAATACATAACAGAGAAAAGGCAAGGCTTTACACAACAAAATAAACTGCTAGCGATAAAATTTCAGGAATCAGTTACTGAGATATTTATGAACAAAATGGATTTCCTAACACTGTTAAAATTTAAAAAATGCATTTATTGAGCTTATACCATTTGTATAGCCATCTGGAGGACTAGTTTGAAGCCAGAAAAGTTCCTAAGACACAAAATTTAAGAAGGCATCCTCTCTTCAGGCCCTGAAAATGCAAAGTAAATGTTTTCTTAAATGTTGTGCCCCAGGGGCTCTAATCTCTGCCCTGGTCCATAGCCTTATGCTAGGAATAGTACTTACCATTATTTGCTATGATTGTTGGTTCCAACTCTAACAACTATCTCTCTCCTTTCTGCCATACTGTTACAGACTGAATTTTGTTCAGTTGCCTCCACAGGGTTCTATGTTCAGGAATGGGCTCATGCTATGCTCTAAAGGGGTGAGTCATGATCTTTTAGAGTCAGGATAAACCTAAGGCAAACACCGTGCCTCAGGCCTCTCCGCCACCCCCCCTCCTGATTGATTCTCATGACTATGTGATTCAATTCTGATGAGTGGACCTGGAGGAATTCTGCTGGGGTGCTTGCTGGGAAAAGTATCCTCCCTAATCAAAAGGGATACACAGGAAAGAATCCTCTGTTCTTTGTGAAACACAGTCTTGTTGGCAAATGATGCCTAGCCCTGCTACACCATTTTCAACCATGAGAGATGGATTGTTGACATGCTGGAAATAGCAGATCAGAGCAATTTCAAGCACCAAGGTGCTTAATGACAAGGCTGGCTCACTGAATTAACCACAAATTAGCCTTACCTCTGGACTTTTAAAATATGAGATAAAGTGTTAAGCCACTTTGAGTCAAGTTTCCGTTAATTGAAGCTGAAAGGGTATCTGATGCAACAAAAATACTCTGAATTTGCAGTCTTTTCTATGGGGGGGGGGAGGACTGCCACTTCCTTAATGTTTTAATTAAACAGTGCACAAAATATCTTCTTTCATTTCAAGCATCGTCAAAGAAATAACAAACAACTTAGGAAACCTGAGATCTTATGACTCTATATAATTTAATTAGTGGGATGAGCTGCATAGAAACAGTCTTGCTATTAATGAATGCTGAAAAGAACTTGCGACTTTTTGTTATAGAGAAAGTATCTCACGACAGTGGGGTGAGAAACATAGGTACTAATAAGCAGAGTACCTCTGTCTTACAGTATGGAAATGAGAGGAACAACATAAATGACTGGTGGAGAAAAAGGTGACTCACTTATATCTAATCCACTAAGATACACATCAGTAACGATTTAGAAAATCTTAGTAAGTGCATATTTGATGGCTACTTAGCTGTATTTGATGGCTACTTAGCTACTTACGAATAAATCAAGGAAAAATATGTCCTGCTTCTGGAGACTTTCTTTTTAAAAGAAATTAGAGATATGAGAAGAAAACAATGATATCATAATTGTACAAGTTTTACAATGTAAATTTCCCTCCATGGCTCTCCCTCAATTCTACATTGGGAGTATGAAACCAGGGAGGAGTTACTAAAGGGAAAGAAAGGAAGCTAAAGAACTGGATGAGGGAAATACAACTCTAGAAAATATGAAAGCAGAAGAACAAAAATGAAATGCACCATGAAGAAGATGAGAGATAAAATTTAAAAGAGAGGGCAGGAAGACAAAGAATGTTGTCTATCTACCACCTGCCACACTCTTTAACATGCTTTCTTGTTTAATGTTCACAACAATGTATTTTTACCTCCATTTTACAGATAAAGAAACTAAGGCTCAGTGACTTGTCCATTTGGGTGATAAGAATGGATTCTAATCTAGGACCACTGTGTCACATTGCTACAAATAAAAAGCCTCTGAGTTTACAAAGAGGGCTGCAAAGTCTAAGTTGAGAGGGGAAAAATAAAATCTGTTACTAAAAAAACTATATCTAGAATCCTTCATGCTGTGAGTGAAATGTAAGACCAAATGAGCTGAGTGATCTGGGAAGTGGGTGAGACAGAGGTGGAAAAGGGTAGGATCTAGCATGAAGTGAGGGGAGAGGAAAAGGAGCATTTCTGGGAGATGCATATGACGTTAATGTGGTCTTGAGTAATTAAAATCCTTTGGAAGGGATTCCGATATGAAGTAGAGAGACTAAAAAAGGAAGAGGCTATAAGATGTGCTGGGATTGAGGGTGTGGGGATAAGGTTGGCCACTCTGTTAACTCAATACCATGGTCAGTAGAAACAGGTTAACAGAAGTAACTGGCTGGATGTGGCAGTGGTTCAGAGGCACCACAGTTTTTATCTGCCACACAATCCTATTGGCCTCTCTTGGTCCCTATCCAGAGCCCAGCTTTCTATCCAAGGTGGGAGAGGCTTCTTAGATGGGACTACATCCCGTTACAAAGGAGATAGATTTCTGCCTGGATTGTCTGGGTTAGCTCTTTCTGGGGCAGGTAACCGTGAGGAGTTGCCACAAGCTACCAGAACAGGAGGAAGGTGGCCATCAAGAGAAACACCAAAATATCAGTCTTAAAAAGCCTCTATCTGTGAGACCATTTATTTTGAATGTTTCACAAATGCGTACTTTCAACATTTCCCAGATTGACCTCATTTTCTTTTCCCTTGCCTTGCTCTTTATTGTCTTCCTAACCATAGGTAATAACATCAAGGCAAGCATGCCAGAAACCACAGCGTCATCCTGGACTCTACTCTGTCCTCTTCTGACACATCATGACTCCCTTTAAGCTTACCTAATCAATTGTTCTCTCATCTATTAACTCCTTTCATGCAACCTTCATTGCCTTGCATCAGATCCTCAGCATGTCTCATCTGGACCCTTCTAGCTGGTCCTGTTCTTCTCATCCAGTTCTTTTAAAGCTCTGCTGTGTCCAACCCCCTACACTATCTGGAGTGAACTTTGTACCACACTCTTCTGCTTGATTAGCTCCTTGTGACTTACAGAATCAAACTGAAATTTTTTAGCTATTCATCATAGTATATGAATCTGTTCAATAACTGGCCTTAAATGTTCTTGATCCTTATCTCTTTCTACTCTCTACTTTGAACTTTATCGTTTAGCAGTACCTAACAGCTTGTAGTTTTCAGAGCACACCGTACTGGCTCATACCTTAGGTCTTTGTTCATGCCTGGATGCCTTTCTGATCTTTTACTATCATGCTAACTCTTTAGTCATTCTCTCCAGTACTTTAGTCATCTTCCTCAGGAATCTTGAAACAAAGGTGAGGCTTACAGAATGCTACATGGCAGGGTCTGGGAAATGCTTGGTTTGACAGCCTCAAGGACCTAAAATAACTGACACCCAATAGGCAGACAATATGTATTTATTAACCCAAATTAAAATTCTCTTACACTGACCAAAGTTCGCCCTTTTCATTGATCATACACACAATGGACACACTTCATAAACATACTTTGAGCTTGTGGGTACCCATAGGCTGGTGGCCTCAATAATGCTTGTTTCAATGTTTGATTAGTAATCTTCAACTACTTAGTATTTTAAAAGAAGCAGACAAAAATGTTCTTTTTACAAATAACTTTTTAAAATTGTGCAAACAAGAGCTTTGGAACTACTGTCTAAATCATTACAAGAGAATATGCTGTAGTTATTTCTTTGCTAAATTTTCATCTATAAATTGAACTCAAACATGGATCTCCAGGGAACATAATTTTCGGGTTGCTCTCTATCTCTGTTTCATTTTCCTTGTTCACCTCTAAAAGCTAGTTCGAGCTTTACCACATTGCAGGCTAAGTATGGAGTCCGTGGGCTAGGCTTGAGGTCTTTGACAATCTGAGAAAATAGCTTTTCTATACTTTCTGTGGACTAATTTACATCATTTAGGTCTGTTGATAAGGCACAGGAGCCCTTGGAACTGAGTTTTAGGAGCTTACAAAGTGACTTATAGCTATCATGCTTTCCTCGATATCAAGGACATTTGAAAAAATGATGTTTTTCTCTTGAAAAAATAGACTTATTGCAAACTATGATACTGGAAGAAATGAATTTTGTACAGTTTATGCTGCAGGCATAGGTATAAGATGTGTGTTTCCATTTTATTTAGGAGGATTATTTTTTTTGCTGATCTACATGTACACTTTCAATTGGTTTTACAGTAGGCGTGATATTATAATGAATAATGATTATACTCCCAGAGCAGTGAGTGCCCTGAGTATGTGTGAACCCCAAAATGTGGGTTATTGACAACATAGCGTTTTACCTATCATCACAGTGAGTGGAAAAGCACTGGAGATGGAAGACCTCATTTGTAACCCTGACTCTAGAGCTAATAAGCTTTGTGCCCTTAGAAAAGCCAGTTGTATTCTGTGACCCCTAGTTTCCTCATCTGTAAAATGCAAGGATTGAAATTTATGGGCTCAAAACTGTCTCTCTAGTTATTAAATTTAAGGCTTGGAAGATGGATTTTAAATCTTATACTTTTTTTTTTTACAGTTTTCTCAGTATTTTTTACTGGCTTGTTCTTGAAATCAAAATGGTATGCGGAATTACATTGCTTCAATGAAAAGATTTAAATGACATTATTTAAATATCCATTATACATGACATGTTACCAATACATAAATTATCCCTTTTAATTATCACATCTACACTGAGAGTTAGAGATTATTATCCCCATTTACCATAAGGAACCTAAGGCACAGAGAGATGAAATAACTTTCCCAGTTCAACTAGTTAAGTTACAGAATTAGGATGCTAAGCGCTACATAGAAATTCCTGGGAGACCTTGCTGCTTCTCTTTAGGACATTTTAGGAAAATGGCAATTCCTCAAACATATTTTAAAGTAAAATATACAAGAAACTGGGGAATAAAAAGGACTAAAGAAGTTAACTGGATTATTAAGAACAATGCTAAAATAGGCTGTGATTAAAACACTTTAGGGTATTTTCTATTTTTTAGTGGTCAAATTTTAAAAATTTACCAATGTCATAGCTGGCTGAAAGTACATTTGCCATCTGTTGTTAAAAACCTCCATCTCCTGGCTGTCTTTTTTTGAATTGATTAGTATATGTAGGTCTCATCCTTAGTGATTGATGTATGCTGTGCTTTCTACGAACCACTGATTCACCATTAATTCAGCTTCTCTACTAGCTGTTACCTAGCATCAATAACAGATTTCAAGCAAAACTCTGCAGACTTGGCCTACTACCAATTCACACTGCCTGACTTTAATTGCTTCTTAATCCTTTCATTAATCTCTTCTTGATCTTTTAACACAGTCTGCACAAGAGCTATTCCAAACCTTCACTCACTTCCAATTCAGGGTCCCAGCCTTCCCTCTCATTGTGAAGTGGACAACTTCTCTTCTTTATCAAGAAGGTAGAGACTATCCTATGTAAGCTTAAAAATTTTTTTCTCTCCTCTTTTCTTTTCTTTAAATTATGTAAGAGTAAAGTGTCTTTAGGGCTAATGCTTTCATTTGAGCCCAGGTGTCACCTGTCCCTCCAGCGTCATTAATCTCTTTTTCTCTATGTTCTTTCTTTTCTACTTCCACCATTTGAAATATACATTCCTTAATCCTGCACTCTGCATTACCCAACTTCCACTAAACATTTCTTCTTTTGAAAATATCCAAAAATTGTTCTATTTATTTATATTTAATATCTACAATTTGCACCATCCATCCCCTCTTCATTTCCCTAAAATATTGATTTTGAATCTCTGTAGTCTAGTGAAGCTAGACTATGTGTCTTTTCTACATTTTAATCATAAAGTGTTTAGATATTCTATTAGTTTAAGTGCTCTAAATTCATAACATTGAAAATAAATTTTTATTTCCTCCACAATTTTTTTTTTCCTGAACTCTTCTTGAATGATAAAAATAGCACTTTAGTGCCCCACTTATTCACGTTTCTCTTCACCGGAATCCAACTAACTATCACCTAATCGTATTAGTTTTCTGTGCCGCATAACAAATTACCACAAATTTAGCATCTTAAAACAATATACATTTATTATCTCGCATTTTCTTGGGGTCAGGATTCCAGGCATGGATAACTGGGTCCTTTGCTTGGGTCTCATAAGGCTACAATAAAGATAGTGGCTGAGAGTGAGGGCTTATCTGAAGGCTCAACTAGAAAAGGATCCTCTTCTAAGCTATCACAAGTTGTTGGTAGAATTCTTTTCTTTCTTTGTTTCTTCCTTTCTTTTTCTTTGATTGTTTGTTTGTTTGTTTGTTTTCTCTTTCTTTCTTTCTTTCTTTCTTTCTTTCTTTCTTTCTTTCTTTCTTTCTCTCTCTCTCTCTCTCTTTCTTTCTTTCTCTTACTTTTTTCCTTCCTTCCTTCCTTCCTTCCTTCCTTCCTTCCTTCCTTCCTTCCTTCCTTCCTTCCTTCCTTCCTTCCTTCCTTCCTTTTATCTTTTTCTTTTTTCCTATCTATCTATCTATCATCTATCTATCTATCTATCTATCTATCATCTATCTATCATCTATCTATTTATCTAGAAAGTGACATCCAACCACCCTTACCATATTCTTTTGGCTAGAGGCAAGTTCTGCCTACATGTAAAGGAAAGGATTTTACAAGGTGTAACACCAGGGGATATCTTAGAACTTTGTCTACCACATTGTTCTTCCTACAGGACTCGGGCAAGACAAAGAAGTATCTTTTATCCATGCTATAGGTACAGTTTCGGAGTCAAATTGGATAAACATAAAATGTACAAAAGAGGCTTAAGTTTACTATGGGGATCCTATGGAGGGAATTAGGTTGGGTTTGGAAAACAAGAAGGAAGAAGAGGAGATGAGAATGCGTCAAAGAGGAGCTGCCATAAACATTTCTTTATTTAGATAAAAGAGACATAAAATTACTCTTAAATTGCTACATAAGTGTCCAAATACTTACTTTTATTACCTGTACTTACATCATTGAGGACAGCTGGCAGTTTAAGGACAAGCATTTTCTGTAGTTCACACTGCGAGCAAAACTGATCTAATTCCCTCCCACAATATAAATTCTCCCAGGAATATGTGAATTTCCTTTAATAGATTCAAGTTCCGGTCTTTTTTTCTGAGATTCTCTTGTTCATTTATTCACAAGTGAATTATTGAGCACTTACTGTTGGTTAGGCACCATAAAGGACAAGAGAAAATGCTAGAAAAATCGACTGCTTCTCTTTGCACATCTTTACCTCAGGGTTTTAATGGTGTTAAACACAGCACGTCAGAGAGTGAACTTATCTTCCCTGTAGCCTGCTACCTCTCCTGTATCTTTTAGTTTCATGCTTGGAACTTCTACCCACAAGTTGCCAAAGTCAGAATTTTATTTATCTATGTCTTACTTTCTCAATTTGTTTTCTAAAATATCAAATCTATCTATTCACATACATCTTCAGTGCTACTACTCTTGTCAAGCACCCACCATTTCTCATGGGAGCCACTGTAGTAGTTTACCGAATGTTCTCCTTAATGTCATTCTTGTTCCCCTTCATTGAATCATCACAATTTATTGAGGAAGATCTTTCTAAACTCTAAACTTCATTATGGCATGCTTTTCTTAAAAACCCTCAGATGTTCCTCATAGCTTAACAGTGAACCTAAAATTTTATCAAAGTCTACAATGTCTTTTATAAACTAATTCTATATTACTTCTTCTTATCTTGTCTCACTTTCTCTAGGAAGCTTTATGCAAGCCAGACTTAATTATTTGTGATTCCTAGGACTTGCCATGCTCTTTTTTGACTCAGGTCTTTGTATTTCTTGCTTCCCCTCCCTGACATGTATTTTACCTGATCTTTTATCTGGGTATTTCCTTTGGTTTTAGCAACAGATCACCTTTTTCCAGGGAACCATCTCTGTTGCATCTCCATTCCTTGCCTGTATTTCCCTTTATCATAGCACTGTCAGATTGGGTTGTAATACCAAGGGGAGACGGCTGGAGTGTTTCTATCATTAGACTGTGAATATGTGAAGTTAGAAACTCTATTACATTTTCATTGATTTTATTGATGATAGGATTCTAGAAAATATTGCTACACCCATTTTGGGGGCAAGCTCAGCCCATTTAATGGGGCCAAATTGATCTGTCCTTCTCTTTTTGCTGGCAACACTCCAATTTAAGATCTCATTATAGAGTATCTGGAGTATCACTACAACTTTCTATTTTCCTCCTGGACTCTACCCACTTTCTCAGAAACCATTTAAATGCCTTTTCTGAGTCTTTAACTCTGCATTCAAATATTTATTTGGTTAAATGCATTTATTTTATCAATAACAACAGCAAAAATTTGAACACTTACCCTGTGCCAGTCACTTTCCTTGGTGCTTGGGCTATATCACTGAATGAAAAAGAAAAAAAAAATCTATGCTCTGTTGAATTTAACATTTCTTTTACTACATTTCTGTTCATGAAATTTTATTTTATTTTTAACATTGAAATATACAGACAGCTCAAATTATATAAAATTATATAGATACAGTCACATACACTAGCAGAGAAAGCCATGGTTCCTTATACATTTGCAAATGCTGTACTATTATCTTAGTTATGTATCACCACAGCGGTACATCATTCTGTGCAATAAGCCACTGCAAACTCAGTGGCTCAAAAGAATAAACTTGTATCATTGCTCATATATCTGTGAGTCAGCTGGGCAGTTCTACTAATCTGTACTAGGCTCAGCTTATCTCAGCTGGCCTAGGTCACACATCTGTGGAAATCTGGCAGATCAACTAGAGGCTGCTTTATCTAAAATAGCCTTACTCATGTCCGGCTATGTACTGGTTGCTGGTTGGGGTCCTGGAGGTGACTGGGCCAGATATATCTCATCATCTAGCCATCTAGCTTGGGCTTGTTCACATACTGGTGGCAAGCTTCCAAGGGAGAGAACAGAAGAGATCTAAGCCTCTTGAAACCTAAGCTCAGAACTGGCACATGGACTCTTCTGGCATTTTTTGTTTGCCAAAGCAAATTACAAGGCTAGTCCAGAGTCAAGGGTAGGGAAATGGGTTCATCCTTTGGAAGGGAGATGCTGGTCATAGTGCAGAGGGCATGAATAGGGGGTGAGGAATTGAGGACATTTTGGCAATCTACCAGTTTCCTTCTTTACAGATTTAGATTCTGATAGAATGCTTATATAGAGGTTTTCTTCTTTCCAGTCATTTTACATAATTATCTTATTTCTGTATATGTTTCATAACTTACTCTGATACATAAAATGGAAATATAAATCCTTAGGTTTCTATGAGCTCTTTGAGGACAAAGAACATGCCTAACTCCTCTTCTATGCCACATTGCACAGAATAGACTCTTAAAATATTTGTTAAATCAATCATTCGCTGAGTCAATTATATGACTGCAACAAAGAGCACAGGGAATGTCATGTTAAGATGTCCTTTCACATCTGTGAGGCTTAAAAGGAACACGAAAACATTAGCTTTAAGTGCTTTTCCAATATTATTTGGATAGCTGAAATACTTTGCTATTTAATGAGAAAAAGACCTGAAGCACATTAAGCTTGACTCACTAACAGTCATCTGGTGCTTCTGAGAAGAGACAAGAATTGATTTCCTCAGATAGGTAAAATGCTGGCTAAGAAAAACAAAACAAAAGCAAAACAACCAGACAGGGAAGCAGAGGGACCAGAAGTCCTGCCCAGTGCTACGCAAAGTTAAACTAGGTAGAGCTAAAGCCACATTAACCCGGTGCTTGCAAGAAAAGGAAGGTGCAGTTAAAAAAAAAAATCTATCAAATACTTGCCTTAGTTGAACCAAGCTAATAATATTAATAAAGGATGAAACAAACCTTTCACAAGGCTCAATCTGGAAATAAAGTCCAGGCAAAAAGATAAAATACAGGTAAATTATAAAGATGAGCTATCCTCACTCATAGAATTTGAGAGACGTGTTCTTGCTAGAAAACTAATATTAATAAAGAAGTATTTTTCTCCTTTTCCTTCACATGTTTTCATATAAGTATATGCATCAAGATAAAATTTTTTAAAAAAGAAAAGAAAAGGAGGAAAGCTTCTTAGCTATAAATATTTGCTTCTTGCATTTTCAAATGTTATTTTGTCAATTTTTAAGAGTTGCAGGGAGGGGTGGCTTTATGGAGTAGTGGTTAGCATGTCTGCTTTATATGCAGAAAGTCCTGGGTTCGGGCCCTAGATGGGTCTGTGGACCACAACAATCCCCCTTTGTGCCAGGCCCTGTCCCCTCCAGCGTGTAGGGGGAGATTCCCTGCTTTCAGAGATCCAGTTCTTAAAAGGAGAACGGCAACATCCATAGGTCAGGGGTAGAAGTACAGGGAGCGGGAATTAAAGAAGAGGGGAAAAAAAAAGAGTTGGAAGGAAATGAGAAAGAGGTATGTTTAGCAAAAGTGACCTTAGAAATATTAAAGAGATAAGTAATTTTTAGTTAGATTTTGGTTTATTAAAAATATTCTATTTTCTTTAGGATAGACTGTATTTTCTCACATGCTGTTTACAAAAAAAGATTAGGACTTTTAAATTAAATTAAATTTTAAGACTTTGTTTTAAATGAAACTAACATTAAGGTATGATCAAAAAGGAGAGTAGAATTTCTATCATGGGTAGAATACTATAATTACTACAGAATATTAATTTAATCGCATTTATAATGTAAGTGATAATAATTTATGTAAATTGCTGTATTTAAAAATGTTCATTTTTTTTTTAATAACATGGGCAATCAGGTTTAGGTCTTACAACCCCAAATTTGTATTTTGCTTAGGCACTCCAGTTCTTATTATATCAGGCAAACACTATTCAGGAGAACAGTGGGTCATGTAAATATCTTTAATATTATTCATGAATTTTACTCCCATGGTAGGTTGGAAATATGCTACAGATATTCTCTTATGCATTCATTTAACATTTCATATTGCATTTCTTTATTTTTTTCATTACAATTTAAAGAGGCTCTGATTTACCTGCCTACTATAGATTAAGTGTTCTTTTGTTTCTACTTTTTGCTCTAGTTTTCTTAATTGTATTTCTCCTCTTTATTTACCTTTCTACTTTTTTTAAAAAAAAAATTCATCCTTACAGGCTCTTGGCACTAATTCATATCAGCAGTCAGGATTGCAGACTAAAATTAATATGTTTAGCTTTAGACAACACAGATTTTAATCTCTGTGTGTGTGTTTAAT
This sequence comes from Cynopterus sphinx, assembly GCA_030015415.1. NCBI lineage: Eukaryota > Metazoa > Chordata > Mammalia > Chiroptera > Pteropodidae > Cynopterus > Cynopterus sphinx. Next base: position 74,349,742 of record CM057380.1, on the reverse strand, counting down.
CAACTTGTAATTTATGACTGCTTCACTGTATGCCATCCACTGGCAGAAATAAGACCGTTAAAATACTTGTGCTACAAGCACTGCTGCTCATATTACATGATATATTTGGGTGTGTTGTGATCTCAGTAGAATGAAAAAAGAAACATACATACAAAATCAAAAACTATACAAAATTATTTTTGTACTTTATATATTAACATATTTTCTAGTCTCTATGAGTTAAACTAAGCATCTTTAGGAAATCAGGTCAGGAATTGGGTAAAGATATAAAAAAATTGATGAAATTTCTTTTTATAGTTCAGTTATCCATAGTCACATTCACTCATGCTATTTATTCAATAAATATTTATTGAGCAACTACAATGTTTCAGACACAATTCTAAGCACTAGGGATAGAGTAGTGAAGAAAACAAGGTTTTGATGTCTTAGAATTTAGTGGGGAGAGAGAGAAATAGAAAATTGATCTGGTTCTGATAAATGACAGAACAAAAAAATAAATCTGGAGAAAGATGTTCAATGACAGGTGTGATTTTAGATTGTTCAATGGCACCATCTTGACAGGTCATATTTGATCAGAGCCCTATGTGAAATAAATGATTGAATGGAATGACTCTCTAGAGGGAAGAGTGTGCTTCACAAGGGCATGTGCTTGGTGTGCTAAAGGAGGGAAGGCCAGTTTGGCTGAGAGAATTAGTGAGGAAAGAGTGGGAGATAAGGGTGGACATGTGGATGTGGCTGTTGGTATAGAACCTATAGAAGGTAGTGTCTGGGTCATGGAAAAGGTTCAGAACTCTACTGAGTATGTGAAATCGTGAGAGTGCAAAGATTAGCTCTGCCATGATTTTTTTAATTTTAATTTTTTTATTATTTTTAATTGTATAGTTCAATAGTGTCAATTATATTCGCATTGTTGTACAATAGATCTCAAACGCTTTTTTGTCTTGCAAACTGAAATGCCATATCCATTGAACAACTCTTCATTTTTCCCTCCTACCAATGCCTAGAAACCATCATTCTGCATTTTCTGTCAATGGTTTAAATACTTAAATATCTCACCTAAGTGGAATCATACAGTATTTGTCATTTTGTGACTGGCTTATTTCATTTTGACATGATTTGTATATTTTTATCTTATATTATTTTTATGTTATAGTTTTTATATAAAGGGAATATAGACTAAGATAGGGGCAAAAGTGGAAGCAGGCATACGAAGTCTGAGACTAGTGCAGTGCTGTAGGCAAGAGATGATGGACCTTGAACATGGCTATAGCAGCCGGGGTAATAAAATGTAAATAAACTCTAGGTATATTTTTAAGGTGAAGCCAATGGGATTTGTTGATGTTTTCAGACATGTGAATGAGAGAAAGAGGAATAGACTATGAATCATTATATAGTGAATTTTCTGAAAAACGTAGTCATCAATCATTTATCCATCACTGAGAGTAATATTCGTAAAATCTCCTTAAATGCTGTATGGCTTCTATAATGGCATGCTGATGCTAAAGCAGCCTATTTGATGGCTCAGTGTTATGTCTTGAACTTGATTGTTTAAATATGTTTTACATATGGGTGCAGATGGTATAAATTCTGTATGACAGAAAGGTATGAAAAATTTGGCTCGACTAGTCAATAGTGAACATTTGTAGATAGAGGAAAAAAAATGTCTTATTTTGACAGCAAGTTGGCTCCACCCCACAAAATAGTTTGGAATATTGTCTAGATATTGCTCTATTACAAACTGCTTCCTCTGTCCTCCTTTTAAAGTTTACTTAGAATTATTTGAATGTGAGATGAGCTGGTAGAAACTTGAGACCCAGTGAAGCTAGAGAATGTGGAAAAAGCAGAAGGAAAGAATTCTACTTTCCTCTTGATTTTTTAGTTTAATATTAGAGACAAAAGCAAAAAAGAATTCTATAGACAAAAATTTCTTAAGCTAAATATACAGGGCTAGTAAACATAGCATTAAGGATTATCTCTTAAGTGTTTAAAAGTTGTTGGTTATTGTCTCAAGCGAGGCAATGAAAAACAAAGTAAATGCAGCTTGATATTTTTTAAAAATCTGGTTATTTGTGGCATGCTATATTCTTTATGAGACCATAAAAGATGTAATAAAAGAACACAGGTCTTCTATGTGATTGACAAGAGCAGATGTAGTGTGTGTTTGGGAGCTATAACCTGGCCGTGGTTACATTTTTTGACCATTTTCAAAGCATGCCAGAAAGAATTTTGTAATTAGCTGAAAAGGCATGCAATTCAGATTCACTTTGCTGAACCCAATCGGTAGGATTGACAGCATGCCTTTAATAGATTCCTTCAGTAGATAATTAGACCAGTTTAACCCAAGCACCATATGAATTAACATTTGCACTTGGGTATGAATATTCAGGGCAATGGTGCTTTCTGTGGTGTGAGTTGTTTTCCCAGGATTTTCAGGAGTGCTTATTAGGTGCTTGTAATGTATTGATCAGTACAGAATGGCACCAAATTAGAGGGTTGGGGAACATTCCTGGAGTCAGAGATGATATGCTTATAGGTAATATTTAAGCTTTTCCTGTAAACTGTAACCCTGACAACAGATTGACTGCTTCAACTAGTCATATGTTTCAGTTTTGACATGAATTTTGCCTCAGATCGCTATACAGAAAACTACAAGTTTCCTGGCCTTTCCTGGAATAATGCCATCTGTTGTTTTTTTCCAATATATATAAGATTTTTCATCTGTAAAATTAACCTAAAAGATTATATACTCTAGATGTTATAAATAAATAATTTACTAAATAAATAAAGGAATCATTGAGCCATTGAAACTTGCCTTTTGTAATGCTAAAATTTGCTTTAGCACAGCTTATTGGTGCATCAAATATTGGTTTAAAATTTTATTTTAATTTAGCTGGAAAGCTCAAAGAACTTTATGCTATTTACAAAATCATCTCTCAGATTAATACTTTAAAGTATTAAATAAGCATACTTTTAGGATAAAGTCAGGGAACTTGGAAAGGGAGGGAATGATTGGGTGTTGAAAATAAATCAAGTTAATATCTCTGGTGATTTAAAAGAAAAGTCAACTTAAATTATTTTTGAAAAATGAAAGAGGTTATACTGTGGTGGTTAAGAGCATGAACTCTGAAGCTAGAATACCTAGGTATGGACCCAGCTCTCCTAACTGGTTTGCTAGTTGCAAAACCTTGGATAAGTTACCTAACCTTTCAGTTCCCTACTCTGTAAGCAGTATGATAACACTAGGACCCACCTTGTAGGTTCTGAGGATTAAGGGAGTTTAATATATGTAAAGTACTCAAAACAGTGCCTTGTACTATGTAAGCACTATATGTTTGCTCTTCACATTTGCTCATTAATATACATGTAGTACAGATACTTTGAGATGATCTTTTCTAAAATATATGACATTGAATGTAAACTTAAAAATATTTCAAATATTTCTTACCTTAATTAGAGGTAACAACTCTTCAAAGTGTAGTAAACTTTGGATCTCCTCCACTTCCCAAATCTGCAAGCCTCTGAGCCACTTTTTCCTCTGTTCCTCCCCTCAGTCCAACACTTAATATACATTTGGATGGCTGATGTCAGGTCTGGTTTAAGCTAGAATTTTCATGGTCTGAAAAGTAATTAAATGATTTTAAGTGTACTCTCTCCATTATTTTCAGTGTTACAATCTGTCAGGGGGGAGCGTTTGTTTGATGGCCGCCCTCTGGGTAAACAAGGGATTGTCTACTCAGCAGGTGTTTGCAATTTATTTTAGGAGATTGAAAGTATTTTATATAGGAAGTGCTTCAGTTGAGATGAGTGCTATGATAACACAGGATGAATGAAATGACATGGGGCATTCCAGAAGTTTTCTATGAGGAAGTTCAGGTACCCTTATGTGTGTGTGTTGTGGGGGTGGGGTGGGGAGGAGGAGGAGGAACTTTTAACTTGGTTTCATATTGAAGATAATTACCCCATGTGCATCAATTTCAGTATTCTAGAGGATGCCTTTTGTCAAAGCATGATTTAAACCAATTTCCCACAGCATAGATAAATAAAAATGAAAGTTTGCTTTTCAAATATCTATCAGATTAGATGAAAATACCAGCATCACTTCTGCTCCTAAAATTTTCTCTTTAGGCTTAAATGTGCAAACAGAAAAAGAAAAAATATTTCTCTCTCTCAATTGTAAATCAGCTAAGATTTTCCTAGTTTCTTTTCTGTCTTTAATTTTGCCATTTTGTAAAGCAAAATTGTGAAATAAAAAGCAAGATTAGCATTTTATGAATTTCCATGGTTTTCTATCAGAAGATTGGCACTGCATATATTTTTTAAAAGGTTGTTATATTGGAGGAAAAGTAGAAGGTATATTATTGAAATAATGAGAAATAGGGAATTTAATAATTGGCTGATTTAGAGTTTAGAATTTGTCAGAGCTGCCTTATTGTGTGGAGACATGAGAGAGATGGAAAGCTAAAAAAAAAAGTTACAGAATCTCTGTGCTGCTCTCTAGTTCATTCAAATGCCAACTTAAAAGTAATCATTTTTGTAGGAAACTTAACTGAAGTTATATACATTAGCATAATATTGTATTTGGTTATTACAAGAAGATAATTTTGTTTTTAAAATGGTGACTTTATGATTAAATTCCAATCTGAAAAAATCTGAAAGTGTTGTCAACAAAGGGAATCTAAAAAGTTGGAGCAAATGAAGCCACCCAGTTATTTCTAACCAAAAATATGTGTATTTCCCTCTTGCTGTTCCATTTTTATTAACACTAAATGTGAGAACAGATATTATAATTGACAGCTAAGTCTATTACATAGGATTTTTCTTTTCATATAAGCTCATGGGATGTGAGTTATGCATTAGAAGTTATCACTATTGTTCTTAAGTACATATTCCTGATGTACTACATTTTACTTTCTTAGCTCTCATTTTGCTTTTTTATTTTTCTCTGCCATTTATTTCTCAAGGTACATACTCATTAATAAGTTAAAAGTTTTTCTTTAATTTAAGGCAAAAGTGTGTAGCTTAAAATTATCTTTTTCCCAAAAACTATTTGAAAAGTTTTATGTCTGAAACTTTGAGAAATTTTGTAGGCTATGAATGACCCTAAGTTAAAACTTATTAGAAAATGTTATAAAATAATATTGTCCCTAATTTTCTTCCTAATTACTTTATGTGTTTTCCTATAAAAGATGTAAATTATTAGCAATGTATTTCTTCCAGAACTGAAACCAGTACCTTGCATTATATGGAACTCAGCAAAGTGATGTGTCACCAATATGATAAACAGTTGAGAATGTGGTAGAGAACATCAAGCCTGAATGATGAAAGCACATGGTGCTAGACAAATCTTCTTATCCATTCCAGGGTCAAAACATCCCAGGTCAAGGTTATCTTGGTAACCTTGGTCAAGATAGTCAATCTTCATGAACCTCAATTGCCTTATCTGTAACATGAAGATAATAATATGCACCTATTTCCTAAGGTTATTGTGGAAGACTGAATGGGATGCATTATGTCCAAGACTGTGCATAGTGACTGGTCCATTATAAGTACTCAGCAAATTGTGGTTAGTCTCTTTTTTTCTCTCAAGCAAAGGAATTTGAACAAAGCTGCTACCGGTGTTAGACTATTCCTTCTCTAGCTTTTGTTTTCATTAATTAAAATTTAAAAAAAAATGTTGTTGTTTTTGTGGTGAAATAGAATCTTTATAAATAGATGGTAACTTTACAATATACAATATATTGTATCTATAGGTTCAACCTTTAGATACCCTGGCAATTCGTAGGAAGAGACTTAAAATGTGCATCCTCTTCAACCTCCTTATTCGAAAGAATTAATCTGAGAAGGTCATAAATGTTTATGGAGCATTATTTACAATACTGAAGATTTGGAAGCACACTAAATACGTATCATTAAGGGATTGGTTAAAATATTTAAGAAATGCTCATCATGGAATATTTTGAAGCCATTAAAAATAATGTTGCAGAGACTCATAAATCAATATGGGAGGATGGTTATTAAGTATTATTAATAAAATAAATATATGACAAAACTATTAGCCAAGTGAAAAGTATTTTCACAATTTAATTTAAATAAATATGTACATACTAATGTTCTGTATTGACGTCTCTACAATGGTGTGGTTACTTTCTGTTTTGTATATTTTGCTATTATACAAACATAAGCAGGTGTATTGCTTATGTTTACTAATTTTAAAAGATGTTTATTATTTTAAAAAGTTATTAATATATAAAATTACTAATCTAGCACATGTTATTTGAAAATTCAAATAATATATATAGAGTTAATTTCACCTCCCCATGCATTTAATTTATAAGCAGTAAAAAAACAACAAAAATTTTTTCCCATTAATAAAAATAATCAGACACTTACTAATTCAAATTGCTGTCATGACAGCAAGCAGTAGAACTAAAGCACAGTATAGCAAATTTCCTTACTAAATGATTTGGTGGACAAAGCCAAGATCTTTAAGAACCATGACTGTCATTGTCAACTTTTCCTTCTGTGCTATTTTCCATCGAAACCTCATTTGAGTCTTTAAATGAATTCAGAATGAAAACGTGTTTTCTTGGCAAACAAGAGCCTTTCCTAATATGCAGAACACACATGCCCACCTATCATGTGAAACTGCACTGACAAAATTCTGCTGGAAGCTTGCTGTGCCACAATAAAATGAAATGTATGCCAGTCTTCCTAGATCAAACCAAATGGAGATGTGCTATATGGAAATGGTCTCCAGGAGATTTGGCCACACACAGCCAGGAAATCACACCTGGTTTAAATATCCATAACACAATTAAGGCTGCTTTCTATTAATTGACATAGAATCATTTGAAAGGTGTCTGTTATGTAATCCTAAAAAAAAATGGTTCAAAGTAGACATGGTAGAGAGCAATGTTCATTTTTGTTCTTAGGTTACATTAAGCATAAATGGATCTCAAGGGATTTTAATCATGTAGAAACAGAAAATTACTCCTTTTTAGCAGCTTTGAGAAATAAGGCAGCAATTGTAAATTTTATCACTAGTTTACTTGAGCAGAATGTAATCACTACCATAAATGGTATTTTACCATATTATATCCTATTAATTGGGGATTACTCTCTTTGAGATACTTTTATTTGAGGAACAGAAGAAATCTGCAGTGTTTCTAGGAAACTGCTTAATAGGAGAATGTGGCATCAGGTGCCCTTCATACCTTTATGTGAGCGAGGCAAGGGGACTGCTGAAGTCACTAGTCTTGGGACTTGCCTTTTCACCTTGCACAAGCCCTACACCTATCTGAATCTCAACTACCATATCTATGAAATGTGAAAAATTTTTGTTTCTGTCATATTTATTGAGACCTTGCTGTATATCAGACACCCCACTAGCATAAGAAAAGAAAACAAATGCAACGATATGGTCTTTATCCTTAAGGCATATAACTGAGTCAGAAGGCCACATGAGGCAGAGGGTAAGGGAACCATAAGTATAAAACCTTAGGTCATCATCGACGTTGTTGAGAATGGGAAGAACTTAAGTACTTAAAGCATCAGTATTATAGATTTTACCCTTTCCTGATGTAAGTTATAAAATAACCAGCACTATAAGACAGTATGCTGTAGGTGCTCCATTGTTTCAAATATAAAGACTTCTCCTGAATTGTGTGATGCACCCTGTGTACTTTGCGATTCTAATAGAAATCGCAAGAAACAAGTTGCTGGGAAAATTAACTGCCCACAATCTCACTCTCTCCCATGTTATCCATTTTCTCGTTGTAAAAATGTATGTTACATAGCTTAAGGTCAGAGGACATCAAAAATAGGAAAAAAATCCAGTTACTAACGTAGAAGGCCTTCTTGATATATAACATTATCTATGATTAAAGGCATATATTATCTAGGTTTTTCATGAATCTTTAATTTTTATCTGCATGTCTGGAGATGGCATTAGATCCCACCTGACAGTCATTATACTACAATGCAAGGATCCCAGAAAAGTGAGAGCCAAATATTTAAAGAAGTAAATACTTTGGTAGTTTAGAATTTTTTTAGCCTTAGAAGCAAATGCTTATAATAAAATAATATTTACTTCTTAGTACTTGATGAAATGTAAAACAATATAATTTGAATGAAATTATGTAAAACCTCAGGAATGCAGAAAACATCTTCCAACTTTGGCCTCACTCAGGGAGTGAGGATGTCTGCACAGGTTGTGACAATAACATTAGAAGACATTATTGCCTTCCTTTCACCTTTTCATTTGGCTCAAAGATGCAAAAAGCTTTTTTGGTTTTGGAACATCTATAAGCTAATCTACGAGATATGAATAATAGCATAAGAATAGAAAAAAGAGGAAAGGTAATCAAAAGTTTGACAGTTTTTCTTGCATGAATTTCTCTTTGGAATACAACTAACTGGCTCTTTTTTCCCACCTGCAATGCAATCCTTGGATGGTCCTGTGGAAAACCTATTTGACCTGTCATTGCCACTTTCTGCAGAGCCACTATCAAACAGAAGGTACAAAATTACTGCATGTTAATTTAGACTCTGCCTAGGCATAATTTTTAACTCCTCATTTGTTATAATGACCTAAATACTTTCAGATGACATCTCTGCATAATTTTTTCTTTCAATTCTAATAACTAGAAAACCAAATAAAATACTGTGTTTGATATACTCAATTTCTGTCAAATTTCTCTTACTAAATGATGTAAAATGATGCCTTTAAGCATTCTTTCATTTTCATGGTTTGGAGGATTCAGGGTTATCCATTTTTGTTATAAATTTATGTCCTGATTTTAGATCCTATTTTTATTTTCTTTGGTGCAAGTCAGGTTATTTCCAAATTTCTCCTATTGTAGATGTAAAATTAAGGAACAATGACCTATGAATGCCAGGGGAAGGTGGTAATGAACAGAGAGAAACAGAATTTTTTAATTGTTTGATTTTATCTCATTTCTTTATAACTGAGAAATATTTCAGCCACACAGAATATTTCAAAGGATGTTATATAAAATATAACACTTTTGTTCTACTTGCTTTAAATTTTAAAAAATAAAATAAAATTTTGCAGATAAAGCTGAAACCACCCGGATACCTTTCTCTAATCTAATCACTCTTCCTCCCTCTCCTGAATGAGCCCAAGTTAGTATTTTTCATTCCTCTGCAGATTTTTACACAATAACTAAAACTGCATGTACACATAAATAACACATAGCGCTGTTCTGCATATTTTCTTGTTTTAAATAAAACTATCATACTGTACATTCCATTCAATGACAACTTTTTCACTCAACTTTGGTTTTGAAATTGGTCCATAATAAAACATTGAATTCTAATATGATCACTTTTAACAGTTGTATAGTGCTTCCCTGAATGAATAGATCACTATTTATTTTATTATTTTCTGCTGGTGGCCATTTAGGTTAAACTATGTTGTAATATATATTTCATGCACCTACTTTTTTGTTCACATGGGAAAAAGTACCTCAAGGAATGGCTGAATATTTTCATCTTAACTTTACAAGATATTGCTAAATTGCTCTTTAAAGGGGCTGTGCCAATTTATCCTCCCATCACTGGATAGAAGATTTGTATTTTCTACATCTATACCAAATATTAGTAATTTTAGACTTTTAAAGTTTTTTTGCTGAATTGATAGATGTGAGAGAGGTTTTAATTTGTATTTTCCTGATTACTAGTGGTCCTATGCATCTATTTTAGTTTTATTGGTCATTTGGGTTTCCTCTTTTTTTGAATGCCTATTCATTTTTCTTAACTACTTTTATGTTGAATTGTTTGTATATTTTTTGTAGTTGTTTTGGACATGAATGAGTTAAAAATATCTTCTCCCAGATTGCACCCTTTTTTTTTTTCTTTTAAAGTTTTATTCGTGGTGTCTTTTGTTGCCAGAAGTTCCTAATTTTGATTAATCAGGTGAATCAGTCTTTTTTTTTTTTGTGGTTGCCACCTCTTGTGCTTTGCTTTAAAGTATTTCTATAAAATTTCATATTTACCCATTTTTAATTTGTTTTTTAAAAATGTTTAAATTAATCATCTGATTTTCTAAGAGAAATTTTAGGTTCATAGATAAATGAAGGGGAAGTACTGAGAGTTCCCATATATCCCCTGCCCCCACACATGTATGACTTCCCCACTATTGGCATCGTGCAGTAGAGTGCTGCATTTATTATGATTGATTAACCTACATTAACACATCATGTGGGTCCCAGACCTGGATGATCCCAGGTCTGACTATGATCCAGGCTCACAGCTAAGAATAGGACCCTGGAATTAGAATGTTACATTAGTGTAGGAAGGTGTCTGCTCCCAGTCATGTAAACACAAAACAACTTACTGTATCACTCATGTGTAGCAGAATGCCACTATTGTACTTTGATATATATAAAGCCCATGCAGTCCCCTAATGGGGCAGAAATATGTTCCCCGAATTAGAAGCATGCTCACCGCAATAAAGTTGGTGCTTGCCATTTCATTCTCACGTCAGCCTCTCGTGCATTCTTCCAACTGGGTGTCTCACCACCAAAATTTTCCTTTCTCGATCAGCTTGGTGCTGACACATTGCTATTACTCACAGTCCCTAGTTTGCATTAAAGTTCGCTCTTGCTGTTGTATATTCTATGGGTTTTGACAACTATATAATGACATGCTTCTATTATTGTGCTATCATACAGAATGGTTTCACTGCCTCAAAGATCTTCTGTGCTCTATTCATCCCTTTCTCCACCCTAACCCTAGAAACCACTGATCTTTTTACTCTCTACAGTTTCATCTTTTCCAGAAGGTTATATAGTTAGAATCATTCCATATGTAGCCTTTCAGATTTATTTCTTTTACTAAGTAATGCACACTTAAGTTTCCTCCATGTCTTTTCATGGCTTGATAGACCATTTCTTCTTAGTGCTGAAGAATAAATATTCCATTATCTGGATGTACCACAGATTAATTTATCCATTCACCTACTGAATGACTACTTAGTTGCTTCCAAGTTTGGACAATTGCGAGTAATATGAATAGAGCTGCTATAAACATCTATGTTCACATTTTTGTGTGAACATAAGTTTTCAGTTCATTTGGGTAAATACCAAAGAGAGTGATTGCTGGATCATATGGTAAGAAAATGTTTACTTTTGTAAGAATCTGCCAAACTGACTTCCAAAGTGGCCATAGCATTTTGATTCCCAACAGCAATGTTTGAGAGTTTCTGTTGCTCTCCATCCTCACCAAAATGTGGTGTTGCCAATGTTTTGGATTTTGGCCATTCCAATAGTTGCATAGTGTTATATCATTGCTGTTTTAACTTGCAGTTGCCTAAGGACATATGATTTTGAACATCTTTTCATATGCTTACTTCCCAGCTGTATGTCTTTTTTTGTGAGTTGTCTGTTCATGTCTTTTGCCCATTTTTCATCAGGCTGTTTGTTTTCTTATTGTTGAGTTTTAAGAGTTCTTTGTATATTTTGGATAGTAGTCTTTTGTCAAATGTGTCTCTTGCAAATATTTTATTCCAATTTGGGGCTCATCCTTTTATTCTTTGACGTTATTTTTCACAAAATATAAATTTCTAATTTAAATAAAGCCCACTTCATCAATTCTTTTTTTCATGAATCAGGCCTTTAGTATTTTATTTAAAAAGTCATTGCATGCCTGAGGTCATCTAAGTTTTGTTCTTTGTTATCTTCTAGAAGTTTTATAATTTTATGGTTTAATTATGGACTATGAACCATTTTGAGCTAATTTTTGTGAAGAGTAGAAGTCTGTGTCTAGATTCATTTTGCTTTTCAACTGGATATCCAGTTTTTCCCAGTGCCATAAGTTGAAAAGACTATCTTTGCTCCATTGTATTGCCTTTGTTCCTTTATCAAAGATCAGTTGACTATATGTGTGTGTGGGTCTATTTCTGGACTCTCTATTCTATTTCATTGATCTATTATTTCAACAATGTTATACTGTTTTGATTACTGTAGCTTTAGAACAAGTCTTGAAGTCTGAAGGTGTAAGTTTTCAACATTGTTCTGAGTTGACTTTTCTAGGACTTTTGCGGCTCCATATAAACTAAAGGGTCAATTTATTGATATCAATAAAATATCTTGCTCAGATTTTAATTTGAATTGTGTTAAGTGTATGGACGGAGTTGGGAAGAACAGACAATTTGACAATATTGAGTCTTTCTATCTTTGAACATGAAATATCTATTTAGTTCTTTTTTGATAGCTTTCTTTATAGTTTTATAGTTTTCTTCATTAAGATCTTATACATATTTTATTAGATTTACATGTCAATATTTTATTTTACTTTTTTGAGAGCTAAAGTAAATGATAAGGTAGTAATTGAAAGCCCAAGCAGCAAAATTTATTGATATTGCACTACAGTCTAAATTTAACATGATTATGATTTTACAGAAAGCCAATATTTTACCAATCAACTGAAAAAATGTTTTCAAATACAAAGAAAACCTTTCATCATTTAAACTGTATTTTGTGATTTTGTTATTCACATCAAAAAGCTTTCAAAAAGAGCGTAATAACTGTTAAGACATAAGACTTTTGAAAACATTTAAATTCAGTTCATAAACACGAGTCACTCCTTTATTATGATAGTCACACTCAATATAAGTGAAAAATCAGTTCTTAATTATAACGTTTTTAATTTCAAAAAAGAAAAGTAAATGAATTTTGTACATTAATCTTGTATCCTGTAACCTTGCTGTAATCATTTCTTGGTTTCAGGAACTTTTGTCAATTTTTTTTGGATTTTCTGAATAGAACATCATGGAATCTGCAAATGAGAAAAGTTTTATTTCTTTCTTCCTAATATGTATACCTTTTATTTCCTTTTCTTACCTTATTATATTATCTAGGATTTTCAGTACAATATTGAAAAGCAGTGGTATGAAGGGACGGACATCCATGTCTTATTTCTTATCTTAGCTGAAAAGCTTTAAGTTTTTTTTACCATTAAGTATGATGTTAACTTTAAGTTTTTTGAAGATGGTCTTTGTCAAGTTGAGGAAGTTCCCTCCCTCTGTTCTTAGTTTCCTGAGAGTTTTTATCATGAATGGGTGTAGGATTTTGTTAAATGCTTTTTTTTGCATCTATTAATGTAAGTCATATGATTTTTCTTCTTTAGCCTCTTCATGTGGTGGATTACATTAACAGATTTTCAAATGTTGAACCAGCCTCATATACCTGGGATAAATCTCCCTTGGTTGTAATGTATAATAATTTTTATACATTGTTGGATTAGTTTTGCTAACATTTTGCTGAGGAATTATGCATCTATATTCATGACAGCTACTAGTCTGTACTTTTCCTATAAAAAATGTGTCTGGTTTTGGTAATGAGATAATGTTGGCCTCATAGAATAAGTTTAATGATATTTTCTCTGATTCTGTCATCTAGAAGAGATTTAAAGAATTGGTATAACTTCTTTCTTAAATGTTTGGTAGAATTTACTAGTAAAACCATTTGGGCTGGGTGCTTTATGACTTGGAAGTTTATTAATTATTGATTCAAAAATTTTAAATTAATATAGGCCTATTCCAATTTTCTATTTCTTCTTGTATGAATTTTGACAGATTGCATCCTCTGAGGAATCATTCCATTTCATCTAGATTATCAAATTTGTGGTCATAGAGTTGTTCATAATATTTCTTTTATTATTATTATTATTATACTTTTAATGTCTATAGTATCTGTAGTTATGTAACCTCTTTCATCTCTGATGTAGTAATTTATGTCTACTCTCTCTCTCTCTTTTTTCTTAGTTAGCCAGGGTAGAGACTTATCAAATTTATTGATTTTTAAAAGAACCAAATTTTGGATTTATTGATTTTCTTCACTGATTTTCTATTTTCAATTGCATTGATTTCTGATCTAATTATTATTTTCTTCTGCTTACCTTGGATTTAATTTGCTCTTCTTTTATTAACTTTCTAATGTAGAAGCTTAGATTATTGATTTTAGCTCTTTCATCTATTCTAAAATATGCATTCACTACTATAATTTTTTCTGTAAAGCACTATATTTGCTGCATCCAGCAAATTTTGATTATTTTCATTTTAATTTATTTCAAAATATTTTAAAATTTCTCTTGGGATTTCTTCTTTGACTCATGTATTGTTTAGATGTGTGTTGTTTAATCTATATATTTTGGGATTTTCCAGCTCTCTTTCTCTTATTGATTTCTAGTTTAATTTCTTTTATGTCTGAGGGCAGAGATATAATATCTGTTCTTTTAAATTTATTAAAATGTGTTTTATGGCCCACAATATGATCTATCTCAATGTTTCATGTGAGCTTGAGAGGAATATATAATTTGCTATTGGATAAAATAGTCTATAGATGTTAATTATATCCACTTGATTGATGGTACTGTTGAATTCAGCTATGTCTTCACTGATTTTCTGTCTTCCATATCTATCCATTTCTGCTAGAAGGATATTGTGAAATAATAGAAAAAAAAAATATTGGTCTCTGTCCCTGGTTCCTAGCACAATGCTCCTAAAACCTCTGTTAGTTCCTAAGTGACAAGAATACAGGTACATCTTTTATTCTAATATTTGGTTTTAGACTCAAGCTCCTGACACTCAGTTTCCAAATCCCTTGGAATCTACTGAGTGATAGGGGTGCATACCTTTTCATTTATTTAGGTCTTTCAAAAAAATCTTTAGCCGTATTTAGTAATATTTTTTATAGTAATCATTCCTACCTTTGTTAGAATTGTTTCTAGAGACTTAAACATTATTCATTCTGCTCTTTAAAATTTTTGATAATTTGTTATTACTGAATTATGAAAATTCTATTAATTCCACGTTATCCTGACATCTAGAAAATTAAGTTTTCTTATTTTTCTAAGTTAACCTGTTTATGCTATTCTGTATTTTTATTTTTACAGTCATGTGGCATCCAAGAAAAACCTTTGTCTCTTCTTTTAAGTTATTTTCTTTATTTAATTTTTTTTGCCTTATTACATTGATTAAGATTTATAGGACAATGACAGTAATAAATTGAGTTGTGCTGTGCCTGGCTTTCATGCATAAGATATTTTATAATTATAATGTCTGTTACTGATTTTTTGTTGTTATTATTAGATAGATATCTCTTGTTTTTATATGCTGTTTTTATAAAAATTATGAATAATTAAAAATTATGAATTAGAATTTTAGTTGTTTTTTGTGTATTTTTCTAGTTTATTTGTTATAAGGAGAAAGTGAATATTTCTTCTAAAGAATGTTTTACAAGCCCCCCCTCCCCAAAATGTATAGCTATTAGAAAGAGAATAATGATTATAGCAAAGAGAATTAGGAATGCTCATGATGGAAAGAGTTCAGATTGAACTCTTTAGATGACTCCAGACTATGTCATGATCTGATTTTAGCCACGTGAAAGACTGCAAATGAGAACCACACAGTCTAGCCTAAAACCTTAGAACTTCAAGACATAATAATAATATTGTATCAGTTCATTTTTTTGAGATCACTAATTGTATTATGACTATATAAAATATTAACATTAACATGAGGAGTAGTTTGGTGATTGGTACATAAAAGATTTCTGTGCTATTTTTGTTACTTTCTATAAGTATAAGATGATTTCAATGAAACTTCCAGGACCATGAGACATTATAAAATAAATGTTATTAATTTATTAGGTTTTTAAAATTAATTTATTATTATTAGTTTATTTCATAGTGATAGACAACCACAGCACAAAGGTATTATAAACTGAAGCTCATTGGGATGGGAATGAAGATAGATTTATTTTAAATTAGCTTTAATTTGAAATTATCTTATACTTACTGAAAGTTGTAAAAATGGCACAGAGAGTTCTCATATACCATTAACCCAGCTTCTCTTAATGTTAAGAACTTGTATAATTACAAAAAAATTAATGATGTTAAAAATGAACATTTGTATAATAATAATATTTATCAACCTTGCAAACAATATTATTTGACACTTTTCTAGTCGAAGTCCTACTTTGTCTTTAGTTCTTATAGTTTGTTAGCCTTTTCAAATATATTATAATTCTGTCTTTGTCTTTTATGACCTTGACATTTTTGAAGAGCATGGATGAGTTTTTTTGTAGGATGTAACAATTTGAGTTTTTCTGTTATTGGTTCATGTTAAATTCAAGTTGTGTATCTTTTTCACAAGAATATCACAGAAGTAGTATTATAACCTCAGTGTTTTATATTAAGAGGTACAGCATTGACATGTCTTAATTCATTGTATCTTATACAATTTTAACTTTTATCACTTAGTTAAGGTGGTATCTGCCAGGTTTCTCCATTGTAAGATTGTTTTTTCATTTGTAATTGTGGAGGCTAAAAAAATAATTTTCTCCCACCTTCTAAGTTTTTCTAACTGGGCTAAAAACCACAGTAACAGAGACAAATTAATAGGAGAAAATGTCCAAAATTTATTATATGAATGCACATTTGAGTGTGCCATAAGAAAGAGACAGGCAATGCATGGGTAGTTGAGGCTTGTATGCCATTACGGACAAAGGCGGCAGGAGTCTGGGATTTCAAAAGGGAAAAAAGGCAATTCACTGGTAACTAAAAAAGGAGGCACACTTGGGGCAAATAAATTCCTGTTAGGTAACCCAGAAACAGTGGGGACACGTGAGAGGGAATCTAGCTAACAGACTTCTGCTTGGACACTTCCTACCTAATTCTAAAGTGAATATGCTAAGAATCTCTTCTTGGAACAGGCCTTTTTATGCTAAATCCCTTAGGTAGGAAAGGAGGAGGGTCAAAGTTTCTGAGTCTTTTGTTTTTTAAGTCATTGTAAAAATCAATATCCCCAAAGGCACTTTTTTGGGGTAGTGAATCTTTGTTTTCCTTCATGATTAATAAATATCTTGTGAGGAGATGTTTTGAAATTATGCAAATATCCTGTTTCTTATCATTTTTTCTACTAATTTTAGTATCTATCGTAACTTGCCTGCAATAATTATTACTGTGGTGTTTGCCCCATGATTTTCTATTTTCATCATTCTGTCTATATTTATTAATTACGATTTGACTGTAACAAAATTATATCACTATGGACTGTAGATAATAATACTATATTGTTTTATTGTTCAAACTGATCCAGATTTGGCCACTGAAATTTTTCAAGTTGTTCTTCAATGTGCTTCCATCATTTCCTAGCATTTCTTTTCTTTCTAGCACCAAAAGATATTCCAGGATGGTCTGCTATTTTCCCTGCCTCAGCCCTGGAATCCACCATTCTTTCAAGAGCCCTGGTTTCTTTTATTGGAGGAAAGTATTTAGACACTAAAATCTGAGAGCCAGTTATTCTAATCACTACTGGAATAGTTTTGCTATGAGTTTCACTCAGTGGGTAGAGCTGGAAAATATATGTATGTAAACTAACCTATGCATCCAGACATATCTGCATTTCTGTATCTATCTATACATATTTATATTAAAAACTGATATATACCTTTGATTCCAACCCACTACAACAGATTTATTTCTAGCCTTCTGTTTTTATTTATTTGTAACTCATTTCTCAGTGAGAAAACTCATTTTCACAATATCTTTATATATGAAAATTGACTTTTGGTGGTTACAAAAGAGGTGCTCTTCTCTTATGGTAACTTTTTGCCTACTAGTAACTTCAACTTTCCTTGCCTTTCAAACCTCATAAAGGTAAGTTTGTCAGTAGAGATAAATGGAGACTCCAGTTTTGTAGAGTTGTGCAGTTAAATAATGGATCAGAGTTGACAAGCAAACACAACATTTAATTAATGTTTTTAAGTAATTTCATTTTACTAAGCTAATTTCATATTGGTTTAAGAAAATCAAACATTTGATGAATTTTGTTGCGTGCAATACTAACACCCCTTTATCAGGATTTACAATAAAAATAATAAATAGGAACTGAATATAGTCAATAATATATGTCAGACACATCCTAAAACTGAAAACAAACAAAATTAATATTATGCTTTATTTTAATTTTGTAAAGGATGTTGAAACACTCTTTCTGTGAATGATGCCATCCGAAACTAGTTTACACTGTTCTGATTATATAGTGACAGGAATAAATGAATATCAATTAGACATTTGTTTTTTATTCATTTTAAGCTTAAAATGTTGGCTATATCATTTAAATAATGCGTGTACCTATTTTAACTAATCTTATTTTTTCAGCTACTTAGTTTAGAAATGGTAATTTTAGCTTTAAAGCATGTTTTGATTTGCAAATTTGTTACCCGATCTCTTTTCTTTATAGATAGATTTCTAAATATCCATAACTTTTCAAATATTATTATATTCATGAAGGTCCTCATCAGTGAGTTGGATATCTCACTTGATTTTTTAAAAAATATAGAAAACATAGTTGCCATGGTAAGTGTGAGTTTTAGGCTCAATATTCATTTGAGCATTGTCTTAAGAACTGCCTTCAAACACGTAAAAGGTGAATATTGAACAAATTACACCAGTTTTTTTGCTGATTATCAAAATATGCACAAGAGAGCCTGAGACTTAAATCAAGGTAAGGAATTTAAATTTAATTCTGAGGTGCAATTTTCTTATATTAAGGGCTGTAAAACCCTAAGATATGCTCTTAAAGGCAAGGATTTAGAATTTATTCCCTCAAGGTCTTTATAAACTAATAAATTTATAATTTCAGGATAGTTTAGGTGATATCTCAAGTTATGTAGAGAATTAAACTTAAGGAACTCTCCAAGGCCCCATCCTAGCCTTAGAATTTGCATTGAAATGAGACCAAAGAGCCTAACTGGTTCTAGCTGTCGACAGAGATGTGGCCTCCATAGAAATGACATGAGAGAGAGAGCTCAAGTGCACATACCCACATATTAGTAAGCTTGGGACTAGACCTCGCTCTGGTATGGTAGAATAGTAATAACAGTAAGATCTTTTGTGTAGCATGCTCTATAATACTTAAGCTTTTTTTTTATGGGGAGAGTGTATATTTTGTTAACCATTATAGCAATCATGTGAAGCAGAGAATATACTATTACTACTATGACTTCAGAGGAACAGGAAGAATTTAGAGTACTTGTCTATGGTTGAAAAGCATAGTTGGGATTTAAATGCTTTTTTTTTTGACTTAAGCCATGGCTTTTTCCAGTTGCCTGTGCCCTTTTATGTGAGAATATTTAGAATGAAATAAAAATCTCAGACTTAAAAGAAGATTCTATATGTTTGGGCTCAGAGGAAGATATACTTACTAGGAGGAAAGTGTCATGGAATTTCAGTGACTGCAGTTAGATCAGCACTTCTCAAAGTGTTTCTGAAGAACACTGTTCTGAGATGATGGAAGGCATTACACTATTAGGGTTCAATTCAGCCTTGAGTAACAGAAAAAAAAATAGTGGTGAATGCAAAATTTAAGATGATTTCTCTCTCACTTAAAGGAGTCTGAAGGTATTCACTGTGTGCCTTGTGTGGTGACTCCACAATGATAAAGGAGCCAGATTCCTGCTGTCTTGCAGCTTTCTTGTCTTTTGTGGGCTTCCTTGTGGTTTACCTGCTAAGGTTGTAGTCATCACTCTGCATTCTGGCCAGTCAAAAAGGAGGAAGGTGAGTGGTGCAAAGAAAGGAGTGCTCTGTACTTTTAAGGCAATGTCTTGTTTATCATGTGTTTCACTTCCACTTACATCTCATTAATCAAAACTTAATTACATGGCCAGGACTAGCAGCAAAGGGAGGTTGGAAACAAAACCTTTCGGCAAAGCAGCAATGTGCCCAGCTAAAACTATAATTTTGCTACACAGGAAGAAGGGATGAATGGATATGGGAAATGACCCTATCAATGAATGTTACGTGCACCTGTAATAGTAGACTTCTAAAAAAAAAAAAGGAATTATGAGGTCAAATAAACTTCAGAAATGCTAAGTTAAATAAAGTTAAGCAGATCTCTTTAACACCAGGCTTCTCAAAGGTGCTAATGTATATTGTGACAATCTAAATGGGATATACCATGTAAGGTTTCCACACTTATTTGACTATAGAATTCTTGATTCATGGAGCATTCTTTGGGATTAATGGCCTACAAAATATACTTTGAGGAAATACCACTATAAACCATTCCAGGATGGATAATTTTTATCTGTTTTCTGCTGCCAAGCACTGACTGAACAAAGCATTGTGCCTTCTCTGACTTACTTACCTTGATTTTATTCTATGTGTAAGTCACTGACATGATGGAGCATACATAATGAGCATGACTGTGGAGCAAGTTGAAAATATAAAGGATTATGGAAATGCCAAATAATTGAACATTAAACAGGTAATCCTTACATTTCTTCTTAAAAAATGTTGAGCAATTTTCAGGTAGATAATCCAGCGTTCTCTAACACCTCTATTAAGGGAGAGGATGCTTTTGAATAACACAATAATAATAGCTCCAGCATTGAGCACACAGGGGAATCTTTGGGGCTGCCTCTGGGCTCCCCACTCTGGACTGTGGATACTTCCATGGCCCCAGACCGGGCACATCAAGAACATCATTAAATTTACCTTGACAATTGTGTTGTCTTTGCCTAGGTCAACATCATCATTCACCCAATTTTTTACATGACTGTTATACACCAGTTTCTCTTTCCTCTAACTTTCAATCCATCTTCACTTTCTGCATATGACCTGTTTTTAACCTCACTGTACACTCAGAAGCACCCAGAACTTCCATAGACTTCCCCTCATCCACCTGCCTAGGGGCCTTTGTATCTGCATACTTTACTTGCCCATCAGTTACACAGAACTACGCATATTTTATTCTAATGTCAGTCCCTCCCCTTGACGCTAGATTTCATCCCTTTTGCCCACTTCCCCTGTGATTCTTACCTCTATCTCCTTTGCCATTTCCCCCTTTTTTACAGGTCTCTTTTCATTAGCACAAAAAACTGCTGTTTTTCCCATCTTAAAAAAATAAATCTTTTCTCTTGACTTCAATTTTGCTCTATTTTGTAATTAATTCCTTCCTGTCTCTAAATTTTTTCCTCTTTTTTCGATTTAACTTCTCCAGTCAATTTTTGCCTTTATCACTACTCTGAAACTGTTCCTGTCTCAGTCCTCAGTGATTGTCGTATCGCTACAAACAATGGCCAATGCTCACACCTCATCCTTCTTGCTTAGTTAGCAGCATTTGGCACAGAAGATTGCCCTTCTTATACACGTTCTTCATGTGCCTTCCAGCAAAGCTTTGTGGACTAAGTCATGTGTGAAGTAAGAATTAAGTGAGTAAGAATCAGGCTCTACCCAGAGAAGTGAGAGAACAAACGTGAGTGTGGAGATACAGTCAGGGTAGAGGGAATAGCACCAGGAGAGGTTCTGAAGGAAGATAGGGCTTAGTGTGTATGTAGGAAAATGCCAGTTTGTGTTTCTGGAGAGGAGGGTACATGGCAAGGAGCAACAGGTGGAGAGACTAGAGAAATGGCCAAGAATCAGAACATGGAGGATCTCAGCAAACCATGTGGGTGATTTTGGTCATTGTCCTTAGGCAGAGGGGGTCAAGCAAGAGAGTTACATGGGCAAGTCTGTGGCTCTGTGGAGGATAGATAAGAGGGAACAAATTTTAAAATACATCTGTAATGTTGAATCTATGTTCTGATTGCCGGTTTCCTGTAGACTTACTGTTGCATCATTTTTTTTCACATTTCAGCAAGAAAGGATTTGCATCTTGCTGCTGCTTAAAAATGGTGACCTTTATTTCTCACCCCTACCCCAACATCTCACATCAATATTTTAAATCATTTTCATGAAAGAAAGTTGTGGGGTTTTTTTTTCAATTGTTCTAATTAAAAGAGAACAAAACTTGAGATGAGAGGAAAAGCTAAAAAGAAAGAAAATGACAGAGGGCATTTGTCCTATAGCTCCCTGAGGTTTAGACTCATCTTAAGATCAAAAGATGTAACCAGAGTGATGGACCAAGGGTAGACGACCTTTTACCCAAGATGCTTGGAACAGTGATTGCTTAACCAAAAGGTTTTATAAAATATGGAAGAGTCATCTTAAAAGAAATATATATATACCTTAGTTGTACTTTAACTTAAATAAATATTCTGTAAATAAAAATTATTGGCCAATATTTTGATTTAAGGCAATATCTAATTATCTATACTGGTTAGAATTCCTTTTTATTTTATTGGTTTCTTTAAACCTCAGCCTCAATTTGTTACATTTGTTTTTTTAAACTAATGTAATGTAAATTAATTATAAAACAATGATTTTAGAATTCATGTAGATTATCTCCAATCTTTTACAGTTGCTTCCCACAGGCCTCATGTGATAGCAATATTTGCAGCAACATTTTTTGGAGGGAAGTGGGTGCAGGGCAACATGAGGGGTCTTTGTGGTAATTGAAATGTTCGTATTTTGACTGCTTTAATATCAATATTATGGTTGTGGTATTATACTATAGTTTTTTAAGGTGTCACCATTAAGGGAGATTGCTAAAGGGTACATTTGATCTCTCTGTGTTATTTCTTACAACTGTGTGTGAGGCTGCAATTACCTTAAAATAAAAAGTTCAATTAAAAAATATTTATTGAGCACCTGTTATGTGCCGAGAACTATTATGAATAAATAAGATATTGCAGTAAATGAAACATAAAAATCTTTGCACTCAGAGAGCATACATCCTAATGAAGGAGAAAATCTTGCAGGTGAGCCTACTTTTGCCTAGCATTCTGCCTTGGCACGGAATCCAGTGCCATTCTGGAGATTGTCAACATGGAAGCCTTAGGATCAGCCAGATATAGTGTCCTTGATTTGGTCATTTACAAGGCACATTCTAGTGGCAGATGGGGAAGTTCTTTCAGGAATCTTTTCAGGCAGATCATGTGGGTAAGAGCCCAAGCAAGTCCTTTCTAGAACATGGGAGGTGCAACATAATGACTTATATTAAAAAAAAAAGAAAGAAAGAAAGAAAGAAAGAAAGAAAGAAAACTCTAAAGAGGAAGCAGAGGACCTACTGCTGTCAGATTGAAACAACATTTGGGTTATATTGTCTGTCTTGATTAAAAACATCGCCATCCACTTTATCCCTCAAATGGAGAAATCTTTTTGACCTACTTGCCTCTTCTCTCTCCCTAACACTCTACATTTAATCTGTATATCTGGGATCTCTACCTCCTCAGTTTTTCTTTTATTCATCTTTTCTTTCTCTCTATACTTCCAGTACAAGTTAGATTATTATGATCTCTTGCCATGATTCCCCCAGAGTTTCATTTGTTATCCAAAAGCTCACCACCATTTTAACTCATGAATTATACTGTTCTCTGACTTACCTTTTAACAACAAAAATCTAATCATGTCACACTTTTGCTTAACATTAACTCCAAGTCAAAATTCTATAGATTGGTTTACAAAATACTTCAATATCTAACCCTATTGTACATTTCAAAACTGTAATCTGAGCACTCCCCACAGCACACACTGTCCTACTCATAGCTGACTTCCTTAGTATTTCCAAAATACCCTCCTTATTTTTGGATATGTACTCTCCACCATCTGAAGTTTTAATCCTACCATTCTGCCCAAACTCCAACCCATGACTTAATTTCTACTCTAATATAACCTCTTCTTTGAAACTTTTCCTAAAATCTTCACATGTCAAAGTCAAAGAAGGGATTCTCTCTTCTACCACCATAGCATTATAGCACTTGTCATGCTGACTTGCAGTTATTTCTTGTTATATCTATCTATACTACCAGTCCTGCTATGAAGCAATATAGGAGGGATTGAGAAATGTTTCAGAAGGTAGATTCCTTTCTATAATTATATTGGGAAGGAATTTTTTTCTTTGTGCCCTTCTCCTTTTCTGTTTATGCATTACTGACCCTTGAGTGTTTGGATGTTCCAGTTTTCCTTGGAAGCAAAACAATACAAATCCAGCAAGCATGCCCTGCTTTCTACTTCCCAGTTGACTGGATCTGAGTGCCCCAGAATGTGTTTTGTGTCACCCAGGCACAGAACTGATTTGCTTGAAAAAATCATCAGTGTCTCATCTTTTTCAAGACAGCTACTTCAACTGAACTTGTACTAAGAACAATAACAGTTATCCCAAACATGTCAATACCTGACCTTTGATTCAGGAAATTTTGTGTTAATCCAGGTGTCACTGTACTATGAACACTGTCTCAGAGATCACCAGTTTTTAAAGATTACTCATATAAATGATACTTTATGTTGAACTTGACATCTCTGTCTGTACATTTGGTTGTCATCTATATGCGCTTTGAAGTTCTTCAACATTGGAGAAATGTATAATGCTCTAATTTATCTATATTCCTGCTGAAATCTTAGTGATTCCCAAGTAGGTGCTATGTTGCCATGCTGATATATTAAAAAACATATCAGAGCCATGCAGACCTTTACAATACTCTGAGAAATAATTATCAGAGCTTCTTGCGTTTGCCAGTGCTTTTGTAATGATACATGGATAGCAGTGGATATCAAGGTTCAAAGCGCCCTGAGACATACTTTATGTTTTTATTAGCATCTTAACTCATCCATCACACATTTATTTCAGGTCTCATACCATATTATTGTTATGGCTCATTCACTATAATCACACACACACAGAGTGGTGGTACATATATATTTCTATTGTTCTCCTAAAGACCCTCAGTATTATGCATATTATTTCACACTTGAATTACTTAACATCACTAAATTAAAAACAGAAGAAGCAGGGGAGGGAACAGAAGGTGACAAATGAAGAGGAGGAGGGAGAGTGGGAAGGCAATGTGTAGCAGGAAGAGGCAAGGCATATGAGAAAACAGGGATATGTCAAATAGAAAATAGCAAGCCAATCTCTGTTGATATGTACTTGTACCTCTCATGGTGCTTCAACTTCAGGGGTGCTGTTAATGAGAAAGACAACTGTGAACAGTGACAGAGACCTCTGTATCTACAGCAGCCATTGATATAAAATTACCGACATAGAGGTATTCTCCAAAGACTAGAGTACGGGATTGCCTTCTTTTTATTTTATTCTTTCCATTTACTTTGGGGAGAAAATTTCATTTTTTCTGTCTCAGGTTTCCCTGAAGGCAGATTCATTTACCTGTAGCTTTTTTAAGCTGTCTGATTTTAATCAACATGGGTAAACCTAAAATTTCTACACTCAGCCAACAATAAAGGCAGTTTAGAGAATAAATGATTTGAGCTCACCTGGCTTCTCACTTTAGTGGCCTCAGTGGACTTTATGCTTCTCGGACACCAGACCATGCAGATGTACACAAAGCGAAGAAAGACTTTGAAATGACACAGATCTGAATAACAATTCTGGCTCTGAAATAACATGACCTTGGGAAAACTACTTAACTTGTCCACAAGAAGATTATTAAAAAGGACTAACTGAAATAGGGATGTACCAGCATTAATACCTGGCATAGAAAGTTCTATAAATGGAAGTTTATTTTTTCTTTATATCTACCGTAGCTGATCACCGTTTGGACAGGAACTAACGCCCTAAGATTCTGATAAGTCTAAACATGTCCGCAGACTCGGGCAGCCTTTGCCAGCCACCACAACCAGAAGTGGAGGCGCTCCTTGCCATGTACCCTCCTCTCCAGAAACACAAACTGGCATTTTCCTACATACACACTAAGCCCTATCTTCCTTCAGAACCTCTCCTGGTGCTATTCCCTCTACCCTGACTATATCTCCACACTCACGTTTGTTCTCTCACTTCTCTGGGTAGAGCCTGATTCTTACTCACTTAATTCTTACTTCACACATGATTTAGTCCACAAAGCTTTGCTGGAAGGCACATGAAGAACATGTATAAGAAGGGTAATTTCCTGTGCCGAATGCTTAGTGTAGGGGAAAGCTTTATTGATATGATGATAACTTCAGATGCAGCTATCACAAGGAGCTGTAGCAGAGAGAGAAGAAAACCAAAAGGTTATTGTTGAAAGAACTAAATATATAGGCATTACTTGTAGGCTAAAAGAAGTTGGAGATGATGCTAGAGCCAGCCTGGAGACATAGTGTTAGGGAAGAAGAAATACTATTGTATGCTGCTTATTATAGGCCTGGGTTTACCCAAGGTTAAAAGAATTCTGGAGATTTTTTATGCACAAGATTACTAGCCCTGGTCAATTTGCCAGACCTACTGCCTTACTCCAGCGTAATTTCATGTGGATTGCTAAAGACTTCTCACCATGACAGTCTGAAAGAATACTAAAAGACCTTCAAATCTCCTTTTGGTTTTCTATGCCAGAAACCATGTTATAACCTTTGTCAGAAAACATTTCTTAAATATCTGCACTGTCTGTTATTGTGTAACTGGTGTCCTTAGAAATCACTAAGATTTTGGAGCAAGATGTTCAAAATATGATTCTAGGAAGACATCTAGATTCTGTCTGAAAAAATGAAACCATGGGAGAGCAGGCCTTAAGTGATGGACAAAATTTGAGTAGAGAGAAAAATGGGCAGGTCATTCTTATTTAGGAAACTAAGCCATACCAGTGGGGATAACCTTGGCTTATTTAAAATTTAAAATGGGGTAGTGAGTTTTCAGGTGGAAGGAAAGGAAGAAGGAGACGTCTCTGAGAAAATAGTGCCTGCAAACTTTTCAGTCTCCAATAACTGATGCGATTAGGCAATATGTGTTTTTGAACACTAAACAGCTTACTTTATATCTACATCCCAAGAAATCAGAAAATAGTTAAATGTTCAGACTATTTCCAGTCTGTTGCTTTAACAATCACCACTCATGTGAGAAGCACAAAGCCCCTAGATGCCATTGTGGACTCTGAAACCTCTTACTTGTTTTCTGTTAACAGCAGGGTCCATGCGTTACTAAGAGCACCTCTCAGATCAGTGATACTGTGTCTCAGAATGTCCTAGTTAGCAAAAGGGGCTTAACAGATTTCTGCTTTTATCTAAGAATTATTTATTTATTGTACTTGACACTACTTTGAAGGTATCAATGAACAGCAAAAACAGCACCTTGCAAGGATGGTGAGATATCAATTACTTTTAATTACTCCCCAGCTCTCTCCCTTAATTGCCTGCTATGTTAGCTGGGATTTATTGCAGAGTATTAATAGTGATTCTTTGAATTTATATCATCCCTTTCTCCAAGGAGTTCAAAGCACTTTATCAATAAGACTTTATTATTATAAAAATTCAAAATGTTGGAAAATAGTTTCACAAATAAAGAAATTGTAAACTAGTGATATTTCTATTTTTCAGGTAGAACATATTATATATGTAGTTCATAGTAATATCCAAATTTGAAGGACCCTTATAATAACCTGTTTTCTTTTATATGTTACTCATTTTCTTTATTATATATGGCTCTCATATTTGTTTGTTGATTTAAAAATATATTTCCTAAAATAATATTAAAAAACAAAAAAATCCAAAATATATAAAATGAAAATATCGGAAAATATTAAATGATAATAATCCTATCAATAGTGCAATACTCTGCCCACTCTAAAATTTAAGTAGTGGCTCCCAACTCTTTTATAGTATGAAAATCCTTGCATAGTAGCAAAACATTTTAAAGATGCCAGAAAAATAAAACTTGCATTTTTAGGTTCATTGATTGGAAAATACATAATTAGCAAATCTACGCTGGATTATGCTGGAATGTTTAATATTCCACCCATTACCCTAAAAAAAAATTCTATGAGATAAGTGAGGGAAGCTCCAATTAACCTCATTCTGTAAATGCAGAATATTATTCACTCAGTCTACATTCAATGTGTTTATATCCCTGTTGCTTCTGACCTTGTAACCCCATTCCTTAGATGTCTGCCTCCCAATGTAGAGAACAACTGGTCTAACTTTTAAAGCCAGTGTTTTCAGGAACAGTTGCTCACATGAAGAATAATTACGTTGAACTCAAAAGGAAGAACTGAAGAACATTATTCAGCATTCAAGAGCTCCTCAATAGTTGGATAGCTACCCTTCAGGGTTAAAACTACTTATACATTGAAACAATGGAATTTACATGCTTCAGAGGTTTTCTTTCCCCTTAGCTTGTCTGTTAGAATTAATAAGTTAGATGCATTCAGCTCAGAACGGAGGTTTGATTGCATGCCTTTTGCTAAGGATCTGAGACGTGAGGAGACTACAGTTTGAGATACTTAGAGATTAAGCACCTTTTGGACCTGAAATTGCTTGCTTAGTTTCCCTCTTTATATTCTATTGTTTTTATTTAAATAATGTTGCTTATAAAGATACACTATAAATTATAAGGTTATTATTTAGGCTAGAGATGGTAATGAAAGCTAAGTGCTTTGTTTCTAATTTATCTTATTCGAGTAGTAAATTATGGCACACAAGATCAAAAAGCATTAGAATTATCTTCTTTTAGAATTTTCTTTAGTAGTCTTCACCTCTGGTTGTTGTAGATAATTCGAAAAAAAAAAAAAAGAAAAAGTCAAGTTTGGAAAAAGGCAATGAAATTTTGATTAGGAGACATTTATTCTTATTCAAGTTTAAATTTTACCTCATATTGCTTTTTAGATGCAATTATATTGCCATACACAGCAAAAATAAATTTGTGTCACATCTTTCTTTTAAGGAAATTAAGAGGTTGGAAGCAACATTTATATTGAGTAGGATATTGAGAAGGAAATCCTAAATCAGTGATTGCTTCTTAATCAATTACTTGATTATATTAATTACCCTTTTTCTTTGGGTCTCCATTTACAGAACACAGTTAATTATAACTATTTTTACTTATCTCATAGGATTTTTTAGGAGAATGAATGGAATAATGAATACACCAGTATATCTAAAGTGAGATATTCCAAATATGAATTATAACACTACAACCCTACTTTAGTGCAGGAATGTACTATAGAAATGAACTTTTTTTAAAAAGTGAGAACATCTATTATAAAAGAAAGATCCTCAGATTTGGATGAAAGAAGAGTAAATAGATCGAAAAGATGGAGGCAAAAAATGGTAAAAGGGAAGGGAGTAGATGATTTCAACAAGATAAAGAATTTAAGATCTTTGCTGTATCATTTAATTGGAAAGGATCTTGGTGTGGATTTTGGGCTTTGAGACTGATAGAGCACAGTAAATGGGGATCTCTGTAGCCCATAAAATTCTGAAGGGCAGGAATAGAGCAGACATTACTAGGATCTAAAGTGGATATCTCAAAGCTGAAGTTATTGGCTATCCCCAAAACTAGCTTCTTCCAATCGTTTCTCCTAACTTGTTCAGTGATATGATAATTCTACTTTAGACTCTGAAATGAAAGTTTTAGTCATGTTATTTTTTCTTTCTTCTTCATCTTTTATATTCAAGGAGTCTTAAGATGGCATCAATTTTTTTTTTTCCCCACAAGGTCACTTCCAGTTCTCTCTGCCTTTTCACTCTTAGTGCTGCCACCATAGTCCTGCTGCTCTTGTCTTGCCCCAGGTCTTCCATTCTTCAGTCATTTCTCTTTTGTTATACTTACAGGATACAACAAAAAAATTACTTCTCTTAAGAAATTACTTGTGTAAGGCCAACTGTCTCCTTATAAATTTTTGAGATTCCCATTTGAGAAAGAATAAAGTTCAAGACCCTTTGGTCTACTCTACTTGAAATTGTCAAAAGATTGTCTGAATCCACTTTTCCAAACTCATCATTTATACTCTAATCAGACTGACCTTGCACCATCTCCCTTTATACTCTGTTTGATCCTCACTCTGAGGCTTTGTTCAAGTTCTCTTCTCCACTTGGAGCTTTTCTACTCTCTAGCATTTTTTCCCAATTTTGTCACTTCTTCAAGTTCCCCTCAAATTCTGATATTGATGTGCATATTTCTTCTCACTTTGCATTCAATGATATCTCATTAGTAGTTTGAAATCAGTAGTGGTGGGGATATTTACACCACAGAAATTGGCAACCATAAAATTCAGGCCTCCTGCCTCATGCAGAACCAGTTTTAAACCAGCACACCACTGCTACTACCTCTAAATCTTTGTTTTCAACAACTTACTTTTTGTATCACTCATTTGCACCCTTCTTAATACTAAAATAAATTCTTTACAAATTAATTTATAGCTTGATAGTCCAACCTGATTGTCTTCTAAAGTCATCGGCCAAGTCCCACATTTTCATGATATCTTTCTCAGGCTGAAGTGGGGTACTTACTCAATGAAAACTGAGGCAAATAGCATGTACATCTCTTCTTGGCTTCTCTGGCTCTCAAGATCATTGCCTTTTACAAATTCAGAAATTATTTCATCTTATTTTTTTTCTCTCCATCCAGTACCTAGTATAATAGTTCACTTATCATATGTATCAACAACTTTTTATTTGAAGCACTTCTGTATGCTCATGGTGAGTACTAACCAAATACTGACTTTACGTGACAATAAAGAGCCATAATAAAGTTTTTATAACATTTTATTACAAATATAACCAATTTGAAGATATAATTTTATTTAATAATATTAAAATTTAAACACTGAGCCAATATCTTTGGTGTTGATTAAAATTTATAAATGTCTCACATATACAATGGGATGTCCAGTAGGTAAATAAATGTCCCAATTAGCTAACATGTATTGAGTATTTACTATGTGCAAAACACTATGCTAAGATTTTTTATTTAGCATTTTTTTTCTCATTTAATCTCAACATCATCTTTCTGAGGTAGGTATCATTAATACACTCATTTTACACAAATGAGGAAATTGGCTCTGGCTTAGTTATGTGACTATACTCAACAGTACCAGCTCATATAATGACAGAGTAACTCCAAGCCATTCTGAATCCAGAATTCTCATCTTAAACACCACACACCTTAATACCACGTAAAAAGAGCTTTATAGTAGTGGGACTGTATTATATTTTCAATGTTTGCCCACACTAAGTCAGGAAAATTCTGAATATTAAACTGAAAAATTAGAGCCAGTCTCTTAAAAATGCTTCCTTTAATTAGTGAAGTTTTATTTTCATCCCATTTTAAAGTGAAAAAAAAAAATATATTGTTGATTAAGGCATAATTTAGGAGCTTCTAAAAACAATTCTTTGTGAAGAGCTTATTTTGTCCCTTAGTGCTATTCCAGATGGTCTGGGAATTAAGAGGAGTAGGGAAAGATATGATGCCTTTCCTCAAAGATCTGATGAGCTGGTTGAGAAATGGCAATTAGCACACATGAAACAATTAGAAAACAAATAGGTGGTAGTCTCTATGGTACTGAAAGAATTTAAAAATTAGGAAACATTAGTAAATGTACAAAAACTAGTAACAGATACCAAGCTGAAGTGGGAATGAAATCCTGAAGGGTGGTTTTTAGAGAGGGGCATTTGTACATCATTTGTACAACTTATAGAACTTCAAGGTTATGACTTATTTTATCCAGAAGAGATAATTACCTTGCTGACAAAAAAAAAAGTCAAACTAAATGCAGTGTTTACATTTTTATTTTATTACACAAATAAGTACCCAGTTACTCATAGCATCCATTTTCTTCTTCTTGCTCCTTGATCTTTTATGGTGTCTGGCAAATGAGAACACTAGAGTCCTTGATAGAAAGCACTGGAACCTTTGACTGGGAGAGTGTGCTACAGGCTTGAGAACTGTTGCTTTCGAGCCAGTCACTGCCCGCCCCACCCCCTTTTATTTTTTTCAAATTCAATTTATTACCTTGGAGTTTGTGATCTCACATTAGGGAAACAGTTTTTGCCTCCACAATGTTTTTAGTCATTTTCCCATGTGACTCAGCAAGTGCCTGACTGCCCTTATGCTCTTCTATTTGTCTTTGTTTATTCCTAGACAGGATTCCGAGGTTCACCCTCAGATTTGGTTAAATATAGTAAATGCTTCTCTATCCTGCCCATGCAGTCCCAATTCTGCTTTCTGCACATTGCTGGGTAAATAAATGTCCTAGTATAATTTACAGTGACAGGCTTTTGTAAAAAGCCAACAACATCGGAATGCATACTCTGCTCTGGAAGAGGTACTTTTCTTGTCCAGATACTGTCCAAATGATTCACTTATTCAGAGACCCCTTACTCTTTCCTTCTTGTCCTCCTTGGCTGCCTGCAGTCTTTTTAGATCATTGGGTTGCCTTTCTTAGTACTGAGAAAGACTTGGAGGAGAGAACAATTCTCTGTCCTCTTTCTTTTCATTTATGAGTATTGTTCTTTCTTATTGCTACATTTTGATTCTTCCAGGAACCTAGCCATAGCCATGACAACATCCTTTCCTATATTTCTGCTTTCTTCTCCTGCATTTTTTTTTTCTCTCTTGAGTGATAACTGTTTATCAGACTCTTGCTGGATTTCCTCCCAAATTCTTAATACTGGATCTGGCTCTATAACAAACCTGGATTGATATCTTCTTAAATAAATTTCATTATAAGAGTTAAGTCCATTCAAGTCATAATACCCTCTTAAGATTCTTCACTAGTATGCTAGCTATATCAGGTTCTTTTTGTTCCAAATTAGTCTAGCTCATAGCAGCTAGATGTTGGGATGCATTTCCTTAGATGTGAAAACTGAATCAACCCTATAATGCTCATGGCAAAATATGCTGTTTCTGGCTTACTTATCCCTCAAAAACTCTTTCCCAGACAACTATTTGCAAAATATCTGAGAAAGTAATCACAGGAGAGTTCCAACCATGAAAAGATCCGTTGTCACAAATATAATGGAACATTCTGAGGTGGGCACAGAGTGTGCATGGATAACAGACTTTTTGTCCTCAGCAACTCAATTAAAAACTCTCTGTAGAGTCTTTGGAGTCAGGTTGGGTAATTATACTAGAGTTCTTCCTTGGGTGTAGCCTGGCAGTGAGTTTGTATGGCCAATGTTTATGCTGAATTTCACCCTTTATTGCCTTCTTTTCTTATATTAAAGATATAGTAAAAAGAATATGTGTTGTTTCTACCTTCATTATTTCTAAATAAACATGAGACACTAAGCAGGAACAAAGGGACCTATTTATGACTGAAAAATACACTTGTATGGGTAGGGAGTAGTTAGAGTTGGTGGCCATCAGAAGTGTGCTCATGTTTAAAAATTTACCTGGGATTTGTTTTAATTAGTAAGATACATAGACACAGAAATGACTGTTGTGAAGGAAGAAGTATTTATACTCACAGATACCTAGAAACATGACACATGGCACTCCATGTTTGCCCATTAATGGGAAATACCAGGCCTGGGCAGAGGCAAAGGATGTAGAAGACAATGTGAGCAAGAAGTATTCCTCTAAGAGCTCTGGATCCTTTTACTGGAGTAAAATACTTAGAAACTAAAATCTGAGAACTAGATATTCTTTTCTTTTCTTTGATTTTCTTGCTTTGTTACATTTAAATTTCTAGAACAATGATAGGGAACAGGTGAGGTGGGTTAAGTAGGTTTAGCATTGGCTAGTTTAATTTTAGTGGGCTCTGAGAAATAGAGTCTGTCTCTAGTTATCTGGTACCTGGCTCTTGGTAGATGAATAGCTGCTCCTAGCACAAAATCTTGGTAAAGAAGGTAATTGTGGAGTATGGGATTGGTTGGCATGCATATTAAAGGTACACTCCCAGGCAAGTTGTTTGTTATCTCTAGGAATTAGCTAATCTTGAAAAAGGAAGTCTCTTCACTGTCAGAAAGACCCCAAGGTCTTTAAACATCAGAATAAAGAGATTCACTTAATATAGGTGATAAATGTTTAAAAACATCACCAACAAAACAGTCTGATTTGTAGCACTTGCTGAATTCCCTAGGTGTTTAAAGAGGTTGTTACTTTATGTAATCTGTTTTTAAGAACAAATTATCTGACATGGCTATGCAGGAGAGCTTGGATAAGGGAGAAATCAGAGTTAAGATAATATGCAGAGGGTCATGATGGCATTCTTTGTAATCACCTGAAGCTCATTTTGGCGATGGGTATAGATTTCAGTTATGATCAAAGGTCAGTATTTTCCTTTCTCTATATGATGACTCACTTTTATCTCCTGAGCAAACCACTAATGCATTTGTAGTTGTATTACTGTGATGAAATGTTACCTAGAAGGGATTTGAGAATGGAGCATAGAAATAAAATATTGTTTAAGAATTTGAAGAAATAAAGAGGTTTGTGGGTAATTTATTTTAGCAGCTATACAGTAAGAAAATAAAATTAAAAAATTCTACTTTGGCCTGTATTTAAACCATGAAATTTAGAGATTTTAAAAGAACATTAAAAAATTCTCTAATAATTCATTTCACATTTCAAAATACATTTGTAAGTGGAAATCTTAATATCTTTACAAACTCATGAATACCTCCTATAGGTATTTTTTAAAAACCTTAACATAAAAAAAGTTTTTTATTTAATATTAGGAGATAATTCTTTGTACTTTCTTACATTTCTGTACATTTTTGGGGCAGAAGCACTAACTGCCTTTTTTTTTTTTTTCTATCTTTTCCAGAATATTTGCACAGGAAATAGACTTGGAAGATAGAGATAGTGATCTTAGTGAAGCAAAGTTTGGTTAGGCTTATTGGCTATTATAAAAATTGGGGTTCCCTAAACTTAATGTTCTTCTGTAACACAGCCCTCTGTGTTTAGAGGCATCCTGCCAACCCTTTTTGTGTCACTCTGCAAATGCTGACTCTCTGGCTACTACTATTGCTGTGAATAATACATTGTCCTTTGTCTCCGATCCAGGAATCTCACATTTTCTACCAGTATTCATAAAATTATGGCAGATTGACTTGTTAGCTTTCAAGCAGAATATAATCTCAGGCCCTCTATACAGTTTTTGACACCTAAAGAAATTTGTGCACATTTTTAACTAGGTATATTACAAGAATATTCAGAGCAAAATTATTTTGATATCCAAAAACTAGAAACAAACCAAATGTCTGTCAACTTTAGAGTAGATAAATACATTATTTACATTTATACAATGAAAATGTACTCTATATATTATATGTGTGTATATATATATATATGTAAACAAACTACATCTGTGAAGCAATGTGGGTTAATTATATAAGAATAATGTTGAAAAAAAAATGAGTCATAAAATAATACATTCAATAATACATCCTGATCAAAATAGTCTCAGTAAACTATATTTTTAGGGACAAATACATTGATGATTATAACATAATATAAAGTCATGGTAGTGGTTATCTCAGGTGGGGAGAAAGCGTTATATGTAAGAAGAAACTCATATGATTGTCAACACCCTTATAGCTTGACTTGGGTGGTGGATATGTGGATGTTTGCTTTATATTTATTCGTTTACCACATTGTGCATTGTGTTTAATGTACTTTTTAAGAGTATGGTATTTCACAATAAAGGCAGATAAAATTACTTTAAAAACGATTCTTCATTTATTATTCTTTGGATTAGACAAACCAATATGTTTGTTCACTATAAAGAACATAAATAGAGAAAAAGGAGAACTTTATATTAAAGAGTAATTAATCCTTTATAGTCATTAACCACCAAGTTTTTGATGCTTTATTGAGTAAAATTTTTTGCAAATGCTACTCTTATAAATGTGCCAGGCTATAAGGTGGATTTTTTGTGTGATTTCAATAGTGTTTCACTTTTGAGTGTCAGTACTGTGAATGCATATATAGGGAATACATCTCTTTGAAGTGCTTTACAGAAGGAGATAGAGTAATATTACTTATTTACAAGAATGTACCAACAAAATCATCCCATAACCTCCTTTTATTTAACTATACACTATGAGGGAAAATATGGCCCATTAACAAAAAAGGTACTTGGACTTATTGATGCCATCACTATAAGTTACGCTTTTGAAAGAACATAACATATATGGTCATTAGATAAACACATGTAGTAGTTAGGAAAACATTTGTTTTTCTACTCTTATATGTTCATTCTGCTGTATTAAATATTAATATTGCTTTTATCTGCCGGTGTATGCATTTCTAATGCATCCCCTTTGCTGATTATAGCATTCCATGCTATTTTTAAAAAGAAAATAAAGGAAATGTACTCTTCTTGGTCTTAAATATTTTTAAAGGAAAATAATTTTTCTCTGATTTTTAATAAGATTTAAAAGAGAACAATAAAATAATTGAGACAGATTTAGCTGTGTAGTATGTTGAGTGTTTGAAACATCATAGCTTTATATTTTAAACAGTTTGAAATTCTTTTATCTTATAGCTGCTGAAAATTATACCAGTTTCAGAGATCGATTATAGAAGTTATTCTAGAGTTGAGGAAATGAATGCTAAGCAATAGATAGGACTAAAATGAGGCCACAGAATTGACAGTAGGATTCAACACCAAGAAATCAAGATTCAAACAGAAGTACAAAGCCCTTAACTAAATCAAAAGTTCCTGCCCTGAAACCAAAGCCATCAGTACTTGAATAAATTCTTCCACAACACCTGATTCCTTCCTTCTTCAGGCTAATAATCACTACACCTGAATATCATTAGGGGGAATCACTGGGTCTAGATAGGAGTCTTTAAATTATTTTATTTCAAAAGTTATATATAATTATAGTCTTGGTGTGAAAAATTAAAACAACACATGGCAAAATTTGATGTTTCCACCTTACCCACCCTTCCACACTCTTTCTCCTCCCCAATAGCGTAATTGCTGTCTATGGTATAGTTTGGGAGGTGATATTAGTGACTGAGGGTAGGGCTTGAGGTCATCATAACGCTGTGATTCCTGATCTGGGTGCTTAGTTACCTGGATGTGTCATTTTGTGAGACGGTATCAGGCTATATACATTTGTGAATTGTACACTTTTCTGTATGTACACAACATTTTAATGAAAAGTTTGTCAAAAAAAATGCTATGGTGCACAGACATACATAGGGTAATAGGGTAAATTGTCTCAGCCTCCCTTTTGGAAAACTATGGAAAAAGCCTTGTAAAAATTGGGTTGCATAAGCAACTTTCTTTATTCCTTGAGGATTAATTATCCTACATTATAATTTCTGAAATCCACTTTGGTTATACCATTTGTTGAGAGCCTCTTACATACTTGGCATGCTCTATGTACTGTGTTTCTCCCTGTGAGGCTGCCTACGTTTTCAAAAGAATACCTAATTCAAATTGTGCTTCATTTTCATCCCAACTGATCTCAAATTTTCCAAATAGGTCTTGTCAGAAGGAATACCTCTCCCTGATTCATTTGGTTTTCACGAGGAAAGATTTTATCTAAAGAGGTCTTATCTATCTTCATGAAACTCTGAGTGGCAACTTTTGGTATACTTAGCCTAGCACTTTCCACTCCAGTGACTCTTAGGAGGCCTGCATGCCTACAGGGAGGACTTGTCCACAGTTGCTCTTGGCTATGGAGAAAGTCATTATTTCTGCTCACTAACATATGGTTTTCTTCGCTGGGCACATGAAAAGCTAAATTTCCTGATGGGGCCATTTTATTAGTTCTGGATTGAAAGTGGTGTGATTCACTTTTGGAGCAGAGCAATTGCCAGAAGAGACTTTCCGGAACCCTGTCTTATCTTTCTGTAAGGGCAATCGGCCAAATTTGAGATGATGGTTGCTCCTTCAGTCTGGGTCCCAGAGAAGGGACCAAAATGCAGAGCAGAGTCTCAGCTGACTTGTGATGAACATGTTAAATGAACAGGAATTATGCCCTTGTGGCTTTGAGCCACTGAGATTTGGGGATCATTTGGTACTATAACCCAAGCTCTCCCGAATTATGGCCAGGATTTAAGCTTAGTAGCTGAGGCTCTCTGCCCATGGGTATGAGCAGTCATTCACGCTGCCTCACTCTCAGGGTTAGCCTTCAGAAGTTCCCTTTATTTAAAGGCTATATTCTCCAATACCAGTGTAATATGTAAGACAGATTTTTTTTAAAGTCTCTCATTTACCTTGCTCTTTTACCTAGTTGTAGAATTTGTATAGGGAAGAGAAACCTTGTTAACCTGAACTCCTCCTTCATAACTTTCTTAGGTTACTAAAAGGAGACAAATGACCTAGAAACAAGCTAAAGAGGTAGTTAGAGATGAGATAATACATGGCCCTCAGGATAAAGTTATAAAGATTTGTTTTTAATGTAAAGATCATTAGGAACTCACAGAAGGTTTTAAGCAGACACGTGACAGGATAGGATTTTAATTTTTCAATGAATATTCAGATGGATGTATACAGAGAATGCTCTAGAGGGGTATGAAAACAGACATGAAAGACCAATTAAGAGGACAGTGTAGGAAATTCTGACAAAAGATGATGGTTGTTTGAATGAAAGAAATTATGTGATGACTAAAACGATGAAATGTCTTTCCTTCTCATGGTCTGGCTTGATCTGGGGATACTTTTTAGAATATTTACAGGAATGGAAGCATGGCATGGCTTTCAGGCAATCCTCCAGGAGTAGTAGGTTGTATTTTCTCTCAGTCTCTCTCTCTCAATCTCTCTCTCTCCCTCCCACTCCACACACACACACACACACACACACACACACACACACACACAAAACCAAATATACTTATTAAATGGAAGAGATTTTGGATTACATTTCCTGGTCATAGTTTTAAGTACCCAAATTCTGTATGTGCTTCCACAGTTAACTGAAATCTCATCTCACATTTAAGCATTAATGAGGACCTCATCACCTCAATTCTTTGAAGTTTCTGCAGCCCACCTCATGTCACCTCTGGCCTCAGCTCCACTTTGTAACAAGATATCTCTATCCAGAGCCCAATTTTGTTACAAGATGCCATAACCACAGTCTTCCCTCTATTACAAGGAACTCCTACACTGCACAGATTATACAGGTTCCTTTTCACATCAAGCCCATGACCACAGAAAAAGAAAAAACATTTTTAGAAAAGGAGACCCCTAACCTCAAAGGAAATTCGTTTCCATAAAGAGATATCTGACTGCTTGTTCAAGCTGGGAACACATTTATAAAGTGCCAATTAAAAGGTACCAAATGGCTTGTGGATGTGAAGTACTGCTGGGCACTCCTCTCATTTCCACTTGCTGCATAAAGGTGAGCAGTAAAGGAAAAATCTTCCTTTCCAAATAGCACATACATCTGATTCAAAGGCCATACAACCTTTTGTAGTTATGCGCCTGGTGAGATTTTGTGCACATGGCCAAGATTTTCCTAGCAAGACAATTGGGTTTATTCCAACACTCAGAAGGACAGTTGATACACTGAAGTTCTGCATCATAAAATATAGGCACAGTGATTTAAGACTGGAAAGATTTCAAAGGATAGTTTACTGATCTTTCATTGTGGCAATTAAAAACAATTCTCAATCAGATATTCCTAAAACATTTACTTTTGAGCAATGTAAATTCTTGGGGGTTTCTAATGTTTACTAGTTGTAAAATGTATACCAGGTAACTAAATTTAATTTTTAACATAGGAAAAGTTAGAAATAATCCCATTTGATATTGGGAAGTCTGAGTCCACAAAGGGTGGATTTTGTTTTGGGGTAGCTTTTTCAATAGCAATAAAATAGTGGAAACCATTGTATGTGGAAGTGCTCTTAATATAAAAGAGAGAGTAGGGGAGAAAAGTCCTCTTGTATCTATAGAATGATTTTCTTCTCTAAGGCAAACATATGACTCACTCAGAAGTATTTCTGAATTATTAAATTTTACATTAAAAAGAAGGGAATATGAAATCACTGGGTCATCAGGGAGTTCTATTTTTAATTTTTTGATGAACCTTTAAACTATTTTCCACAGTAGCTGCACCAATCTGCAATCCCACCAAGAGTGCATGAGGGTTCCCTTTTCTCCACATTCTCAGCAACACTTGTTTGTTGATTTATACAGTGCCAGGTGGGTACTAGACTAATTAGGGGATCACTTTGTAAATTATATAAATGTCTAACCACTATGCTGTACACCCAACACTAATATAAAATGAAGTTGAATGACAACTGTCATTTTAAAAAATTAAAAAAATAAAAAGGTT
The DNA here is from genome assembly GCA_030015415.1 of Cynopterus sphinx. Classification (NCBI taxonomy): domain Eukaryota; kingdom Metazoa; phylum Chordata; class Mammalia; order Chiroptera; family Pteropodidae; genus Cynopterus; species Cynopterus sphinx. The sequence goes on along the minus strand of CM057380.1, from coordinate 74,309,890 downwards.
ACAACAATAACAAAAAAGAAAAAGATGTGAACTCATCCCTGCTTTACCTCCTTAGAAATACCTGACTGACCAATAGATGGCACTATGATCTTGATTCTGGTGGAGATTTAATGATGCAGATTATAAACCATAGATCTTTATTGAGTTAAAGGAGATTCATTATGACTAATTTTTTTTTATTCATTTTACTCATTTACAAGTACTTGTTGAGCACCTGCTGTGTGCTGGGGCTGGTATTAGGTTTTCTTTTACAGGGCCAAAGACCACTGTAAGGTAAATAAAAGCTTCGATCTATTTCTTCACAGTAATACTACTTCATTGTATATAACTGGAACAAATGACTTTAAAGTTGGTTTACAATAACATGGGTCTATTACTTCTCACTGTTTTGTCTGTTGGCTAGGTGGTTCCTCTGTTTTCTTCTGGGCTCACTCACTCACGTAGTTGCATTCTACACGAGGATCTCCTGGGCTGGGATGTCTGAGATGTTTTAAATCACATGTCTGGCAGTCAGTGCTGGCTGTCCTCTGGGTCACCTTTGTCTGCCTCCACATAGGCTAGACCTGCTTTCTTACATGGTGGTTTCAGAGCTGTGCTCTGAGTGGGTACAGCCAGAGCTGTGTCTTGTAAGTTATATCATGTCACTTTTGACACTTTCTACTTGTCAAAGCAAGGCAAAGGTTGCCCAGATTTAAAAGGTTGGGAAATAGAATCCAACTCTTGATAGGAAGAGTGATAAATCATTTTGCACAGGTGTATGTATACTGGGATGGGAGGATTAAGTGGTCATATTTTTTGATATTAAAAAAAAAGAGAGAAATACACATTAGTGAAATTGATGTGCTTAGATCCTGCAGTCTCCTTGTAGAAACATTACTGGAGAAGCCTCAACTTCCAATTTTTAAGCACAGAATGTGCTATAATCCTTAAGACAAAATGTCTTTTGTGCTTATGAAGCCATTATTTTGTGGTGAGTAAAGGGTTATATGAATTTGGATTATCCATCACATATGCTGTATGGATCATTTTATTATTAGTCTTTTCTTAGTTTTCTTTAGTAGTTGACAGACCTAGTAAGAGTCTTAACTCCTAATCAGTACTTCCTCAGAGGATGGGGTACAGATAATGGAATTTGAATGAAGTAGTTGAAGAACACTGGGAAGGCAGTGTGCTGTTAGTTCCAGTATTTGATGGGATTATGCATGACTAGGCAGTTAACCTTTCTATAACAATGTTCAATAACTACAAACATATATTTTAGAAGTTAAAGCTTTTTTTTTTTGATAATTATTTCCTTTATTCAATACTGATAATTTATCAAGACTTTTACTTAAGTTATTCTAAATGTTATAACAATGCTGCAACACATCGGTACCTATTTTACAGATGAATAAACTGAGGGCTAGGGATGATGGGTAAATTTCTCACAGCTAAATATTAAGTACAGGACAGAATTTAGACTTCTAGATACTACTCAATATCCATTCACTCCCTCTCTTTGAGCAATAAAATTCCAATTTTGCTGAAGATTGCATATGCTCAGCCAAAGCTACTTTCACAGGCTTCTTTGCATAGCATATAGGCATTAAATTGTTGATGACATGTAGCTAGAAGTTGTTTTGTAGGCCTTCTGGGAAAGTGCCTCAAAAAGGGGGCTGACTGGGTTGACATGCACATTTTTGTTATTGGTCCTTCCTGCTGCTTGGAACAGGATATGATGCCTGTAGCTCCTAGCCAGACTGTTAGGATGGTATAGCAGAGACGTGGAAGGAGCATGGGCTCCTGAAGAAGTTGTGAACCTGCTTTATCATCTCTTATGTGAGGAAAATAAAACTCCCAGCTTGCTTGAGCTAGGGTTATTTTTCTTATGTAGTAGCTATACTCAATCTTAACAGTTAAAGACACCAAAATACACTGCCCCCATTGTTTTATCTCGATTCTTTATTTAAAAGTAAAATTTATAAATTTTGAGGCATAAAAGTAATAAAATAATGTTGCAGTCTAAGAATGTCCACACACAATCACAAGCCTCTCCCTCTGCAGAAAATTTGGAGGAAACTTGTTTGTTTTTAAATGTTTGACCCCCTTGATTCACAAACTTGTGTCTTCAAGGCTTGTTTGCTCTTCTCCGATTTCAGTGACTCTGTGGCTTCCAAAAGAAACTTATCTTGCTTCTGCCTCTGAGAAAGAGAGTCCCTTGTCTTTGCTTGAACTTTGTGGCAGTGAGACTTCTGTAATGACGTGACCTTTGGTCCTACATCTTAAATCAGTGCATCTTCAAATTTCAGCTGCATGAGAGTCACATGGGCTATTTGTAAATTAAAAAATCAGATTTTTTAGACTTACCATAGAGAACAATCAGTTATTCTGTGGCAGGGCCCAGGAATTTGCATTTTTAACAAATACTCCCGACAGTTCTTATGTGATTCAGAAATTGCCCTTTGAGAAATCCTGCTAAACTTTCTCTCTAATCACTGCTTCATGCTATGTTGTCTGACCCAAAGTCATGAAGGGTGGGAGAGGGAGAAGTATATTTTGGTGTCTTCAACAGTTAGAGATTGAGTAAAGATGCATATACAAAAACAAAACTAAACTAAACAAAGATAGGGGGTATATTTTCCTCTCACATAAGCCTTGCTAAGGTATGAATTAACAAATATGATCCCTAAAATTTAGTAACCTAGGTCAGGGTAACATGGCTTATTTTTTTACTTACTATAGAAAATTTCTTGTAATATTTAATTTGCGCTAATTAGTATGACTGGCACAAATTGTACCAGGTGGATAGGTAGGTCTCCTGCTTTTGCATAGTTCCAACTTGCCTTTCTTGTTCTTAATTATTAAAGATTAATTTTATTTTGTATAGCATTCACAGAGAGTTGCCAATACCTTTTCTCAAAGGGCATAATTTAAACTTTAGAAGATCATAATTTTGATAAAAGTTCAGAAGTGTTGCTAATAATTTTACAGGAGCCACCATATGACTTCAATTTAATGCTGCATATTAAAGGCAACAATCATGAACAAGTGGAGCCTAGGCCACACCCGGAAAGAGAATATGAGTCCATCTCCATAGTGGTAACAGAGGTCATCTGCTTTCAGAGAGATTATGTTCCTGGAAAATGCGATGAAATGGAATGTAATAAGCTAAAATAATCAGTGTATACATTTTAAGACAGAGCTAGATATTTCACAAAATCTGCAATTTTACCTGACTGTTCAATTATATATTACTAGTATTTCATACATACTCATGTTATTGAATTCATCCTTTTCCTTCAGCCAGGTTTAAGTAATGTTTTTTTTACTTTCTTTCTTTTTTTTTTGTAATACTGCCACTACTACTACTGCTGTTAGTAGTACTACTACTGCCACTTTATCTTCAACTTTACCCCCACTATTTAAATATCCTCTTGCCATAATATCAATATTACAGGTACTCTATCTAAAATTCATCTTGTTAATGACACATTTCTCTGTTCCTATATAGAGTGGTTGATCTGTGGGCCTGATGCAGTTACCATCTGGACACCTCTGTTGTCCGTCATCCTGAGCATTCTCTTCATTTCTCTTTTTCTTTTTCTTTCTTTCTTTCTTTCTTTCTTTCTTTCTTTCTTTCTTTCTTTCTTTCTTTCTTTCTTTCTTCTTTCTTTCTCTCTCTCTCTCTCTCTCCTCCTCCCTCCCTCCTTCCTTCCTTCCCTCCTCCTCCCTCCTCCCTCTCTCCCTCCCTCCCTCCCTCCCTCCCTCCCTCCCTCCTTCCTTCCTTCCTTCCTTCCTTCCTTCTTTCCTTCAGCTACCATATATTTGATCTCCTTTACCCACTTCACCCTCCCCCTAACCCCTTATATTTGACACCTTTTACCTCATCTACCTTGCCCATCCTCCTTCTCTCTACCTTCTGGTAACCACTAGTTCATTGTTCATGTCCCTGAGTCTCTGTTTGTCCTGTTCATTTTTTGCTTTTAGGTTTATATCCCACATATCAGTGATATCATGTAATTTTTAACTTTTCTGTCTGGCTTATTTCACTTAGCATGATTATCTCAAGGTCTATCCAGGTTGTTGCAAATGGCAGGACTTCATCTCTTCCCATGGCTGAGTAATATTCTATTGTAGGACACTTCAGTTGTTTCCATGTCCTGGCCACTGTGAATAATGCTGCTATGAACATCAGTGTGCAAATATCTTTTCAGATATGAGTTTACAAGTTTTGGGGGTAAATACCCAATAGAGGGATTGCTGGATTCTATGGTAGATCAATTTCTAGTTTTCTGAGGAATGTCCATACTGTTCTCCATGGTGGCTGTATCAATTTGCAGTCCCTCCATCAGTGTATGAGGGCTGCTTTTTCTCTACATCCTCTGTAACATTTGTTATTATTGTCCTGTTATTATAGCCATTCTAAGAGGTGTGAGATGGTGTTTCATTGTGGTTTTTATTTGCATTTCCCTAATAGCTTGCGATGTTGAGTATCTTTTCTTATATTTGTTGGACATTTGTATGTCCTCTAGGGAGAAACTTCTGTTTAGGTCCTCTGCCCGTTTCTTGACTAGATCGTTTTTTTTTTTTTGTTTTTTTTTTTGTTTTTGTTTTTTTTTGTTATTATTGAGTTGTATGAGTTCTTTGTCTATTTTGGACATTAGGCCCTTATTGGAGGTATTACTTGCAAATATATTTTCCCATTTGGATGGTTGTCTCTTTACCTAGTTGATGATTTCTTTTGCTGAGGAGAAGCTTTTTAGTTTGATGTAGTCCCATTCATTTACTTTTGCTTTTACTTCTCTTGCCTTTGAAGTAAAATTTATAAAATCCTCTTTAAGTCCAAGGTCCTTGTGTTTAGTTCCTATGTTTTTTTTCTATGCATTTTATTGTTTGAATTCTTCTATTTAAGTCCCCAATCCATTTTGAGTTAATTTTGGTGTGTGTCTTGTTTCATTCTTTTGCAGATGGCTTTCCAATTTCCCAAGTCCTATTATTGAAGAGACTTTTCTTTCTCCACTGTATGTTTTTGGCTACTTTGTCGAAAATTATTTGCCCATATAAATATGAGTTTACTTCTGGACTCTTGATTCTGTTCCACTGGTCTGTGTGTCTGTTTTGCTGCCAATACTATGCCGTTTTGATTACTGTCGCTTTGTAGTATAATTTGAAGTCAGGCAGAATGATGCCTCCAGACAGTCTTGCATTGTTCTTGACCTGAGAGGAAAGATTTTCAGTTTGTCACCATTAAGTATAATGTTAGATGAGAATTTGTCATAGATGGCCTTTATTATGTTAAGGTACTTTCCTTCTATACCAATTTTGTGAAGTGTCTTGATCATAAATGGGTACTGTATCTTGTCAAAGGCTTTTTCTGCATCTATTGATATGATCATATGATTCTTATTTTTTAATTTGTTTATGTGATGTATCACATTAATTGATTTGCATATGTTGAACCATCCCTGTGCCACTGGGATGAAGCCCACTTGATCATGGTGTATAACCTTTTTAATATGTTCCTGTATTTTGTTTGCTAGTATCTTATTGAGGATTTTTGCATGTGTGTTCATGAGAGATGTTGGTCTGCAATTTTCCTTTTTGTTTTATTTTTACCAGGTTTTGGTATCAGCGTAATATTGGCCTCATAAAATGAGTTGGGAAATATTTCCTCCTCTTCGATTTTTTGGAAGAGTTTGAGGAGAATAGGTATTAAATTTTCTTTGAATGATTGGTAGAATACACTGGTGAAGCCATCTGGTTCTGGACTTTTACTTTTTGGTAGGTTTTTGATGATTGTTTAATTTCCATACTGCTGATTTGTCTATTTAGATTTGCCAGTTCTTCTTGATTCAGTCTAGGAAGGTTGTATTTTCCTAATACTGGTCCATTTCTTCTAGATTATTAAACTTGGTGTTGTATGTTTTTCATAGTATTCTTGTAAGATCCTTTGTATTGCTGCTATGTCAGTTGTAATTTCCTCTCTTTCATCCCTGATTTTGCTTATTTATGTCTTTTCTCTTTTTTCTTTAGTGAATTTAGCCAGGGGTTTGTCAATTTTATTAACCTTCTCAAAGAACCAGCTCTTTGTTGTATTCAGTTTTTCTTCTTTGTTTCTTTTCAATTTCATTTTATTTCTGCTCTAATTTTGATTATTTCTTTCCTTCTGTTAACTTTAGGCCTCATTTGTTCTTTCTTTTTTAGTTTTTTAAGATGAAGCATTAGGTTGTTTATTTGGGCTCATTCTTATTTTTGGAGACAGGTCTGTAATGATATGAACTTCCCTTTTCTGACTACTTTTGCCATGTCTCAAAAGCTTTGATATGTTGTGCTATCATTAACATTCATTTCTATGTATCTCTTGATCTCTCTTTTTATTTCTTCCCTGACCCAGTTATTTTTCAGTAGCATACTGTTTAATGTCCATGTGCTTGTGGTTCTTCATACTTTATTTTGCAGTTGATCTCTAGTTTTAACGCATTATGATCAGAGAATATGGTTGGTATGATTTAACCCTCTTATATTTGTTGAGGCTATTTCAGTGTTTCAGTATGTGGTTGATCTTTGAGAATGTTCCATGTGCACTAGAGAAGAAGGTATAAGCAGCTGTTTTGTAATGGAAGACTCTATATATGTCAATTACATATATAATTTGATCTAATGTGTCATTTAAGGATGTTATTTCCTTATTGATTTTCTGTTTGGATGATCTGTCCATATCCCACAGTGGGGTATTTAGGTCCCTTACTACAATAGTGTTTTGGTCTGTTTTTCCTTTTAGTTCTGTTAGTAATTGCTTTATATATTTCAGGGCTCCCTGAATGGAGGCATAGATATTAACATGTCATGTCTTCCTTGTGCATGATTCCCTTTATCATTATCAAGTGTCTCTCAGTATCTTTCTTTATGTTTTTTATTTTGAAATCTATTTCATCCAATATTAGTATTGCTCCTCCCACTTTTCTCTGAATGCCATTTGTTTGAAATATGTTTTCCACCCTTACATTTGGAGCCTATATTTGTCTTTAGAGCTGAGATGTATCTCCTAGAGGCAGTGTATGGTTGAATTTTGTTTTTTGATTCATTCTGCAACTCTGTGCCCTTTATTGGTGAGTTCAGTCCATTTACATTTAGAGTGATTATTGAAATATGAGGTTTTCTTATAGCCATTTTACCTTTTGCTTTCTGGTAGCTCAGTGTTTTTATTGTTTCCTTGTCTTTGTGTTTCTGTTTTCTTTATTTTGATTGGCTTTTGTGGGTTTTGCTTCTGGTTCATTTTGTTTTATATTATATACTTTAGTTCTCAATCTTTGGTGTATGGTTACTATTACAAATATGAAAAGGATAGTTGTCCATTTTCTTCAGCATGTGCCTTATTTCCTTTCCACTTTGTGAATTTGGATCTTTGAATCCTCCTCTTTTCAGTCATTGTTATATCAGTTTGTCCTTATGTATGCTGAACATTCATTTGTATCTTGCTATAGAAATTTTCTTATTATTTAAGCTTATGATGCTCTGTTCTAAGTAAGGATTATATTCCTCTGCTTTTATTTGCCTGCTAGTCACCATACTCTTAAATATATATATTTATATATTTGGTCATTTTGTATTAGGTGACCTGACCCCTTTCAGTATTTCCTGTAGTGCAGGCCTTGTAGTGGAGAATTCTCCCAATTTTTGTATGTCTGGAAGGGTCTTAATTTCTCCTTCATATCTGAAGGAGAGCTTGGCTCGATATATTATTCTAGACTAATAGTTCCTTTCTCTTAATAGTTTAAATATTTGATTCCATTCTTTTCTAGCTTGTAAGGTCTGCGCTGATACATCCGATGATAATCAAATAGGTTTTTCTTTATAAGTTACTGTTTGCTTCTCCCTGGTTTCCCTGAGAATTATATCTTTGTCATCGATTATTGATAACTTTAATATAATGTGTTTTGGTGAAGGCCTTTTTAGGTTGAGTTAATTGGTTGTTCTGTTGACTTCTTGAATTCCAAGCTTTAGCTCATTCTGTAGATTTGAGAAATTCTCATTCACTATTTGTCTGAAAATGAATTTCCATCCCTTCTCCTTTTCCTTGCCATCAATAATGCCCATTCTTCTTATGCTTCCTCTCCTGACTATATCAACTAGTTCTTGTATTTCTCTTTAATTATTTTTCATTTCAGTTTCTCTCTTCTTTCTTCTGATTTATTTCTAGCTTTCTGTCTTGGATATCACTGATCCTTTCCTCCATTTGGTTGACTCTATTTCCTAAGCTTGATATTTCACTTTTCAACTCTTGCATTGTGTGTGTGTGTGTGTGTTTATTTCAAGAAGTTCTATTTGGTATTCTTTAGGGGTTAAATCTCCTTGCTCTGTTCATCTGGTTGTTTTTTCAATTCCTAAAATTGTTGATATTATTCTTTTAGAAACTCACTGAGTTATTTCAGAAGTAACATCCTGAATTCTCTGTCATTTAAGTCACATATTTCTATGTCTGTAAGCTTATTTTCTGGATATTTTTTTCTTTCTTCCTGGTATGCCTTGATACCTTTGTTGTTCATGGTGTTTAATGGACTAGTTCTCCACCTGGGCATTAATGGAAGTATATTCTGCTGTTTTTCCAGAAAGAAGATTTATTATATAAAGATCTTTATTTAACCTGCTGCAAAGAAGGCACTTTACTTTTGGTTTCCAGTGTTTAAGCCTCTTGAATCCCTGAAGTCTAAATAACGTCTTTTTTATTTTCTTGTAGATATTTAATCACACTCACTACTCTCAGTTTCAATCTCTGTTAGTGTTAGTAACAGTTTCAGTGGAGTTTGCTCAGATTCCCCTGGGGTTCTGTGGTGATCGGTCTCAGAGGGTATGCGGAGAGGAGCCCTCTGGGTTGGGAGTTGGGGGTGGCTCAGCCTTGGTTTTGCAACCAGGGCAGGTAAAAATCAACTGTTATTTCCCTGTGGTCATGACCTGTTTTCTGCCCTGATGATTAAGCCCTGCTGCCAGCTTCATAGATGTCACGGATCTTCTGGGCAGAGCTGTTCAGGGAAGTTGCCTCACCTTCAGCCCTCCCCATCCTCCTGCAGGGAGCTCTGGAGGCCATGAGAGGAAGCTTCTTTATTTCTCCCAGTCCATCTCTCTACACCAAGTGCCTGATCTGTGGTAGTTCTTGTGCACAGATCCCATGCTCAGACATGCTGGTGTGCAGTTTGGGTGTTTTGGGTTCAGTTTTAGATGTTCAGCTTATTATTGTTTCAAGGGGAGAGATCTGAGGACGTCTCTCACTCCTCCATGTTTCTCAGAATCTCATTTCTCTTTCATGTTGGGTATATTCTTATAGTTCTCTGGCCTTTCTTTTCTTAGTTCATACCTTGTTCTTATGAAAAACAATTTCTAGCAATATCCTCAAAAAGGTTGCATGATGGGTAAACTTTTTGAGATCTTGCTTGTTTAAAACTGTCTTTATATTATACCATTGCTCTTAATGGTATAATGAAATAAACTAGTTGGTTTGGCTGGGTCTAAAATTCTTGATTCAAAATTATGTTCCTTTGTAATTCTGATCACAATGCTCCACTGTCTTCTAGCTTCTATTCTGGTAGCCAGTAAATCATGAGTGACAGAGGAAACAAAGAAATAGGGGCTCAGCCTAGAGACCACCCAAAGAACACCGTGCTGGAAGTCAGAGAATTACTCCTGCATCCCCAGAGCCAAAGGACAGGAAGGTCATAGTCTTAGCTGGCCTACTCTGTCTACAGATGCCTGGGTAGAAGGTATTACCCTAACTTGCTTACAACTTAAGCTTTGTTATAATATGATGTCTATGCCTGGAAGTTCACGAATCTAATTATAACAGATGAATTCTGGGTAAGCACATGCACACTAGTTAAAGAGTTATATAGCAGACAGGTGTCAATCAAAGTGACCTCACTTGCCAATCACTAGGAATACCTTTGGAACCACCCATTATGGCCCAAATATAAGCAGACATTCCCACTTCTGGGCTCCTTCTTTTTGTCCTCTGGGCTCTCTTTCTTTTGTGGCCTTTTTGTTCATTACAGCCCTGGGACCATGTGCCTCTTTGGGGCATGCTTTATTTTTCTCCATAGGCCTCTTTGGGGTGTTCTCTGTCTTTTTAAAATATACTTTTAATAAAACTATTAAATCTCAATGACCTATAATTCTTCACTGCATCACTTGAGAAAGAACCAAGGGAAAATGCTAACTACATGTCTGCATACTTATCCCTCTCCCTTTCCACTGCCACTGGGCAATTCCGAACTCTGATTGGCCCAACAGTGACAGTATTGAGAAATCTAGTGCCATTCCAATTCTTGCTCATTGTATGAACTATGATTTATTGGTCTTAATTCTTTTAAAAGTTTTTGTTTTTCTTGTTGATCTTTAGCTTAATGTAATGTATCTTGATATAGGTCTATTTTATTTACTATGTCAGATCTTTGGTGAAAGTTTTCAATCTAGAGATTCATACTTTTCAGTTCTATGAATTTTTCCTGAATTGTTAATTTGATCATTATTTTCTTCCACTCTGTTCACTCTATTTTTCTTTCTGAAACTCCTATTATTTTGATGTTAGACTTTGTGGATTGACTTCTAATTCTTTTTTAATGTGCTATTTTCCATTTCTTTGCTTTTTTTGGAATACTTTTAATCATGTTTTCTCAATTTTATCATCCAAATCTTATGTTGATTATTTAACAAGTACTATTATACTTTTATTTTCCAAGATCTATTTTATGTTTGCTTGCTTGCTTGCTTGCTTTCTTTCTTTCTTTCTTTCTTTCTTTCTTTCTTTCTTTCTTTCTTTCTTTCTTTCTTTCCTTCCTTCCTTCCTTCCTTCCTTCCTTCCTTCCTTCCTTCCTTCCTTCCTTCCTTCCTTCCTTCCAATCTCTCTCTCTCTCTCTTGCTTGTTTCCTTGCTCGTTCCCTCCTTCCCTCGCTTCCTGCCTCCCTCCCACCCTTCCTTCCTTTTCTTTGTATGGCATAGACAGTCAGTTAGCTCTCCAATACAGATTTGCATCTCCTTTCTTAAAATAGAGTTGTGGATGGAAAGTGACTGCTCAGTCAGGAACCACATTTCCAAGCTCCTCTTGCATCTTGCTAATGGAATGTGAACAAAATTAGGATATATTTTTCTAAGCCAAAGAGTTAGGAACTAGATGTTTCTTTTGGCATTTCTTTCATCATTTGACAGATGAATAGACAGAACTCTAAAGAACAAAAAGATGGAGAAGTCACAAGTGAAGAGAGACTAACTATGTGAAACAGAACCCCACCCCCGCAATTACTAATTAAACATTTTTTTTCTTCTTTTAGTATAACATTGCTTTCCTTCAGGTTGCTTTTACAGATGCTTGACATTTAGAAACTGTCATTTAGAAGTTTGCCTCAAATATCTTTATTGGCCATTTATATTTATGATAAGGGCATCAAAAACTCCTGTTTAGAAGGTCTGTACATATGGGGGTGCATGGGCCATAGACTTTAGAGTGGAGTGATTTGACTAGTATGTTTCCTTGGGAAACCTTTTATGAGAACATTTTTAAGACTTTTCTCTTAGACTTGCAAGATTGCCCAGAAAAGCTGCTTTTGACCTCCTGTCTGTAGGGTCACCACTAGCATTCTGAGAGTGTGTGTTATGTGTGTGTGCTGGGCTGAGATGCTGAGAATCTCAACATTCAGTGTAGGGACTTTCATTAAATATCCTTGTTTCCCTTAGGGTACATTTGCCTCAAATTCTGCCTGGTGACCCGCGAGTAGAGACAACTCCAGTTTCACTCTCTCTTCTAGTCTGCTGGAGTTTGGTGAGGGTCCAGGAGATCTAATTGTTTCTCAGAAATGATTCTCAAACAATACTGCTGTTTTTATTATCACTTTTACTCCAAATTCTTTTAGGGGTTTCTGGTCAGCAAAATCTTGGGTCTTTGGGGATTCTGTCACATGCATTGTGTTGCTTCTCAGCTTTTCCTACTATACTGAGTTGGAATTCAGCTTTCTCAGATTTTCCAAGTAATTTACCACTCATCTAGCTGCTTTCTAACATCCAAAACTGTTGTTTTTGTCTCTTTTCCAAATACTCTGTCCATGTGAGTTTATGCCTTTATTTAAAAACAACTATTGGGCTTTTAGAAGACAGCAGAGGCCTATAAGTGCATTAATTGACCATATTTATCTGGAAACTTAAAAAGAAATAATTAAAACAAACTCAATTTTATAATTTCTAAAACAGCAGGTTGTCTGGTAAGTACCTTTTTTATTTCTCTTCTGAATTGTTTAATGACTTCAGAGGACTACTCAAAGGGGCAGAACTATCTGACAATTGCTTCAACAAGAGGGAATTGGAGAACTGACTAATTCACTAGTGGGAATCATTTTTTCTGCTGCTATTGTTTCTGTATGGCAGAGCTGACTGCTGCATTTATGGTTTGCTGGTCCAGATCTTTACACATATTCTCTGATAGAGGTTAACCTCACGCTTTCAGCCAAGAGTATTTTCTCTTAGAGTTGCATCTTATTAGTTCATATCCACGTGCTCAGCTATTATTTCCAGAGTATAGCCCACACTGGCTAAAATGAGCATCCAGCTTCAGCTACATGTCGTGCCAGAACCAAGCCTCACTGAATAAGCCTGAGCTACCAATTCAGAGTCCTTGTCTCTAACAATAAGTGATTCTTAATAGATGCACTTATTGTTAGGGGCAAGGAATGAATTTCTGATGAAACTGGAAATCTGGATACTGCCTGAAAACTCTCAGCTCCTGACATAAGGAAAAGCACATTTTTTCCTGATTAGCCACACTTTTATGAGATTTGAAAGGTGAGAGAGAACCAGAAATCTATTATTACTGTCAGATATATGGCCATGGTCAGATATGTGGGCTTTGGCTGATGTGAGATATTGCAGGGACCTTCAGTATTGTCCTGTGAATTACTTACCTCAGTTCTAGAGGTAGCTCTGATCACTGTGAACATTTTTGTGTGGTTACTGAAAACTTTCGAGTCTCTGAGAGGTAATGGGAAACTATGAATGCTAGTGGCCGATTTCCTGACCTCTGTTCCTCTGGCATGCCTGACAATTGGGTCAGCACCTAACTCCTTGTATTAATTCTCTTTCTTCCTGAAACACTAGAGTGGCCAGATCATGACCGCTGTTGTACCCATCTTTTTCTGTTGCACATTTTATTTAGAGTGTTGAGTGCCTATTGTCTACACTGAAAAGGACATGGTAACTTCCAAGTAGAAGCTGCTTTGAGGGGATCTTGTTTGTGGGATGAGAGTTAAGTTTCACTGAACCAGGTACTCTGCTCCACAAAGAAGAGAAATTCAAGAGTCAAATGTAAATTATTTGAGGATTGCCTTTATTTTCTAAAAGGGCCATGAAAAAGGTTAGAGAAAAGCTAAAGAAATAAGTAAATGAAAACTTTTTATATTTTATCCAGAAATCGAAGTCACATTGGTAGGCACTATATAAGAGGTATAGCAACCAAAGCTATAATTCAGTGGATCCCAGCCTATCTAATTTAAATCTATTATTGTCCACATTATCAACCTATGGAAAAATTAGAAAACATTTTTTGGTCTTTTTTTCTCCCAAAGAACTTTCTTGGATTTCTTTATTTGTTATGAAAAGATTCTCTTTTACATTAAATATACTAATAAATTTTTTAGTGACTCACCTATTATTTTCATGTCTGCTCATTTCTGTCTCACTGGAATTTTAGACCAAAGAAAATCTCTGAAAAAGGAGAATATATAATTCTAAGAATATAACCTCGTCACATCAAGTTTCTTTGAGAAGTGTATAAACTCATTATATATTGCAGGATATCCATGAAGTTCAGATAACTGAACTTTCAGAATAGTCTTTTTAAAGTAGTTTAATGCATACAGAGCATTATTTTTTCCTATTATTTTAATGGGAACTATTAATAGATTGTAAAAGAATCATCTGATTGGTCCAAATATGTTCTAAACTCAAGTCATGAAAAAAGTTGTGATATATAGGGTTCATTCAGTGGCCAGTTCAGTTGTTTGGAACTTGTAACACATTTTCCCAAAGAAATATGATTTATTTTGTTTACGTAATATTTATATCCTACTTACTCCAGAACAATATTGAAAGAAGCTTATGAAATCAAGCGTAATGTAAACTAAGAAAACTTTAAAATTAAAAAGAGGAATAAATGTCTCTGAGTACCCAAGATTTCTTTTTTTAAGTGGGGCAGGTCAATATAGATAAAAGAAAAGAGAAAATAATATCAGATAAATTCATGTCATAATCTTTGTGCTGGAAAAAAAAAACATGGTCATGTGAACTCGGTCAAGCTTCTGAATCTCAGTATCCACATGTAGGAAATGGATATAAAGCTTAAGCAACCTGGCCATTGAATGTGATCCATGTCATAACCTTAATAGAAGACTTCTTCTCCCTCAGATCTCCTTTGCATTTCCCCTAAGATCCCTGGCTCAGGAGGAGTGAGGGCAATTCTGAAAAGAGCTGTCTGTAGAGAAGCAATCTCTCTACTCCTATTTTTCTGGACCGTTGGACTAGTTGCTCTTTTTTGCTTGCACTGGTGCTGAGCTCCCCTGATGTACTGACCTCTATGCCACTCAGAGAACCTCTGCTTGTGCTGCTGTCAACCTCCTTTGATTTACTCCATTGACTCTTACTAATCTCTTCCAGTAGCCAGGAAATCGCCTTTGCTTGCTATTCTCTACTCTAAAGCTCTTGAATTGTAGTAATGCTGACTTCTTAAGATTGCACCTTTCTATTTCCCAGAGGACAGAACTTTTGGCAGGCCAGGTTAAGGGATGATCAAGCCTGGTCAGACCTTCACTTGGAATTACTGGTTCCTCTGCAGTCTCCACCCTGCTGGTCCTACCGGATCACTCTTACCCATCCGTGGGCTTTTCTCTGGAGTTCCAAGGGTTTTCTCCTGCCTAAGACAACTTTGAGGAAACTTCCAGGCCTTCAAACAAGATTGGATCCCAATGGGAACACAAAGTCAACTTCTCTCCCATGGATCACTGGACACCAACTGAATGCGGGCATGCAGCCTTTACTTAGATTTCAAGGTCCACTAAGGAGGCAAATCCTCGCAGAGCACAGAGTGGACCGCGAGGGGACAGTGTTGCTAATTTTGCATTCCACGCTAACACTCATAGGTAATACAGCCCCAAACCTTTTGTTGAGCTCAATTGTGAAGTCTAAATAAGATAATATAATAGTTGTTATTACTGTTCCTTAAAAGCCTTCTAAGTGCCAAGTATTTTATATGCCACATAATTTAATTCTCATGTGCCCAAGATAACATTTGTGGGTTTCTCTGCCCAGTGAGATTTAAATGGCATTGCTTCAGACACCTGTGATTCCATGACTCCTTCCTACATGTTCTGTTAATTTCTGTGTTAAATTCTCATGGTTCCCTCCGTCTGTGGCCTTCCGAAATTGTTCATGCTGCCTCTATTTGCACAAATCAAATCTAGTTTTCCCGTAAGTTTCCATAGGACACTGATTCCACAGGATCTACAGGAAGGGGTGAGGTTTTTGTCTTTTTTCCCTTAGAGACTCTATTCTCCTTCCTTGTCTTTCCTAGAGAATTAGATTCCCCCTTTTCTCTCTCATTACAAATGAATGAATGTGTTTTATTGCTTGAGCTTCTCTCTCACCCAGGTTACTTATTCTCAAACATTGGGAAGAGAGAGAAATCTTAAAAGTGAGATCTTGGTGGAAGAGTTTATATGTGTGAACTTGTTGTCAATAGAATGCTTATAATTTAGGAACTTCGAGCATATGCAAAAAAGGCTCTTATACTAATCAGAATTTCATAGAGTTGTTCTCCAGCAGTTACATGTGGAGTGAGTTAATTATGAACCAATGCCTAAAAAAAGTTTACCACATCGAGAGATGATATCAGAAATATCTCAAATGAATATTAATGTTTTGAAATGTCTATGTAATTGAAATAAATTTAAATGTAAAAATAATTTGAAGAATGCTAATGCAATGGCAGAGTCTCCCACCGATAAATATGTCAAAACACTCTAAATTTTCTCTGAGGCTATGGCAGAAACCTGCATTGCAAGCAGGCTGCAAGATACGTAGATTTGACTTTATTTTTGTATTTAAGCCTACTTATTTTGTAGTTGACTGACTTCCCTAAACATACAGGTTATGGTTTGGGAGTCATAAATAAGCTTCCATTTTAAGGTGATTAACAATTTTAAAAGTATATTGGTCAGACAAACACTACATGATTCCACTTACATAAAGTACCTAAAATAATCAAACTCATAGAAGCAGAGAGTAGCATGGTGATTGCTCTGGACTGGGGGAGGAGGAAGGAAGTGAGGAGGAGGATGAATATAAGATTTTAGTTTTGCAAAATGAATAAGTCTCAGAGATCTGCTGTAAAGCACTGTGCTCCTAGTCAACACTGCTGTTATTGTACACTTTAAAAAAATTAAGAGGGCAGATCTCATGTTAAGTGTTCTTACCACAAAACAAAACACAAAAACAATAAAACAAAAAAGGGGCATGAGAAAACTTTTGGAGGTGATTACATATATATAATATATATATATATATATAAATATATATATATATATATATATATATTTATTTATTTATATATATTTATATATATATATTATAGATATGTATATTTATTTATTATATTGATTGTATTCATGGTTCATGGGTACATACATATGTATAAGCTCATCAAATTGTGTACATTAAATTTGTCCAGTCTTTTTGTATATTAGTTATACTTCAATAATCTGTTTTAAAAAAGTAATCTCTATGGTAAAAAAAAAGTTATTAAAAAATGTTTGATACATCTGATTAAGCTGCTACAAAAGTCATATGATAAAGGAGGAGGCATGACTATTTTTATTTCCCAAGGCTCAGACACATTAAACGAATTGACCCAGGCCACTGTATAAATTCTTTACAGTTTATATTTTGCTAGATCATTTCAAAATGATTTCAAGTACATTATCTCATTTGAGATAGATTTCTACATTCTTTCTAGTCAACATATTATCAAGTTTATTCTTTATCATGTTTTTCTACTTTTCAAATCTTTTATTCTTAAGACTCAGAATATATGTAGTTTTTTCTAACTTCCAACATGAAGGGATTTAGCCTATTTTGGCCTCCAATAGCATGTAATTGTTTCAATTCTATGACCCTTGCTGCATGCTTTTTTTCTGGGCTCTATTTTCTCCATCTGATTTATTGACACTCTTTAATGACAAATTTGTGAAATTACTAATCTTTGTATACTTTCAAAGTCTTTCTACAATGTTTTTCCCATAGTAGTTATTCAAAAAATTCTTGTTGAAATACATGCATAAGATAGGTCCCCTTTCTATTCTCTGTCTCTGATCCTGTCCTTTCTGCCTAGAATTTACCCCAGCTACTTGTCAGTGTTTTCCCTCTACCACAGTTAAATTCTGCGCAACCTTAATAGTTAAAAACAAACAAAAATCAAAACAAAAACAAAAAAACACCTAACTAAAAACAAAAACAAAACAAAAAACTTTCTCTGGCTTTGCTTATATTAATTTCTTCTCTTGAGATTCTCTTTGAAGTTTTCCCTACTCTGGTGTAATTCATCTCTCCCTTCCTCATCTTGCTTTTCGAGTTTTCATATGAATAGATGTATTTTTGTTCTCTGATTTTTCAAGAGCTCTTAGAGGGCAAGTCAAAAATAATATCTGTCTTCCAAGCTGATTGCTCAAACTAAATAAGATGACTGTAGAATACTGTATTTTTGTGTGTGTGTGTGTTTTAAAATAGCCCCCGAGTGCCTAGCAAAGGACTAGACAAATAGTAGGAACCCAAAAAACTTGTTGAATTGAATTGATTCACGTAATTCATTTCCTGGTGAGTCTGGTTTCAAGATTATGTGATGCTATATACATATCTTTTTTTATGTGTTTTTCTATCTTTTAACATTACAAAGCAGTTTCTATTCATGTTTACAATATTTAACAAAACAGTTTATTGACTTTGGTTTTATTTCCTAACCAAATTGGGATGTTTTAGACTATAAATTGGGTTGTGAATCTGATATTATTAGGTTTCCTATTACAAATTTCATTATCCTCATGTTCTAAATAGGTTAGATATTTCAATATATCTAGCTGGCTTCTGAGAGATCATGAATATATTTAATCTGAGAATTTTACTTAGTGATTCTTAACAAAAGTAAAAAAAAATAATTTTTCAATGTTATAATATTGTGTTAGTATAATAAAGTTTAATGTCAAACTCCTTGATGGGAATTAAACACTCTGATATTGTTAGATATTTATAATATTTCTGTGGTTGATGGGAAGGCATTAGTGTTTGTGTAATACTCTGCTCTGATTTTCCTTCTGAGTTTATGTATTCAGTGCCTTCCACTATGTCTTACACATAGGGGGTTTTTATTAAATGCTGGTGGAATAAGTATAAGATTTTATAAATAAAAGCTTTTATGTGATGTGGAGCAGATGGATGCCTCACATGCAGGTGGTTTGATTCACACCTGAGGAATAATAACTTGGGTAACTCACTACTTTTATGGCAAGCAGTAAGCAAGCCTGTCCTTTGTCTGGGGGAATAGCTTACCTCATTTCTCAAGGTTGCTCAATGTAAATACAGTCCTGATAAAAGGTACTTTATAGTGTACTCATTGCCTTTCATTCCTGGCACACCTAGCAAGATGGTTAGAAGCATAGGAAATACATGAAGGACTGTCTTCTAACACCGACCTTGAAAATATTATTCTAATATCATTTCAGCCAGATGAGAAGGTGAACAGAAAGTTTTGGAGTTGGCAGGGCCTTGTAGCATTTCTGGATTTCCATAGCAATTGCCTCCTCTGTGGAGTTATGCTCATACCAGGAACATAAATTTAAATTCAGAAAAAGTTTGTATATGCTTTGGGGATATTGGGGATTATGGAAAAAGGAGGCAACAGCTTTACCTTTTTGATTGTAGAACATGATTTCTTTGGTATGCAAAGAGGATAAATGAGATCATCTGAGTTTTCAGGGAGAAAAATAAAGCTGTGATTTATTTTAATACATTTGCTTTCCAATTATTAAGCATTTGCTCAGCATGCCCTGTGAAGAGTCTTCATGAAAATGAGCCCTAAAGGTCTTCAGTGTGCCTTGTTCTAAAGCTGGCCTCTGTGGTTGTTTGGCAGTTTATCAAAAGCCACATTAATCCTCATAAAGAGTGCTTAATTGTCAAAAGACAGCCCCCTCGTTCTAGCCTTGTAGATTGAGCCATGCTAATTATTTTTCTTGACTTCTTGTACACAGGCTGTATGATTACCATGTGATCATGTGTAAACAAGAGGCTGTTTTGTGCCGATAAATGGATTCCTACTGTTGCACGAGCCCCTAGGAGTCTGCATTGAAAACAAGCTAAGATGCAGAACAGAGCACAATATTTATTTTAACGGCAGGTGCTTATCGTAGGTGACATTACCTGATACAGCT
Source organism: Cynopterus sphinx (assembly GCA_030015415.1). Taxonomy (NCBI): domain Eukaryota; kingdom Metazoa; phylum Chordata; class Mammalia; order Chiroptera; family Pteropodidae; genus Cynopterus; species Cynopterus sphinx. Next base: position 74,290,409 of record CM057380.1, on the reverse strand, counting down.
GATAATCTAAAGCAGTGTGACTTTGGAGCAAAATTTGGTTCATAAAGACTTACAAGGAGATAAACTATGGCTACTAATAGGAATTGGGAGCAATGCTTTGAATAATCTTCTCTCCTCCCCCTGAAATGAGACAAGGTAGATTTACCACTCCCAGTAATGTTCATAGTAGCTTCAGAATCAAATCCCTTGTTCCTCCAAAAGAGAGGACAGCTGCCTCATCTTGTTACAATTGCTGCAAATAGTGTTAATCTGAGCTAACAGGTGGAAATTCAGACTATAAGGAATTTGAAATTAATATTTAAAAAATGGCAGCCAATACAGTTGTTGGTGATAGCAGCTACTGGTTAAAAACTAATTCCATTTCTCCTGGGAGTGCTGATTCTGGAAGGTTGGTGCCAAGCCTTTACTTTTTTGGGCCAGGTTATCAGCTTACATGCGTTTCTACTTCTGGCACCAGCTTGTCAGGATACACCAGGGTGAACTGGGAAAGAAGGCTGTGAGTAGGCATGCTGGCAAGGGATTCACTGTTTTATGATAAAATGTACCTCTGAGAAAAAAAAAAATTAGCTTTTTCTCTACTTTGTAAAGTTGGGCAAGTAGCTTAAGGTCTCTGCATCTCATTTTCATTATTTATAATAACTTTTAATATTTCACTCACAGTGTTTAAGATTAAATGAGATAACATAGTTACAAAAATAAGGACTAAAAATCAGGAGCTTGTGGAGGCTCCTACTTAATTTTAGTGAGAGACTATTGTTATGAAGAAGATGAACCTCCAGGATGCTAATATCTGCTAGGTCCAGCTTGCCTGAGGGAAAAGAAAATTACATAATAAAGAAGAGAAAGATTTGGCATTCCCCTAACAAGGGGTTCTGAATGGTTGAGGGAAGAATGCCCAGGCTGGTAGGGAAATGATAAAATGATAATCCCTCAGTAGACAGAGATTTTTGAGGAAGGAAGTGGCTGAAGGAGGTTAGGATATGATAAGAGTGTGTCTGATATATGGCCCTTCATCTGTCCCTGTGATGTCTTCAAAAACTCTACACTCTTCACCAAGACATTTGCGTAAGTGGCTCTTGTAAACCAATGTGTAACAGGCATGAACAAGATAGCATCAAGCAATATCGTACTTTGGCAAAGGCATTTTGCTAAATTAATATTTCCATATTGTATATGAGCAAAACTTAAGAAAAAAACAAATTTAAGAATAGAATCTAAGTACTTTTTTAATTAAAAAAAGTAAGGACTAGCTGTTAGTAAATATGTTAAAAATATGAATAAGTGATGAACAGATTTTTAAGCCTGCACATTGTGCCAACCCCATGTCATCTGTTAAATAAAAATATGTAATGCCTCACAGAGGTGTTACCAGGTGACATGAATTATAATGGTTGTAGAAATGTGAAAAGCAAAACCAAATAGTCCCAAGCCCTTAAAGAATGAGGTCTACTATAATATCAAGTTAAATTGGAAATAAGTGTAAATTCAGAGGTAAAGTCACTCAGGACAATGAAAAAATGATTCAAAAGTGCTAGTATTTTAAAGAATATTTTAAATATTAAAACAAGACAAACAATTATAATGAAATTTTGCAAAGAGTTTATATGTTCTCTTACAGTGTATTATATAGTACAGTAATAACCACAAGGTTAATTAAATTTATTTCAATTTTCTTTAAACCTCTGTTTTAAGAGGTTTATTTTCTTCTTAAAATAGAATTTTTTCAAAGGAACAATTTTTTTTTGTATTGCCTCATTGGATCCAAACATAATTTGCATGCATGTTTGGAGGGGGAGCTTGAGGTAGGGATATCACTAATTAAAAATTTAGTTTGTATGAAACTTCTCTGTGAAATATGAGTGTTACAGAAATCATTCTCTCATATCTCTTTATTACGATCTTTTAAGCTGGGTTATGAGCTGCATTTAGAATATCTCATGTTATTTAGTATGGTGTAATAAACATAGTAAAAGCTCAATAAATGTTTATACAATGGCTGGGTAAGCTAGAAAAATACTTTTTTCACCCATACCATCACCTGCCTATTGAAGTCCTTTTCAGTACCTCAGCAGACAGATGATTGAGTTAATTTGGAGTTAGAATAGAAAGAGCCCAGTATCTGAAACAATTTCAATAGGAATAGTCAGTATAAAGGTCATCAGAAAGGAGTCAGTTGTTTTTATTTTATGTTATTTTATTTATTTATTTATTTTATTATATTTTATTATATTTTATTTTATTTATTTTATTTTATTTTATTATTTTATAGGGCATGGCCTTGTTCTTTCAAAGAAGTGGTTTTGAAAATTACTAAAAAGGCCAAAAATAGAATAAACTTCTTGTAAGAATAGTATCAAAATATTATTCTTTGAGCTGTATAACATTCTATTATCAACTATGTCTTCAGATATATGTATTGGATTTGAATTTAACCCATGAGATGTTAGGCTTCTTGACAGCACAACCTCAAGGTCTAGTTCTGAAATTTAGTTGGCTTAACAGTTTCTAGTTCCTCAATCAGGAGAGAAGGGATAATAACATCTCTTGGGATTGTGGAGGAAATAAAAGTCCTACTGAGACTGGTGGTGAGGCTCATCTGTTTTCACAAAGTAAAGGGCCCCTGTGACAGTGTCATGGCCACTTTTTCTAAGCTTATGAGTTGAGTGGTTGACCTCGCAACAAGCTACATAGCAAAGCATGTTTTTTCTTAGTGCCCATTTTTCTGCAAAAGCATATTTTTTGATTGGACCACAGTCGAAAGCATAATTAAATGTTACGGAGACTTTCGGAACTTTAAGCCATTCTCTTTTTCCTTTTTAATTTGACAACACAAACAAGTCTGATGTTTCCTTTCGCTGGCTCCAGATGTCCATTGTGAATGTAAATGATGAGCCAGTAGAGCTGATGCTTCCACAGAACCGATATTCAGAGTAAAAATGAATCGTTGCACATCCTGCAGGTGCCTCTGCTGAGGGAATCTTTTCACTTTGAGGACATTAACAGATAAAATATACAGCTGGCCAAAGAAAGCCTTTAGGCTATTTCAAAGTTCTATACAAAATAAAATGCTTCATAAAGTTTACTTGAAAGTGGATTTTATAAAATATGGTTATCTCTGTTCTTTCATTTTTATTCCAATAATTCCAGGCAGTTTTCAAGGCTAAAAATACTATATTTAAGAATCGGATAAACTCCAGTATTTAGAGTTCTGACTGAGAGTAAAACTTTCCATTAGGCAAGTAATTCGTAGGTTGTGTTCAAGTTAACAACAAAACAAAAATGCAATGATTTTTGTATTTTGTCAATAATGGCTGCTTGCAACTTGATTATTTTGATATTTTCAAAATCCATTACAGGCACACATTTGTGTCAAAGCCTTTCAAAGGACACCTAATGAGAATCATTTATGGAGATGGTATTGATGTCTAACTGGGGAGAGAGCTGTTCATATACTTAGCGTTTGAACTAGAACTCACCATCTGACATTCTCAGTCAAGGTCTGGGATTTGGGAATAATCTGTTGCTGAGTCCAAATTGTCTACAGAAGTACTTATGACTGCAGAATTTGAAACTGAAAAATGTCTCTTGAGAGTTTTCCCTCTCTTCTTTTCCTTAGAAGCCCCCAGCAATTATACTGCCTGTGTCTGCTGGACTCCCCATGAGATGACTCAGCTTCATTTGTCTTCCCTCAAAGAACCCTGCATTCTGAAAAAAAATTTTCTTTCTTTCTAATTCTTTGCTAAAACGCCAATTCTTTCAGCACAGCTGATCACAGCAAGAGGAAAACAAACAGATAGAATTAATTCACTCTAAGATGAGAAAGTCTGCCAGCCTCCATGGGGGTATTTGCTTCACAAAAGAGTTTGCTTGAAAAGCTAAATTTATTTCTAATTTGCAGAGCCTAAGAAATGAAGTAAAGAATTTCAGCTGTAGAGAAGAGACTTGGATTTTTGTATTCTTTCAGTATTTGGACCATAATAGATCAAAAAAGAGATATGCCAACTGACCTAATGCTGACCAGAAAAAAAAATAGATTGCATTATTATTGAATGATTAACAAATTTAAGAAAAAAAGGCCATAATTAGAGATTGGTTGGTCTTGAAAATATTTAAAAAATAGTCACAGAGGTACATTTTGGCAAGGCCTATCCTAGCATAGTTCAGGGATGAGTATCTCTTAGATAACAGAATTTTTGGTAATCTTTCTATATTGGCAGGAAGATGCTATATTACAACAGATCTAATTTACATTAAACATTTGATTCATCTCTAACTAATTCTCTGTTCTGTTTTCAATCTTTCTATGCAAACTTCTGGTTATATTTAATTTATAGGTAATTCTATCCTTTCTTTGGCCAACATGGGAAGAAAATTATGGAAAATGTAGTTCCAACTTAGCTGAATTGCCATGGTTTGAATACATTTCACAGAATGATAGCACAAAAGCATCTTCATAAACTTGTTAATAATTATCTGGCCCAGAATGATAAATCTACTCTTGATGTCCTCACAAAATAAGGGATTTGGATGAGGCAAGAGCCTGGGGAGAGTTCATCCCACAAAACTAATGAGTGACAGACACCCTTTAGGGTTTTTATTAGACAGACTGCTTATCCCTGGGGCAGTGTAGAAGCAATCTTTCATAATTTTCCTGCTGGTTGCCTGGTAATATTTTTTTTTTGTAATTTCTGGACCTGGAATGTCTCAGATTCCCACCTCAGAGCTTTACCATGGCCAGTGATTTTTCTTTAGTATTCAGAAGACAGAAAGTAAGAATAATAGTTCTTCTGTCTCAACATTATCTTTCTGCTCTAATTATCAAAAGTTCTTTCATTGTTCATCTTCACATTTCTATATTAACCAAAATATCCAAATATTATAGATATAGTTATAGATGTATACTTTTCTAGATATGTCAGCCTACATTATCTTACTAGTTTTTCAAAGCACCCTTAAAGTCTCATATAAGAAATTTGGTTCTATCTTCTGAGTGTCTATTTGGTGCTATTCTAATTAAATTTAATTTTAACTTAAATGTTTAGTGTGTTGGTTGTATTTTCTAATATATACTACATCTCAGTTAGTGATTCCAAAAAGGACATGGAGTCAGGTTGGGGAGGAAAGAGAGTATTGATGAACCAATACAAAGCCATTTTTACACTTTGAAAAACCTCTTTTCAAAAAGTAGGTTATTTGGGAAAAATGTTAATAACAATTTATTGAATCAGAAATCTCCAACATCCTCCAGCTTTTATCCTCTAGTGGTTTCTAGTAAGCAATTAAATGTTAACAAAATGCAAGAAAGAAAATACTTGTAAAACAGCTTACTTCAGAAAGGATGAGTTGTAGCAATGGAGGAGTTATTTTCCAATTCATTTGGCTCCTAATTGTCAAAAAATTCAAAAAGAGAAAAAGAGCAGGCTATAAGTCAGAACTAACACTAGAGAGAAGACTGTGGATCTCTCAGGCACTTGGGAGATCTGCAGAGAGAAAAGGTGGGCAAAGCCCCAAGGTGGGAGACCAAACAAACCCAAGGAGTCAAGGATGGCTTTTGTCTGAGCTGAGCCTTTGCCTTAGGAGAAGCTGAACCTCTCTGTTTAACTCAGGAACATCTCTAGGGAGGCTAGTCTGGGGACAGTAGGTGGAGTTAAATGGGGGATTTGGGGGTAAAATGGAAGTTGAGAGTAGGAATGAAAGAAGTATAGCTGTTGATAGAAAACTACTCACAAAGACGCAGACTTCTGGGAAAAGGGGTTAGAATGGTACAGAGCGAGTCAGTCAGTGACCAAATCTGGTAGGGGTGCTCTCATTTTTTTCCATATTTTTGTGTAGCATTGAATGTCTCTTTAAAAATTCCCTCCCCTTCCTGCCTAGCTTCAGGTTTCTGGGACTTGGCAGTAAGACAATCAAATCACAGAGAGTAAGATACAAGGGAGAGGCAATAATTGAAAAGCTTACTTGCTTATTAGGCAATAAATTATGTTCTGGGATTGATGCCAGGGTGATTTTGGAAAGACCAATACATATTGACCTCTGAAAAAGATGGATTTATTATTGAACAGTCTTTGTATGAAATCTTAGCTAATGAGGAGGATGTCCAAACCCCGTGGGTTAGGCAGCTCCTGGGCGCAGTTGCATCCAGGTTGGGAGGTTGGATTCTGCCAATATCTGTTTGGCAGAGAAACTGCTCTATGGAACCTCCTGCTAATCAGAAGCTTGTCCAGACCATTTCTCACTATGGTAGATCATCCTCTACTGAATTATAACGCAGAGTAGGGGAAAAAGCTGCCCGAATTTAAAAGGTTCTGTAAATGTAATGATGGTTGTCTACCCCAGTGAGTGTTTCTAAAACTGAATATGAATTTTAAATCAAATATCATGCTGCAGTCAGAGGAATAACTATTCAGTTGAATGACAAATGTGACTCTGTTCTTGGTAGAAAAGCACACGGACCAGGATTATTTACCCTATGTTGTAAATAATAAAGATTAAGTAATAGCTATAAATATTGAATGGAATATTTAATTAGTGTCTATGGTTAGATGAATGATAAAAACTCCAAGAAAGTGGTTAAATACAGGAAAAAGAGTTATTTATGAATGAGTTAGTCAATACTAATAAATATCTGTAGAACACTTTAAAATGTGTAATCATTTAATTTTCTTAACCTTATGGCACAGACATTATGACCTCTTCAGTTTAAAAAAAAAAAGGAATTAGACTTATTTCACCAGCTCATTGGTTCTCAGCTAGTGGCCATTCAGCCCCCAGGGGATATCTGGCAATGCTTGGAGGCACATCTAATTAATGTAACTGGGGGAAGGCTGCTACTAGCATTTGATGGATAGAAGTCGGGGACTCGACCAAAGCTCCTACAATGCACAGGACAGCCCCCACAACAGTGACTTAGCCAGACTGTAATGTCAGCAGTGCTGAGGATGAGAAACCCTGTACTAATGCTATTTCATTGTAGAAGCAGGACAAGAATCCAGGTTCTCTGAACTCCTTCCCTGCCCCAAATGTTACGATCATTACAATAGGCTCCATTCTCTCCCCATGTGACATGTTTTTAGAACAGGAGAAAATATTTGCAGGAAAACATTGTTTTGTTTTGTTTTGTTTTATTTTGTTTTTATAATTTCCTATATCATTTAAAGGGGGTCAATCTGGATACTGGTACTGGAGCAAGTTTGGCCTGCTGATATTTCGTAGAACTGAATATAGTATCACATGGAAGGTGTGGTGACAAGATGTGATTACAGGGGCAAGGATGGTGTTAAGTTGTTTTGGAAAACAAAGTGTAATATATTGAACCTAGATGGAACATTTGTAAAATTGAAGTAAAATATGGGAGGTGGGACAGGTAAGGGTTTGGTTTTGAAAAAAGGAATAACTCATGAAAAACTAAGGAGTTCTGTGGAGTAGAAAATGGTGGGTAATGGGAATTATAAGAATGAAATGACTTATGCCTAGTGACGCATACTTCATTTTCCCAGCACTAAAACTCTTGTAAAATTTACATTTCTCATTGATGTTTTTAGAGTGGAATTCATATATGGGTGTGACCTACAACTGATTATAAATGTATTAATAACAGTCTTGCCAAAACAAATAAAGATAATGTCTAATTTTTAATTTTTGAGTCACCATCCAGCTCTTAAAATATGTCCTAAAGAAATGAAGGATTAGGAGTTAGCAAAAAGCCTGTGTATTAGTTTTACTTTTTATAACTGGTATGACCTCTAAAACTAAATGTTCTCATCTATAAAATAGGTATCATGATACCAGTCTTATACATTTCACAGACATTTGATAAATTAGATACAATGATTTCGTCAACTGTAAAATGATTTATAAAGCTATAATAAAATATCTATATGTTGATGACTCTCAAATTCCTATTTCTAGCCCAGGCCAATCTCATAGTCACCAGTTAGTCTTCCTAGTGCTAGTGCAGTATGAGTTGGGCTTGCTGTGAAACCTGAGGAGCTGGCACATCCAGCGAGATGCAGAGAGGAGCAGGTGTAGGAGACCAAGGAAATCTATCTCCTCCATGTCTGGTGGTAGATCCAGGATTGCTATTGGCCAACAGGGCCTGCTAAAGGGAAATGAATTAAACGTAATGAGGGAGGACAAGCTGGAACTACCTGTACTTGAATTTCTGCCTCCCACTTCCAGTCAGAACATCCTCAGAATGACAGCTGCTACTTCTCTCCTATCTGCTTGCCCAGATAGCTGGTAAAACATCATGTCTGTGTGTGTCTGGAAGGGTGTTTCTGGAAGAGATTAGCATGTGAATTGGCAGACTAAGTAAAGAAGACCACCCTCACCAATGTGGGTGGGCATCATCCAATCTGTTAGGAGTCTGAATAGAAAAACAAGGCAAAGGATTGATGAATTTGCTCTTTTTGTTTGAAATGGAGCATCCATCTTCTTCAGTCCTTGGACGCTGGCACTTCTGATTCTGAAGGTTTTGGACTCAGATTGGGATTTATACCATTGTCCCCTACCTCCATTCTCAGGCCTTTTGTATTCAGAATGAATTACACCACCAGCTTTCCTGATTCTCCAGCTTGCAGATGGCAAATCATGGGACTTTTCAGACTCTGTGATCACATGAGTCACTTCCTATAATAAATCTTTTCTTATATATAGCTTTCTCTATATATCCCATTGGTTCTATTTCTCTGGATAACATACATTCACCTTTCCAATGTCTCACAGATTTGGATTTGAGCCAACTCTAACCAGCATCATACATAAAAGATACTGAGAAACAAGGTTCCAGTTTCGACAAGTTATTACAGTACAAAACAATTTCAATATCATATAGTTTACTTGTTTAATATGCTTGTTATATATTGTGTCATTGAAGTAAGCACCTCCGGGTAGGGGGTTCTCAGTTCTAAGCTGATAATCATGGCTTCTTTCTCTGATGACCCACTAGTTCCCACCTAGGAGGCTACTCAAAGTCACCTCATTAGAACTAAAGACATACCAACACCCAGGAAATTCCAAGAAATTTAGGAGCTCTGTGTTAGAAACCAGAAACCAGGCTCGAAGACCAAATATTATCACAAAATATATTCCTAGTGCTCTTATTACTTAGTAGATTATAAGGGTTTTAGGAGCTCTGTGCCAGGAACCAGGGACAGAAATCTGTGTGTGTGTGTGTGTGTGTGTGTGTGTGTGTGTGTGTGTGTATTTTCCTATTATTTTGCAGTGCCCCGGGTAGATTTCATGTTTGGATTCTGTCTGGCTCTACCCCTACCCTTTCCCCCTCACCCCAATTACTTCAGTGGAAAAAAAGACTTTTGGCACATTTCTATATGCAAAGCTATATAATTCCTATAGTAATATATTTCAGCATTAATTCATTCAGAAGAATAGATCTTAAAATATGGTCTGTGGGCTTCTGCAGGTCACTAAAACACTTCCAGGGGATTTTAAAGTCAAAACTATCTTTCTAACAATACTGGGACATTATTTTTTTCATTCTCAATCTCATACTAGTGTATAGTAGAGCATTCCAGAGGCTACATGATGTGTAATGACATCATTGCTCTGACAGCTGATTGAATTTTTGTGTTTTAAAAACTTCCCCTCAGCTTTAATTTCTTTGGAGTCTTTGATAATTATTTTCAGAATGTAAAGTGACTCTGGGACCGAAAAGTTGAAAGCTGTTGATTTGGGACAACTGCTTCTTAAACCGATTGGGATATCTCACAAGATGAGGTTACTCAAGTCCTTTTGTTTTCATTCCTACTGGTTTCTATTTCCTTCTTTCAGAATTCATAGGCTTGAGTCCCACAGGAAAAAAAAAAAGGAAAAATCTAGTTAAAGTATTTTTTTTATCATTCAAAGACTTTTAGATCTAAAATCAAATGAGAGGAAATGGAATTCTTTTTTTGTGTGGCAGAATCAGCCTTTTTCAACATTAATCTTTTGCATCTTTAATCAACTGTAAAATAGGATGAGGAACTAGCTAAGTAGGCAATGGATATTTATGCCCACCTTATATTAAGGCAAGAGGAATCCTAATCCTCCAACCAATTAGGGGCAGAACAATTCTTCTACCTCTAATTAAGAGTCTTGCAAACTCAGCAAAGTAGTGAAGGCACCATTGGTTGGATATGTTAACCCCAGGAAAAATAATGGGGGCCAGGAAATACAATTTAAGATGACCCAATTTTAAGATTCCACTGCAGAATATGTGTGATACAGCTGGCTTTTCCTAAGCAGTCCAGAAAACTGTAGTGTGAATTGTATTCCTGTTTATAGCAAAAAGATAACCAGATACTAAACAATCATCTAAAAATGCATCTGCAATGTATCTTTAGAGAGACCCACAAATTGAATTTTCATGAATTATAGAGTTAATTAAGACTACTGGTTTACATTTTTTGTATACGTTAGATAATAGGTCTCTATTTTTCTTGGGAATAATGGTGACACTTTGTAGATGAAGAGATAATAATTCATCACTTTAGAAAGTGATTTCTGCATAATAAACATCATAATTGTGGAAATAGTTAATGCCCACCTCCAAGAAGTGTACTCATTTTGTGTTCCTCTATTTTTATCTGCAAGGAACAAGAAAGGCCTGTTCTTTGCAAATGTAGTTTTGAATTAAGTTTTTGGCTAGTATCTCACCTTTTTTCAAAGGGAAAACTGAAAATACACAGTCATATTATTATGTATTTTAAAAGTACATTTATTAAAAGTGAAGATATGATATGAAATATGAAATAATACCTATTTTCTCTTTTGTTCTTGGAATCTTGAATACAAAGAATTAATGTAATATTTCAAATTTCTTGGCAGATTCTCACTATCAGTTTTCATAAAATCTACTTTTTGCTTTGTTTTTTGTTGTTGTTACTTCCCTCTTCATCCTTGATTTTCTTTCTTTTAAAAATCTTATTTTATTAGTTTCAAGTATTCAATACATTAATTAGACCTCAATAGTTTATAAAACAATTCCCCTAATTACTCTTTCTCTCCTCCGACTATCTACCTAGCCATTATATTACTTCTAACTACAAACCCTATGCTGTGCTTCCCATCCCCATGACTATCTATGAACTACTAATTTGTACTTCTTTAACCCTTCACCCCATTCTTCCAGTCTCCCAATCCCCCTCCCCTCTTGCCGTGATTCTCTTTTCCATTTCCCTCCTCTCGCAGTCACCCATTCTAATAAGCCCAAGCTGAGTATATACAAATCTTTGAATTATGAATAGTGTTGCTTCATATGGGAGGTGTTTTCAATTTACCTTGATGGTATTATGTTTTAGAGCTCATTTATATCTTGCTCTTTTTACTCAATACTGTGTTATAAGAAATTTACCCATGTTTTAATAAAACTTGTTTATTATTTCTAACTGTTGCAAAGTATACATCTGTCTCATTCTTGTTATTTGTCTCCTTAATGATAGATAAGCACTAAACCCATACCTCATTGATTATTTTTTTGTCCTTTAGTCCAGAATTTAAATTACAGGAATTTTGTCTGTTTTATTTACTGTTTTATTTTCAGCACTCAGAAGAGTACCTGACACATAGTAGAATTTTGAGAAATTTTTGTTGAATCAATTAATTAACTCATTTGCATTTTTAATGCATGCAATAAAACTAAAACTACTAGATAAATTAAAACTACTTAAGTCATAACTTCTATAGAAAATTCTACCCTGACTTCCTAACCTAGGTTAGGTTTTCTTATGTATTCACAATATCCTGGGATTTTCTATGAAAACACTAAACATAGTTGTAATTCTAATTGTCCCACATTTTTGATTTGTTTATTTCTTGCTATCTTGTTGCAGAAATATCAGACTGATGAGAAACCAAGCACCACTCAGAGAGTTGGAGAACTCAGGTTTATTATTCCAGCCATCCCAGAGGAGCTAGCACTCTGAAGATCTGGGCCCCGAGCTCAGGGATTACCTTATTTTTATGTGACTTAACAAGCAAAGGGGATACATCTGTTATCTAGACAAAACAAGTAAAGGGGAGAGGAAGTCTTCAGTTGATCTGGAGGTTACCCTGCCCTTCGGACTATGTGGCAAGCATGTCTGCAGAAGCAGAACAAAGCTAATTTAGAATGTTAGCCATCTGAGTGGAAAATTCCTCTTCATTCTAACACAGGTGCTTCCGCCATACATTTACTTTATCATTGGGCAATCCCTGCCACAGGTTCTCTCTGATGTGATTCTTGGAGTTGGAAGATAGTGGTAGAAAATAATGGTGGTTTTGGGAGTGAGAGAGTTCTAAAATCTCCATCAGCATTAGCCAGAACTTGGGCAAATAAATAATTAATCACTATGTAAATACAAGCTTAATGTAAGTTCTTCAGTCCTTTTCTCATCTTTTTTTCCACTGAACGATTTTTCTAAATCAGTTCTGTATAGAAATTCTGAACAGCCTCAGACTGGAATGTTGACACTGTAATTCCCAAATTTCATCAGTGGGGCATAGTATCATGCTTTTTTTCATCCTTTAAACTTCAGTTTTGAGGCTGCTTTATTCTATGACAGATGTTTGGACAGAAGGCATGTGGGTGTGAGAATGAGGGGGAGAGATCAGAAAAAGTGAATATAATGTTTGCAAGAAAGATTTTAGTGATACTTTCAAATATTAAAATTATTAAAATACTAAGAAGGCTATATTTGAAAAGAATTACCATTTTAATTATTCTCAGTGTCCTTGCTTGCTGTAGAAAAATCTATGGATTTATGCAGTGGGAGAACCTGGTTCAATTTGTGGCTGGAACCTAATCAATGCAGTAAAGTAATCAGCAAGGCCAAATGTAATCTTTGCTTCTCCCACTAAACTGTAATTTATTAAATATAAACTCAATATCCATATTGCTAAGCATCACCCACTAGTGCAGGTTAATTATATAACTTCAAAACATGCTGGCAGTCTTCATAGATAAATTAGTAGCTGGCATAAAATCTAAAAACAGAAGAAATATGCTCATGGGCTGACAATTTCTGGTAGTCAGGAGTACATGGAAAATGTAGTTTAAACATTTATTCTGTAGTTTAAACACTAATTGGTTAGTAGTTTGATCACAGACATTGATATTATTGATCTCATTAACTTTACTGTATCTTGACATTAAAAATGCAGAGGAAAAGTAAGTGCATAAAATAGGAATCAGATGGAAAATGTTCTGTTGTCTTGAAAGCTCAATTAGGAATGAAATGTCAGTTTTGTAGTGTGAGCTTTTTAGGAACTAGTTTTTCAACAATCTGACATTCACTTTCAAGTCAAAATCTGTAGTATCTAACAGTAGTTTTTCACTTGGATATCTTTTAAATGTTATTAGATCTGTGTTCTCTCTCTCTCTCTCACTCTTCCTCCCCCTCTCCCTCTGTCTCTCTATTTCTTGCTGTACTTGAGGGACCAGGTAAAAATGTACTCTAGGCTGTTTAGAAACTGTAAGTGTGTATGTGTGCGACTATTACGATTATGTCTTATTTAAAATGTTAATGGCATTTTCTCATTTTTTTCTCTCTTCCTTTCCTTCTGAGCTATTTTGAGGTCAACATTTAAGACCTTTCTTTTTATTTTTTGAATTGCATTTTATGTTTTTTATGGAAATTAAATAAATAAAAAAGTCATTGCTTTGTGATCTCTGAGTAAATTCAGGGTTCTCAGCATATGGCATATCAGAAAGATTTTCCTGAGAATAGAGTTGCTATTGACAAGTGGAATCTATTCCTTGGGAGGCAACTGCTGGCCTGAGCCAATCTGCCTCACAATCCTCCTTCCCTACCCCAGAGAATCCCTCTAGGTCTTCTTCTGCTTGCCATCCCTGTCCCCAGCCACACACACCTCCCAACTCAAAAACGTTTGTTATCTTCTAACATTTACCCCACTTCAAACCTCCGTGGTTATTACAAAGGTCATACTATCTCTTACCTTTATGACACCTACCCCTCCTGCTGTGCTTAAAGGTCTTTTAAACTTGCTTTTACATGTAAAAAATGTTTAACAATGGATACTTTTCCTTAATCTGATAATTAAGAGAGAATGTATTATTTATGAGTTATGCTCATTAGGGAAATACATTTATTTCCTAAACTTCCATTTTTCATCACTAATATAGAGATGATAATTTTAAATTTAAGATCAATTTCAGACCAGATATTCAAGTAACAGGGACTTCAAGAAATCTTTGTGGAAGTGGACTATACCATGACTCACTGAAAATTCTGGTTTAGGTCGTTAAATATATTTTCAGACTCAAAATCTTAAAAATTTTTAAAGGAAAGATAATTTAAACATTGTATAGCCTAGCGATTTTCAAAATTTGGGAAGGAAACTAGGAACAAATCCTATTTTGAAATAAATTTCTACCAGAGAGTGAAAGCAGAGCTGCCTTAACAAAGACTGATCCCCAAGGTCTACTCCCTTTGTTCCCCTTTGTAGAATACAGAGCTTTATGAAACATCATTTTAAAGGCAAATCTATTCCTTAGTGTGTCCAGATTCATTTCTATTTTGACTCCTAAACAAATATTTCCTTTGATCTAACATTCCATTGCCACATTTTGTAGTTCTCTTTGAAGGAACTGAGAATTGGTCTTCCCTGAATGGGAGGGCTAGTTTTTGTAGGCTCCTGCTAAGGCCACTTTCACTGCACCCTCTTTTTTCCCTGCATCCACAAGCTCTCAGCAAGTCCAACCAAGATATCCACTGGTAACTCTTGAATTTGTCCTTCCCTATTCATTTTTTTTTCCAGCTACTTTCAGTACTTTAACTAGTCTTTCTGTTTCTGGCCTCTCCTTAATTTAAATGCCTTAGTTCCAGGGACAGACTAAATTTGTCATAAGTAAGTAGTAAATTTAAAATCCTGAATTTTCTTAACAACAACAAAAAAACGGTCACACACTGGTCATGAAACAAAGGAGACTTTAGTGGATAAGGCTTTGTGCTGCTACCATACTTTCTGGTAAGATGTTGTTTCTTCAGCAAATTCCATTACAGAGGGATGTTTAGTTTCTGAACATCTTAGAAAAGACATGACTAGGTGAGAAAAACAGTGATCATAGAAGCATGTATTCTGTTATGAACTGAAATGTGTATCTCCCTCAAATTTATGTATTAAAGCCCTAATCCCCAGCACACCTCAGATTCTGAATGTCTTTTGAGATAGGGCTTTAAAAGATGTAATTAAGGTTAAATTAGGTCATATGAGTGGGCCCTGACCTAGTCAATTATGGCTGGTGTTCTTATAAGGAGGAAAGATACCAGGGATGCATTCGAATAGAGAAAAGGCTGTGTGAGAATAAGACAAGAAGGTGCCATCTGCAAGCCAAGAAGAGAGGCCTCAGGGGAAAGCAATACCTTCATGTAAAACTTCCAGCCTCCAGAACTGTGAGAAATAAATTTTTATTGTGTAAGCCATTTAGTCAGTGGTATGGTGGCCCTAGCAAACTAGAATCTGAATGAAGGTTGTATTTTTTTGTTACTGTAAAAAACATTCTTTAATTTTGAAAAGGGCATATATAATTTTAAATTTTGATTCAGAAAATAACTAAATGTTCATGTTAAGGAGTGACCATTCAGCATTTATCATGCCTGTCCCCTGCTTAATATCTATCAAGTAGGGTTGACAAAAACCTTGATATTTCTCCATGCACCCTTTTCCTCACCCTTCATAAACCCTGTTACTCAAACAATTTGCTTTTTCCAAGGGAGCCCAGAATCCTTTAAAAAATTCAAGAATAAATTAAACATTTTAAACATAGGTACACTCTCTTTGTATTCTAGGTTAAGACATCAGAGCAATTCCTCAGAAGGATGCTAATTCCAGAGTCTATTCCTGGTTTACAAAATATTAGCACTCACATTGAACTTTGGGCTTAACAGTACAACCTTTAATTTTTGTTAGCATACAGGTTATAAATATTTGGAAGCATTTCCATACTGCTTATTTGAAACATTCAATTTTGTCTGGTTCTCAAGTTCTTCCCCACTTATTCATTTTTCCTTTCATCTGTAATAACATATATTTATGGAAAATTTAGCTGTCCCTGTCTCATTTTGGTCTCCAGAATCTTAATTTTTCTTGCATCCCTGGAGCAAGTCAGAAGGCATATGTCACTATACATTTACTCATTTTTGCCATCAGTGTCTGAATACACACACACACACACACACACACACACACACACACACACATATTATATAAATTCTTTGACTATGAAAATACATAATTTTATTTCTTTCTTATTTTTCCTCAATTCCTTTTGAGTGTGGTTTCAGTGGACTTACCCTCACAATACTGCACTATTGCAGAAAAGTATATGACCAGAGTTAGCAGCATAAAACATTCTAGGAGAATCTGAATGTGTGTTGAATATAGTTGATTCGTTGTCATAACTTCACCACTATTATAAAAACACATAATAAAATTTAAAGCACATTACAATTGCCTTGTTTCAGAACAAAAATTCTTCAAGATAATTTAGCCGATATTCCCTCGTGTTTTAAATACATCCAATGTTTAGCCAACTGATGAATTGATCTAATTTTATCAGTAAAATTAAATTTTCTCTTTCATCTAGGTAGATGTTTTAAAGATTCTTATGTGAAAACCTCAGCTAATAAGTATTCTGCATAATAGTTTGTTTTATTAGGTGATTATTTTCAAGCTAATTCTTGTTTGGAGAGCCACATGTTATTTCCTTTCTTAGAGAAAACAATTATGTTTAAAATATTTGAGAAAGACATGTGAGAACACCAAGTAGCAACACAGTTTTATATTAGACATATACCTGCAAAAGAAAAATAAAAACTAAAAGAAACCTGCTATAGTACGTGAATCTTAAGTCTTTAAAGACCTAATTATCACTTATGCCAACCCTTTTATTTAACAGAAAGCTGGTTGGAGATAGAGCCAAGACTAGGAGCCAGATCTATCATTTTTGCATGACTTTGTGGCTTTTTATCGATATGGCATCTTTATGGTCAGCCATATTGGGGTCTGATATTTTTAGGATGACTGCTCTATGAGCATATTGTTCGGTTTCATTTTAATGTAATGCAGAGTTCTAGATCTTGCAGTTTTAATTTGTGATGGGTCATCAGTGAATTAAGGTTGGGCCACAAAAAGTAGCTCATGTAACGATGGCCTTCGAAGTTTGACTTTTTTCTGAGTAAGTGTTGGTACTTGGCAGGGCCTGTGAAAAATGTGATCTGGAGCCTTATCCAAGTTTTAATTAATTGTATTTCACTTATGAAAAAATTTTTAGACACTTTCGGGTAAAGGAAATGAAGGCTGGAAAAAAATTTTGTGAGTTGCAAATTACTGCAATTTACTTACTTGTAGGGTAGGAATAGCCAGTAATGGTTTGAATACAAATTAAAATTAACGACCAGTAATGGTTTGAATACAAATTAAAATTAACGATTTGAATAGAATTGTAAGTTAACAATGTTGCTAAACCCAGATTGTTTTTATTTCAATTTGTGTGTTAAGTTTTGGGAGAAGGGTAACAGGTAAGTGGATTACGGAATTCAGGAGACAGTGTCTGCCACCAAGCAGCTGTGCACCTTGGGAGTCATTTCATGTCTCTAATATTATCTCATTATAGATTAAGAATACTAGAAATTACTAACTTTTAACAAATAGTTATGTGCCAGGCATCATTCTAAACTTCCTAACATGTATTAACTCATTTAATGATCATAAAAATCTATGAGGTCATTACAAACACCCCTGCTTCCTAAATGAGGATATTCAAACAACACAGAGAGGGTAGATCATTTGTCCAAAGTGCCACAGTGAGTTGAGGAGGAGAAACGTTGCAAGCCTGAATGACTTAGCTCCAGAGCCTATGCTTTTAAACCCTGTACCCTATGCTCTTGTTGTGTTAAGACATTAAATAAACTGGGACTATCAGAACATTCTTGCATTTGGTGCCTCTCATGTAAGTCAACCTTTTGACAGAAAGTACCTTATTGTTCCTAACCCAGAAATTAGTTTGGACCTAAAATTTTTGAATTCTATTCATTGAACTCTTTTATGTTCCCAGTTCATGTTTATGCCCTGAACAGTCAAATAGTATCATTTGCCCTGAATAGTATCATTTCTTTTTTTTTTAATTAAATTTATTGGGGTGACATTGGTTAATAAAATTATATAGATTTTAAGGATACAGTTCAATAACACATTATACGTATATTACATGTGCATTCACCACCCAAAATTAAAGTTCCTCCTTCATCATATATTTGATCCCCTTTACCCTTTACTGCCTCTTTCCTTTCCTCCCTTCCTTCTGGTAAACACTGATCCACTGTCCGTTTCCATGAAGCTCTGTTTGCCATGTTTGTTTATTGCTTTCAGTTTTATATTCCATATATGAGTGGAATCATATGGTTTTCAACTTTTTCTGTCTGATTTCTTTTGCTTAGCATGACAATCTCAAGATCCATCCATGATATCGCAAATGGCAGTATTTCATCTTTTCTTATGTCTGAGTAATATTCCATTGTACAAAGAAAGGTACCACATATTTTTTATCTGGTCATCTGTTAAAGGGTTCTTTGGTTGTTTCTATGTCTTGGCTACTGTGAATAATGCCGCAATGAACATTGGGGTGGCATCATTTCAATGCCCTTTATCTCCAGACAGGACTTCCATACTGGATTTATGTACCTCATTTTGGGGACTGTAAAAGTCTTTCTGACTTTTTAAAAAATTCTTTTCTGATTTGTAAAAAATTTTCACCTGTCTTTCAGATAAGGAATATTTTCTATACACAAAATCACCTTCTAAAAATACCTATAAAAGTGTTTTTATACTGGTTTTAAAAGGTCTGTTTGTTGACAGCAATTAGTAGTATGATGCCTCTGAGGATGGTGTAGAAGGACATTTTTAACTTTTGCAAATATTCTCACCTTTCTGATTTCCCTAATGCTTTTCATTCTGTAGGTATTTGGGTCCAGGTTTATGATTTGTCTACTTTCAAGCCACAGAATACAAATTCTGTGTGCATCATTCACGGTGAATTTAGAGATATTTGTGTAAATGTCATGCTGCGTGTAAACTGACAAGAATTTCACTATAATTTGGCATGTGATGAAGCATGGATTAAGGGACATACATACAAATGAGTTGAGGGAAAACATTTTGTTGTCAGGTAGTTTGGAAAATGACCATAATGGACATAGCTGGCATTTTTGTGACCTATAAATGCTATAGAAAGTTTTACCAAAAAATCTACTGAGGTCAGCAGCAGCAAAGCATTAACTAATGGGTACTTAAACTACTGGCAAAATAAATCATACAAAAGCTTCAGGAGAATAAATTGCTATTTACTGATGCAGAGTAGATTACATTATTATTGTAAGCCACAGCATATGAGAATTTAATATCATTTATAAAATATGGAATAAAACAGACCTATTTACTGCATTATTATTTTGATGCAGTTTCTTTTTTAATTAGTAGAACAAATGTTAATGGCAAACAGCCTGGTTGCCTAGGCAAAAGAAAAGTATCTCTGTATGGAGAAAACTGAACTAGGAATTCAGAGCATTAACAATTATTTTATATTTACTACAGCTGCCCTCCAAATTACAGTACACTTTGAAATGTTACACTGTTTCATGCTCTTTAACTGTGCTTGTCAAAACTTTAGAGACTGATTCAAATGAAATATTCATAGAGCACCAACATGGAAATCATGCAACAGGATAACTCTATTGGGTTGAATAACGCCTCCTCAATTAGCCTTTGCCTTGCAACTAAGTATAAGCTGTTCACTGAAGATGCATTATGTTTCTTAGTCACCTCTGGATCTTCAGCATCAGTAAATTTTCAACAATAGAAATTGGAGAAATTTGAGTACCTTTTTCATCTTCCATGGATCTTCTCATCCCTCTAACATTGTCTCTGATTTTTTTTTTTCCAGGCTTGCTAGTGTAATGCTTTGGTTTCTGTCTCTACATCTATCCAAACTTGATAGGGTAATCCCTATGTATAAGTTGAGTTGTTCTTTATTCTTTTGAACCAATCTTGATCTTAGGATTGAGATAAGAATGTGATAAAAACTGGTTATAAGTAATTCTATGTAAAAACTTACATTTCTCAAATTAAAATGATGTGATTCTACTCTTTCTGTGGTGATTAGGTCATCTGGAGCTTGAGTTCCTCTTCCTAGTGTCCATTCTGGAGGGAATAGTTTTGTTTTCAGTTCCTATCACTAGGAATCCAGGCTTTAAATCCTGCTGTTTCAGTTGGCCAGATCATAGTTTTAAGTCTGTAGCACAGATACTTATTGCTGGTAATAATTCCCACCCTATTTTGATTAGAGTAGTTTTCTTGCCTTATTTTATATTTCTTGTCTAGACTGTAAACTCTCTAAGAGCAATAGATGCATGAGCTCTATCAAACTGGAAAATATTGGTCAGAAGCTTACTAGATTCATTTCCTCTGCCTGGTTCACAACAGAACTTTATTGCAGTGCATAGATCATCATGTTCAGATGGGATAGCAAAACTGAATTTTTTAAAAGCAATAAACCTACTGTAATTTATTTATAAGAGGGCTGTGACTATCACAAAAATCTGAAATATATGGCAGTGGCTTAGTATTTTGGTGACAGAATTAAAAAAAAACAGATATCGAAGGCTGGAAAGATGGCAATTCAAGTAATGTACAGACCACACATGTAGTAAGACCTGCCATATTGGGAGGCAGACCATATGCCTGTTTAGTAAACAAGCCTAGGGGGAGTTAATTGAAAGAATAAAATTGTTATTGTATGTTGGCTGGCGTAAATTGAGGTTGGCAAAGATAAAGGTGACCTCAGGAAAGAACTGGGCAATTTGAAGGCGTAAGTGAATGGAAATAGGGAAAGTCCAGAAAAGAGAGTCCTTGAAGAGTTGGAACAGTTTGTTTTTTCTAGCTCTGAAATAATTAGAAGTAAAATATGGTGCCAAATATGACTGAGGAAGCTTGTGAGGAAAAGAAGCCTATTGAAAATATCCTTCCTAGCAAGGCCTGATAGCCTCAAGGAAGCAGCCATTAAGGTTAGAGTGCGTATTGGCAAAAAAGCAAATAAATACATCATATATGGGAAGTATGTCCATAAAAGGACTTTGAGTATGTTTGCTATACATCATACTAATTGGAAATAAATAATTTTTAAACCTAAAAAAGCAACATGTCAGGACTAAAATTCTCTTACTAAACCTTAAAACAACTCTTGGAAATTCAGCCTTTCATGAGCAGAAGGTAGGTTCCCAAAGCTTTTCTGACTGCAGGGAGGGTAGAATATTCAAAATTTATTTTAAATATGGATACAGAGAATTTTGACATGGAAGAACCATGTTTCTAACTCAAAAGGCCAGGGATCAAAAGAACAATGAATGAAGAGGTTCTTTCCAAAGAACAGAACAAGGTTTGTAATATCTGTATCATAGGATTTCAGAATAGTTATGTGCCAAAAACGGCTTTGTGACTTCTGGTCTTCCTTTTTTGAATGGGAATGTTTATTTCAGTTACACTGTCCCTGCTTCACCATTATGCATGCAGTCAGTGTCAGAGGGAGGCAAATAATTTCTTTTTTTGGTCCATTAGTCACCAGACCACGAGAAGCAACATGAGTCAGGTTCAAAAGGACCACATCATCAGGAGTTCTTGAACTTTCATCTGATTGCAACGAATGTGTAGGACTTTCAGTTTTCCTTAGGAGTAGATGAATATGTTCTATATGTGGGATGAAAAGTAAAATGGATATTTCTTGACCACAACGAGGATTATGACAGAGACAGTGGTATATGTTTACCAAACCCATTTCTTTTTTTCTCTTGGGCTCGTTGATGGGCTATTTCCTAGCCAGCTTGCAATAGAGAAAACTAAATGACTGGCTTCTGGTAAAAGGAATATGTGCAGAAGTGTCATATATGACTTCTAGTTCTAGACCACAAAAATTACCCATGAATTCTCTTCCTATTTTAGGGCATCTTTTGAATTTATGTGTTCAAAATCATGGCGTCACAAAATAGGAGCCAAGTGTGTGAAGCAGAGCCTGCAGAACCCCCACCACTATTTAATTAGATTACAGCATGGGCAATTGCTAAGTTTTATTAAATGACTGAAACTTTAAGTTGTTTTTTCCCATAACAATCAACTTACCTTGAATAGTGCACACAATATTTTCAACTTTTGTACTTTCGTGATACACTGCACTTGAATTTATTTTTTATTATTTTTAATACCTCAAGCCTTTCTATTTTGTTTAAACAATGATTTAACCAGTATGATAATCCATTCTGGTTTCCTTAAATTGACTTCATAAATTACTGAATTGAATACTTGGCTCATTTATTTTTATTCTTTATTTGTTTAAAGTGAAAGCATTTAGATCTATTAATTTTACTATGGGTACATTTTACTCTGGTTCTCTGAGTACAGCTTTGGCTACATCCCATAAATTTTGACATATTATTTTATTTTATCATGTTCTCTATGTTATTATTTTCCAAAGGGCTTCTGATGAAATTTTATTTCCTCATTGGTACAAGAGTTTGGGAAAATGTTTTCACATTTCTATGTGGTTAAGCATACAGGCTTTAAATAGTGCTCTTCTGCTTATAGCTGAGGACTTTTGGATAAGTTTCTTAACTTTTCTGAACTTCTCTTACATACTTCATGGAGTTGTTGAGGATATTAAATAAGAAATTGCATGAAAAATTGTTAACACTGTGCCTGCTAAATCGTAATCACTTGGTATTAGTGCATACTATTAAATTGCTTTTGTTGTAATATTTTGCTTAACTCTAAAGATAGTAACTGTGCTTATGAGGTAAGAGCAGTTCAATTTTTCAATTGAACCTGTTTCTCTGAACAATGGGGCACACAGTGAGAGAAAAATACAGAATGTCTAATTCCAATATAAGAACAGCAGGCTCCCTCTCTTTTATATGGCAATGTGTGTGTCCTGGCTTTCTGGTGTTATATTGGTCTGTAACAAGCCATCCCAAAATTTAGTGGCCTAAATCAACAACATTTATTTTACTTACAAATCTGAAATTTGGTCAAGCTCTTTTAGGGTAGCTCATCTCAGCTCTACTCAGCATCTGCTGGAGCATCTCTAATTCTAAAGGCTGGAACGAAC
This sequence comes from Cynopterus sphinx, assembly GCA_030015415.1. NCBI lineage: Eukaryota > Metazoa > Chordata > Mammalia > Chiroptera > Pteropodidae > Cynopterus > Cynopterus sphinx. The sequence continues at coordinate 74,267,263 of CM057380.1, read as the reverse complement.
AGAAAATTCACTCATCTATGTATCTCGTAATTAATCATCCTAGCCATTGGTTTAGACCTTAGCTAGTGCTTTTGGCCAGAAAACCAACTAGTGGCCTCTCCATGTGGCCTAAGTTTTTTCACAACATGGGGATTGACTTCTAAGTGTGAGGTACAGAGATAGAGGAAGGAGAAGGGAAAGAGAGAGGGAGAGGAGTGAAGGGGGAGAGAGAGAGAGAGCACATGCCGACAATATTGACCTTTCTAACTGAGCCACAGAAGTCATGCTATGTCTCTTCCTCTATGTTCTATATGTTGAAAGCACATACTAAGGAAGTCTATGTTCAAGGGGAGGAAGAATAGTCCCCACCTCTCGAGGAAGGAGCATAAATGTAACATGGTAAGAATACATGAAAGGAGATATTTTGTTGTGATTATTTTTGGAACATATATCTGGCCACACTGGGTTTAATTGTGATTTTCATTTCTACCTGCTATTGTGATAGAAAGTGAAAATTCTAGTGAGCTTCTGATTTAAGTATGAGCTCTAAGCCTCTATATTTATTATTTGTGTTTATTATGATTATTCTTATTATTTATGTTTACTATTATTTAATATTTATTATTATTATTCCTTCTGAATCTTCATAGGTATTTTAGTGGAGATATTAGAGAAGATGGATATTACATACTTCATCAGAGATGACTTAGACCATAGTGGGCCACTTTTGAACCTTTACCCTAATGCTGAAATACAGATCACAACAAGAAATACTACCAAATAAACTTGAGTTGACTCAAATTTGGGAAAATAACTTAAAATATACTTCCTTGTGTATAATAAAATAAGTAAAATTCCTTCCCCATTTTAATTTAGCAGTGTGCCACTGCTCTGTTTATGGCTGTAACTTTTAAGGATGGTAGACTCTGGGCCCTGGGCTGGAAATGTCATAGAGATTGGAATAGTGATCTATGCTTTGAGCAGCCAAATCTAAATCAGCCTTTGAAATATTACTAGGATTGGCAAGATGTAGCCTGGACCAAGGACATTACAGCAAGCCAAAAATCCACTTTTGGAACAGCAGATAAAGTTCTGACATTCATACCAGCTGTGACTTTGATTAAGTCACTCTTCCTGCATTTCTGGATTGCTGCCTTAATTTTCTGGACATCTCCCCTCACTTCCCCTTCAAATCAGTAGAGATAGGGAGGGCTGACACAGTAAGCTATTATTTACTAAATTTATTAAAAACTAAGTAACATTACATGATGAGTCATCAGAACCTGGATCAACTATAGAACTTAAAACATGTTAATTATTCCTTCTGAATCTTCATAGGTATTACCCTAAGTTTAGAGGTATGGGAACTGAGGCTCAGAAAGTTAAACAGCTTGTTCGACTTCACACAGCTGAGTGACAGAGCAAGAATTCAAACTGAGGTCTTTCTCACTCTGAAGCCTAGACTTTCCAATATTTCCTTATACAGCAGATACTATAGAGAGCCAGTTCAATGCCACTGTTTTTATGATGAATTCATTTAGGCCCAAGGTTGTATGACCTTCCCCAGGTCACAAAGCTAATTAGTTACTTAGGCACCTAGGTACTCTGTTGAAATACTTTGTGATTTTCTACTATGCATCATGGCACTGTGTAGATTTTTACTTCTTCTTAGAGAAATTGTATACCTAATAAGGAGTTACATCCCTAATAATTATAGAGTCATAATCTAGATAATTAAATATTAGAGATATATTTTGGAATTAACGTTTTATCAGTACTTGAGTTCTTATAAAATTATTTCTTAGTTAAAAGCTCTCTATAACATATGGCAACATCTCTACTCGCCTATTTCACAGAGACGTTTTCAGGATCAATGAAATACTGTCTGTAAAGTACACAATGTGAAACACTAAACATTATTTAGATAAACTACAAATTGCCTATATCACTATTGTGTTTGTGATTGAGATCACTTCTTGCTATCAGCTGACCACAGTGTAGAAATCCAGCAACCACAAGACACTCCCCTCCCACCTACCCAAAGTGGTTCTTTCCTACTCTGGTTAAGTGGGTAGTAGCATAGAGTGTTGTGGTTGTTGGATTTCTACACTGCAGGAGCAGAAAGCAAAGAAATGATCACAGTCACAAATTCAGCAATAGAACAAGCTTTACTGGCAAGTTTAATTATTTCCTGTAAGATACTACACCGAAGTGCTATCTTGCATTTTCCCAAGGCCCGACCATGACCACAAGCATATTACTGCATAATGACAACTGCTGGGATAAAACCTAACACAGTGCCATCTGCTGGCTTCCATCTAATAAAAAAAATAGATATACAAATCTTTTCTCATTTCACTCTAGCTTCTTGTTGACTGTGGAAAGCCAGCTTCAAAAAGCTGTTCCCAATAAAAGGTTCTAAAATTTTCAGAAAATAGTTGGTGATTTCCTAGTGAAGAAAATTCCCAAGATTTTTTTCACTCTTGAAATAATTATATGCACTTAACCTGGAGAGTGCTTTTAGAGCAGGGGAGAAGTGCTTCTTTAACTTTGTTAGATCAGTAGGATCATGTGCATTAGTGTCCTCTCTTACATGATTTTCCCAGATTAATTTCACAGACTATCGGTCTTGGCATGTGTCTTTTTTCTAGTATGCCTGAGAATTTCTTTAATACAAGGCAGGCATATTAATACTTTTCTGAGAAAATAACATTAATGCATATTAGCATGAAAGAACTGATAAGAGTAAATCAGTGATTGGTACTCAACCACTGCTTTCCCTAACACAGCAAACTCCAGATTTTGAGAGTGGCCAAAACACTGCCAAGAGTGCCTGGGTGATGCTGTCGGTGTCACCTTTAATGTCCCACATCCGTTCCAGGCATACCTGCCCCTACTCCGAGTGATGTGAGCCAAGTTAAATCTCATTGTCTTGACAGTTTTGAAATCTATACAGTGCTTGCCAAATACCCATATGTTTTGAGAAAAGGAAATAAATAAATCATGTCTTTTTCTTTCAGTCACCTTTTCTCTTTATGTAAAACAATTGTTTTTCTCAGTCACTTTTTTTCTCTTTCTCTGTACAACACATATCCCTTTTCTTCAGTTTTTCTTTTCTTTTTTTCTCCTCTACTTTAGGGTCATTTATTTTCTCATTTGGCTATTTCTTTCCACTGGCCAATTGGCTCTCATGCTCTAGCTTAACCATTTCTGGACTTGTTTGATTATACCTATTTGAAGTTACATCAAATATCCAACTTTAAACTTTCATTTCAACTCTGATTTAAGCAACATTAAGTGAACTTTAACCATTTAAAAACCAGTAATAGAAATAGTTGATGCATTCTTAATATATATCCTCCTGTGATTTTAAACTACTTCTTAGAAGCCTGGCAATTTTGGAAGATTTATTAACCATCTCATGTCTATAAGGCTAGTAAGGTGTTTCCTCTTATCATTATTATCTTAAACATTATGAAAAGCTGATTTTTAAAAAATTCATGGCAATTTTAGTGATCTACACACAAGTCAAAGTAAAAAAAGGTCAAAGTCAAAAGAGGAGATATATGCTTTTTAAAAATTAAAAAAAAATTGTTTGGAGATATGCTTTTTAATAGCAGTTCTCTACTTATGTCTAAAATATAATCTTTTATAAAAATCTCAAAATAAAGATGTGTTTATTTTATGACAAAAGAAAAGCTGGGAAGATAAATGAGGCATTATCTTACAAACGGTCAGCTAGGGAGACGAACTTCTTAAACCCCAGTTGAGAAGGGTAGAGTGAGGAGAGAAGGAAGTTTCCTACTTCCTGGGTTTTGTAGATTTTCACCTTAAGATTTCTGACAATCCCATATTTTATCCTTTTCTCTTTTGGGCTTGGGTACTTGGCCAAGCACCTGGGAACTGAAGTATTCTTTGACGGGAAAGGCTGTTCTAAGCTAACATTCTGACTCTATTTCTCAAAGGAACATTGAAGCATGCCCTTTAAGATTCACAAAACTGCTAGGACAGAACTTTACTCCAGCTGCTTTAGCTATCTGGTCATCCAGGGAAAATGCAAACTGTGCCCTAAATAAACAATTCACAACCAGAACTCTTAAAACATAGTCTACATGGAAGCTAGAGGGTCCCTTTATGCTTAGAAATAGCAAAGAAATCTTTATTAGCTTCTCTGCAAGCTCTCCATAAAATTGTGAACACTGTACAAACCCTAGCAGAAGTCAGCAGGAAGCCTGGAGGCACACATTGTTGAACTTCTGAACTCAGAAACAGCATCTATTTTCTTAGTTTTGTTTGTTGATTCCCCTTTGATCTCATCCTATAGAAGGATAATATCTTAACATTTTAGCATAGTTGAAATAAACTGCTTCTACAGTCCTTCAGGGAACTAAGCTTAACTTTAACCTTTTTCCAGTCTCCAAAGCTCTTTACTGCAGCGTGCATTCACCTTCGTGGAACTTAAGTAATTCTCCCTACTAGGGAGTTTACTTTTCTGAATACACTCGAGGGAGGGATATTTATATTTCCTTTCATTATTTGAACTTATACCTCTTTCTAATTTTGTGATTATCTTTGAAAGCTTACTAATAAAGCTAAAAGAACCAAAAGGAGTAGGAATACCATCTATGGTGATGGTGGCAGTGGGGGCTCCCTTTTTGCATTTTGCAATTTGGCCAGAACCTTACATTCAGAAAGGGTTTCAAATTTACAACTTCTTTGGTGTAATCTAAAATCAGTAAAAAATATTCAGTTACATACACAAATAAAGGGTAGAAAGATGCTCATTCTACACTTCAAACTTGTTGCCAAACACAAAATGTAGCACACCATGAACTGTTATTTCAAAATACTAATTCTGTAATTGTCTTACAAATAGCAAAAAATTATATTGTAATTTTTACTTTAAAAGTGTTATTTTGTAATATAACTTATTGAAAATAAAACTGCAATAGCAGATAGTAGCATTTCCAGAACTCATTTCCTTTCTTCTCCCCAGTTTTCTTCAGGCCCTATCTATTGCTCCTTCATTCACCCTACCTTCAGTCCATGAATGGCCCCAGTTGACTTGAGCCAGTTAACATGTTTTATTCTTATAGATACAGCTACTGGTTCAGGGATAGACTTTACTTCAGAGGTCCATCTTGATTGAGTTCCAAGACTATCTGGAAGAGCTGATAGAATCCTTCTTCCAAGAGATTTGAAAGAGGAAATATATACCTTCTGCAATTAGAAGAATGAACCTTAAGAAGGAAGAGAGGAGAGAGAAAAATATAGATTCACTATGTAGGTGGCAGAGCAGAGAGAGACATATAATATGCCGTTCCTGAGGCCTGATGTACCTGTGAAAATTTCTTATTTGAACTGACAATTCTCCCAACTTTTGAAAGTTGGTTTGAATTAAATAGACTTTTATCTTTTTCTATAACCCTGATATGGAGTTTCTTAAATTTTTAATATCCAGAGATTCTCAAAATCTTGAAGTGACAAACTACTTTCTTAGCCATTGAGTGGTCCTGACTCAGTCTGATTATCACTACTGTTGCATGTTAGTATAGTCTAAGTTTTCCAGTGAGTCAGAGGCCAGAGCTGAGGATGTTATAGAACAGAAGCATTCCTCCACCTGGCACTAGCAGAGCCAAACACTGAACACTGAGCATTTCAGTGGAGAAATATTGGCTCTTTAATTGATAAATGGAATCACCTAGGAAAATGGAAAGCTAATGATTAAAAGCCCAAACTTCCCAGTGGTGTGTAGGTTATGAATTATATAGGGCAAGACCACAAGACATCCATGGGTTAGGAGTTTGGGGTTGTGTTGGGAGCTGACTGGTTGAAGGTAGGTAAGGGTAGTGAATTATTCAGGTCTTGAGAACAATTCTGAGGTTTTTTCTAGAGTCCCTCTGTATACGTGTGTATACATACACAGACATATATATGTGTGTGTGTGTGTGTGTGTATATATGTATACATACACACACACACACGTGTGTGTGTGTGTGTGTGTGTGTGTGTGTGTATGGGGGAGAGAGAAAGAGAGAGAGAGATGATTTCTAGTGTTATGATTTAAAAGTAACTTTAATCTAAGTCATAAGGATGCTTGGTTTTAAGAACAGTTGTCCTCAGTTCAGGAATCTATAATGGATTTAAGAGGTCGTGATACTGAGGACTCAGTATACCCTATTTTACCCCAAAATAGAATGAAATGCACAAAGATGTTAGTTGAATAAGATGACTATAATGTAAAAATCTATTGTATATTTTGTTCCTTCTGGAGGGTCCATCTTAAGTATAAGCTAATTCTAAGTGAGTGGTTCTCAGCCAGGCCCATTTTGCCCTGTAGGGGACATTTAGCAATGTCTAAAGTAATTTTTTTTGGTTGTCACAACTGCAGGAGAGGTGCTACTAGCATCTAAAGGGTAACGGCTAGGGATGCTACTAAATATCCTATAATGCACAAGACAGCATTCCACAACAAAGAATTATCCAGCTGAAAATGTTAATAGGACTACTCTGATTAACTCTGCTTAAACCACATAACATAGCAAATGAAACTGATAGTCTAGCTGTTGTCTCTTCTTTCACTCTTGTTCATTCCTTTATTCTCTCTCTCTCTCTCTCTCTCTCTCTCTCTCTCTCTCTCTCTCTCTCATGTGCTCAGTGAGCTGGGTATTTAGCATTATTGCAGAACTTCTTGGTTGAGGTTTTGATTTTCCTTTGTTATGGCAGAAAATCGATAATTTTGAAAATGAACATGCTTTTTTTCTATGGTTCAATTAGACAAGTTAAAGAAAAATTTTTTCCAGGTTTATTGGAAATTAATAGACAATTAGTTTCTCGTGTTTGCATTGTATAATTCAAAGAGGTTGTTTTTCAATTATAGTTGGCATATAATAATATACCATTTTCAGTTGTACAGCATAGTGATCAGAGGTCCATGGAACTCCCAAAGTGGTCACCCTACTAAGTCTAGTACCCCTCTTCCCTCTTACATATTTATTACATTATTAACCATCTTCCTCATGCTATACTCTTCATGTCCATGTCATTCTGCAACTATCCATTTGACCCTCTTAATCCCTGTGCCATTTTTGCTGTCCCCCTCAACCTTTCTTCTCCCATCTAGTAGCCCTCTAAATATTCTCTGTATCTATGAGTTTATTTTCATTTCTGTTGTTGTTGTTTATTTTGTTCTTTAGATTCCATGTGGACATGAAATCATGCAGTATTTGTTCTTCTCTATCTGACTTCATGCAGTACAATATCCTTTATGTCCATCAAGGCAATATCTTTTTCTGTGATCTTCCTTTTACTCTGCGTGTATCTTTTAATCTGAAGTGAGTTCCTTGTAGGCAGTATATGTAGGGGTCTTTTTTCTTTTATCCATTCAGCCATTCTATCTTTTAGTTGGAGCATTTAATTCTTTTCCATCTGAAGTACTTGTTGATAGGAAGGTAGTTATTACCATTCTTTGTTCCTGTTTTTGATACATGTATTTTCTTCTTAAAGAAGTCCCTCCAACATTTCCTGTAACACCGGCTTGGCGTTGATAGATTCCTTTAGCTTATTTTTGTCTGGAGAAGCTCTTTATCTGTCCTTTCACTCTAAATGATAGCTTTGCTGAATAAAGTATTCTTGGTTGTAGGTCCTGGGTTTTCATCATGTCAGATATTTTGTGCCAAGCCATTCTGTCCTGCATAGTTTCTTTTGAGAAATCAACTGCCAGTCTTGTGGGTGCTCCTTTGTAGGTAAGTAAATGCTTTTGTCTTGCTGCTTTTAAGATTCTCTCTTTGTATTTAACCCCTGGAATTTTAATTATAACGTGTCTTGATGTGAGCCTCTTTGGGTTCATCTTTTTTGGGACTCTCTAAGCTTCCTGGGGTTGTAGGTCTATTTCCTTCACTAAATGAGGGAAGTTTTTTAACATTATTTCTTCAAATAGCTCTTCAACATCTTGTTTTCCTTCAGGGACCCCAATGACACAGATATTTGTACATTTAATTGTGTCTCATAGGATCCTTAAATTATTATTATAGTCTTGGCTTCTTTTTTCTTGCCATTCTAATTGAGTGTCCTTGGCTTTCCCATCCTCTATATCAGTAGTTCAGTTCTCTTTTGTATCAACTTTGTTTATTCCATTTAATATACTCTTCATCACAGATAATGTGTTCTTCATGTCTGACTGGTTTCCTTTTATGGTTTTCATTTCCACTTTTATGTTTTTTATCTCTTAAAGTTCTCACTGAATTCACCTACACTTCCCCTAAGTTCATTGAGCATCTTTATAACAGTGTTTTGAACTCTGCATTTGTTAGTTTGCTTGACTCCATTATTTCTGGATCTCTATTCTGTTCTCTCATATGGTTTCTACTTCTTTATCTTCCCATTTTGGCTGCCTTTCTGTGTCTGTTTCTATGTACTAAGAAAGCTCCTAAGTCTCCCAGTCTTATTAACATGGCTTTGTGTAGTAGGTGTCCAGAGGCACAGTCCTGAGAGGGGTTCAGCAGCAGGCCAAGTTTAGCCCCAGCCTATGCCTCTCCTGGGTCACCTGCTAAGAGCAAGCAATCCACAGATGCTGTGCTTACAGTTGCCTCAAGAGGCCACATCAGAAACTGAGGCCAGCTGTCACCAGTGTGGGTCTAGGAGCTGCTTAGCAAGGAGCACCTGCCTCACCAAGGACACACCTGGATATGGCTTGAGTGGGGCTGTGAGCTGTGGGAGGCGGAGTTTCAGGGAATCCTGTGGGTGGAGCAACCTCTGTTATCCAGTTTGATGATGTCTCAGCTATGGAAGTGCAGTGTCCCGCACTGGAAGCAAGGAGGGCTCAACAGAGGAACATTGGATGCTGCTGGCACTTCTGTCTGGGAGAGATTCTCAACTCTGACTCTCACTCTGACAACTCAGTGTCCCCTGTAAGTCTCTGGTTCCCCCACAGCAGTCGACCTGGTACTGGTACTCAGAGCGAGCAGGCCCGTCCCCACGAAAGTCTGCTCGCGGACGTGGCTCCTTTAAAAGGTGACTACAGCTGCTGGCTGCTGAAGCCTCAGTTCCACTCAGCCACTCAGGACCTGGCAACCTCGCATCTCCTCTCCCTCCTACTTTCTACATTTGTAGGGTGGTTTCTTATTTTTTTTTCTAGCTGTAGTGCTTTTGTTCATCTAGATCCCAGGCGATTTTCCTCATTTGCGCTGTGCCTCTGTCACAACTTTGATTTGGTCACAAGTGGGATGAACAAAGCCTCTAACCATCTATGCCATTTTTTTACCAAGAAATATTTCTTAAGCAAGGAGTGACTGTATTATCCTTAGCTGCTTTTCTACCTCTCTCTTTTAAAGTAAGTTTCTAAGCAATGAATGCTTACAAGGCACTACTCATTTATTATTGTTTTGTTTTATGAAATATTCAAAGTTGTGTAAGATTTTTCTCATTTTTCAGGAGCTCACTGTCTAACAGTAGACATAGGAAAAACAATCAAATCATATTCATACAAAGGAGTATCTGTCATATATGATAGTGGCTGTCCAATACTATCCAAATACACTAAAGAGAATAAACTTAGAATCCAGGAACAATTTACAGCTTACCTACTCCTAGGGTAAACTCTGTCAAACAAATATGGCAACTTTAGAGGGTCGCTCCCAGCTTGTTATTTTCCTCTGGTGGCATCTCTAAGACAGCAGACTTCTTGTGTCCTTTTAGGGGCTTATAGGCAGCTGCCTGGTGTGAGGCTTCCAGCTTTAATCATTCACCTTCCCCAATACAAAGACAGTGAGGACAAAACGCAGCTGAGCAAGGCTGAGAGGGCATGAAATTGTGTTAAGCAACATTCATGACAATGACTGGATTTGCTATTTTAGAGTAAGTGACTAAATGTTTTTTTTTGCAATTGTAATTTTCCTGTGCTGTTAAGTGTAAAGGTGACCGCTTCGTGGTAGGCTCTCTGCAGTTTGTACTCGACAGCTAATCAGGTTGATTCATTTGGTGCAGTGGGCACTAAGCTCAGTTATAAAGCAGGTTTAAGTCCTTACCTCACTGTGATATAACACCGCAATTTTTTTCCTTTTCTCTTTTTTTGAGATAGAAAATCACTGTGCAGACTTTTCAGGGAATGTTGTGAAGACACGAGATTTTATATTTGTCGTAGAAAATATAATCATCTATGGAACAAAACTGGTTCCACAAACTGATTGAGTTTACTTGCAGCCTTTCAGTAAATGATTTAGGCTGCTATCACCAATGGGAGTCAGCGCTTTTGGTAGGGACTATACTGAGTTTATTCTAGCCCAATTCCAGTTCTAGTGGAGTGTAAAATGCATGTTTACCTCTTGCTAATTGTGTCAGAACTGACCAGAGGCCAGTTAGCAATGGCTCAGTACTACCAAGTTTCTCCACAGGATGGCATCCATCAGTTAAAAACGAAATTTACAGTATTAGCAAATCTCACAAAAATAGAGATGGATTAAATTTTTTATTAGGCTTTAGGATGTTTAGAGTTTACTTTGATACACATTTTAACGTGATCATAGTGAATGAGGGAGGTGTGGATGTCTGCCAGGAGCCAGCGCAGAAACAGAAGTGGAATTTGTGGTATGTGTGCGAAGAGAGCAATCGACAGTTGCTAACAAATAAAGCTTAGCATTTCAGAGCCCCTGATCACAAGATGGTCATTTATAGAATTAACTTTTTTCTCCTCCATCAGAAGATTAGCAATCATCAAGAGATCAAATCAGAACAAACAGAGTCTCATGACAAATTAAGGAGCAAAGCACAAGATGATTTGGGATTTTGATTTGGTGATGAGTGCTAATATTTTATAGCATAAGAATAATAAAAGATAGCATTTTAGCTATTTGACCATAAAGTCACATGAGCCAACCTTAAATATTTCTGATGGCAAAAAAAGAAAGTCCTAAAGAAAAGAAGACATTTTTCTAAGCCAGGACTAGAATAAAGGTAGCAGTCACTCCATATTTCCACATGAGGGGACTTAGCCAGTGGGAAGGGAATGAACACATTTGTCATGAATCTGTGTGTACTCAGCAAATATATTTCCAAAATTAGATTTCTGTTGCAGAACAATAAAAATAGCATAGGTTTTCTAAAGATGATTTATTCACTATTAACTTAAAGATAGAGAAGTGTCAATTGTACATATTAGAGAATATTGTTATTATTAAAGACATTTGGGGAAGCTGGGAGGTTGGTAAAAGTATGAGCACTAGGAAGCCCTCAGGACTCCCTTGTCATATCCATGGAATCCAAGGTTTCTACTCTTCCTCAGATCTGTTTCCTCTGCAGGAGGTTTTCTTGAGCATTTCAGAGCCCTGTACAGTGAAGAACTGCTGTGTTCTCTGGAGATGATATTCCTTTGTTCACCTTTGAGACTTTTTCTGTGAGCCTGCTATCCTTTTTATTCATTACATCTCACAGGCTTTTTATGGCTAAACTGTCAAGCATACCTTCCCATTCACTTTGAAAAGGATACTGAAGTCCTACTGGAGGAATTATTTCCTCACTAGGGCAAGGCAAGTTATAGTATTTTTTTTTTCCTGCTACCAACTGCCAACTGCTAATTGTCTCAGAGTTCAATTTTTGTGGGCAAATATGCTTTCTGCACGTTCATCTGCATTAGGGAATCTACCTTAAAGCTTATAGAAGGCAAGGATGTTGTCTTCTTCAGCTCACAGAGCTCTTGCAAATGTAGGCATTTTATTTAAAAAATGCAAAACAAACGAAAAGAAAGAGGTTACTAATTAAACATCTTGGTGTCTGAAGCTGTCCCAACTACAGACATAGCAGGCTGCATCTGGCTTATTAAATAAGAATATTTTGGGGGCACTTGTTTAAAGTACTGATAACTGTAATCCATCTTTGGAAATGCTGATTTACTCTGGGCCTGGGAATTGTATTTTAAACTTTCTTTCCCAAAGCATGTGATTTTAATAGGCAGAGGTCAATTGACTCTTATACCAATACACAAAAACTCTCTCTTTTCATCTGGAAACACATTGGTTCTTGAAGGGTCCTGAAGAATGGTGGTAATAAAACTGGAATTTGACTACCCGATTTCTTTGTTGGAAACTGTAATAATCTTCCCACAGAAGCATTTCTGTGTCCTATTTGTGTATTTCAGTACTGGACAAAGGAATCCAAATACAGTGTGTTTAAAATCACTTTGGAGTCCAGTGTTGAAGAATGTAAAGAAATTGTAGTATTACAATTGCGCATTACAAAGCAGAGAAACCCCAAATCCTTTCGGCTGCCAACATTTGTTGTATTTAAACAAGAAAATTTTGTACAGTATTTTGAAAACAGTCCCAGATAACACCTGGGCAAGTGCAGGACACCTCTTAGGTATGATTATTTGCAAAGAGTAAAATCTCCCCGGCCATGTCAGCAATCCCTTTGTTAGTAAACCAACAGAGCAGTTTACAATTCTTTTGACAAAAAGGTGTAGAAGAGTGTGTTCTGGAAAGCTCTTTCTCCTTTCCCCCCCAACTTTCTCTTTTCCAACGTGACACGCTGATTGCAGAAGACAATTAAACATCCACATCTCTTTCAGGGTGAGAGCATTTGTCTGGCATTTGTGCAGGTGGCATTCTTGCCCTGGGGTAGTAAGTCATGTATTGGGAAAGGACGAAGCAATCTTGGACTACTCAGCCATCACTTTCCTGTGAGAGCAGCTCTGATGAGCAAGTGGGCCAATTAGAAACTGAAGAAAACATTTCAATGTGGGGTATGCTCACTTTATGGACCGTGGTACTATTAGTTAGATTGAGAGGAACAGCAAGGGGAGGTTTCAGTGGCTGGGCGGATATGGAGACACCGTTTATATTTCCTCAAGATTCGAGAAATCACTCTTTTTCTCACCATTTTTGGGTTGTTGATGTTGAAAATAAGAAATCTCGTTCACAGACTATTTTCCAGACTTTGTAAACATTTTAAGTTATTTTGAGAGACATTACCCAGGTTTAATATTCTACAATATTTACAGTACCTCCAGAACTTACCTCCAGACTATGCATTCAGGCAGGGCCATTTTAATAGTTCTATTCAGGCTTGACTCACTCAAAGCTTCAGGTCCTTGACCCTCTAGAAATGTGGTTTTTGGTTATTTCTTAATATTCTCAAGAAGTAATTCATATACTCTTAGTAATATGGTGCCCACTTTTTCTGTAGAATCTACGTCTTCCTCAGTCAGATATTACCATCAACCTTGTCAGACTTCAACCTCTGTCACTATTTCTAGGCATTACCACTGATTTACTGGGCCCCTTTTCAGTTCTGTGTCTGATCCAAAGTTAGGAGAATCAATCTCTCTTTCTCTCTCTCTCTTTCCTTTTTGTGACCATATTTTGCCACGGGGGGACACAGGTAGCAGCGTGGTCTACGTTTCACAGAGTCCCACTTGAAATGACTTGTCATCATTTTTCTTGGGAAGGAGACTTGTTTTCTTCAAGACTCCTCTTGGTCTTGTCCAGTCTACTTTTGGGCCAACAACAGATGAGGATTGACAGATAACAATGCTAAATTCTAGACCATGAAAACCCAAATACAAGGAGAGCCAGATTCTTCTAGTATAGGCAGACTTTGTAATTAGTGGTCTTTGTATGATTTGGGGTTTCAGGAAAGTGGAATATGAACCGTACCACTTATTTTTCTAATCTAAGTCTGTCGGCCATTGCCTTGCAAATTTTGGTCTCCTAACAATTCAAACTTGAAAGAAGAGACCAGTAGAGACAAAGACACATTTCCTTAGCTCACAAGGATCACATTCAGTTCTGCTGGAAGGGCATGGACAATCAGTAGTTTTCATGAATCTGTTAGCTTATTCTACATAACCAATCATCCTGAAATTAGGGTCTTACAACAATAATCATTTACTTATGTAATAATTTTGCAGTTCAACAACTTGGACTGGGCTTGGCAAGGAGATTCCTTTAGTCTTAGCTGGGCTCACTCCTGTGTATGTGGTCAGCTGTCAGGATGACTAGCGACTGGGTCAGCTAGGATAACCTTAGCTGGTATATGGCTCATTTCTTTTCTATCTGATTTCTCATCTTTTGGTAAACTAGTCGGGGCTTATTTCCATGATGCCTGCTAGGATTTCAAGAGAGATTGAGGAAGAATTTAAGACTTCTTGAGTTCTAGGCTTATAATTGACCCACCATTACTTCTGCTGTATTCTATTGGCCAAGGTAGATCATTGGACAGGTGACAACTCAAAGGAAGGAGAAGCCATTTTCTTCTTGCTGGGAGAAGGTGTAAATTTAATTACAAAGGCTGTGAATTCAGAGTGAGTGAAGGATTGTGCCATTTATTCAATTTACTACAAGATGTCCTAAATATAACTACATGTATTATTTCTGTGGATTAATTTATAACTTGAAAAATTCTTCACTTCTTTTATTTTTGTTTTGTTTTGTCAGTTTTTGTAAGTGTAGATCTGAGTATGCTCCTTATTACCAAGAGCCTAGTGGGTAATTTTGCCTAGACCTCATCTTGTAATTCATTGTGTAAAGCCACGGGATTATAGAGAGAGGTTCTGAAATAAACAAGAGAAAAAATATAAAAACAAAGTAATACATTTATATTGAGATAAGTAAAAGAGAGGGGCATAAGGAAAAATATTACATAATGGAGAAACTATAAGGGTAAAAGTTATGGTCCTTTCACATCTTATTTGAGCAAAAGAAGGGGCAATAGATGTTCTTGGCCATTTTAGGTAGTATGTACTCATCTGTCCTGGCCTTGCTTTCTTTCCTCCTATACCTGGAAGCTCGGGGTGCTTGGTGTCTTCGTTTTGCTTTTTCACCTGCCCTGCAGGCCCTCAGTTTTACATCAGACCTGTAATCAGTTGTTTCTTACACCTCAGTTTCTAGGTGCTATTCTAATAAATAACATCACTGGGCAGATTGATGTCACTGCTGAGTCTTTAACTTTGTGTTAGAATATTTTCATGTTTAAGTTCCTCTCTTTCCCCCTCTATCAACAATTCCACTTTCCCACCAGTACACTTATTCTCTTACCTCACCTTTCAAAGAGAACCAATGATATAAGGCAAAATGTTTTTAACCTCCTTCTCTTTACTGATAAAATGACTTGTATAAACTCTTCCACAGTTTTTCTCATTCAGTGTAAGAAAAGTCTTCATTTTGCCACAGCAAGCACATAGCATTGCTGAGTGTTTAGAGACACAGACTATTGAGTCAGACTGTTTGTATTCAAATTTTGTTTCTGCTTGTTAGGAGCTGCATGACTTTGCTCTAGGTCTCAACTTTTTCATCTGTAACAGAGGCATAGTTAGGTAGAGTGGTTGTGAGAATTTAATGGAACTTTCCCATTTAATGCAATGTGCTTAGCATCATACCTGACACATTGTTATCATGAGCCATATCTATTCACTGTACTTGAGCCCTGAGTTACATCTCTCATATTTTCAGAAAATGTACTCAGTGAACTGTGATGAGCATCTTCCATATAGTCGATTTTTATATTCATTACTGGCTCAAGAGTGCTCTATATTTTTATTTCTTTTTTTTCTTTCATTTTTATTTTGAGATTTTAAGTGAAAAATCATCCCTTTGGATAATGCTAGGTCAATATCTGTTTTTTTTTAAATATATTAAAATTTTTTATTTCATGTGCCTTTTAGCCATTTCCTTTGTCTTTCTCTTTTTCTGCACAGCTATGTGTGTTTGATAGAGCTCATTGCATCTTCTTTTTCTATTTCTTCACCTAAGTATAAACTTATAGTCTATTGGTAATATTAGCCACCTGTATTCCAAAAGCCCCAATTTCAGTGGCTACTTGGCTCTGCTCCCACATGTGGGGCATGCCCCTTCTTATGGCAGAAGGAAGATTAAGAGGCTAAGCTGAATCACATAACTGCACATAAATTTTTGTTTGCATACGACAAATGGCATTTCAGCTCACATTCAGTTGGTTAAACCAAGTCATATGACCAGGTTGAATAGGAAATATAATTCCACCTACAGATAATAGATAAGTAATAAAGGTAAGGGGTTGACGTATGTATACAATAGTACAATTTACCAGGTCAATCTGCTAAAATCTGGTCTTGATCTGCACCTAAATGATCACATATTTACTAAATTGTGGGACCTGGCAATGAGCACCCTTGAATTTGAGTCCTGACTATGCCAATTGCTCATTGTAATTCCATCCTCATTAGGCTTTGATGTTCCATTTATAAATGGGGGTTATAGTTTCTAGTTCATGTATAACTTGTTATGGAGTGAGAACTATTATATTTAAAATATATAAATGTTAACTATATGATCAATGTGATCACCATTGCCACTATCCTGTAACAGGGACCAATATGGGCTATTTCAAAAATTTCTTCTGTTTCTATTTTGGAGGAGAGGGAATAATGGAAGCTTAAATTCATCTTTTGAGGAGGGGAAGGGAGTGCTACCTTTGTTTTGAGAAAGACTGCTTTAGAGAGCCTTTTGAATTATACAGCTATGAGACAGATACACTGAGATGTTTGATATTAGAATATTGTGATATAATATAAAATAAGCTTTTTTAATGGGCAGTGAATATCATTATAGAAATTAGTATAATATTAATTAAAAGTTTTTTTAATGCTTCTTCTTAATTGTTCATATATGGAGTAAGGGGCCAAGAACTTAGTGGGGAGAAGAGAGAAAAAGAAAAATCATGCTTATTGTTTTTGGCTTTGTTCGCTAATTCTTTCATCTATTCACTCATCTATTCAATAAGTATTTACAGTGCACCTACTATATGTCAGGTGCCTTGCTAGTTTCTAGGATTAAAGTAATGTACAAACCCCAGATATAGTCCCTGCCTCTAAGACTCTTTCATTTTACCTCTATCTTTGTTTGGTGATGAAGCAGATCCGATTATTGAGCACAGTGGTGAAGTGGCTCCCAGAAAGCTCCACGTGATACAAGCCTTGCAAGGCAGTAGTCTGGTAGGAGAGATGGTATCAGTCAGAAATGAATTGTGGTGTATACTAAAACTTACTGGGAATTCTCAAAGCAACTGCAACAACAACAACAACAACAACAAAACAATAAATTAGGAAACAGAAAACAGTACAGGATAACGTTTTAGACTGTTTTAGACTATAATAGTTTGTATATTAAAAGAAAGGGTGCTGCAGGAACTCGTAGTTATTGGTTTACTTGATTATCTTCCTTTTTCTCTTCCTACTTCCCACCCCCCACCTCAATTATGAGACTTGAGACAATGTTTTTCATTTCTTTTGCTATAGTTTTCTAATGTTTGACACAGTATATGGGCATAATATATGTTTAAAAGTTGTTTTTTTCTAAAAACAAATAAATAAAATCACCTGGGCAAAAGCTTTTACTAGCTCCTAGATGTCTGTAGGTATCAAAGTCTTTTGGGAATTTTGAAAATGACATTGCGAATTTAAGACTGAAATATGTGGCAAAAATTAGAATTTCTGAAGTGAAAGAGATAGACGTGGGGTAGAGTCCTTGAATATACATAGGAGCTTTATATTCCATATGCTTTTCCTATAACAGAGTATTTCTCTAACACCAATAACTAGCATTTCTTGAGTATTACCTTGTAGAAGTCACTATTTAAGTATTTCACCTGAATGAACTCATTTAATACTCCCAGCATTACAGTATGGGTTTTGTTCTATTATTATTCCCATTTTATAGATGAGAAGACCAAGGACTGGGAAGTTATGTAGAGCTTGTCAAATATTACACAGTGACTATGCATCAGAGCTGAGAACAGACCAAAGAGGTCAGACTCTCAACCACAACACTATGTTACCTCCTTATATTACCTTGTGTGAACCGTGATAGAAGTAGTTTGTGATATCATGTCATTGAGCATGAGAAGTCACAGATATTTAAGGGAGAGTCAAAGGAGGTAGGTCCTCCCATTTTTTCCTGAAAATCTGTTCGTAATGAATATAGATAAACAAACTTCATTTCTCAAATTTTGCTTAGAACCAAAATATAAAATGATTATATATTTAAGTGGAATAGAATGTAGATTGCTCTTGATGGGGTCTAGAAATTGATGGAATGCAATGGTCAACACTTTAGTTACAGAACTAAAAAGAAATTGTAATTCGTGTGTGTGTGTGTGTGTGTGTGTGTGTGTGTGTGTGTGTGTGTGTGTGTGTATGGGAGGATTGGGAGAAAAGGAGGTGTAAGAAGGGATGTTCAGAGACTTCTGGTTTGAAATAGGCAAATTGTTCTTGTGGGTTTCTTCATGGAGTAGTGACTATTTCTCGGCAGCAGATCATTCCAAGTGGCTCCCCATGTGTGTTCGAGGTATATGCACTTTGACTCCCATATGGATTTTTAAAGTGATGGAGGTTGTATTTATTTCTATTTTTACAGTACTTATTTATTCTTAAAGAATAGTTGGTACACACTATATTTCATCCTAGAGTTTCTGGATTTTGACTGAAACATCAGTTCAGATGTTATCTCCAAGACATAAGCCCTGAGATCATGAAGAATGATGTAGTATTACAAGGCAGCAATCATTTGCTCAACCATTTACAATTGTTTTCTCAGGAGGTGGCCGCTTTGTCTCTCAAGGAAATGACAAAACATCAATGAAGTTTCAGTTCAGGGGCTTGGAAGAAACTTTGAGTCTAACATTTACTAACTGACAGGGATATTTTAAGCTGAGACTCAAATCAGAGATTCTCCTGAGGTAATTTTGATGCTTTGTTTAACAAAAGCGAAGTATTTATTACTATTTTCATAAGTAGACTATTTAGTAAGAAGATATGGAGATAATGACACAAACAAATATTGAATAAAGCTCTTTCCATGTCAACCTTTTAAAGACAAACAGCATATTAACTCATTGTTAGTCTGGAATCAACAGTTTAAAATTAATGAGCATATGCTCTTGATTGCTAGATGAGAAACTTAAAAATTAGAAATAGGTAGCCAGATTTTCCATAAAACTTATCCTATAAGAAAATGCTGGATTAAAAAAAATTTTGAGTTAAAATTAATTTTAAATGGATTTGAACATCCAAAATATATCGTATGTGGTTTTCCTACTTAAATGTAATAATTTATACTAAATGAAAATACCAACATTGTTTTTAGAATTAATTTTTCCTATCCTTTCTCATTTCTTTCTAGTCTCTAATTTTTGTTATCTTATATTTTATGATATTGCAATTAGATTCTGAAAACAAATTTCAAGTAATAATCTGGCTTGTACTTGCCTTTATATTCTCTTGAATTTATATTCTCCTTTGTGCTTCAGATTCGTTGAGTAATTTCTATGTATATCCTGCTGTCATTTATGGTTATCCAAGTAGAAAAATAAACCTGTTTCATTTTTGCATCATCTCCAAAATAGCTGAACTTATTTCTCCTTGATGGGGAACTCATAGAAATATTGATTCATTTTTTCCTTGTGATCTTCATTTTATAAACTTGGGAGAAAGTAATGTGATAACAAGGGATTCTCTGTAGTCACAAGAACATACCATTATGAGGAAAAGTGAATTGTGGCCTTTGTTCCCCAAAAAACGAAGCAGAAATGGGTTCAGTAGGCCCCCTGCTAAAAGAAGGCCCTGGAACCCCTGCTGAAAAATAAAACAGTCTGGAAGGTAAATTAAGATCTGTTGGGAAAAAAAGAATATTCTCTTAGTTTTTCAGAGAGAGCACGATTGCTCAAGCAGATGAAAACTATTCTTCCTTGGTTATAAAATGAATAGGGAGAGGAAGGTTTATATCCAGCTAACGATGCTCATGGGAGTGACACTAGCAATTTATTTTCATAGACATATGCTTTTTTATTGTTATTCTTAGACAGGTCTCTCTCTGTTGTAAAAGCCACAGAAAACCTGGATCTGCCTCTAGAAGCAATGTTTGAATTATCAGTGTCCTAAAAAATCTCAAAGTTGAACTGATTGGGATGAGGAGGCCAGATGAACTTATGGCAAGTTTTTAAGTTCTAAATATATGCAGAGTACATTTACAAAATCTGCAAGTTCTTGTTCCTTTAAAATTTATTTTATCTATAAATGGATATTTAAATATACCTAAAAAGCTTTCTTCTGCAGTAATTTAAATATCCTCCTTTTTTTTAATATTGTGAATTTGATTTTTCAGTTCTTTTATTTACAGAGTTGTCAAGAGAAAGTTAAAAACCAAGAATCTGAGCCTATGGAGTTTGTATTGAAGACTGTTCTAGCATACTTCTTAAAAGTATCTCTATTTTCATTTTTTCTTTTACTTATATATTTATTATTATTATATATAATTATGGAATACATGCCTGGGTTCTGATAGACATCATATCAAACATGGTTAAATCCTAATAAAACAAGTCCTAATCAGTGAGCCTATTTCTTGCAATTTCCTGCCCCTTTCTTTTTTAAAAAAAAATATTAGAGGCTCTTCATCTTTCAAAGTGAAGGCTGAGGTTGTACATCCCCAACATTGTCATCTTCATCATCATTATCATCATCATCACTGTTGTTCTTGCTCTGATTATTTCTATAGTTCCTGCTTTTTTCAGTGGTATTTTTTTCTATTATTATTATTATAGGAAAATACACATAACATAAAATTTACTACCTTAACCATTTTTAAATGTACAGTTCATTGCTATTAAGTACATTCACCATGTTATGAAACTATCACCACCATCCATCATCAGAACTCTTCAGTTAGCAAAATTGAAATTCTACCCATTCAACGATAAGACCCATGACCCATTCTCCCCCGTCCCTGGCATCTGTTATTCTATTTTCTATTCTTTTCTTTCTCTTCTTTAAAAAAATAATTTCTATTCTCCCACATTTCATCCTCTGGTAACCACCATTCTATTCTCTGTTAATGAGTTGGAATTTTGTTTCTTTTTGTTTATTTTTATTTCACATGTCAGTAGATCATATAATATTTGTCTTTCTGTGTTTGACTTATTTCACTTAGCTTAATGTTTTTCAGGTTCATCCATGTTATTGCAAAAAGATTTCTTTTTTTGTTAAGGCTGATTATTATTCTGCTGTATATATCTACACTCTACACCTCTCTCTCTCTCTCTCTCTCTCTCTCTCTCTCTCTCTCTCTCTCTCTCTCTCTTTCTCTCTCTCTTCATATATAGGTGGATAGGTAGGTTGATAGATAGATGTCATATTTTCTTTATTCCATTATTTCATTGATGAACATTTAGTTAGTTTCCACATCTTGGCATTTTGTAAATAATGCTGCAGTGATCATGGGGGTTAGGTCGTGATTTTATTTCTTTTGCTATACACCCAGATGTGGGATTACTGGATCATGTGGTAGTTCCATTTTTAATTTTTTGAGGAACCACCATACTGTTTCCTATAGTGGCTGTGCCAATTAATATTCCTGCTAACAGTGCACAAAGATTTTTTTTTTCCTCTACATCTCTGCCAATACTTGTTATCTTTTGACTTTTGAATGATAGCCATTCCAACAGATATGGAGTAACATCTCATTATTTTTTTGATTTGCATTTCCCTGATGATTAATGATGTTCACCATCTTTTTATATCATCATTGGCCATTTATATGTCTTCCTTGGAAAAATGGCTATTCAGTTTTTTGTCCCATTTTTTATTTGGGTTATTTTTAAATTTTTATTTTTTGCTCTTGAATTGTAAGAGTTCTTTATATAGTTTGTATATTAAACTATCCTTTGTTGGATATGATTTGTAAATATTTTCTCCCATTCTGCCAGTTGCCTTTTCATTTGTTGTTTATTCCCTTTGCTGTATGACACATTTTAATTTGATTATCTTAAGATCTATTCATGTTGTTGCAAATGGAAGCTTTTCATGATTTCCTATGGGTGAGTAATATTTCATTGTATATATGTACCACACCTTCTTTATCCAATCATCTATCAAAGGGCACTTCAGTTGTTTCCCTGTCTTGGCTACCTTGAAGAATGCTGCAATGATGATAGCCATTTTAACAGGTGTGAGGTGGTATCTTATTGTAGTTTTGATTTGCATTTCTGTGATAGCTAGTGAAGTTGAGCATCTTTTCATATATCTGTTGGTCATTTGTATGTCTTCTTGGGAGAAGTTTCAGTTCAGGTCCTCTGTCCATTTTTTAATTGGATTATTTGTGTTTTGTTGTTGTTGCTGCTGTGGAATTATATGAGCTCTTCATATATTTTGGATATTAGCTTCTTATCTGAGGTTTCATTTGCAAATATCCTCTCTCATTCAGTTGATTACCTCTTTGTTTTGTTGATTTTTTTTTTTTTTCTGTGCAGAAGTTGTCTAGTTTGAAGTAGTCTCATTCATTTATTTTTGCTTTTATTTTCCTTGCCTTTGAGGTAAAATTTATAAAATCTATAAAACCAAGAGCCATGAGTTTAGTGTCTATGTTTTCTTCTGTGCAATTTATTGTTTCAGGTTTTATGTTTAGTTCTTTGATCTATTTTAGGTAAATTTTGCTGTATGCTGACAGCACTCTAGTTTTATTCTTTTGCATGTGGCTTTCCATTTTCACAGTACTATTTATTGAAGAGAATTTCTTTTCTCCATTGTATATTTTTGGCTTTTTAATCAAAATTATTTGCTAATATGTGTGTGTTTATTTCTGGTCTCAGTTCTGTTCCATTGGTCTGTGTGTCTGTTTTTCTGCCAATACCATGCTGTTTGAGTACTTACTTTGTAGTATAATTTGAAGTCAGGTAGTGTTATACTTCTAGCCTTGTTCTTTTGCTCAGTTTTGTTTTGGCCAGTTTGGGTCTTTTGTGATTACATACAAATCCAAAAAAATTTTTGTTCTATTTCCTAAAAAATGCCATTGGGCTTTTGATGCGAATTGCATTCAATCTATATAGTGTTTTGGGTAATATGGCTATTTTAACTATGTTGATCCATGACCATGAAATACCTTTCCATTTCTTTGTGTCTTCTTCACTTTCTTCTAATAATATCTTGTATTTGTCAATGTATATAGATCCTTCACATGCTTTGTTAAGTTTATTTCTAGGTATTTTATTCTTTTTATTGCAATTGCAAAAGGAATTTTTTTTCTGAAAATTCATTGTTAGTATTTAAGAACACTGTGGAGTTTTGTACATTGATTTTGTCATATCCTGAAAGTTTACTGTATTTATTAATTGATTCTAATAATTTCTTGGTGAAGTCTTTAGAGTTTTCTATATAATCATGTCATCTTCAAAAAGTGACAATTGACTTCTTTATTCCCAATTTGGATGCCTTTTATTTCTTTGTCTTACCTGATTGCTCTAGCTAGGATTTCCAATACTATATTGAATAAGAGTGGTGAGAGAGGATGTTCTTGTATTGTTTCTTCTCCTAGAAGGAGGAAAGCTTTCAGTTTTTTATTGCTAATTTTGATATTAGTGTAGGGTTTGTCATATATGGCCTTTATTATGTTGAGGTACTTTTCTTCTATATCCATATTATTGAGTGTTTAATAATAAAAGGATGCTGTATCTTGACATTTTTTTCTCTATCTGTTAATATGATCATGTGATTTTTATTCTTTATTTTGTTTATGTGGTTTATTACATTGATTAATTTGCATATGTTGAACCATTCTTACACCCCTGGAATGAACCCCACTTGATTGTAATGTATATTCTTTTTAATGTATTGTAATGTAATGTGCTATATCTGATTTGCTAGTATTTTGTTTAGGAATTTTGTATTATATTCATTAGAGATACTGATTTGTAGTTTACTTTTTTTATGTTATCCTTACTAGGTTTTGTTATCAGGGTAATGTTGACCTTATAAAATGACTTAGGAACTATTGCCTCTTATTCAATTTTTTTTAGAAGAGTTTGAGAAATATTAGTAATGAATCATCTTTGAATATTTGGTAGAATTCACCAGTGAAGCCATCTGATTCTGGACTTTTACTTTTTGAGAAGTTTTTGATTATTGTTTCAATTTCCTTACTGTTGGTTGTTCTGTAGATTTTCTAGTTCTTCGTGATTCAGTCTAAGAAGGTTGTATATTTCTAAGAACTTGTTATTTTTTCCAGGTCATTAAATTTGATGGCATATACTCTTTCATAATATTCTTGTATGATCCTTTATATTTCTGTAGTATCCGTAGTGACTTTCATTTCTTATTTTATTTATTTGTATCTTTTCTCTCGTTTTTTTTTTTGTTGTTGTTGATTGTTTGTTTTTTAGTGAGTCTAGCCAGAGTTTGTCAATTTTATTGATTTTTTTAAAAGAACCATCTCTTTTAAGCTCTGTGTCTTCATTGTTTCTTTGATCTTATGTTTTCATCTGTTATTTTAGTTTGGTGATATTCTATGGTTTTTTCTTCTGTTCTCTTTTGTTTTATGTTATGAATTTCAATTTGTGTGTGTGTGTGTGTGTGTAGTTATTGCTAAATTTATGTAAAAGAAAGTTTTATATATATAGTAATCCTTCCACATGCATCTTATTTTCATTCCCCTTTGCAAATTTAGACCTTTAACCCATCCCCTTTGCTTGTCTTAAATTATTCTTAATATGCTGTGAGTTCATTTCCTAGTTGCCTTCATATATATATATATATATATATATATATATATATATATATATATTTTTTTTTTTTTTTTTTACAGCAGAAAAGAAAAGCTTTATTAGAAGAAAAAGTACACTTCCAGATATGGAAGTGGGCCTGAGCAAGAGAAGCGAGGCTCAAAAAGCCTTTATAATATTTTAACTTACTTTAACCATTATGTAATATTTAAGTATATAATAGCCTATTCTGAATAAGGGTTGTACTTTCCTGTTTCTGTCTGTCCATTCGTCATCTTAATTATAGTTTTATATATTTTTTGTCTTTTTTGTTTCATATAGAATAACCCCCTTCAATATTTCCTATAATGCAGAAAAATACTTGTGGTGGAAAATTTTCTCAGCTTCTGTATGTCTGTAAAGGTCTTTATTTCTTCTTCATTTCTAAAGGAGAACCTTTTTAGACGTATAATTCTTGGCTGGTAATTTCTCTCTTTTGATAGTTTGAATATTTGATTCCACACCCTCCTGGTTTGTGGAGTTTCTGCTGAAAAATTTGATGATAATCAAATGGGTCTTCCTTTGTAGGTTGTTATATCTTTTTCCCTGGTTTCTTTGATAATTCTTTTTTAGTCATTAATTTTCGACAGTTTTAATGTAATGTGTCTTGGAGAACATCTTTTTGTATTGAGATACTTAGGTGTTCTGTTTGCTTCATGAATTCGAGGATCCACTTTTTTCCATAGGTTTTGGAAGTTCTCATCGACTGTTTCAATAGGCTCTCTGTTCTCTTCTCCTTCTCTCTGCTTTTTGGTATACCCATTGTTCTTATATTGCTCTTTCTAATGGAATGAGATAGTTCTTGTAGAATTCTTTCATTTTTTATTTTTACCCTCAAATCTCTGTTTTCTTTCATCTGTATCATTTCCAGATTTCTGTCTTTGATATCACCAATTCTCTTCTCTATCTTGTCACCTCTATTCTTAAGCTCATTATTTCATTTTTTATATCTTTTATTGAGTTCTTCAGCTCCAGAATTTCTATTTGGTTCTTTTTTAGTTTCAGTCTTTTTGGTAAAGTATTACTTTTGTTCATTGATTTTTTTCAGAACTGCAAACTTGACTTCTCTGTCCTTTAAATCACATACTTCCATATCTTTAATTTTATTTTCTGTAGATTTTAAAATTTTCTTTCTGAGTTGCCTTTTTACCTTGGTTGTTCATGGTATTAGATGGATTATTTTTCCTCATAGGCATTTATGAGAATAAACTGTGCTTTTTAAAAAATTTTATTACTATCAAGAGTAAAGGCTCCTTAGCAAGTTGATAAGAATAGGTTTTTCTTTTGTTTCCTAGTAAGTGGCTCATAAGCTTCCTGCATTGTCCAGGCCTCCTGAATCTCTGATGAGTAGCAAAACATGTCCTTTATTTCCTGGAGAGATGGGTGTCTCCTCTGTGACCAGGTCATCTTGGTTCCAGGGTTTCATTCCCATGGGCAAATGTGATGGGAGATGGAATTCCAAGCTCCTGAAGAGCTCTTAAAGTCTTGGTGCTTCCCCAGCAGCCATATGCAGTATTGTGCTTCCTGAGGCATCTCAGGTGCCTGCACCAGGATCAGCTTTGATGGGTGGGGGTAGAGTGGGTTGGGAGAGGCCACTAGTGTGCCTGTGGCTCTGATTTTATCTCAGTAATGGTGATGCCAGGTTTCAGCTGCCTCGCATCTGTATCTCCTGTTTTTGGGAGCAGCTACGGTGTGCATGTGTCACTTAGAAGCCGTCTTCTCAGTTATTGGAGTTGCAACTCCATGCTTTATAGCTCAACACTCACTGCTGCAGTTTTCCATGGGGCATGCTGCTAGCTCTGGGAGGTTAGGGGGAGTCAGCTAGGCTCTGTGGCTTATATTTTGCCTAGCAGTGGTGGCTGCTAGAACACGTTTGTTGTACCTCTATATTTTGTCTCTACCCTGATCACTAGGTTCCACAACCATAGTATATGCTGATCATTCAGGGAGAATGCTCAGGGCTACAGAGAATGCATACCATAACCTGATTCTTCCCTTCTTTACCGAGTCCCAGGCTGCATTCATGGTACCTATTTCCATTTATCTCCCTTTTCTCCTCCTTTGATTGATGGATTCACTCACGTTCAGATAGTTCGATGTGCAGATCTCTCAGAAGTGTTTGTGTGTTAGGCTTGGAATCTTTTGGGTTATAACTGTTCAACTTATAACTGTTCAACTTGTTGTAGTCTCAAGGGGGAAGATCAAGAGACCCTCATGTCACCATGCTTTTCTGTTTGGTGCCGCTGTTGAAATTATATGTTGACCTTATACATGTGGGTTTATTTCTGGAATTTCTCTTCTATTCCATTGATCTTTATATATGTTTTTATGTAAGTACCACTCTGATTTGATTACTATAGCTTTTATTATAGTTTAAAATCAAGAAATTTGATGCCTCAAGCATTGTTTATCTTGCTCAATTGCTTTAGCTATTCAGGGTCTTAGGTGGTACCATACAGATTTTAAGGTTGCCTTTTCTATTTGTATGAAAAATGCCATGAGAATTTTGATAAAAATTTCATGGACTCTGTAAATTTATTTGTGTAGAATGGACATTTTAACAATATTAATTTTTTTTCAATTCATGAGCATGAAACAGCATTCCATTTACTTGTCTATTCTTCAGTTTCTTTCATCAGAATCTTACAGTTTTCAGTGTTTAGATATTTTTACTGTCTAGATTAAATTTATTCCTAAGTATTTTATTGTTTTTGGTACTATTGTAATGCATATACACACAAATGATTTTTTTTTTGCATGTCAGTTATGTATCCTACAACAAAATTCATTTATTAGCATTAACAGTTTTTTGGTAGAGTCTTTAGTGTTTTCTGTATATAAGTCCATGCCATCTGAAAAAGACAATTATATTTCTTCCTTTCCAATTTGGATGACTTTTATTTCTTTTTCTTGCCTAATTGCTCTGGCTAGCACTTCTAATATTATGGTGGTGTGGTGGACTAGAAGTGATGAGAATGGAACAATTGCCTTATTTCTGATCTTAAGAAAAAGCTTTCAACTTTTCACCATTGTGTATAATGTTAGTTAGCTATGGGCCTGTCATATTTGGCCTTTATTATGTTGATTCTTTCTACACTTAATTTGTTGAAAGTTTTTTTTAATCATAAAAAGATGTTAAATTTTGTCAAATGCTTTCTCCGCATCTATTAAGAGGATCATGTGATTTTTATCCTTCATTGTTAAGTTAGTATATCACAGTTATTTATTTGCAGATATTGGACTATAATTTTATCTCAGGAATAAATCCTATTTGATCATGGCATATGATTCTTTTAATGTGGTTGTTGGATTTTTTTTAGTATTTTGTTGATGGTTTTCACATTTATGTTCATTAGGGATTAGCTTATAATTTTCTTTTTTAAAACATAGTGTCCTTGTCTGGTTTTAGTATCAGAGTAATGCTGGTTTAATAAAATGAGTATGAAAGTACTCTTTGTTCATCATTTTTTTGTAAGAGTTTGAGAAGGATTATTATTAATTCTTTTTTAAAAGTTAGGTAGAATTCACTAGTGAAGCCATCTGGTTCTGGACTTTTCTTTGTTGGGAGTTATGATTATTGATTCAATCTCCTTACTCTTATTGGTCTTTTAGGATTTTCTTCCTTCATGATTTATTCTTAGTAAATTGTATGTTTCTAGAAATTTATCTGTTTCTTCTAGGTTATATAGTTTGTTGGTTATAATTATTTATAGTTCTCACTGTCTTATGATCCTTTGTATTTCCTTCAATAAAATAGGGCTATTTCACATATTTAAAAAACCATGTTGCCTTTATAAGTTTGAGCAGGAAGGTAGAAATGAAAGACAACTATTGGTGTAAGGTGGGATAATCAAATGTAACCACAAAAAGCTCATTAACTTAAGAAGAGCTGAGAACCAGTCAGGTAGCCAACCATATTATCATCTGTCACTCCTTGATACTTGTGAAACAACACTATTGTATACACTTTTTCGCTAAGGGCAAAAGTTTTACTTTTTAAAAGCAATTCTGTAAATGAAGTATATAAAAACAAGAGCAAATAGTCTTGCTGCCATTTACCAACAGAAAGTATTTCTTTACTGTTGAAAGTGCTCGTCTAGGTCACATTTCTTTTTCTTTCTATAGCTGGTATAAAAATGCATTGTTTTGGAACTTGCAAAAAATGCTTGTATTTATAGCATTCTATTTCAATTCTCCTGATTATTCAGCATAATTAAAATAAAGCCCTCAAACACAAACAACTTGTCAAACACTTCTGGAAGTTTCTCCTAACTCAGGCTTTTAGTGGCAAGAACACATTATAAACACTATAGGCACTTTCTACTTAAGGGAATAAGTGCTTCAAGGAAGTTTACTTTAAAGAATCTTTAAATAGAGTTACATTTTCTCCTTATCTTTGTATTTTTAGACAGACAATATGTAGGACCTCTATAAAATAGTAGTGACAAAGATGATTATGACACTCACATGGCAGCCTTTGATGAAGTTAGCAGTCAAGGCATCATGGATTATTTAATACTGAAAGTTTATACATAGGTATTTAAATAGTTTCAGAGCATTCTAACCTTCAAGAAAGCAAAGAACTTATCAAATGATGTGTTTTCTGGACATATCAATTTCAGAATATTTTTACCATGAAGTCCTAGATACTTTTTAACTGGATTGGCTTATAGTAGTTGCTTACAAGAGGCTCTACTCATTGTTCCTGGAACCACTGCTACTTAGTTGAATAAGAACTTGTTCCAGTTGGCACTGTAGTTGCCAAGATTCTCTGCTAAAGGCCCTGCAAAAGCCACTGACAAAATTCTCTATTTGAGAGTACCAGAAGGAACCACCATTGGGAACAGCAGCTGGACTATCAGGTTTGGGGGTGTCTAGTATCTGATATCCCAGTGTAAGTAACTGTAATCAGCATGGAAAAGGGAAGAAATATCTGGCTTTTCCAGATTTTCTCATTAGAAAGTATGACTCGCTTCCTAGCAGGGAAACTAATAAAATATTCAGGAATTTTGGGAAGAAGATACAGCAGATATTGCAACTAAACTACTTCATAACATGGAATCTGTAGAGTACATAATCCTGGACAGATTTAATAAAATTTTGAGTAATGAAGGATGTATAAACTACAACCAAATAAACACAGAATCTAGAAATATTGAGAATGGGTTAGTTAACAATAAATTAATTCTATTGTTGTTTTCAATTGATTAGGACTGAAGCCTAACTTCTTATAGACATTTCTTTAAAAATTACCAGAGGAAAATAGAATAAAATCAATATTCTGTTCGCTTGTCACAAATAACTTTATTGCCTTCAGTTACCAATGCCTTTTATCTCAAAGAGGTGAGCAGATGTCTCTGAAATTTTCCATTTGCCAGTGATAGAATATACCCATAAAGCTGACTTTTCTATTTGTGATTAGATTCCAAAATGCTGAAATAGACAATAAAATGTATTTTGTTCCTAGAAATCTATGCACCCTGTGTGATTTTTTACATAGTGTGTGTGTGTGTGTGTGTGTGTGTGTGTGTGTGTGTGTGTGTATTTTTTTCTTCTCTCTTTAGGGATTTTCCTCAAACTTAATTCTCAACTAATTCCTATTGAACAGATCTCAGTAAATTATACTACCCTCTGGCTTGTGAATCCAGAAGATTGAGATTCATATTTGATATCTTCTTCCTCATCCTCCACATTATATTTACCACAAATTCCTCTTACCTATACCTCCAAAATGCATCTCAGTCCACACCCTATTATTCATCTTTAGTGCCACCTTTCTAATAAAACAATATCATTTCACTATTGCAGTAACCTCAACTCCATCATCTTATTTTCTCTCTTGACTCTCTCCAATTCATTATTTTAGAGAACAGCTAGAGAATTGTATTTTAAATTATCAATCGAATCTCATGCTATTTCTCAGCTTAAAAATTTTAAATAGATTTGCATTACACTTAGAATAAAATCTGATCTCCTAATTTTTAGCTATAAGATCCCAGTTGAAATGTCCTCCCTATTAAGATGTATGATAGGTATGATGGATTCTTTTAATGTATTTCTTCAGATTAGGTATTAGAGGGGGAGCAGAGTGAGTTCAAGGCATTTACACACTCAACTCTATCCCTGCAGATGGTTTCCCAGCTTTATTCAGGTGCAACTAGTTGCTTCACATTCTCATGACTGCTTGCTTTCCTCCCCCATGAGGCCCCAAAGTGATAATGATTACTAACTATTGTTAGCTCTGGAAGAACTACATCTTCCCTCTGTAGTTTCCCTACATCTTGCCTTTGTAAGTTGCCATTTATTAAAATTTTTACAAGTTAGCCAGATCATATGTAGCATCTCTTTCTTAGGAATATAGCTGTTAAAGTATCTGGTATTGGGGGTGGCCTGAAAAATTAATTCTGGATTAGGTACCTCCATACATTTGAGGAACACATAGATAATCTTTTGACAGAAAAGAATAGGACATTAATAACCAATGGCTTATAGCATCTTTATGATTACTTAAAATTTCACTCATGTGGCATAGGCTTAAGTGCAAGTAGAAAGCAAGGGAGTGGAGGATAAGTGATAGCAATAATGCCTATAAAAATTGTGGATTAGCCAGCTGTTTCTTAAGGCCATGGAGATTGTACAAGATGAAAAGGACAAATTCAAGGTCATAAATATACAACCCAGAGTAAGATGGAAATCATAAATCTTGAAGGGAATCTTTGAAGAATTCTCTTATTTCCTATTGTCATAAGGTAAATATGGCTGAGGACCGAGCCCAAAGCCTGACTGAAGGGCTGCAGACTCAACCCATGGGGACAAAGGGATTTTACCTGCCTACCCCATTTGAGGGCATAAGACTCTCCTTGAATAAAATTTCTAATGACTTCTGTTGGGTGAGACATCTCACAAAGAAGTGCCAGTTATCCATTGTATCCACTGCCACTATTCTTCTTGGCTCTTCTGCCCATAATAAGAGTTAGGTTCTAACATGGGCCAGATGAAGACATACAAAGCCTGTTATAGAACAGCATAGTTCTAGAAAAGAATTGTAGAACCACATCAGTTTGTATTAGCAGGAATCAGGAGCATGTAAAAGTGTGGATTCTATGAGTGTTATTTGATTGGATGAAAATGATTGAAGCACATACCCACAAAAGCTACAGAATTTAATGTGTTAGTTTAAGCACATAGGAATAATTTCAATCAATTAGGTTGACTGTAGAGTTGTTGGTGGCCTACTATCAAACACTAATCTTGGAATTTCCCTGGCATACTACAAAAGAAGGAGTTCTAGTCCCAGTGAGATGGCAATATGGAGTTTATTTAATGTTTTGCAAACTCTCAGATACTTCTCTAACCATACCTATAATGAGGGCCAGAGACACTTTCTCAAAAAGGAATTAAAAAGTGCCTTTATCTCAACATCACTAACTCTTAGGGAAATGCAAATCAAAACCGCAATGAGATACCACCTCACACCTGTTAGAATAACCATAATCAAAAGGACAGATTATAACAAATGTTGGAGAGGATGTGGAGAAAAAAGAACCCTCATACATTGCTGGAGGGAATGAAAATTGGCACAGCCACTGTGGAAAGCAGTATGGAGGTTCCTCAAAAAATTAAGAATTGATCTACCATATAATTCAGCAGTCCCTCTACTGGGTATTTATCCCAAAAACTTGAAAACCATATTTGAAAAGATATTTGGACATTGATGTTTATAGTAGCATTATTCACAGTGGCCAGGACGTGGAAGCAACCAAAGTGTCCTACGATAGATGATTGACCAAAGAAGCTGTGGTACATATATACAATGGAATATTACTCAGCCATGAGAAGAGATGAAATACTGCCATTTGCAACAACATGGATGGACCTCAAGGTAATCATGCTAAGTGAAATAAGCTAGACAGAAAAAGTTGATTACCACATGATATCACTTGCATGTGGGATATAAGCCTAAAAGCAACAAGTGAACAGGACAAACAAAAAGAGACTCATGGACATGAACAATGGACTAGTGGTTACCAGAGGGTAGGGGTTGGGGGAGGATAGGAGAGGTAAATGGGGTAAAGAGGGTCAAATAAAGGGGGTTAGAGGGAGAGTGAAATGGGTAAAGGGATCAAATACATGGTAGCTGAAGTGAACTGGACTTTAAGTGGGAAACACCCAATAGAATACACAGATATCAGATGATAATGTATACCTGAAAATTATATAATTGTGTTAACCAAAGTTACCCCCAATAAACTTAATAAAAAAAAAAGAAAAGAAATAAGCCAGTGACAAAAAGACAACAACAGAAAAATGCCTTTGTGAGGGGACACTTATGTATTTGAAAAATTCTGTGGTAGCTGTACTCTGTAGGCTGGAGATCATGGTGGCGATGCTCATTAGCTCCCTGTTATTAATTAGATAAATCTCAACTTTGGGCTTTGTGAATTTCAGCAACAGTAAGCATTAATACTCTGAATGGCAGAATTAAAGAGCAGGCAATAAAACTCTACTTCCAGATTCTCAACTTTATGGTAGTACTCACTCTCATTGACATAGGCTGTGAATCAAAAGCCTTGGAAATAAAGAATATTTATTCTTTATTGATTTTAAACGACTTGGTGATGTTTTGTGTGCCTTTTCAGAGTAATTCAAAATTTTTTTTGCTGTTTGCTTTTTAGACCTTAAGCTATTTTTTAAAGATAAAACTTAATTGATAAATTTATGTTGTATATATATATATATATATATATATATATGTATGTATCTACCATCTATATCTATTTATCTATATAATTTAAGTTAAAAGAATGATGTAGATAAGCATGTCGAAAAGGTTAAGAAGATTTGCTTTGAAGAGCATGGTTGGAAACTACTGGTCAGATAGTCAAGGTGATTAGTTTATTACTTTTAGAATTGTCCTTTCCCTTTCTAAATGAAGGTGATGAGTTATTGCTATCAGAGGCATTATGTCTTCCAAAAACTCATAAATAATACTTAGTGGCTCAGTAATTGCTTTGGTCAATTCCTTAAGTATCTTTGGATATATGTTATTAGGGTCTGATAATTGGATGGAATTCAGTTTGTAATGTAATCTTTGATATGAAACTGTGCTGTTTTCACCACTCTATTACATATTTAATTATTGACTGGTATTAGAAATAAAAGAAAATTTGCTTTGTTCGTATCATTGGTGGATATATATATATATTTTTTTGATATAGGCCTAGGAAAAGAAAATTTAAAGTTTATTTTTCAGAATTTCCAGGAAAAGAGAACGCGCATGTTAACAAAACTACTTTATAATATGATATTAAGAATAGGAGTGAATGTAATTTATTAAATATATCAGTGATTTTTCTCATAATAATAGATTTTAATTAAAAAGAAAATGCTTACCAGCTTGGTTGAAATTGAGTATTCAGAGGTTAGCTGCAATAACAACAAAAATAGCGACTATTTTTTTGTTGAGCTTTATGTACTAGTGCTTATGTATTAAGTACTCTATATAATATGGATGATCTCATTGAATCCTCAGGCAAAATTACTATCTATGTGGTTTCATATGATTTAATAAATGAGAAAACTAGTCTTAGAGAGATTAAGTAAATTTCTCTTGATCATACAGGTAGTGAAATTGGCAAGGTTGTTATGTGACGTTGGTCAGCTCTAACTCATGGTGACTTATGAATGAGTTATGTCCACAACATACTGACCTAAACAGCCTTGCTCAGCTCCTTTAGATGCATCCTATGGCTTAGACAGAATTGGAACCTAGGTAATATTTAAATTCATAGTCTATGCCAAATTGTCTCCCCATTAATGGTGCTTCTTTCTAATTATGGTGATGAGGACAGAAGAACTAGGAAAAACTTGCAGTTAATATTCTAAAAGAAGTGTAAAATTAGACATGCGGGGACGTTCAGAAGCCATCTAATCAAACCATTCTATTTTACTGATAAAGAACATGAGGCCCAAAGAGTATAATGTAGACCCCATATTACCTGTGTTCAACACCTCTTACAAAGTAAGTCAATTTAGGCTTCTCAATTCCTTAGTTTTCTCATTTTAAAATGAGAATAATAATAATAGAACCTACCTCAAAGAATCACTCCAAGATTTAATGTCATCTTTATTTTATGTGTCTAGCTTTCCCTATTTCTAAAGGTTAAGAATGAGGGGTTAGTGTTAGGAAGAAGGACCAAGTAAGCAGTTACCTACATGTGTCACTTTATATTCTAATTCTCAGAAATATTAGGATAAACAGTAAGGAAGCATCTGGCCAGGAACACATGTAGCAAAATAAAAAAATAAATTAAAATTGTTAATGGGGTGAATATTATATATTTTCATTTATTTTGTTTCTTGGGGCTAATTTATGGATAAGAGATTTAGTTATTTTTATTAAAATTATCAGGGTCACATTAGTTAATGTAATCAAATAGGTTTCAAGTGTACAATTCAATAATACATCATATGTATTGTGTATTCACTACCCAAAGTTAAATTTGACTCCTTCAATTACAAATATTTGACTCCTTTTACTTCTAACTGCTTCCCTCTTCCCCTACCTTCCCTCTGATAACCACTAATCCACTGTTCATGTCCATGAGTCTCTATTTGTCATGTTTGTTTATCACTTTCAGTTTTATATGCCACATATGGGTGAAATCATATAGTTTTCAACTTTTTATGTCTTACTTATTATGCTTAGTGTAAACATCTCAAGATCCACATATGTTGTTGCAAATGACAAGATTTCATCTCTTCTTACGGCTGAGTAGTATTCCATTGTACGTATGTCCCACATCTTTATGAAATCATCTATTGAAGGACACTTTAGTTGCTTCCATGTCTTGGCCACAGTGAATAATGATGCTATGAACATTAGGGAGTGGATAAATGTACTATCTTTATTGGGATGCGCTACTTTAAAAGTAGCAGAAAACTCAACTAACATTCACCTCTCCAAACTAAACAATTATTATTTTGGTTGACAAAAAAATGTTGAATAAAACATTGTTGACATTGGTTTATCTATTTAATTATGTCAGAGTTGCTGTCCTGAAATGGTTTTGGCTTTCCTCTCCTGGTCTCACGATGGTTACAGCAGGTCCAGAGATCACGACCTTGTTTAAGACATGAAGAAGGAAGAAGGGGATGGCATCAGCAGCCTCTGTCCCATTTATTAGGAAAAACCAAAAGCCTTCTCAGAAAACCCCAGCACACTAGTACCAATACTGCATTTAACTGAACCAGGGCCATTATGGTTTCCCTGTGTAGGCAGGCAATGGAGTGTAGAGTCGGGAATAGAATTTGACTGGTCAACAGTATTATTTGGATTTATAATCATTATATGTTGACCACATTTATATATCTGGGATATATATTAACCCATTTCTTGTTTGCCCTGAGTATACTCACTAGCACTGCTTGAGGCTGGAGTGTTTACCTCAAGGTAACACACAGATTATAGTCTTAACCTTACCCCCAACGTTTGCCACGAAATAGCTTGCTTTCATTAGTATTTTTGCATTGCTCTAGTATATTTATAGTCTTTGAAAACAAATTAATTCATTCTATTTATAGCATTTTGTTTTTAGTAGTGGTATTTTCATTTATAAAATATTGTAATTCTTGAATGCTGAAAATGTCAAATCTTAGACGTTCTACTTTGTGGTGTTCTGTGCTTTGAAATTTACCACATCAAAAAAATTATTAAATACTGATCATCATATACATTTCTGTTACATTTGGATTAGAGACAAGTTCTGTTTAGAAATAACTCCAAGAACAGTTTTTTATATTTTATTTTCAGATTGAAAACAGTCAGGTTTACTTTAGCCTCAAAGAGCATGTTTATGTAAAATTAAATTAACACTGGCAGCAAGCCACACTTTGTTTTTTCTAAATGGGAAATGGGTTAATGGAAATGAAGAAAGAAACTGCTGCTTACAAAGTAACTATTAAGTTCTAGGCTGTATGTTAGGTACTTTATGGTTATTATTTTATTTAATCCTCAAAATGCCTTTGAGAAAATAGATGAATAAACTGAGATTCAGAAAAGTGAAACCTGTTGCAAAAATCTTAGATATAATACTCTTCAATCTGTGTCTGACTGACTTGAAAGTCTATTTTTGCAATTGGAACATGAAAAAAATGAAGAGAGCTATAGAATAATAACCACAAGGTGGTGACTACTTACTAAATCCCAGGCATCACAAAAGCTCACACATTTTAAAATAAATTACCATTTTTATCCTCATAACAATTTTGTAAAATATTTTTGTCCCTATTTTACATATGGGTAAATGGAGTCAGGGAAGTTGGCTAGCCTGTTCTAGTTTATTCAGATCAAAATTTGAGGCTAGGGTTGGTATCTAGGTTTTGTCTAATCCCAAGTAATTTGCTCCCAATCACTAAACAATTTCTATCTGTCATCTATATTTAGAATAGTTTTATGTAACTTCCCATCTTAACATGTGATGGTTCTAGAAGTACACAGAGTACAATAACCACATAGTTGTTGTGAATGTACACTTGGATTTTTCCTTACTTCTGTAGTAGAAGTGTCAGAATAAACTCTTAAGCAAATATAGTTTCAGGAGAAGGCATAGTACTCTGTCTTACCTCATGGTCTGAAGTAGCTTGAGGTTGGAAAAGACAGTTAAATAGAGGAAATGCCATATGTTCTTTACTGAAAGATTTTTTTAATGCAAATAAAACAATTAAAAAACACAATGCCTTAAGACCAATAATTCTCCACAATTGAGTAATAGCTTCAACATTTCCTCGTGTATTAGAACATTTCAGAACCAGCAGCCTTGTGAAAGTGAGAAAAAGGCAAGTATATAAGACATTGTCTTTGTTAAAGATGAGATGATAGCATACTTAGCAAGAGGTTTAAAAGGGTCATTGTGTAGGAGTGGAGGGATGAAAACTAATTTTTCCTCATTGCAATCTTCAAAGATTATTTAAAGGCCTAACTGCTTTCTGAGATGGTCGTGAAGAGTTTCAGAAGTGTATAGTCCACTGAGTAGAATGAAAACATTTGTCCAGTGGATATCAAATACATAGAAAAAATGTCAGCACCTACAATAGCTGACAGCAAACATCAAAGATAAATAAACAAACAAAAAAAAACAAACAGACGGGAGATTATATTGCCAGCACTATGACGAGTATATAAAATGAGTTCTGTGCCTCAAATGTCTGGCCTGAACATTTGAATAACCTTGTTTCTCAAGGCACCTGTCAGTAGATCTGTTCATTATTCATTTGGTCCATTCTTATGGTTGTCCACATTAATGATCAGGAAAACCTGTCCACATTAATGATCATGAAAAGTGGCTTCATGCAACACTAACACCAAAGAGGGTAATTAGGCATTTCCAGTTTCTCTAGTAACCATTCCTTTCTGTAGTTTGAAGCTGTACATATCTGATATTCAGAATAATTCAAATACTTAAAACCTCATTCTGAGCTTCTAATAATTATACTTTTAATAATGGGATGACTACTTTATTCTACTGATAATAATTACAAATAGTCACAACTAACATTTATTGAGTATTACTAAGTGCTAGACTCTATAAATACTTCATAAGCCTAATCTCAACCTTCTCAGCAACTTTATGCAATATGTGTTCTTATTATTTTTATTTTACAGATGACAAATTATCCCCAAAGAGATATGTAACTTGCCCAAGATCACATAGATTATAAAGGGAAAATTTATCTGAGACCAGAGCCTCAACATATAAGACTAGAGAAGTTTGGGTTGTACAGCTCTTCAAATTTAAAACTTCCATTTTAAAATCATAAAACTACATTGAATTATAACAGTTTCCTGTTGGAGAAGTGGAAATAATTATGGACATGGCTCCTCATAGTTTATAGCAATGCCTTTTGCATAGCTGGTGTACCACTGCATGTTTTATGGGTGAATAAATGAATTAGTAATAAAATACAGAGGAAGTGCTAATATTTGAATAATTTTAGAATTATTTTATTTGTTTATTATCATCAATCATATTTAAAGTATGGCTATTTGCTGATACTACATAGCGCAATTTCAGTATTTTGTATTGTTGGCTTTTATACATGGATCATCAGTATTCCATGTTATTGTTATCTACTGAAAATGTATGATATATTTTGTCACACCTTTATCCACCTTCATCTGAAGTGACCCTGGTCCTCCTGACAGAAACAGTTGTTAAGGGGCACAGGATCAAAGCCTTGAGCAGATTGAGCAGAAACAAACATTTGCATTGCAGGATAACTCCTCATAGAGACAAGCATCTCTATTTGCTTGCCGTCCAGAAAATCAGCTTTATTACCTGCTGCTCATGGTAATTTTTTTTTTTTTTTTTTTACTTTAGGAAATCAGGTCATGGTCCCAATCTGACAGTGTGACTTTTACATGTATTTGGGCTATCCTTGCCAGTACTCCCATGTTATGCAGATAATTGAGAATTGATTAAAATATTACATTTCCTTTAGGGTAACCAATGGAAATAATAGCTGTAAAAAAAATTAAATTCCTTTATCCTTGAAGTTTGAAGAAATTGAATTTGTAAAACATAAGTGCATTATATCATATTCTTCAAAAAGAAAGAATACAACACTAATTACATCATTCCACTTCACTTGCTCCTCATTGTCTAACGTCCAAACAACTTAGCTTGGTATTGAAAGCTTCTAATCCTAGGCCCCAAAATTATTCTTAGCCTTTGATCCAACTTTTTCCATATGTATGTTATGCGAAACCAAATTGGACTATACACTTTTTCTTGAACATTCACTATATTTTCAATTCTTCATCTCTGGAAATCCTACTCGTTTTTCTAGATTCTACTTCCTTTATGAAGTACTGACTGATGCCTTCATTTAAAGATGATCTACTCTTCTTTTAATCTCTTTATACTTGGTGATTCTCTTACAACACATACCAAGTTCTATTTTTATTGCAGATATATCTATATTTGCCATTTGTAAGTTTTTGAGAGCTTGGGAAATAGTCTGCCTTTCTGGAAGATTACATTTGGGAAGTGAAGCTGATACATTGTGGGAACTGTGGCATTAGGGATAATGTATGAGTCAGAAAATGGGAGGTTTAATCATCAGGGAATTATTGGTACTTAAGAAAGTCTATTTAAATCAACCCAATTTACAAGGAGACCAAACTTGCATAGTAATGGTATTAAAAATTTGATTGAAATGTATCTTGAGAAATGAAAACAATATTTTATATTTAATTTTTATTAGAATAACAAACTTATTCTAAATATTAGAATGAATAAAAAATTATTTAAGAAATTTTACCCCCTTAGTATGATTTTCTTGACTTAAATGTAGCACATTATCATTTCACGTGACTTTTGCAGATCATCATAAAGAGTGCCACTTTATAAAATTATTTGTCAGCTTTCCAAAACCTCTCTAAATTCTTTGCTATTCTGATTATTTCCTTTTAAATTGCAAATTGTGTTATCATTTTTGTTGACCTTTCTTCTTCAACTGTTAAATGCCTAAGATTGGACATTTTCTAATTTATTTGTTCTTGTGATTCATGCAAGTGCCA
This sequence comes from Cynopterus sphinx, assembly GCA_030015415.1. NCBI lineage: Eukaryota > Metazoa > Chordata > Mammalia > Chiroptera > Pteropodidae > Cynopterus > Cynopterus sphinx. The sequence continues at coordinate 74,227,152 of CM057380.1, read as the reverse complement.
ATGTCACTGTTATTAACTTAATGAAATTTTGCATATTTTACTAGAAATTCAATATCTCTAAAAAATATATTGTACTCAATGAAGACTCTTAGACAAAAATGTAGAATTGAATAGCTGTGGTGAATAATGTTAAATAGAAGGAATGTTTGAGCAGAGAATAACCTTATAAGTGATCTCTTCATTGTGTATAATTTTATGCTATTTTTCCCAGTACAACTTTGGGCAATGAATACTAAGATGAGAATCATCTCTTGTCAATATTGCACTGACCTTCTTTCCTGCCTATTTTTTTTTTGGTGCTCTACCCAGGGTTTCTGAATATCATAGTACAGTTTGTATCTGCAAAAGGTGCCCCCACTGAAGGCAAATACACAAATGCTTCTTTCACTAAGTTCAGCAAGAGCTGCATCTCCTTGAAGAAGCAAGCCCTTTATCTTGGCACAAAGTCCATGTTCACCAGTGGCACACCTTCAAAACAATATAACTAAGGCATCACATAGGTTTGTTTCCCTGTTCCCATTAATCTTCTCTTGCTCACTTCTCTTCAGCCTTGCATGTCATCTTGCACTTTCTGCTACACTCCATGCAAACTGCCTACTCAGGGCCCCGGTACTTGCTGCTGTCTCCTTCACCTGAAGTGCTCCTAATGAAAATGTGTACATGGCTCTCTTGCTCACAGTCTTCAGGTCTTTGCTCAAGGATCACCTCAGAAGGGCATTCTCTGATCATCCTACCAAATATGTCATGCCATCATTTTCTATCCCCTTGCACTTTTTAATTTTTCTTCTAGACACTGCTTTCTTTTTCTTCTTTCCCCCATAGAACTGACACTATACCACATGTTTGCTTATTTCTGCCTTATAGAACCTAGAAGAGTGCTCAACCAATAATTGTTAAATGAATGAATAATTCTCTAAACCATCAAGTAACTTCAACTTCAACTCTCCAGGATGAAGGAAAAAGACAAGTTATTTTTCAGAAGCTTTAGAGTTGTATGGTGGATCTCTTTTTTATTAGCAGCTTAGGAGTTTAAACAATGGATTTTATTTGTTGTTTTAAATTTTTTGTTTTATTTAGAAATTACTGTGTACATTAGGGAAATCTACCATCAGTTTTAACTAATTGACCACTACCTAATACCAAGAAGTTTTATATAGTTTCTTGTATCCAATAAGAATTTTTGGGTCACTTACCACATGCCTTCAAAGAAAGCGAGATGTGACTTGAATTGGAATGAAACTCTCTAATCTGATATTATTTACATTGTAGTTTTATTTTGCCCACTGGTGGTGGCCTATAATGCCCAAGTATCATTATGTACCAGTAGGAACTCATGGAAAATCTACCGATACAGCACTCAAGATACTTTATAACTGTTTGGGGTTTTAGTGCAGAGTGTTTCCTGGACAACTTAATGAAGCTATTTAGAGATGAGCATTACTTTTTTAAATAAAATTTACAAAAAAGTAAAAGAATAATGTATAATAAATACACATATAACTTTCCCTTAGATGTTCTAATTTTTATCATTTTGTTGCATTTGCTTTAAAATCTCTATCAATACATACATTTTCATTATGCCCTTTTTACTAAATATTCGAAATTGAGTTGAAAACAATAATGTTTTACTCTAAATACTTCAATGATCATAAGAACAAGAACATCTTTTTACATGAGCTCAATATCGCTTTCACATCTAAGAAACTGAATAGCATTATAATATTATCTGTTATACAGTTTATTTTAATTTCTTCAGTTGTTCCATGTGTGTCATTTAGAGTTGTGTGAATGTGGCTTTTCTTTCTTTCTTTCTTTCTTTCTTTCTTTCTTTCTTTCTTTCTTTCTTTCTTTCTTTCTTTCTTTCTTTTTTTAGCATTTAATCAAGGATCACAATTTGCATTCAGTTGTCAGATCTTAGTCTTCTTTAATCTATAGTCATCCCTTTGCTTTGCTTTTTCTTGTTTTTATTTTTTGTCTTTCATCACTGGACAAATTTGTCAAATCCAAGTCAATTGTTTTATAAAAAATGCTACAATTTTCACTTGTTTGTTTTCTCAAGACTAGTGTTAGGTTAAATATCTTTATAGTAATACATTATAGCTGTAGGTGGTAGTCTATACTTCCTATTGCCTCATATCAGAAGATACATAATACTCATTCATCCCATTAATGGTGATTCTCGCTTTGATCCTGTGGTTAAGATGCTGTAACTATTATAAATATACCTTTTTTTCTCCTTCACAATTAATAAATAAGCTGTGGGTGAAACTTTGAGAATGTGGGAATTCTTTCACTCTGTTTTTTAGCATCATTTGGTAATTCTTACCTAAGCAATTATTACATTGTTGTTCACAAAATAGTGATTTTTCATTTTATTATTTCTTCTACATTTACTAGCTAGCATTCTTTTGCTACAGAGAGCTTTTCCTCCCTTCCTCCCCATCCCCAATACATTTTACTGGCTTATTTTTAAATGTAATATGTTATAATTTGATACTTTATTTTTAAAAAAGATGTTCTAATTTTTCCAAATTTGGCTCATTGGATCTTTCAAGCTAACCCCTATGTTTTTTGTTACTTCTCTCTGAGTTCTTTCTTTCTTTATAACACTACAAGAACATTTAGCTTCACCAATCATTTCACTCACCTCAGCCATTTCTCCAAGGAACTCTAGTTCTTTTGTGTAGAGAATGGTATTTAGAAATCAAGATCTTGGCACTGGAAGAGCACACTGATAGTGTGGGCACGAACAATTTCCACTTCTATTATACACAGACCATTTCCATTCTTCTTACTCTTGTTTAATTTTAGGTTTTATACAATTAGAACATTTCCTTTTTTTTTAGCTAAGTATTTTATTTAAAAGGCTGCTACTTAAATTCTATTTGATTCCTAAGTAATACAGATGAGAATCCCTCTGTCTTCATTCGACAGCATGAGTGCTCTAAAATGTCATACTTCGCTCAAGTCTTAGTCACCTCTGTTTGTCTTTTGTCTGATTTTTACAGATGTTCTGAAGTTCCCCAAATAAATAGGGATCATCAGTGAACCACAATATCTGGAAGATAAAGTAAGTGCTTACCTGTTTGCTTTGCCATCTGCTCTGTTTTGGATTGGATAAATATATATTCAATCCCCCCAAACAGTGTGCATTTGTCAAACACCCACAGTGACTGGCTCCAATTCCATATGGTTGATTCTGATTATTTCATTACAACTGTTCAGATTTATAAACCCAGCAATTAAAAGAATTTAGACATGTTAATTCCTATGTAGCCCTTAACCACAAGCCTCAAAAAAAGTGAGAGGTTTTGTGAAACATTATTTCATTGAAGGGGCTGTTATTACTTTAATGGAACATGTTATACATGCATATAATTTTAAAAGGTTTCTTTCTTTCTTTTTGGATTTGTCAAGCCTTCATTTACAAATAGAAGATTAACTGTATTTTATTTTAATTGTTCTAAATGTGATGATGGTGAAAAGCAACAGTAGAAATCCCAGCTATTTTTTTTCTTCCAGTGTTTCTATGTGAAGATTAAGAGTGTCTGTGACTATTTTCTAGAATGATAATTTCAATTGGCTCAAGTCCATTAACTGCAGGGAAAAACACCTGGCAAGGCGGTTGGTAGCAGCCCGTTCTTGTTAACCTTTCAGCCTTCACAATAACTATCAGCAGGCATAGAGTCAGGGCCTCTAATAAACTGGCATTAAAGCTGCTGACAGCTAATAAATAATGTTTTATGGGTTTCTAGGACTAAATAAAAGAAAATGTTCTGATTAATTAGAATCAAAGAATTTTCAAATTTCATAATTCTATAACTGAATAATTTTTAGACATAGAAAATAAAGATCAATGTGGCCTCTCAGAAGACATTTTTCCATAAATAAAATAAATTTTTAGAGTATATTATTTTAGCTATTTTAATCCAATTTAATTTTCTGCTCTGTGCTCTTTTATTTTTAGTAAAAGGAAAAATAGCTAAGAAGTGGAAAACTTACAGTACCAACTCAAGAAGTAAAGTTTTAACTAGATTCTTCCCACCTATAAAAGAATTTCTGTTAGTGAATTATAAAAACCCTCCAAACCCCAGTAAATGTGGGAGATTAGACCTCAGTCCTGCAGGAGAAACTTAAGGAGAATATTTAAAACTTTACCAGCATCCCCCCCACCTTTTTTTTTTGCCTTGCCCATAAGAACTTAAACAATTTGCAGGTGGACTATATCTATAAAGAAAACCTATTTACCGCTGATTATGTGCAAGCTAAGATGGACTTGAGTTGTCAGAGGAGAAAGCCAGAGTGGGAGAGGCACTGGAACAAATCTGCTCCTTCAAAAATCTAGTCAGAAGTCATTTTCTTTCTTTTGTCAGACAGCTGAGGCATAGGTGCTGGGAAATGATGGAGGAATGGGTAGAGACTGGGCTAGGGATCCAGTTCGTCGCATCATTGCTGATTTTAGGCAGACAGTTGAGAACCATCAACTGTCCAGTGTGTGAGATTTCTGAGGCTAGTCTCAGCTAACTATTGTAGTAGGAACGTGGCAAAGTTCTGCCTATACCCATGACCCAGCTTCTGTAGATGGATGGGGATAAAATTATTTTTAAGAGTAGAGAGAATATATTAAGATGGTGAGTGGACCTGTACTAGAAAAACTACTAGTCCTTCATCTCTTATGTGTCTTCTTTACTCCTCATACAGAGCACTTTACTTCCTATCACTTTTGATCACCAAATGTTTGGGAATGTTTCCCTACATAAAGCGATTCTGTGACTCCACCAGATATCTGTCCTACAATTTAACTCAATTTTGACACTATCTACCTGGAGACAGCATCAGATCCCACAGGTTAAGGGCTTAGTCCTGCAATACTGCCCCCTCCCCCACTTCAGATAACAATAAAGGTTATATATGGTAGCCTCCTATGTTCTCTCTCTCTACTCTTGCCTGAAAACTAGGGAGGCATAGACAGATGCTAAATCTCAGAGCAAGATCTATTCCCTCTTTCCCAAACAAGTCCCAAGATCCAGACCTCCCCTTGTTTCCAAAATCATGTAAAAGCAAAAGGCAGGCTTGAGTAACATGTCTAAGATAAGAGAATCTGGAGCAGCCTCATAGAATTTCTCACAACATAGGGAGATGCAGACAGGAAGAGCTCATGAGTAAGGACCAATATTATACCCTCATTCCTTGACATTGAGACATTTCCTAAAAACCCTAGATTTATGACAAAACCTTGAAAAAAAGTAAATGGTCCTCACTTAAGATTTTGTTTTCATCAGTTGGTCAAATGGGAAACCACAATACAAAATTAAGTTGAATTATGGAAAATTAAACAAATTCATACTTCTTGTCCACCTGGGTTTTGTGGAATGAGATTCGTATGCATTACATTTTATATTTATTTGTGCGTTATTTTTAATAAACACTATTAGAATGTGAGTTCTTGAAGGATAGTGGTTACATCTTCTTCACCTTTCTGATTTCCAGACATCCTGAAAATAGTAGGAATTTAATAACCATTTGTTTAATAGTATGGAGTGGCTTAATCCAAAACATAACCAAATTTTCTTAGTTAGCAAATTCATTCATTATTATCAAACCTGGTTCTCAGGTACTTATGCTCATTCAGTGAGTCATCAGACATAATCAGCTATAGTTGAGCATCAACTAATCCAAAGATGGCATGAAAAAGAAGCAAATACAAGGTCCTAATGACTTGCACACCTAGATCTGATATCTCTCTACTTCTTGAAGCACTGTCTTCACTTGGTTTTCAGCATGCTCGACTCATCCAGCTTTCCTTCTACTTGTCCATTCTACTCAATTTCTTTTGCTGGTTTCTCCCTCCTTTGATCATATTCAGTTGCCAGGGTATAATTTCTATCTTTCTACTGATTATTCACATATTTATATATCTGGCCCATGTTTTTCTCCTTAGCTCAAACTACCCCCTTGATCTCTGCATCTAGATGTCTAATAGGCTCTTAAACTTAACATGTCTAAACCTGAGCTCCTGATTAATTCCTCAAGCCAACTCCTTTGGCACTTTGTTGCCATCTCGGTAAAGGGCAATCTTCTACTTATAGTTATGTAGTCCAAAAATCCTGGTGCCATCCCTGACTACTGCTTTTCTCTTGAACCTAAAATCCAAGCCTGTAGGGAAATCTATTTGGCTCTGCCTTTAAATATATCCAGAATCTGACCATTCTCATTATATCTCCTGGTGTAATGTAAACTCAAGCCACCATCATCTCATACCTGGATTATTGTAATAATCACCCAGCTGGCCTCTCTGTTGTAAGCTTGTCTTCCTATAACCTATTATTAACAGTGGCAAGAATGAGCCTTTTAAATTATAATAAAATTAGGTCACTTCTCTCCACCAAAATTTTCCATGGCTTTCTAATTAGAAATAACCCCCCAAATCCTCACTACAACTCTCTCCATGTGATCTGTTTCCACATGACCTCTCAACCCTAATTTCTCCCTCTTAGAACCTCAGCAACTCTGACTTCCTTGCCCTTTCTCAAACATATCGGACATACTAAAGATAAGTCCTCTGTCCTTGCTGCTCTCACAGCTTAGAATGAATTGTCTTCCCTATTATATTGACATAGTTAGCTCCCTCACTTCTTTCATAATTTTATTCAAAAGTCATCTTTTTAATAATACTTCTCTGGACATTCTTATTTAAAATTTCAATATCTAACTTCAATTTCATGAGGCTTTCCCCTCTTTTATAATTTCTTCTTCGAATACCTTATTTATTCACATATATATTTTACTTATTATTCTTGTTTATTTTCTGTTTCCCACTTGACAGTGTTTTGTTGTGGTGGTGGTTTTATTCCCCCACTACATGACTTCTGGCTGTACAATAGTGCTTGGCATATGTAAGTACTCAATGAATATTTATTGAGTGATAATTTAGTAAATAAATGAATATTTTTAAACTATCATCAGATCCTTTTTTAGTTTTATTAATTCATGGCTATGTGGGCTAAAATCATGTCACTAATAAAATTTCTCTACATGGGTTTTATTCTATTTCATTAAAAAACTCAGTATTAAAAATATTTTTGTAGCACAAGTTACCAAAATATGAGAAAATATTGCTTTTCTCTCAGTAAATATGTTTTCTGGGCACAATGCTATCTGGAAAATAAATCTCAGTAATTAACATAAAAGTTATTTTGCTTCCTTGTAAATTGGCTCTTTATTTTAGAATGGTTTCTGGACCAAATAAAAAAATAAGCATTATATTTTTGAATAAAAATTGTGTCTTTGTGGATAATCTTCTGTTTGCTTATTTCTTTGCTTATGTTACTGTTTTTTTACTAGAATTTTCAACCTCCTAATTTCTATCCATGAAAATCTTACATATTAAGGGTATAATATTTTTGATACTTGCTAAATTATTTTTCTTATGAATAAACTGATTTTTCTCAGCAAGCTCTTCACTATTTTGGCATCAAGGGAGGAGAGAAGGACAATGCTCTTTTCAAAGGAAGAGAGCATGGGGTTGAAGATAAAGGCAATGGAATTTGTAATTTACTTTTTAAAGGTTCAAAGGCCTAGAGTGGAGGGAAGTTCACTGCACATTTAGACAGGAAATTTAATGGCAAGAGGCTATAGCCTCACTCAGCATTTGGTACTCCAGTAGGAAATCGATACTCCAGGGCTCCTCCAGCCAACATGCAGCAACTCAGCACAGTCAAAAGGGTGAGTGGAGAGAAGTTCTCGCTGACATGTGCAGGCTTCCTTTCGCCTCAGTGTACATGGACACTGGTTGAAAGGCTACAAAAGAACCTACTGGGGTGGGAGCAACCTGGGACCAAGGAGAAGATGAAAGATGTGGCAGTGACTCAGAGGGGTTGCCAGAATCAGGGAGCAGAGGGGAAGCTGTGATAACTAGGATGGGTAAGAGATCAGACATCAGATGAAACTGAGAAATTTAGAATCACAAGGCAACAGCCACAAAACTCTGGATGGGTGATCAGCAGCTAACACACTCAAAGATTAACCTTGAGGCTGGAGAGCCTCCCACTCCAGTGCCCGAAGTCACCTAAGCTGCCTATACTCAGTATACACTGTACCAGGAATTAGCAAATGGTAGCCTGTAGGCCAATATTGCCTGTTATTTATGTCCCTTAAGTAAATAATGTTATTTACATTTTTAAATATTCTGATGTTAAAATCAGAAAATTTTTGTAACACTTGAATATTTATAAAAATAAAATTTCATATAAATTATCCATAAAGTTTGATTAGAACACAGCTGTACCCATTAATTTACATCTTGTCTATGGTTGCTTTCCTACTGCAGTATCTGAGGTGTGTAGTTGCAATAGAGACTATATAGCAAATAAAACCTAAAATAAAGTCTGGCCATTTACAGATAAAGTTTCCCCATACTTGAAATATACCATCTTAGAAACTAGCCTAAGGAGAAAGAGAGGAATCTGAAGAACTGAGCCATGACATGAAAGAGACCAAATTAATCCCCAAGAGATTACTGAATTTTTGAATCTACTAAATTTAATTAGATTAGCCTAAAATTAGGACCAGCAAGAAATTTTTGTTAATGCTAATTCTTTCACATGTTCTTAAGTGGCTCAGTGGGGCATCAGTTATATCTCAGACAGTGGGTGGGTGGTCTCTAGGCCCTCAATAGACTCAGTGCAGTTTTACTTACAACTTATGTAACAATACTTTACAACAAGTTCCAAACACATAAAGATTTTATTAGAACCCAAGTTTATGAAGTCTCTAGGTGAAACTGTAAAATAGCTTTCTTTCTTTTTTTTTTTCCTATTCTCTTTCCTTCCACTTCTAAGTCTGTTGGCAGCCCAATTTCCATGCTTGCTAAGGGATCAGTCTCACTCAGGCTGTTTTATTGATGTCCTGTGTCATTTCATGTTGTCCTTCCCCATTCTCCACAAGACAGTGGAAACACCTCATTCATTTACATTGAATTATAAATGTAATGATAGTTATGAATATATTCAGTCTCCCAGGTATTGTGAAAACAATAGTTTACTGATGTCAAGGGATAAATTCTTAATGGAAGAACTTAAGTTATAATATTTAGTCATGTGCTTTTAGAATTTAAGCTGTGGAATAATGCTAAAACAACAGGTCAGTTTTGGAAGAAGTTGTTGAATTTTCCATGCACAGATCATTAAAGACCTCAGCAGCCCACTCCTTTGTTTCTTTAACCCTCAAGGTTAAATGATCCAGTTTAGCTATGCCAGCACTCTTCTTGGTGAGGTTAGCAACTCATTGTGCAGAGTTAACCTTGAAGTTATTTGATGTTAAATCAGTTTTACTTAGAGTTTTTTTTTTTTCCACCCCTCAAGGTCCTTTTTATTCTGTCATATAATTTGCTGTCAAACTAAATGATGCATTTAAATAAAATGACCAAAGATAATGACTGTAACAAGGGAGAGACAGAACAATTGCTGTTGTAATATCTTGATCTGATTGACCCTGTTGTGTTTGGAGTCATGATACAAGGGGTGTGGAGTCATGGTAGCCTGTCACTTGTCAGCCAAATAATGGAAATTTCTAGTGGGTTGGCATTTAGAGAAAAGTTGCTCAAAGGGCAAGTATTTGTTACAAGACAAGCTCAGAAACAATCATAACATTAATTGGAAACAGAGTGTAAGAACAATGTAGTCAAGTTAAACTCAAGTTACTAGAGTATACATAGCATGGTAAAATAATGAGGAAGAACAGTTATGGTCACCAAACTGGCTTGGCTACACTGTGAAATAGAAAGCAATTGGCAAGATGTCTTTGAAAGACAATTAGGTTTGTGGATTTAAGAGCTGAATTTTTGTGTTGGGAAAAGCAATTACAGAGCTTCCAGACTACATGGCAATCTTAGCCACTATCCTTTCCTCTTTCCTTCATCCCTCGCTTCCTTACTTCCTTACTTCTTTCCTTCACAGTCGAGAGAATATCCTAGGGACTATTGTTATTTGGTTCACTTGCAGATAGAAAGCTCATATAATTTTCTCTTCACTCTTCAGGCATCGATCACATGAATTTAGCACCTATAAATATTCAATTTAAATTAATTGATATCCACAAAAAATGGATCCTACTTTACAATTCCTTTCTATGAAGACTAGATTTAGATTTTGTGATTCTTGTATGTCCTTGGATTATTCTTCTTAATAACAAGAACATTATTTTTGTGTTATCATTAGAAACCAAATTTAAAGTATGTCTTCTTTTCTATCAAAACTCATCAAATAATCAGTTTACATGCCCTTATGCCAATTATATATCCTTTTATCAATAATGGAATATGAAATTTTCTACAATTTATCTATAGTATTAATCCTACATTCTGTAGGGGAAGAAAAAATATTTTCCCTTGACACTTCCAGGTTATTGGCTGGGGCCCCTGTAACAAAAGACAGATTAACAAGTAAAACAGAAGTTTTATTAACATGTGTAACTCATGTATACATGGGAGATATCCAGGGAAAAAATGAGTGACTCTCAGATGTGGCTCAGAATTCAGGCTTAAATACCATGCATAGCTAAAGACAAAATGGGGAAGAGTGTGGGGGAGGCCAGTTATAGGAAAGTGAGCAGGAAAAGTACAGTAAACACTGGTGAAGTTTGTTATACAGATTTAAATTGGTGCCTCTCCAGTGGTAGGAGTTTCTGGTGAGTTGTGCTTTTCTTCTTGAACAAAACCAAAGCTATTCTGTTTTGAGCACATTAAGCGAAGACAGAGTTCTTTGGAAAAGAGAATAATGCGGGGGAAAATAGAAGGCAGCAGGAAAAGTGAAAGAGGGAATGTGAACTGGATTGACTCCATAAAAGAAGCCATGGGTATTGGTCTACAGGGACTGAGCAGGGCTTTTGAGGACAGGACAATGTGGACATCACTCACTGTGTCAATGAATCAGCTACTCTGTGACATGTAATATATACACCCTTATAAATGGAGACTTTCTTTATGAATGTAATTTCCCTTACTAACTGGTAACTTCTACTTTATTTTTAGAGCTTCTCCTGTGTCTGTTGTTTCTGAAAATAATCAAGTCAAAGACGCATATTTTGGGGTGGCATATTCTGTACTTTTCATTCCATTTTAGTTTTGATAAACGTAATTCTTATTTTTATAATTAAAGAAAAATTTTAAGCATTTTTAATAAAATTAAGAAAACATTTATAAGAAAAATTTCTATATATGACATATGGAAAAGTTGACTTAAATATTTATTAGTAACCAGTGAATTGAAACTAAATGTCAGAAATACAAGAAAACATCCAACTCTTTCTTCTATTTGGTGACTTCACCCATTACATTTGGTGGTATTTTTAATCTTACTTAAAGTACTAAGTTAAAAGTCAACACAACTTCCTTCTAATTTTGGTACTGTTGATCGACTCTACTTTTTGAAATACTCTCACCCCTTCCTTACATCATGCTGTTCTTGATTCTCTTTCTATCTCTCTAAATTCTTTCATGTATTTGTCTTCCCTTTTATCTCAGTGCTTCTCAAAGTAAGATCCTTGGTTCATTTGCATGCATAATAATTATAATAGGATTCCCACTAAAAATGTAGATTTTTGATCCTAGTCCTGGCATCATAATGGTGGAGCCCAAGAATCTGCATTATAGGAAGTTTCTCTGAGTGCACAGTAAAGCTTGAGACCTGCCAGCTTAAAGGATGGGCCATTTCAGGATCCTTTCACATTTCTTCCTCAGTCACACCAAAATTTATTTAAAAATCCATTGAGCCTCTTCTGGCCTCCATGCTTCTATCAGTTTCAATCTTACTGCTGGTTCTAAGACTTCTGTCTCTTTTTGGAGGGCTCACAAAACCTCAAATTACTCTTGAACCTGGACTTCATCCTGCCTTTCCTCTTTCAATGATTGACATCACAGCTGCCAGAACAAGAGACAGGGAGGTAATTGTTATCCTTTTCCACTAGATTTATTTATGCACAGTATTACCCACACTGGAGTTCTTGGGTTACCCAAAATAGAAATGGAGAGGAAAGCCCAGAAAAAATTTCAGGCAGATTTTATTAAGCTTATGTTCCAGCACAAGGGAGGCAGTACAGAGGAAAGTAAGGTCCTCTCAACTGGATGGGGACAAAGTGGCTTGCATGAAAGGGCAGGCTTTTTGAAAGTGGCAGTCTTTATATTAACTGGTTACTTGCCTGGTAACCATGTTCGTGCTTGTGCCTTTGGGCAAGATGGTGAACTGTTTGCTCATTGTATCCACCCCAGGAAGGTCATATAACAGTCCGACCTTGATTAGTTATGCATGCAGAATAGTGGGCTTGACATCTGTATGGAAGTGAACATTAGAAGGGAGATAATAATCAGCTATTGCTGCATTTTTTGTGTAAAGGGTGATGGGGTGATGGCATTCTTGTGGTCAGCTTATCCAGCATTCCTCCTGGCCATCTGTCTTTTCTTCGGCTTGGTCCAAGTCCCTATGCTGTCTCAACAAACATCTAATTCACTTTGCCTTCTAAATATTTGTACATTCCATTCAATTGTCTCCATTACTACTTTCATTACCCTTACTCTGGCTCCTGTCATCACTTCTCAAAATTATTACAACAGTAATTTTTTTGTTTTCCCAGACCCTAATAATGTCACATGTATTTCCCTCTCTCAGGTGTTTAATCTAATCCTGTCACTTCTCTGATAAAAATCTTTCAATAGCTCCCATTCACTTTTGGTATAAAATGTAAACTCCTTAGCATGGTTTACTGTGCCCTTCAGGATCTGATCACCGTCTGTCTCTCCAGTTTGTTTTTTTTTATCACTCTCAGCCTCATGATTTATAATTTGGTCATACTAAATTTCTTATATTTTCTTCAAGCTTCCATGCTGTTTCTGGCCTCTGGGCATTTATATAGAGTAGACTTTCTTTCTGAAACTCCATTCCCCATCTTCTTTACTCTGATAGTGTCTTCTTAGTAGTTAGGTCTCATTTCTTCAGGAAAGCCTTTCTCCTCACCTCTGGGTTGTGGGCACTGCACCACAGCAAGAAGGAAGTAGAAGGAATGGTACTAGGCACCACTACTCTAACATTTTCTTTCTTTCATAGTATTTTACAGAATTGGGTCAAACTATTAGTCGTAGCTGTAAGGGAGGCTGGAAATAAAAGTATCTTTCAAAGGAAATGAGATATCAAGATTAATCCAGACAATTGTAGTTTTTCACTCAGACCAGACACATTGCTGTTGGGAATAAAATTGGGATTCTGTTATCAAGAAAGAAGGGCAAATGGCCTAAGGGAAGGACATCAACAGTGTTTACCTGGTTTTCTCTTACAGACTGACACCCCAGGGAGCTGCCTTGCAGGCCTGCTCCTTAATCCAGACCTAGTTATTTCAGAGGCTCTTCTCAGAATGTTGGGGCTGTTTCTAAAGTAAGAAGAAAATGCCTGCAGGGCCCTGCCAGTCAAGGTTAATGTCTAGGCATCTTGCATTTACTGCCTCTTAAGGGAGCCTTTTGCTACTTGGCATGCTACCTGTTTTTGGAGCTAAAGAAACACTGCTTAAAAGGATTAATTTGGCTAGTGCTCCAGAGAATTTTGAAGGTAAACAACTGTTTCTTTTTTGTCAATATGGCAATTAAGAAGGGGAGATTAAAGAAAGAAAAATAAATGCAGCTTTTATTTCTACAGTAGATTGATAGGCTAGTGAGTCACTGAATAGGTAATGAGCACCAGAATAGTTTGGGATTAACAAATCTAGTTTAGGGATAAAAGTCTCTCTTCCCTTAATTACCTTCTCCCCAAAGTACCCAAATATGGCATAGACTGAAGTTTGCCAATATAGAATTGATAATTTGTGTTCATGTGATTGTGTATAAAAAATGTTTTTATGCCAGAGACATAAATCTGCATGAAAATTTGGTTTCAAGTAAAAGCAGATTTTTTTTTTTTTTTTTTGCAATCAGCAGTGTTACTTTTGGTTTTATTGTAAACATAAATGAGAAAAACATAAATATGAGAATAATAACAAAAAGGGGCTCTATGGAAAGTAACCTCACAGGTGATCTGATCATAATTTTCTAACTGGGCAGGTCATGGTGGGTAGTCACGCCCTAGGCATATTACTTCTTTAGTAAAAATCTTATCTTTGCTTTAAATAAGCCCTGTCCATTGTTTCTGTGCATGTGAGTTAACATACCTTTCAAATGCCACTTTTCAGACCCCACCTTCAAATGAAAACCACCTTTTAAACTCCTCCTTCTAGGATGTGACCACCCTCAAGAGAGTACATAATTGTAACTATTCTTTAATCTGCTCCTGGCCTTGTTTTCTCCCACTTTTGTGTAATCATCCTATGCCCCTTCTTAATTTCAAGTGGATAAAAGAGACTGCAAAACTATTATTCTCTGGAGCATTTGATATCTTGCTTTCTAGCATATGTTGTCAGTTTGGCTCAAATAAACTTTTATAAAAGTTTTGTATAGGTTTGGACATTTCCTATGTTGACAAATAGATAGTCATGTTATTAGAGTAAATAATCCAATATGAATATTGATAGTTGTTATGAAATCATAGTCTCACAGAGTGAATTCTAGTTCCAGCTCTATAATCAATTTATCTATCAGTGATGTTGGCAAATTGCTGCATCTTTCTGAGACTGCTTGTGTTTTAAAGAGTGGTCATGATGCCTCCATCATCATTGGGTTGTTGAAGGCTCTTATACTTCATTGTACCCCCTTTTTCTTACCTTAGTGTCTGACTCATGAGAGACACTCAATAAACACTCATTAAATAGAATATAGAATCATAAATCAAATAAAATATGTATATAAAAGTATTGTGAATGACTATACAAATATAAGCATTACTATTTTTATTTTCTCCCATGATGTATATTTGTTTTGAAGCCTACTGTCAGAAATTAACAGGTGATATAAAAATACATTATAAAAATGTTTAATGCTAACATTTTTATCATTTCATTGGACAGTCGATTGAGATTAAATTTATTGATAAATTTTCAGAATATTGTACAGGAATACATTTTATTTATAATCACTAGAATTGTCTAAAAAACTTTATAATTTCAGATTTTTTCAAGAACTACTCTTCTGGGTAAAGACACAAATGGAGTAGATTTGGATGTACTGTGCTTTTATTATCACCTAGTCATTAACACCTAAATTAATCAAAAGCCATACTTACTGAAGGGTGGCCGTAAAGAAGGGAATTCATTTATTGGAACATAATTTCAGGACAAGATCATAATGAGCTTTCCCTTGACTATTGTAATTCCTGGAAGAGAACTGTGGACCTTGAGAAAATATGGCCCTTGAGACTTGATGGAGAATATTACTGAAAGGAAGGCATCAGTGCAGCTGTGTGGTCTCTCCAGCTGAGACTTCCACAACACTCACCTACAAATATTCACTTAATGCTTGTGCACCTGTTATCTTACATGGTGAAAACTATAGGAAAGCAGAGAGGGCAGTGAATCAAAAGAGGGAAAGAGACATTTTCCAGGAGACTGTGTGTTTCAGAAAACACTTTAAAAAATCAGAATAAAGGGGAAAATCTTGTTAAATTAAACAGGGAGGCCACTAGGCTGAGGTGTCTTTAATGCCTTGGTAGCTTACATCTACAAAAAAGACCCTAAATTTGTATTGCCTCAAGATTTAGACACAGAAACCTAAGAACAACCAATCACAGTCAAGTAGGCTTTCCCAATTTAGTCAACCTTAAGCTACCATCAGTCAAATAATCTCCTTACTTTGCTTCCACTTCTCAATAAAACTCCTTAGCTGGTGGAGTGCTCCTCACCACTTCTAGTTTGGTGGTGCCTGATTCAAAGTTTTGCTCAAATAAACACTTAGATTTTAACATTCCTCAGTTTATCTTTTTACAACCTTAAATGAAAGCATTATTTTAATGTTTCTATTGCTTCTCTCATCTGCTCTTTCAGAGTACCAACAGCCAAATTTAATTAATAGGTATAAATATGCTGTAATAAGGACTCTAAATCACTATGAAGATGTCTGATATTAGCCAAGTGGTGAGCTAGTGCCCAGCAACTATAAACAAGAGTAATGTCACTATCCAGAGAAATAAAAAATGGATAACATTTTCAAGTACTACTCAATTTGCCTTTCTTCTTGGTCATTGTTTTTAATTGTGTAGCCTTTCTGATTAAATGGGACTTGAGTGTGAGGGCTGTTGCTGCAGGGAAAAAGAAAAAAACAGCTCCGAAAGAGAGTCAGATTCTTGACTTTATAGCTCCTAAGTAAGCTTTTGTGATTTTCCATTGAACATATTAATCTGAAAGCTAAAGAATGTTCAAAAAGCAAGAGGTAGTCACTATTTAGACAAAAGAGGTATGCAATGTAACAGAAGGTGGGGATGAATGTATATTAAGGAGACTGGAGCAGTCAAAGCATGGAACTCAAACCAAAAACTACAGAGTTGGGAAGAATGAAGAGTTAGTCACACTCTCTACCCTTAAGGAGATAAAAGCATACCTAGTAGAACTTCAGGGGATAATTGAATTCTATATAACGGGGGTTTAGATGCTGATGGAACCCTGAGAAGGAGCCACTGCTAAACACCCTGAGCAGATGGTACTAATTCTCATAGATATATAAGTACTATCTTTGGTTTTTGTTTTTATTATGTGACTAAACAAAGAAACAAAAACTGCATCACAACAAACAAGAAATCATCCATAATCCTGTCAACCAGATAATAAATATTTCCACGCTTATCCTACTAGTCATTTTTATCTATGTATATTTGTGTATATTTGTGTCTGTATCTGTATCTGTACTTGTACCTATAACTCTATTTGCATCTGTATCTACATTTGTAGCTATAACTGCACCTATATCTCTCTATAAATGTAGTATGTCCTAGGAAATTCTGAGAATATTATGACAACTAGAAAGGAAAAAAAATACGGCATAGTCAATATTTATAAAAAGCTAGATCAAAAGCTATTCCTTCGAACCTCAAGCTATAGGCAGCTGGGAAAAAATTACCACCAGCCACAAAACCTGCATGGCAGCAACATCTTCATCAGAAGAAGCAAGAAGGAAGCAACAGGGTGACTGAAGGACTTGAGCATAAGAACCCACAAAATAGCCAGCAAATACTCACTGGAAAGTGTGGTGGGTCAATTAGAGAACAGCAGCTAAAATTGGAAGGTTTCCCCTATTCCTACAGCGAGTGAATACAAGGACCCACAATAAGGTTTAAGGAGTTGCAGCTGGCTAGCTCCTATGCATTCTTGAAACCAATTAACCAGGACAGGGTCTCATGCTGAGGAGAAACTACCTGCAGTAGAATCAAACTTACTCAGGATAGAAAAAATAACAAGGAAAGAGGACATCCTTGTGAAAGTGGAGAGAAACAACTAGAGAATCTTAGAAAGCAAGCCACCATATTTTTTTAATAGTATACAGAAATACTAGGAGAAGGAGCCCTGTAAAATTAGAAAATGCCATTTGAACCAAGATGTTTCTTAAAAATTAAAGAAAATACTTTCGCATAAAAATGAACAACAAAATGTTGAGGCTAAATCCCATTAAAAAGTATCGAGATATGAAGAAACCAAGGATGAAAACATGCTAGAATGATATGTCTTTAAAACAGATCAAAATTACAACCTACTATTTCAAAACAAGTTTAAAGAAATTAAAATGTAATATAAGATATAAATAAATGGCACATTAGAATTAGAAAAGGTCAAAAATAAAGTGAGAGAACTCAAGATTTAGACAAAAAAGAAAAATCATATTAGAAAGAACAACAAACCAGCAAATAATGTTTTAAGAAAAATGAGATTAAAATTAAAAAAAAATTAAAAAATCCAAAGGAAAATAAAGAACATTAAAGATAAGCATAGGAAATCTATCACACAGATAATAAGAGTCATGAAGAAGAGAATCAAAGCAATGAAAAAGAGCAGATATTCAAATCTATAGTTCAAGAAGGCTTATCTGGAGGTTAAAAAGAAATACTTAAATGCTCATTGAAAGAACATATTATATACTCAAGAATACCAAGCCAGAAACTCTAATAGCAAGACCTATCTAGAGAAACTCTTGGACTTGAAAGAAAAAATATCTTTTGACTATCTGGGCAAAGAGAGCACAAATCTATAAATGAAGATTATAGCATCATTATACTTTTCTTTCTTTTTTTTTAACTTTTTAAAAATTAAGTTTACTGGGGTAACATTGGTTAATACAATTACATAATTTTCAAGTGTACATTACGATTTGATATCTGTATATTCTATTGTGTGTTTAACCATCCAAAATCCAGTTTCCTTCAGCTACCACATATTTGATCTCCTTTACCCACTTCACCCTCCCCCTATTCTACCTCCCCTCTCCTCTTCCATCCCCTATCCTCTAGTAGCCATTAGTCTATAGTCCATGTCCATGAGTCTCTCTTTGTTTGTCCTGTTCATTTGTTGCTTTTAGGTTTATATTTCACATTTGTTGCTTTTAGGTTTATATTTCACATATGTAATTTTCAACTTTTTCTGTCGGGCTTATAATGCTTAACATGATTATCTCAAGCATCATTATACTTTCAACAGCAATGCTTTATTCCAGAAAATAATGAAGATATGTATTAAATATAACAGAGAGAAAATATAAAAATAAAAACTTTACATTCAGTAAAATAAACACAAACTTTTTATTGATACATAGAAACTGAGAGGTTATTGCTCACATGAACACTTCTCAGAAGAATCTGATGGACAACAAACTTCAGATGATCAGAATGACTACAGTAATAATAACATATTTATAAAACTATGAATAAAGGAGAGTTTTAAAAGAGAGAATGTGGTACTTAATATTTGTATGCTCTGAAAATATCTTTATCTGTAGTACAAAATTAAAAATGGGGGAGAGAAAGGAATTGCCTATATAAAATTAAATTGTTTTAGACTATTATTATTGGTGATTTTATCAGTGTTACTATTCTGGACTGTTCTGTGTATAATGTGGGATAAAACAAGGGCATCTTCTTTGTACTTGAGAACCAAGATTCTTAGCATGGGGGGAAAAAAGATACAAATTAATGTAGAAGACTAAGCAAAAACAATACAGTTGCAAATATACTTACATATACCTTGTAGGTATATGCGTATACCCATATATAATTGCAAGACATGTATATAGCCACTGAAAGGCTTGGAAAAAATGACTCACTCAGTAACAATGCATAGTTCTGGTGACTAAATTGTGTCTTCAAATACTTTATAAGAGAAAAGAAGAAATGGCTGATTTTCCATAGGCTGGAAATGTACAAGATGACTTTGGAAACTCTTGTTATATGAGGGAATGAGGGAGCTATTAGAGACTTTTTAGGATCATGTCAAAGGGAATTAGGTATTAACTTGAAGACTTTCCCACTGATTAAATATTGGAAAATTTGAGCTTCAATAAGCATAAGAAATACATGTATTGAAACCCATACAATATGTTTAATTCATAGGCTTATGGTGATATAAATTAATTGGAGGTGTAAGGAAATCAATACATATCTTGAGAAATGGTCTATAAAGGGAAAGAATTAGACATTTATGCTGCTTTTCTTGGGTGTCCAAATGCTAGAAAAGGAAAATATCTCTTTATAAAATTATTTCAGCTAATTTAAAAAGTGATAGAATTAGAATATCAGCCTTTTACATACTAAAATGTGCTCCAGCATGAATTATTTCCATCCACAATATAAAGTGACTGATAGTGTTTCTCATAAAACCTTGGCAAAGCAGACTCTCTCTGTGCATGTATTGAAATATATGTTTTAAATAAAAATGAAATAATACTGTAATATTATAAAATATATAAACATGTAAAGTAATAAAATGTATAATATATAAATATATAATGTATGAAATTGTAATAATACTGTTTCCTTATCTTTTAAGGAAATTTAATGTTCCATAAACATTTTTCATCCTTTAGCATACTATACATTTGTAATGACTGCATATCCATATTTGTAATATGAGTATATGACACCAGGCTTATAACTTAAGTAACATGTTATTTTAATTGGACATTTAGTTTGATGTCTTATTAATTTATTTTCTATTATGAATATGGCTTCAACAAATCTCTTTGTAGTAAACTTTTCTATAGCCATGATTATTTTTTTAGGAAAGTAAAATTATTAGTCAAACATATTTTTAAGGATTTTGATACAAATTGTCAAATTATCTTCCAGAAAATTTTACTAAGTTACATTTCCACCAGCAGAGTATAGTCTTTTATCCCTGAATTACCCCTTTAAATAAATGTTTGTAAAAGTTTGCAGGGTAGCATGAATAAATTATGTTTCAGGGACAGTATTATTCTCCTTTGAATACAACTTTGGAAAAAAATAATTTACAAACATTCAATTAATATGCAATTTTTATGTAATGTGTTTATTATTTCTCTTGAAGTCTAAAGTGTTTTATTTTCATGTGCCTCTAAATTAAATTTTAAATGAATTTTTTTCACTGTTTTAAATACTATAGAAGCTGGTAAAACAAAAAATTTAAATATAAAGTTAGTAAAATAAAGTATCTATCTGAACTTTGTTATTTACTAAAAAAAACTTATCAGCCACTAAAGCCTATCAACTATTTTAAACGTTTTCATAAATAGAACAAGTACTATATTTAACAAAAGGTATAAAGTTAACCATTTATTTATTTATTTATTTATTTATTTATTTATTTATTTATTATTCTGGTGAACTAGTCCAAATAGTCTCTGCTTCTGCTGCTAAGAATTAGAAGCCAAGGAGTAATCCAGTCTTGGTTTAATATTTTTCTGTAGATTACTAAGCACATTAAAGACTAGATGGTAGATTCCATCTTGAAACCATCTTTGACATACACTGAGTTTCATAATCTGCTGTGGGACAAGCAGTGGGCCATGTTGTTGAGGTCTTTTATAGCTTATGGTGGCACTGGGATTGGGCAACCATCCATCTTCCTGGCAGAGATTCATTTAAATGACTTCTAAGTACTGGAGTGTTGAATATAGTCCAGCCTCTTTGGAATGAGAGAATCTCCTAGAAAAACCTAAGTATGTGTGGCTATTTTTAAAAAGCTCAAGTGCTAATTTTTAACAGTGGCAGAGCTCTGATAATCTCTTGTTACTATTCCCCAGTAGAAGATCTCAGTTTTTGCCTAACATTTTCCTGAAAGCAATACTGTTTTAAGAACAATATTGCTATTCTAATCTGTCACTCCCTGGGGCAAAAAAGCATGGCTGAGTATCCAAGGTTATATTTCCTGTCTCTTACCATTTACCTGGAGCCTCTCTCCAGTAAAGTGTTTTAAACTTAATACATTCTTCCTGTATGTGTGTGAGACCAGTAATTCTTCATCTTGTTGCTTTTACTCCTTTAATCAGGTTCACCTTTGTATATTAAGCAAGTTATTTAGTAAAAAAATATTTCAGAAATACATTAAAATATAAAGAGTCAAGAAAGTGCTTTAGAGATTTTTTTGGCACCTACGGTATATAACAGAAGAAAGAACTAAGACCAGAGAAGTTCTGACTTCGCAATGTTCACAAAGTAAATTCATGGCTGATATATTTTGTGACTCTATTTAGGATGTGGGCTAATTGACACTGTAATTTATGTAAAACAGTGAAAAACTGCCTGGTTTATTAATGACTTTAATGAGACTGAGTTACCAATATGGATCCTCTAAAGTTATATGCAGGAAATACATATTACTGTTTGTATAACTCTATTTTTAGAGTAATGTATGCAATCTAAATAAATGGGAACATGTTAATATTGTTGCATTGATATTGGTTTCATAACATATTCGTGTTTGGTTTGTATTGGGGATACTCTATGGCAGTAGTTCCCAACCCTTTTAGCCCCAGGGACCCGTGCTCCCGTGGCCTGATCTGAGGTGGCGCTGAGGAGGTGATGCTAGTGCTGCAATTTCAGATGACGCTTTGCTTGCTCACCAACCTCTCATCTCCTAACAAGCAACCAATCCGGATTTGGGACCCCTGCTCTATGGCACTTTAGAAATATTGGGAAAAACAGATGATTTCAGTTTATAAGGGAGCTTTAATTAGAATAGTAAAGAGCATTTAATTACCAAAATGAATTTCGGTTGTAATAAAGTATCATCCTTTTCCTGACCTCTTGACAGCCCTGTCATGCTAATCCTTTCTGGGAAAAGTAGACTTTCCCTGTCTTGGTGGCACACATATGCTACTCTGGTTTTTCCCATACTTTCAGTGGGAGCTTTTACTCTATCTCTTCTACGATTCATCTTTTAAAACTAGTAATCTCTGAGTTTCTTTCCTTGATTATTTTAATTTCTATCCCCATCCTCTTTTTTTTCCCCAAACAGTTCCACTTCAACAATCCTCTTTGCATGATTTTTAGTATTTTACTTTCAGTCTTTTTCCAACTACAGATAACAACTACAGAAGGTACTGTTAAGTACGTTCATTTTGATGTTTGCTGGCATATCAAGTTTAATATATCCAAATATGAACTCATTATCTCCTCAATATCCTAAAACAACTTGCCCTCCTTGTTCACCTCTTTCTGTTAATGTCACATCTTGCTCCTAGTTATTCAGGCTCAAAGCTTAGGAATAATTTTTTCTTATCATATATATTATTCCCTTATCCTTGGCATTGAAAGAGTTGTTATGACTTGTAGATTTTATTTCTGAAATGTTTTCTCATCTGTCTTCAATTTTGCATTTCTCTACTGCAATCCCAATTCATCTCTTTATTAACTCTTTCCAGACCATTGATAGAGTGAAGTATTGACCTCTACTTCTGAAAGTTTTTGTAAATTAACTTGCAAACATGTGTTATATTAATCTGCCTAAAGCAAAGCTCTGGTTTACTGTGCTCAAAGACTGTCAATGGTCCCCGGTTGGTAACAGTGATTTACTCTCAAAGCAAAATGATTTCTCTAGGAAATGGCTCTATATTGCTTTGCTATTGCCTTTTCTTTCACTTTGCTGCAGGTGCCCTATTCAAATGCTTCTCAAATTTAAAGTGCATACAATCAAATGTAGATCAGGCAGTATTTTCAGAGTATTATGTGCTTTCTTGGTTCTGTGCTGTTCACTGTCTGCAATACCTTGCCTGTCCCCTTCCCTGCCTATCTCCCTCCATTATAATCCTATTCCTCCTTCAAACACATCTCAAAAGCCAAACTATCAATGAGATCTTATTTGCATGTATTTTATATGCTCTTCTTTCACATTCTGAAACATCTGTATGTACACTCTTTATAACACAAACTATATTACCTCACGTGATTTTTTTTTTCAAATATAATGAAAGAATTTGGAAGACAGGCCATACTTTATTTCTGTCCCTACCCCCTATAGACATTGCAGAACACTTCACATAAAGTAGGTGTTCAGTAACTATTGTTTAAATGGAATTATTCTACATGATTGAGCCACACTGCTAGAATAAACCACTAGTAAACAGACTAGTTCATAATTAATGTTTTCCATATTTTCTATAAACTGGAAAAGCTGAGATTCTCATGAGCTGTGGCCTTTTGAGAAATGTTTGTATAAATTCCAAATATCAGATTCTGCCCTATTGTTAAAACAACAGCAGATTTCAAGTTAACTTGATGTTTGAAATTAAAAAGGAAAACACTAAGTAGTAATGAATATGAATGAAGTTAAACCTATTTTCGAAGGAAAACCAAAACTGGTACAAATAAATAGGAGTGGGGTGTTCCTGTGGCTGAACTAGATTTTTTACCAAGTTGTTCACATATTGTTTGAGAAATGCTGTGTGTTCTCTTTGGTTGTCTTAGTTTGTTGCTACCAAGGCAGAGGAAGAATTATATTCATTGTTAAGTGAAAATTGCTGAAGCCTTAGACTTAGAGGAAAAATGCTTCTGGAGTACTCATTTAGCCATTCACATCTCTTGTGCTACTAATATGTGCCAAGCAATGTGTTATAGATGCAGCATTAAAAGTCATAATCTTCTTATAATTAGCTGAACATCTAGTGGGAGAGATGGAAAATAACTAATCACTAATAAAAAAAAAATGTGACAAGTGAAATACGTATAGGAAATACCACTTTTCTCCAACTTCACTTCCCAAGCAAAACTTTACCTTTTTTACATTGGCATATGATCTGGCCAAAAAAAAAAACTGATAACTTTTCAGTTCCTGTTGTAGAGCCTAAGAAAAGCAGGCAGAGAGAAGAAAAATAATTAGGAAAGAATGACTGAAATGATTCAGAAGTGTGGCAGTTCTCTTTTGATTACTCTTCAAGCTTAAATGCATGTGGTATATGATGAGCATTTAATATTTGTTCCTTTGAGTCATGCTAATCTTTCTAACATCTCATGGCTACCAAACCAAAATACCATTGCCTGACATAAAATAATAGATTTATTTCTCAATTTAGAGTTCCTTTACATACAAATTTGCCTTCTTTGTTATATGGATAAATAAAACCAACAGTCAGGGACTAGTTTATATGAATTTCCTTAATTTAAGCAAGTATAGTTTCAGATGAGTTTCTTTGAAGTTGAAAGTTGAAGTTTTATTTTCAAAATCATCCAGGTTTACAGCTTTGATCAAATAGTTCTTGAGCTTTCATAATTCATATTATAGGCTCAATAGAAGAATTTATGCTATATTGGTTTTAAATATTTATATAATTTTTTGCAGAAAAATTAAGGAGAAGGGAGGCTTGATTATTATGGCCACTTGATTTCCAAGTCTACCCAAGAGGAAGAATAACAAAATACCTGATTTATTATAACACTTGGTAGAATCAAGATGACAAATTTCACCCATTCTTTCCTCATATTCTCTGTCAAAATGAATTTTTTAGAAAAATAAACATTTAAAAGAATTGTCAAACATGTCAAAATACATGTCAATGAAGCAAATGTCATAGCAGACATCTCTTAGCCAAGAAAATGTATATTTTAATAAATTTCCCTCTGATTAGTTTTCTCTTGAACACTGCTAAAATATACAAACAAAATCAACCTTCAGGGTTTTCTTACATTTGCTGTGATCGTGTGGTCCAATCCATTAGCAAACTGCAGTACGTAGCACTTCCCACACTCCACTCGAGGAAGGAATCACAATTTCACAGTTTGGTTCCCAACACTGCCTTGCAGGGCTGCTATCATAATGAGTTTCTGGCTCTTGACACACAGGCAGAAGTCTCTTATGTTGGCTTCTCAAAGAGGAAAGAGAAAAACCCTAGAGGAAAGAGCAATTATATCACTATATAATAACACAAAAGCTATAAAATGTCTCCTAATACTCATATGTATGTTGAAGTAGTGTATCTCTTTCCCTCCTCGAATACTGATTAATATTTTCAAGAAGACTTGTGCAGGTTTATATAAGCTAGAACATAGGACAATGTCTGAAAAACTGAGGTATTTTGCATTATTTATTTAGAGCATTATTTAGCTAGTCTTTTTGTTTGTTTATTTAATCAGAAAAAAAATTACCAAATCCAAGAATTTAATCCATCATGAAATTTCTAATACAAAATTTTTTTGTGAATAACGTATTTACTTTTTAAAAATATGTGTTGCTAAAAATATGAAAAAAACCATTTAACTGCCATAATCTCATCATATGCAGACCAATAGGGCGTATTTAATTTACATTTTGTGGGACTTAAAAAAAACAAACAAAAAAAACCCCCAAGATTGCTGAGCAACCAGAATCTAAAGTTATTTCAACATTTGCTACTCCAGTGCCTTGGAGACATATGACATCAGGCTGCTTACTGGCACTCCTTTCTACAGGAGTCAGAGTGATATATGAGAAATTGCACTGGCCTTAAAAGTCAGCTAAACTGGAGAACATTTTGTAGCCTCTCACTCCTTCTGTGTCCCTGGATTTAGTTTCTTAACCTTTCTGTTTCTCTATACTGCAAGATTTTAAAAAGTAATACCAATACCTACCTTGCAAGGTTATTGTAAAGATATGTGATAATGTATATGAAGGATTCATTACAATGGCTGTGACAGCGTAAGAATTCAATGACCAGTAGCTGTTCTTATTTTCCCTTCTCTTATCTAGTCTACATTTTTTTTTACTGGATTATGTGTAGCAAATATATCTCAACTGTACTCACATTTTCAGCCTCATCCTCTTCCTACACCCCTGAAAGACACCGTTAACTGATTATGGCACTATATTCACTGTGTTTGGACAGTCTTAGAATCTATCGCACAAATTTGCTAAGCAACATGCAGTGCTTTTTTTTTTTTGTAGGTGTGACAATTTCCAGTATACATGCATGTAAGAAAAGATACACTTATTGCATCACAGCATTTTTTTATCTTGGCATTTGAATTTTATTATAGTTTAATTTTTTACATTGCTGGAAGAATAACAAATTAAATGGGAATTGATTTATATTGCCAATATTTTGAAAACAATTTTTTTTTTTGCAGTATAAACAAGTACCTAATTCTCACTTGGTTAGGCTCTACTCATTTCATGAGGAGATCCAGAATCCAAAGGGCTAAGGATCCCCCACACTCCGTTCCTCCTTTCCTGTGCTGAGTAAGTCCAGAAGGAAGTGTGCTTATGGAAACTGTATCCATTAGGGAATGAGGAGAGTGAGTGCTGCTTCAAGCACTAGGCCTGTGCTGCCTCAAAGAGTAACAGTTAGTGTCAACTCAAAGGAAAAGTTCCCAAGGACAGTTCCATTAAGACAGGAAGGAAGAGTTGTAACAGAGAACTGCAGAAATTGCCTTCATTTTCCTGTTATCTTATTTTCAGTGTTATTAAAAACATGATTCAGATCTCTATGTAGACTAATGAGATCTCTCTACAATTACACATTTCCTATAACTCTTGGTTAGAAGGGTCTCAGCAGTTTTCAGTGTGTATAACACTTCTTTTTAAATAAGTATAACACTTCTTTTAGTTGTTTTTGTAGGTTTTATTTTATTTTTCATGTTAGAAAGCACTTCCATAAAAGATGAAAATCTATCTATCATCTATCTATCTATCTATCTATCTATCATCTATCTATCATTTATCTATCTATCTATCAATCATCATCATCTACCTATCATCTATCTATCTATCTATCTATCTATCTATCTATCTATCTATCTATCTATCATCTATCTATCTATCTATCTATCTATCTATCTATCTATCTATCTATCTATCATCTATCTATCATCATCTATCTATCTATCTATCATCTATCTATCTATCTATCTATCTATCTATCTATCATCTATCTATCTATCTATCTATCATCTATCATCTATCTATCTATCTATCTATCATCTATCTATCTATCTATCTATCTATCTATCTATCTATCTATCTATCATCTATCATCATCATCATCATCATCTACCTATCATCTATTTATCTATCTATCTATCTATCTATCTAATCATTTATCTTTCTATTTATCTATCTATCATCTATTGATAAGAACCTATATTAAGTGAATATAGAGAAAGAGAATAAAAATATTGAAATTTAGTGTGATTTCTTTCTTGATCAGGAAAGATTCTGATATGGCCCTCATATTCTCTCTCTCCTGGATACATGCTCTGTGTTATCTCCTCTCTTTGGGTGTGGGTGGAATCTGTGAATAAAATATATATCACTCCTGTTATTGGGTTACATTATATGACAAAGGTGAAAGGTTTCTGCAGATGAAATTAAAGTTGCAAATAATTGACTTTGAATTAAATCATAAAGGACATTTCCTGAGTGGGCCTGATGAACCATTAGGTGAACCAATAACAGATACTGGATCCTTCTATATGTTGAAGAGATTTGAAGCAGCTATTCTCTTGTTTGGCCTTGAAGAAGAAAATTGTGACTTTGTGAAGAGGACACATGGAAAAAACAGGTGGCTTCTAGAAACTGACAGCCACCAATAAAGTGGGACCTCAGTTTCACAGCTATAAGAAACTAAACTCTACCAACAACCAGTGAGCTTGGAAGAGGACCATGAGCCTCAAATGGGAACAGAGCCTTAGGCAACACATTGACAGGCCCTGAGATAACCCAGCTAACCAGGCTAGACCCATAATATAAACATTTGTATGGTAAAATACTGCTAAGCTTGAGGTGGTTTATCATTCAGCCTTGGTATGCAATAGAAAGCTGGGCTAGGAAAAAAAATGAATTCATCCTTTTTTTCTTTTCATAAAGAAAAAAAAAAAATACTTCCCCTCCTTAAAGTTAATTATTTTACCTGGAGATGTTTTGATTCCATCTTGTATCTTCCAAGTCATTCTATACTCATCTCTAATGATCATTTAAGCATGCCAATACTCTCCCTCTGAAGACAATCTTACAATAGTTCAATGTCCCTTTTTAAATATCTCCTCAGCTCTAGCTAAAAAAAAATTGTCTATATACAGTTATTTTCTGGAATGTATCTTCCTTCACTTACTGCAAACTAGCATTACCACACCCATTAAATACTGCCATTAATCCATAGATATACTTTTATCATGTTTACCCATAATATCCTTGTGAATGAGTCCAGTTCTTATCACACTTTCCTTTTCAGTTCTTATCATTCTTGACCACTCAGTAGCATTAGTACCTTCTCTTTTCAAAAATACTTCTTTGGATTTTATCATATTCTACTCTTCTCATTGTTTGTTTCATCCCTGACAGCCTTTTGCATTAAATGCTAGTTTATCCAGGGCTTCATCCTCCACTTTCTATTTTTGCAAGTCTAAATATACTCTTTGAACAATTTCATTCGCTCCCTTTATTTCAATTGCCATATATATGCTGATGATCCATCATTAGACCAGATCTTCTTCTTGGCTTCAAACCTGTGTGTCCAGTTGCCTCCAGCAGAAGTCCCCACCTTTGTGGCACCAGACTCATGCTTCTATGAGAATCTAAGTCCTAATGAACTGAAGTGGAGCTGAGAAGTGATGCTAGCACTGGGGAGTGCATACAGATGAAGCTTCACTTGCTGGCCCACCAGTCACCTCCTGCTATGAGGCCCAGTTCCTAATAAGCCATAGACCATCCAGGTCTGCAGCTGGGGGTGGGGACCCCTGGCTTTCAGGATATCTCCACTTGGATAACTAATAGGCATCTATAGTTCAGTATATTTAGGCTCGATTCCTATCTTACTTGTCAGACTTGGTCTGCAGATGAAAAAAAGAGGGGTTCTCTGGAATATTAACTCAAAGGGTAATCTGATCAAAAATTTCTAACTAGGCATATCTTGTTGGATAGTCATGCCTCGGGCTTATAACTTCTTTAGTGAAAGATTTTAAACCAGCCCCATCCATTGTTCTTATGCATCAAGGTTGACACACCTTTGAAATCCCAGAGGTCACACCCCTCAAAGAGGGTATTAAGCCTCAAGAGGGCACATGTTCTTGCTAACTATCCTGTAATCAAATCCTTGCCTTGTTTGCTTCAATCTTCATTATATCTCCTCCTTAGTTCAGAATTTCAAATGCATAAAAGAAGCTACAAAATTGTTATTCTCCCAGAACATTTGAGATCTTGCTCTCTGTTGTCAATTTGGCTCAAATAAACTCTCATACAAATTCTCTACAGGCTTGTTCATTTTTATGTTGACAGGTCTTTTCCTACATATCCCATTTTAGTGAATACTAACCATCTATGTGGTTAGCCAATCCAAAGAACTTGATATTATCTTAGTTCTCTGTTCGATATTTCTCTGTCCCTTATCTCCCACATTTATTCATTTATCAAATTCTGCTATGTCGTAGTATATCTCACTTATATTGTACACTTTTAACTATTTTAATTGAGGCCACCAGTATTTCTTTTCATATTCTGCAATATCCTCAGAGCCAATCTCTCTTTTCAATCCGGTCTGTTTTTCTGCATTGTACCTGTAGTAATCTTTATAATGTACACAAGTGATTATGTCACTTCTCTGCTTATAAAATTTAATGACTTCTCTTCTTTGGGTAAAATCCCAAAATTTCATCTTCCCTTTCTCTTTGCTTTTACAAACTCCTTCCTCGCCATTATTCATGGCTATTTCTGCTCTACAGTTGTCTTGAGGTCTTTTTATTGTTATCTCCTCTGCTGGGAAATTCTTCCATGTCTGATTCATTTCTTTCAGTTGGTCTGATTATTTCTTAATGTCAAGCTAAAGTGTCCTTCTCTGATCTATGAAACCTGCTTAAGATAGTCTTCTTTTGTCCATCACAATACTGTATTCTGAGCTCTCAAATTGTGTTATGTTGTACGGCGATTCGAGACCCCCACAAAGGACAGAGACCTCCAGATAAGGTGTTAACAGCAAGCGCTTTATTCACGGATTCGAACCCGGGCCCCCACCAAGGGCGAGAGCCCTGAGTTTCCTGAGTTTATACCCTCTGAAGTGGTGGTTACGTGACCTTTTCCCTGATTGGTGGGACTCAGGTGCGTCATTGCAGTTACATGCTTAAGCCAAGCGGAATGTGTGGGAGCTATTTCCCGTTAACATTTTCTTCTATTACTGTTACTGGCACTGTTGGGCAACTTCTTCTATTGTCCCTTGCGGGCTGCTGGCTAGGCCAGGGGCTAGGCCAGGTGTTAGCTGCAGGGTTAAATGGAAAATTCCTATAGGGGGATTATCTTAAAGGCCTAGAGACAAGATTTGAAACAGCCTTCTACATTCCTCACTGCTCTAGGGAGATGTTGAATCAAATCTTTGATTCTAATGTGTTCGAATGTCTATAGGGTCTGAGCCTAGGTTAGCTATGGTGGCTAATCCCATCTAGAAGGGGGGTTCCTGCCCTAAGCAGAGCCAGCAATCTGCAGTCAGATTAGGGTCCGATCAATTTAGGACCCGAAACATGGCATCTGTAGTCTGGAAGAGGGGGGTGACCCAGGGTCTGGGACCAGGAGCATCTTTAGCTGGAGGTGATGGGGCTAGGGAAGAGAGTAGGGGAACTGATGGGGTGGAAGGATGTGAATGTGAAGGCTGGGGAGGCAATACCTGTGGTGGAACTATTATGGGCCTCAGGGGCCCGATTGGGTTGACAGGTGGGGAAATTACTTTCTTCTGGAGTGTGAACCGGACACCCGGGTCATGACCTGATACGCAGAGTCTGAGGCTCCATGTCTTCCTAGCCTGCCAGGCCCTTTCTGTAGGGGAACGGACGGTAAGAGTTACTGGGTTACAGTCCCCTATATCACAGGTGCCTGATTTGTCAGGTGCGCCAGGCCTAATCATCCTCTTGAAGGAAATCTCCTGGTCTACGGTTTTCCAGGGGGCTAGGGTTTCACAACCCCAGGTGGCGCAGTAGAAATCATCTTCCCCTCTGCAGTCAGGGGGTCCGGAGGCAGGGCAAATATACAGTTGGGTATGCCAAAGGCCCTTTTCTAAATTGATGTGACCAGAGCTATACCCCCGGGGGACTGGGAGGGCCCCCCCCCGCCCCCCGTAAATGAGACCCTCCATGTTTCTTCCAATTTCCCCAGTCTACTCCAAGCAATTGACAGAGATCAAATTTTAGGGTGGGGATAGTCCCTAGGGCAAAGGTGTCGGCAATTAGGTGACCGTCCAAGGTGCTGGTTAGTTCCCATCTCTCTCTCGGTGGGGGGATGTGGGGGTTAGCAATGACCCCCGGAAGTGAGAGGAGGACAAGGTGGAGAGAGAGGATGGGATAAGTCTTATCTTGAACGGGTCCGCGGTGCACTGAACCTTCCATGTACAGTCCGGATCAGGGGGTGCCTCTTTCAGACGGGAGTGGTGGATCCAGGCGGTCTTTCCGGCGACCTTGGCTGCCGTGGGGGTGCTGATGATCACAGGGAAGGGTCCTTCCCACCTTGGGCCGAGTTGTTGTGGGTCCGTCTTTTTTTTTATGTAGATAAGATCTCCTGTGTTGAACAAGGGCTTCCTTTGGCGCTCAGTAGTCGGGAATGGTTGTCCTTCAGTTAGTGCAGTCCTGGCATGTCCCCGGGCTAGCTGGAGAGCCTGTAAGGACTTAAGCAAGCTTTTGTGGGAGAAATCAGCCAAGTGTTCTATGCCTAGGCGAGGGACAATAGGGGGTTTAAGTCCTAGAGGACTTCAAAGAGAGAAAAACCTTCTTTGCTGGGGGTACAGCGGGCCCTCAGGAGGGCCTGGGGGAGGAGGCTTACCCAATCACCGCCAGTCTCGAGTTTCATCTTAGTAATAGTTTCCTTGAGGGCTCTGTTCATCCTCTCTACCTGACCTGAACTCTGGGGCCGGTATGCACAATGAAGTTTCCAGGTGAAATTTAGTACCGCAGCCAATTGTTGAGTTACTTTGGCTATGAAAGCCGGACCGTTGTCGGACCCTAACTGGGTAGGTAACCCGAATTGGGGGATAATTTTGTTGACCAAATGCTTAGCTACTATCTGAGGAGTCTCTCTCCGGCTACGGAAGGCCTCGACCCAACCTGAGAAGGTGTCAACGAACACAAGGAGGTACTTATGTCCTTTTGCAGGCGTCATTTCAGTAAAGTTCCCAATGTTCACCTGGGTTTCGTCCCCTGAGTCGGGCCCCAATTAGTGAGATTTTGGAGCCCGAGCCTGCATTGACCCGTGCACAGGCTTGACATCGGCTAACAATATCCCTTGAAGTCTGATAGATTCCTCTGATTAGGTAGTGCTTCCGGATTAGGTCAGCTAGTTTAGTTTCCCTAGGTGGGTGGCTTGGTGAGTCTGGCTCAGGATCTGTCGCCCCACTGCTCTTGGGACCAGAATTCGGCCATCAGGTAGGAGATACCAGCCCTTAGGGTCTTTTTTTACCCCGTAATCTCTGTCCTAGTTTTTCTTCTTCTTGGGAATACAGTGGTTTTTCCTGCTGATCCAGGTTTTGAAGGGTCAGGACCGTGGGGCTGGTTTCCCGGGCTATTTCCCTGGCTACCTGGTCGGCCTTATTATTTCCCTTAGTAATTATAGAATTATCCTTCTGATGGCCACGGCAATGTATTACTGTTAATTTAAGGGGTTTCTAAACCGCTGCTAATAATGCCAGGATTTCTGGTGCATTTTTAATGTCCTTTCCTCCAGCCGTCAGGAGGCCCTGTCCCTTGTATAGGGCTCCATGGACATGGAGGGTGGCAAAGGCGTACCGGCTGTCAGTGTACACGTTGACCTTTTTCCCTTCTCCCTAGTTCAGAGCTTTGGTTAAAGCAATGAGTTCAGCCTTTTGGGCTGAGGTGCCCTTGGGGAGGGCCTCAGCCCAGATTATCGAGTCCAGTGTGACTACGGCCGCTCCTGCATACCTTATGCCGTCTTCTACGAAGTTGCTCCCATTAGTGAAAAGGGTTACCTCGGCATCGGAGAGGGGGAGGTCCATGAGATCAGGCCGTAGGGAAGTCAGCGAGTCCAGCGTGTCCGCACAGCAATGCACCGGCAGAGATTCATCTGCTTCTAGCAGCAAAGTGGCTGGGTTTAGGGTCGCAGTCTGCTGGGTCTCGGCGGGAGTTCCGCGGTCCTTTCTTTACTTTCCGTACCAGGAGGACCTTGGCCATCTTCTGGGTCAATTCCTGGGTGGCCTTAACAGGATCTTCTTGTTGGTCGAAGACCTTTTGAGCGGCGCCGGCCAGGCCGAGAACAGGTTGTCCGCGGACTGGTGTCTGTCCCGTAGGGGATCTCGCTGGGGCCTCCAAATGTTGTACGGCCATTCGAGACCCCCACAAAGGACAGAGACCTCCAGATAAGGTGTTAACAGCAAGCGCTTTATTCATGGATTCGAACCCGGGCCCCCACCAAGGGCAAGAGCCCTGAGACCTCCTTTCCCCTGAGTTTTATACTCTCTCGGGGGGGGGGGGGTGGTTGTTACGTGACCTTTTCCCTGATTGGTGGGACTCAGGTGCGTCATTGCAGTTACATGCGTAAGCCAAGCAGAACGTGTGGGAGCTATTTCCCGTTAACATTTTCTTCTATTACTGTTACTGGCATTGTTGGATAACTTCTACTGTTACTGGTATTGTTGGGCAACTTCTTCTATTGTCCCTTGTGGGCTGCTGGCTAGGCCAAGGGCTAGGCCAGGTGTTAGCTGCAGGGTTAAATGGAAAATTCCTATAGGGGGATTATCTTAAAGGGCCAGGGACAAGATTTGAAACAGCCTTCTACATGTTATAGTTGAATGGCTTTTCTACTCTTTCAGACAATAACTACCTCTGTGACACAGCATAAATATTTTAGGAAAAAATTATTAATCATCTAAACTGTAGCTATTTTTATTATGTTGTACTAATAACCGTACAATATTACTTACATCAGTGAACTTCTTGTTTCAATGACAAATATCCCATATATACAACAGTATTATACATTTTTACATGTGTAATATTTTCTAAAACTAAAATTATGTAAGCAAATTTAGGTAAAAAATCTTAGGAATATTTTTTATATAGTCTGCTTTTATGTCAGCTCAGTTCCTATGTTTTTTTCTTATTTATTAAACCAAAGTCAATGAAGCAAATTCAAAAACAGGAATATTTATTTGCATATCTATGATTTAAAATAATGACTTTAGTAAAATAATTAATAAATATAGAAATAACTTACATCATTAATGTTGCTTTACTTTCAATTTATGTATATGCTTCTGTGTAATTCATTCATACTGTCTTAAGAAGGTTACATGTATGCTAGCTAGACACTAGATTACAATAATCTTGAGAGTATAGTTTCTTGTTTATAATGTCATTTTCCACAGTCCCTAATTTTGCATCTTATAATTATATTTACTATTTTTTTTGTGTGTGTGTATGGAAATGGAACTGAATTTTTATTTAGTGATAAACTGTCCCGACCCGCGGGACCTAGTTATTCGCGGGCTCGAAGAGGGTCCAGCCTGAAAGAGAAACGGGCGAGAAAAAGGAGCGGAGGCAAGACAGTATTCTGATCAAGCCTCAAATTTTTTATTTTAGAGCGGGTATATTTATACAAAAGAACAAAGTGGGGCAGGACTGACTAGGCAGGGGGATACTTGTTACAATTTCATTGGTACTTGGTTGATGGGGTTAGGGGGTACAAAGGTTAGAAGTGAAAAGAGGAACAAGGAGGAGAGGGGCTCCTTGGGCAGGTCCACAGCCATTCAGTAGGTCCCTCCTTATCCGGCGGGTATGTTAATACATTCTGTGGTTAACTATTCCCTGGAGCATTATCTGCTCCTGCATTCTTTAGATAGCATACAGGTTTGTTAACGGCCAGGTTCTATGCCGGGGGACTGGGCGGTCAGGATGAGGGTCTTTTGGCTCCCAACAATAAACATTAAAAGAAAACATTCAATTTATAAAAAGAAGTAGAGAGTTGAAATAAGGAGAATTATAGTGCTATTTAGTTAGGATCAAATATATCAAGAAAATTTTGTGTTCGAGTTTTTAATTTACTGCCATTCTAGTTTAGATTCATTTTTCTCTTTTAATCTGTTCCCCCTTTTATCTTTATTTTCATTTTTGCTATATGTATCTTCACATAGACCCAGCAATGCTATCTCTTTCCCTGATGTTAAGAATTCTGCCTCTATTTGACTTTCCCCAGGGTTAGGCAGAGTGATTTAGAATAAACTAAATTAGACTTGAATCCTTACACATTTCTGAAAATGTCAAAGTTTTAAATTGCTTACCTCTGTACAGGATTTGTGAAATCTTAACTTACAGACTCTGCTTTGAGCAACAAAACACACCATGCTTAAAATCAAGCTCATTTGAAGAACACTGAAAGTAATGTCTATGAGAAATGTTACTCAGATATCACTTTCTCTCAGAAATACCTCAATATGCTCAACATACCTGTCTGCAAAGCAGAAAACTCTTAACCCAACCAGGTGAATGAAATTATTAGTCAGTGACTTTCCTTTGGGAGGAAGGTGGCAGTGTGAATGGAGGGTAAATGCTACACGAGATCTGTCTTTATATGTTTGTGGGGGTACTTTCAGCAGCTATACTTTCAGAAAGTCATTTCGCTTATGATTCTTTTTTGGTGGATATTTCCATAAAATACCGACCTGGGTACATTTATTTGTCACATTTTTAGGAAACAGCTGATCAATTGGGAGCGTGTTCACTTCTGTTGAAATGTAGCTGTTAAAAGCTGCATGTAGATCTTTTGAGAGGCCACATGTTAGAGTCTCTATTTTAAAATTTTCATGAAAGCTTTTACCCTCTCCTGAGCATGCGGGATCTAAGTTTCTACTGAAGCATGTAATTACTGGCAATGACCTAGCACCCACCTTGTGGTGCCAAATAATGGCTAATGGAAGCAATGTCAGTAAGAGAAAATTAACAAGCTGGAGACAGCTGTGTAAAAAAACTCAGAGATTCTCATGCTCTGGTAAATTCTTGCAGCATTGCAAGTAGCATAAAGAACTTTATTTACAAGAAATTTGTATATAATCCCCAAGTGCTACCTGCATCCTTCTTGCAATCTTCTAGGATGAAAATCAAGAGGGATCACTATAAAAATGTTGAGGCAAGAGGCAAAGTTTTATTAGGCTTGTGCATAAGAGAACCAACACCAGGAAAGGAAAGTTTGAAGTGGATTCTGAGGAAAAGTTGGAGCGGGGTTTTAATGTAGCGACGCGAGCTATTTCTAGGCATGTAAGTACGGGCGTTTCTTGGCGCCTGTGCAGTGTGACTACGTGTTTCTTCTTGTCTCGCATGTCTCATTAGCATGTAAATCTCCACCCCTGGGCGGGATTTAAATGAGAGAAAAGTCACCTTAGAAGCACTCTTGGGCCCTACTGCGCCCAAGAGTTGCTGGTGGACGGATCCTTGCGGCTTGCCTTCCAAGGCTCCTTGATGCCAGTTGGTGGTACCCTAGGGAGAATATTCTTGTGAAACTATCAGGCTCCTGCAGCTGACCTTCCTCAACAGCAGGAAATTGCCCTTCTGTCTCACAAGGTAAAAAATTGGCTTTATTAAGTGATTCATGAATCAGGCAGCATCCTATCTAGCAACCAGAAAGGCTCTCCCAGGGGTTGTACAAAACAGACATTTTATATAGGAAGAAGGGTGGGGTAAAGGAGTTATTAGCAAAAGAAAAGAATTATTTTGGGGCTGGGACATCTTTTCTTTGGGGGAAGAGACTTGAAGGGTTTTTATTATGCAGATTGCCTCTTTCAGTGGGTGAAATGGAGAGGGCCTCTGTGACAGATTTCTTTACTGGTGCTTTGTTAGCAAATTCCAAACTGGTTAATTAAGACTACATTTCTGGAAGAGATTGAAACTACAAATAGATCATGTATAGAACCTAAGTTTGGTATCATGGGCTTTATGAGTGACACAATTTTGGGCCTGTGATTTTTATCTTTAGTAACTGTTATCCTGAAGAGAGGAGGGGGAGTAGGATATACTGAAGAGGAATATTTGGATAGAGGGGTGGACTGAAATTGGGTTACTAGGTGGGAAGTTGGTGGTGAGAGTCTCCAGGCATTTTGATGGGAACAAGCTGGGGATAGAAAGGACTGTGAAGGTAAGCAAATTAGATTTCATAATGATTCCAGGGGCCCTTTAGCCCAATATTAAAAAGTCTTCTCCTTTGGTTAAAAATATTCTATCTATGTAATTCATTTAAACTTTGGATTCTGCATGAAGCTGTTTTGATATTATTATTGTTTGCCCATATGCTTTAATGTGTCAATGTAAGAAACATCTCAACCTGTAGAGAATTTTAATGAGTTTGTTTGAGCCGAACTGCTGGTAATTGCCAGGAAGCAAAAAACAAATTAAGGAAAACTCCAGAGAATGGAAGTTCTGCAGCTTATTTTATACATTTGAATCAAAGGAAGAGACATAAGGAAGGTTACATGAAGTCCTTTGGTGGTAGATTAAGGGGGTGGGAGAAAGCAAAGTGGGGAAATCTCTGGGATTGGATAAAAAGTAAAACGGAGGCACATACTTTTTTTACATTGGTAAGTACAGGATAGTTAATAATTCACAGTTGCAGCCATGGCTTGCTTTTAGTTAGGAGTTTTTTGTTCAGACCATCTTATGAAGTTAATTTCGGTCTCAGAGTTTATACGTCCTGTTATGCTGGCCTCTTCTGAGCTTGTCAGGTTTAGTATGTGGCCTCATTTTTTGCCTACAAATGTTTGACAGCTAGAATGGATAGATACTCTCTGAACCCTCCCTATTTAGAAATTTGTACAGATTGATACAGTCATAATTGTTGAATAATTCAAGGGGGAAACTATCTGATAGTCTTTAGGTTGTCATGATTTTTAAGCCTTGCTGTAGATGCATTTATACCTGAGCCAAATGGTCTCAATTAAGATTAAATTTTCAAGCAAAACATAGAAGCTATTTTCTCTGAATGAGTCCTAAATCTGTTATAATGAATTCAGCTATTTTAAGCATCTCCAAAGCAGAATAAATTTTATGATAATATATTAAATCACATAACCTAATGAATGTACTTCCTGGCACTTAGCAAGGCGAGTATTACAAGCTAAATACCAAGAGCTGTGC
The DNA here is from genome assembly GCA_030015415.1 of Cynopterus sphinx. Lineage (NCBI taxonomy): Eukaryota > Metazoa > Chordata > Mammalia > Chiroptera > Pteropodidae > Cynopterus > Cynopterus sphinx. The sequence goes on along the minus strand of CM057380.1, from coordinate 74,188,720 downwards.
ATTTAATTGATAAAAGCACATTTATTACATTAGAAATACATAAAGTTTCCCTGTAATGTCACTACCACACAGAGTTCTGTCTCATTAATTCCAAAGAGATTGTTCAAGTTGTAAGGTAAACGCATGACAGGCCGACAGAAGTTTGAAAAGCAAGCATTTATTGGGAGAGAGCTCCCAGGCCAGGTTCTCTGGTCCAGAGAAGAGAGGGGCCAGAGAAGTCACGCCCTGGGGTGGGAGGGCGTAGCTTTTATGGGTTACCTGGGGGTAAAGGTATAGGGTGGGGAATATTAATCGTTAATCGAATGCTAAGTGAGCCTCTGGATTAGGGTGGTGACAGGGCTTTAGGGTGGGCCCATTTCAGGTCTGGATTCCCGGTATCAAGCTGGGGAGTCTCCAGGCAGGCATCTAGCTGGCCCTTCCCCCGCTGACCTAACACAAGTTTTATGGTAATTTTAACAAATTAAATTTTTTGTTATTTTAATTTGGATTTTATAATCTTCAACCTCACAAATACTAGCTTTGTAATAATTAATTGGCATTTAATTATCATATAACCAGTAAATTATAATTTCTAAAAGTAGTTTTATTTCCCTTAAAATAAATGTTTGTTTTAATTTAAATTTTTTTTGCAAATTAGTAGTGGAAGTTTTTATATATGGGATAGTGAATTTAACCATTTTTCCCACCTGAGCAAGCTAGTAATCTCTTTTCAAGTCTAGCAAGGAATTTAGGTTTCATTCTTGCTGAAAATGCTCTGAAGTTTTATTTTCTTTCTAAAAAATATATCCAAATTACATACTTTCATTCTTGGGGATCTAAATAGACTCATTATTTGATTTATAACATAATGAGTAAAAAGATAAAACTATGTGAAAACTAAGAGGTGTAATTCTAGTTTTGTGGCATGTTTTAGACAATATTTTTAATCCTCGATGAAAAGTAGCAAGAATCATACATATTTATTTATTTTTGATGTATCATTCTTTCCTAAATATCCATAATGAGAAGAATAACCTGGGGTTCCTGTTAAAAACAACAACAATGAAACACTTCCTGGGGGTTTCTCAAAGATTCTGATTTACTGGTGTTGAGATGGGAATTTAAAATTTTGTATTTTTATCAGAGATCTAAATAATTTAAATCACCAGGCTGGTAAATGTTGTTCTTATATTAAGATCCAAGAAAAAAGGAAGTTCAGAATTACTTATGCCAAAACAGGAGCATAGGTCAGTGTCTCAACCTGATTGTACATTAGAAACCCTCTTTTAAAAATTCTAATGGCCAAGGCACACCCAGACCAATTAAATCATAATATCTGAATTAGGATCCAAGGGTCAGAATGAGTATTTGGGGAACTATATCATAGAAGTGTATGATTACCATACCAAGTGGTTTCAGAAAATTTGAACAGATTTGAAAGTAAAAGACCAGGATGATAAGTATAAGAGAAAAAAATGCATAATTTTTAATGTGATAAATTTACAGAGTCACTGCCTGTCAAAAGAACATAGTCAAAAACTTTACTAAGTTGGGAATCTAAGGCAGTGGTTGTAAAACGAGGGTGAGTTAGAATCATGTTGAGGCCTAGTTAAAACAGATATTGGGTCCACCTCCAGAGTTTCTGATCAGTGGGTCTGGGGTAGGGCCTAAGAGCTTGCGTTTCTAATAGTTCCAGGTGAAGTTGATACTGTTGAACAAGGGAATACTCTTTGAGAACCAGTGTACTAAGGGAAGAATGAGAGATCAAATGTGAGTATTGTGGGACCTGCTATTAGAGTGCCTATTATGTGCTAACTGTTCAAAACTTTTTTATTAATTAAGTCATTTAATTCTTAAAATAATTTTACATAACCAATGTGCTCTTAAAGCTTCAATTTTACAGCTGCAGAAGTTGAGACACAAGGAGGTTAAGAAAGTTGTCAAGGGAAATGCAGTTAGTCAATTTTAGAGCTGGAATTTGGAGTCCAGATGGTCTGGCTCCATGGTCCATACAGTTAACCAATCTTACATCGAGGGATGTGAGGTTGGACAGGATTTGTTCAAGCAATAGATATTTGTTGCAGACCTAGAACTCACTTGCTTTACCTCTTTCACTATGCCCTCAGTGAAAATATAGGTAAATATATTAGGGAAATTAATATCTGTTCAAGAAATTAATGAATTAATGTCAAAAGAAGGAAGGTAGCCAGATCCAGAAACAACTTTATATTTGAAAGAGGAAGAAAGGATCCATTTAAGAGTTTAAAATATTGTAGCTCGTTTGTGCCTTCCTGAAAGCATATGGAAATAGTAAAAAGGTAAATAAAACCACTAGGGGCTTATCCTATTACTGTCAGGTAATATGTAGCACAAAAAAAAAAAAAAATGCTATTAAGGACTGAAAGATGCATACACTGAGGAATAACCATATCTGGAGAGGTTTTGGCTTTCTTTGGGCCAAGGGGCATACAAGCCTTGGCAACATAATTAGTTTCAATTCATGAATTTGCAAGTGTGATTTTCAGTTAGAAAAACTTCTTCACATTAATATTCTCTCATTTCACCATCAAATGTTTATCTACTATATGCAAGGCATCTAGACACTAGGATTCAGCAGTGAATAAACAAGAACATGTTTTTGTTGGGATGGTGCTTATATTCTAGTATGAGGGGGATTGTAATAAACATAATAAGCTGTGATAAAATGTTTTAGAAGAAAATAAAGCAGAATAATGGAAATAGAGCATGCTGGGAATGATGGCAGTGTGTGTGAGAAGGTAGGTGAAATAATATTTGCACATATAAAGCAGTCAGGTAAGTCTCTGCTAAGTTGATAATTGAACAAAAACCTGAAATAAATAAAATGTGAAGGAAAAGGATAAATGAGGCCTTAGAGTCCTAAAACTAGCCACTAAGTTTCATAAAATGGAACAAAGGTGCCCATGTCATGTATGGTTGGGCCCAATGACAATATAATCCCTTTGCACCTGAAGAAACTAATGTCCACAGAAAGAAATCACCCAAAACTGATTGTAGGTAGGATTTCATTAGGATAAAACATTCCTTCCCTACAGCTGGCAAGTGGACTTTATGGGTTTCTTGCCAATGTAATTCCTATGGGCTACAAATGGGTGCTAACTGGAATCGATATATATGTATTTATGCTAGGCTTTGCTTATCGTATGAGAAGGAACTATAAAAATGCAATTAAAAATTTTGAACAGAAAATTCTCTGTCAACTTGATCCACCAAGATGTTTATTTTCATCAACAAAAACACCTTACTGCTGCTAATAGATAAGAAAGAACAAGAAAATATGACATTACATGAACATATCATATCTTTTGACTTCCTGAACTGTATTCTTATTAAAAGTTAGAGTGAAAAATTAAAACTTTTTATAATAAAATAGGTGGTCAGGAGTTTGAAAGGCTGGCTTAGTCAATTAAATACATTGAATATGAGAGGGGAAGGTGAGAACACACACACACACACACACACACACACTCACACACACTCACACACACACACACACACACAGAGTTGTTGGTTTTGTCTAATTTGCTTATTCTAGCACCAGAATCAAATTTGCACATGCCAGTAGAGGAAGATATCAATGCATAAGACATGCTGTCCCAGCCATTAACTTTGGGCACATTTCTAAAGATACGTTGGGAGTAGGGCATAATTTTTTACTATAAAACTAAATTAGGGTTAAATGTGAATGAAATCCTGTTGGTAAATGGCAAAGCTATCTGTGATCCTTTATCCAAGATTCTATGATATCTTCCTGGGAATGAGACATAAGATAGACATTGGCAAGTCTGCTGTTATTGTTTGTTTTATGGGTAAGCACTGGATTCAAATCAGAGAACCATATTATGGTGGGGAAGGTATGGCTGTAACATGTACTAAAAGGAAAGGTGGGACAGATGCAATAATAATATTCCCAAAAGAGAGATTTAGAGCAAGAAAACAATACTCTTCCCCATCTCTCTCAGATTATTGGCTGATTTTGGGAAAAGCCACTTGGATTTGTTTGTGCATAGGAGAGAAATGGATGCCTGCTGATTTAAAAATTCTACTTCATAATGAAATTCTCCCTGCCAAATCAACTTCTTGGAAGCTAGCTGGAGCCACAGTTTGGCTCACAACTTGCAGCCTTTATCTTTTTTTTAAAATGGTATCTGAAAGAAATAGTGCCATAAATTGAAAGGGAGACCGTTAACCAAATTTAAAAATACTTAAAATGAAGGAAATCATGCAGGCCAAATTCTCTGACTATAACAGAATTGTTAGAAATGAATAAAAATAAAATAACCAGGAAATCCCCAAATATTGGAAATTAAAATATCCAGTGTCAACAATATATGTGATGACTCATTATTCATACCCAAATACCAGGATTTCTAAGGCATTTTTTAGGAAGGTTCAGTAACTAGGACAGTATGGAATATGAAGACCCATGATTATGATTAAAACAACCTGCTAACTTCTATTTCGGGCCAAATTTGAGTAACCTTACCACACTTGCCCTCCAGCAGAAACAATTAGAAAAGCAGACAAAATATGTAAAACTGGTACTTTTATACATTCAACAAAATGTAGTGCAATAATGTGATGCAAAAAAGGAAAATAAGCAAGATGAACCGTGTGATTGGCTGCTGGGATTCTCTTTTGCAAAATGTGTGTGTGTGTATGTGTGTGTGTGTGTGTGTGTGTGTGTGTGTGTGTGTGTGTGTGTGTTTTGAGGGAGGGGTATTGAGACCCGAGCATAATACAGTGGTCTTGCTAAACTGAGAAGACAGAGATTGGAGTCCAGTGAGACTGACCAGAATGTGCAGGGCAGAGCACTGCAGAGGAAAGAGCTATGTAGAGAAGATATTCTTTGAATCTGTGACAGAATACTAATCTGGGCATGCATAATTGAAGCCAAGTACAACTCTTGAGGAGATGTAATTTAAATAATTCCCAGAATTTACATAAGGTTAAGAGATGTTCAAGTTATGGCCAGCCAGATTGGAGAAATCTACCTGAACACTTAGAGTGTTTAATAAAGATCCTGGAAAAAATCAAGCCTTGCTAGTAGTGAAAAGACCTAGAGTAACTAATATGCCTGACTTGTCCTGACAAAATTTAAAGACCAACCTGAAAAGGATAAAACTGACCCATACATTATTTGACTACTTCACTATAAAGTTCAACACTCTTTACAGAAAGACAATAAAAATCTGAATAAAGTTAAAAAATTTTACCTTCTCATGGGAAACAGTGCAGGCTCGAAAGCTGGTAAAACAAAACGAAATAAAACAAACAAAACACATTGTTAACCTACATACATATCTCTATCCATTGAGAATATCCTTAATAATTGAAGACAAATGAAAATATTTTCAGACAAGCAGAAGTTTAGAGATTTTATTAGCAGAGGACCTGCATTAAAAATGTAAAAGGAAATTACTCAGGCAGAGGAAAATGATACCAGGTAAATACTTAGATATATAAAAAGGACTAGAGTGACGGAAATAATTACTATGTAGGTAAATTTGAAGAACATTTTTTCTGCATTCAAACTTTCTTAAAAATGTAATTTACTTTTAAATGATGTAATAATAACAATCAATGAAAGCAACTACAACACTGAAGAAAATATATGCCATACCCATATCCAATGAAAGAAATTCTAGGAGATTTGAGGAGTCTTTAATTTCTTTGGTACTCTACAGTTGTTAATGTATATGATTATAGGGAGGAGTTTATAATCTAAAGGGGGGATCTCTATTATTGGCTTTAAAAATATTTTTTGAGTGTCATTAAGTATTTGTTTAGCTGAGTTTCATAATTATTTTCTGTAAAGGGCCAGATAGTACTATTTTAGGTTTTGAAGTCAATTCATATTTGGTTATGATTATTCAAATCTGTCACATGCAGTCATAGACACGTGTAAATGAGTGAACACAGCTAGATTTGGCCTGTTGGATATAGTTTGCCAGTTTCTGGATCTCAGGATATATTCTGGGATGACTTTTATTAGGCAAAGGATTGTATACAGTAGAGCTAATAAATCAAAGAGGGGATTAATTTTTTAAAAAAATATTTTATAGGATCTCTTCTCAGTCTTTTGGCTGAGATCAAGTGTAAAAATATTTTATAGATAGTTTAATTTTTTTATCTTAATATCTTCTGAAGTTACTGGGGAATCTATAGCTGGTTTTTATTATTTCAACTGACTTTCACTCACAGTGGCTTCTTTCCTTGTTTATTCGTTAAGTTTTGATAGTAAACTAAACTTAATTTGAAGGAATTTGGAACCTGGATTAAAGTTATATTTCCACGGATGATTTACATTTGCTTCTGCTAGGTACCAGATATGTAAAGAATCATAGTCCATTTAAATTTTTTGGTTCCAGGTTTTCCCAATGGTAGTGTTCATGGACCCTGGAGTCAGAGTAGGTTTATCATGGCAGATATTCAGGGGAGATTTTACCACCACCACCACCATCACCATCACCATCATTTTCACCATCATCACCATCATCAAACGTTCAAATCTAGGGTCCTATTAAATATCGGTAAGTTACTTGTCTTTTCTCTTTACTGCTAGCTGGGATTCTCTTAGCCACTTTTTCACTAAGTGTATGCAAGTTCAGCAGCTCCATTTTGCACAGTCTTAAAGCCTAGTCTTCTGATCCTCATGCAGTTCCTAATTTCCACATTTAACAAACAACTTTATCATTAATAATTATGAGTGTTCATTTATCTGACCCTGTGTGTCTACTTCTTGGCTGCTTTTGAATCTGTTTGCACAATGCTGGTATAATTTATTAGGCCTCCTAAAAGTCCAACACTCTTAAAATTATGAACCCTGTTATAATAAAAAATGTTGGTATGTCATATATATACAATTGCATAAAATCTTAGATGATGCACAGATCCCCTGCAGATAATCCTTGGACCCCTTAGAGTCAAGCTTTAAAAATTTCTGTTAATTATTAGATTGTTTAAAGTCTAAATGAGCTGCTTTGATAAAACATCAAAGTTGAATTTCAGTAAAATAATTATAATTCTGAGTGTTGTTTTATAGAAGACTATATTAGTTCCTTAATATATAAGTGGGATCTTGTGAGGATGTTGGGATGAAAGAAATATGAATAGCAATGGGAGGTTTTTCACTTAACTATAACTGGAAATGGCATTATTGGCAATAAGCAAAATACTCTGATTGCCTTGCTAATTATATAGTATTATTTTCCGCTCTAGATAAGTTGATTGTTTGAAAGAACAGTGATCAAAGAAAAGCTTATGTGATGTGGTTCCTTTTCTATTTATAATTTATTTATATCAGTGGATTTTTTTGCTTTAACACTGGATTTTTGAGATTACAGAAATAAAGGTAGGGTTTACATGAACTTCCTAAGTCAAAAGAGAAATATTGCAACTGAATCAATAGGTTCAATAAAATATTTAGAATTGTGTATTGTATGTTTAAACTATCTGCAAGTATTTTCTTTATTAAACATTTTCTCAAAACCTGTATTGGTATAAAAATTTTAAATAACAGAATAGCATTTCAAAATGTCTTGACAATAAATTTAAAAAAGAGCTGTGTTGTTAAATGAATTGTCAGTATCCTGGGTTAGTGAAACAGGATTCTTTTCAGCATAATTTTTCAGAAACTTTAAAGTACAAGATAGTACTGTGAATCTCTAAAGTAAGGTATAACAAGCTGCATTTTTGTATACCCTCATTTAAACATGAAATTTTTTTCTCTTGGTGCTTTCCCTAGGATAATAGATTTAAAACATATCTGTGTCCTTTTATAGTAATTTTATTTCTATTTAAATATGAAAGAAAATTTATACATGTATATGCCATGAATATTTATTTTTTTCTTCACTGACTATATAGAAATTTAATATTTAGTGTTCAAAATGAAATCTATATATACAGAACATTAGAAGAGTAAGTAAGTTTGTTTTAACATAAATCTAAATTATCAAGATGATTAATGTAATAAGCAGAATTTGTCATACCACACCTACTCATTATTGTTCATCCTAACTCTTCCAGAACAAATTGATGTGGGGCAGACTCAAAAGGCTATTGCCAAACCTCTTGATGTCTAGCAGTGCTACTGTCTAAATCTGCATGTGAGTGTGAACAATGTGTTTTCTTCTCTGGATTGGATTGGGTAGGTGAAAATGGAAGTTTAAGATACTAATTATATATGTTATTACCATGTCTTCTTCAATAACACATGTCATTTATTATCTGTGAAAAAACATAATTAGGTTTAATGAAATCAATAATTAAAAATTAAATAAGACTTTAAGTATTTTAAAACATATTACAAAATCTTTGAAAATACTGCATTCTTTATGCTGTCATGCAGTCACCCAGTGGTAGTCTTTAAATATCTCAACTTGTTTAGTTTATGATATTACATATATCAATATTTGGGGAATTTCAATCAACTCTCCTCTATTGAGAATATTTCTTTAGTATCTTGTACAAGGGAGATATTTTGTCCCCATTATATTATATATTTTAAATAATAAGTAATTATAGTTTTAAAAACAAAAATAATATACATGGATCATGAGTGGCATGGAGGGGTTGACACTCTTTCTCCCCATGCCTTTGTATCCTGGCTGAAGGGCACCCACCTGCAACTGTCTCCTTGCTCAAAGCCCCGTTCAACCCCCATCGTTCTTGCTATATTCTGGTCTTCTAAGACTCATGGATACTTTCCAGTGTGGCATCTTTAGTTTGCTCACTTCTCTTAATAGAAACTGGACTGTATGTAGGCACATAGAAGGTATTGTAGCTTTAATGGAGGGGAATGAAAATAACCTAAGGACATTCCTTTCTTCAGAGTTTTGGCTTTACTTCATTTTGACTTTACTTCAGTTTACTCTGGGCTCCCATCTATGGCTAGGAAGAGAATCACTCATGTCCTTACCCTTGGGAAAATACCAGAAAACCAGCAGTCTTCAGAACCTCAATTCCTGGTAAGGCTTAAGCCCTGCTGAGCATCCACTCTCAGTGGCAGCACCTGTCAGAATGCTATTTCACTTATATCTTATATATACTGGAATACACATGAGCATATCAAATACATCTGGTAGTTTTACCTTAAATGTTTGTATGTTACCTAATAAATAGCTTTTGTAAACTCATGAAGCTAGGACTCTAAGGTAGACAATGACCTGGAAGTCCCACTTAAAAAATATTTAAACATATGTACTTAATAAATATTATATAAAGTATGACATAATATCTTATTTTTCATATATTTTATAGTAGGCACATACATAGAAAGAGATGAGTAGAGTATAGATTTTAAAAGTAATCATAATTTAGTGTTTTTAGTTAAAAATTCAAATTTGTAATCAAAAGAGCTAAAAGAGGCTATGTATACTTTTTCTGTTAAAATAACTTCTTTATAAAAAATAAGACTGGGACACTGTTTTGAGTTATTCTTTTTCTAATTTAGTGGTTCCTCCAAAATTTGTGTATAGGTTACTGAATAATATGATTTGCCTTCCAGTGACTTTACATTAATAGCTAACAAAATTATCATTCAATTTTCTGTTACAACTGTGAAATCAATGTAAAAATACAAAAGCAATCTTTTCTTATGTTAATATACTATATGTATCTTTTGCAAATGAAGTCTTTGTCTAGATGAGTTATAAAGACATATTAACACTCTAGCAACAATTAAAAGTGCATTGTTTGTAGAAAGTTATTATTAAATTAAGTTTTTTGACAAGTGTTTTAAATCAATTTAATTAACTAAATTTCCATCTTACCAACTGAAACCACATCAGTGATAATGGAAGTGAAGAGTAGCAAACTACTTCATCAGCATCAGCTTCAGGAAGGTCAAGATACAAACCACGAATTAATATGAGGAGGCCTTCATAACTAAAGAGATTTGAGAAAACATGCAAGTCGCCTGATGGTCCTAACTGTGATGAAAATCATCCACTGAAGTGGGTATTATTGTAAATCTCCGTCTACGTGACAGATTTACATCTCCTTGCCTTCATAAAATTCACCATTAATGGCACAACACCTATTAAGCTGAGATATTTCTAGGTGTAGTACGTCATGGTATTTTCCTGTATAGTTTACATTATTCTTGACATTTCACTGCCTGTCTCATGAGATGGCTGAGAAGGAAAATATAGTAACTTGCACTCACTTCTCAAGGACAAAATGACACATCTTACCAGAGGAAAGATTCAGAAAGTGGAAAGCAAATATTGCAAATAATAAGGTTGAAAAATGTGGTAAATGAAAAATATAGAGAATTTGGGAAAAAGCTTTCTTTTGTAGAATACAATTTTAATACATTATCAAATTCTTAGCTTTTAGGGTTTTTAAAAAGAGACAAAACAAACATTTACAAAAGCCCATTCTTAGAGCTGGGTACATATAAGAGAGAAAATATGATCTTTGACATAAACCCAGTCTTAGTTCTTATGCTTCCACCATTACTTACATAGATAAACCCTAAGACCTCAAAAACATTTGGGTAAATTACTGTAGCACTTTCTGACAATATACACTGAGCAGGTTTTGTATAACAGAGACAATTAAAATTACACTCTCCCTTGAGAATATGTCAGGATAGAAAATCTGAGATACTGAATAACTTAATTTTTGTTCACATACAGCCTAAGAAGAAAAGAATTTCAACTCTTACCATAGAGTTCATTTTTTTTCCTCTTAAGAGAAAGAATTAAACAGTTGCAAGCATGTATTAAACTTTTGACACATTGTTATGATGTTTTTGACTATGATATAGGATAGAATATTCTCTAAGCTAGTGTCATTTTGCATGGCCTAAAAATAAAACTTGAAAACCAGATTGTAGCATTTCACAACTGAAATAAATTGGTGATATATTTTTCATTCAAAGCCCTGTATATATGAGAGAATTTTGAAATAACTAACCCATGTTCCTATTATTTGTTAATAGGAGAGCCAGGACTTAAGAAGCAGGTGTTCTTCAGAGAATTCTCTCTCAAACCCAAATAAAGTATAACCATGTTTGCTTCTCATACAGCTAGTTTGGGGAACATTTTCTAGTATAAAATGTTTTCCTTAGCCTTTATGCCTTTTGACTTGAGAAAGGAGAAAAAGAGAAGATGAAATTTGAATTTTTAAGCAAATGTTTAGGAGAACTTGTACTCCCTTTGTATATATATTTATACTGATGCCCAATTTATTTTTTTTCCCCTGCAACAGCATCTCTTTTACTTTATATTAGTAATAGAGGACACAGTGAAAAATTCTCATGTGCAACAATGTGGTCATTACACAAAACTTTGGATGTATGATGTTTATTGGTACCACAGACTATTGGGAATAGCCATATAGATCTTGTGGAAGAACCTTCTTATAATGGCTAGTAATAGTTTCACATAATAGGAGCTCAGAAAATATTTGTGATTTGATTTGCTTCTTTTGAGGATTTTTTCTTTTTATTGTTGAACCTACATCTAATATAATCCAATGTGGAACACGAACTGTTTGAAAAAAATTTATGTACTAAAATGTTCAGCATGTATCACGTGTTTATAGGTTTTTATATAAAATAATTTTCTTGGGTCTGTGCTGCACAATTTCTCAATCTCCACAAAGCAGGGCAGGAAAGTTCTCAGAATCTTAAGTATTGTTAATAGTCTGTACTTCTTTTTGAAAGAGCATTTATAATTGTGAAAGAGCATTCAGGTTAAACTACTGACCACTAGACAACTTCCCAGCTGCCTATTAAATCATATCAAACCCATTGTGCAGAGATCCTTTGGCTCTAGCAGGTAGAACATTACTATTAAGGACCAATAGTAATTCTGTCTGTCCCCCTTCCCAGTGCATATACTGACGCTCCAGCTCCCAATGTGACTGTATTTGGAGATGGCGCCTTAATGGAGGTTCTTAAATGAGGTTGTAAGAGTGAGGCCCTGATCCAAAGGACTAATGTTTTTATAAGAACATTAGATGTTAAAGAGCGCTCTCTCTCTCTCTCTCTCTCTCTCCCCTTCATCTTGTGAGGGCAAAGTAAGAAGGTGGCCATCTGAGAGTCCTCAGTCTTTGATCTTAACCTCCAGAACTATGAGAAATACATTTATGTGTTTAAGCCACCCAATATGATATTTCATTATGGCAGTCAGAGCCAACTAATACAATTATCATTTAAAACAAAGACATGATTTATCAACCAATGAGCATTTTTGGAAAACTATTATATGCTTAAAGCTTTTAAAAAATTGCACTGTTGTTTTTTTCTCTTCTCTCCTCCCCTACCCCTACCTCATCTCTTAAGGTTCCTTACTTATCCACTTCTTAGATCATTAAGAGAGCAAACTCTTTTGGGGACATTTAAAAAAATAGCACACATGAAAAAAAAAATAAATGCATTATAATATTTCCATCAGCCTAATTCCTTTGTAGACCAACTAAAAATAAACAAGAAGTTTTAAATGGAGTTCAGTTATTTAAGGACCTGCTTTATCATGTGAGTTCTATTATCCTCACTCAGATTTGTTTTAGTTTTGCCCTTTGGACCAAGCACATCATCTCTAAGGCATCATGAACAGCTACTGCTTCCATGAGAGCTATCTGGAGTTGGAAATGCTGTTTCTCCAAGATTAAAATTATGTTTACATAGCAGAAAACAAAATGTAAGTTAGAAATATGTTGGAAAATGTCATTTTCTTTGCAACCAAAACAAATGACTAGGATGGGAAATATCACTTAGAATTCAGAGCTTGTGAAATTTTGAAAGCGTTCCAAAAATTTGGCAAAACTTAAAATATTGCTTGATATTTATGCCCTGGGATGATTATTTTAGGAGTCCAATTTAAACTCGTTGACAGATATACACTGAGAATGTGTTAACGTATTTGCTGTTTTTGTTTCTTGCTATATTTGAGTATAGTCCTATGAACTGAGGATTTGTCCCACATGTAACACATTCAAGTTACTATGTATAATGCAGATAAAGATTTATATTTACTACATATTTTAAAATCATGGGCATATGCCCGTGGGATACCACATTTTCAAATGCTTATAAAAGTAAACATGGAAAACAAAAATGACCAGATTTCAAGCTTACCATCTACTAATAGATGTTATATACCATCTACTAATTGACGAGAAAATGGCAGATGAAATGGAAGTTATAATTCAAGAAAGCTACCAGAAAGTTCTAACTGCTTTCATTCTGTAGATGATATGTACATTTAAATGCTATAAATGGTTATTGTAAACCACTATTATATTTAATTCTACATCTCTATTTTTCAGCTTGGACCAGTTAATTGCATTATTATCACAATTTTTATATAAAGTATTGAAAAAATTACAAGCTCAGAGACAATAGAATATCTAGATGTATGGCAGTTTATAGAGATTTTATGGAGGTAGAAATCATTATTGCTGAGATGGTATAAGTACATCTTTTGAAGCCAAAGTTCTAAATGTAAAATAAAAAAAAATTTAACTGACATTTTAAATTAGAATTCTACATAATAATCTTAAACTAATACAATTCTTGTATTTGCTAAATAAAATAAAGTACACACACCATCTACTGTAGTAATTGTATAAATGTTATTTTCTTCTTCTCGACAGAAGATCAGAGGTGAAGGAAGGTAACACTTTGATCTGCTTTGGCTACAGTGTAGATATTGCTCAGCTTTCTAATTTGGTGGTTATAAAGAAGGGAGAGCAGTGCAAAGGAGGTAGTCTACTTCTAGTGTCTCTGGTCTATGAGAAGGAACATCTGATTTCGGAATCTTTTGGAGAAGGTGATGGTTAATTTTGTTAGTCAACTTGACTGGACTTAACGATGTCCAGATAGCTGGTAAAACACTATTTCTGGGTATGTCTGTAAGGAATTTTATGAAGAGATTATCATTTGATTCCGTAGACTGACTAAAGAGATCTGCCTTCACCAATGTGGCCAGGCATCATTTAATCCGTTGAGGACCTAAATGGAACAAAAAGACAGAGGAAGGATGAATTTTCTTGCTTTTTTCTTGAGCTGGGATGTTCATTATTTTCTTGCCCTTGTACATTGAATCTTTTAGTTCTTGGTCCTTTGGTCTCTAGGACTTATACAAGTGGCCCGTGGTTTTTAGTCCTTTGGTATCAGAACAAATTATACCACCAACTTCCCTGTTTGCAGATGGCAGATTGTGGGACTTCTCAGCCTCCTTGATTGATTGGGTGAGCCTATTTCTATAATAAATTTTCTATTTTATCTGTCTATCTTTTTTTCTGTCTTCTATCTATCTATCTATCTATCTATCTATCTATCTATCTATCATCTATCTATCATCTATCTATCTATCATCTATCTATCTATCTATCTATCTATCTATCTATCTATCTATCATCTATCTATCTATCTATCTATCTATCATCTATCTTTCTATCATCTATCTATCTATCTATCTATCATCTATCATCTATCTATCCATCATCTATCTATCTATCATCTATCATCATCTATCATCTATCCTTCTATCTGTCATCTACAATCTATAATCTGTTATCTCCTTACCTATTTAATCTATCCATCCTATTCTGTTTCTCTGGAAAGCTCTGAATAATACAGAGAACAAAGATGTTGGAATCAAAACAGTTTCTAGCATACAGGAGAGAATCAATAAATATTTGTTGACTAAACGAGCTAATGCAGGCATAAAAATTATAAGTGCCAACATATGTGCTGGATAAGCTAAAAACAGAAGATGTGGTGCGTATCAGTCTGTTCAGTTTGTCATAACAAAATACCATAGACTAGGTAATTAAATAATGAAAATTAATTTTCTCACAGTTCCGGTGGCTGGAAGTCCAAAATCAAAGTGTTGTCAGGTTGTTTCTGGTAAAGCTTCCTGTCCTGGTTTGCAGAAGGCTGGATGCCTTCTTGAAGGAGAGAGATCTCTGGTGTCTCTTTCTCTTCTAAAGATACCTGTCCTATAGAATTAGTGTCTTATCTTATAACCTCATTTAACTTTAATTATCCTCTTAAAGGCTCTATCTCTGAATATAGTTACATTAAGACAAGTCTTCAACAAATAAATTTTAAGGAGATGCAATTCAATTCATAATATGAAGAAACACTGAGATGTTAAGAAACGTGAACTATATACTTTAGGCTGCTGTCTAGTAACCACTTTAATTATCTACACATATTACACCTTGAAGATTAGGTTTAAAACTGTGAAATCTGCCCTAATCTAGCACATGCAAAACAGAGATAAAGGAATTTTAAGTAGTTCAGTGTACCTATAATATGTTCAAAGCTTTCAAATTCTCTTCAAGATGGCCTAAATATTTTACTTGCGTTAAATTCTTTCACAATATCTCTCAACAACAAACAAGTCAAAAAACACACAACTAAAATCATTGTTTGGTTTAATAGAATCCATCTCGTAGTTTTTTTTTAACTTAAGTGGGGTTGATTGAAAAGAGACAAATTGAGCAGTAGTGAATTTTATATTCCTAGCAACTTAGCTACATTTATTAGTCAATTGATAGATTATATGATTTAATAAATTTCACTTTTATGTGTATGACCCAGCAAAATTATTAGGTATTACATGGTATTTTTGGTATAGTACTTATAATTCTCACTGTAATTTCTACTTTATTTTTAAATAAAAAAACATGGCTGCAGGAATTTAAGTTATGTATTCTAGCAGATTTACTGGGCCACGTAATTCTGTTATTATTCACAAAACATATGTAACTGGTTTTTAAAAAAGGATAAAATAAATATATTTTAAATAATCCATATTACATTAAATTCTAAAGCCATATTCAATAAAGAGGCTAAGCAGTGTTATACTAAGAATATTAAAATTGGTACTTAAGAATAAGTTATAGAGATGATAGTACTTAAAATAATTAAAATAAAATAAAATAATAAAATAAAGCCTCTCCTTTCAAACTGCATGTTCCTTCGTTTTCATTTAATCTCCTGAAAATCCACCAAGCTACAGTGACAGTTGAAGCTCTTCTCTAGTCTCAAAAAATTATATTTCCATGTAATGCCCATATAGCATTTCTGTTTCAAAAACTGCAATTCAGACAATCTTGCAAGGAGACCATAGCTTAGTGGTTAACCAATAGATAGGATTGGGGGAGGAAATTATACTAACTACAGATGAAAGGATTTATGCATGTCAGGAAACTATGAGATTTCATTTTCAGCTAACATCATCTCCCTATTTAAAAAGATAGAAGAAAATCAGCCCACATGTATTGAGGGTCAAATGTCAGTTTTCTGCTAGTATTTCAAATTTGCTTGAAAATGGCATAAAAGTACCTACATATTCCTACCTATTCCTTTGTATGAATGTGCAAAAGAAAGGGATAAAGAGGGAACACTTTTAAAAGTAAATGATGTGGGAAGAATTCAGGAAAATATGTGCATTTTAGACCTTGATGGAGAGTTAAGCCTTGATGGAGGTTTCTTAGGAAACTAAATGAAAATATAGGAGCAAGTGGTTTTAGAGGAGATGCTTCATTTAATTTTAATTTAATCTTAATTGATTGCTTTCTGTACCTAGCCCACTCTGGGAAATAGTGGTTAGTTAGTCTCATGATGTTTTTATCTCTGTGAACTTCATTCTGTGATTTCAGTTACAGTGAAAGGAATCCTCTGAATGCAGAGCCAGAGTTTCTAGAAAGACTAGAATTTGTAGAGTAAGTGGCATGGAAGTATTCAGAATATATGAATATAGCCTAGGCTTCTTGTAAGTGCTCTACTAATTCTGTTTGATGATCTCAAATTTAAGACAAAATTCCATGAGAATTATAAACCTTTATACCTTTTTTCAAAAAGATTTGAAAAAAATTTTCAGAATTGTTCAATTAGTGTTCTGTGAGAAGCCATATCCATAGGATGTTATATTCATCAAGAGTCTTTGGATAAAAAGGGCGGAAATCTATCTTAAGGAAAGAAAAGATTGATTGGAAGGAAGTGATGTAATTCACAGAAGAAAAAAGGACTGTTCCGCTGATCTTAGACACTGGACCTGAGACAATGTTGCCAGGATTCTTTTTTTATAGAATCTTATCTGTGGGTATAGGCTCCAGTCTTTTTAGTGTTTTTATGTAATTTTTTTTTTCCAGATCAAAAATCAGAGAGTAGAGAGAAATTTTCTCTGAAATATCCATTTAGAAAACGACTAAGGAAAGACAGTTGAATTAGAAACACGAAGTTTTAGTCACTAATGGGAGAGGAATGATTATAGGTAGAAATAACAGATGTCTACAAGGTTCACTGTGAATGTACAGTAGTACCTACATTTGTTTTACAACATATATAATTTTTAAAGGACTCCTGTGTTATATCTATGTATAATCTCTTACCTTTTCCCACATGGCTGATCTAAAATCTCCTGGCAATGGGATATCTTCACAATGAAATCCAGATGTGGCTTTTTATGAGCCAACAACTTATGTATTAAGTGGTATATTTGGCCGCCTGATACTCACAACATACAATGAAGAACCAAAATAATATTTCCAACCAGGTGAGGAAAGGCTTATCAACAGTGCCACTATTGACATTTTGGGTTGGATTTTTTCTTTTGAGGAGTTGTCCTGTGCATTGTAGAATGTTTAGCATCATTCCTGACAGACCTACTAGATGTCAGTAGGAACCCTCTGCCCCCTCCCAAGGGTGCCAAGCTCCCCCTAAAAATTCTCCAAACATTGCCAAATGTTTTCTTGAGGGACAAAATCACTCACGTTTAAGAACCATTGAAATAAGTGGAAAATGTGAAGCAACATAAAAGTTGTCAGAGTCCAACACATTTACTGTGCGTTAGGATGGAATAGTTACAATCACTGGCCTTGCAGTCAAATTCTTTGGGATTTTGACTTTATCACTTATAAGGTTTTTACCTTTGAGCAATGGACTTATCTTCTGTGTGCCTGTTTTCTTTTTCACAAAATCAACATGATAGGAATAATCTCATGAAGTTGTTTTGAGGATTCAATAACTTAACATAATGCCTGCACATAATAAGCAAATTCCCACTAATGTTGGCTATTATCATTATGTCTGGCTAGGCTAGAAATCAAAATGCAACCCCATGTTGACTCACTTTTCAGACAGAAGAGTGAGTTTCTTGATCAAATATTTTGTTGTCCTAATTCTGCCAGTGCAGAAAACTCCATTGTCTAAGGTTCTTTGCAGACATATCTAAAGGGCTATTAATGAGGCTTCACCAGCTGCAGAATGGTCTGTCTCTAGAGAACAATTCTATTATGACCATGTAGATTTCCTCCTTTGTTAAATAATTCTGCACCATTGTTTACTGAGCTTGGGGTTTCTGTTTCCCTAACTTACTTCATCCCTCCCTCCCATACCCTTCCATTTCTTCTGTAAAATTGCCTATAAATTTCATGTGATGACAATCCTTTAGCAGTGAATAAAGTTAGAAATCTTGAAGTCAGGAACTTTGTATCTGGACCTCTGCTTTGTACTTTCTGTTTCTTAGGAACAGGTCTTCCTCCTTCTCATGCTCTTAGATCTTTGCTCAATGTCTTTGTCTTAAGCCACTGCCCAAATCAGAATAAGGAAATAGGCTGAAGTGGTAAGGCAGAGCTTCCCCAGTGCCCAGAACTTGCATCATCTCCTTTGATGGTACTTTTTAGGGAAAAGTTAATACCTTTGCCAAGTAGGGTGTTCAGAACAAGAGATGTTTAAAAGTAGTCTGAATAGAGCATTCTACTGGTTCTTTCTGGGTTCCAGTCTTAGCTGCTGCAGAATTTTATCTTTCTCAAATTTTGCAAACACAAATTTCAATATAAGGCAGAAAATTCAACTATTGCAATTCTGTAGGATGCATTAGATATGAGTTTTTGAAACTCATAGCCATGGGCAGCTCTTTTAAAAAGCTGTTTATGGTAGCAGTGGCCTTTTTTTTTTTTTTAGATGAAGCTTAGGTTAAAGCTTGTCTCTCACATGTAGGACCTTACTGAACCCCGGGAAGCAAGTTTCAACTTTCTAATGTTTCAACTTGAAGAAAGGATAATTTTTTTTGATAGTTTTATTTAAGATAATCTTGGAGGACCCACTCTCAGATCAGTCACGTTGGGGTGTGGGTGTGGCATACTGTTAGTGGTCAGGTTAGGGTCTCTCTGGATCCACCTCTCCTACTAAATTTGGGAAGGAGGCTTTTGTTATGTCCTCTGCTGTAGCTCCGAAAGATAATTAGTTCCTCTGCTTCCTAAGACCTGATCCCCCATTGCAGGCTTAGCTTTTAGCTCTCTCAAGTTGATTTCTAGCTCTCCAAGTGTTGTTGCTGCTGTGTACCATTGTCTCTCTTCTTGGGTGTTTATACTTTTTACTTAATTTCTTAACAGTTTTTCCTGATTTTGTTGAAGACTCAGAGTATGTAAATTGTCATGCCATCTGTAAGTTTTATGTGGGTGTACTTTATATAAAATCTCATTTGACCATTGGTCTTTAAAATACCTACAACTGGTACAGCTCCATCCCAAGTGTGTGCAGTTGCTCTGATGAAATCTCATTTTGATTAGATTTTCTGTGTTTATTAGATTAAAAGCTATACATTTAATTTTCAGATAAATTGATATATTGGCCAAATTCAGATAAAAGACTATCATTTTCCTTTTATGTTCTTAATTTTCTTAAAAAATCTGTTATTAATTTCATGTCATCTTCTCTTTATTGTGATACGAATACCTTGACTACCACTTTATAATGGGACTGGACAGGTTCTTTACTTTTTTTATGCCATCAACTTTGGAGGAGGGGAATCTTTTCACTGAAAAAAAAAAAAACAACTGTGTTGATTTCCACAATAAAATATGGTATCTTTTAATATTGAAGACTATCTCAAAATTTTGACAACATTAATAAGGATTTAGAGAGAGGGAAGGAAATGTATTTGTAATTCATGTTTTTATGCATCAATCAAAACTCTCATCTATGAGTTTTTATTGTTGCAAACACTGATGTGTACTGACAAAGGTTGCTTTGTGGTTTCTGACTATGATGCACCTAATGAACTATGCTAACAAATAAAATACTAGATGATGCCTTTTAAAACTATCTAACTTCCTTTCTCTCACTCCTGATACTGCTTACTTGGCTTTTGATTATGTCTAAATCTCAGTGTTTGCATATGAGAATTACTGGTGGGGCTCTTAAAAAATACTGAGGCTCTGGCACTAACTCAGACCAATTAAATATAAATTTCTGAAGATGGCATCTGAATAGCAGTACTATGCTAAGCTCTACAGGTGACTCATATACAGGCAGAGTTGAAAACTACTGATCTCTCTTTGTGTCCTATAGGAACATGAAAATGAATATATGTTTTTACCTTTTTGGTGATGTACTGGCTTCAACTTCCTGCTATATCCAGGATCTATTTAAGCATTGAAGTTTTTAAAATATGAAGGGGATTTAAGAGAATTTTGCTGTAGTGTAGCTTTTATAACATAAAGCCTATTTTGGACTTTCTCTGTAACCTAGCCAGAGAGTACACAGAGACTTAATTATTCAAAGCTAAATTATTTTAATTCATATTTAACCACTGCATATACCTTATTAATGTATAATTATTATTTTATATTGTGGATAGTGCTCTATATAATATCATAATTTTTTCCCTTTACAATATTGGTTTTGGTCTCTCCAGATAAAAAACTATAATTTCTCATTATATAACATATGCCATAGGTTACTTGAGGGTGTCAGGGTATTAAAAGTGCTGTTGTGGATACTATGAAATTATAAAGTTGAAGGTTTTAGAATCTGGATTACTTTGGGGAACATTGAACATAATGAAATGTCCAAAAAAAAAAAAAAAAAAGATAAAGATCTCTCAAAGAGAGACTTTTTAAAAGGTCTTCTTTATGGAATGTTGGTTCTTATGGTTATAAATGAAATGGAAACCATTTATTAAAGCATTTATTAAAAATATTTATTTGTGCGTACTATGTGTCAGAGAATGTGTTAGACATTTTAAATGGGGAGCCAGTTTGAAGAAGATACTATGATAACAAGTATGGAAATATGTATACATTAATTTATGTCAGAAATATTTGAATTACGCTTAATTAGAGATATGCCTCTATCAAATGGTATTTTTTTTATAAGATGGTTAAAAATGTCTCCTAGTATTCAAGTCAGACTGGTTTCTATCTTTTCAATCTCATCTTTGTCCCAAAGGTGATGCACAAAACAATGAGTGGAGAGAGGATGGCCCTGGCTGTTACTTAGTGCTTGACTTCCTGAGAGCCAGTGCTTTTAAGTTTTGATTTGAATCTTCTACTTACCACCCTCTTTAAATTGTTCCTAAATTCCAAACTTTGTCTGACTTATTCTGGTTGAGTGTGTTTCCCTCATCAATTATTTATCACATTTCTTGAAAGATTCAGGCAATTATTTCTGTAGATCATATGTCTAAGACCAAGAGTGATATCTTCAGATAATTAATTTTGAAATCACTGCAAACTGGCTTTATCTCTGTTGGCCTTATGAGTCTCATGATCCTTAATCTGTTTCTCTAATTTACACACATCTTAAAGATATTCTATTATTTTATGTTTGGAAGCAGCTTGCTTATTATTTTCTCAAATGATTATTTACACAGTCAAAACTAAGAAAAGGTAAGAATTTGTTATGTATTATAAATTTATAATATTTATTACATAATTTATAGTTTGATAGTAAAAATTATTTCTTAAGATGGTGGTTCTTAACCAGGGGCAATTTTGTCCCCCAGGGGGTATTTGACAATGTCTGGAGACATTTTTTGATGTCACAAGCAGGAAGTGCTATTGGCATCTAATGGGTAGAGGCCAGGGAGGCTGCTCCACATCCTATAATGCACTGAGCAGCCTCAATGACAAGGAATTATTGAGCCCAAAATATCAATAGTGCTGTGGTTTAGGAACCCTGTCTTAAAATAATTCCAGGAAAAATACTATATTGTTGAATTTTTAATGTATGCTTGAAAGCAATGATACTATAATTCTTATCTAGGGAAAAGATAATTTAAAAGCACTTATACTTTGGGTCTTCTTTTCTTTATACATTAATGCATTTCTTCTAAAGCTCTAAATTGAGTAGATTAAGTGATTTTCCTTCTAAAATGTTCAACTACCTATAACCACGAGTGCTTTCCTTAAGTGCAAGAGCAAGCTGTCTTCTCAGCAAGTAACACCAAATTCAGTTATTAAGAAAATGAATACCCTGTACATAAAATATGGTCTCATTTCAAAATGAATTACACATTTAAAGGACACTGCAGGAATTTTTCAAATGTGTTTCTTCTGTAAAAATCAAACTTCTATTTCAGTGTTAACTGTATAGTTTTGACTCTAATACCTAGGCTTGATTTCTAGATTTGTAAGAGAATGCTAATGAATATAGATACTCCTGTTCTCTAGGCATGTTAAATATATGGGTTGCTCACATGTATGTCTGCATATGTTTGTGTATAGTTTATGCACATATCACTTCTAACCTTTCTTGGCATGTATCATAGCACCATTCAAAGAATGTTGTGAAAATATGAAAGATACTTAGTCATAGCTATACTTCTGTAAGGAAAACATTTTATTGTTGGATGCGTCTAATATATTTGTTTATAAAATTAATAAAGAGGAGTGAAACTATCTTTTTTAGCAGCCTCTTCTCACACTCTCTCTCTGGAGTATCCTCATTACACTACAGCTATGCCACTTGCCAGATTATTTCAAAATGTCCATTTATGTGCTGTCTCCACAAGTGACTGTCAGTTAGTCTTTATCCCTGGGTCTGTTCCATTGCCTGGCATAAATTAAAGCCTTAGTTCTTGTTGACTTATAATACAATGTGATAGTTTCTAAAACAGAGATAAGCTACATGTTAATGGCAAGCCCTGATCCTTTTTGTTTATTTGTTGTTGTTTTAAGTCAGTCTTGTTCTATAGGAGATGTATGCCTTCTATGTTCCTAAAGGAATTCCATTTTTGTTCAGATAGCCGTCCATTCCCCTACAGTCCACAAATGACTCACTCAGGTAGAATGGACACATTTATAGCTGCATGGCCATGTGGTGGTCAGTAGGCCAACCTCAAGAACTCCATCCTCCATAATTAAACCCCAAGTACTAAGGACTTTGGGGGACTAATGATTAATTCAGGAGATTCAGGCTCATCAGATGGGAAGAAAGGATATTTCTATCATTGTTGAGAGATAGGATTTTTTCCTGTCTTCCTCATTGTACATGAATAAGGAAGCATACTTCCATAGTCACTGAGGCAATCACTTTGCTACCATGGAAAAAGCCTTTCTAATAATAGAGCTGACACATAGAAGAGCAGAGAGCTGAGGTAGTAGCAGAGAAACAGAGCTGGATCATAGCTATACCATGCCTATAGCCTATCCCACCTTTTGATTTAGATTATGTGAGAAAGTATCTTTTTACTTTTTTTTAAGAATATTGAAGCAGTGTTTTTTATTACTTATAGCCTAAGTAATAGTATGTTAGAAATTTCCCATACTCTCCTTTTTTAAATTTTAAATCATTCATGTCCATTGACTTTTTTTTCTCTATAATTCAGGCTACAATTACCCATAATGCATTCAGGTATTCTCTTTCTCTCTATTGACTTGTGCTGCATCTCAAAATTTCTGTTTATATCTTTCACTTTGCGGCTGCTGACAATTGTATGTTGCTTCTCAACTTTCCCTAAGAGACTGATCAAGATTCTTTTAGAATGGATAAATTCCCTCTTAAAAAAATTCTAGACCTTACAATTTGCACATTTTCTTAATATTTCCATTTATCACTGAGAATGCAAGAAATTATAGAATCCTGGAGGCATATAACAATAGTGGGTAGGAGCTCATATCTGGAGTCAGTCTATTTTCAAATGTTGGCCTCACTACTTAGTGACATTGTGTATGTTATTTAACCTTGCTAAATCACTATTTCATAATCTGGAACAAGGGTAGGAAAATAGTGGCCCACATGCAAAATCTAGCATGCTGCCTGTCCCTCCTTTCCTCCCTCCCTCCTTCCTTCTTTCCTTTTCTTCCAATAAAGTTTTATTGGAATACAGTTACTATTATTTGGTTATGTATTGTCTCTATAGCTTTTGCAACACAATAGCTGTGGAAGATTATAAAGCAAGCGAAATTTGAAGTATTTCCTGTTTGGCCTTTTACCAAAAAAAGTTGACTAACTTCTGATCTAGAAAATTATAAGGTTAATTAGAGAGACTAGTTCACAGGATTGTCGAGAGATTTAAATGAGATAGTCCGCATAGACAGTTAGCAGGACACCTAGCACATACCCTTCAATGGGCGTTAGTTGTTATTGTCATTAATAATGGTAATGTTCAAGAGAAGGTCAGTACCTGCAGATGAAATGTTATTGGAACCAATAACCTTAGCACTTTTTGCAGTTGAGGAAAATGACTGCTTTGAGGATGGATGATGTAGTTTCACTGAACATTTATCAGCACGGTGAAGAAAACAATATTTCTGGCATCAAGCCCCCAGGTGAGGTATTAAATATAATTACAGGGTTGCATAAATAGAATTACACGATCCCGTTGAGACTGTGATATTTTACATCTTATTTTTTATCCATAGGAAATAAATGTTATTTTGAAAATCATAATTCATTGCTATTCTTAATTCAATAATATCAATTGTGTGTAGGGCTGCATTGGAGAAGGGAACGTCAGTAGTGTTTGGCTAGACAGTGGAACAATTAATAGAATCCCCATCTTCCCTAAGAGGTTTATTTGTCATGTCAAAGTTACTCTGGTCTGGTGCAACACAGATGGTGTTGTGACAGCACAAAATGATGAGTGCCACATTGTTCCTTGTAATGATCGTCTTCTGCTCAATTCATCTTGTTTTGCAGCCTTGGATCTCTGCTGCATGATTGTTTTGAAAGTAGGGAGAATCAAGTTGGGTAAGCCAAAGATGCTAAATCCTTTTGTTATTCTTTTAATTGGTATGTGGCTGCAGAAACTACTAAAAGATAATATAGATGAGAATACAAAAAAAACAAAAACAACCTCCCCCGACCCCCAGTTTTGTCCTATAGATGAAAAAAATAACATACATTTCTCAAAACAGTAGAAGGCATTATAATTTTATACAAAATAAATTCTGCTAAACTAATTTAATAATTTCTGTGAAAATACTGAGTATGGTAGATAAAAGAAAAACTTTTATAAATACTAAAAAGATACATGATAAATTGTGATTCTCTCAATTCACTGTTGAAAGGACATAAAACTAGAGAATCAGTAAAAAGATCAAAAAATTATTGTAAATGTCAATAAGAAAAATAAGATAATTCAAATAATGGGAAATATCAAATTCCAAAGCTGACATTAAGACAATGTACTATTAACATAAGCTTTGATTGAAATTGATGGTGCTGACAGAGTAGAAATAAAGTTATATTTAAATTTACACTTTTCTGAAGTTTACCGAATGGATTTCCACTTTTCATACTTCTGTAATTTTTGCTTTGGATGTTGAATTAAATGCCAAATGGAAGTTTCCTTTATCCTGTAAATTTTCTCTGAATAATGTGAGTAGTGCTAAAAAGTTTAGGACAGTTTTTCTCAACTAAAACTCTTAAGAACATTCAGCATAAGGATAAATTATCAATTTTAGATTAATTTAACTTTTAATATTTTAAAAATAATATTTAAAATTGGTAATTATATTAGTTCTACATTTGTGACAATATATCATTTGCAACCTTTCACCAAGACGTACATATGAAGTTTGATAATAGTTAGCTTCAGCCATAGATTAGATTCCTCATTCAGTCAATTTTTGTTCTTTTTTTTTAAACTAAAGTAGAAAAAAAAAAAAAGAAAAAGAAAACCTTACCTCATAATGAAGGGATTATGAATGGCTTTGTTAGATAATTCTGGATATTTAAATGAAATTTCCTTCTAATTCAATGAAGCTTTTCTACTCAGAAGCCAGATCCACTAATTTTTGATCCATTCTTTGTTTACTTTCAACTCTGGAAAATCTGTTCTTTTGTTATATTTGGGTGTTGTTTGTAAATGTTCCTAATAACTTAAAAAATCGATCCAATCGATGAAGAAAAAAATCAAATGCTAGGGGTGAAACTCTCATTGATCTCATAGAAATTCTTTTGCTTTATTGTTGTCCTCGACAATAAATATTGCAATATTTTGATGCTAAAATGATGGCGTTAGGCTCTTCAGATATTAAACATATCACTGAAATGTGCCACTAAAGCAAGCTCTATGTAATAATTTAAATGGTTTTGCCATGCGATATTGTTGTCATGAAGTCATGTTTTTCATCTCATACCCTATTTTGTATTTGATGAGTACATTTTTCCCTTGGCAGTATTAGTCATATTCAAAAAATTAGTGATGTATTTGTTAGGTCTGAGGGGGAAGGGCCAGCCAGATGCCTGCCTGGAGACTCCCCAGTTTGATACCGGGAATCTAGACCAGAATAGGGCCCACCCTAAAGCCTTGTCACCACCCTCATCCTGAGGCTCAATTAGCATTCGATTAACAATAACGTTCCCCACCCTACACCTCTACCCCCTGGTAACCCATAAAAGCCATGCCCTCCCACCCCAGGGTGTGACTTCTCTGGCCCCTCTCCTCTCTGGACCAGAGAACCTCGCCTGGGAGCTCTCTCCCAATAAATGCTTGCTTTTAAAACTTCTATCAGGTGTGTCACGGGTTTACCTTACAGTATTTACTGCCAATTTCTTTACGCAACATACTGAAAGACAAACATGCTCAGTGGATGAAATGGGATCATAATGAGAGCTTTGCTATTTTTTTCTCTGTGGATGTGACCATGTGCTGGATTGACATTCATATATACATATTTATATATAGAGAGAACAGTGCTTTTACATAAAAGCCTGCTCTTTTAAGATTAATTCTGGGATATATTTTCTAACATAGATTACAAAAGTAAAATATTGCCCCTGTAGAATAGTTTTCAGTAATAAACCATACAAAAAGACATCAAGCACTTCTCCCTTATAATGAACAGAGAGAAAGCTTATTCACATACTTTGCATATGCATGGTCTTTCCTGCTGCAAAATGAAATTTGCATATTATGTTTTACTAAGTGCTATTTTGCATTATGTGCCATGGATATATGTGTATGACTTTTAGGTTGTACTTAAAGGTAAGTACTCTCTTCTCTATCTGGGCAAAGGTGAATATTAGAAAAGACCCTTGGGGCCTAGAGATGTAATGATGTGTTGAGAAAGGTGAGGAATCCTTCTAGGCCTGAATTCTATGTGACTGAGAAATAAACTTTCATTTTGTTAGTTTTATTTCTCTCTGTTATAGTAGTTTAGCTATGCTTTAATTAATATTAACAACAAATCTAACTAAAATAACAATAACTCTAGCTGTATTAATATCCATAATTATTAGGGAAATCTCAATATCTCTAAGCCTCTGGCTTTTAATCTGTAAAATATGAATGCTAACAGCTACCTCACATGGTTGTTGTGAGGATTAGATGATATAAAATACATAAAATTTGTTGGCATAATTTTAAGTGCTGTGAATAAGTGTTCAATAAATTTTAACTGTTATTGAATTTGCTATTTAGGAAATTCGAAACATTACTAAATTAATCATTAATTTATTGTTCTTTGAATAGAGATTATATTTAATTAATTAAGTTTCAGATAGCTTTCTTGTTGCTTTAAATCACTTGATGCTGGGATATTTTTTGGCCTGGCTTTTCACCTGTTTATTAGATATATTTCCAGCTAGACAACCCACTCCTCAACCAGTGATCATGTGTCTTTTAGCTCTGTTAGCTGAATTTTGATCTCCCTATATTTTTATGCATTATATAAAATAATGGTTGCAAATGTATTGGCATATAATTAACACTTAATTGGAGATTATTATTATTTTGCAGTTATTTCTTTGTTCTTCAATTAATGGTGAGGAAAAAAATTCAAAAGTGTCAGGTGACTTATTCAATTTCTAACCTCTTTGATGTATTTTTACCTTTGGTAAAAGTAGAGCAAATCAAATTACTTCAAGCAACAAGGATTTGTCCAAAGGATTCCATGGTAGTTAACAGAGTCAGTGGCAGAGCTAACCTCAGGAAGGATAGAAAATCAGAGTCTTGGGACTCAATGGCCAGCAACAAAGACCCTAGTGCCATCTCTCTTTCAGAAAAACTATACATTCTAGAGTTGCCAAAAGTCTGGTTTCTCACTATATGGGAAATGCTTACATACTTGAGAAAAATTCCAATCAGATATTTTATATATATAAAGAAAGTAATATTTTATAATTATTATCATGTAATGATGTGACTTGATGTACTGTAGTATTTTCACTGATTTTCTTAGCTCTGCTTTATCCTACTAAACAAATTCACTGGAGAAGAGAATATGAAATAGGAATAAAAGTCTTACTGTACATAAATTAGGTACAGCGTTTATCATGGCACAGAGAAACAGTCACACTACATAAAAGTTTTGATCATCTGTCATTTACAAAAACTGTGTATGCTTCTTGGCACTTACAGATCAGTGTTATATTATTAAAAGATTGACTTTATACATATTTCATTTTTAAAAATATTTCATCGTACTGTTTTAAAAGATGGACTTTTTAAGAGATGGTTTTCTCTTAAAGACTTGCTGTAATAATTACAGTTAAAAATTAATTTGGATTTTAATTCCTTGGGTAAAGCTTTGATGAAAATTTTCATGTAAAAGTGTCATTCATCATTTACATTGAAGTATGCGTAGTGATTAGAAGCTGGATTCTAAAACTAAATGCTAGGGTTTGAATTCTGATTTTGCCACACATTGGATTTGACACCGTTGTTAATTACTTAACCTCTCTGAGCCACAGTTCCTAACTGCAAGTCAGAATAACAATAGCTGGAGTTGTTTAGAGCATTAAATGAATTCTATGTGTAAAATCTATAGAATAGAGATTGCTATTATAATTGTTATTACAACAGAAGTACAAATAAATTTTTTCTTGCAAATAATAAGATACTTTATACATGAAGGAAACTAATTTAATAGTAATTCTTGAATCTAAGGCTTGATGTCTTTTTCAATTTTGGAAAATATTTGGCCTAATTTTTCAAATATAGCTTCTTAGACTCTAATTGCACATGTGTTAGACTTTTTCACTATATTTCAATATTTCATATTTTTATGATCTTTTGTATTTTATCTTTCTCTTTATGCTTCAATTTAGATACTTTCTACTGTTCTATTTTCTAGCTTACTAATATTTATTTTAGTCATGTCTAATTTGCTATTAAATCAATTTATTGAGTTTTTAATTTCAGTTATTGAAATTTTAGTTTTAGAATTATTTGGCTCTTTTTTAATAAATTATAAATTTCTGCTGATTTTCCAACTTGTACTTTATTTTCTTGAATATCTTAACACATTTTAAATTCTATAGTTAATAATTCCAATATATGGATTTTCTGTGGACATGTTTCTATCATATTTTTTCTCTCTTGTTTTTCAGTGCTTTAGTCTTATTGCCTTACATGATAGTTAATTTTTGGTTAAATGATGGAGATAGTGATCAGTAAATTTTGTTGAAATTTATGCTTCTTAATTATCTTATATTCCTCCAAGGTGGATTTATTGTGCTTCTGGCAAATTATTAGGGAAGATGCAGATAACCTTATTTCTGTTTTTCTAAAGGCAGTGCTATTTTTATTTAGCTCTACATCTACAAAACAGCCATTCAGGGATCCCAACAGAAAGCTCATGGTATTTACCAGGTGATCCTCTTGGTGCTTCCTGAATCTCAGTTTTATTCACTGTCCCATGAGATTACTCCAAGTCTGCTTAGCTTCTTAGCCACTGCTTTCTGCAGTTTTACCTTAAACTTTCTGCAGCTTGAACATAGACCACAGCTTATGAATGGGGAAATACTGTTTAGGGAGAAGCAGTGCCAAATACCAGGGTTCCATGCTTTTTTCCTCCAGGATTTTGGTCCCTAATTTCTTCTTCTACAGTAGTTCTCTGATATGATATCTTCAAACACATTTTAAAACATTATATTTAGCTTCTCCAAGTGTTATCAGTGAGATAAAAATACCAATCACCTCAGCCATGTGTTTCTGCTATTTTTTCCCCCCTTTTATGTTGTGCTTTGGGAATTATTTAAAGTGGGATCAATAAATGTAAGAGAATTTCAGACTTTGAAAAAGGCAAAAAGACTTTTGATATATGAGTCACTTGGTTTTGTGGGAGTAAATTGTAAAATTAAAGATTTTACTTAATTTAAACACAAGCATTCAGGAATCCATCTATCGGAAAGTGCGGTATACATGCTTCCTGCTAAAGATCGAAACCAGCTGTAATACTTCATGCATATTCCTGCCTTGGGTTTTGTTTTCCCCATTTATTCCATTTGTTAATGAAAGTATTTTCTGATCCAGGATGGCTATTTATCATGGATTGTATTTATTTCTGTGTCTTAGTTCTTAATACAGAGAACATCACTGAAAAGATATCATACTTTCATAGATGACTTATCTATGATTAAGATAGATTACCTATTGCTTCACAAGTAACATCTGGCATCAAAGATAATTCCATTGACTTGAAATTTCATAAAATGTAACAGTATCATTAGATTGAGAAAGGACCATTATTCTTTCTGGTTATAATGAACCATTCCAACCAGAAAGTCATATAAAGGTGCTTTCTAATTTTCCCCAAAGACCTATATAGTGGCAAACTCATTATCTGGAGATATTTTTGGAGTTGTTTCTGCATGACAGAAGATCCTTGAACAATTAGGAAAAAGGTGTAATTCTGAAGCATAGATCATGCTTTTACCAAGTAGCTTCTAATTTGCTAACAGTTGTTTTGCTGATCTATAACCTGAGATACTAACAGAGGAGATGATTGATTTCTAATGAAAAATATGTTTCCATGGTCAGTATAGCCCATAAACATTATCATTTTCTCTCCAGATAATAAATTTAAGTAAAAAAAATTATATACAGAATTATGTCATTGGTAGGTTTGAATTGATGAGAGGGTTGTACTGTTTTCTTGGAATAAGTCAAGAAGTCATTTTTTTTCTTCCAATCTATAATGATGTCAAGTCAATGCTGGGAACTCACCTGAGTTCATATTATGTAATTATAGTTTTAACAACAAAAATAAAGATTTTGTTTTACATTAGTTAAAAACAACATGTTTCTAAATTATTATAAAATAATAATAGAATAAAAATTATAAATATTTTCTTTAAAGAATTTTTTTTAGATCTAGACTTTTAATTCAGAAATTAGATATTTTGAAGACATTTTAATGTATTCCAATACTGATTACTTTATTGTCTTAAGTCTTGCTCACACTGTTTTTCCTATGGCAAATAGGAAAACTTCTGTTCACATTTTCTCTATGAAAATGTCATTTTAAAGGAATTAATAATATGTACTGAAGGTGGAAAGGCTAGTAGGAGCTGATTAATATACTCTCCTCATTTAAAGTGTTTAAGTTTTGAGTCCAATATGTTGCAAAATCTGTAAATGATATATAGTACTAATATACAACTTTTAAAAGCACCTTATATTTTTATTAAAAAAATTTAAACTGTTGATTTATTCTTTCTGATAAACTACAGTGTTAGAAAGCAAAAGGCAGCTTAATTAATGGTACATAGAAAATTTTTTTCTGTGGATACTACCTTTAATTCTGATAATATCATCGAGCATTTTCTACATTTTAAAATAAACAACTGCAGAAAAGATAGTATTCATATTAATGTGTTTTTTCCTTTACTGAAAAATTTAGCTTTCTAGATTCTAGATTTCATTACTCTTTCTGTAAAACAAAACGAAACAAAAACTCAAACTGAAACCAAAAAACAAAACAAAATACCCCAAAACCAAACCAGACCAAACTCTATACAAACTCTATAGTGTTTAATTTATTATAAAGGATAACTGTCTCTCTGACCAGTTTTAAATACAATTTTTGAAAAATTTTTTTGATTAACATTTAAAATACAAAAGAATTTATGGAATGTACAATTTAGTTTTAAAAACCTAGAGTTAATTCTCTAACGAAGGGAATTAATGTTCTTAAATTACTAACTGCTTGGTATCATGCCAGTAGCTCTTCAAACATGATAAATTTTAATCCTGAAATGGTAGTTGATGTGGTTCTATGGTATTACATCACATTGGTTCATTTTTTATGTTGCCTCATTTCCAATTATCTGAATTGAAAATTATTTTTCCTTGCAATTTTGAATGCCTTTTAGCATTCAATATTACTCCTAAGTAATCCAATGCCATTTTCACTTTTCTTCATTCTGTTGTCATTTTCCTTGTTCCCCCTTCTTAAAATATTTTGATTTTCTGTATAACCCATTAAATTTTATCACTTGTCAGCCTTCTCCAATGTCTGGTCTACCTCCACTATTACATTGATGGTGGTTGCTAGTGTAGAAAGTAATGGAATTTTGTTTAGGTAGATATTTATTTTCTGCTCTTGGCCCCATTTAGTAACTTTTCATAGTTCAATAATTGTCTCTAGGTTTCTCTTTCTCCACTGTTTCATATCACCAGAGCTGTAAATTTCAAGGCAGATCTATATTCCAATTGATTAAAAGAACATACCTGACATGCTTGGTAATGAAATCCAGAGATGACTCAAAAATGAAGAGTTTAGAAATTATAAAGGTGAATTGTAAATGGACTGAGGGTGAGCATGGAGACTGTTTAACACAAAACTAATCCCAAGTAAAACTGAAATTTATGGTTAAAAAACTGAATACAAATTTATAAACATTGGAAATGTTGAAATAAACAGAAATCAATGGATCATGCAAAGGAAATTTAGGAATTACAGTTTATTCAATTTTTGTACTAAGGAATAATAAATAGATAATGTCTCAATTTAGTAACTAAAGGAATACTGATTTGAGTATATTTCTTAAAATTACAAAAACAACCTTCCAGAAAAATTGATTTAAGGTAAGCAGCAGTCATCCACCATAAGATCTCAAAGCTGATATTCTCAGGGGACAGGGAAGATATCAAATTAGTGATTTTTATATCCCCTTCCTTTTAGAAAAAAGTATTTATTTCTTGTCATATCACTACTGTAACTTTTTTGAATAAAGAATTCTCATTATTGATGAGAAGAAACTGAAGATGAGAAGGTGGCCATGGCAGTTGCTAGGTACCATTTGATATAGATTTGATGTAGACAGAGAATATGAATTTTATGAAATTTTGCTATGTATTAATTTTTTTTCAGAGACCAGTAAATATTTTATTTGCTTTTAAATTATTATTTTTTTTTAAATTGGTATTTCTGAGATGACACTGTGTGCTGTGATTAGACTACAAGGTAGTTTAATTTTATGTGTTATACTTTTGTAAATCTTTGCCTACATATTTGAGAAGATTGTACTTATCAGTTTATATATATTCAGAATTTTAAAAGAAAAAAAAAGAAATGAAATGATTGATTAACCTCTTCAGTTGAAACGATAAAATACCAGTTAGACCTTTAAGCAAGCTAATCTTCATTCTTTCTTAGTTTTCCCACCAACCACTCACAGATCTTACTAATGATAACTCATGAGTACAGTTTTATTTATTTCCTGTAAAAAATCATATGGTTGAATTCATAAGGTCTCAGAATGGTAAGGTAACTAGAAGGTTAAATGACTTGTCCAAGTTTCCTCAGGTAGTTAATAACAGAACAAGAATTGGAATTGTGTTGTGTTGTTTTTGACTGAGTTTCTTTGCACAGCAACACACTGTAGCTTAAAAGCTGTGATTCTCAGAGATTAATATACAATATTCACTGGAGAATCACTTGGCAGTCTCTCAGATCTGGGTGAGACTCAGGAATCTCTCATAGGAAGTACTCCATTTGTCATAGTTCCCACTTGAGTACACATTGTTTTAAGTTGTTTCTATTAAAGCAGCCCCAAAACTCAGTGGTCACTTGTCTTCATAAAATACTTATATTACATTGCTTTCAGGTCTGATTAATAATATTGGAGTAATTTTTGTTCTAGTCCTTACAGGAAGAAATCAGATGAAATCTGACCTCAGTGTGCTTTATTATAGTCTTCAACAGTTGAAAACAACCAATTATTATCAAAATAAGTATACAAAGTGTTTATTTCACATCCTGGTTACCTTAGATTAACCTCTTCAAAACTTGTATAATCATTAGTAGTCATCATTAAATTTCAGTTGTAGAAACCAATCTCAAATTCCTTTCTTGTAGATGGTAACAACTTGCAGGCAGTTGGAATTTGTGTATATACAATCTGCAGCATTATTTCATGTTTTTCTTCATCTGCATTAAAAAGCTTTATTAACCTGAGCTGTAATACAGCAGTGTAGTTCACAGTCCATTGGTGTTGCTGAAATCAGTCTTCTGAGATGCCTGTATGGACATGATTTTGCAGATAATGGGCTGTTTTAGTTCTGCTAGAGCTTTCACTGCCATTTTCATCCTAGCAAAAGCTGTATTTTACTGTTGTCATTTGGAATACATAAGTAAAGGTGAGAACACCAATATTCCTTTTAATATTGCTTCGCAATGAACAATTAGGATGAGCAAAGAATGTGCAGTTGCTTTGAATGAAAGATGTTATAAAACTTGTGACAATTTAATATATTTTCAGAAATCATAAATATGTATATAAGTAGAACATTCTCCATAATGATTCTGAGTCACTTTCTAAAGTTTTCTGTCAAATTTTAGTAGGTCTTATTTTGGCAAATTAATTTTTTTAGTGAAACAAGAATATGTCCTATCAGTAACAAAATGAGAAATAAAACAAACTATTAGAAGAAAATAGAGACAGTAAACTCTCTGACATTGCTTTTAGTAATATTTTTTTCTACTATATCTCCTTGGGCAAGGAAAACAAAAGAAAAAATGAACAAATGGAACCATATAAAACTTTGCTCAGCAAAGGAAACCATCAACAAAACGAAAAGGTAATCTACTGAATGAGAGAAGGTATTTGCCAGTGATACCTCTGATGAGAGGTGAATAGCCAGTATTTATAAGGAACTCATACAACTCAATACAAAACAAAACAAAACAAACAAAAAAATTCATCAAATGTAAAAGTGGGCAGAGGACCTGAATAGGCATTTCTCCAAAGAAGACATACAGATGGTCAACAGACATATGAAAAGATGCTTAGTGTCACTAATCATCAGAGTAATACAAATTAAAACCACAATGAGATGTCATCTTATACCTGTCAGAATGGATGTTATCAACAAAAAAAATAAGTGTTGGCGAGAATGTGTAGAAAAGGGAACCCTCAAGTACTGTTGGTGAGATTGCAGATTGGTACACCCACTATGGTAAACAGTTTGGAGTTTCCTCAAAAAATTAAAAATAGAACTATCTTTTGATCTAACAATTCTACTTCTGGGTATTTATTCGAAGAAATCCAAAACACTAATTTAAAAAGTTATATGCATTCCTGTGTTCATTGCAGTGCTATTTACAATAGCTAAGTTATGGAAGCAACCTAAATGCCCATCTATAGATGAATGTGTATATATACAATGGAATATTACTAGGCCATAAAAATATAATATCACTATTTGCAACAATGTGGATGGACCTAGAGGATATATGCTAAGTGAAATAAATCAGACAAAGAAAGACAAATGTCATATTATCTCACTTAAATGTGGAATCTAAAGAACAAAATCAATAAACAAACAAAATAGAAACAGACTTGTAGATACAGAGAACAAAGTGATGATTGCCAGCTAGATAGAGTGAGGGAGCCTGGGTGAAAAAGGTGAAGGGATTAAAAAGTGCAAATTGGTAGTTACAAAATTGTCATGGGGATGTAAAGTAAAGCAGAGGGAATATAGTCAATAATATTGTAATAACTGTGTAGTGCCTGGGGATCACAGGGGATCACAAAATTCCAGAATCAGAGTTTTTACCCCTCTTGGCTTGCTTTAGTCCAATTCAGTTCAACAAAATGTATGTTTCAGGCACTTCTAACTTTTAGCATATCACAATGAACAAGACAGATATGACCTTGCTGTGTTGGATCTTTCGTGCAGCAATCAAGGGAATCGCTTTGTAAGTTATATAAGTATCTAACCAGTATGCTGTATACCTGAAACTAATATAAAATAATATTGAAAGTCAATTCTAATTGAGGAAAAAGGATATAAAATAATACTGATAAAGTCATTTAGCCAGAGAGAGGATATAGAATTTTCCAATTCAGAGGTTTACAAACTATGACCTAGGCAGAATCTAATCCAGTCTATGGTTTTGTAAATGAAGTTTTATTGTAACACAGCTACTACTATTTGTTTGTGAATTGTCTATAACTATACATAAGCTGTAACAGAAGGGCTGAATAGTTGATATATGACTTTTTGACCCTTTATAGAAAAAGTTTACTAACCCCTTATCTAACCCAATGGCTTTCTACCTTCACAGAATTCTTGAAGAGCTTTTGAAAAAATGCTGTAGTCCCCATACTTAAAGATTTAAATTCAGTTTGTCTTAGAGCTTTGTAC
The DNA here is from genome assembly GCA_030015415.1 of Cynopterus sphinx. NCBI lineage: Eukaryota > Metazoa > Chordata > Mammalia > Chiroptera > Pteropodidae > Cynopterus > Cynopterus sphinx. The sequence goes on along the minus strand of CM057380.1, from coordinate 74,152,121 downwards.
ATGATTTGAAAGTGCAGCAAATATTTAGAAACATTATCTGACCTCTAAAATAAGTTTAAATTCTCCATAAGGTACATTTACATTGTTCTCAGAGTGTGGGAGGCCAATCAGAGACTCAGGTTTGTTAAATCTTTCATGGCTTCAGATAAAAACAAATCTAAAATGTCTTTCTTCTTTTTTTTTTTTGGTTGGCCAAATAAATGTTTCACAAATGGCCTGACATACATTGAAATGATCTTAGAGAAGTTGAACACCATATAAAATATATTTATTGTGGTTCAGAGAAAGGAAAAATTACTTTGACTTGAAGTGTCAGGGAGGCCCTTACAAGTATGTTTTGAACTGTGCCTAGATAACTTCAAAGATAGGTAGGATCCACTGCTTCTGACAGGGTCATGGTAAAGATAACCTTGTTGACATTTTTTTTTCTTCTCCACAAATCTGCCTTCAAATTCCAGAATTGGAGTTTACCCATCTTAGCTTGCCTTAGATCAATTCAGTTCAACAAAATGTATTGAATCAGGCATTACTTTTTAATTAATTATTTTTTTAGTGAGGCAACCCTTGGTTGGCCTCACAGATTTCAAGGACCTTGTCAGCTCACAATCCCTTATTTATTTTTTACACCTACAGCACCTGGTCTTCCTAGGTGGTCTCCCCCATCCAATTACTAACCAGATCTGACCCTTCTTAGTTTCCAAGACGGGATTGGGCTTGTTCAGGGGAGCATGGCTGTAGACTATTAAATTTTTAGCATATCACAATAAATAAGGCAGACATGACCTTGCAATGTTGGATCTTTCATAGTGCAACAATACATTATGATACACACTTTGATAAAGGAAGGGTGCCTTTTGGTCATATAGAGTTCCTCACTCAGCCTTGCATGACCTAGGAAATCTTTTCAGGCTAAGTAAATTCTAAGTTGGGATTTTTGAAAGATTTATATGGAGTAAGGTGGAATAGGGGCTGGTCAAAGGGAGAAAGATGAGGATAAGTTAAATCAATAACAATAATTTTGGAATGATTAGCACAAAGTACTAATGGTAGACATGAATTTGCAGACTAATCAGGATTAAGATTTTAAGGGTCTTTTTTTAAATGCCACGCTGAGGAGTCTGGACTTCTCACAACACAATAGGAAGCCTAGAAGAGTTTTGAGCTGTGGAATGACATGATCAGAGGGCAAAAATATTATTCTGCTGATGTTTGGAAGGGAATATTCAAGAAAGAACTAGCAAGTCTTGAGACAGGAAGTCCAATTAAGTGTCTGTCAGGGCATAGATGTCCTGTGAAGCAGGGTAGAACAAATAGTGAAGGAGATAAATAGACGAATTGCAAAGATAATTTGGAGGTATGAAAGGTACAGGACTTGGAGTTTCCTTATATGTTGTATGTAAAGAGAAGGAAGGAAGAATCTGGGATAACAGAGGCTCTGGTTCCATCTCTGTTTAAGAAAAAGTATTCGCAGTACCTGATACTGACCTACAGAATTTACTACTTCAGTTTTATATCTCTCTTGCCTCCAGTTCTGCTATTGAAATAACCATAAAAACAAACAAACATGCCAAAACACCCCTCTGACTCTATTGAGACCACCAATGCAAAGTCAATTTGCTTCATGACCCTTGCAGAGAGGGCTGATTTTGGGGATTTCATTTTGTGAATGTCTCAGGGCTCACAATGAAATGAGCTGTGACACTTTCATAGCTATCTTAGTATTACAAAATGTAAAAGGCAAGGCTATTTGAATACCTCTTTCTGTCAGTTTTGGACAAGAAACCCCTTTCATCTTAAAGATCCATTTATCCTTCTAAATGATCCCACTTAATGTATGACTCATATCCATTCAACTGCTGTACTTGGAACATTTAAAGGATCCACGGGCCATTTACTTCTTTTAGAGATTGTTAGCAATGCTATCTTGGGGATTTATTCTTCCTTTACCATGTTTGTTGAACTGTGAGGTGGGTCTCTACTATTCATTTATTCTAGTCCCAGAAAAGCCAATGCAGAAATAAAAGAAAAATAGTTAGGAGGCAATGTTTGCATTTATTGTTTATACATTGAGCTTTGGCAAACAGTATTCTGGATTCAAACGAAAATATTCAGCAAGGTATGTATCAGCTATAGAATCACCCAGTGAAAAGAATAAGTTTTATCTGCGTTCATATTGATTCTAGGTTAGTTATACATCATTTTTATTGAAAGAAGTACATGCTTGCTATAAAAGCAACGTATTTTTGCTTCTCTTGCTAATGCTGTACTTTTATTCCATGTGTTATAAAATTTTCTCTTTCATTTTAATAGCCAAACATTAAATGCAAGTAGATGTAAGGACTGAAACTGGATAATTGATAAAATTAACTATCCTATTTTAAAAATGTATTATCTTCTTTACTTTAGTGTCTTTTCCTACTGGACCGTAAAGCCCTCTGCTATATCATAAATTACTTCCTCTCCACATGCTGATTTCTTACCTACCTTGCTTTTAATTATAAGAGATATCTGAGCTGTATTTAAAAACTTCATTGAATTTCTTTTTCCATGCACTCTCACATTGAACTCTCTTAAAGATACTTTTATTTTAGGTGTCTTTCACTTTACAGTGTCACTTCTCTCACTTCTAGTGTCTGGAGCCCTGACAGAGCTAGCATCCTTTTGGTAGGTTTTAATCTACTTCAGCTTGAAGTTGTTACCTTTAACCCATCTGTTATTGGCATTTCCAAATGCAGTAAAAGAGTTCCATTATTTTTTGTGCATTATTACAGATAGTAGGGACATTTTATCCATAGGAAATGTTGGTGGAATTCTCCAATCAGTATTTCTTTATTGTTTATAGGAAGTTTATACACACACACACACACACACACACACACACACACACACACACACACACAAAACAATCTCTATCTTAAGATGCTTTTCAGGGAAAAATCCAGGGAACTTTTTATTAGAAAATAATTAAATGTCAGGTATGATAGTACTGACTATAGACATAAAAAGAGGTTTTCAGAAAAGAGAATTTATGGGTTGGAGTTTTTGGAGATGATTAATATTAAATATAGAGCTTGAACTGGGAAATGAAAAATAAATAAAACTAGAATAGGCAGAGAGTGGATGTGAGAGGTGGCAAGGCAGTGAGGGAAGATAGCAGCTTGTGCAGATCAGGAAACTGGCCTAAAGAAACAAGTGAAGAAACCCTAACTAATGAGATCTTATGGATGTGCCTCTTCCCATTTTGCTCATGTATGTTTCTGCATTCCTGTATTTAAGTATGGATTTGACTCTTACCTTTTGTGTCTGATCTTGATTTGTAAACTGGAGCTGTAACATCCTGTGTTGCTGACCTTAGTTTTATTCGCCTAGCTTACTTCATCCGGGATCCTAGCCTCTTTGGGTTAAACCACACCCAGTTTTTCTTTCTCTCCTTATTCAACTTGTTGCTTTTGACTGATTTATGAACCTACATCATGCTCTTGTCCTTAATGGTGTAGCAGAAAAATAAGATAAAAACTACGATTTATTTTGAGTTATGAATGGACTTTCAAACCAGTATTTTTTTCTAAGGTATTTATGGTCTCTCTTTAAGAACCTGTGTTAAGTTCTGATTATTACAAATTTTCAAAATAAAGATAGTAAGAAAGTACTTTCAATGTGTTTAAAGACTTTTAGAACCTTTAGTTATCATAAAAAAACAAAACATGAAATCATCTTGGAAATGATGACTTCACTGTCAGTCAGTTTATAAATATGTGTCATGCATGATTCTAGGTCCTGGTCAATAGAAAACAACACATACACCCCTCAGTAAGCTTGCATGTTAGTATTAGGAAGAAGAAAATAAACACACAAAAATAATTGAATAATTTAATTTCCTATGCTTATAAGGTTTGGAGGGAGAGGAGTTTACTACTTTAGTTAAGATGATCAGTAGAAGTATCTGAGGAAGTGATCTTTAAGATGAGATGTGACATTTAAGTTGAGACAGGACAAATGAAAAAGAATTAGTCATATAAATTTTGGGGGGAAGAATACAAGCAATTGCAACAAATGAAAAGGCCAAAGTGAGGATGAGCTTGATGTACTTAAGGGACAGAAGTAAGGCCAGCATGCTTTGAATAGAATGGAAATGAAGACAAAAATAAAGCCTTGAATAAGTAAGATCAAAGATAAAGCTGAAAAATACATATGTTAATATTTTAGATTTCTACACAAGTAGGTATTTTTTCCTAAGCATCATATTTGGTCATATTTTTATAACATATTTTGATGTGTTGTGTCATTTCTATTTCATTTTTTGCTACCTTTATGGTTTAACTGAAGGTCAGTTATTTTGAAAGACTAAATCAATTTCTAATCCTGTGGCAGGACTTTGGCTTGCAGCAAATTCATTACTTTTCAAAAATCAAAGTAATTTTTCTTCCTTTTTAATATTTAAAATGTGATAAAACCCTTCTTTATTACATTTTCTAGCAGGCTTAAAGTTTATAACGTTATATGTAGGCATATAAATGAAGGATAGGAAATAAAATGTAACCAAGGGTTTATTTTATGGGAATAGAAAATGGGTGTGAGTTTGGCCTCTTTTTTCCACATGGATTGATGAATTTTGTAGCTTTGTAGCTTTTGTAGATGTGAGTTTGAGTCCTAATTTTTTTTTTATTAGCTCTGTAAACTTAGACAAATTAGAAAATAATTTGGTCTTTATTTCTCTCATCTGTAAAATAGAGGGTCACTTTATGAGGGTTTTATGGAGGTTAAATCAGGAGAGGATGCACCTAACTCAATGCTTAACCTATTCTGTATGCACAATAAATGCTTATGTTTGTAAATGTTAATGTGGGTTATCTACTTCGTCATCTTTCTTTAATGTTCTTTGCCTCCTGAAATTCAAGATCTCATTCGTCTGTAGAAGTTCTGCTCTGAATGACATGTTGACCACATCAAATGGATATAGGATATTTCTGTCAGAAAACTGGGGGTAAACCTGTTTATTGGGTAATGATTAAATAATATTTTTTGGGGTATTCTTACTCCTTAAAAGTGGTTTAGCTAGCCTCTCTTTGGAAGAAAGAGATTGGTTATTTTAATAGAAAGCTTAACTTTCTCCCAGGTCACCTTAGGAATTCCTTCCTACTCTGTGTTCTTATTTGCAAACAGCCTCTGAAATGCTCTTTTTTACCTTGAGCTATTGACAGAAAATACCTCAGGCCTCACCTCAATTGCAGAATTCTCAGCTATTTGTCATTATTTTATCTTTTCTGTGTTAAAATAATCTGCATTTAGCATCCATTTTTATTCTCCTATAGCTTCCATGTACTTAGTTTTCAGAACTCGACTGATTTTCTAAGCTGGTCCTTGATTGGGTTACTTATTAGCTTTGTTTCCTCTAGACAGGGCCCACATCCCAGGGACCTTTGCTGCTACTAAGACTTCTACTCTCTTGGTTGTACGCAAATGTTTTTTACTTTCAGATATAGTGAGGTCCAGTGAATTCCTTTTTTATTCACAAAATAAGTGTGATGGGTTGCTGACAACACAAGGCAACTAGAGAAGAGCTGATAGACATGATGTGATTCCAAAACCATAAAATTATACTGTTTTTAAAGCATTTATTTAAATTAATTTTATTAGGTGTATACTTTGAATCTAAGTAATTTTAAATATGCTAAATTGTTTTTGGCTGAAGACATTTATTATACTTTCTCTGTATTGTGTTCAAAGCAAACAAAGAGTGGGAAGTGTTTTGATTCAAATCAACATCAAAGTGTTTATTAAACACTTGATCTTGAATGGTGTCTTGCTGTTTCAACATGTTAAGTGTAAGTTTTCTTAGCCTTTCTAATGTTTATAACTGAAGAAAACTTCAAGCTATCTTGAGATCTTCTTAGTCCTTTTTTTCTCTTATCTTTGTCTTACCTCTTTTTTCTTCTATTATTTTAAGTTCTGTAGGTGGGGAAATGTGATATTTAGATTAATTTATATAGTAAAACATAGTAAGTATTATGGTAAAGGTATGTACAAAGTACTGTAGGAAAATAATAAATGAAATTACTGCTTTTTTTTTTTCTAGAATTCAGTGAGAAGTTGAAGGTCAAGTTGAGCCTAAAGTGTATGTATGAATTTTCCACATGGACAGGGGAGATGGGAATTTTTGGAAGAGGTAATGGTGGATAATGACTGTATTAGAGTTCTGTGTAGAAAAAGAACAAATAGGTTGTTTGTTTATTTGTTTGTTTATTATGAGGAATTTCCTCATGTAATTAAGGAGACTAAGTTGCATGTTAGAATAGTCTGCAAGCAGGAGATGTAGGAAAACGAGTGGTGTAATTTCAATCCATGTCAGAAGGCCTCATAACTAGGGGAACCAATGGTAAAAATTCTAATTTAAGGTCTGAATACTGACATCCAAGCTCAATGGGAAGTAAGGAAGCAATCAGGGTGAATTCTTTCGTCTTCTACCTTCTGTTCTATTCAGGCTCTCCATAGATTGGATGATGCCTGCCCACTTTGGGGAGGGCGAGCTACTTTACTGAAGCCACTGATTCAAATACCAATCTCATCTGGTAGCACCCTTGTAGACACACAAGGGAGTAATGTTTAATCTGGGTACCCCAGGACCATTCAGGTTGATACATATAAAGCAGTTGTTCATCGTGACTAAGTAACTTTGAAAATTTAAGCCTCTGAGTATCTTAGAAATACTTGTGATTTTTCTTAAAATTCTCCTTAATCTACAAATCTTGGTTTAGTCAGGAAATTTAGTGAGTCCTTCATTCTGTATGACTTGACTTGTACCATAGCTTCACCTCCTTCATCAGCCTGGTAGAACTAAGGGAGATCAGGAATTATGTATGAATATACCTAAGTATTTTTAAACTTTCCAAGATGATTGCAAAGTGGATGAAAAAATTTTTTTTTCTGGATAGATGGAAATGTTATGTGGAAATGTGTAAATTGACTTCTTATATTCCTCAGCATATTGAGTCTCCTTCCATAGAAAGAAAAAGCATATAATTTGAGAGCTCAAAATTTACTGAAAAGTCATTTATTTTATTGTTTATCAATTTGTAACCTTCCAGTCACCAGAAATGCAACTTTTTGATTATTCCTGAGGCTCAGGCCTCTAAAAATTCACAAAAATTATCTGACATCTTCTAACTTACCATTTAGAGATGAGTCTATAGTTCTAATAAGTGAAATATTCCTCTGATGTTCACAGATTCAATGAATGATAGAGCAAAATATGACAGAAAGTTAATGTGTTTATTATTATGACAACTTTCCAAATGGTTAATAAAAATAAAATGAGAAATAAAAAAATGAATCTTAGCCATCTCCAAAGAATATGAGCAAAACCAGAAATTCACAATGGAAAATTCATTCCTCAGACCTACCATTTGTGGAAAGCCATTAGCTGTCCCCTCTGCATATCTTCACTCTTCTGCTATCTTAGATTCTCTTATTATGTGGAACCAGATCTATTCCTAGATCTTTGTCAGGAGGAATATCGGTTTATGATTCCTCCATTGATCATGTTTCCTCTGAAGACAAAGTCTTCCATCTGTATTGTAATTTAAATTAAGGATTTGTACAATTATAAACCAAAGATTTAAACTACTATCTTTCTTTCAGTGTCATGCCCCAAAATGGTCATCCATAAACCTCTGTGTCTTTCTATTAGTTCCTTTTCCTCTATTCATTAACACATTTTTTTCTCTCTGTCAATTGCTCCTTGTTGTCTGTTCCATTTATTTCTATATCTACCCATCAAAATGTTGTTATTGTTGTTTTTATCAGTCCAGCCATGCAGACATCCTCTTCTGTCATCTTCAAATATTTATTTTTCACACTGAAAAAGAACTTGGAGTATGAAAAAGAATAAGACATAGTTGCTAATGACAAAGATTTTTTTTAAATTCTTAATTTTCTATTCTAACTCTCTGTTTCAAACATAAAAATCTGTGTTAAATAAAACTTTTATTTTATAATTTATTTAATTTTATTTAATTTAAAAATTTTCAAATGACAAACGACAATAGAAGCAAATTCAGAGAGATATAAAAGGGTATACTGATACCAATTGCTCATAATCTTACCACTTTGAAATAAGCACTTTTATGCTTTTACTAAAATTCTCTAAATTATTTTTCCCCTATCAATATATGAAGACATTAGAGTATGTTTTGGAGACCTCCTATATTAGGAGTTGTGAGATGATCACTAAATTTGTGAGGTGATTTTTAAAATATAGGTGCTCGGGCAAATCTTTCCCTGAGCTATTGCATTAGTTATGATTATTGTACAGCTTGAAGTTTGAAAACCACTAATATACAAATATACTAATATTTTGATAGTATTACTCCATCTTTTTATTATTATTATTATTATTATTATTGTTGTTGTTGTTGTTATTATTTTGTCTATCTAAAGCCTCAGCTAACAGTTTACCTTGAAAAATATTATCATTCATTATGTTGTTAATATTTGGTTTTTAATCAAAGTGGAAGAGAAAGAAAGCTCAAATAAAATAGCGCTTAACCATAGCTAGTGCTCACCCTGATTCCCTAAACATTATAAAAGCCACACCTATTACACTAGGCTTCTACATCCTGCTTTAAAAATTATAGCCACATTTGTCCAGTAACACTCTGGAATAGCAAGAGAGCATTGTTAGGACTTCTCTGTCTTTTTGTCACTGTGACCAAGTGGCTTCTTGGTCTCAAAATTTTGCTTTTCTGCACATTATATTCCAACTTGGAAAAAAGATGAGATGATGCAAACAACAGATGATAACTGTCAACAGGCTTTGGGAGAAATAAATATTTGAGAAAAATGTGGTAATATTTGTTAATTGTTATTTGAAAATTTCTTCAGTTCACACTAATGACATGACTTCCTGAAAAATCACTCTTTCTATGTCAAAGAAAGGCAAATAATACTATTCAGTGTCTGATATAGTATTCTGTGGAAAGCTGGGGGAACAGTAATATCAGCTGACTGCTTCCTTTATTGATGACAAGAATATCATTCACTTTTTTTTTTTGGATAGGAAAAATAGACCCAAATGTTTATTTGGGTGCCATTCATATACAACTTGCTTTTATCTTCATGTGCCAGAATTACACAGTATTTCAAACAATGGCTTTTGTGGATCTGACTAATGAAACAATGAACTTTAAGGAAAGGAAGAGATTGTTTGTACCCAAGTAGATCGATGTAGAAATTTATTGTAGAAATGTGTTGTCTCTATGCCAATAAAACACTGAACTAAGAACTTTATATATTTTTTTCACTTAAAATATAGAGTTTAATATCTTGATAATTTATTTATATTCGTCTAATTATTTATTGTCTTTCTCCATCATTAGAATAGAAGCATTGTCTTTTCAGTACCCAGTGTGTTTGGTAAATGGTAGATTCAGGAATGTACCCTAGATCTTATCTTTCAGGCTTCCTGGGGAAGAATTGTTCCCCATGGAGCAGTGGTTCTGTGTTCCTTCTGAAGGTAGCTCCCAATGCGCCACTTACTTGTTTGAAAGTCTTATATTTCATTTGAAATGAAATCTATAGTCAAAAATATAACTTAAGGCTCTGTAGGGATCAGGCTCTAACTTTCTTACCTGGTCTTATCTTTCATTATTTTTGTACATATATTTTCCCGCTTTATGCCTTTGCATTTTCATTCCCTTATTAAATGCTCCTCATTGTTCTTGAAATTCTGCTTAGTTTGCACACCAGTCTCGGTTTAAGAGTCTTCTGATTTCCCTGAGTAGACATAACTTTGCAGCCTTTGAAATGTCCACAACTTTTGTAAACCATCTCAGGACACTTATCACGTGTCTCATGTCACTTTATTGCTGTTGGGGTTTTCATGCATGTATGTTTTCTTTCACATTAGATGATTACTTCAGCAATGTAACTATGTCCCCCAACTAACCAAGTACAAAGTAACTGCTTGATATTTACTTATTGAACAAACAACTAGACATATGGGGAAGAAAAGCCTGGAATGGAGACTTTGCTATATTTACACAGAAAAAACACCAATATTTTCTAGAACAGAAAAACCACCTTTCAACAATGCAGACTTATCTTCTCTTTATGCATTTTATGTGATAATCCCCTTTGAATATCTAGTAGTTTGAGAGAAGTTATTAATAATTAACGGGCATTTGAATGATTCTGAAAGTTTGAGTGATTTGAATAAGATAAATAACATAGGCCAGGGAAATTACTTTTTTTCTAGTAATTAGGTTATTTAAAAATGTTTAATATATCTTTACATAGGTTTTTTCAGTTTTTATAGAATTATTTGATTATGGCTATTAAAACCAGTAGCTTTTGAAATTCATCATCTAATACAAACCAACTTATAAACTGTAAAAAATCTATGATGGGAAGATATTTTTTGAACTCAGAGTATATGCTGAATGGTTGTGGATTATAGATTGAATATCTATACCAGAAAATTCTGCTGAAGACAGAATTTGAGATTCAAAGGATTAACCTGCCTGACTGAGGTTGCATTTCTACATTAAAAATTATTTTTAAAGAAATTTTTATTAATTACCATTCTTATATTAAGTGGCCTGTGTTTAGGGAAACGTAGGTAAATAATACATTGGGTACGATTTCTAGAAGCCTAGAATAAGATGACACTAGAACAAGGAGACTAAATAATTTTTTAGAGGATACTCCAGATTCACAAATTTTATCAATGGTCCTAGGTTAGTTTACTATTTTGTTTTAATATATAGGAAAATCACTTTAAAAGTGGCACATCTATATTTCATTTTTACAAGCATCTAAAATTTCTCACAAATTCATATTTTATATATTTGACACGCCCCCTTCCCCCCCAGTGAGTGCTATGTAGAATCTAAATAATTAGCTACCAGAAGAAATGCTTCTGAGGGTATGGGTACTCTTTCTTTCCTCTCTTGTTTTCCTTTCTTTCTTTCTTTTTTTCTTTTTAAATTGACTAAGAAGTCTGACATAGCAAGGCATTGTAAGTACATGTCCTGCAGGGAATCGATATCATCACAGTGAGGGGTGGTGTTCAGATGGTTACTGATTGACTTTAATAAAGAACATGATCCCTTTGGAATAGATTTTTTTTTCCCCAACCCCTGATGTGCCTCCCAGGAGTTCAACACTTGCCTGACAGACAGGTGTCAACTGTGAATAGATACATGTAACTGAAAATTCACTAAGAAAGAAAGCTGTCCACAATTCTGACTCAGAGGATAGGAAAAAGGAGAGAGAAAGACTTGCATGAGCTTCAGAATATCATCCATCAGGAGCAGGTGGGTAGAAAAATGTGGTTTCTAAAAGGAGTCCCTTTTGGAAAGGGTCTTTTTTACTGTTTGTCATTTAGATTCCTTACCTCTATATCAACCCTTCCAACATATCATTAGTGATGAGCTTTAGTTGTAATTATTCTCAGATATCTTTCTGAATTAAACTCAAATAGAGGTGTAAATGCCTGATAACTGACCCTCTCCCGGGAGAAACTTTTGGCCACAGGTTGAATAGACAAGGCATGAGAGAAAAAAAGAAAGTGAGAGTAGAGGGAACTGCACAGCCTAGTAAGAAGGCAGAAAAGGGACTCTGGTATATTCAAAGACCAACTCACATAGCTCCATTTCCATACATTTTCATGAAATTGCAGGGCATGACTCGAAAAAAAAAAAAAGAAAAGAAAAGAAAAGAAAAAAGAAAAGAAAAGAAAAGAAAAAAGAAAAGAAAAGAAAAAAGAAAATAAAAGAAAAGAAAAGAAAAGAAAAGAAAAAAGAAAAGAAAAGAAAAAAACAACTGAGGAGACTGTGGTTCAAGTGCCATGTGTAAGCTCTTGGAGAGGCATGGCATTTTGCCTACATATCTTCAGAACAGGCAACAGAGTGAACAGTTGGAGAACAGCATAAACAAAGGGAAAAAAGAAAAGGTGGAAGTGGTGCGGAGAAAAAACAAAGCAGTTTTCCTAATAGAGATTTAGAGATTTTTGAGCATGAACCACCACCAGTTTTTGAAAAAATACAATGTAGGCACTTGTGAGAATTAAGTGGCAACAGATTAACATATAAGAATCATGGCTCCAGCTTTTGGGTTAGACTTCCCACCCACCCACCCCTTTTTTTTTCTTGTTGACTGTAAGTGAAATACATTTCATAATGACTGGACTCTAGTCTTCATCTAGAAGTAGGTCTAGAGTTAGCCAAATTCATAGTGAAAGTCCAGTAAACAGCTAGTTATGTTTTTCTATCCCCATTGTTTTTGTACCATTTAAGAACCTATTTCAGAATTTCTCCTTTCTCACATATTCCCTGTGCATGTTTTTCTGCAATGTGCAAATCCTGTTATTTTATTCTTAATCACTAGTAATTTATTGTTTGGGCCAATATATAAAACTTATAAAATACCACATCAAATCAGTTAATTTCTGATAGTTGATATTTAAAAAATGAACCAAAAAAGTCTTCTTAGTTTAGGTAGCAAACACAGGAATAACATTGATCTCTGATGTTGGTTTTGACTGTGGCCTGATTGGCCTAATACCAATTGGTGGCAGATATTAACAGAGAATCCTTTATGGAAACCACTCTTACAGCTAAACGAAATTATGAGTTTTATATTTTACATAATTTATTACGGTTATAAAATCTGACAATGTCTGCACCAATGTATTATGCAAAGAAATAAATAATGCTGCTTCTTAACTATGGCTGATGATAAAAGCTCACTCTTCTGTTTGCCTGTAGTACCTGGTCATGGAGCTTCACAGGCAGATTGAAGATATTATTAGTATACCTCTGAGAAGCTTTAGGCTTTACAGGAATATCACCCTGATGCATCATTCTCCACATAATATTTGTTTATAAACTTATTTATCAAAATTCTTATTTTGGTGCATACAGTGGACAAGCTGAGACAGTTGAAAATATTCTTTTCAGGGTATCAATCTATATGGATTCTCTTGAAATGGTACTAACTAAAGTACAATACACCCACACAGTGACCTCAACTCTTTGGCAGGGTTTTGACATTGAGAGAAGTGTATCTAAGTCTATACCTCCAGTAACATGGAGTTATTGTGAGCTGTAAGCCTCATGTCAGTCGCTGGGTGGGAGTGCCTGTAGGGCTGCATTTGAACTATCTGCCAGGCAGGGATCCTTACTGTTCTGTAAATGTACCATGTGCATTACTGTGGGTAATGATTAGAAAATGAGTGTGGAGAGTAGGGAGAGTCTACATATCTTTCAGGACTCCTATTAAAGTTCCTCCTCCATTGTTAAACTTTCTGATCATTCCAACCCCCTTATCTCTCCATTCTCTGAATACCTATAATACATTATTATCACATTCTCTCATTATGGCTTTTAATAATCATGTGCTGTCTCTGTCATTTCCTAAATGTTTCTGGTATTCTATGTTATAATTCTCACTCCAAGCAATTGGATATTGCCCTTTTAATTTCTTTTGTCTCCTCTATGGGGTCTACCAACGGGCCATGCCATTACTTAAATAAATTCTAGCCCTTTTGAATAAACGAGGTGTAACAACTATTAAATATTTAAACAGCTTAAAATCAATGTTTTAATGAGCGAAATGGTAAAATGCACTGATTATTGATAGAATAATCTGATAGAATGAATAGACAATGAGTTATAACAAAGGCAGCATTTTTCCAGCTTCAAGAGCATGCAAAAGAATACATATTGTTAAAATATAGTGAATTCTGTCTGGATTATTAGGAAGACGTAGTGTTAAATGATATTTTCTTCTTTGATTCTGCTTCTTTGAAGTGTTTGAAAACGACGACTGCTTATCTGTTTCTTAGTGTGTTTAGGGATACTCTAAGTTGATAGAGCCAGAACCTTGAAAGTGGTGGACTATTTATACTTCTCTGAAATTATCTTATTTGCATAGAAGACCTAAGCAATTTAAAAGAATGGAGAAATTAGATTCAAGTTTTATCTATTAGAAGAAACGTGAAGCATAACATATTGGGTCAAGAGAAACACATCACAACACCTTGCCTTCTGACTGGAAAACTGGAATGAGCTTATTCTAAACACAGTTTCAGGACATTGTGGTAAGTGCAGAGGCATTTTTTTGTAGCACTGGCAACTAATCATATCACCTTTGTCTGGATACTTCAACTTTTTCAGCTTCAAAACAGAGACAATGCATCCAATTTTTCACCTACTCATTTACTAAAAATCTTTCGGGCCTCACCACGTTCCAGGACCCTGTCTAGCAACTAGGGAATCCAGCAGGAAACAAAGAGTGAAGTCTTTGCTCTCCTGTATCTTAAATTCTAGTGTATTTCTGTGTGTATATATCTTGGGGGTATGGTAAGTTAGGGTGTCCAAAAATCTAGAATATAAACATTTGATAATAACATTGATTGTTTATTGAGATGCTATTATGCACCAAGAATTCTACATACATTATTTCTCATAATACAATTGTCTATATTTTAAATATGAGAAAATTAATTTGGCAAGAAATTGATTGGGGAAGAATTAAATAATTTCCAAGAACTCTGAAGTGATACAACCTGGACTAAATATTCACCTTTTCTTAGATACCTTCTCTTTCTCCTGCCATTGCCCTTTATGACACATCTTCTATCAGGTTTATCATGATATGTGTAGGTATTTTTAGAACTATAATCCATCTTGAACCAAATATGAATTTTGATAATAAAGAGCTATAGTGATGACTTCATTTGGCAGAGACCATACATCTTGCATCATTCTATCTCCTGCCTCTAACAGGTTGCCTACACTCAAAATTATTAAATCAATAAATGAACAAATGAATAGATGCATATGCTGATTAACATGAAGGTGTTTTTGTCTTACTGTTTACTTTTCATTATCCAAGGAGTACTATTGTCAATTCCCATCTCCTTTATGGAGTTAGTCTTTTAAGAATTGAATTTAAGGCTTGACAGAAATGAGTTCTCTATCACGCAAGTCTTATAAAAGTCATGTTTTACTGCCCTAAGCTCAAGCGACACATTTTTAGCAGTGATATCAGAAGGCTTCAGGATGATAGCAATTCAGTGGGCATGGCTTGCTAGACTTCCTGTTCCCTCAAAAGAGATGTGCTCTCTTGGGTAATGGTGTTCAGCCTGGCCCGGAGCATGTCCTACCAAATCTCCAGAGCCTCCAAATAGGGGTTCCCCAAATACGTCTTTTACCTCAACCACATCATCCTGAAACTACCTAACTGCAGAAAGTACTTCCAGTTCCTGTTTATCTACTTCTGCAGATGTAATTTATTTCTGATACCAACACTTTCTTGCTACATTATCCATGAATCATATGATGATGACTAGGCATGCCACATGCATTGCAGGCATGAAAGTATGACCAAGTCTGTATGCATGTGCTGGCAGTGAATTTTCCCTGTTGTATAAAATCCACCAGAAACTGAGTGCAGCAGTTTTGGAAAAGGTTTCCAGCACAATAGCCTTTACTTTATCTACTGCTCAGATAACTCCTGTTAATGATCATCAATTATCTAATTGATGAACAACAGGTTAAATAATGTGTTAAAAAATGATGTATTACGCTTCTACTATGTGCAAGACATTTGTTAGGCACTTACTGCTTAGATGTATTGGAGAGGTTAAAAAAAAAGTTTGGATCAATGTTCTATGTTTTATGAGGCAGTAGCTTGCCCTCAGAATATGGCACATGGTAGGGTTTTGATATATTTTAATGAATGAATAAAGCATAGTGTTAGAATTAAATCTATAAATTTCAAATGAATGAATGATGATTGGTTCTCTAGAAATTTAGGTGAAGGAGTGATATATTCAGGCCCAAAAAATCTTTAAATGTAATAATACTGTCTGTTATCTATACCTATTTATATATCATCATCTATCATCTATATCATCTATCTATTTTTATTTGAAGTTTGTGGAGTATTTTATTCTTATCCTATTTTGATCCTTTTAACATTCCTGGGAGATAGGCAGTGAGACACAAGAATTTAATATAACTTTTCTAAATATCCTAGCTAGTGCACAGCAAAATTGGGACTCTGAACCAGTTCTTGTTATACCCAGTGTTCCTTCCAGCATAGTATAATGTCACCATGCACTTTAGTAGAAACAGTGGTACCAATGATAGTATTTCCATTAAGTTAGAGTAGATGGTCTAGATGCAAGCTGCCTTCATTTGCTATCCTAGAATCTGGAGGAACATACTTTTAATCACTCTCCAAGTCTTCTAGGTGAGTGAGTATGTCTAAACACTGAATGTTTATGCCTTCAAAAGAAAATCATTGTTAATCAATGACAGTGATTGAAGAATCTGAAGGGTTTCTAGATACTATTGGATGTTTTAGATTAAGTGTATGTGGACAGTGAGCAGGGCACTATGTGACGGAGAAAACAGGGATAAGAATGCAAAACCAGACAGGAGATAATGAAAATGAGACAGCCATTCATCCACAAATGGTTCTTGGGCAGTGATTTCATAATTTACACAGAGGGACATAAAGCCTACCCTAGTTAGCCTACAGATAAAAATTTTCTTCTAAGTGTGTTTTCATCCATATGGTAAAGCATATTTCTGGCAAGAGTGCTTTCTAAATAGCAGGCTTCTATTTAGGGGACTGAACAGTTTTACAGGTGATAACCAGACTTGTGCCCCAGGGCAGATGTATTACTCTGCAACAAGAAGTTGATGCTTAACCTCTGTCTGGCCTCAGAAGCCACTCAGTGGGCTAAGCCGAGCAATTTCAGACATTTCAACTTAATGTACCATCAAGCCCCAAGGCTGTCTTGCTCTATCTCTTGAATATCATCTCTTTTGTGCAAAGTCAAACCCCCTTAACAGTCTGGCAAAGATGCCTTAAGGAAGTGGGCTAATAAAACTCTGATGTTCCTTTTAGGGGAATTGCTCTGCTCCCTTGCAAGCTGCCCCGTTGGCTGATAGTATTGTTTGTACCGTTAGCTCAGACAAGCTCTGGAATAACTGTCTTTGTTGCCCTGTGGTCTTTGCATTTTGTTCCTGCTCACATGACAAAGCAAAAGGGATAAAAGCTAAATTTTCATATATTAGGTCTGACTCTGAAACCTGGACTTTTCAAGGAATATAATGATTTGGAGATAATGATAAGTATCTTTTTCTTTGCATTTGACTCAAAGGTCTGTTTAAGCAAAATGAGCAGGGTCTTCTAAAATATCTAGCTGTTTCTCTCCTACTTTTTCCCAATATTTTTATTTGACTCATCTCAAACAAAGATTTTGAAAATAACTTGACTTTTCTGGTTTCAAAGTTATACCCTAACATTCCTAATGTTATTGCTTCGGAAACTCTGAAATTCACCAAGAAGTTGCATTATTAGTCCATTAAGATTTTGCTTTTTAATATCATCACTGGAGTCATTGAAACCTGCACCTCTCTATGCATCAGACTTTAGTATTCTCTTGTTTCATTTTTTTGTGCCCTGTTGAGAAATCTTATCTTCTGTTTATCATGCCTGTTGCAATATCACTTGCATTTTTTATACAGTGTTTCCTGAAATTTCAAATCTTCACTACTCTCACACTGTGTCATTCAATTTACAATTTCACCTATTTTATTGTTTTCCATTTTACATGAGTTCTGCCTTTCAAGATAGAATATCAGCTATGTTTACTGTGCATTTGTTCACAGTAGAGGCACAGGTCCATGGGATGTTAGAGCTGGTTTTCTGGCCTAAGCTTCTTGCTTTATGGTTGAGGAAACTGAAGCCCAGTGAAGGTTAATGTCTTATTCAAGGTACTTTGGTGAATTGGTGGTAGAATCAAGACTATAGAAATAGTTACAGAGCATTCTGACTGTCAGTCCGCCACCTCACACATCAGAGAAGTTGAATAAGTGCTTGATGTGGATGTTGACTTATCCAGTGCTTATTCAGCTGCCTCAAGTTCTTTTTGGTTTGTCAATACTGGTAGTGTTTAAGTAAAATTCTAGTAGAAAAATATGTATAGATATATGTACATATGTATATATGTGTATACATATATAATTAACATTACTGCAAACACACACACACACACACACACACACAGAGTTTATTTTTTCTTCCATCAATAGAGCCATCCTGACTGTCTCATTTGCAAGGTCCCAGGATTTTCCATCCTTCCTCCACTGAGAGAAATGCCTTTATGGACACTGATCTCAACATATCCAGGAGATGTCCTGGGGTCCCTGTCAGTGCAGAGGTGGGACACTGCTTTATGTCATGCCCATTACTTGTAGACCAAAGTGGGACAGCATTAGTATCATATTCAGGTTCTCAGAGTTCTTCAGAACAACCCCACAGGTCTCCAGGCCTGTCGTCTCCACCTCCAACCTCTTCTGCTGGTTCTAGAACTCTGCCATCTGGTTTTGCAGAGCTTCCTGCTCCATCTGAGCTCTTTCTAGACTATTAGCTATCTGAGCTCCAGTTTCTTAATTTTCAAAAGTTTGAGGATAAACTCTTGTAAGAACAACAAGTCAAATGAAGCAAAACTCTGCAGACACAGACACACACACACACACGTATGTTTATATTTACACAGGTGCACATACACACATATAAGTTTTGGCGCTTCATGAAACTTGAAAAATGGTATTTAGTTATGTGGCTCTAATGTATTTTAGCAAAATGCTACTTTTCTTTATATTAAAATTATGAAAAATTTCCCAAATTTTGAGGTTTTCTAGAAAAATATAAAAGATGGCCAGTGTAAACATTTAATTAATATTAAACATTATAATTTTAATATTATTAAAACCATAATTTACACTAAGGTTTTATAAGAATTAGCAGTGAAGTCACACTAGGTTAATAATGTGTTTGGATTACAGTTTGAGGCTTTAAAATAAGATACATTCTCAGGACCAGGTTAACCAATCTTACCCAAATAGAAAGGAAATAGAATCTCTGTCACTAAACACTGCTTTTCTGTCCCAGACAATCTCTGTTTTCTACATTAGTCAAGCCCTAAGGAAAACCTAATTCTGATAAAATGTCCTTGTCAGTTTCAGCACTCACTAGTACTTTGTGACTTTTTATTTATTTGTTATTTTTTAAATTTATTTAGTTTCATTTTTGGTATTAACTAAAGAGAACATAGCTTTAAATGCATCTTAAAGTTTAATTTAATTTTGTAAATTAAATTAGTATACATTTGAACATTTCTTTTGTAGCTTTATACTTCATGTAGTATTAAAATAATTCTTTTAAGAATGAAATCACTACATTTCTAGGTCATTTTCCACAAGGAATTTTAGTAATTCCAAAGTCCCTCTCCCAAGGAATTTATGGTAAATATTCTGTAATGTTTAGAAAAGTAAATGTTCTATGAACATTTGAGAATTTTTACCCATTTCACAAAGTTGCCCTGACAGTTTCTACTTATCTAAGCCATCCATTGGACTCTGTATCATGCCTTAACTCTACCTAGGGAACATTCCTCACTTGGCCATCAATAGTATTCTTTGTTGTCCTAAGAATAGACCTGATTTTCAATTCCCAACAATGAAAGGAGAGAATAAACTACTGTTTTCAATAACAACTTATTAAGAATATGTGGATCCTGGGAAAAATTACAATAGATTAAGTTATACTACTTAAGGCCAAATCCAGATCCACCTTTGGAATATTTGTGAAATGTGCTTTCTTCTTTACTTTTAATCTAATGTCAATTGGAAGGGCCAGCTGACCTATTTTCCTCTAATGACCTTTACCATTTCTGTGCTACTTTGACCTCAGGCTGCATATAACCACAAGACTCCAGAATGAAAATAGAAGCTGTTTTTTATATTAACTAAGAGATTCATTCCCAAATAATTATTTCCATTCTGGCACTGACATTGTCCAAGTAATATTAATTATATTTTCAATAATTTGAAGGAGGCTCTACCCACATGTTGTGGCCTTGCCATAAAACAAAATAACTCAATATCAGTTTATTTTGGGTTAATTAGCCCTAGGTAACATTACACTTAAGATAACAACAATCCATCCCAGATGAGAAAATGCTAAAAGAATGCAGCATCACCAAACCAGTATTATAAGAAATGTTAAAGGACTTCTTCAAGAACAAGAAAAAAAAAGGAGAGTAAAAATGTGGATAATAAAATGGCAGTAATTACATATCTATCAGTAAATACTTTAAATGTAAATGGATTAAATCTTTCAATCAAAATATATAGGGAGGTTAAATGGTTAAAGAAACAAGACCCCAAAATATGTTGCCTTCCAGAGATGCAATTCAGGTCGAAAGACACAGAGACTGAAAATAAAAGGATGGGAAAAGATATTTCATGCAAATAGAAACAAACAAACAAGCTGGAGTAGCAATACTTATATCAGACAAAATAGACCTTAAAACAAAGGACATAACAGGGGACAAATAAGAACCTAGCAATTCCACTTTGCATATTTATCCACAGAAACCTAAACACTAGTTTAAAAAGACATATGCATCCCTATGTTTATGCAGCATTATTTACAATAGCCAAGATATGAAAGCAACCCATGTCCATCAACAGAAGAATGGTTAAAAAAGATATGGTACATATATACAATAGAATATTAGTCATAAAAAAGAATAAAATCTTGCCATCTGCAGCAACGTGATGGACCTAGAGGGTATTTTGTTAAGTGAAATAAGTCAGAGAAAAACAAATTCTATATGATTTTACTTACATGTGGAATCTTGAAAACAAAACAAATAAACAAAGCAGAAACAAACTTATAGAGGAGAACATTTTCATGGTTGCCAGATAGGAGGGAAGTTAGGGTGATGGGTGAAAATTGGGAAGGGGTTAAGATGTGAAAATTGCCAGTTATGAAAATAGTCACAGGGATATTAAATACAGCATAAGAAATATAGTCAACAGTATTGTAATGACTATGTATAGTGTCAGATGGGTACTAGACTTACTGGGATGATCACTTCATAAGTTATATAAATGTCTAATCACCATTTTGTATACCTGAAACTAATATAGTAATGTATATCAGCTGTAATTGAAAAATTTTAAAAATATTTTAAAAATATAACAATTCAAATGATGTTTCATTGTCAAATTCAATTCCTTTTTAATTGGTCATTTAGCTACCTATAAATCTTCCCCCTCTCAGTTCTGAATGTCTTGAAAATGACCACTTAGAGAAGTATATACATATTTTTATGAGCAAATAAATTTTTATATGTATATATATTGTCAAAATGCTTATTGACCAAAGCATTATTTTTTCCAACTAAGTAGCACAGTTTTCAGAGTCATTACCCAGCTAAAATATATACCCAAAATGAAATTATTGGACAGACCACTAAATTTTTTCATATAAAGTATATGCATTCAGGTTACTTCCTTTCATTTGGGCCTTCTTTGTAAACAGGAAACAAAACAAATGTTACTTGCAGTTCATAAATGGGAGCTTTTGTAGTCTACTAATCTAAGGTTCATGAACATTTATTTCTAGAACTCATGGCTGTTTTAGCTGTCTACTCAGAAAGCTCTCAAAAAGTATGTATTAATATTTTGATGGTTGAAAATTTTGTTGAAGCTTACATAGCTATATTCTAAAATTATACACATTTCAAATATCAATTTTCAAAACCCTCATACTGAAAGAACATTGCATTTTGGCCTCTTTATGAGGTGGAATGGGGGGAAATATCTTTAAATTACGTGGTGTAAAGTCATAGATATGAACAAATATCATCTCTATCTTTGTGTCCTTTCATGCTTTGACCTTTGACAAACTTCACTGTCCTCAGTAAGCATATCAAAGGCTTCTAGTTACTAAATATCTTTGTTCCTTATAATGTAACCATAAATACTTTTGCTAGCATGTCAACCAAGATTAATATGAATATCAAACTAGTGATGATATAGACCACCTGGAGGTATGGCCCATGGCAGAATTGCATTTTTTGACCCTTCGTCTTGTCAATCATTGGTACCTCAGTTATACTATAAAAAATGGTGCAATAACAGGAGTCTTTAGCTGAGGATAATTAATGCAAAACTGCTTGGCTGTCTGTTCTCTCTGGCCCAAACTTCCTGTAGGTAAATTACGCTATAATAAATTTTGCAATATTCTATGGAATTGCTTGCTTCATCTTTCAGTCTGAAGATAACTTTTCATTCGTGTGGCCATTACACCTTTGCTCCACTGTCCGACACATGGGATCCATAAAGTTTTACTTGCATTAAAATAATGATACTTTTATAGTCTTTTTCAGTTTATAGAGCAATTAGCACTCTATGGATTGATATACCAGCATCTGGAACTTTAATTTATATAACTCAATGGAGTGTTGAAAACCATTGATCTTATTTATTGGTCAAATTTTGTTTTGTAACAAAACATCCTAAAACTTGGTGACTGAAAACACAATAAGTTACTTAATTTGTTTTGTTAGTTGGCAGTTGTACTGGGCTCAGCTGGGTGGTTCTGCTAATGTAGCCAGGCTCAGCTGATCTGTGCTTGGCTTGCTTGTGTATTAGCTTCTGGATTTGCTGGTACATTGCCTGGTCTAAGACAGCTTGTCTAGGGTAGCTCATCTCTGTCAATGTGCTCTTTCATCATCTAGCAGGCAGTTGGTGATGATAAAAGTGTTTCCAAAAGCATCAAGGAAAAAATTACCAATTCACAAGTACTTTTCAAGCTTCTGCTTATGTTATGTTTGCTAATAATATCCCTCTGGTCAAGACAAATCACACAGTCAAGCTCAGAGTGAGAATGTCAGGACACGCAAAGCTATATGGCAAGGTGTCATGGACAGACAGAAGGAAAATTTTGTAGCAATTTAGTATGCTATAAAACAGTGCATTGTTTCAAATATAAAGTGATGCTCATTGCTCACTATGCCTAAATAATTATGCTTAAGCATTCTACCTAATAAGGCACTAAATACATCATTAAATCTTCTTGATTTAACATATTTGATTAGTCAGTCTTGTTGGTTAAAACCCAACTTAAAATTCTCTTTCTGACTGTGTATTTTTTGGCGAGCACAGGAAAATCCTTTATCTGTAGTCCCATTCACATATTCAGACCTTTATTATTGTATTTCAACTCAAAAACAGTACCTTAAAATGAATGTTCACGCACTATGTTGGTAAGAATGAGGAGCTAGGAGAATTTTGCTCCATGCTGATGATGATGATTTCAAAGTGCATAACCTTCTAATAAGACTATTTGATAGCTCTACATATCTGTGTTTCTCCCTTTGCAGAGTTGCCAACAATTGTGATAGACATTCTTTAAACAAATCATTTCCCTTCCCAATATTTTTTAGTTGGGCAAAAGTTTACGTCATTTATCTTTTTCTCCCAAGTTAGTTATAATTTCTTAGTCTTAGAGATTATTTGGAAGTACAATGTGATGATATCTTTCTAGGGAGATCTAATCATCATGTAAAAAAATAACCTCATTCATGAAAGTGATTTCTAGATATTTTGATAATTAAAGAAATTGAAGCTGCCATGTAAAAAGTTTGAGTAAGAAGAAACCTGATTCCTGTGACAAGATGACTTTATATTGCTACTTAAATTTGTGTTAAATTCTTCGAAAATGTTATAATATTCTATACTTCTATTTGCTTTGATTTTAATCTAAAAAAGATAACACAAAGTAAAAGCATTTTTGTCTTACCTTTTGTTAAAAGTAGTTATTAATATTTTTTAATCAGACTGAATTTAAATGTAAAAATTATGTAAACTAATGCATGTGCACATTAGTGTATCATTTGACTATGTATCAACCTACATATTGATGTATCTATGTATTTATGTACCTATATACCTATTTATCTATCATCTATGACTATCATCTATCATCTGTCTATCATCTATCAATCATCTATCTATCTATCTATCATCTATCTAATCAATCTATCTATTATCATCCATATCTATATCATCTATCTATCTATCTATCTATCTATCATCATCATCTATCTATCATCTATCTATTATCTATCTATCTATCTATCTATCTATCTATCATCTATCTATCCATCTATCATCATCTATCTATCTATTATCTATCTATCTATCTATCTATCTATCTATCTATCTATCTATCATCTATCATCTATCTATCATCTATCTATTATCTATCATCTATCTATCCATATATCATTTATCATCTATGTATCATCTGTCATCTATATATCATCTATCTTTCCATCCATCCATCATCTATCTATCTATCTATCTATCTATCTATCTATCTATCTATCATCTATCATCTATCATCTATCTATCTATCTATCATCTATCTATCTATCTATCTATCTATCTATCTATCTATCTATCATCTATCAATCTATCTATCTATCATCTATTGATCTATCAATCATCTATCTATCATCTATCTATTATCTATTATCTATTATCTATCTATCTATCTATCATCATCTATCTATCTATCATCATCTATCTATCATCTATCTATCTATCATCTATCTATCTATCTATCATCTATCATCTATCATAATCATCTACCTACCTACCTATCTATTTTCAGAAAGATTGGGAAGAAAAACACATTGAC
This sequence comes from Cynopterus sphinx, assembly GCA_030015415.1. Lineage (NCBI taxonomy): Eukaryota > Metazoa > Chordata > Mammalia > Chiroptera > Pteropodidae > Cynopterus > Cynopterus sphinx. Next base: position 74,127,542 of record CM057380.1, on the reverse strand, counting down.
TACTTTCTCAGTTTATCCCTCTGTATTCAGATAGACATATAGTCAAATGAGGAGGCTATTTTTAGGGTGTAATCTGATGAAGATTCATCTTATTTGTAAGGAAAATATAAGCAAACCCATATGAATAAAACAATTTAAAAAACCAAAGTTTCAGGCTTGCATATACAGAACTATGATCTGTCATTTATTTATTTATTCATTAAACATTGATGCCATGTGCCTGTCACTATAGTAAGTATGGAGAAATCATAGATCTTGCCCAAGTAAGATGAGTGGCATACTTATAATGAGCTGAGCCCTCCAATCCACTCTGCCTGCATCATTTAGAAAGGAGCTCATGACCATGTAATAATCAACTGAGTTGGTCTTGACAGTGTGATTTTTTAAAAGAAAATTACTTATATCTATTTGCTAGGATTAAACATTTTAGAATTGTAGGGTTCTATATAAATATTATACATATACTGATATGTACACATTAAAGAATTATAAAAACAAAGAAAAAATGGGGTATTAGATTTTTTACATGTCCTTTTGCAATTTGGGCATGTGGAATGTATTTCTCCATTCTTCAGACTTACAGTGGCTTCCTTTTGCCTTGAAATAAAATCCTAAACACTTAACAAATCAGGAAGGATTTTCTCTGAACTAATCTCAAACTTTTCATTTTCTTTTTCTACTGTATAATCTTATAAACCCTAAACAAATCCATATTTACATTTTTCCTATATATCATATGCGTTTACCACTCTTTAATTTTACCTGTGTTCTGTCCTCAGCACAGAATCTTTCTCCTAATTTTCCATGCCAGTCTCCTTTTTCTAATTAAAAGCATAATTCAACTATCACCTGATTAAAAATACTTGGTTTGCCTGTCACAAGAGCTTCTCTCTTTTAATATGTATTTATTAAACAATTGCACAATGAGTTAATGCCACATTTTTAAAATATATATATAGTACTTATTTTACTTAGGGTTATATTGTAGGTAACTATTGTATCTTCCTCTCACCCATTAGTTTATAAATCCATGAGAGATAGGACCATGCATTGATCATTTTTGCAAGATCTAGAAAAATATTCTCATACAAAGTTAAGAAATAAATTGAATTCATTTTACTAAAATTAGAGCATTGGTAAAGTATTGTCACATGACTTGATAAAGGCAAAAGAATTTTGAATGTGTGATATTTTGTAGGCAGAAGGCAAATTTACATTTTCTTCAGTAGGGTATATGTTTTTGGATGGCCTAAAACATCTACTTTGGGTCTCTGTTGAATTCTTCTTCTTCATCTGTGAAGTCAACTTGAAGCAAGACCCATAATCAACGTGAAGATTCACCACTAATTCACTTTATGATGATGGTCAAGTTACTCAAGCCACAGTTCTCGTCATCTGTAAATGAAGGTGATAGTATTTGCTTTGATGACCTCATAGACTTACTATGAGGATCAAATATAATCAAAATTTTACAGATATGTATAGACACAAACAAGGCTGTACTATCTGAAATCTCCTTTGAACTAGCTTTAAATTTTCCTAAGGCTTTTGACATATGACAAAAGAATGTATTTTTTGGCAGGGGCAAGGAGGTTTCCTCAGAAAGAGCTCTCCCCATTTGCCTATTTAGCTGTTTTTTTGCCTCCCCCTACTTTCTGTGGTGTATCTTTTTTTTTTCATAAAGGTGATCAAGATTTAAAATAATTAATTTACTTATATATTTATTTATTTTACATTTTACTAATCTTTAGGACTAATGAGAGTATAAGTTATCTGTGGCCATCACTACTAAATAAACAATATCTATGAGCACAAAGGGAAAGTTCTTAATACATTATTGTGGAATGATGAACTGACCTAGTATCAGTGGGTCTCCAATTTTAATGTAAACATGAATGATAGAACTTGCTAAAAATTAATAGGATAAGAATTTTAACATTGGAAATTTTGATTTTGTGGTCTGGACTGGGGCCTAGGAATCTACATTTTAAATCCTTCCTCTTTTTTCTATGACTGATGTGAATGATCTATTGATTTTCTCTTAACAAATAATGACAAGGTGGTGCATTTCATGCATTTTATCTCAGAATCACTGCTGCTCTTAGTGATTTGGGAGAATTAGAGCTGGCTTCTTGACACACTTGCGGAGGAGTCCCTGTGGAAATGTACACTGTGAGGAGGCAGATTCGTCTTTCATCTGTCTCGAAACATGGCAATTAACAATTCAGAATTTGAAAGGATAGAAAATAAGGTTTCCTAAATAAGTAGTTTGGCAGACTGCAGCAAAGCTGTGTCTTTGGGCATTGGATGTCTTCCAGAAGCACTTGCCCGGCACTAATTGCAGAGCACCTGAACTTTTATTCATCATCATTTCTGCACAAAAACTTGAACTCTACGACGAATGGTTTGAAGCTCCAGGACAGGAGGAAAATCGTTCATTTACATGGGCTCTTATTTTCCATGATAAATTTCAATGGAAACTCATAAACAGGTGCCAGTTTCTCTTCCTTCTGACCTAGAGAAATCAGAATAACTGCTACAGAGACAAGAAAGCAGGAAAGGCCTCAGCAGCAGAGCTATTAACTTGCAGATGTTAATTACCAAACAGTACAGCCCCAACTGAAAACAGCTTAATCATTCTTGAGTTTTTGTTGATTACCTGTTAACGTTTTCCGCTGGTTCTTTTATGTCTGGAAATCTCTCTATATTTCTATATCTATCTCTATCTCTATATCTATATATTTCTATCTCATCTATATCTATCTATATTTATATTATCTATATCTACATCATCTGCATCTATATTTGTCTATCTACATCTATATCTATCTATATCTACCATTTATATCATCTATTTATATCTATCTATATCTGTATTTATCTACCTGTATTTATGTCATCTATCTCTATATCTCTATCTCTATTTATCATCTCTATCTCTACCTATCTCTATCTATATCATCTCTATCTCTATCTCTATCTCTCTCTTTCTCTCTCTCTCTATCTCATCTCTATCTCTAATCTCTATCTCTGTCTCTATCTCTATCTATATAATCTATATCTATATCATCTATATCTATATATCATTTATATCTACATCTATATCTATATCATATATATCTATCTATATCTGTATCTTTATCTGTATCTCTCTCTCTCATTTATCTCTATCTCTCTATATCTGCCTCTATATCTGTGTCTATGTGTATCTACATATACACATATATATGTTCTTATATCTATTTTAATTGTGGAGTTTATTCGCTTTTTAAAATTACTAAACATTGCCTCATTATAGATGATGTCAGTCAGGGCATTTTGCTTTTCCAAGGCCATGGTCAGCAGTGGAGACCTTACAACAACTCACATTGGATTTGTGAGGTCCGATCATTTTCTGATATAAAGCATGATTCTATATTCTCACGTCTAGCCAACATTTACAAGATTAATTTTACCTAGCAAGATAAGACAGAAAAAAAAATGTAGGCATTTGCCTAAATAATCTGCTATAAAATTTATTTTGTTAAATAACAGGATGATTTTTGTTTTTAGAACTCAAATTGGATTGCTGTCTTCAGATAAGGAGACTGTTAGAGGAAACTGGAAACTGCATTTGGCTTCAAGAGTAAAATAGAAACATACTAGAAACACACCACTGTCTTCCCCTTGCTTTGATTGTGTTATCGGGAATTGCTGGGTTAATGGGCTATAAGACAGTAGACTGCTAAGGGCAGTAATAACCGAAAGCTGGGAAGTATTTAAAATATATGAGAATCATAAGACTGAGATGAATGTTTTTGTCAATAGGGTAAAGCAACTCCAAAACTGTAAATGACCGTTTTGTGATATGGTTTAAAGGCCAGTGCAAGGACAGTTGGATGGACTTTCTCAACAAGCAAATTCTTTGAGAGATAATACAATGAAAATTGATATAGAATCAAGTTTTTTCAGGCCTGGGGAAGTGGAGTCAACCATTTCTCTTGGCTCAAATAATTTATCCTGACTGTCTAAAATCAGGAGAAGTAAACTTGAATTCCTGTGGGGGCAAGGAATGTAAAATATAAATGAGCAAAGTGGCCTGGGTATAAAAATATTTCTGAAAGCATTTGCCCTTTTAACCTAAATTTTCTTTTCTTACTTTTGCTAGAAATATAGGTGCACAAATATTTTAGTTTTTTATAAATTATAAGAAAATAAACATTCTAAGTGAGATGGTAGATGGGAATTAGACAAGTAGGGAGAGGTGGGAACTTGAGCTCCCAGATTTCTTCTAAAATGGGCAGTCACTCTGTTGCCTAGTGAGAGGTTGCCATGTGGAAATGTGGGCCCAGACCTGCTAGTTATTCTATTTTTAGTAGAAACTAGAGAACTGAATTTTTAGATGGAAACTCCTTATTTTCAAATTGAGTCTGCTAATTCAACTTTTTATTCAGGGTTTTTTTTTGTTGTTTTTTTTTTTTTTTTAGTATAGATATTCCTTACTTCAACAGTTACAGAGCTATCTCAGCATCCTGTTTTTAGCCCAGGGAAGACTTCCCAGAGGCAGAGAGTGAGGTGTGATTCATGTTGCTTTAGGCCCTGTAAGAAAGTTTCCTAGTGAGTTGATAAACTCTCTTTTCTTTTACCTAGAGCTTAATTGATTGTTTTTCCTTTGCCATTAGCTTTTGAAAAATTTTTTTTAATGCATCATTGAAGGAATGTAACAAGCATAACGATAAGGCTTATAGTAAAGTAGATTTCAATATCCATGTGTCAAATCACTGTCCTCCAAACCTAAAATGTATGTGAGTGACAATAAATGACCAACTACACATGCTCAGAAATACTATTTACAAAAAGGTTCTGTTTTGGTGACAGATGTTTCAGGAATATTTGGAACACTTCCAACACTGTAACTATGGAGCAAAATAGGAATTCTAAGGACAATCAAGACACCATTTATAGAAGTAAAGGGCCTTTGAATAAACAAAACACAAAACAAACAAACAAAAGAACCAGGCAATTCACAAGTCTTTTCAAAAAAAGTTTAGATAATAGTAGGCAAGCCACAGTGCTATAATTCTAAAAGTTATTCAGGTATATTAATCAAGGGTTATACCTTATAGTAAAAATAATATGTTCTTGAGAAAAACACAATTAAAAGCAAACATATGTAATGAGTATTTTAGGGAGATCTCAAATAGCTTTAGCTTATATTCTGGGATTTAGGAAATACTTTCAAATTTCAAGTTTCTTTGAAAGAGAGTATGTTTTCATATTTTAGGATTCCTTTTCCCGTCTTAAAGGACATAACTTCTTTCTGTCACTATGATAACAGTATTCAATAATGACAAAGCATTTTTAAACTATGAATCTTATTTTATGGTATATCTTCAACTTAGGTTAATATGGAGCTTTCCTAAAATGCTGATGCTTTCAGGAATCATTATATTCCATTCTTTATCTTCTAGGCTAAAAATATGATTGTCACCTGATTTAGCAGAACATTTAATCATTTTTCCCTGTCCTATCATCTCTCCATCTAATCAAATAAAGCAGCCATCCATCCCTCAACCATCGAGATCCTTACTATACATGTGATTATGAATCCCTTCTATTCCAATGATCTATGGCTGCATACAAATCACCCCGAACCTAGTAGCTTAAAATAACAGTTTATTTTTCTTCTAAATCTTAAATTGTTCATTGCTTCAAAGGATAACTTTGCTCCATGCAGGATAACTGGGAGGCCTATATAGGGACTGAGGGTCCACTTTCAAATGGCAACTTGATGTGGTTGAGAGGTTGGTGCTGGTTGTTGGCTGGAGCCAACAAAATGGTGATTCTCCTCACAAAATGGTGATTTTCCTCACATCATGGTGGCTGTGTCTTATGAACAAGTAGATGTAGGAAGTTCAAACTGCCAGCCTCTTAAGGAACTGGCCTGGAAACTGGCCAAGCATCTCTTGCCTCATATTCTATTGGTTACACAGTCACAGAACCCATCCAAATTTAAAGGGAGGGGATATAGATTCCCATCCTAATGAGAAGAGTATCAAAGGAAAAAATGTTTGTCTACCTTTTAAATTTCATCTGCCATGACCATCTCTCATCATTTCTACTCTCTTATCCTCGCCTCCAACCATGTCACAAGCCTGGATTCCAACCACGTCAAACAAATGATTGTCATACTCTTTCCTTTCTTCTCTCTCTCTCTTTATCTTTCTTTCTTTCTCTCTCTCTTTTCCCCTTTTTCTTGCTCTCTCTTTTCATTTCTTGATCCTTATATATTGTCCTCCTAGAACTGCTCTTATCTAACCCTGGTAAAAATGTAATCATCTTTCATAAGTTAGCTAAAGCATCACTTTCTTCTGTGAGAGCTTTTCTAACTCCCCTGAGAAAATAATTATAGTGAGTCCTTAGTATCTGCAAGTTCTACATTCCCAGATTCAAACAACCGTAAATAAAAAAATATTAAGAAAAAATGTTACCGTGTTGCTGACATGTACTACATAATTAGGCATATGATGGTTGCATCTGTACTGAACATATACAGACTTTTTCTTGTCATTATTTTCTAATGTATTTACATTGTATTATGTATTACGAGTAATCTAGAGATGATTTAAAATATATAGGAAGCCATGTGTAGGTTATATGAAAATATTACACCATTTTATATAAGAGACTTGAGCATTAGTAGATTTTGATATCTGTGGGGTTCTCTAACCAATCCCTTTGCGGATACTGAGAGACAACTGTACTACCATTAAGAATGTTTTTTCTTAATATTTACCTACTATATTGTCTCTGAATACAATGTTTCATGGTCACTATTAGCATAATGCCTAATGCATAGTGATAATTGAACAATTCTCTGTTGATTTAGAGAATAATTTATTGAGAGACTGAATCTGTAGTGAACCTGGAATCTAGTTCTATCTCTATCATTCATGAATATATTTGTGTCATCTTTGGCTAGTCACTCATTCTCCTGTAGCCTCTCTTTATCTGAGTTTTTTTTTTTCTCAAAAAAAGTAACAGTGTGTATTCTACAACTTCACAGGGACATATGAGGGTAAGTAATAATGGAAAAGTATTTTATACAGAATACTAGTGAAATACACAATTTTAAGAACCTGACAAGTACTTATTAAATACCTATAAGTAATATTTGGAAGAATTGAACCAAAGAAATAAAGATGACTTCAGTATTCTACTTTGTCCATGTAGTTATTGATTTTAGAATGATTTTTTTTTTTTTTGCCAATTGCTATGGTGTTGAGTGACTTTTTATTTTCCCCCTAACTTTATTGAGATATACTTGACATTATATATAACATTGTATGTATTATAAATATTGTGTACATTATAAATAACATCATTTAAGTTTAAGGAGTACAAGATGATCTGATACACATATCTGTTGAGAAAAGATTACCACAATTAGGTTAGTTAACAACTCCATCACCACACACAATTACTATTTTTTGTAGTGATAACATTAAAGATATATTGTCTTAGCAACTTTTAAGTATAGAATACAGTATTGTTAACTATAGTACCATGTTGTACATTAGATTCCCAGAACTTATTCATCTTATATATGAAAATTTGTACACTTTCACCAATATGTCTCTGTTTTCCCCACTTCCATCCCCGGCAACCACCATTCTACTCTCTATTTCTATGAATTTAACTTTTTTAGATTCCACATATAAGTGAAAAGATACAGCATTGTATTTATGTCTGACTTACATAATAGACACTTATAAAGTTATCATCAATAGAAAGCTAATTCTCTTCTTGTAGAATGCTTCATTAGAAAAGTTTCAAGTGTTGACCTGACAGCAAACATTATTCAAGGAGAGAAATCTTTATATTGTTTCAATCTTTGTTTTACGGAGGTTATAAAGTTAAAAAACAAAAACAAAAACAAAAACTTGAGGCAAACCTTTGGACAGGTGATTAAAATACAGATCCTTAGAAATGTGTCTTGTTGTGTATCATAAAAAAAGCAGGGCATACTGTGATACTGTAATTCACCTGTAGTGGGTTTCCAACATAAGAAACAATGTTTTTCCCAGAGAAAGACGTTTATTTTAGATTTGTCTCATAGTTTGAAAAAGAATACTTATAAACATGTGTTCTTTAAGTGATGATCCTTCTGGTAATAGTTAACATAAAGGCCAGTTTTCTTAGTCTAGAAAACGTTATTTCATTTAAAGGTATGTGGCTTCTTGCAGGAAAAAAAATGAGGAATTTTTTCAGAGAAATGAATGACCTGAATGACCAGGTTGCTAAGGTGAGGGACAAGGGAGCAAAGTGACTTTGTAGACAGAGTAGCCTGAAACAGATTAAAAGCTGCTCTTTGGGTGCCAAGGCAGACAAAATGCATACAGAAAAAGCTATGAGCTCAGAATGCACAAAACAACATAAGGAGACAAAAGTTAATTTTTCAAAATTAGATCTGAGTGAGAGAGAAAATGTTTATAGTCAGTACAAGGAGAAGCTTCAGTAATAGAGCAGTCAATTGTGGAGAACATTATGTGTTGGTATGCAGTATATGGTATACTGGAGATGTGCAGGTACATAGCAAAAAAAAAAAAAAAAGAAAGAGAAAAAAGAAAAATGTTGCTGAGAAAAGGAAAAGTGATTCTATAAGAGGACAAAATCGGGTCTATATAGTCCAAGTTATATAACAAAGGGAAATTGCACAAATTCAAAAGGCATGAATAAATTTTCAGGAATACACATGTAAAAAAGATAGTTAAAGGGAAGAATATGCAATAATGACTGTAGTCCTATGACATGGTCAAAAGACTTCGTTTACCAGGGGAAGATTGATTTACACTGTTTTGAGTATCTCTTATATGCTTGGCAGTTAATACGTGGCAAACATGTTTATTGTATTAAAGCCTAGTTTAAACTCACAGTAGTCATTGTGTTTGGGGAATTTATTATCATTATTAAGTCAAGCATTTACTAATTCAGTCGATCCATAGTATACAATAATCATTCTCAAAGAAATTTTAAATGTTTTAACAGCTTTTAGTTATATTTATGTGAGTCCACATCTTATTGGTTCAATAAAGTGCCTGTTTACTACCAAGGTGGAAAAAGACAGTGTCTGAATGTACTTTTCTGTATTCCTACATAGCCAATGGAGAGAAGGGGTAATACTGAATTGTCAGCCCAAAGGGCATTGTTGCTCTTATGTGCTAACAGTTGTACATATTTGGGAAGTGAAACTATATTTAAAGTGATAATTCCTGTCAGAGTTCAGAGATCAACTTGCCCTTTCTCACTTTATTCAGTAGTTTAATTTCTAAAGCAACTGTAGTAGGGCAAAGGCTCTCATTGTACATGCATTTATTTCTTCCAACATAAGAAGCACTCTTAAATTTCGTAAGTGAAAATCAGGAGGATAAAAGCAAAGATGATATGACTGACAGTGATGAGAAATTGTCTTCGCTCAAGTTTCCCATGATAGCTAAGCCTCTTGCTCAACTTGATCATTCATGTTGGCAGGAAAAGTAAACTTAAAGCAGAGCTGTATAGGACAATGCATGGCTCTTCACAAGCCCTGCCTGCTACCTGTCATCATTTTACAGGACCGATGCCATTTAGCTCTGTCCTTCTAAAAGCTTAATTTGCATTTTCCTGTGCCTCAGTTTTCTCAGCAGCAAATTGTGCTATGACATTCTTGAAGTGAAAGACTACCTGGAGATAAGTGCAGTTCTCAGTGACCTTAAATAATTTTTCAAAAGGAGTTCCATGGAAATATAGAGGAAGTAATAAGGTTCTATAAGGCTGATTTGACTCTTTTTTGAGATAAATAAGAGAACTTTCAGGGTTTTTTTGTCCTTATGAATCTTATACGTATTGAGAAAGAGATTGATGATTAAAAATTGTTTTATTTCTAATCTGACAAATTTAATTTGTGGCAAGTGATATTCAAATCCACTTGTGTATGCTTATGAAACATCTAATGAAAAAAAGTTGAATTTTTTCTTAAAAGGAAAATGTTATACTTGTATTAAGTTCTATTGAACCAGACTATTTCTGTTTGATACCACTCCTTGGAATGTTCTATTTTGTACAAAAACATTTTTCTGGTATAAGAGAGACAACTGTAGTTGAAGTCAACATTAGAGTTAAATAAAAAGGAATCAGAAATTTGTTTATTTCATTAATTACCTACCTCATTCCTTATATACTTTTTCTGTTATTGGTTGAATTTTCTAAATTTGTTGACTCATGCAGATAAGTTTAGATTCCTATGTTCTTGAGAGGTAAAAGTCTTTACAGCATTAGTCTCCAAAGTCATATGCACTCAGCCATGATACACTGGGAAGCAAATAAAGCCATTAGAACATATTTATATGTTCTCAAAAATTATTGTATATGTATAATAATATTTATATTATGTCTGTATAACTTTATAAAATATATGAACAAAGGTATTCAATATTTATACAGAATTTTTGAATAAATATATATTATTCTTAATATAAATACGCATACAAAGAGAGCATATATTCTATGCATTTACATATATAGACCATATATTTTAGAGTTACACTATCTGATAGAGCAGCCGTTAGCCAGAGATGCTGTTGACACTTGAAATGTAGCTGTGACCTATTGAAATAAGAGCATTATGGATATATTTGGTTACATTATACTATTAAAATTAATATCTCCTGTTTACTTGTAAAAATTCTGCTAGATAATTTAAAGTTATATAAATGGCTTACATATTTTTATAGGAAAGAGCTTTCCTAAAAATATATTGTCTAAACAATTCCATATATTATACACATATAAAATGTACACTGGGAATGGTTTTCGAAAATTTCTAGGAATATGCCTACATGATCAAATCACTATTATACAGTACTATAGAATTTAATCGTTAAAATATTAAAATAATTTATTAGTTAGAAATAGTAAATTAATTTATGTATTTATGATTATTGTGTTGGATACATTGTATTCTCTATGATTCCCCATTTCTGACACTTGCCTTCTCTGACTCTTTCAACTCTGTAAATGTGGTTTTCTGGAAGTTGTGCTATTAATTTTCCTCTCTAGTCACAAATAATTGCAACTGATTCAAATTAGGTCAATTAGAATATTTCTAAATTCTGAAATTGAGTCATAGAATTCTATTCTGTTTAGTTGGCCAACGAATGAAACTTAAGAAGCTCAAGAGCATATTGTGAGCATGTGTGTTCTGTCCTATGGAAAGATTAAGGCGTTAATTGCATAGTATGGGTGCATTATATTTTATTAGCCAATCCTGTAAGCTCTTTAACCTTTCCTCAATTTCTACTAGTAAAAGTAATGCTGAAATGAGTACATATTCTTACCCATATGTTTTTGACTGAATCTCTGGATATTTCTATAGGATAAGATACATTATGGATCAGAAAAGTTTGACCATTTTAACTTACTAATTTGTGTTGCAAAGTTCCTTATGAAAAAGTTTATAACAAATTCACATTCTCAATATCATTGTTTGAGTGCCCATCTTACCTTATAGTTTGTTATCATTAAACATATAATTTAATAAATTTAAACAGATACCAACAGAAGATTTTTTAAATGAAGTACATTTACAAAATCAAATAATTTATTGAGGTTTCAGAATGTGTGCAAAACACAACCTCAGAAAAATCAAATAGTGATAAACTGTAAAATATCACAGTGATATGGAAATTAAGGTGGTTTAAGCTGTAGAGAGATGAGTATGCAAAGAATTTAAAAATTATATGCAAATTTACATAGGAAATAAAAGGATAGTCAAACAGTTGAGAAGCACAGGGTAGAAAAATGGTGTATTAAAGAAGTAGAAAAAAAATATAAAGAGGAAAATGAGTGTCCAAGAATGGTTTGGAAATACTGGATGTAGATCGAGAGGTACATAATGGAAGAAGGATGGACATCTGAAATTGAGACTACGCCAACTGGGAAATATTTAGATAACAGAAAAAAAATAATTGCCATCCTTATTTTCCTGTGTACCATACTGCCCAACATTTTTTTGAAAATTGCCTTAAACTTGTCTTTGCCTTTATTAACACATTTAAACGAATTCTCTTAACTCAAAAAGATGATAGATTTAAGTGAAGTAATAGGCAGCCTAAAGAGTAAGCAGAGGGTTTCACTTCTTAGACAACTGCTCTCTTGAGAGACAGGTTTCATTATTTAAAACTGATTTGTCTATTTTCCCCCTTTAATATGTTGTTTAAAAAAGTTATACAAATTAAGGTATTGCTTCTCTTCTAATTCTCTAAAACATTGCTGATGCAGAGAAAATGCTCCAAGGTTAATAAGTTAATCTTTCATCATATAGAACTTCATATATATTCTGTAAGAATGTTTCAAAATGTGCCTTAAAACACTTTATTAATAATAGCCAATGTCTTTACATTTTAGGTAAGTCAAATATACTTGATGTGATGGTTGAATTTCATTAAAAGGTAAAAAACATTAATTTTTCGAGTTTAGGAAACATTTTTTTTTTTATTATAAAAGGACATTTGGGAGGGGGAGTTTGAAATGAATGAAAATATAGCACATTTGATTTAAGGGGAAATGTCTAACTATGTTTTATATTGAATATGTGTCTTTTAGAATATAAACTCTTGAGAGTAAATAGGCATTTACTACCTCAGCCCAGATTCCCCCAAAGCAGTGCTGAGACAAAGTTTTGCATGCAGGTAGTTTATTTGGAAACAGGATCTCACAGAGCAGGAATGACTGACAAGGGTAAACAGCGTGACCTTCCAAGGAGACTAAAGAATGTGTTTTAGAACTCTCTGACTAAAAGGAGGGCATGTATCCATCAGCTCCTGTCCCCCAATGGTCAAGCATGGCCACACAGGCAATAACTCATTCATATTTCTAGATTACATCTGTATGAGGGCTAAATGAGTTCCCATGAGCATCCCACACTTTATCAGTAGAGAAATTCTCCTTTAGGAAGTGGTAGGTAGACATCACCGGTCTGTGGTGAGGTGCTTTCGGTTACACCTGTGTGAGAGTGGTTGTAGCCTTCACAGGCTTAGTTACCACAGCAGGAGTAAGGGGTGAGACTGGGAGGATTTGAAATTAAGTGCAAGAGACATATATGAAGTCCAGCCCTCTCAGCACTCAGATCTATTCACACTCTCTGTAAACCCACAGGATTATTTGAATAAGTAATATTTTTAGCAGTATAGCTTGTCCTGTGACCATAATTGATACTTGTTTAACTCTTCAGCTATCCATCCTAGATTTGTCTCATCCTTAATCAGAATTTCAGCTTGTCTAGATTGCTTGCATAGTAAAATGATCCTTCAGCCCTGAAGGAACTAAATTTTTAAATGAATCATTTTATAGTACTATAGCGATTGGCAATTATCATAGTTATTACTGAGCACAGAAGCACCAAGAGATACCCCTCACAAATATACTCCTCACTGCCTCCACTATGTAGTGGCAATCCTAGCTCTTCATGGTAGTCTTGGGTCAATATTCCTCTAATATTGTAATTCTCTTTCTTCTCTTTCTTTCTTTCTTTCTTTCTTTCTTTCTTTCTTTCTTTCTTTCTTTTTTTTTTTTGTCAGTTGGTCCTTTGACATGAGGATCCCAAAACAATAGTCATTAGCTTCAAGTTCAGTAGAACTCGTACTGTATTCTTTGGTGGAAGGACATCTTTTTTCCACTAGGAACTCTAATCTAGTGTTGCAGGAATAGGAAACACAAATTCTGCAAGTGTGTTAATGAAAATGTTAAAAATAAGGGCCAATTATATTTCAACCCCTTGGTTTATGGATCCATATATTGGGACACAGCATCAGCTTTTGGTTTTGATTTAGCACATTAACTTATTCTGGAGGAAAGGACATTGAGCCCATAGGACTTTTTCCATCAGCCGGCAACTTAGCTGAGCCTTTAACAGGATGTAGAATGTTTCCATTAGATTGAATGTTCTTGGAGGCAAGGTTTGCAATAAAATTGATGGATTCATTGTCATGTTTCCATTGTTCCAGCTTTTCTTCTTTTTGACATAAATAGGTTCCTTCCCTCATATACTACTTTGTAACATAGAATGTGAATAAATAATGGTGCTGAAAGAGGCATTTTAGAAAGGGAAGACAGATCCATATTCCAGAGTAGATATTATCCTTCAAGATATTAAAGGTCGGATGTAGTCAAAGTGTCAAAAAATGGATAGCTATTTTTCTTGAGGGCTATTGCAATATTGAAGACTCAGTGTCATTTCTGCTGCTGATAAGTTGGTTATTTAGCAGTGGCAATAGTCTGATCAGCCTTGGTGAGAGGGAACCCATGCTATCGGATCCATACATAACTTCCTTACCTTCTCCATGGCTCATTTCTCCAGCATTGGGTTGCTGAGGAGAAAGGTTGGTTGATGCTGAGACATGCGATCCTGCTCATTTGAATGCTTAGTGCTTCCTCTGCAGAGAATACTCTTTTGGGATCTTATTGAGGGACATGGAAATCTGCACATGGAGTTAATGACCAAGTGTGTTGTTCACAACTTTGCTAGTAAGTTTTCTCTTCATCACTGTCATTTAGAGTCATTTCTGAATGGGAGTATAGTATAGCAGCAGTCAATTTGTCTCAGTACCAATATTAATTTATCGGTAAATTAGGGTCAAACATTTTTTTCCTTGGCCAATTAGTTTTAGAGACTTCTCCAAAAAGGCCAAATGTATATCCGAGTTAGCTGAAAAGGTGTGTGGGCCTTTCTTTTTGCAATCTACTTGCACCTTCTGGATCTACTCAGCCACCATCCTGAATGTGTCATTTCTGTCATGTTGTTGGTTGCTGCCTGCTATATGACAGCTGAGCAGCTCCAAACCACAGTCACTTAGTATCCCTGATCAAGTCTTGAGTCCCTGTTAGGGCTTGGTAGTTCAATAGGAGCTGTTTCTCAAGGGCTGGCAGTTCTGTGCCACAGAAAGCATGGCTTTACTGCAAAATCCTCAGAGTTTGTGTAGCAGCTATTCTTTTGTGATTAACAAAGATTCTGCAAAGCCTTTATATATATATGTATGTATGTATGTATGTATGTATGTGTATGTATATATATATATACACACATATATACACGTATATATATGTGTGTGTGTGTATGTATATATATGTGTATGTATGTATGTATATGTGTATATATATATATATATATATATATATATATATACACACACACACACACTCCACTGTGGATACATTTAGCATCATCAAATCTGCTAACTCATATGACCTGTGTCAGAACTGTTTGCACTCAGGTTTAGACTTTCTGCAGGACATTCTGTTGCATTGGGAAGTATTCAAAATAGTCAGCATTGTGAGATAATAAATAGGTAAAAAAGAATTTTTGTATTTCCTTCAAATGTCAAAAAGGGCCACCAAATTATGTGCTTCTTTTTTTGACTGCAGCAACTTGTCTTTTTATAAATTTTTACATTTTAATTTTTTTGTTATTGTTGACATATTATATTGATTTCAAGTGTACAACAGTGATTAGACATTTATATAACTTACAAGGATATCACCCTAATAAATCCAGTACCCATCTGTTGCCATTCATAGATAGTACAATACTATTGTAATTCTTCATGACTATTTTGTAAGTACCAATTTGTACATCTGAATCCCCTATCCCCTTATTCACCCCTAAATTACACACCTATTAAAATATTATCTGTATCTATGAACTTTATTCTTTTTTGTTTGTTTGTTTATCCTGTTTATAGATTCCACAGGTATATGAAATCTTTGTCTGTCTGATTTACTCTACTCAGCACAGTGCCTTCTGGGTATATCCATGTTGTTTCAGATGGCAAAATTTCATTCCTTTTTTTATGACTGAATAAATAGTCCATTGTATAAATGTACCACCTTTTTTTTTTAGTCTTGCCATCTGCTGATGGACACTCAAGTTCATTCCATAATTTGGCTATTGTAAATAATACTACAATAAACATAGGGATGCATATGTCTTTTCAAATTAGTGTGTTGGGTTTCTTTAGATAAATACCCAGAAGTAAAATTACTGGGTTCTTCTTTGTCTCTTATTATATCCTTTATTTTAAATCTTGTTTTATTTAATATATGTATTGCTACCCTCGTTCAAGACATTGACCTCTGAGCCACACGCCTCTAAACCAATAAAGTATTCCCTATTCAGCTTTATATTCTGCTTTCTACCCCCAATGACCACCACCCAGTGTATTACCCTTAAGACCATTCACTCACACATATATTCCTCTGGTTTCTGCTGGTGCATGCTAGCAGTGCCTGCAATTCCTTCAATATATAAGAAATTGCATTTCTGTTTGGACAGTACTGAGCTCTAACCTGGTTTTTGGCCTGGAAACAATGAGGAGTTGTGAATATACATTGTAAAGAGGATAAGCAAAATCTGGTTAGACATCTGTCTTAGAGTCTTTGGAGAATAGTTAAGAATTGGAAAGCTATTTTCCTTTATCAAGGGAGCTAAATCTACTTCTGCTTCGAAGGATTCAGGGATATTCGTGGGTTCAACTCTTAGAATTTTCCATCAAAAAACTCTCCGCTTCATTTTTACACAGTAATGCTTATCTTGGTAGGACCCTAATTCTGACTTAGCAGATGTACCAAGACCATGTGTTTCATCCTTTTGCAGCTCTGCCACCCTCACAATAAAAATCTTGGGGCTGTTTATGAAGGGTGTATTCTACGGCTATAGCATATGCAGATCTCCTTAAACACTCTTCTAGAATCTTTTCCTTTAAAGAATGCTTTCAATTCATAGTAAGTCAAACTGAGCTTGCCATTTCTTTTTTTATGGTTTTCAAAGCAAGCAATTAAAGGCACCTAAGTCAGTTCCTTAAAATTACATATTGTAAAATGGTATTCTGGTAGCCACACATACCAACACTTTAACTTTGCATCTATACCTCATTCCAATCCACCAAAGGCAAAATTGTGACTAATTGTGATGGTCTTATATGCCAGGGTCCTAACCATACGTACCATCATTTGTCTGATTGGAGCTTGATTCAAATTCCAAAACCTATGTTAAAGATCTGTTACAAAGAGTTAATTCAAGGAACAAATTTCTCAGCATGGGTCCCCAAGGAAGCAGAGCCAGAGACAAAAGATTACATGCAGGATATTGGAATGAGAGATGGGAGAGTAAAACAGGGAAGGCAGGAAAACTAAAATAAAGGTGCATTATTAAGTTGGCAGTCAGTATAAGAAACTGTGGGTTGATTCTGCTGCACTTAATGAAGTGTTTTATGAAACGTGTCTCAGAATGATCTGCCTGGGAGATGAAAAAAGGAAGCATTTATTCTTTGGCTTTAATCTTGCATTGGTTAAAGATGACTCATGGGCATTCACTTGCCCACACCTTCAGATCAGTCATGCATAAATGCTGAGCAGGTAACTGCAGACATCCCACATGTGGCATTGAAAAAATACCTACAGTTTCACATATGTAAAATTTATCAAAATTAGTAAAGATAGGTTACTAAAACAGCTGCTGAAGTAAGAGGTGGGGTCAGGAGCATTTGACGTGGAGGCAAAGGAAGTCTCTGATATGTAGGCTAATAACTGGCTTTAACTGTAAAATGTTACACAGTCACATGTTTTCCTTTTTTTTAAAATTATTGTTTGTGAGAAAGTCTTATACAACTTGACTTTTAACTATAGGATAGTCATTTTAGGTCTCTATTGTAAATGATAGAAAAAATTGTTAAAATTACAGAATTCTGCAGCTTCCTTATATATAAATTGTGTGTCAGTTGGTTTTTGATTTCTTGAGTCTCACCATAGCATGTTTTGTTCTTCCAATTTCTTGCAGCTGTGTTTGTCTATATTTTTCAATACTTTGTATCTAGTAGATATTACACAGTAGAGTGGTGCTGCTGTGGATAAAATATATTGCACTCTTTTACTTATAAATATTTGCTTGAATTGAATCAAAGTTCCTTAACAACTATAGGCATATCGTGTTTTATTGTGCTTCACTTTATTGCACTTCACAGATACTGCATTTTACCAATTGAGGGTTTGTGGCACCATTTCACAAGCAGGTCCATCAGCACCATTTTTCCAACAGCATTTGCTCACTTCATGTCTCCATGTAACATTTTGGTAATTCTCACAATATTTCAAACTTTTTCATTATTTTCTATATTATGGTGATCTGTGATCCATAATCTTTGATGTTACTATTGTAATTTTGGGGGGGGGGTTCTATAAATTGTGCCCACATAAGACAGCAAATGTAATTGATAAATGTGTGTTCTGACTGCCCAGGAATCAGTTGTACCCCATCTCTCTCTCTCCTCAGGCTTTCCTATTGCCTGAGACACAAAAATATTGAAATTAGGTCAATTATTACCCCTACGATTCTCTCTAAGAGAAAGGAAGAGTCATATACCTCTTGTTTTCAATCAAAAGCTAGAAATGTTTAAGCTTAGTGAGAAAGGTATGTCAAACGCCAAGGTGGAAAGCTAGGCCTCTTGTAATAAATAGTCAAGTTGTGAATACAAAGGAAAACTTGTAGGAAATTAAAAGTGCTACCTCTGTGGACATGCAAATGATAAGAAAGTAAAACAGCCTTATTGCTAATATGGAGAAAGTTTTTGTGGTCTGGATAGAAGGTCAAACCAGCCACAACATTCCTTTAAGTCAAAGCCAAATCCAGAGCAAAGCCCCAACTCTCTTCAATTCTATAAAGGCTGAGAGGGGTGAAGAATTGAGGGAAGGAAAGTTTGAAGCTAGCAGAGGGTCAGTTCATGTGGTTTAAAGAAAGAAACTCTCAAAATAAAAGTGCAAGATGAAGCAGCAAGTGGTGATGTAGAATCTTTGGTAAATTATACAGAAGACCTAGCTAAGATAATTAATGAAGTGGCTACACTAAATAACAGATTGTCAATGTAGGAAAAACAGCCTTATGTTGAAAGAAAATTTCATCTAAGACTTTTATAGCTAGAGAAAAGAAGTAAATGCCTGGTTTCAAAGCTTCAAAGGACAGGCTGACCCTCTTGTTAGGGATGATTGCAGCTGGTGACTTTAAGTTAAAGCAAATGCTCATTTACTATTTTGAAAGTGGTAGAACCCTTAAGAATTAGCTAAATCTACTCTCTCTGTGCCCTACAAATGGAGCGACAAAGCCTGGATAATAGCACATCTGTTTACAGCACAGTTTGCTGAATATTTTGAGCTTCCTGTTGAGACCTATTGCTCAGAAAGAAAAAAATATATATCTTTTCAAATTATTATTGCTCTTTGGCAATGTACCTGGTTACCCAAGAGCTCTGATGGAGATGTATAATGCAATTCATGTTTTCATGCTTGGTAACATAACTTCCATTCTGCAGTCCATCAATCGAGGAGTAACTTTGACTTTCAAATCTTATTATTTAAGAACTACATTTTGTAAGGCTATATCTGCTACAGATAGTGATTTTTCTCATGGATCTGAGCAAAGTAAATTAGAAACCTTCTAGAAAGGATTTACCATTCTAGATTACATTAAGAATATTTGTGATTTATGGGAAGAGGTCAAAATATCAGCATTAAGAGTGTAGAAGAAGTTGATTCCAGCCTTCATCAATGACTTTGAGAGGTTTCAGAATTCAGTGGAGAAATTAGCTGCAAATATGGTGGAAATAGAAAGAGAAGTAGAATAGAAGTGAAGCCTGAAGATGTGACTGAATTGCCGCAATCTCATGATAAAACTAACAAATGAGGAGTTGTTTTTTATGAATGATCAAGGAAAGTGATTTCTTTGGGATCTACTTCTGGTGAAGATGCTGTGAAGATTGTCGAAGTGACAATCAAGGATTTAGACTATTTCATGAATTTAGTTGATGAAGCATTGGAAGGGTTTGACAGGATAGACTCTAATATTGAAGTTCTGCTGTGGGTAAAATGCTATTGAACAGCATTGTATGCTACAGAGAAATCATTCATGAAAGAGTCAGTCAATGTGGCACATTTCATTGTTGTCTAATTTTAAAAAATTGCCACAGCCACCCAAAACTTCAGTAGTCATCAAATTTGAGGCAAGACCCTCCACTAGCAAAAAGACTAATTTGCCTAAGACTCAGACAATTATTAGCATATTTTTTAATTAAGTATTTTTTAATTAAGTATTTTTTAATTAAAGAATTTTTTAATTAAGTATTTTTTAATTAAGAAATATACATTTTTAGACATAATGCTATTGCACTATAGACTACAGTATAGTGTAAACATAATTTTTATGCACTAGGAAACCAAAAACTTTTATGACTCACTTTATTGTTATCTATAAGGTGAAGTAATTTTTCAGGGGTTCATTAGTTCCTCTTAGAAACATATATGTAGTTGGAGTTAAGGTGATATTTGAGCATTTTCCCTTTATTGTTTTGTGGACTGAATTCCAAAAGAACAGATGTTAAATGGGAAATCCTAAGTGATCAAGGACAATGATAATAGCTTGCATCTTATCATTATTGTTAATGTCTCTGGCACATTGTAGGTATGTATTGAATGTTTTTACAAGCTTATTTTTATTATTTGGCTTTGATATCAGTTTTATATAACTTATGACCAGAATATCCAATTTCATATCTATTCTTATTCTATTTTTTTCCTGTGCTTTATTGTTGCTACTTCAACTTTGGGTAATTTTTTCTAACCAGCTCTTTTTTCCTATGGTAAAAGTTTTTTTGGGGTTCAGTTTTTATAATTATTAGCTAATTAATTTCCCTTTTAAAATTTAGTTTAAATTTGGCATTTGTTTCTTGTAGTTAAAAGCATTCTTTCAGATACAATTTTATTTTCCTCATATTTTGCTTCTTTGACCCAATATGACATTATTCTTTACTACTATTTTCTAGCAGTTTCATTGGACTATGATTATCATATAATAAATCACACATATTTAAAGGTTACAAACTGATAAATTTTGCCATATGTATATATTGATGAAACCATCACCATATTCAAGATAATGCATACATTTATTACCACTCCTTTGTGCCCTTTTGTAATACCTCTTACACCTATCTCATCTCCCAGACAACCACTAATCTTTCTATCATCCACATTACTTTGAATTAATTATAATTTTATGTAAATGGAATCATACATTCTTAATTGTTTTTGTTTGGCTTCTTTCACTCAGTATAATTATTTTAGGAATTATCTGTGTAGTAGTGTGTGTCAGTTATTTGTTCTCTTTTACTGCTGAGAGGTATTCAATTCTATTGAAATGTTTATCCATTTATTTCTTGGTGGACATTTGGATTCTTTCCAGGTTTCTCATATTACAAATAAAGCTGCTATTGATGTTTATGAACAATCCTTTGTATGGATGTATGCTTTAATTTCTCTCACATAAAATTTAAGTTTGGAATGGCTAGGCTGTGTGGCAAGTGTCTGAATAGACTTTTTAAAAAACTGCCCAACTTCCTCTCAAAATGGTTACTACCAGTACTGTATGAGAGATCTTGTTGCTCCACATTCTCACTAGCAGTCGGTATTGTCATTGAACAAGGAGTATCCAAGGATATCAAGTCTTAATATTAAAAACTGTAAATATGCCATATTAAAAAAAAAAGGATATTTGCAGATGTAATTAAATTGCAAACATAATTAAAAAGATCTTGAAATGAAGAAATTGCCCTAAGTAATCTGGATGGGCTCTAAATGCCATCACATTTTGTTTGTTTGTTTGTTTGTTTTTAAGAGAGAGGTGAAGGGAGTTTTGAGAGAAACAGAGAAGAGAAGAAAGTAAGTGAAGGCAGAAAATAGAATGATGATGTTTCAAGCCAAGGAATGCTGGCAACAAACAGAAGCTGAAAGAGGCAAGAAACAGAATTTTCTCTAGCACTTCTGGCAGGACTGTAGCCCTGTCAACAGCATGATTTTATATGTCTGACCTGAATATACCTTTCTGTTGTCTTAAGTTACAAAGTATGGTAATTTTTTTTTTTTTTATGTCAGCCTCAAGTAACTAATAAAATGGCTTTAAAGTATACAGAAACATGGCATGGTCTTGATCAATTAGATACTTCTTTCTAGTCAGGAGTTTGATGTTTTAATGCGTGATACTAAGACTACAAAATAGAATAAATTGAAGAGGTAGTATCAAATGTCCACTGCTGAACCATGTCGGTGAAAAATGGTTGCATGTCCTAAAGTAGCTTGACTGTTTTGCAGTGCTGATGTATTGGCCACACTATTTTGCTAGTTGCGATTTATATTTTTTTCATGTTATGAGCTACCTTAGCTTCTGTCTATTTCCCAAGCCTGGTTCTCTATACTTCTATGGATTTTATGAAACTTCACTTTTTATTACTTTTTTTTCTTAATAAATTTTTTGAAACTATACTTGGTTTACATGACTTACAATTTTCAGTTTGTAACTAATTCAGGCAAAAAATATCAAACTGCTTTGTAGTTTTAAAAAGAGAAAAAGCACTTTTTCTAATACTTGTCTGTTTTTCTTTTTTTTTCAAATAGTAACTAAACATACAAAATGCCTGAGTTAATAGTTCCTGGAATTTTTATCATTTTACTTTTCACGGAGGCCCAAATTTAATAGAAACAACTTATTAATCTTGCAATAATATTACCTCCTAACCTTCCAATAGACAAAATC
The DNA here is from genome assembly GCA_030015415.1 of Cynopterus sphinx. Lineage (NCBI taxonomy): Eukaryota > Metazoa > Chordata > Mammalia > Chiroptera > Pteropodidae > Cynopterus > Cynopterus sphinx. The sequence goes on along the minus strand of CM057380.1, from coordinate 74,104,897 downwards.
AACATCAAATGCCCATTTGAGTAATGTTTTGAGTTCAATACAAATAGATATGACAACCATATTGTACTCTTTAATATTTTTTTCTACTCTGGTGATTTTTTCTTAGTCTTTAGGCCACCTCTTTCTGCACTCAAAACATCAGTTCTGTTGTATATTACCAGTATGACAGGTCTTGTCACATTGTTGGGTGCCACCATTTTTCTCCTTATTCTCACATAGCCAAATATGTTAATTAAAGTTTAATATGTCTTAGGGGCACAGTAAATTTTGAAAACATTTTTAAGGTTTTATCTTAGATTTACATAGGACATTTAAAAAATATTTTTACATTCAAGAAATGTTTGGAGACTAAATAGACAGGAGGTGAGCATTTGCAATAATACTATGACCCAAGCTAACAGCACCTTGATTTTGTGTTTAGTGTGTTTAGCTTCTCTTAAGCTCTGTTTACATAATGCCATGTAAACAACTTGTTCTCTCAGGAAAATCAGTAAAAATACTAGATACTCCATAGAAAATTACTGCCTGATAAATTAATTTTTGTTACTAGTTGATTATACTTTTATATAGAAATAGCCTTAGGGCTAAGTGTTAGTTTATTTCTCTCTCCTGTCAAATGGAATTCAAAGAGAGTTAATTATAATTTCTTATGCCCTTTGTCCTTTTACTCAAATTGGTTACAATTAAAAAATAAAAGGGAATTAAATAGCTATCCAAGAAACTAAATATATGCTAATTTGGGACATTGAGGCCAAAAAGTACATTCTGTCTTCATCTCTACAATTCTGATAGTGAATGTGCAGCCTTAGTTGTTCATCAAGAAAAAAATATTACATTTCATGTGGTCTTAGTGTGGCCTAATACTTAGAATGATTAAAATAAACTTAACACTCTTGCTAACTCCTTGTACAAAGAGTAAAACCTGTCACTCTTGGTTGTTGGGCCAGCACCTCAACAGTTATTAGTTACTATTATCAAAGGTATCTCAAAGCACAATGTATTTTAACTCTATCCATTGCTTCCTAGTAACAAGCTTTTCTATTTTAAATGTGACTATATTACTTCAATCTCAGTATAACCTTTTTTTGTAGTTAGGGAACATCAGGAAGATGGTACCTTAGAAAAAAAATTAAATAATAAAAGTTTGATTAATTGTGAGTCTCTGTATATTTGACTCTCCCAGAGGAAGAAATCAATCTTAATATTATTCTAAAAGAAGACTATCATAATAATCCAGATATATTTTGGGGCCATATTTTGCATTTGTGGAAATTTTTACTTTTTCAGAATAATAAGATTGATGAGGCTTAAAAGATTTAAAAGAATTTACCCCCATATTTTTCAGAAGAAAAAAGATAAGTCAGAGTGTGATGACATGCCAACAGTCATGCAGTTAATAGGAGAAAAAATACTAGTGTATAAGTCTTCTGATGCCTTGTTCCATGCCTTATAGGTGATATAAGACTTTATGAAAAACACACAGCAGAACCCTTTTGAGCAGTATATGTATTTAATGTATATCACTGTCAACATATTTGCAAACATTGCATTTGATCATCTTTTTCTGACTCACATCTAATTAAAATCAATAGTCTCATAGAAATAGGGTCCTTGGAATTAGTCTTGCCCTGGCCATTAATAGTCATAAATCATAGAAGAATAATTTAATTTGACCTGACATTCAACTGGTGGTCAGATTATGTGACGCCTAAGGCCTCTCTCAGTCCTTACTCTTATCCTACAATATAAATTTATACGATCTCCTGTGCCATTCCACATCTATGTGGGAAATTCTTTATCATGGCTAAGTTGACAAGGCAGAATTTTTGTTGAATGGTTTGGTTTCTTATTACTTTTTACAATAGAACCAGAATCAGCCCTTTTGTGCTCAGTTCCCACATGCTGCCTCCAGCCAGCCCCTGTCCAAGGGCTCTCTCCGTGATACCACTCAGTCTGGCGCAGCCAGGTAGTCATATCCTGCCATTCCAAGGAACAAACCCTGATGAAGTGCCAAGATGTTACTATGCGGGGCCAAAATACTTACTTGCTTTGAATGTTTTCTGAGGATTGGAGGAATGTTATTTCATAAACACATACAGCTAAATTTTAAATATATGCACGTGCTATTATGAATAAGAAAAATCTATTTTAAGACACTGATAAATACATAGTAAATTTTTGTCTTTTATTTTCTCAAATATTAAAATTATCTAACACATTCAATACTGTCATATGAGGAGTTGCCAACTCCTATGATCTTACCAGTGTCCTCATTTAGGAAAACATTTGGAAGTTGGATTCTAATTTCTCTCTATTATCTTCCAGTAAGAAATCAGGAGTGTGGCACAGAAGTTTCGGGAAGGAATAATCAGATAAACGAGTATGAGCTGAGACATCTTTGGTAGTGGTTTAGTGACTAATACCTTCATGAAAATATTTTAAATTGTTATTAGAGGCCTAAAGTCTTTAGCAAGTCAGAGTGGGGAGATCCAGGTGCAATGGCAGGCTTCTAAAGAATGCATTTCAGGGCAGAAGGATTTTTTTGCCTCCCCAGTCACACCTGCTCTGGCATTGGGTGTTACCCACTCTGCACACTCATTTTAGCCCACAAGTTCCTTTTATTATTAGGAATCTTCATGCTTGAAAAGCCAGCTCTGCTACTCCTCCACAGAGTGAGGGAGGGAAATGGTACATTTTGCAAATTCCAGTGCTTTTGAAAAGAATAATGAAAAGGAGGTGGTGCTGCTTCAGAAGGCGGGCTACAGATGGAACAAAAGGTTAACTCAAATTTCTGCTGAAAATAGAAAGTAAAGATAGTAATGATGATCTATACAAGAGGAGAAAACACAGCAACGTGAAGTTATTCACTTTGAATCAGAGGCTTCTTTTAAAGCATCCTCTGGTTGTTCAAAGGGTTTTATTTTACAAATTGGCATTCAGCAGGCGAGTCTGACAACTGGTTCATTGTGTCTCTTTTACCAATTGTCAGCAATAGTCTTTCTTTGCCTCTGCAGAGCAGAGGAATTTCAATGTTCTGAGGTAGTTTCTTTGAGGACAAATGATTCAACTTTTTCTCCATATTTGATTAAAAAGAATTTAAAGCATAACAGCACTTAGTAGCTTCTCTATTATATCTACAGCTGTTTTCCACTTCCTCCAACACTAGAAATGGGAGTTTCCTTGCTTTCAGATATCAGTCTTTTGTCTGTCTGGTACCTCAATGATAAAAAAGATAATCCATCTTCACAGAGGATGCATTGCTGTTAAAAAGAAACAACTTTTATTAGATACTGCTGAGGAATGTATAACTGCTAGATGTATAGGAATGTGACTGAAATACAATAATCATTTCATATGTGTGGTTTTGAATATGTATTGAGCAATCTGACAGGACTGGATTCAGTTATTTCTTGGCAGATCTTAACTCTGTCCACACTTACTTTTGAATAGTTTCAGAGCCCTTGACTTAGGAAAAATCTCTCTTTGCTAAAGAGAAAAATAGGGAATGTTACTTTCTCAGAAAACTATAAGTAGCAGATGATGTATATTAAATCTAGTGATTAAAATTGAGAGAAACTTTTCTGTTATAAACATAATCTTTAAAATCACATTTAAAAAGTAATGTTTTAAAAATATGCTGACTCTGGTCTAAAGTGTTCTATCTCTATTAGTAATACAATACCCTATTAGCAGATTTTTTTATTCATGGACTTTTATGAACAAATAACATATTAGGTCTACTTGGGACTTAAATGTAAACGTATTATGTTACAGGTTTGACAGACACTTTTAAACAGAACATGACATCCTCATTACATTCTGATAATATAGATATTAAAATCCCTGTTACAAATGATAAATTTGTTGTTTGCAAAGGTAATGTGACTTGTACAAGATTATTGTGGTAGAGACTACTAGTTTTATAGCAAAATATGCCATGGATTTTTATTTATGTGTATAACCATGAATAAAGACTGTATTTCTCAGATTGCTTGGTAACTATGACTAAGTTTTGGCCAATACAGTATTAAGTATACGTGTTACATGCAAGGACATGACCTTTCTTTTTCACTTTTCTCCTTTTTGCTAGCTCTAATGGGGGGTCTAGTGATAGAAGCTTGAGCAGCCAGTGTAGACACTGATGATGGTGTGACAGAATTAGAGGAACTTACCTTTGATTAGCTTACTTTTACATGAGAGAATAAAAACTTGTTTATGCTAGATTATTTTTAACAGCCATAAAATATAATCGAAAATAGAAGTGGAATTTAATCTCATATTATCTAAATCGAATCCGAGAGTTTTTGTACTAAACACTGTACAACTTAAGTACAGCTGCCATGCATCCATATTGTAGATATTTGGATTTTTTGGGGGAGAGGGGGGGCAGGATCTAGTCTGTTTAATTAGAGTTTCTTTAACACTGTTGCAAAACCATTTTTATTTCACTACAGGTTATAATATAGTAGACTATATTATGGTGTGAACTCATGTTTAAAACGCTTGAAGTACTAAGGATTTTAAAGTACTTTTCAAGCATTAATTTTTATGTAACTAAAAATGTCCATGTTATAACAGTTTAAGAGGTATAAATGAAGATATTAAAATCTTTTACAAAAGTCATTGGAACTTGTTAAAAAATAGGAAGTTGGGATAAGAAATGGAGCCAATAGATTTGATTTTCTCTATCACCAAGCTATCTTATTCTTTTTCTTCTAATGGATTCTTTTAGTAAAAACCCTATTTCTTTCAAACAGCTGGTAGTAGTCTTATTTCCTAATGATATACACCACATTAAAAAATGCTACTAATCTAAAAAATTCTACTCTGTGAAGATAAGCATATGGTTTAGAAGATGAAAAATGCTGACTATATGATTACATTTCTGTTTACTTGTATAACACATGATCATTGAGCCATCCATCATTTTTTCTGCAGACTTAATTTTGGGGCTGGGTAAAAGGGAGATGAGGTAAGCAGAGAATAAGTCAATGTTCATTTGGAGGACAATAGTTTTTGACCCTGATGTTCTATACATTCTTTATTTTAGAAGTGATTATAAAGGAGTTTAGTGACTTATCAGTCACAGAGTGATGGCTTATCTCTGGATTTTAAAAGACTCCAAAAGCTTAGGGGTCTTTTCCTCACTTCATGTTGTGTTTTGTTTTGTATTTAGTTTTTTTATTTTTTTTCTTCATATTATTTTTTTGGAAAGAAAAAAGACTGGTCTTATATCCCAGCCATGCCCTTTATTAACTGGGTAAAAATGAGGCAGCTTACTGAACTCTTTCTAGTTATTAAAAGAATCTAATAGTTGTCTTTACATCCAGGAGTGGTTGTGATGTTTAAATGTGATAGTGCATGTAAAATACTTTGCACAGATCCTGGCACATTATAAGTGCTTGGTAACTTATTTGTTTATAACTGTGTTTAATAAACAATAGAAAATATGAAAACAGTAAATAAGAGGAATACTTGGTAGGTTTAAGTGACTTATTTTTCAAAACCAAAAAAGTTACTTCTGATTTTTTCGATCAAAGGAGAAAGACATATTGGGAAAAAATGTCTAAGTGCAGATAAATGAAGGAGCACTAAGTCTATTTCACAGAAACACAAACTTAACTTACAATTTAGTTTATCAATCATAACAAGTACACAATTTTGATCTGCCATAAATAGAGAATAGTGAGCCAACAGGATTTTCAAAAGTAATGTGGTTTACATTTATTCTTAAATAAATTTGTGAGATTAATAAATAAAATTGTGAGATTAAAACCTGTGAAACAACTTTGAATCTATATATTTTGTGTGTGTATTTGTTGAATACCTGGAGTAATATGTATTTACAATATGCATAGAGGCAGTCATTTTCTTTTTTAATGTGAGCAGTTCAAGATTTATTTTTCAAGAACAAAGAAATAAACAAATAAAACCTAAATGATCAACAGCTCCATGACTAGTTTAAGCTGAAGATTGAGGCTTATTAACATTGGCAGGGAATTTTCTGAAATTTCATTGATGAAATGGCTGAATTCAGTTTCATTTTTCACTAAACAATAACAGTCATTCTCCTAATATTTATTGAGGGATTACAGAATTCAGGCACTTTAAGAAACCACTTCTTTTACACTGATGAGGAGAACTAAACATGATTTTTCTACTTTGGAGCTCATAGCCTAGAGAGGAAGATAGATATTAACAATAAAATTTCAAAACTGTGTCTAACCTCTATGCACAGAGGAGAAGTTCATGGTGCTATGAAATATTACACATAAAGAATTTGACCTAAAAAAAGGATGTCAGGGAAGGACAGTTATGCTGAAATCTAAAAAAAGAGTTAACCCGATAAAGCAAAACCACCTTTTGCAAAGACACTTTGCTAGAGGAAGCATGGCCAGTGTGGCTGAAGCAGAAAGAGGAGCATAATGAGAGACAAGACAAGGCTGGATGGAATGTCTCAAGGGGAGGATTATGAAGTTCACTAAAATTCTCTGGCAAGAATTGCGTTTATAGCTAAGTTCATTGGTAATTAAATGAAATATTTCAAATTTTTAGTTGGAGGTTAGGTGGGCAGCAGAGGGTGATGACATAATCGGGATATACCCTTTGTAAAGATCACCCTGGATGCTGAGTGGAGAATGGGTTCAACAGAGATCAGAGTGGGAAATGATCATGTCACTTTCCCTAGATGGTTGATAACTTCTTATGGGCAAAGAATTCCTTTACAGTTTCTTATATTTTATAGTACTAGAATCAAATTCTGTAGTAAATTGATATTTGCAGAGTAAATGAAAGAATGGCAAGCTTATCAGTTATTTACATGACAGAATGATTAGGCTAATTACTTATTATCGTTTAACTTAGCCATATGAACAATTGGAGCTGATTGGATAATTAGTGATCCATAGCATACTCTGTTTTGAATCTTTATGATAGGAAGGAGTTGAACTGCAGGTCGTGGGAGTTGTCTCTTCATCTCAATCACTTGACATGAGAATTAAAGTAGGAGGTGATTGCAGAGTTGTTCATTTTTAACTTTTCTATTTAAGGTTCTATATCAGACCTACATGTTATTGTGACTTTTTCCCCTATTTTTTTAAGAGAAAGAAAAACATGAGCAATCTAATAAACAGATTGTGCCTCCTACTCGTGATTTTTTTTTGTAACTTTATCAGCTCATATTGTGTATTGAATTAAAAATGAAACAGTCCATTTATTTTATTTATTTGAGACATATTTGAGACATATTTTATTTATTTGAACCTATATTCTAGGTTCTTGTGTGCTGGGTTCTTTTACATATAAATTTGAATAGAAGTTAGCACATAAAGGGAAATGATCACATATAAGTACTTAAGCGACTACCTTTGAGAGTCTTTATAACATCCTACAAGGGATGTTAGATGGTATCTACATGATATATAGGTCATTCTAAATAGGTACTCCAAAATGATCTTTGGGTCAAATTTTTTAAAAGCATGTTATCAGAAAAATGCAAAAATATGCTTTTGGAAATCAATAGATGCTTATATCTTAAATTATCTATTTCAAATGGACTCAAAGTTGCATAATTGACATTTAAGTACTCTGAGGTAGTATGCATCACATTTTTTTTTCTTTTTTTCTTCTTTCCACCTCAACCTATTGGCTTTTTAGTTCTAACAAGTATGATAAGTAGATCAAATAATCAACACATGCAAAAAAATATTTAAGGAATTTCAAGGAAAAAATTGAAATGTCGGTAAACTTGGTCAGTCACGTAAATACTATATCTCTTACAAAAATCATAGGTAGAATACAATCCATTACAAGATATTTTTAAGATAATCCTTGAGATATTTATAAAAATAACTTCAAAAAGTAAGCAACGGCAACTCAACCAGTTCTTACATCATTGGTGTTTTTTTGTGTATTTCGTGTTGTTTTATTTTGTTTTCATTCTGTTCAACTATTCAGATGATGGCTACAAGGTTTCCATACATTCTAAATAGTTTTCTGAGTTTAGTGAGGATTTTTAAAGGCAGTAGCTTAAAACAGCAACAGCAACAGCAACAACAACAAACAGGTTTCTGCATGTGGTCCTTAACAATTTTCAGCTGTGTTCCTCTTGCTCTCTTTGGGTCTTCGTTGCTTTATAAGTTTCTCCTTCACTACCTTAGCCCTTGTTTCTCTATTTCACCATCTCCCTCTCTTTCTCTTTCTATAGCAAGCTGTATTAAACTATAGTTCATTGAATGTGTACCATGTGTACCATGTAGCTCTTATTTTTCATATATTCCTGTATAATCTAACTACCACTCTAATTAGCAACAAGTAAATGCTTTCCTGACAGAAAATCCATTTTTTTTATTTTAATTTTTTAAAATAAATTTTCTAAATTATTTTCAAAGCTTCTCTTCTTTTCCATCAAATGTGGAAGAAGAATGAGAACTAAAAGGGTTGTGGATGTTTTGTTTTTCATTTATGTTAAAAATGTGTAGTAAAATATAGTTGCTTTTCTCTTTGTGGAATGTAGTAAATAATTTAAAAATAAATATCAGAGAGTTAAAGATAAGGAAATAATTTAGAGTTTTAGGAATTCTATTCAATTTAACTTTTTGTATTTGTAATACATTTGACAGATTGCAGGTTAAGGTAGTACAAACCAAAGACCCTAAAATATGGGCTGAAAGACCTATCTTTCTTTTCCATATTACCTACCAGAGATAAAGAGTCACAACTGGTTGGGTAACTTTGCACTTTTAAATGTTACTTCCATCTCTGCTTCAGTTCTCACTTACTCCAGGCAGCCACAAAAAAGAAAGAGCTAAGATAGCAACATGTATTCTTTTAGAGGACCTAGAATTGTCACCTATAACTTTCATTTGTATTTCATTAGCTGGTACTTATTCAAAAAGCTTGTGGGAATTATATTGTGAACTGAGCAGAAGATAAACATAAGAGAAACACTAGTTGTTTTGAAAAATTTAATTGAAGACAAATGATTTCAACAAAATTCTCTCCATCCTTGGGATGTGTTTAATTTTAAAATCTGTTTTATTTCAGCTTTATTATTGACAAGTTGGTGACAACAATTTAAAAAATGTTGGAGTTGAACCATGAGCCTATTAATGTACACCTAATGAACATTATTATAGAGGATTTCTGAAATAGCAGATGATTAAAATGTATCTCCAGGCATAATAAAAATTTGAGTCATGCCCTATTTCACTCAGCTTTAATGAAAAAGTCCTTCAGTGGTTTTCAGGGTCTTACTAAATCTGATATCTATAACTTCTCTGTCTCCATCTCTCATTTCTCTTTTCTTCTCTAATGATATGGCAATTGCATTGTCATTCTTGATTTTCTTCCTAAGTGTCAACCAGTCTTACTTCTAAGCCTTTATCCTTAATATTCCTTCTCCTAGAACTCCCTTTCTTCCAAGATTTCTGCAAGATTTGTCCCCATTCTCTTAATGACTTTGTTTAAGTGTTACCTTCTCAGTGAGATCTTTGCTACTTTCCTCTTTAAATTTGGATCTATCCCTAGCATTTTCTATTTTCTTTATCTCTTTTTTTATTTCATTGGAGTTACCACCATCTAAGATTACATGTATTTTGCTTTTTGTTTTGTTGATTGACCATCTTCCACAACCAACTAGAATGGACACTCTTTGAGGATATTTATTTATCTTTTATGATTGTTTCCCATGGCTGTAATAGTATCTGACACATAAATAATCATCAACAAATATTCAATGACTAACTGAATGGTGACCAAATGAATAAGTGATTGAATAGATGAATCACAAAGCTAGAATGGTATTCTCTCCAGTAGTTATCTTGGGAAAATTTGATTCATGCATTGATACTTTTCAATATTCTCAATTTTTACTTAGGCAACCATATTATGTTTCATATTATGAAAAAAACTTAATTATTTAGTTTTGTGCACCCTAAAAATCTAAAATAAATAAAATTTTCTGTGGTAAGACTATTTTATAAAATTATGAATGCTTATCTTTCATAAAAGTTATACTTGTTGGTTAAAAATGTTCAACCACTGATTTTAATCATTCTATCCATATTAAAAAGCTCTTTAAAAGTAATAAAATTATATATTTTTGAAGTATAAAATTATAAATAATAACTATTATTTATAATTTTTTTACATAATGGAAAAAATACTTAAGGCTAACAGCAAAGTTCTAAATTTCAGGACCTCTTACAGGCTTATTTTTAATACAGTAAATAAGTTGAAATGATAGTTTAAAACACTAGCATCATTCTATATTGAAACATAAGCCATATGAGCTAGTTATTTAATAGAACTTACTTTTACATTAAATTGTGCGATTCAGCATTCTTCGGTATATGTTTTCTGAGTGCCAATTAATACCCAAATAGTAGTTAAGCACCCAGGTTAATGTTTCTACGTGCCACATGAAGTGATTCTGAAAATGCCTGTGGAGGTAATTGCAAACTTGTTTTAGGTACAGATGCACTGAGTCAAATCTGAATGTAGCCTAAACAAGGTGTGGTTGAACAAATTATTCTTTTTATTTTTGTCTTAAAAGAAAACATTTTATTTTATATTAGCTTCAGGTATACAGTACATTGGTTAGACATTTACATATTTTATAAAGTGATCCCCCACAATTTCTCTTTCTGGCTCTACACATAACCATTACAAAAGCAAATTATTCTAAACATAATTGTCAAAAATGCTTCAAAGTGATAATTAGGATGATAACAAATGATATCCTTAAGGAATTAAATTATCAGGTAGCATATAATAAAATTAGAATGTTGTCACAGAACATAGGGAAAAACACTAAACATATGTTTAAAAGAATTCCACAGAAATAAAAGTAAAATTTTAACATAGTTTTTATGACCATGTGCTTATAAATTCCATTAAATTTATGAAATGTGAAATCTATTATACATGTTCTAATAACTTTTTTTCAGAATAAAGTTTCTTTTTCAATCTTAGTAAATAAGGAGAGGAGCAAATGTGCTATTTACAGAGTATTTCTGACATAGAGGGAACAGTGCTGCTGCCACATATTCATAGGAATCTCCTCACTTCCCACTCACATACAGGATCTGGCATATAAGCTTCAGATACAGCAGCTAAAATTTCTGGTCTTACAGTTGTAACTCGAGCTAATGACAATAATAATGTTAATAATTGCCATAATAAAATTACCATTTATTGAACACTTATTATGTGTTAGACATTGTTAACCAATTTAAATATATAATTTAACTTCGTAATGTTGGGAGACAGTATTGTGATATTCACTTGAGAGATGGAGAAATGAGTCCAAATGAATAGTAATAACAAAAAATTAAACAAAAAATAGGAAATAGTAGATTGTGGGTTTAAATTCAAGTCTATCTTATTCTAGAGTTCTTAATCTTAACCACAACATTATAGTGCATAATATACAATGGTATAGGTGCAGGCAGGGTTGACATTCTTTATTGGCATTAGTATTTTGTATACTGTTTCCATAACTCTCTTGATCACATACTTCATCTTCCCATAGATGTGAGCTGGGTCTACTGTGGCCCATGCTTACATTGAGAGATGGCTTTAATCATTGATTCTTTTTTTTTTTTCATTGTTCTGTATTTCCTGAACTTGATTCAGAAATGATACAATACTGTAATGCTAAAGAATCAAGCTGCTGACAGAGTGTCCTTTAAAATAGCCCTCATATAGCTTGTATCTCATAATCTATGATGTGATCCTATTGGCCTGGTATCATGCTTGAAATGCTTATGTAAATTATTTAGGCATTGGCCTTTCTAAATATCTTGGGAAAATGATACAACTATTGTACATTCAGTTTTCTTCTTTGTAAAATGGATGTAATATGACATCTCACTGCTGTGTTGAGAAAGTATATTTCAAGGTCATGGTACAGTATTGGAGAGACCTGGGTGGTTTAGGTTACTGTGTGGCAAGAGGTGTAAGGGGGGCCACCACTAAAGTAGTTTTATATATAATAGGCACTTATTGAAATAACTCTATTAAAATCAAGTGTTATATTGAAAAGGAGAGAGAGTAAAATAATAAATTAAGACAGGTATACTAAAAGAGATCAAGCTAGTTTAACAAATAACGGATGTGGTTTTCTGTTTTCTAAGAGGTGGTTTGGTCCTTGTTACCTGTAACCACACTGAAATTTATTTTAAACAATATTAATTAGAAAGATAACTAGCTGCTAGCCTGTTAAAAAGCAGTGACACCTATGAAAGAGTGCTGACCACTGTTTTCAACAACTGATACTAGAAGATACATCAGGCTGGAAAGGCTATACCAATATGATGAGGAAATATTACTGAACAGAGACATTGCTTTTGTGTCCTTTTCCTGAGCTTCTGGAAATGTCATATTTGTATTCAGACCAGTGGCAGCTTACTTTGTGAAATCACGAACATTGGTTGCCTCAGACACACCACACAGCACTGTGTTGTTTCATTTGCCACAAGAGGCATGTGGTCTTGGCCACAAGAGGCATGGGAATATTCTGCATCAAATCAATTGTCTGGAAGAAGTTCCAAAGCTTCTGTGTTTTAATATCTCAATCAAGTGTGTCAGTCAGGAAAATGAAAATTTCCAGAGAAGCCTTTAACCACACTTCTCTTTTTCTGACATGATATTCAGATCTGACAGATGAAAAAAGTGCAATATTTTATCAGAATGGGTGAGTAGGGTAAGGTATGTGTGTTTTATAAAAGACATTCAAAGGTCTACAGATATTCAAATGGCTGGAGAAATTAAAATACCAGTGATTGAGGGAACTGACTATTAAGTGCTAAGTGTCAGTACCTTAACAGACAACAGAATCACTAATGTTCTTAAATCTGTGGCACCAAGATGGGATGTTCAGGGTATTGATTAATAGTGAAGGACTGGCTTTCTGTTTATAACTCAAGGCAGCCCATCACTGTTAAGCTGCTTGCATTTATAAAATACCTACTGGCTATTATGTACCTCACATTTCTGAAACCAAAAACAAATACTGCTTTCCCAAACTCTAGATTTTTTTTTTCTGATTTCTCCTCTGCTTACCTCAGATCATTATTCCACTGCATTCTCTGCACCTACATCTGTGCAGCTGAATGAGGCTGGAGAAAAACTCACAGCCATGCTGGTCGCTCTGGTTTTAAATACATGACTATTATCTTTGTGTCCCTTTGTGCTGTAGCAGAACATTCTACATACTCTGGTCTGTTCACTCTCCATTCTCCTAAATGCTTGAATTTTCTCTCCTCAAACCTGCAAAAACTTTTCCACCTCTTTTACTCTTGATTGATAGGCTTGCTTACTTATTTGTTCAGAAAGTAGAATCAGAAAAGAGCTTCCACAAGCTCTCACCTCTACATTCATTTCTTGGACTGTTGCCTACTGCCTCTGACTTCAGTAGCTTTACCTTGCATAAATGTTCATGGTTCGGAGTAGAGTTTCTGCTTGAACTCTACATGCTCACTCAAGAACATTGCTCAACTAATCTCACATTTTTCTGCTTCATCAAGTTTCCCCTTTTTTACTGGATTATTTTCTCAATGGACAAACATCTCAAAGTGTCTTACAATTAGTACATGGTTAAACAAACTGTGACACATTCATCCAAACCATATAATACTACTCAAAACTAAAATGGAACAAATTATTGACACACTCAGCAACTTAGATGAGACACAGAGGTATTATGCTGAGTGAAAACAAAGCCAATATTAAAGAGTCATACACTGTATGATTTCATTTATATAACATTCTAGAAAACACAAAATTATAGAGATTGAGAACAAATTAGTGGTTGCCAGTGATTAGGAATGGTGGCAAGGAGGAGGGAAATTATGACAATAAATATGTAGGACATCTTGTAGTGATGCAATAGTTTTTTATTTTGTTTGTAGTGGTGGTTACATGAATCTATAGGAGTGACAAAATCACTTAAAACTGTACATAGACATTATAACAATGTTAATTCCCTGATTTTGATTTTGTAGGACAGTTATGTAAGGTGTAAAGACTGGGCAAAGTGGGGTAAAGAGAATAAAGACCTCTCTGTACAATCTTGGCAACTTTCTATGAATCTATAATTGTTTTAAGATAAAAAGTTGAAGAAAATACACTTAGTCAAATGTGTTATATATCAAATTTTTACAGCTCAAAGACCTAATACATTAATTTATACTGACAGGTTGACTGACAAAAGAACACAAAACAAAAATAAATATTAAAATTAAAAAATATTTTAAAAACCCTCTCTTGATCCCACATCTTTCTCTAATTACTTTATATTACCGTATTCCTTCACAGAAAATGTAGAAAGATTCACTTATATTTCCTGTGTCCAACTCTTTTCTCTCCATTCTCTATTGAACCTATCCTAATCAGCAGTTAATATCCATCACTCCAGTGACATTGTTCTGATCAAAGCCACCATTGGTCATGTTGCTAAATCCAGTTAGAGGCTCTTTCCTCATATTAGTAAGCCTACCAACAACATTTGAGAGGGTGTAGTACTTCTACCTCCTTTAAATACTTTTTAAAAAGTCTTCTCTGGGATATCACACTCTCCTGGCTTTTGTACTAATGCCCAGCTATTTCTTCTCAATCTGCATGGCTTATTCTTCCTTATATCTTAAACACATTATCTATAGATAGCCTGAGGGTTCAGAGTTGGAGTATATCTCTTCTATTTCTGCATAGATGATGTTTAGATATCTTCTATTTATCAACATTTTCTCAATTTTTTATCTTTAGTTTGACCTCTCATTGTAGGTATGGACTTATACAACCAACAGCATTCTTGACATCTGCCTCTGCACATCTAATGGGTACCTCAATGTTAATATATCCCAAACCAACCTCTGATCTCACCCTCTCCCAGTCTGTTCCTCCTAATGCTTTACCTATTTTAGTTAACAGCAACTCCCTTTTTCACCCCAATCACTTAGGCTAACTACCTGGAAGATTTCCTTGACACTTTTCTATTTCCTATTACCATAATACAATATATCAGGAAATATAGGAAATACAAGAAATATGTAGACTCTGCCCATTTCTCACCACTTTACCATCAGTTCACACTGGTTAAGCCACTGTCATCACAATTTATATTATTGTAATAGCTTCATGGTTAGCCTCCCTCCTTCTTTTCTTCACTTTTCTGGAGTCTAGTTCAAATTCAGCCTTCAGAAGGATCTCTTTGCCATATCATAAGCCATATTATAAATCATGTAAAAGTTCTATGAACACTCATGTGCAAGTCTTTCTAGGGACATATGCTTTTATTTATCCTAAGTAAATACCTCAGAGTGGAATGTCTCACTCTAGCTCCTGCACATCCTAATCTGTATTGACAGGAAGCAGGTCAGTGTTTGCCTGATGAGAGGCTAGAAGACAGAGATGAGAAAGAGGGATCAATTACAAATGAGCATTAGAAACCTTTTGGGGATGATGGATATGTCCATTATTTTGATTCTGGTGATGGTTTCATGGGTAGATACCTATCTTAAAACTTATTAAATTGAATTCTTTAAATATATAGTTTATTGAATATAAATTATACCTCATATATTTACATATAGTTATGGAAATAATAATGTTTTATATAGTTACTATGACTATTGAATGAGGTAATATATGTATTAAGCACAAGCCTGGGTTATGTTAATTGTTCAATAAATGATGACTATTATAACTTTAGTATTGGTAATAAAAGAACTAGTCTAACACTTTGCTGCTCTTTAGGTACATAACATTAATTTAGAATAACAGAGGAAAATAATTTTTTTCCAAGTATAATTGGTTGGCATAGTTGTACTTTTAAGAAAAATGCCTGACCTTTCTTAATATATATGATGTTCTAAAACATTTCCTCTAATATAAATGGACATATTTAATCCATTGAAAAGAAAATAAGAAATTAGAATAAAATTTGTAAAACAAGATGAATGTGGATCTAATTCCCTCGTTCAATCCCTTGACCTGGCCCATGGGCTAGAATTACAGGGCAGAGTGAACCTACGTGGTCAGCTTTGATGTTTCTCAGTAGGGAGTTTGGTATTGAATCAGTGCTGTACAAAATGAAAGGAGAGAAAACAAAACAAAATAAAAGCTTTATTTTTCTTCACTTATGTCCTTCTCATTACTTATTTCTAGATTTCAGTGTCATCTCACTATTCAGAAGACTCTGTGATTAAATTGTTTTTGGCACTTTGGGTTTCCATTTTGAGGAAATTTATTTTGGCCTCCATGTTTGCCATGCTGCTCCATTTATAAGAACATGGTTCATTTAAAAAAAAAATTTAAAAAGAAAAAAGCAATAACAACAAAAATCTGGGTATGACTTCTGACCCTTTCCTCATTGGCTGGATCAGATAATTCCCTTTATTTTAAACATGTTAAAAATAATAAAGGTTGCTCTGGTGAAATGGAGAAAAATGCAGTTATATTTCTTCATATGACAGAAAGGGAACATTATTATAAATATTGATTTTCAAAAAGGAAAAAAGTCTTTTTCTTTAAGTTATTCATTCCAATTTTTTAGTGATCAGTTTTCTACTTAAACTTTTTAAACTTATTTTCTGAGTTTATAAATAAAACAAAGATAATATACATAGCACACAGTCTTTAAACTAATTTTAATGATGACCACTGGCTTTATTACGAACATTTGTTGTAGTGGTTTCTTAAGGAAAGATATATATTTTTTCTGCAATAGAACAATATTTTGTTATGAAAAAAACTTGACTCCCAATATTAGTGATATTTTAAAAGCTAAATATGAGGGCAATTTTTTGTTGTTTTTGTTTCTGTTTTTGTTTTGCTGTGGGGGAGTGACTGCCTATGGTTGGGGTTCCTTTGGCTAATTTCTACGTCTAGGTAAGATCCTTTGTAATTCAGCTATTCTATGGCAATAGTTTACTTAGCAGGGTATTTATAGTTATTGTTGTTTTTAATTCCTAGATATTTAGAGGATAATTTGTAGGTGTTAACTGCAAGAGCTTTTGGCTGAGTCAGAGTCATAAAACTTTGACCTGCTCTATTTTGTTACCAAGAGTTAAATCTAGTTAATGCTACACAAGGCCATACAGAGAATCTGTTAAGAGTGTGGTTATCATACAGAAAATACAAGTCCAAGTTTCCTTGTCTAAAACACATGAAATGTTTTTAAAACTCTTATAATTGTAAACTCACCCCATAGCTCCTTAGACCAACGAACTTGGATATTCTTGTGGTGAAATCATGAGTACTGATTGATAGGCTGCATAGATAAATAGATGGGGAACACAGTTCATGAATTGCATTTCTTAAATGTGTAGTTTGCCTTTGATGCTTCACTGTTTTAACCAAGTGGAAAGACAACGCCAAATGTGGCTATTTTAAAAAAGTGTTTTGGGTTATCTGACATAATCAACTTTCATCCTTACTCTGCCTGAAGAGATGCCCCGTGTAGTAAAAGTAGTCGGACATATGACATAGTAAGTGACCTTTACTGGACTATTTGAGATTGAAACAGTGAATATAAATGATGGATTCCTATCTTACTGGTACAGTTTGCATTCATCATAAGAGTAAGAAAGGCAAAGATAATTATAGTTCAAGGACAGGTGTTTTGTTGTACAGCAATTCAATGGACAAATTTCACCTCATAATTTGTCTTGAACAGTATTGAGAAATCAAATTGCAAATACCTTAGAATGAATTTGCACTTAGAGTATTATTACCTAAGTTATCTTTGTTTTTGGAGAAATAGCTGAGCAATTCTTGGGCTAATCTACTTTAGTATAAGCACATTTTGGGGGCAATAGAAGCAAACATAGGTTAATGGAGTCTCCACACTTTGTATTGTCGCCCTTGTAGCTGTAATTTCTTTGGGAAGCAGGAAGTGTAGGCAATATACAGGCCAGGCCTTTAATGTACTTTATTACTTCTATCTTCACATTTTCTATATGCTTCTTACTTAGTCACTCTGTGGTGGTGATAATTCCTGGTGACACTTGAATTACTTTAAAGTATTCTATGGTTTCTGTTCTTTGGAGGATGATGTTAATGATTTTAACTTATTTTTTTAGGGAGAGAATCTATAATTTTCCAAAGAAAATGAAACTAGATTTTATTTTTTTAAAATCAGAGTTTGTTTTCTAGTTCTACCAAAAAAGCAGAGGTATTTTCTTGCTCAGAGAGAAATGTTTTCTCTTCTTTCTAGGCCATAAAAATACCATGAGGGAAGGACTAGGTCATTTTCTCTTTGTATTTCTAGAGCCTGGCATAAAATAAATCAATCTATGCTTATTATTGAAAGGGAGGAAAAAGAAAGAAGGATGCTTGGAATTTTACTATGGCTTCTAAAATCAGTTGGCCACATTATTTTTAAGTGGCCCACAGATCATAAATTTGAGAAATGCATTCCACTTTTTGTGAAAAGTATAAATAGTATATCTTGGTAAGCTTTTGGCAAGGACAATTATGTCTCTTTTTCCCAGTATTCACTGTAAAAGGACCGCAGGTAGACATAAGTGCTGATTCACCATGTGATTTGCTTTGGCCAGTAAAAATGAACAGAAATGACATATATCACATCTTGTGAGATTGTCTGCTTCTCCCCTTTTCTCTCTTTCATGGTATCCGGTTATGTTTTATATAATAGAGCTAAGGTCTCTCAATGAGAGCCACATGGACCCGAGGCCCTCATCAACCTATCATGGACATATTACAAAAGACAATTCTTTTTATTTTAAGTCATTGAACTATATATATATATATATATATATATATATATATATATATATATATATATATATACACATACACATATATATATATATATATTTTTTTTTTTTGCTACCAATAATAGAGTTAGGTTCTAATTATTGCTCCCATTTACCTTATTATTTTCTGCCATTAATTTTGCAAACATATTTTTATATCTAATAATTTACAGGTGTTTTTCTATGGTAAAGATGTATTATTACAAAATGCATTTTTTATGATTTCACAATGCATGCTTATTGACAGAAATTTGGAAGTTACAATTCTACTTCTCAAAGAAAATCACTGTTAAAATTTGTGTATTTATATTTCAACTTTATTTTTAAAAGAAGTCTTACCTATGAATTCTTTTAATTATATTTGTATAATTCTTTTACACATGTAACTGTTTTTATACATGTATACTTACATATTTTTCCACATAAAGTAATTTTAAAAATATGTAATAGAAGTCAATGGAACAAATAGTCACATATATTAAATTGTAACTTTAGGGACTTTTTTTTTTCTGCTAGTAATACCTCAGGTTCATGTGTTGAATAATAGCTATATCCTATTTTTAGGAAGAATCATATGGAACAGCAGTGTGCTTTATTTTGTAATTTACCACTTTGTTTCTCTTATAGTGACACATCCATAAAAGAAACTTGTACTTATAAAGCACTTCATATTTGTCAGTGTAATTTGCATTTTATCTCATTAAGCCCCATAGCATACCTGTGCAATTGATGCAGCTGACACTTTCTCCATATCCTGTACATGAAGATGTGATTTGGCAAATCTGATAGCTGGCGCTGGGGGAATCTAACTGAAAGCTCAGTGCCATTGTATTCATTTTATTTGTCCTGACAGAGTGGGGTTTTCCTTAAAAGAAGCTAACAATTTTCACTTGCTTCAATAGAGAATAATAGACATAAAAAAACCGGATGATTTTTATTCCAACATTTTGCAAAGAAAGACGCTCATTGTACAACCCTAATATTCCAGTTGAATGCATACTAAGAATGGGCCTAAATCTCAGAATACCTCGTGATGTGTGCCTATTACAATTAGAGTCACACCTGAGGCATTAAGTGAATCTAAGAAAATAAAGAGATTCCGCATGATTCAAAGGCTTTTAAAATTGGTGAAAGAGTGCTGGACTAAGTATCAGAAGATTTGGTTTGTTTTCTAGATCCATTCAGCTCTTAACTAATCTTGAGGTAGTCTTTTAATCTTTAGGTTTCCATAATTTCATGGGTAGAATGGAGATAATAGTAAATCTCTTGCCAGATATTTCCATCACACACACACACACACACACACACACACACACACACACACACACACACACACAAAGATAAGCACAGTTACTGGCAAATAGTTTCTACTTGATAAATGGTAGATATTATCATCTGTAAGCAGGACTTCCATTTTAAAGCTACAAATAGTTACTCTATTTGCTAGTGTTAGAAGATGGAGTTCAGGTATGGGGACAGGTAGCTTCTTTATTTTGGGAAAAATCACTCTATGGTCAAAGGTAAAGCCCAAATCATTTTCTTTTTAAAGGAGATGATCACTACTCTGCAACAACAAGGTAAAACTTTAACTTGGTGGGCAGAGTTTAATCTCTAAGGATGGTTTCTTCTGGGAAGAAATGTTTCTGTTTTAAATAGGTGTTTAGGCTGAATCATTCTGGAAAATTATTTTCTAAAGCAGTTTCAGAATAGTGGTTGAGAGGGAAGTTCTAAAATCATTCTATCTGGCATGAATTATAAAATTCTTATTTACTAACTTTTTGGCTTTGGGCAAGCTATATAACCTGTCTGTATCTATAGAAATAACAATTGAACCGATCTTATAGAGTTGTCAGAAGTAGAGACCTAAAGATAACAGCCAGGATATGAAGTCATATATACATATCATGTAATTAGAGAGACCCTTAAAGGGCACAATTTGAAATTCTAAAGCTTATTCTAGACTATCAAAGTATTCTTTGAAATTATATTTAAGAAATGAATACCCTTGGTATAGAAATAATATCAGAATGTTAAAGTCTGATGAATTCTCCTAATAGCACTTTAGGCAAGGCCACTTTTTGTAGCTAAAGATAGAGAAAAATATGTATTCATATTGTCAAGTATTTAGGAAAGAAGTTAATCCTAGGGCAGACATGAGAGCATGAGCAACAAGCCTCAGAATGATATAAGGAGAGCATATTTTTTTTCACTTTTCCAGGGCTCAGGTAGTTGGACTTGGATCCCAAAAGGAGAGAGACACACTTCTGTACACTTCCCCTAGGGAAGGTACACATGATAACACCATGCAAGTGCCATTGAGGAAGAAATGACTAATGGAGAGTTTTAAGGCTCAGGATTTGAGGATATTGCAGTTAGGTACAAGTTGAAGTCTTCAGTTTCCTTTGTATTATTACCAGGCCTCTAGAAAATCTTTACATGTGCTGTAGCTAGTCAGTTGTCATTTTGGAGAATTAAAGAAGGGCTAGTGCTAATGTGAGGGACAATGTAATACAGGGGAAAGAACATTGGTTTGTGGGTCCCTGATCATGAGAAAATGGGAGGCAGCATATGAAAGGGTGGTGGTGGCCATGAGCCTGACAGCTGGCTAAGGTGGTTTGCAAAAAACAGATTGAAACTGTGGAACAAGTATTCATTAGATATACTCAAGAACACTTAGGGATTAGAATCTGGTAGAAAATTAAAAATCTGGTTAAAGATTAAGCTATTGTCTTTTGGAAAAGAAAGGGAAACATGAGCTTGTAAATTGGTAAAGTCTGGAGTGTTTACCACCACCACCACCACCACCATCACCATCATCAGTATAAACTGGCCTCACAAATCTGTAATGAAAAATAAAATTTTATTTTTTATGTTAACTCAGTATAAACATCATAATAATGAACAGAAATTGCATCTCTTAATTATCATGATTTTCTGAGGCTCATGACTTCCCTCCTCATTCTGGCCTCTGTCGTTGCCTCTTCTGCCTCTATCATTGCTGCCCTGCTGCCATAATTATCTCCCAATGGTGAGTATCACTGACACTGCCTATCTGGCCTCTGGAAGCAAAAACCAACTTTTCTTATTCTATTCCACAGAGCAAAGGCAATACCTGGCTATGACTTTTTATAAGATGTTACAAGTACAATTTTAAGCTGCTACTTATAATTTTATGCAAGGCCACTTATAATTTTATGCTATAATTTTATGTTTATTACTTTTAGAGTCCTCAGACTCCAAATTCAGAATCCGAATCCCTATTTCATCCCTAGTAGGCCTCCAGATAGCAGAAGCTCACCCACTTTCTCTACTTCATTGGGATTCTTCAAAATCATCATCATATCTCAACTATCTAGATTTCATTCCTGTCCTCAGCCTCTGTGCCCCTGTCTTTCTGACTTAAGAAAAAATAGAAGTACTTTCATGCCACACCTTGCTTAATATCCTGCCCTAGGATTAAATATGTTCTAACATGTTGGACAGTGAGAGCGTCCACTTCCTTCAAAGGGAAATCCCTATTCTAGTCACGTGGCTAGAATAAGACAATCACAATAGTTGACGGCATGTTTCCAACAGTCTGGCTTATTAAAGCTCAAATAACATCACAGAGAAGAAACCAACTATCCAATACTGGTTGCTGCATCCCATCAAGCTCCTTCTCAAAGTCCATTCTCAAATGTGAAATAAAGAAAGAATCAGCTCTGCCTGCCCAATTAATCAATACTCCAGAATGAAGGCAAAATATATATAACAAAAAGTAAATGTGTTATTCTCACTTTTTTTTATAGCTTAGTGTTGTGAAACATTACTAAGCTTTACAGCAACTTTGCACCAAAGCATCCCCGCAAGCTATAGGACTCCTATATTTGAGGAAATGGTCCTTAGTACCGGGGAAAGTCTAATCTAAAGATAAATGCAAATTGCACTCTAAAAGACATAAATAATTACTAATCCCTCAAATGGAAAAATTCTTGTTTGAAATGTTAAGATCTAGACTCTGCCAGCTGGGCTTGGTCTCAATAGGCCAAAAAAGAGTAACTGCTCTCTACATGGACATTGGCTAATTTCTACTTCTGTAGAATAAAAAATGTGAAAAGATTGGTGTTCCACAGTATTTCAGAATTAGAACAAAATCACATTTTAACTCATTTATTTGTATGTATTTTAGTAGACCAAGACAGACAATTTATGTTATATTAATGTAGATTTCTTTAAGAGATATTTAAACACCCCTGGTCTTTATAAGGATTCTTCTACTCAGGAAGTTAGAAATACTGAAAACAATTCATTGAGAATGTCTTCATCAAATCCTGGAATGAGAACTTCTATTTCTGTCTCACCAGCAACTACTAACAACTCTAAATCAGTATGGTTGTGGAGACAGAATGAGTCTGGGCCAGTTTGGTTTCCTCCTTGTTGCATTGCCCCAATTCTGATAATCAACTTTGTTGTGCCTTTCGGATATTGTCTCACAATATTCTGGGGTGGGATTTCATCTTTAAGAGCCTGTAATCCTGATTGGCAGATAGATATTCCTGAGTCTTTTCTTTTACAAATGTTCAGAGTACTTTATGGAAGTTCCGTGGATGTTTTTTAAAAGTCGGCTTTTCTCCAGCGTGCACTGATAAGTGCTTATATAGAGAGGTTAAAAGTTTCTACTTTGAAGCCAAATTGCCTGGATTTGTACCCTGACTCAGGCACTTACAAACAATATTACCTTGCAAAGATACTCAATGTTTCTATGTCTCAGTTTCCTCATCTATAAAATGGTAATAATAATAGTATGTATTTCGTAGAGATAGTATGGGGATTAAACAGAATTGGGTGTGTGCATGTAAAACAATATATGCATTAAATAAATGTCATTTAAAATTTTGATCACAAAACAGTTGTTCAATATACTCTATAAAATATTGGTTCCTTGCTTTATTTCTGCATGTCACTTCCACTCTTTGTCTATCTTTAATTTGGGTGTTCTGCCTTGCCTGTTTGCATTGTAGGCCATAACTGATATTCTGTTCTGAGGTGAGGGGAAAAAACATTCTAAACTAGGAAATGTCAATTACAACCTGGAGTGAAGGTTGAAATAAGAGCTCATTTACATGCCACTGTAAAAACATCAAACACTGCTGCCTCCTCCACCCACAGGGGTATAGCAGTTCCAAGGAAATTATTCTTTAATTACTCTATGTCCAGTATCCTGTGGGCTGCAACTGCACTCTGCAACCAGGAGTCTTTTTACAGTCAGTTCTGGTAGCTCACTAATTTTGAAACTCTATTATTTTTGAAACACAATAAATTATAACAATCAACATTGTGGCATAAAATATGGAAAAATTAAAGTACATAAATCTTCCATTTCAGACCACTTATGAAATATTACATGTCTAACTTCCTGTAATTATGTTGTCATTTCTAGACTACTGTTTCTAATTATAATGTTGGCAGCTTTTCGTCTCTTTGGCATTGACTAGATTATAAGAAAATGATAAGGATAAATATATCTCTGACTGATCTTATTTTGTGGGATATGAATTTTGGTACTGAGTTGAAGCAAAACCTGAGAGGGGAGGAGTACTGTTCAAGTGCTGTGATGCTCTTATGAGAAAGTCTTTTTTTGTATTATTCCTGATGATAGCGTTGTCTTTCCTACAGAAATGGCAAGGGGGCAGTGCATGTAGTATCTAATGGCACATGCCTGAACACAAACTGCCTAGGTTCAAACCTGGCATTACCACTTACTTACTAGTTGTGTAGCTTCAGTTTTTTCACTTAATCTCTCTGCCCCAGTTTTTAGCTAAAAACTTATATAATAATAATGTGTAATTCATAGCATTATTGTGCGGATTAAATGCAACTCAGCATTATTGTGAAATGTAGAAAGTATCTGGCATATGATAAGTGTTGGACAAGAGCTAGCTCTTACCAATAACATCCATCAAAGATTATCATATCTGAGTTGACTTGTTCACATGGCACTTTAAGACAGTAATAGTCATCTTTAATTTCTTTCTTTCCTTTCATATCTAATCAGTCATTAAGGTTATTGATTTTTAAAAATAATCTTTATAAAATATTTTATTTATTTTCATTCTGATGGACACTAACTTTTTTTGGTCCTTTAGTATATCTTCATCAGACTAACACTAGTTTTTCATTTGATTTTCATGTCCTCAGATTTTCTTTACTTCACTGCATCCTAAGCTTCACCGCCAGATCAATCTTCCTGAAAGTCAGATTGAGTCCATCACTGTTCAGCTTTGGATCTTTAATGGCACTCTTTTTCTCACAGTATAAAATTCAGACACTTAATCTTTATATCCAAGCTCTTTGGGAGTGGGTAGTCTCAATCTTGACAAATCTTCAATTGTGCTGGTCTGCTCAGTATTCCTATAACTTATTTTTGTTTGTTTCTGTTACAAGTTTATTCTTTCCTCTCCTTCCTTTGGAATATTCTCTTCATTTCTTATTTGAAGGTCAATTTTATGTGTGCAAATCAAGACAAATTATACATGTTTTGAAGGAAAGGGATACGCTGACAATTCTTCCATACAAGTCTAAGCAGGCATTAATTGCACAATAAATATTAACCAAATGAATACTTTCCACCTTCCATTTGGCAAAGTTCTCATTGAAGGAAAGTGAATTTTTAATTTCTTTGAATTGTCACATGAACTGATTGAGGACTATTTCTTTCAGAACTGCTCAAACTGCTATCCTATTTTATTAAGTAACTTCATTCTAAAGATAGGCAGTTTTTATAATATTTTGAGATGTTGCAGTAAATATTCTACATGCAATATCTCATTTAATTCTTACAGCAAGATAGCAAAATGGTGCAGCAGAAGCATGCTGGACCCATAATTCCTACAGCGACCCTGAAAATCAAGACAATCTATTATTATTATCTTCATTTATTTAACCTGAGCCTCAGAAGGTTAAGTTACTTTCCCAGAGTCTATCAGCCTGTATATAAATTAGACTTCTTTGCTCTTCAAACCATTGTACTTCAAGCTAATGAAAGCAAATGGCAACTAAATTTTCATTGATAATGGTTTTGGGATTTACTTCCTAAAAGTAAACTAAAAAATTAAGTTGGGAAGGAGCATTAAACTGGAAGAAGGAGAAAATGGTCTGGAACTACCTGTAGCCTTCGGTCTGGTTTCTGATCTTCAGGAAATCCAGTGTATGATCAGTTTTAAACATGACCCAGATTCAGTACTAAAATTCAAGGAGTTTTTAACTAGCAAGCATAATGTGACAAATAGATGACAGATAACATGCAGGTTGCATAGATAGTTAAAGGTGTTCCCTTGGAGACAATGCTCTCAGAACTGAGGAAACAGGAGAGATCAACATCCTAAGTTGATCTGTGGAATCTCATCAGACACTTGTCAACAGAGTGTATGTATTCAAATTCGTAGAATACTGCTTGCAGAAATAAGGTATATGGAGCTTGACATATGCCATAGATTTGGAAGAGAATCTCTTCTGTGCAGATGCTCAGAATAATCGTCTCTGCTTGAAGAGAAATTTTAAGCACCCACCATGGCTTAGATCTCTAATAGGGCAGTGTATCTGTGAGTAGAAAGAAGCTTTCTAACTTTTTCTTCTCCATTATTGTATGAATGTATCGTATCTCTATTTTTTAAAACCTCCACCTATATACTACGTCAAATTTTACTTTCTTGTAAAAAATTTGTAGGTTAGTTGAAACAACCTATGTTAACTGGATGAGTGTGTGTGTGTGTGTGTGTGTGTGTGTGTGTGTGTGTGTAAATTCTGGGTGCGGACTTATAGCTATAAAAGAATAAAGAGCATTTCCTCAGAAAGGCAAGAAATAATAATTCTTATATTATAAAATTTAACCTTCATTTTATGCCTTCAAGTGGATTATTTTCTTCTCCAAATTCTCAGGTTGATATAATACTTTTACTTTTGTGTATACAAGTTTAGGAAATACATTGAAAAACAAGGTATCTGATGTATTAAATGGAATATAATTCAAAATGTTGAGTGGATTATATATGTAAATATGCAAAATTCTTTTTCTTATAAAGATCCTTCTTTTGTGCTGCCTTAGAACAGATTATAGTTGCAAATACGCAATTAAAAAAAATGTCTCAAAAGGCACAGATGTGCCAAAGAGCAGAGGTATTCAGTATGCCTTAAAACTGATTTTCACTTTTACTAAATCAGTTTGGAAAAGAACTTCCATATTCAGTCTTTCTTATAAGTGGCTCGCCACATATTTTCTGAAAATTCAAATTTAAATGTAGTGTTTTTTTTCCAATTCCTCACCGAAAGTCCTGAAATTCAAGCCTAAATAAAATTTGAACTTCTTAGCCTGAAATTTGGTATTCAAAAAACTCATACTGACCTTGGTCTATCATTTGAACCTGAACTTTTGTTTTATTCCTTCACAAATCTCTCCACTTCTGTAAAGTAGGTCTCCCAACTAAACAGCAAATTCATGTCAGTCTCTGTATTTGCAATGGTGTTCTCTTTGCTATGTAACCAGAATACTTTCTGTCCTGTTCTAGTTTAAGTTGCCTTTTGTACTCAAAGATTTTTTTGATCACTCTGGCTGATAAAATTGTTTCTTTTTCTAAACTTCTTTAGTCTTTGCAGTGTATTTCATTAATTTAATTTTCATCATTTAAAAACACAATGTTAGTTCTCTTTTACGTAACTGTTCTGTCTCTATATGTAATATGTTAAGATTAGGACTTATAATTCTTATACTAGACAGGGAGGAAAGTAACTGGCTCAGTAAGAATTATAATCAGGACCTTTTCCTGGCCCAATAGAAGAAAAAACAGGAAGCCTAGGGCTTTGGCCTTTTACTATCAGTTATTACTCTTCTGGGCCTTCATTAACCACTAATGCTTGGGCATGTCTTTCTAATTAATTAGAGAGATAGTAGGGAGTTCCTTGTTTTCCTATACATCTTGTGATACTTGTCTGCAAATTGAGTTAGAAAAGAAGGTGAACACATTCTTACAAGACTGGACTAATTCTTTTGGTCTCGCCTAGTTTACCACTTCTAATATTTAATATGTATCTAATATTTTTGAATAACAAGTATAGAAGATTCATATATTAATATGGAAGTCCAGTTCTTAATGGTTTTATTCTTACTGAAAGTTTTTTCTGGTCTATTGTACTCATACAAATGAAGATTATGCCACACAATTTTGGTTAGTTCTAGGCCCAGATAGGAACACCTGGAGAGAGCTATCAGTTCCCTTAGAAAAGGAACAATAGTGGATTCCAATGCCTATTTAGATAGTTCAGAATTGGTTTTCTACTTTACTTTTCACTGTGTTCCTGAAGTTTTAGTTACTTTATCTCAAGGAAGAATGACATGCTGAGGTGGACTGGGAAGGAAAGAAAGGAAAAAGACATAGTACTTGAAGAATTAGAAACTGAAAGGAGGGAAGTATGTGAAGGAATCTGGGATTAAGGACTGATTCCCTAATCTTAATTCTCTGTTCATTCTCTAGACCAGAGGTTCAAACCTTACACAGCTGAGTTTCCTTTAGCTGCGTCTGTGTTTTGCTAAATTCTTGTAATTTATTTTTCTGTATTATGTTTTAAAAATAATGAACATTTCAATGTTCAGAAATTTTGCACAAAAATCTAAATTGTGGTTTCGTTTGGGAAAAATTCTTAATTTCTATACAGGAACAATTTGTTTAAATTAGGTGGTATTTTTCTCTGTAGCCAAGGCAAGAGCCTTCAGGTTTGGAAAGGTTCCATCCAGCATGAGCCCACTTCCTTTCTATATAGAGTTGAATTGGCCCTGAAGCGCTAAATTCCAAACTTGTTGATGATAAGGGGCTTTGAACTAATCAGGCTGGGACTGGGCCTTGAAGAATATAAAGGGTAAGTATTTTTGTTGTTAAACTGATGAATAACATTATAAATTAAAAACAAACAAACAAACAAAAAACCTATTAGGTATTATCTAAATGAACATGAAATATATAAATGTTCATTTTAGTAAATTATCAACTGTATAATATTTTAGTTTTTTAAAAATACTTATTAAAATGTCAAAACAAATATTTAAAAATATACTTCATCAAAAAGTTGGATTGATTTAAGAAATAGAATTAGCATTCATTTTTAGCAATTTGAGAAGTAATCTAATTACTCAATAGTTTAATTCCAAATATATATCAACTCCTTGAAAGTCAAAGGTATCAGCTATTTGTGTTTTTCAAGAAACAGTTCTTGAATATTTTCCCTAATTTCATAAAAGAGATGATAAAAGTTTCTAGTAAATTGTTCTTAAAAGTGAAACTATTTTCTTCAAAGCAGCTAATGTAAGTTTAAGGGGACAGATTTCCTTTTAGCTTCTTAGATCAATCCTGTTGAAAACAAAGAGAATTTGTAAAAAATGACATTGAATAATTCACTCTTTATGAAATGTGAAGTCTTTAACAATTTCTTCAAAAATTATTAGTAGGGTTGTTTGGAGTGATGGTATAACCATTGAGGGTAGTCTAAATCTGTCATTGTCTGGGTGATGTTGAGGGGACTTCAGTTCTCTCTGCAAATGCAGTAAATAATTCCAGATCAGTGAAATTCAAGATAATAAGATTTATTAAAGTAAGTTTCAAGAGAGAAATGGGCTATACCAGAGATGGCCACCGTGTTATAGAATTTGGGAAGTAAACCTTATATTGTTGCCGTGATGTGTGGTTACAGGGGCAGTGCTAGATAATTGGCATGTGAAGTCGTTTTCACTGAGAGTTGACAAATTATTTTTTGTTTGTTTATTCTAATGAGATTATTTCCCATTGCTGAAGTCTGCATTTTTATTTAGTCCTGCTATCTACATTTTATGTAGCACTCTAAATTTAAGTGTTTGGTGCTTTCATCCTAGAAAGAAAAAAGTACAATACCATAGATTAATATTATATTTTTTTTCTTATGAGGCTAAAGGATTGTAGAAAATGATTTTTAAATTATGTGGTCATTGGTGGAAAAATCAGCAAGAGGTCTGTGTCTGCAAGGTGAATGCATTGCTGTTAGATTTTCCACTTTGTTCTTCGTTTTGCTTTATCTCCCTGAGTAACAGAGCAAATGCCTTTGGAACACTCTATCCTTAAACCAATGACAGAATTCTATAAAAATAGTCTATTTTAGTCAATGTTGTCATTGCAATTAATGAGCAAAGTGTGACATTTTATGAGTCAATACTAACTAACATGAAATGGTATCTTAATGGATATGTTGCATTTCTCTGAGTCCTTAAGAATCATAAAATTTGTGAACACTTTCATGAACTAGAAAACTAAGATCAGTTAAAGCTGGTATATTTTTTTTCTCTGAAGCTATGCAATGAAATTGCAGCATCTTTAGAGAATTAAGTGTTAAAATAGTCTACTTCTATATTCTCCCATTCAGATGGTTGCCTCTTTGCCTTGTTGACATTTTCTTTTGTGGTGCAGAAACTTTTTAGTTTGATATAGTCCCAAACACTTGAAACTTATTGTATCCTGTTGATCAATGTCAGTGCAATAATTTTTAATAATAATAAAAATACTTCTATGAGGAAAACTTTAACATAGTAATAAAGGACATAGAAGCTAAATAAATAAATAAATTACTTCTACATAGTAGTGAAATCTAGCTAGTTTTATATTATCCTAGAAACACTGGCATGAAAGGGATTATAAAAATGATCATATTCAACCATCATCCCATGCTTGTATCTTCTCCATATCATCTTTGAGAAGTTAAAATTCTACTTCTGCTTAAACTCATCCTGGTGATGAAGAAGCTTTGTGCCCTCAGGCAGCCCCTTTCTTTGTGACTGACTATGACTGCTAAAACAGCCTTCTTTGTATAGTGTTAAAATCTTTTCTTTTTAAATATTTCATTCCTTTATCTTAATGATGGTTCCCTCTAAACAAGTTGTACTTTTTTTCAATATGACATTTCAGAAGTCTGAAGACAGTTAACAAATTTTTCATAAGCCCCTCTTTTCATGACTAAGTAAGTGTCCACAGTTCCTTTAAGTACTTCAAAATTAATGTTGCTTCAAGTTCCTTAATTTATTTCTTCATTCTTCTCCAGATAAATCCTGACTTTTTAATTTACCTCATAAATTATGACTCCCCAAATTTTCCACAGATTCCAAGTCTGGTCTCACTTATATAGAACAAAACCTTATTTTTTTCACTCAGGTTTTTTTGGGGGTATTCTCTGTACATTTGTGTAATTTAACTTTGTTCTACCTGTTGGATGGTCTCATCACATTGTTGATTGTGTTTCCTGATATTTTGCAAGAGCTACTACTATGTTATCTACCTGGTACTAATGTTTATCTACATGGTCTCATATTTATATAATTTATTCTTTTAAATCCATGTTCAGGTTTTTACTTATATCTTACATATTGGTTTTTAAATTCCTATTAAAAACATTTATATTGTTAGACTTGAACTATTATTTCAATTAATTATTAACATTTTGAACCTTGATTGTGTTATCTAACATACTGACTTTCTTTGTAAGCTTTATGACTCCACTAAATATGCTGTAACTCATTATGAATGTTTTAAAGAAGACAGAGTAAAGATCTAAGGGGCATTAGAGGCCTCTTAATTTATTTCATGGCTTTTTCTCCCCAGAACCCATTCTAACTTCCTCTTGATCTATAGCAACTATGCGGCTGAAGAAGGATTGTTTCATCAGCATCTCCAGGCTCGGGCCCTGATTGGTTAAAACTAACAGCATAATTTAACTACCTATGTCATGGTGCTTGGTTCAATGGATGGCCCAATCAGAGTAAAGGATGGAATTCAGGTTGAAAGAAAAGAAGTCACTCTCACACTCAATTATAACATGCACAAATGTGAGTCCTGAAACTACTTAAAGCTATTTTGCTACAAAGAAGGATGCCAACATGAAGATAAGACCAAAACACAAGGTTGACAAAACTTAATATAAAGAAAATTAAAATTCTACTCTAACAGAGTCTAAGTCTTTATCTCTAAACTTTTTAGTTCAATGAGTGACTTTAAGAGAGCAGGAAAATTAAGGCTAGCTACACTAAGATACCATAAAATATGAGTAGCTTACAAAAGTCTATATTTTATCCACATAAAGTTGATGATGGGAGTTGCCAAAGTTGTCCTCTCTTTAGTGATTTAGTGGCTCAAAGATCCAGGCTCCTTCCATTTTATGATGCTATACTCAACCTGTATCAGAGAAAGAGTTAGAGGAGGAATTTGGTTTTTAATTGCCTTGGTCTAGAAATAAATTGCTTCCATTTATAATTCATAGCCTTAACTAGTCACATGGTCCAAAATTAAATGCCAGAAAGCTAGGAATTGTAGAAAAATATTTGGAATATTTGGTGAGCATTGATGACGTCTGCAACTCATCATTTTATCTTCAAGAAATGTAGGTTTTTGCAAAGAACTGAAAGAGCCACTGATTATAAACTGTCTGCATGCAATCATCCCAGAGGCAAGGGTGTATTAACGGTCTAGTTTAGAAAAATGAGAACACACACAAATTATAACAATATATTCTCCCAAGTGTGTATTTTTTTTTTTAAATGAAAGACTAAATGTTTCTAACTCTGGTTTTCTGGGCATATTTCTTATTTTCCACGGTGTCTGAAAGATAAGACATTTTAGTTCATGCAATTTCCTATCTCATCTGCAAGTTTTTTTATCATACTCTGGTACTTAATCTCCTTGGACCTGGAGACTTGAAATCATTTAGAGAAGCTAAATGCTATCTTATCTCTTTACATATCTTGAGTTTCAATTGCTTTTACCCATATTTATTTCACTTTCTCCTGGATGAAAAAATTTATCTTCTGATCAGAGAATATGGAAGTAAAACAGAATTTTAAAAATACCATTTTGTGTTCCTTGTTTAATTTATAAAATTCTGCCAGAGTTTATAGGTAAACTCTCTTTGTTCTTGTTTTGGATATAACTATAAATTAAAAATGTTTTATTTTTCTTATGCAGTTTATTCACTAACCTCAAGTTTTTTGGGGTTTTCTGGTACTGTTCTCATAGGCTCATGTTCCTTTCATATTGGTGCTTAGTTAATAGCCTCTGTACACCTTTTCTAAGTGTAAATTTTAAATGTTAAAATTATCCAAGTCATCTTTATGGAGCTACTATAAATCTTCAGATACTGTCCTTGATAAGTTTTTTTTTTTTTTTTAATATCACAGGTAGAAATTCAATTTCAAGTGATTTCCAAACTCTCTGAACTTTCTCATTTTAGAATCTGAAATTACATGACCATTTATTTTTTTCACTTAAATACTTTGACATCTTCCTTTCTGAAATTTAGTGTAGCTTTTCCCCCTGGTCATCATGATTGCCAAGTTTTGGAATATCTTTGGTGCTAATAAGTGAATTTTGAATGAATGCTTTTGAACTTAGCAAAGACAAGATTCCTTTCCGTGGAAATTCTTTTTCTTAAAATAGAGGCTTTTGGTCAGTTTTTAGACCATGTTGATGCTTTAGTCTGTTACTTTTTTTTAAAATGGAAATTTAAACTCCTTTTTTTTTTATAACTTCTGATAATCTTTCTGATCATGAAGATTTAAAATTTTTATATAAAGTCTGCTAATTTTTTTTAAGTGAGAGTAATACTATCAGTGTCAAAGTTACAGGTTTAATAAGCATGTAGACAGTTACCACTCTACCATATAGGCAGTTATCATATGTCTTCCTGTATTCTTACCAACAGAGCTTATTGGTTGTCAGAGAGATAGATAAAGAGAAAATAAATAGCTCAGTGTAAACCCATTATCACTACTAAGGGCAGACAACTTTTGATAAATCTGTCATGTTTTCCCCAAGATTTTATAAAATAAGTTAGTTTAACTTCAATATTTCATAATTAAAGAATAGTTTCATTTAATCTTATTGAAGTTCTTTAATTACTTAAGGTTGCTTAAGAGTAAAGGGGGAAATACGTTAAATTTAAATGCAAGTCATTAGCAATCGTCATTAGCATCAACAAAAGTAGCAGACATCCATGGATCATGATTATAAAACTATTATTTTGCAATAGAAGAATTTTTAAGTTTAAATACCACAGTTTAACTAAATCAGACATCCCACACATTTCTCTGCAAAACCCAAGATTGATAGTTATTATGACTGAATATTTCCAGGAACGGGATTGCTTTCTTTGGTAGTTTCTTTTCCAATCAGTAACGCTAGAATTTCTTTTTATTTTTTTCTAAATAATCTGTTTTTTGAATTCCAGGTCTTTAATGGTTTATGTCACTGTTATGCAG
This sequence comes from Cynopterus sphinx, assembly GCA_030015415.1. Classification (NCBI taxonomy): domain Eukaryota; kingdom Metazoa; phylum Chordata; class Mammalia; order Chiroptera; family Pteropodidae; genus Cynopterus; species Cynopterus sphinx. Next base: position 74,070,823 of record CM057380.1, on the reverse strand, counting down.
GAACATATCTGTAGCAATTTCCCTATGGAGCATATAGGTTAAACTTTCTGAATCCTTGATATTTATGGAGACAAACTAAAAAGTAAATAAGCAGGCTATTATAATTATGCTGATACAATAGATACAAAACTGAGATGATGCTGAGCAAATCTGTATTAGCCATCCTACTGTTAGAAAATATATGTACATATTCCAAAACTTAAATGATACCTTGACTTTGTATAAAATTTTAAATTTAAAACTTAAAATGTTTTGGAGTTGGACTTCAAGAATTGTAAGCAAGAAGTCTGAGACTAGTCAGATTTTTATGATCTCCTTTTCCCTTCCCAACTAGCATTTAGAATATTTCTTTTATTTTTGGTTCTATAGTCAAGAGATTCTGTATTTATTTTACAACTGTGTGGATAGAGAAATTTATCACTTATCTCTGTTTCTTGTTAAGTGATTTCTCTCTAGTTTTATAGCTTTTTATTTAATACAAAGTAACATGAAATTGATTAGTACCTGTCACAGATAGGGTTCCTTGGAAACAGGCTGAGATGGAGTTTAGGGTGCAATATTCTTTAAGAATCAAAATCTGTAAAATGAGAAAAAGAAACAGGATTGGGCAGAGGAAAATGAAACTACCATCAGGCCCAATAAAACCCTGGTCAACTCTGGGAAGCTCTAGAGGAAATGTTACCTATCAGAATGTAGTAGTTCCCCTGTTAGCCACCGTTTCACTTTCTGTGGTTTCAGTTCCCTGTGGTCAACGATAGTCTAAAAATATTATATAGAAAATTTTAGAAATAAACAATTTAAAAGTTTTAATTTGTATAGTGTTCTGAGGAGCATAATGAAAGATTGCACTGTCTAGTTCTCTCCAGGTTCATTATACCTGGAATTTGAATCATCCCTTTGTCTATTAGTCATTTAGTAGCCATATAGTCTGAAAGTCAATAGTAGCCTAACGCTGCATCACAATTCTTATGTCACTCACCTCACTTCATCTTGCTTCATAGGAATTCAATGTCAAGTGATTTCCAAACTCTTTAAACTTACTTATTTTAGAATCTGAAACTACATGACCATTTATATCTTTCACTTAAAATTTTGACATCTCATCATATAGACATTTTACCATTTCACATCATTACAAGAAATGTGAGTATAGTACAATAATATATTTTAAGAGATACATTTATAACATTACAGTATCTTGTTATAATTATTTTATTTTATTATTTTTTATTGTTAATCTTTTACTGTGCCTGATTTATAAATTAAACTTTATCAGAGGTGTGTATGTATAGGAAAACATCATAGTATCTATAGGGTTCAGTACTGTCTATGGTTTTAGTCGTCCACTGTGAGTCTTGGAACAGATCAACCAAGGGTAAGGGAGGGATTACTGTATCCTGTGTTAGGCCCAAATAGCTGGGCCTTTAAAGTTCCCATCTTGTTTAGTCACTGGATTTTGGCTCTCCACAGAAAGCCATGCTCTCTGGCAAAGCTGCTTGTTGATATTGAAACAGACCCTATAGGAGTTAACAGATGGAGGCCCTCTGTTGACCATATTTATTATAACTGGACAGCAGACCTTTCCTTGAAGGTTGATGTGTTTGGCATATGTCTATGTTTATATATCTATCTATCTATATATCTATCTATATATCTTTATCTATATAGATATAGATATATAGATAGATATATAGATAGATAGATATAGATAGATATAGATATAGATATAGATAGATATAGATATAGATATAGATATAGATAGATATAGATATATAGATAGATATATAGATATATAAATATAGATAGATATATAGATAGATATAGATAGATATAGATATAGATATAGATAGATATCTATCTATACATATATATAGAGAGAGATTTTTTTTTTTTTTTGCAAGAAGTAAGACTTCTCAGTCATCTGAGACTTAGGCTAAATGAAAAGGCAGAGTATCACTGTATTAGAGAATTTCTAGATCTAAGGGTGTGGCAGTCTAGTGAAAGGATAGTTTTCTTCATTTTCTCGAGCTAGTTCATTACATTTTTTAGAGATTGTCTTTTCAATATTTTTATAGTGGGTATAGAAAGAGGGTAAACATGAGTGTAGAAAGAATAAGTATATTTGACTCCTGGACACTTTGAATGTGGAGCTAGAAAATCTGACTTTACTCTCCGTTTTTGCCATTAACATGACTATTTGAGCCCCCATTTGTCCAGTGATTTTCAAAGTAGTTCAGTTTGTATCTATGCTCAAGGACTTATATGTTATCAATACTCTAACTACATTTAGTCTTCTAGAAATCTGTTGCAATGTCTTTCCACTAATAGCCTCCATGTAAATATCTTAGCTGGGAATATACATTTCTATTTTTTTATAAATTAATGTATTGAGAGATAGTTGATAAACGTGTGTTCAATGTGACTTTTTAAAGTTTTTCATTTCCTTTTTTGTTAAATTTAACACTAAATTATCTTTGATCATAAACATGGACTGATATAAGGTTGGGCATTAGATAATTTGTCATATTATACACATTACCTTGCCAAATTAGATGTGAGTTTTCTTTACCTGGCCTTTTATTTTTACAGTTATGTTCTTCATATTCACTGCAATTTTTCATATATTCTTATGGCTAATTTATTAATATTTCAGAGTTAATATTGTCACTTTTTTGTGTCCCTATTTTTGTTGCATTTGTATATGAAATTTTCCTCACCGTTGCCATTATAAGGTAATTTCTTTATTAGGCCAGTAAATGATGGTTAGATTAAATTTTAAAAATAAGAAAACAGTTAGTATGATTTAATTGAATTATTTTAATTTTTAAATTGATTTCTCAAAAAGGATGGGGATTCTAGAGAGGTAAGGTCCTGAAAACTTCCTTTATTACTCCCAATCCAAAATCCCTTCTCAAGGTATAAACCCAAGAGCATTTTGGCAGAGCCCAGATATATTCTTTATAGAACTTAGCAAGGAACTAGTAGTAAACAGGTGAGGAAAAGCCTTTTCTTGTTGTAATTGTGGAAAGAGAATCTATATATTGTAATTGCTGAAAGGAATAATTGTCATTTAATTTCTTGCTGTATGTGATTACTAGAGTGGTCTCCTGAGCTTTCCAATTCCTGTCAGCCTGATCTTAGGCTGCACTGAAGGGAGGGGGGAAGTCACTGCTGAGCCTCAAAGGTAAGAGAACATTACTAATAGAACTGAAAATTTCCTGGGAACAGTGAAGTCTTTTCCCTTTGCCTTCTCAGAGGGATAACAAGTGCTGGCACATTTAGAGTTAGTTTGAAAGGAAAAAAAATAATATTTTTTGGTGTAGTACTTCCTGAGTGGTATTAAAAACTAACTCGTACATACGTTAAAGAAGCATACAACATTGATTAGTTTTAAATCAGAAACTGAAGTGTCTGAACTTTTGTTCTATTTGTAAACTAATAAGTTAACCTAACACAGTTATGCATACATATTTAGATAGTATATATTTATATATTTACAAACACAACAGAAGAACTCAAGTTTAGAACACTCTAACCTTATACAATGCTGCTAGTGACTTTTCTATCCGATTCTGGACAGAGAGAGAGACATTGTCATTAATTTGGAACATCTCTAACGTTACTACATTAGAATATCTCCTTGTATAAAAGTTTCTTAACTTGCTATAAATTTCTGCACAGACTATGCAGAAATGTGAGATGTTTGTGGAGATTTGTCTCCCAAAAATTAGGCAAAGAAAAAATTCCAGTTATTTGTGAGAGGCTATTAATTTAAGGGAATAAGATAAAGTTAAACAACTAGAATTGGTACTACTGAAGAAATTTAACAATTTTCACTAACCTACATTATATCATTATAATACAGAAATGACAATAAACTAAAATAAAAAATGGTCTCAGAAATAAGTTATTCTACATTAAGATCAAGATGAGCTATCTCAAATACTTGATCAAAATTTTAAAGAGATGAGCATGATGAATGAAATAGCAATTTGTAGCTTAGAATAATAAGGTTCTGTGTATGTCTAAATTTATCTAACTCTATAAATTAAATATATGTAGTTTTGAATGTAAATTATATTAAATAAACCTATAAAACATTTAAAATAATTTAATATTAAAATAAAATAAGGAAAAAGAAAAAAGAATATATAAAAGTAGTAATAGGTTAATTAAAGAATATGAAGAAAAACTTGAATTTTTTAATATAGAAGAACTCATCTATATAATTTGATGAAGTTCCTGCATTTCAAGTGTATGACTTAACGAAAACAAGCTTACTTAATTATGGATGACAACTAATAAATATACTCTTGGAAAAAATTTATATCTTTAATTTTTGTATTAATTTAAAAAGATTGAAATTAAATGAGATGAACATTTAACATTAGTAATTAGGAAGCAAAACAACAATAAGCCATCAAATATAGGTTTATGGAATTAAAAAACTAAAACCTGAAATTACTGAATGAGAATGATGTCACAGAAAGAAAAACAATAAAGCAGATATCTTGGTATGCTGAATTACCAAGGGAAAAAAAGGAATACAATATAAAGTAGTAAGGATTAAAAAGATAAGAGACCAAATGTACATACAATAACTATAAATTTATTATATATACTTATAAAAATGAATTAAAAATTTAGAGAAATTTTTTAAATTTAAATATAAATTAATTGAGAAGACAGAAAATATGAATAGACCAATAAACAAAAAAGCTCAAAAAATACTATAAGTTTTATTAATAAAGAAAGACCCCAATTAAGTAAGTTTACAGCTGATTTCTACATAGCTTTAAAAGATCAGATAACTCTTGTATAAAATATTCTGAAACATGGAAAAAGATAGAAAGTTTTATAAAATAGCAAACATTATAATATTGAAAATTAATAAAATATAGCAGAAACATAAAGTTATCATTCTCGTGGATATAATTACAAGTCTATTTTAACAAGTAGACTCTAGTAATAGCCAAAGACTATGGATCATTAATTCTCAGAAATCAAGAATGATTCAAAAGAACAAATCTATTAGTTAAAGGAGAAAAAACATCATATGAACATATGCTAAACAATATTTGACAAAATTCAGAAATCATTCCTAATAAAAACTCTGAGAGTTAAGAATAGAAGATACTGTTAGATATGATGAAGACTATCCCAAACCAACTTTATAATACTTAAAATAATTTGTTAAAATTACAAGTAGTATAGAAGCCACTATCACTGTTATATTTCAAAGTAATTCTAGCAAATGTCAGATCAAAAGTGCAATGATTAGGAGCAATATCAGAAAATGAGATATAAATTTATCTATTTACTAATATTAGCAAATGTGTAAAAATTAATACAAGAGGACTTTCACTTCTGACTAAAGTGGACCAATAAGGATTGATGTACTCTCCTACTTGTAACAATAAGTGAGCAAAATATATGAAATGATGGTTTTCACGACAATAGACATCAGGCAACAAACAACAGTGATCTCTGAGAAATGAGAGACGAACAAGATGAGTTTTACATCTGCACCAGATTGCTTCTTTGAGATTCCAGGTCTTACAGAGGCAGAGTGAATGCAGACAAAGCCTGGTAGTCTTTTGGAGTTAAGAGATATATTGGAGAGATGAGAATGATGAGTGTGTTTATAATTTACAGAACAGAGTAGCAGAGATTAGAAAGCTATAAAGAGAAGAATTTAGGTAGTCCAATAAAGCAAAAACAAAGATAAAAACATCCAGATTTGAAAAGAAGTAAAAATTGTCATTACTAGAAAACTACATAATAGAAAAATCTGATTGAATCAACAAAAAAGCTACTAGCAATAACAAATGAATTTAACAAGTTTGTGGGATATGACATCTAATATAAAGTGTTTGGATTTTTATATATTTTTAACCCTCAAAAATTGGAATTTAAAAAATTCCATGTATATCAGCATCAGAAAACATGAAGTCACTAGGGATAAATCTAAGCAAAAATGTTAAGACTGTATGATAGAAATTATAAAACACCGTTGAGAGATATTTGAAAAGACCTAGAGAGATATGTCATCTTCATGTGTAAGAAGACTCAATATAGATAAAATGTCAATTCTTCCCCAAAATAGTCTTACATAGATTCAACTAAATTCCAGTCAAAATCTAAATAGACTATATTTTCAGGGGGTAGAAATTAACAAACTGATTTGAAAATTCACATGAGAATGAAAAGGACCTAGAATAGCTCAAAACATCTTAAAAAAAAGATAAAGTTTGACAACTAATACAATCTGATTCTAAGCTATTGTAAGATTTAAAAGTGATAGTAATGTTTTAATTGCTATTGACATATATATATATATCTCAATGAAAAATAATAGAGTTAAGAAATAGGCCCACTCATATATTGACAATTTAATTTGGATAATTGTGCAAAGGACATTCTGTTGAGCAAGAATAACCTTTGTAACAACTGGAAACACATGTGTAGAACAATGAATTTCAACTATCTCACACAATATACACAGTTTAACTCCAGTTGGATTAACCTAAATAGAAAACCTAAAATTGTAAAACTCCGGGATGAAACATAAAGAAAAAAGCCTTTGTGACCATGTGTTGCAATACCAAAAGCATGATTCATAGAGGAAAAAATTGATAAATTAAACTTTTATCAAATTTTATTTTTTGTTTTTTAAAGAAATGAAAAGATAAGCTAAAGACTGGGAAAAATTATTTGCAAATTAGATAGCTGATAGAAGAATGATTTCCAGAATAAACAAGGACCTCTCATAACTGAGTTATAGGACAACAAAAATCAATTTAACAGTGGCAAAAGATTCAAAAGGTACTTGCAAAAAAAAAAAAAAAAAAAAGAAGAAGAAGAAGACGTGTGGATGGCAAGCACATGAAAAGATGCTCATCTTTATTAGGTAAACGAAAATTAAAATTACAACATGATACCACTATCCACCTATAAGAAAAGTTTAAAACCAAAAGGACTGACCATACAAAGTGTTGCCAAGAATGTGAATAAACTGGAAGTAATATACACTGCTGGTGAGAATGCAAAACTGTATAATGATTTCAGAAAGAGATTGGCAGTTTCTTAAAAAACTTAACTTTTACCTACCATGGGATTTAGACATTCTACTGTACCCTCCATATATTGAGAGAAATTAAAACATACATTCATACCAAGATTTACACACAGATGTTTGTAGCAACTTTATTTGAAATATTAAAAAATCAGACACAAACTAAATTCTTTCACAAGTAAATAAATAAACTGTGATATTCATATAATTCAGCACTTCTCTGCAATTAGAAGGAATAAATCACTGATACCTGCTGCAAAAGAATGATTCTGAAAATAATTATTCCAAGTGAAAAAAGCCAGGGCAAAAGAAGTACATATTATACGATTCCACTTATATAACATTCCAGAAAATAGAATAGTAGTTGCCTAGAAATGGATTGGGTGAATGGGGAGGGAAAGAAAGGTTATGAGAAAATTTTCAGAGATGGTCAATATGTTCAACATCCTAATTGTTTTATAGTTACATATGTATGCCAACTCTTACTAAATGTGCACTTTAAGTATGTACAGTTTATAACATTTTAATTATACTTCAGTGAAGTGGTTAAAAACTAGTAAGAGAAAATGATGATGTAGTTTTAATTTATATAACAAAGAAAATAGCTTTCTTTGATACTGGAAATAAAAATCTAATAATGGAAACTGAAAACAAATTTCTTTCACATGAGTACAGAAAGCATGGAATCTTTAAAAATAACTTTACCAAAAAACTGTGAAACTCAAGGAAAGCAGATTTTAAATTTAATAAAAAGATATACAATCAGATATGACAAAAGGAAATACAACTGTGTTCTTAGATGAGTAATATTTTAGAATTTAAGCACTGTTTGGGAAGTAGAGATCAGATAAAATGCCCTCAAAATGTTCTTCACGACTATATGTTTCTGAATAGCCAAGATATTTCATTATGAATAAAAATAATGAATTAATAGATACCAGATATCATAATATACTGCAAAGCTACTATATTAAACTTACATGGTATTAGTATCAAAATAGATCATTAGAAAAAATTTGTAAATAAATCCTAGAATACCTGATAATTTTAAATCTAAGATGATATATAAACTCAGTGAGAAATAATAGTTTATTTACTGTGAAAACAACTAGAAAAAAATTAGATTGGATTTCTATCTCCTACAATATACAAAATAAATTTCAGAATCTGCACCATCAATAATTTGATAAAGTCATGTGTGGTGTGATCCTCATTTTATTTTCTTTTTTAGTTCACCTTTCTAGTACATGCACAAATGGATCAGGTAGATTGATTTAATATAAGGAAGTGATAGCTTTAATCTCTGCTGCCTGAGATAAATCCTGAATATTAATTATCTGACCCGCTAGGTTATAAGTTTCTGTAGGAGTACAGTAACCCTTTGAACTTCAGCTACTGCCTCTAGCCTCAAGCGACATTCCCTACAACTAACTGAAAGAGAGATAAAACACTTGGATATGATTCTTAAAATACCAGCACAAAATGGTACAATAGATCCATTAATAGAGTAAACATGGTGGCAAGGATGGAGGCTATGCAGGGACTCAATAGCACAGGCTGTCTTTTAGCAAGGTTTATTAGCTCCTTATTCCTGAACGTCTAATCTGTTATCTGCAGAAATTAATGTTACACTCTTGATATGGAATCATTCCTTGACAAGACCAACTAGTCACTGATCACAATGTGATTACATTGAACCTTTCTGGATGAGGCAACGATTTTTTCTTATTACAATCAATTTTTATTCTAGATATGGGCTGGTTCCTTATGCGCAGTGCCTCTACCACCACCACCATCTAAGCGCTCATAGAATGTCTGATTTATAAACATGTTATTTTATAGGATGTTGCCTTGGGCCCAGGGGCCCATTTGAATGCAGAGGAGGCATAAAAATCAAAAGCATAACCATTTAATCTAATGGTTTTATCCACTAGAAGCAATTGTTCTACTAGAATGTTGTAATAAACTGCTAAAGATTTAGCTAGGGCACTAGCTTAGAGACAGCACCCTTCAGAGGTAGGACAATGATGTCTGTGAGGCTATATATGTACTGAATTAACATTAATTTTTTTTTTTTATTGAGATATCCCTCAAAGCTCAAATATACAGCTTCATGCACTCAATGCTTGCAAAAGGATTGGCTCATGTCAAAATTCTTTCACTGATGCAAATTTAGGTTCTATTGAGGATCCTAATTTCAGGGAGGTAACACTGTAGTTAGCCAGGGGACAAAGTATTTCGCTGAATTGGATGCTTCTCTAACATCAGACTGGTTTGAACTCCTTTTGACAATGTACCAGAAAGCAAAAACAGGGGCTCCTGTATGGTCAGAAGTCATTAATTGCTATGAAGTATTAGGGTTGATGTCACACATGGGAACAGAAAGAATATCTGGAGCCCATCCGTGGGTTTCACTGAGATATCTCTTGGTGTTTCTATGCTACTATGTGCTGCATTAATAGTAAATGGACAATTGCATCAACGATAGCTGGCTAGGGCAAGGCAACTAAGGACTCAGAACCTTTGAGGAAGGAGGACCAGAAATCCATATTTCACTTGATTTGAAAATATACCAAAAAAACCCTTGACATCTTGAGACTTTATACATGACATGCACTTATTTTACATGTATTGGCCTCATTAAGTTTCTTTTAGTTTGCTTCTTTCTATTCCCATTTTGACTCTTTTAACACCTTAAGTATATGTTTACATTTCTTAATACAAGGAATTTAAAAACTTTTTTTATTTAAAATCTCCTGAGCTTTCTTTACTAACAAGAGCATGGTAAGTTTACATCTGGTGAGCTTCTTAAGTTCACCAATCGGAATCATCAAACTATAAAAGCACATTCTTTACATGTCTTTAAAATCCTTCAAAATATTTTTCTAAACATCTTCCTCAAAAATGGGGCTTTTTTGTTGTTGCTTTATCTGTCTTATCATCTGTGTAGAAACTCCAGAAACAAAAAATGTCCTATAGTTAAGTGAATAAATACTTTTCTCCTCAATATTCATTTCTTCTAAATAGGGACAAAACATTGGAACATTATAGAAAAGTTTTTGTGGAATGTTTTAGTTATATCACAAAAAGTTTGGGACATATCTTTATACCTGTTGAACACAGAGATATTCAGAAGAATATAAGAAAAGGAAGAAAGATATGTCTGCTTTCATGGCCATCAAAATCATAAGAGGTTATATTTACAAAGCATATAAATGACAGGGGACTGTTTCAAGGGTGGTGTAGTTCTGTTTTCACAAAATTTGGAATTCGTAGTAATTTATTCTGATTCATATATTGGGATTCATATATGAATGAGGACTACATAGGGATTCATAGTACTATGTTGGAAGATTTGAAAAAAATGTTTCAAATTTATTAATGTGTTTTACATTGAACAATTTAGCTATTTAATACATTGTACCCAGATGCAAATTATCTATGCAATTTAGAAATGTCTTACAAAGAATATTTTGTTATTCAGAAGGACATATTTTCCTGGACAGAAAGAAATACATGATGATTCCAGGTTAATAATTTCAATAGTTCTGTGTATTTTAATAGTTTATTCTCTTCATCTGACCAATTAAATAAAATCTTGGAATTTAAATCCTCATAGCATTTTATTCTCACTTGTAGAAATGAAATGATCTGAGGTCTTGTTATCACCATGTGCCCACTGTGGTAGGTAAAACAAAGGCCCTGTTCAATGCTTTGAATTAAATGGCCTAAGACTATTACTTTCACTATTTTGAATAATCTAAGTTTTGATACATGTATCAGTTTGATGATTTTTAGACCATGTTCTAAACTAAATTACTTATTGAAGACTTTAATTTTTAATGTTAAAAATGTGATAAATAAAAATATTTTGTCAGGCAAATTTGTAGGACTTGATGTTATTTAGTGAAGAATTCATAGGAATCTAATGATTAGTTGACCTTGAAATCTGAAGATGTTCTCAAGGATACACATTCATCCAAATTCCTAACCACAGAGTACATTTAATTTAGATTAATCAAATTCAGAATAATTTTTTAATAAATTTATAATAAAATTTTAATAAATTTATTAAACACTTTTACAAGTTCTCATTAATTTCCTCACCATTACTATTATTTTAATTATTTTAATTTTAATTTTTAATTTTCTTTAGGAGTAATTAAACTTTTCTAAAAGTACAACCGGAATGCCAGAATCTTCTACCAAGTAAGTGAAGTGCCCAGGGAAAACACATGTACAGTCTCCAACTCTGCAGGTAAAGAAAATCTACTATTATATATACAAGTCCTAGAGATTTGTGTTTGAGCTCTAGGGCTGGAGAGTACTTTTGCTGTTCTCATCTGAAGGAGAACAAAGCAGGGACATAACAATTGGCTGAGCTAAGAGCTGTGTTTGTACCTGTGAATGCAGGTGCTTGAGGGAGTTGTGGGTTTAATTGCTTGGGGGCTAGAGATTTCCCTCACAGCATGCATCCAATCAGTCTGTACTAAGTGGTGGGAGGTTCAAGGGCAATAACTGGCTTTGTGTAGCCTCTTGTGTTTCTACATTGCCTAACTACATATACTATGCTACACGCACAGTTCAAGTTAAATAAATTTTGTAAATAAAGGAATCCTAATTTGTCATAGAACAGACAATAAGAATATATTTTTCTGTTCTTTATTTAAGAGTGTGATGACCATGAATTTAAGAAGGCAATGACAGCTTCCCCCTGTTTACTTGTTTTTAATAAAACAAAGAGAAGGCTTTTCTGATGGATTCATAAGGGAAAGGGGATATTTTTTAAATAATCATTCATGGATATATATACTTCCTTTTAAGTGGTCTTGATTTTTAATTAGTTAAATGTGTTTTCTTATCATTATATCTTAATGCAGGTTTCAGATCCATGTTAGACCTTCGAGGTCTTTAAGTCTTTAAAATAACCGAAAAGAAATTGATTATAAAATATAAGTTTTAAGAAATAAATGCTGAGATGTACTGAGGTTGGCATAGGCCTGGGTAAAAATTGAGTTATATAAACTACTAAATAATGAGCTGTCATAATTGTAGGTCTTTTGCAATAATCCTGAGCCTTTAAACTCTTATGTGACTCTGCAACTGGCCCTAAGCAATCAGTTACCAGGATCTATTAAGCAGAAAATCCCAGAATGTGAAGGTGAGTTTGTTCAGACCATGAATTCTTGCTTACATGTGGTAACCAGCTACAGCCTATCCAGTAGTTCAACACTTAGGACTGATTTCTAGCATTTCCAAAAAAGGCACACACACAACAGAATCATTATACTTCTATATAATCAATTAATGCAGTTAAGTATACTGTTGTACTGATGTAAATTTAAGCAAATGTTGATAGTGACTCCCTTCCAAATGAGGGAAAAAAAAAAAATATTATATTGGGAAATTTAGCCGGGTCACAGCCTTACTATCATTGACAGCAAATTTTAGAAAAAGAAGTTATTTATTTTTCCATGATGTTTATTTTTTTTTATATTTTTGGAAACATGATTTTGTTTTACTTAAGGATAGGGGAATGGGTTTATTTTCTTGGGAGCTAATTCTTTTAAATTATGAATCTTTTCATAACTCCAGAATTTTTCTCATTTATCTTTAACCAGATCACTTTGTTGTTAACTTTCCAATTTTGTTCTAAGTTCCATAGCAGCAGTCCCATGTGAGGCCATTTCTCCTTCCCACAATGTGGAAAGCCATTTTCATATAGGAAGATTTGCCATTCTGCTAGGTTGCTAGTCAGACATGAGCAACAGGGGAAGAGAAGAATAAAAACCCAGCTAGAGACTGCTGCACCTGCTGGTAGTTAGAGAATCCTTCCTGCATCCCCAGAGACAAAGGATAGGAGGGTCTTAATCTATAGTTTGTATAATCTGGCTACTGATGCCTGCGCAGAAGGTACTACCCTCATTTACCTCCAATTTAAACTTCATTATAATACTATATTTATGCCTGGAAATCCATGAATCTAATTACAGCAGAATGAATTCTGGGTAAGCACATGCACATTAGGCAAAGAGTTATATAGCAGCCAGGTGTCAATCAAAATGACCTTACTTGCCAATTACCTAGGAACACCTTTGTAACCACCAATCACAGCCCAGATATAAGGCAAATATTCCCACTTCTGGGGCCTTCTTTTGTGGCCTTTTGGTGGTCCTTTTGGTCTCTTTGTGTTGGTTATTATGGTTATAGCACTGGGACCATGTGTCTCCTTGGGGCATTCTCTGTCTTTCTAAAATATACTTTTAATAAATCTATTAAATCTCAATGACCTGTGAATCTTCACTGCATCACTTGAGGAAAAATCTAAGGAAAATGCTAACTGTATGTCTGCGCTGCTGTTATCCCTCTCCCTCCCCCCTGTCTTTGGGGCGACACAGAACTCCTATTGGTCCCAACAGTGACAATTCCACTGCCTTTCAGATTCTTTTCTGACTGGGGTTGCGGAGCATTCCCGATGGATTTTCATCTGTTTCTAGTACACTAAGCAGATCATCTACAAACAAGGTTCACAACATTTTTTTTTTTTATTATTATTAACTTGTCATTGTGGGAGCTTTCTGTGAGAGCACAGATGTGGATGAGGGAAAAGCAGTGAAACAGTAGTAAGAGGTCCCATGGGAGTCTGTTACCTGCTTGTGCAATTCACAGAAGTCTTCAGGACCTTCTAGAGCTTTGTCCTAATCATCTCACCTCTGCTTTATGAGGGCAATGCTACTGTGCACATCCCATACTGAGGTTTGTGGAATTATCATCATAACGGGCAGTTTGGTTCATATGGTCATAAGATATTTTGTGTTCATTCATATAGTTTATACTAGGGCCCAGTCAGTCACAAGTCTGGAGCTTCTTTTCAAATATGAAACAGTTACTAAAAAAAAAAAAAAAAGAAGACGTGGTCTTACTTTGAAAAACCTAGGGATTTCTTTTCATTTTCTTTCTTGGATTTACTGGAAATTTCATACAGCATCTGTATGCCACAGACAAGTCCAAAACCATTTGAACTACTGAGTCATTATACCCAGTACTACACAATTATATTACAACCCAAGTCTGATGAAGAGAAATTTCTTGCCCTAGACCACACTCAAAACAAGTAATTGGACACCCAGTAAGTGGTTACAAGTAGCTTAGCCAAATATAGGATATTTTGTCTCTAACATCCATATATATTCACAAAACATTGTACTTATTATTTTGAGACTGGTCTTTTACTTTAGAAAGAATATTCTGACATGACCCAAACTATTGGACTCCTGGAAATTGTATCAACAAGGGCAGACTCATGAACATTGTAGTTTGTCTCCTACTTTCTGGCACAAATTTGTCTTACTAAGTTGTGCCAGGTTCTGGCTATTTAGTAAATAGCCACACTCTATATACATTATGAAAGAAAGCTAGAGTTGACATAACCCTGTGGCAAGATAGCAAAGTTATACAGTTGTCTCTGATAGGTAAATGCAAACAGCTTATAATTTCACTTACTGACTTTAATAGAACATACATTATTTGTTACATAGCCAATAACTATTGAATCATGCCTGTAAAGATACCTGATCTGGAACCATAGCTGCAATGGACATCAGCACTTGATTAAGTTTTTGATAATCTGTCATTCTCCAAGATTTTTGCGCTGACCAAACAGGCTACTCAATTTGTGTTCTGCCAGGAATCACAACCCTTGCATACCCCGAGTCACTGATGGTGGCATTAATCTTTGTAGTTTCCCTTAGGGATGATAGTTAGGTTTACTATTTTTTGGAAGGGAAGAGATACAGAGGCTTTTTCTTAGTTCTTAGTATAATAACCCTTGTTCCATATATTAGGTAAGCAATAGGACAATTCAGCCTGTTAATTAAGTACACTGTTGACTCTTGAACAACACAGGTTTAAACTGTGGTTATACTTAAGCAAGAATTTTTTTCAATAGATTTACAGTAAGTTCTTTGTATCCCCAGGTTTCACATTCTCGGATTTTCAATCCACGGTTGGGAATCCATGGATGCAGAGGGCCAACTGTATACATTGATCTACACCATTTTTAATAAGGGATTTGAGCATCCATGAATTTTGGTATCTGTGGGGATTCCTGGAACCAATCCCTGTGGATACTGAGGGATGACCAACTTTTTGAAGAGTCAAAGTTATATGTAAATTTTTGATTGGTTGGGGATTGGTGCCTCTAACTCCTGTGTTGTTCAAGGGTCAGCTGTATTCTGTTTCTGCTGTGGTTCAGAAATCCCTGCTAGAATAACTCAAAGCTTACTTTGACTAGTGGAACGTGATGGTATTTTGGATCTTTGAGGACAAATGTGAGTTCAGAGCCCGTAATTAATAATTCTAAAGCATAAGCATTTTACTTTCTAAGATAATTTTGTTACATGGTGATTTGTCCATTTGGGGAACCAAATTCAGGTTTCTTTGTCAAGCTAATCAGCCTCAACCTTTATCGTGGGGTAGGCTCTGTCTTGAACTGACTTAGGTAAAGGAACTAAGCTGTGACTCTCCAAAGTGTCAATTTGGGTCAAATTTTTGCCCAGCAAATCTAGAATTTATTATACTATATATGTCAAGAAGCACTTAAATGGATTTCTAGGTGTAAATTTATTTCATTACCACTGTTAACAATGTACATTACCATTATTACTAATGAGATTAAAGAGTCAGCTTTCATCGTAGCATCTCACATGGCTTCTTTGGCCTGTGCACACAAGAAAGCTGGTAGTACATGTTCTGCATAGTCAATGTATATTTGACACAGTAATGATATAATTCAAAAAATAGAGTAAATAGGATATTCAGTTTTTAAGGACCATATTTGAATTTATGCAACTCAAACTTACTAATTGACACACATTTGCCAGTATAAACATGAAATTTCAAATATTACAATATTACAATTTAGTCCTATAAGTGATCTGCAGCTTTGTCATAGTCTGAAGGTACTTTCCTCAGATTAAAGGGTAGTTTGATCTTTATAGTTATTTTATTTCTTCTTTGAAAATATCAATGTAGACTGAGATCATGTATCACAGTGAAGTTATACACTTGTTGGATTTGAAATATCTAAAGTTATATAAGATTTATAAAATAATATTTTATAATATAACAATTTAAATTATAAGACAAAATGTGTATATTTGAGGGCAAATAGTTTTTGACAGTTCAGCAGGAGTCCCTTTCATTATTAACACCCAAAAAATTTACAGTTTCTCCTATTTATCTGCTGCATAGCTGCTTAAAAGTCAATAAAACTAGAGAGATTTGGGCCCTGCTTTAGGAGGACACTTTCAAACTTTTCACAGCTCAACTATAAGCAATAATGATAAATACATTGCTCAAATAAAATATGTAGTGGAAACATTTCTGACACTTCCATCTACTGTTACCTTTTAGTTTAATGTAAGTTGAAACAGAATGTTCAAGCTGCAAGCCACATTTACTTTGCAGTAATAAATACCACTGATCTGGAACATTTAAAATTTGGTATCACTGTAAAACTGATGAAAAGGGACAAGAAGAGAATTTATATTTAAACTAGTGCTGTTTTAGTAACAAAAAAACCAGTAACAACAACTCGAAATGAGTATTTTGTTTTTCCCTGTTGGATACAATATCAGACATCAGAATTGTAAATGTTTAGATGGAAATAAAAGTGTCTTCATAGAAAAAAAAATGTTAGAGAATAATGCAATACTTGTCTATAACTTAATTTTAATACTTTTTATTTGTGCTTTGTTTTAAGGCTGAAAATAAGAAAACATTGTCAGTCTTTACTCTGTGTTCATCTGGAATGAAATGTGAACAGCCGATGTTAAAAGACACAAATGATGGACGAAATGTGCCATTGAAAAGAATAATTATGAATTGCTCCTAGGAAATAGCATTTAAAACCAAGTATGGTATAAATTAAATCATTAGGAGCAAAGCTAGGCTTTTAAAGTTTGCCTGATACCTATTATTTTGGTTAGAGAATTGCAAGCCTCAGAAAATAAAGTCATAGAAGACATAGAAAAAGTAATGATCAGTTTCGGGTTTTAGAGGTCCTAACTAACCGTATTTCAACATCATCACCCTGGGGTTGTTAATGTTTTGATCTCAGAGAAACTGCAGTGAAGATTTGATCGTATTTGTCGAGGCCATGGAATAAACTATTATTTATCTGTGTTTCAGAATGCTTCATACAAAGCAAATGTAAATCACATAAGTTTCAAAAGCTCCAGTAAATTAAAACTATTATTTATAAATAATTTATCTTATTTCTACTTTAACTTTACCATGACATAGAACACAGACTAAATATTATAAAAGATTATTTAATTTTTAATTGATTGCTTAGATGGAAAAGTGGATAAAGTGTGGACCTGATATTAATTATATGATTTTCCTAGATAGACTATAAAAATCAGGATTTGTGTAAAGTTTTAAAACTCTAGTTCAGTATTTTATCAGAAATCCAGAGGAATTAGGAAAGTATAATGGTGATGATAGAATTTAGTCCAGATTATAATTATATTTTTTAAAAAGTATAAATTATAGGCTAGATAGTGTGTTCTAATAATATTATGAACTGTTCAGTGTATAAAAATTCAATAAAAATAACTCAAGCTTTTATTTAATTTTGTTATTGTGGTTATTTGTATTCATTAATTCACCAAAAATATATTGAGTCCCTTTAAAAGTTAGAGACTAGATTAGTTTATGGAGATTTTATCTCAATTACAAAAGCACTTTTATTTTAGTAACATGAAATTTAATTAAAAAAAATTCAATGCCTGAGTTTTTTAAATCTACTATATTGTATTCAAGAAAGTTGTTTTGTACATTTGAAATATTTTTAAGCCATCTTTATTTTTAATGCTTGTTGTAATAATTGTTTGCATTTCTCCTAGCAGACAACAATTGATTAGGGAGTTGAAGGACTGAACTTTATATTTTGTGTTTCATGTTTTTAGCACACACTAATGGGATGCTAAGCTCAGAGATTGAATCCTTCAATCTTCCTTCAGTGGATAAACTGAAGGTTAAAGTTGTAGAGTCACATAGCAGCCCTACTATTTTTTGAAAAAGAAAAAAAAAGGATGTATTAGTAATCATCAATAAGAAAAAAATTTTTGTTGAACAGTATGCCACTTTACACTAAAACTAAATAAACAAACAAAAACAAATACAGCAAAAACCCAGAAGCTGAAAACCTCACAATTTCAGGATAGTCAAATTACTTTTTCCTCTCTAGTATGTCAGTTCTCTGAGAATTGTAAATGCAAATGTTTTTTGCAAATGATTTTGGGCAGAAAATTATCAAAATGCTATCCCTTACTTGGATATAGTTCAGTCGCGTAAAGCATTTATCATTTTAAGGGAAGGACACTCAGGTCTTTGTAAAGAAGAGTGCTAAAAGAGCAGCATTTAAACATAGTTGATTATTTGAAGAAAACAGTGAGTACTCTGAAATGCATCAACAAAACACCAATTCTATGGAAAACTCAAAAAACAACTTAAATTTTTATTTCTGGACACTTTCAGATACTGAACCTATGTCTTTCATAGGTTTTAATCATACATTCTGAATCTACAAAATAATATTTTATGGAATTATTCACTTTTGACTAGCATTTATAAACTTCCATTTTGCACACAATACTGAAGATACACAATATAAAAATGCTATCTTCTTTCAGAAAACTTATTTAATGAGAAATAATGCATTACATAAAAATTCTATGAACTATTTAAATAAATAGATCATATGAAATGATCACTATGTGGTAATATAAATAAAGAAAAAATAAAATTTATTTTTTCAAAATTTGGTTATTTATTGAGAGGAGAAACCCAGAGGCAGGAAGACAAAGTAAGGGTTCAGGCTAAAGAAATTGTTCAGACTAAAGAAAACGTAGTCAATGAATAAAGAAAAGGAGCACAAAATATGCAGAAAGCTGTTCGTGTTGATGACATTTTGGGTAGACATGCAACCACTTTTTCCTTTGGTCTCTGCTTATATTTACATTTCTCTCTCCCTCTACACATTTCATATTCCTTTTTACTTCAGCCAACAACACAGCTGGTAGGATTCTTTATCTGTATCAGGAGGGATCTTACCCTTTGCAGTTCTATCTGTTTAGGGTTAATATAATGTTCTATTAAACTATAAAACTGTGCAGGTTTATACAAGGAGAATTTCTAGGGATCACTTGGATTCCATCTATACTGACATGTATTTCCACTTAAACTCAAAATAAATTATTCGACAAAATACAATAACCTAATTTTCCTCCTCCTGTTTTACACAGTGGCACAAAGAACCCGATAAGGCCGGATGAGTCTTTCCTTCCATTTCAGAGGAACCACATGTGTGTCTCTTAATGTCATACCCTCCTTGAGCATCTGATTTCTTAAACAGCAGATTTGAGAAGAGTGATATGGAAAGAAAATATTGTAAGTAAATATCTAGGTGTATAATGACAATTATAATCCTTATCTACACCACTTGGTTCTATTTGAATTGTGGGAAAAACAGGACCACATACTGGTTACTGGCTTGTGCTTATAGCACTCTGTATTAAAGTATTATGATGGTTAATACTTTAAGTAATAGTACACCATTTCATCTTTTGTGTGATGTGGTACATGTTGAGACCTTGGATTTAAAAGTAGTACTGAACTTCTTGCTGCTAATTAAGCAACTGGAGATTTGTTTAATTAGAATCAATATTGCATGTGATACTGTAATTGCATATAAAGAATTTAGTTTGTCTAGGGTTAGTAGTGATAAGAGAAGAACGATACAAAATGCAATTCTATGACTAGAATAAGTTCTTATTTTAGAGAAGAAAAATGATGATCCAAACTATGTAATCAGCCTGCCATCAAGTAACTATTTGGTTCTTCTAACACTAATAATTTGAGGAACCCTATAGGGGCTACATTCTTGATGGCTTTTAAGGAAAAATTTTTCACTAAGTGTTAGTGATTGCTGGGTTAACGAGGACAAGCCCATTGTGTGGGCCCATGCATAGACTATCTGTATTGGTAGGTATGCTTTTGCATCAGCTTACTGAGTATGTACTATAGTGACCGACAAAGTATGGTGATGAACATGCGCTGAGTGGTTCATGTTTCCATCTGTTATTCAGCACCTTATACAAAATAACAATCTACTGAATGTGTACACAAACATATGAACTAAATATTTTTAAAAATGGGCCCACTTGAAAGATCCATATGCAATCTCTTTTTCTAAGCTACCGTGTCAACAATCTTCTAATGTCCTTTCTTAGAAATGCCGGAACATCTAATCAAAACATTAGTCACTATTTGTGGACCAGTGAGAATCATAAATAACTTCAGGGCTTTTTTCCTTGTAAGTAAAGTGGATACTTACATGGCCATCTTTAAGCATCTCCCAATAGGATTAATTTATTCTCTACCATTAGTGCATTGATAATGTCCTAGCAGTCTACACCAGGGTGATGATAGCATTTTGTGTGGAGAAATCAGATTTATTAATTTTTTTTCTTCTTTGGACAACCGATATCAGGGTCCACTGGTTTCTGTTGATGGAGAGTTATATTGTAGCTGTGATACATGCTTTGGAAGTATGAGAGAATTTCCAATGTAAACAGTGTATTCTTTCTGCACAATACTGGGTCTTATTCCATTATATTTCTTTCATTTTATAATGAAGTAATTTTCTGTAGTACTAAAATATGTCTTCATGAATATGAGAATATTTAATTTATGATTAGGGGCTTAGATTAAGTGGTTATCTGTTATTACATGGTAAATTGCTCAGGCTCTATCAGGGTTCCTCAATGAAGCAAAACTTGTTTTTGCCAAGAAGGAGAGTTAGTTGATAAAAAAGCACATTACAAAGGCTTCACAGTCCCTGATGGCTTCATCGCAGATATTATGCACCTTTCTCATACACCAGAGATCTTTCAGCAACATTGACTTCTGCCTCATCTTAAGGGCATAAGGAAGAGTTGCTTGTATGGTAGCATGTATTATGAAAGAGAGCCTTCCTTTTGGTGGGGTGGCATCTAATTCAATGACTACAGGTTTTTAAGACATCTATAAATAGGTCATGTTGGTCACCAAATTGAGTTTATGTTGTTTGAAACTACAAATATGCTCCTTAAATATTGTCTCTTTTTTCATTGTAGAGGGTGTCATGATATGCCTAAGATCTGAAACATATATTTTTGATGGTATTTGTTTCTCTTTCTTATTTATATGTTTTTTTTCTAAAACATATTGGAGATTTAAGAATTGAATTTAATTGTTCTGGTAATAAGACCACATCTAGAACAATAATTATAATTTGGAGTCACTCTCTGATTAAGCTTATAAAAATTAACTTTCCTTTTCAAATACTCAACCAGCAAATTTGGTAAAATAGTCAAGACATATTCATCTTTTAAATCTCAATGGTGCTAATCATCTCTGTCACTTTCCCAGTTACATGGTATACCATCTGATTCATTATTTTGGCAGAAGGAAGGTGTTCTAGGGATTTTATCTTTGTTATTTCCATCATAATAATTTTTTCTCATAAAAAAAGAAGATATGTGGACATTTTTCCAGTTGCTGGGTATCTTCTTTAAGAAATGTAATGTAAACAGGATGAGTTCAGAGTCTCCTGATGCTTATGTAAGGATTACAAAAAAAAAGTCACTAAATGTTTTCAAATATGTTGCTGGAACATCCCTTCAATTTATTTCTCATGTTACTTGCATTTTTTTGATAAAATTAGCAAATTCTGAGATTGCTATAGTGCATAAGTCATTTATCCTTGATGTGATTTTAGTTACTCAGTTTTACTTCAGTCGCATATACCCATTAGATGCCATAGATACCCATGCCATCTAATACTAGTTATATATCTCCAGTCAGTGAGAGATGGGAGTGGTGGTATATTTTTTTTCTAATAAGATTTTAAAACAACAAAAGAAAAAGTTTTAAGACAAGGGGATACTTTAACTGTTGGGAGAAATAGAAGTAAATATTCCATGCCGTCCAGATGTTTAAATATATCCTTTCTAGTTTTTAGGATCTTAGTTTTTTCAAAACAATGCCATATCATATATACAATGATAGGGCTTGACTGCAAATTCAACTGTCATTATAAATCAGAAACTAACAGGATTAATCTTTGCCTTTGGCTTCAGCTATCTGTCTGTCACTACAAGTGATAATAGATATTTTAATAGCATCATAAAAGGTCTCCGGATTTACTTGAGCCAAAAACTTAGGAATTTGATTTTTTTGCACTTCTTAATCTGTCAAACAAGGTTAAGAGCAACCACAATACTCCACAGTTCTTGAGTTTCTGTAATAGATATTTTGTATTAGTTTCTAAGGACTATCATAACAAAGTACCATGAAGCCAAACACACAAACATTTTTACACAAATATTTATAACAACTTTATTCATAATTGTCAATACTTGGAAGCAATTAAGATGTCCTTCAGTAAGTGAATGGATAAACAAAGTGTGGTATATCCAGACAATGGAATGCTATTCTGGGCTAAAATAAATAAGTTATCAAGCCATGAAAAGACACAGAAGAACCTTGAGTGCATATTGATAAGTAAATAAAGCCAACCTGGAAAGGTTTCAGTTATACGTCATTTTGAAAAAGGCAAAACTATGGACTATGGAAACAGTATAAAACTTAGTGGCTTCTGGAAATTTAGTAGGAGAGAGAAAACCAAATAAGTGGAGAGGAGATATTTAGGGCAGTGGTATTAATCTGTAAGATACTGTGAAGGTGTATACATGTCACAAAACCCATAGAGTGTGCCACACAAAGAGTGAACTCTAATGTAAAACTCTGCAGCAATATTAGCTTATCAATTGCAAAAATGTACCACATTAATGTAAGATGTTAATAGAAAGTGTACACAGGGTATTGAGAGTATATTTGGGAATTCTGCACATTTTACTCAATTTTTTTGTGAACTTAATACTGCTCTAAAAATGAAGTCAATTAAAAATGTATGTATGTATTGATAGAAAAAGAAGAGCATATTGAGATAGTAAAATAACATGGAAGCACATATGTAGGATATACTTCAGTGACTGTTCTGGGTGAAATGATAGGCTGTGTTGGAGCCAAGAGAAAGGCAAGTTTTGGGAAGAGAGCTAGACTGAGCCATCTTTAAGATGAAGCTAAAGGACCTCTGAGCGGAGGAGTGAAATGTTGCAGCTAGACTTTAGGAAGAGGCAGTTTAGAACAGCTTTAGGGATTTCTGGAAAGTGCAGATACTTGATTTCTTAAAGTAGGAGGCCACTAATGTGGATGCTGGAGTTTAAAGAAAATAGGTAACCACTAAAATCACTCAAATGAAGAAATATTTTGGGTGAGTATATGCAGAGATGTAAAATGAAAGTCAGTCAACTTTAAGGTACCAGAATTTGCATGTCAGAGGAAAAAATTAGTAACAAAAAAGAAGTCAAAGAAAGAGAATAGAGGATAAAATCGAGATAATTTTTATGGGGTCTGAAGAAGCTAAGAAATTATTTTGAGACTAGGCCAATTGTTCAGTGATAGCAGAAAAACAAACAAGACAAAAATCAGAATAGTGGATGATCTTGCAAGGGATCATTGGTCTCTTTGGAGATATCTCAATGATTTGGCTATAATATAAATCTAAGTTGGGATTAGTGCCAAAAATGTGGTGAAGAATGGAGGCAGTAGTCACTGAACACACTTCATATAGTATCACATGTGAGTATGGAGAAAAAGATGATGATTTTGAAAAGAGCACTTGCAAAGTTTTCTATAACAAAACACACACCTTCTGAAAATATCAACTAATCATCTGTCTTCAACCTCATTCCTCTGAGAGACATTTATACCAGAAACTCTAAAATTTAAACACATGTAAATCACTTTTGTTACCTCTATAATTATTTTTAAGTATATATTTTATATATCTCTATGAACTTATGTAGTTCTTATGGTGGCTGAAGAAGATAAATGATACATAATGTACCAAAAAATCCATTTTAGTTATTTATTAAAATTATGAACACATGTAAGCATTTTCAAAATAGAATAAAAATTGAAGTATGTAATTAACTATAAATTGAGTTATCGATGCTCAGACAGCATAACTGATTCAATGAAACATGGCTCCGTGCACTTCACATTTATAAGAGTTTATTACACTTATTACAAACTAATTAACATTGAAATGTAATAGTACAACCTAAGGGGCTGGCTTGCCTTCGGTAGTTCTGAAAGTAATGGAGGTTGAAAGCTTGTCTATTCTGGTAAATAGTCATTCTCACTCATAAATTATCTTAATATATAAAATAAAAACATGATGTAGTACAAACATGACCACTTTGAATTATATGAGATGATAACGTTGAAAGGAAGTTTTTAGGATTTAAGATATGTGATATAGGACGATGTTTCTAGTCATTTATTTATCAATAAAGTGAATATTTAACTAGGAAAACAAAACTAAAAATCTCTTTTCCAGCTTCACACCACTATAGGAGGAAGGTGGCCTTTCTCTTGGAATTAATTGCCCATCTACAGAGTTTTTCAATGGCAATGGTAGTTTTATATGGCAGTTGACTGGAACCATATTTCTTGGGTTCAAGTCCCAACTCCACTACTTCCTTGCTGTGTGGCTTAGGCAAGTTCCTTAATCTCTCTGTGCCACAGTTTCCTAAACAGTAAAACAGAGTATAACAATAGTTTTTTCATGATCAGCAAATAATGAGGACTTCATGATATAATAAATGTAAAAGCATTTAAAATGGAGTATGGAACACATTAAGTGCTAAATATGACTCTTATTTACAGTATTTGAACTAAGTCTTTGGATATTTAAGAGTTAAAGGCTGGAAGAAGTATGTTATTCTTCAGGATACAATGTAAACATTTGTACATTTCTATTGTTGCTACTGAGAAAGCAAGAAAAAAGAGGGAAGTAACAGCAAAAACAAAAATAGAAAAATCAGAGTAAAAAACATGTAAGGAGACTAGAGTTCAAGGGGAGGGAATATCTGCCGTATCTTTTTATTAAATTATATTTTAAAGAAGAAAGTTATTTATCTACTTAAGACCTTTTGTTATAACAATTTTCAAACACAAAAATGAAGAGAAAATGGTATGATGAATCTACCCCTGTCATGTCCTTATCTCCCTATCTTAACAATTACCAACACATGTTGATATTGTTACATCTGTACACTCTCTGCTCCACTGTCTACATGGTTAGATAATTTAAATTAAATCCCAACATCATATCATTTTATCTCTTAAGATAAGGCCTCTTGAGATTATATATGTGTATATACTATAATTTTATTACCACAACTGCAACAAGACATAATTCTTTAGCATAATTGAATAATTTAGTCAGTGTTCAAGTTTCCCCTGTTACTCCTAAGAACATGATATTTTCTGTTTGATTTATAATTGATTGCCTTGTTAAGATGTAAATCATAGTTTTTGCTCAGGCTTTAGGTAAAATTAGTTACATACAAAAGCTTGCTTTGTGTGTGTGTGTGTGGTGTGTGAGTGTGTGTGTGTGTGTGTGTGTGTGTGTGTGTCTATGGAAGAGTTGGTCTAGGTTGGAATAGTATAAAGCAGAAGACCAGTGCACTCAGGGAATGACAACAACTGGGTGTTATACTGAAGTTTTCCTTCAAAAGATTAATCTGTTTCAAAACCAAAGGTGAATTATTCATTCATTCATTCATTCATTCAACAATTATGTACTGAGTACTTTCTATGGATGGAGCATACACATGGGCACTGGTAATCCAGCAATTTGGAGAGAGAATAAGACTTAACAAAATGCCTAGAATAAGGTATAAACATTACATCTATCTTAAGCACAAAACTTTCCTAACTGACGTATGTCTTGCAAATGCACTTGAAAAAAATAACATTAAACTTGTTTCCAGTTTATCTTTACTTGAGTATTTCACTGGATTAGGATATCTAACATTATAAAAACCAAACTTTAAAATGAAAAGTAAGTTATTAACTATGTACCTATTTTTATTTTTATAAGGTATTTAGTTCAACTACATTGTGATAAAAGCATAATTACATTTGGTCAAAGAAAATTAAGCAAATTTAATAGTTCTAAGTTTTCATACTGTGATATCAAATCTTTTATTTTTTGGTTTAACATAATAGATTAAGCATGCATTTTGAGTAACCCAGACCTGAATTTGTTTTTTTACTCTACCACTTACTAGTTTTAACATACTGAACTCAATTTTTTAACATTTGATCTTTATCTGTCTTTAAAAATGAGAATAATTTTACTATTCGTGTGCTGAAGTGATGATTAAATAACATGCTTTGAGGACATTTAGCACAGTGACTACCTAAAGGAGATGATCATATAATTAGAGCTTCTTTTGGCAAGAGATGGCTACCCTTATTTTTGAGCATAATGACCATGCTATAGGTAGTATTCATTTCCCAACTGTTATAGAACTTAATACATATGACAAATAAACATAGTTTATTACAGAAAGCATAGATATTTAAATATTTGCAAATCAATTTAAAGTTGTTAATTGACAAACTCAACTTGACTCATTTGTTAATATAATCATATGTGGAAATTAAAAAAGGTAGTGCATTTTGGGCAGCTCTAATAAAAATGTATATTAGCTAAAGTGTGAGAAACATACTAACTCCTCATTATTTCTACTGATGTCATCACAGTTGGACTACTGTTTAATTCTGGGCTCTATATGTTAAAAAAGCTAGAGATGTCACATTTTTCTAGAGAAGGACAATATAAATGACTGAAGAAACTGGGATGTTATGCTCGAAAAGACAAGAAAGCTATCATGTGAATAATTGTAAGAAATAATTTATAATTGTTTTTTGGATATAGTTTCATTAGGTAGATATGGTTCTAATAGGTGAAAACAATAGAGACATTTACCATCAGTGTAAAGGAGACTTTCTATTAGGCAGATCTATCCAAAGATGAAATCATTTGCTTTTAGAAAGTTATTACTTCTCCCTCTTTAGCCTCACAGTATGGACTGATGACTACTTGGCTGACACAGTATAGAAGAAATTCAAACACTGAATAACAGTAAGATTCTTAAAGACCTTATTAATCTGAGATTGTTACAATTTAAAGATTTATTTTTATTATGTTATTATTAATACATTGAAAAGAATATTTTTGATAACACATTGATATCTAAGTTGATATGTACTACTTGAATTGGTTTGTGCCAGTTAAGCGAGAACTTTGTTATACCAAAAATTTAAATAAAGCACTCATTTTAGAAGGAAACCAGTCATTTCTTTATTGTCAGGATGAACACAGAAGTGAATTTATGAGAAATAAAAATGAGCTAATATTATTATTTTGTTAAAATATAAATTGTTCACTGTTCTCTCTGCATGATTTTTTTTAAAAAATTAAGTAATAAGAAAAGAATTCATATGTAATTGATAATTAGTGCTGATAGTCTTTTGCCTACCCTGGAATAAAAAGATTATTGATTTTTTTGGTGGGGGGAGGTGTCAGAATTATAAAAATTCTCTGAAGAGAACACATATTGAGCAGTTTATTATTAATCTTTTAAAAAGCCTTTTTTAGTTAGTTACCTGGAGTAGAAATCTCATCTGCACTGCTAGGACATCATATCTGGAGAAAATATGGATCTAGATAATGGCATTATCTCTAATTTAACTAATTCTGTATTACTATAGAGTTTCAACTTCCGGTAAGGCAGAGAATCTCTTAATAGATAAATTCTCCCACAATTATAAGTATTAATTCTAAAATAAAAATGCAAAACAAAACAAAACAAAAAACAAAATCTCTCAAGACCTACAAAGAACCTGAAGACTTTGGACAGTGAAAAACAGCAGGTAATTTTGAAGAAAAGTTGAAATATTGAATAAGAGAGTGGGATTTGGAATGGGATGTCGAGGAAATTGGCCAGTGATGGGAGAAATGAGAGCAAGAGGTTTTCAGAAGAAGCAGCTTGTGAGTTGTCCATTAGGAAAGAAAAGAATGCTGTTTTTAAACTGAACAAAAAACAAAAAACAACTATAACTCACGACTACAGTGTGAGTCAAATTGTGTTTAAAAACTAGGAGGCTAGGGAGGTAATCAGAAAAGAGATAATATATAAAAATATAAAAACTTGTTAAATAATTAAATATTTCCTAGGGGAAGTGGGAAAATATTTTAGTTGGGAATGACATAATTAGATTTGAACTTTACAAATTTCATCTGTAAAGAATTTACTGAGTAGGGCAAGAATGAAGTAACTAAGAGAATTACTCAAGGTAAGATGTAATGATGGCCTGAATTAGGTGGTTTAATAGGACTAGAAGGATGGAAGTATAATTTTACATTGAATTGTTTTATCATTTGAATTTTATTTTTCACCTGATTCTAAGTTTCATAAAGTAGAAATCATGGAGTTTTTTTTTTTTTTTTTTTTTGCTTGTCATATATCTTTTATACCCAGCAAAGTGCCTGAAATATCTCATAGTTTAAGACAGAATTTTGAATGTATGAAATATTGAAAGATAGATTAAAAATATTTATATGAGAGACTTGACCAGAAATGTGACTGATTGGATGTGGAGGCAGAACAAATCTAGTGAAATGTCCCTATCTGGATCAATCAAACAAGTAGATGATAGCACTGATAACAGAGAAAGACAATACAGGAGATAAAACAGGTTTAGTGAAGAAGAAAATAAGTACAGTTTGGGGCATGTTTGGTTTGTAATGATCGAGCAATTCTAATTTAGATTTCTAGTAAACATCACTTAAATATTGAAATCTTGAGCTTAAAAGCAAGACCTGAGCTGGAGACAGAGTTTAATAGATTATCATAATACATGTCACCCATACAATAATTAAATGTTACAGTGGTTCCAAGGGATTTATATATACTAATAAATTTCACAACAATATTATGAAACTGGTATAATGTAATTAGCCCTGTTTCAGAAATAGTGAATTTGAGGATTATTAAGTGTATAAGAAATTAAGTATTTTTCCCAAGTTTACAGAGCTCACAAAGGGTGGAGCTGTGATTTGAACCCAGTCTGGCTCCAGCATCACGTATTTTTAACCTTTATTGTCTGTGGCCTCTATTGATAACTTGTTAATAAGGATGGTAACTAAAGCCAAGAGAGTTAATATGGTAACTCAGGGAGAGGCTACTATTAGAAATAAGAAGTGCAGTCTTAAGCATGTGAATAAAAAAAATGTCACCAACAAACTCAACTGTGAAGTGATCACTAGGGGGCTGGCATTGAAAACACAGTGCAACAAGAGACAAAGGAAGACAAGTTTTCAAGAATGAAGGTCATCAAGAGTGTCAAAAGCGACTAGAATTCATGGAAGATAAGTATTGTAAAGTTTGCTTAGCACAAAAAAGAAGTCATTGGTGGCCACACACACACAAAAAAAAAACAGATTCAGTAGAGTGGTTGGAAAGTAAACCTATCTTGAGAATTGTGTAGTAAGGAATGAAGTAGAAACACAAATATAGACATTTTAAAGTTTAAATGGAGGTAAGAGAAAAGATAGAAGTTGAGCATAACAAGTGTTTATGTGGTTTGTCTTGTTTGTAAAAAAAAAAAAAGTTACTCATGTAACTTTTGAAGGGAGTAGGCTTAAAAAAAATGGTATGTGTGTACATGGGTACAAGTGGTGGGTGTTGGGAGGGACCTTCCCTAGTAAAAAGGCAAAGAGCCCGCCATGAACAAAAATGTAGGGAAATTCATAGATTTAGTGGTAAGAAATAGAAAGTATCACTTTTGATAGCCTTCAATTTGTGGAGTAGAAGGTACATTTATATCTTGAAAAGAAGGCAGTTATTTAGAAGGTGGAGAGAGAGCAGTGGGGAGAAGGAAGAGAGGGAAAGAAAGAATTTAGACATAGGATCACCTGGTCTTGTTTTTTAATAGGGGCCTACTATTCTTTAGACACCTATTAGAAAATTATCACAGTTGTTAAATTCAAATAAAAGGAATTACTATTTGTTAGCATATGGTGTTGTTCCAAATTTAAATGCAGAACCTGTGTCATGTAGGACGAACTTGTAGTTAAGTTGTTTTGTCCAAGATGGAAACAGCCAAAGGCCTCAACAATATTACAATGGTTTTCTTAGTCCTTTTTCTTTAAATATATAATGAAAACTCAGATTTTAGCATTGCACTGGAAAAGAAAGGCAAGTCAGGGCAGATCATGCCAGTTTATGTGCTAAACAAATAACAACTTAAAAATATAATTTTTCCTTATAACTCAATCAGTATGTTGAGTAATTCATAGAAACTTCCCACCTTCTTGAAATAGAGTAAATGCAATTGGGTGTATGATAGACATAGAGAAAAACATTAAATTTCTCCTGACCAATTATGAATTAAAAATTTAAGAGGTCAACTTTTGTCATAGACTTTGGGGAATTATAGAAATAGCTCACCAGGGTGAATTACATGGATTCCTGGAAATGATGAGGAATATACAGAAGACATAATATAGTATTATTTTTATCATGCTCAATCAGTAGAATAGATATAGGTATGGAGGAGTCAGTCAAATAAATTGCTTTGTTTTGGGGAAGGAAGAGGTAGTAGAACGAGGGAGTTAATGAGTTTAATAGAAGTTAAGTTCAAAGAGGAAAAAAAAGGCATAAAACATAATAACTTGGAAAATATTAGATGTATTAAGGTATTGGAGTTTTCTGTGTGGTAAAGATACAAATATATTGGATAGAAACTGACCTAGAGAATATGAAAGAGAGTAGGGACTTATTATAAGGGAATGTTTCATATAACATTTTTTTCAATGGAGCATTTTAACATATCATGCTAAAGAGTGAAAGATGTAATGGTTTGGATTGTTGTTCAGCAAATAATCACTGTTCCCACCTCTTTCACTGTGGATGAAGTATACTTTCCTGCTCTATTGATGTTGGGCTTGATCACATTCCTTGAATTGGCCAATGGAATATAAACAAAAATGGCTATATGCTAGTGGTGAATTGAAGTCTTGGGAAGTATCATGTTTCAGTTTCCTTGTTTATACTTCTGCCATTGGTGCATAATAAACTGAGTAACTTTATAGCTTCAAAAGAATGAGACATGTGCAACAGAGCTGCCCAAACTAAACTTCTGATCTGAATCTGGAAATGGAGCTACCCCAGCCAATTTGTAGACCCACAGTATTAAAAAAAAAGTTCACCATGTCATCTGAAGACCTGTGGGTATGATCACTGATGCTTATTTTTTTGATGTCATGTACTTATGGGATGATTTCTTATGAAACAAAGCCAATTGAGAGAGAAGAACAATGATGAAGTAAAATTGAGGGGACAAAAATATCTCTGACAGTAAGGAAGTAAAAAAATTGAATGTTGTCATGTTGAAAAAGCTTGAATACAGTATTGAGGTGCAGAGGAAGACAGGCAATAAAGTCTTAAAGTCTTTAGTGAAAGATTATGAGGAAGGAGAGTTTGGAAAATGACAATATTAAAAAGAGAAAGAAAGAGAGAATATTACAGTAGAATGTCATTACCTTTAAAGAAGCAAGACTTTTAAACATGAGGTTGTGGAATGATTTGGAAGTAGTACTAGACAGCATAAGGAAACCAACTCCACTTTTCTTAAGTGTGCACAGTAACAAAGAAAGCTTCAAATTTAAAGTATGTTAGAGTTCTCCAGAGAAACAGAACCAATAGGACTGACTGATTGTTTGATTATAAGGAAATGGCTCACACACTTATGGAGGCTGAGAGATCTATAGTCATAAAAATCTGCAATTGGCAACCCATGGGAGTTAATGGTATGGTTCCAGCTGCATCTCAAGGCCTGAGAACCAGGAGAGGTGACAGTGTAAGTTCTAATCTGAGTGCAAGAGGACAGAGCTGTCCAAGCTCAAGAAGTGAAGGAGAGTGAATAAATTTTCCCTTAATCAGTCTTTTTGTTCTACTCATGACTTTAATAAATTGGAAGAGGTTTACCCACATTGGGAAGGGCAATTGGCTTTCATCAGTCTACTGATCTAACATTAATATTATCCAGAAACACCCTCACAGACACAGCAAGAATAATGTTTAATCAAATAGCTGGGCACCCTGTGGCCCTGGCAAGTTAACACATAAAATTGATAGTAACAAAAGAGTGGTAGAGGAACATGTGATATCAGAGACGTAATATTTCATCAAGGTAAGTAGGTTAAGGGAGTTTCACTGAAGAAATTGGGAATGTGGGGATTTTTTTTCTAGTTTTTAAAATGTGAAATATAAAACCTGAGTGTTAATTGGGTTTGTGCAATTAAGGCAGTTTCATTCTCTATTCTCAAGATGAAACATTGTAAAGGAGAGAAGGCATAGGGAGAGATAGTTGTAAAAACAAAATAGAGATGAACAGTCTGACACAAAGTGTCTGAAAGAACACCAACACAGGAAGGGAAAAAAGACTGTCAGAGTAAGTTGTAAAACACTTGAAAAATTTCCTGGTCACTCTCAATGACTATAAGAACAGAGAATCCTATAAAAGTTATGATATGTCAGCAGCCATACGGGATTGAGATTTGAATTAAGATACCTGAACTGCTCTTATTTGACTAAAGTCTTCATCTTCTCTCAAAGTTGAGTGCATTTCTTTCTTAGATACCATAAAAGACTGACACAAACAAAATTTATATCTAAAAAGTAGAAGTTAGTTTCATTGTTTTGAGGATATCGCCATTCTTTTTGCACACAGTTCTCTAGCAATTATTTGAATAATGTCTTATCAATGAAACTTTGGTTCTTACTCTTTTAGAGGTAAATTTTATCACTCTCTTGACCTAAGTTTTTATCATAGAAATTGCCTTCAACTATAGAATAGTCAACAATTCTTTTCAATAAGCATTTATGGAGCACTAGAAGCTAGCAGAACATTGTGCTTGTTATTACATCAGATGCAGAGTTGTTTAAAATCCTGGTCTGTCATTGAGAAGATAACACTTGTCGGAGAGATGAGTTTAATTTTATATTGAGAGCATCACACACTAAGCAACACTTGATTGTTATAAACTAAAAATCACACAAAAATAAAGATAAGAATAATCTTAGTTTTTGTTAATTAACTTTTGTTGCTATGATAAATTGACAAAACTTTGTGGCTTAAAACAACATACGTTTATTATCTTATAAATTTAAAGGTCAGGAATCCAAAATCAAAATGTCTCACTGTGCTAAAATCAATTTGTCATAAAGATTTTTTTCTTTTTCGCTGCTCTAGGATAGAAATTACTTCCATTGGCATAATCCCCTCTCCTTGAGTGCAGATAGAACCTGTGATTTGTTTGTAACCAAAGAAAAATGAGAAAGAATCCTCTTCTAAGATCATTCTGGCTATTGGCAGAATGCAGTTCTTTGCAGTTACTGGGCTGAGGTTTCCGTTTCTCTGATGGCCATCAGCCAGAGCCAGGTTTTTGCTCCCAGAGGCTGTTTTCATTCTTTCTCATGCCCTCATCCATCTTTAAACTACCAGTGGTATTTTGAGGTTCTTTCTTGTGCTTCCAGCTTATCTTAGTTCCTCTTCTACTGTGAGGTAGAGAAACTCTGTTTTTAATAGGGCCTATGTAAATAAAATCAAGTCTACATGGATAATCTTCCTAGGTTAAGGTCGACTGTATAAAATAACAGTTATGGTAGTGCTATCTCAACATATTCAGAAGTACTGGATATTAGGGCATGAAATCTTAGGAGCCGTTTTTAGAATTCTGTCTCTAGAGTCTAAATCTGTAGACTTTATCTTAACAGACTGGGGAGAGAGTCTCCTACTGACCTTGAAGAAGTGAACAGACATGTTGTGAATTGCCTGTAAACAGGACCGCATGGCAGGCCACAGGCAGCCTCTTTGAACTGACCTCTAGTCAACAGTTATTACTAAGTTGGGACTGTCAGTCCTACAACTAAAGCTTTAATAATCTGAATTCTGCCAACAACTGTGTGAGCTTATAAGAGGACCCAGGTAGATAGCCAGGCTGACACCTCAATTGCAGCCTTGTGAGACCCTCAGCAGAGGACTCAGCTAAACCATGCCTCTACTCTTGCCCCACAGAAACTGCAAGATAGTCTGAGATGATACATCTGTTTTGTTTTAAGCCACTAGGTTGCAGTGATTTGTTACCCAGCAATAGAAAATTAGTATATGGGACTTGCCTTTGGAGAACTTGATTCAGAAAGTATGGGGTCAGAATCAAAAGGCTGCAGTTAACAAATAACAGGGAAATTTGAAGCAGATAGTTTCTTAACTTGTGTGCAAAATCCTGAATTATTTCTTACAATTTCCATCTTTCATTAAGTTGTAGGAGAAGCTCATCATTTTGATTTTTGTGCCTGGGAGAACTGCACGTAGCCAGAGTTTTCAATCATTTCCTTCAGGAAAACTTCACTCAGTGAGAATGGCTTAAAGTCTGTAATAACCTGAGAAAGACCCCAGAGCAAGAAAATCTACAGAATCCATGACATTTGAGACATAAAACAGCTTGTTCCTTCCAAAGAATGGGTAATTCAGTCATCTTCCAGAAGGACACCAGTAGGAGAATGATAGAAATTACATATTTTCTGTTCATGGAAGAAAAAAAATGTAATTGGAAGAAAATAAGTCAAGATGTTCACAGATAAAAGAGGACATATCTGCTAGTTTAAAAAATTGTGTGCTAGTTTACTCATTTGCCAATAATAAATTTATTTTTCCATCTTCACAATTGAAGCTTAGTTAGAATTAAATGTGAAAAGTTTTTGCATTCAGTAGAAATTTTTAATTCCTAGAGATGGATCTATAAAGAATAACAATTAGCCACTTTAGCAGAAAAAGGAGCTGTTTATCACTTCACAAACCTAATAACTGATTTTCTAAGCACTAGTAATGAGCACTGGGCTGCAGTTATAACTCCAACACATACATTCCAGCATTTAGGAAGAAATTTTGTTTTGCCATTAGCCAGCAAACTGACTAGCCTGTGCTTACTGGACTATATATTTTTGGCTTGGGGAATTTGGTCTGTAAAGTCTTTTACAGGCTATTAATAACAATTTTTTTTTTTAACCCAGAACATACTTTGACATCATTGAGGAGTCAACATAGCTAATTCTACATTGAGGGCAATGCCTAGTGCCGTGTTAATACCAAACCTGTTAAATCAATACACATTTGGGGAGAGAGGATCAAAATTGTCAAATGTAAATGTTCTTTTAAACATGTATAAGTGAAGATTTCTACTTGTTAGTAATATAATTTGAAATTAGAACCTACAATTGAAGTTTTTTTTTTTTTTAAATAAAGTTTCATAATTGATGAAAGGTAGAAAAAAGAACTCGAGGTCCTACTATAGCTTTATGGGTATAAAGAAAAGAAGGTTGATTGAAAAAATAACATTGTACTAAAAACAACTGAAAAACTTACATTGAAATAAACTTGTATGTAATAAACATACATTTGAATGGCATTTTAAGATTTATTAAACAAGATCCTTAAAATCTTACCTGTGATATGTCTAGTGGTTACCAAACTAAAACCTATGGGCCAGTCCAGCTAGCTGCATTGGTATGTTCAGCAAGCTAAGAGTAGTTTTTACATTTTTAAAAGATTAAACTAGAAAATGCAACAGAAACAGCATATAGCCTACAAAGCCTACAGTCTGACCCTTTACAGAAAAATAGTTTGCTGAGCTATAGAACCAGGTAGGAAAACCACATAGCTAGGATAGACATCTCTCTTTACCAAGATTGCTCTCAGGGGTCCCATGACAAAGTACCACAAGCTTGGGCTTAAAAACTGAAATTATTTTCTCACAGTTCTGGAGGCTAGAAATCCAAAATCAAGGTGTCAGCAAAGTTGATTGTTTCTGACTTTTGTGAGGGAAAGACCTGTTCCAAGCTTTTTTCCTTGTCTTATAGATGATCATCTTCTCTCTGTTTCTTCACTTTTTCTTTCTCTGCGTGTCTCTGTTCAAAATTTCCCATTTTTATGAGGACACTGATCATCTTGGATTAAGATTCTTCTAATGACCTCATTTTAATTTGACTACTTTTGTAAAGACCTTACCACTAAATAATGTCACATTCTGAGCTACTTAGGGTTAAGATTTCAACATATGAATTTGGGAAGAAAACAATTCAACATATAGCAGTAGAACTCTCTAATATCCTCTACATGTCTTGAATAAAATTTTAATTTGAGAGAGAACTAGTTAGATTATATATAAATTGCCAAAGATCAAATGGCTACTAATAACAGAAGATATGAATTCAAAATTGTAATGAACCCCTAAATTAAGTATATTTTCTACTCCTCTAAGTTGTCCTGATGGATGAAATAATAATCATGTCACATATCATTCATTCAGTTATTCAATTCCACTAATATGTATATTATATACCTACTACATGCCATACATGCTTATGTAAATAAGACAGTTTTCCTTTCTATAAGGAGAGATCAAATGTATATGTGAATATTTATAACAGATGATGAGCCTCATTACTAAATATTAATAATTCAAAGAAGAGGATATTTTATTTTTTTAACTTGCACAGTTTTATTTTATGTGGCCTTTATCTACAACGTGTGTCACCTCAGGATTCTGTTAAGTTGCTCCCCCCAACCCCTGGAGTTAGAATGTCAAAAAGCACTACAAGTTAGGACCTTATTTAGGCGTCATTTTTTAATATAAAGTAGGATTCTTTAAATAGCAACCTTGTAAAAAATAACAGAAAAGAAAAAGTTTAATAATAACTGAATTTATAATATGAGAAGTGTATAACAAATGTTAATAGGAGCTCATGCAACAAACTAAAAATACAATGTGATATTTGGGTATTAATATCCACTCCTTTCTTATAGCTAGGGAAACTAGTTACCGTGTAGCCTAATTCAAAAGACCTTTTTGGGCTTTTGTTTTGTTTTTGCTTAGTTTAGTTTTATTTGTTTTAAAACAAATTATTGTTGTCACTATTGTCATTCTGATATTCTGATTTGATATCTCTTTCTCTGATTTCTCTAATTTGTGCTCCAGTCTGTTAAGTGGTCATTTTCTTTTACCAAGTTATTTAAAATCAATATTAAGAGATTTGCA
Organism: Cynopterus sphinx; assembly: GCA_030015415.1. Lineage (NCBI taxonomy): Eukaryota > Metazoa > Chordata > Mammalia > Chiroptera > Pteropodidae > Cynopterus > Cynopterus sphinx. The sequence continues at coordinate 74,033,615 of CM057380.1, read as the reverse complement.
GCACCACCTTTATACTACCTATATTCTCTCCTGAATCTGTCTAAGCAGGCTTGTTCTCCTTCAAAGCATGGTGTCTACAGAATGCTAGGTTTTGGTCTCCTGTTTCTGTTCTCTGTTCTGCGGTAAAGGCTCACCTCCCTCTGAACTAAACAAAGCTACATGGTAGGAAGATTTTTACAGTTCCTCAATTCGGGCAAAAAGAGAACAGCTTCCAAGATGAATCTAAACTGAGAAAGTCTCTTCCACTGCACAGATGTCATTGACTTAATTATATTTCCTGTGATAAAATATTGAATGTCTCCTCTGGCTGCTAATACCTAGAGTCTTATTATTTAATTAACATCACCATTTTTGAAACATCTTACTCTGATACATGAGTCCATCATCTTTTTAAATGCATTATCTTATTAGAGGCCAGAGAAGATATGCACTTGAAATGACTGTTCCATCTAAGTTTGCCATCCTTCTCTCTGCACCATAGTTTAACCAGAGTAAGAAACAGTAACCTTTCATGAGTTAGACTTCTAGTCACAGGTGTTCAAACAATTTAAGAAAAATATTTACATTGAATTATATAACTTGGATTATGAAGGCTGTTGGTTCAAACGGTTCCAAAAAATGCCAAGAGCCCACCTGTGTTCCTTTCTGGACATTATTTTAGACTTTTTCTTTTTCTAAGTAAATGCTATTTTTTGTACACAGGTAAACATTTTATTCAAAGCTCCTTCTCCTGCCTCAATAAAAAATTAAATTGATTTGTTTATAAACCTGTTATTATGTTCATGTAAACATTACCTTATTATATTTGTATGGCATGAATTTGTATGTAATTATGGTGTTTATGCTAGTTACTATGCCTAATTCTTTTGAAATTAAGGAGTTATCAATGCAAAACAAATATGCATACACTATAATTTTTGTTTTAAACCCAAAATCCAGGCATCCGCTTAATAGAACTCCAGTTGAAGCTGAGTGAAGACTTAACTTCTGAGGAGTAGCAGACTTCTCCCTGGAGCATTGTGCATTTCCGTCCATATATTATATCCCCAAACCCTGGAAAACCTATGTCAGGGATTAGTATTTATAGAATTCTACAGACTAGGTAGTCATCCTGGAATTGCTCCCAGTTCCAGGAAGTGCTATAAAATCTCAACATGATTCCCACATAGAGCTTCTACTGGTAACCTTTGAAAACCACTGGAAGTTTCAACATGCTCAGTTTTGAGAATAAAGTGGTGAATTCTCTGTGGATCTGGAACCCTCAAAGTAGAGGGGCACTTTTGGGGCTTAAAGACTGCTCTGATTTTTTAATTGTCTCTCATTTGAGGTGGAGGCAGAGGTGACTTCTCCTAAGATAATCAAATATACAAATTGATTCCACAGATAAAATACATCTCTCTGTAAACACTGGTGATGCTTCACACAATACCCACTCTCCACCCCCAGATTTTAATTTAGTGCCATAAGATGAGGCACAGAAATTTGCATTTTAAACAAGCATTCTGGTTTTTCTTTTTCAGGTGATCCTTCCTTTGAGAAATCAACTAGAGGTAAAGCCCGCTTCGCTTCGTTACTCCTATTTCCTTGCAAGTCACTACGGTGATTAGGGCCTCCTGGCTTCTTATGCTTAAGCACTGTCCCTGCCACCTCCAACCCCATCCTCCCCATGAATATTAATTAAGTCAGCTCTATGACTACCACTCCTTCCATCAGGCCTGGCCTACACAAAGAACCATAATGAACTTATTATTTATGCCAGTCCTTCTCTCACTAGAGCATTTAAAACAACCTTGATGAATGATCTGTGGGCAATCCCTGAGTAAGGCACTTGTTACCTGGCTGGGGAGATACACTTGAAACATCTTTCAGAATAAGAAAAATGCTAGATCATATTTTGGAAAAGTGAGCCACTTCTGTCAGGTCTTAGGGGTTTGGGATATCTACTGAGCCAATATCCTCAGAGGAATTTATCCATATGTCCTTATGTCATGTCTCAGAATTCCACATTTTTATAACTGGAGCCCTGATTTTAAAGAAACAGATCTGTCTTGGCTGTGATTCAAACATCTCTGAGCTCTGCGACTCTATCAGGTTTTCATTTTCTTAATTGGCTATGTTACATTTAACCATTTACAACTTGTCAGTGGTCCTTAGTTTCTCATTATCTCTCTGCAGGCTATCAATACAAATTAGCAAAAACCAGTCAACTCCACTGCCATCAAATGTGTGGTTTCCTGCATATTTTCCAAATGCTTGGATCATTGGACCTACAATGGCATTTTCCTCTACTGGGACATTTTTCCAAATCACCATCAGTGAAAGTTTTAGTGGTTGTCTAGTGCCAGGGATTCTCTATATCTCATCCATCTTCTTTTGCCTCCTGTGCAATGAGTCCTAAACTTGAACTTTATTGCCTGTTTTCTCAGCCTTTTCTCAATATCACCAGCATTAGTAAGACAAGATTATACATCTAGAGATTTATTTGGGAAAAGTATATGTAAAGAAAAATGAGGATTGAGCCAGAGGAGCCATGGATAAAGCCAGGAGACTGTAATACAGATCTGACCCCTATGAAGAAGAGAAGACAAGGTTGTGTGGGAAGAGTCTCAGACTACAGTGCATTTCTAGGAAAGTTTTAGCCAGGCTCATGGGAAGTGTCCTTAAGCCAAAGTCACTTAACAGAAGAGTCCCACCGCTCAAAAAAGTGGACCTGTTTTACTATCTGTGCCAAACTCTATCATTTGTGGGTGCAGCTATGAGAAGCATGGCCTCAGTACAACAGCAGAGGCTTCAGAGCACAGCAGCTGAGTCTGTATTTCTCACAGCAGGATATCAGAGGGGCCTTGTTTTGTTGTGTCCCCATATAGTTATGAAAAAGTATATCCTGACGAAAAACAAAATTTCTTTCAACACATAGAGATGTAAAACATATAAAAACACACTTCATCTAGTTTCATTTGAACATTATATTCTGTTACACATAGCTTAAGATTTGTGATATCAGTGATTCTGGAAGGCCATCATGATTTGCTAAATATAGGAAAAGAGGCTTTGGAATGGCATTATGGCCCATTTACTGAAAAATTTTTGTGTTCGTTTTGGAAAGTTAGAATGACATATAAGTGAGGGGCAGGATTAGAGATTTTATACTAATAGGTGAAGGTCAAATACTATTCAGGGATGAATTTCCTGTGTAGGTTTCAGGACTAAAGGGGATGGAGAAATGGTGAGTCAGGGCCGTATTATCTAATCTCCACATAAACAGTTGTAAATATATCTATAAATGTAAAATATTAACAGCAGTAAAATTTTATTGGTAAAGCAGGAATAATTTTTTTTTATGAAGGCACTACTCGATATCTCTGGTTCTGGTCATTTACTCTTGCTCTCTCATCTTCCTTTTTTTTCTCATGTCTATATATGTGTCTATTTCTCATTAAAAAAAATCTGCCTGATTCTTTATATTGATTCTTTTACCTTTTTGTCACCTACTTCTTAGTCTTTTCCTTCTTTTCTCCTTGTTACTTCATTTTTTTTCTCTTTTAAGGTGACAATAGTTGAACCGTAACATAAAAATCTCAATTAAGTGACAAAATAAGGGATTGGCAAAGCTGACTGAAAATAAGCAAGCAATCAAAAATGTTAGTGAAGAACTGATAATTATGAATTAATTTAATTTAAGAAATTTTATTACAGAGAAAAATATACAAAAGTGCTAACAAGCATTAAGGAAGTCCAGATGTGAATCTGCTTTTAATTTTCCTATATTTTGGGGGGAGTACTTAATTCTCTTTTGTCATTAGAGTCATCTGGAAAGGTTATTCAAATGTACCAATAAAGGTAAAGCTTACTGTTAATTGGGAATTTGTGTTTTAATTAGGAGAGTGATTCAAGCTGTAAAACACTATGTAGAGTAATGTAAAAAATGTATATGCTCTCATAATTACATTGTTAACCACTGTAACAATAAATTTCAAATGAGAAAAAAAGACCTTGTAAGTGGATTTTGAAGTAAGCTGATTATGTTTCAACAACGCATAATGTGAAGAACACATGGATAGTTTATAGTCTGAACTTTCAAAATTAATTTATTTTCAACTGGATCTTTCCATTTTATTTTAGATCTATTGGTGATAGTAATAGTTCTTATGAACTTCTCTCCTTCCACACACATCAAAAAAAATGCCCAAATTAATTTCTAATATTAATTTGATTCTTATTAGATTTTTATCCCCGTCAGCAGTGAGCCCTGTGCCTTGGACTAAACTCACCTCAGCTAAAGCTGTGAAATGTCTACCCCCAGACAATTCACATGCAAAGAATCATGGAAAACTAAATGCACTCTTTACCTGGCTGATAGTGGATATTATGTTTTGTTAACAACTGGCAATTTTTTGCCCAATGTTTGGTATCTCCAGGGGCAAAGTAAAACGAATAACAGATCCTTATGTTTTTTTCTGAGATGGGTTAAGTCTTTATTATAGTAAAATATGAAGGTAGAACCCTCTTAGGCTAAGTATTTCTCCTAAGGGAAAGACAATGTCTGATCTTTGTTCAAGAATAAGCTACAGATTTTTTTCTCCTTGGTGTGTCAGTGGGAATACCAGCTGAGTTGTATTTTCTCATTCTGTCACCAGCCCTTCTTGCTGCTGCTACAAATTAGTCATTTTACCTTCATAATTTTGTAGTTTGCCATGTTAATGTCTATCAACTCCAAATTAGTTACACTTTTTCTTCTGGATTTATTGACATATAGTAAACATTAGATTGCTTGTATTTACATTGTACAGTTCAATGAGTTTTTTTCAATTATAGTTGGCATAAAATAACATGTTAGTTTCAGTTGTATAGCATATTGATTAGAGATCCACATAACTTGCAAAGTAATCACCCCACTAAATCTAGTAGTATTCCTCGCTTAAATATTCATTATAACATTAACTATTTTTCTTAACTACACTTTATATCTCCATGTATATTTTGTAATTATTCATTTGTACTTCTTAATCCCTTTGCCATTTTTTGCCATCCTCCCAACCACCTTCCCATTTAGTAACCCTTAAAATATTCTCTTCAATTATGAGTTTATTTTTATTTTCTTTGTTGTTGTTTTTATTTTGTTCTTTAGATTCCACATGTACATTATATCATGTGATATATGTTTTAATTTATCTGACTTATTTCATTCAGCACAATACCGTCTAGGTCCATCAAGGCAATATCATTTCCATCCCCTCTGTTTTAGTTTGTGTGTGTCTTTTAATTTGAAGTGAGTCTCTTGTAGGCAGCATATGCAGCAGAATTATTTTCTTACCTATTCAGCCACTCTATCTTTTGGTTGGAGCACTTAATTCTTTTCCATTTCAGGTACTTGTTGATAGGAATGTAGTTATTACCATTCTTTTTTCCTGTTTTTGATACCTGTTTTTTCTTACTAAAAGGTCTCTCTAGCATCCTGTAATATTGACTTGGTGCTAATAAATTTCTTTAGCTTATTTTTGTCTGGGAAGCTATCTTTCCTTTGACTCTAAATGATAGCTTCGTTGGAAAAAAGTATTCTTGATTGTAGATTCTGGGTTTTCATCACACTGAATATTTTGTACCAAGCCCTTCTATCCTGCATGGTTTATTTTAAGAAATCAGTTGCTAGTCTTATGGGTGCTCCCTTATAGGTAACTAACTGCTTTTCTCTTGCTGCTTTTAAGATTCTCTCTTTGTCTTTAACCCTTGGCATTTTAATTATAGTGTGTCTTGGTGTGGGCCTCTTTGGGTTTATTTATTGGGGGACTCTGAGCTTCCTAGGGTTGTGTGTGTATTTCTTTCACCAGGTGAGGTAAGTTTTCCATCATTATTTCTTCAAATAGCTCTTAACTCTTATTTTCCTTCAGGTACCCCTATGACATGGATATTTTACATTTTATTTTGTCCCATAGTCTCTGTAAATTATTATTATAGTCTTGGCTTATTTTTTTCTTGCTGTTCAATTGAGTATCCTTGGCTTCCTCATCCTCTCTATTGGTGGTTCAATCCTCTCCTTTATCCATTCTGTTTATTTCCTTTAATATATTCCATCTCAGATAATGTGTTCTTCATTTCTGACTGGCTCCACTTTATAATTTCCATTTCCATTTTTATGTTTTTTCTTTTATCTTTATTAAAGTTCTCACTGAATTCATCTATACTTCCCCTAAGTTCACTGAGCATCTTTATACATAGTGTTATGAACTTGCCATCTATTAGATTGCTTGACTCCATTATTCCTGGAGCTCCATTCTGTTCTCTCATGTGGTTTCTGTTTCATTGTCTTCCCATTTGGGCTGCCTTTTCATGTCTGCTTCTATGTACTAAGCAAACTCTTAAGTCTACTGGTCTTATTAGAGTGGCTTTGTGTAGTAGGTGTCCAGTGGCATAGTCCTGAGAGGGGTTCAGCAGCAAGCCAACTTTAGTCCCAGCCTGTGCCCCTCTGGGGCCACTTGTTAAGATTCAGCAAGCCATCCACAAATGCTGTGTTTATAGTTGCCTCAAGAAACTACACCAGAAACTGAGGCCAGCCGCCACCAGTGTGAGTCTTGGTTCTACTCAGCAAGGAGCACCTGGCTCGCTGAAGACACACCTGGATGTGTCTTGGGAGTGGTTGTGAGTTGGGGGAGGCAGGGTTTCAGGGAATCCTCTGGATGGAATAATCTCTGTTATCCAGTTTGATGACATCTCAGCTATGGCCCCACTGTGTCAGCACACTAGGAGGGAGCAGGGCTCAACAGAGGAACAATGGATATTACCAGCATTTCTGCCAGGAAGAGATCCTTCCTTCAGCCCTCACTCAGACAACTCAGTGTCCCCTTGGAATCCTTGGTTCCCCCTGTGGATCTGATCCAGTGCTGGTGCTCAGAGCAAGCAGGTTTGTCATTTCAAACATCCTGTTGTGGACACAACCCCTTTAAGAATTGTCTGCAGCTGCTGGCTGCCACTGCCACAGCTTCTGTCCCATTTAGCCACTTGGGACTGGGCAGCCTACTGTCTTCAATTTCTCCTACCTTCTTTTATTGCAGGTTGATTACTTCTCTCCCTAGTTGTAGTGTTTCTGTTCACCTAGACCCAGGCGACTTTATTTGCTGCTTGCTCTATGTTTCTCTGAATTTACACTTTTGTGATTTTTTTTTTTTGTTTGAGCTTTTGATTGTTGAATGTAACTTTAGAATTTTGTGGGTTGTTTTTCTTTTTAATATCCTGTATCAAATGCAATGTGGTTTCAGCATTTGGCAATTTTTCAAATTAGTACACAGTGGAATCAAATAACTTGTGAAAAGATTATCCAAACTAAATTTTTAAAGTGCCCTAGATATTTTAAAATTATTTTATTGAATGTATTTTAGAAATGTTCAGGTTCTTCTTTTCATTTATTGACTATTTTGAAGTTTAATAACATTGTTCTGCTTAATTAAAGTCAAGTGCTAAAATTATTAGTAAAATGATTATAGAGGTTTGTTTTAACCTAAAAGAATGAGATCTGTCATAAAGAGTTTTACTGTTTGCAGAAAGTTAATATCCTGAGACATGGAATGTAACAGACAATGTAGTTGCTTTTATTGGACAAGCAGATTACTAGTGGTAATTGTGTGCAGATAGAATAATAATTATGGCATAATATCAGTTGAGAAACTGTAAAATATACCTTGCTCAAATGCTGAGAAAAATATAAAATGGTGAACTTTGGCTATTTTAAACTTGTTAGAGCGAGAGGAGAGTTTTGATATTATTAATCTAAAAAATATAGACGTGGAATTATTTAAAAAAGTGACTTTTTGAGGTATAATTTATATTTATATATATGTATATATATATATATATACATATATATAAACATTGTATTGACTTGATATTTGTATATACTGAAAAATAATAATTACAATTAACCTAGTTAACATCTGTTCCTGTAAGAGTTAAAAAATATATATTTTTTGTGATAACAACTTTCAAGATTTACTTTTTGAGCAACTTTTACATTTGTGATATAGTATCATTAACTTTAACCACCATGCTGTAATATTAAATCCTCATGACATTTATTTTATAGTTAGAAGTTTGTACCTTTTGACCCCCTTTACTCTTTTCACACCCCTCTATGCTTTTCCTACTTCTAGCAACCACCAATCCGAAAAAGTGGCATCTTAATATTACATCATATATTTGGGCCATTTATTTCGATGTTATACAGCTCCTTTGTGATTGGTTGTGAACTTCTGAAAAGGCCAACAATATCTTAGAAATGCCAATTATTATTGATTGTCTGCCCGTCTGCTTTCAGGCTCCCAAAGACCAGGTACTCTGCCTTATCACCCTTTGCATCTCCCTACCTTCATTCTTTGCTACTTCTCACCCTTCTTCCATTGTCCTCATACCCTGCATTTAGAAGTGTTTTACCTGGAGCAAAGTTGTTTAATTTCTCATTATTGTGGTTGTTTTAGGCATTACTTATTTTAATTGCAAAAGTTTTAGGCATTATTTTAGGCATTACTTATTTTAATTACAAAAGTTCAGAGATATTTTGAAAGGAAATACTGAGTGTCAAAGCTTGTTAGAACTCATGTTTTTATAACTTTTTTTTCTGCAAGGTTGATAATAATAGTAAATGATATAACTTACAAAAAGTTATCTAGCATGTTTTTTATTTCTTGTAATATTCAGTAAATACTCTGTGCAGTGGTGTGCTAGTAAATGTTTAATGAGCAACTCTCAAAAGAGAAGAAAAATATTGATTTGTAGCACTTTCTAATCTACATGGGGAAACTGTTCTACCATAGTTAATTTCAAGCTATCCACGTGAAGTCACTAAATGGGGACTTAGGAAAAGATCTCGAAAGTCAGTGTGAGCTGGCTTCAGCACACCACCGACTCTGAGGCATAAGCATAAGCTGTTACTTTGTCTTGTTTCTAATGACCCACCGTTTTTTTTTTTTTTTCATCCTGCCCTAATTTCAAACTGCTGGTTTTTGCATAACTCTGTCTGACAGTTACCTGTGGATTGGTTGAACCAGAAGTGCCAAGAAATTATTTCCCCTGGCAGCAACGTTCAACCAATAACTGACAAAGAGATGAAGTTGCCATCTCCCTCAATTATCTGATGAAATAAGTCTGAGGTCTAGGCTCTACTATGGTTCCCTTTGTTCCCCAGCAGTGAGTCTCAGGGTAATGTATTCTGTATTATCTTCTTTTCCCTTTGTCACTTTCCTACTGCTTTACAGGTATTTTCTAGGATAATTTTCTAATAAAACCTCTTGTTAGAATCCTGTCTCAAGATTCACTTCTATTGGAGTTCATGCCAATTCAAACTCCTTTTCTCTTCATTTTCCATCCTTCATAGATGTTTTCAGAATATGAATGTCTAACTAAAACCATTATCTCTTCAGTGTTTCCCAACATTACTTTAAACACAAAATGGTCTCTAATTCTACCATATTCCTTTCTTATCATATCATTTCTGTCATAGGTGGGATGGCTCAGGTACTTCTTGCTTTGGCTAAAAATATCAACATTTTAATAACTTTGTAATTAAGAGAATTTGACTATCAAATATGACCTACTTGCAAACTTAGACAAGACAGGTTCTGATTCCTTTGTTGTGATTTTCAGGTTTTATTGAAAGAAATATGGAGAGCCAAGTATGAACAAAGGAATGTACTTGGAAAGAGAGAGGCAAAGAACAGAGCTAAAAAGTTATGGAAAATAGTTTACTGATACTGATAGAACTTAAAATTTTTGAGATTTTTTAGATATAATCTATGTGTTTTTACAATTGCTTCCTCTTTTTTCCCCTTCCACATTGACAATATTTTATCTAAACTACTTATAAATATAAATTTGTTTCATTTTGTTTCATTTAACTGCTCAGGATTTTTTTTTTCTTTGACACAAAACTAGCCAAAACACAGATATCACAAAGAAGTAATTTTAATATTTGTCTCCATCTTCAAACAGGGATTAAATATTTACCAGGGAAATTTTTAAAAAATCTGTCCGAAGGAAACATCTTAAGTTACTTATCTTGTAAAACAAAAACAAAAACAAAAAACAAAACAAAACAAAAAAAAACCCCATTTCTCCTCATCCTCCATAACATATCCATAATGACAATTTCCTTCTTCCCAACTGGTGATGTAAACAACATAGTAATAGAGCAGAAATACAAGGGTGAATATAAAAAACAAGTTCCTTTTTGTCTTGTACATTCTGCTTAATTATGATAGAATGGATACCATCTGTGTGATGTCATTATGCTGTTGGCTCAGAGTTGCCTTGATTCTTCTTGTGTATACTACAGGAGCCATAAATTCTATAGTAGTAATGACAAGAAATGACAAGTATAGTTCAGCTTCCAAGGCTAGTTTTCAGTGCTGTTCCTAGATTAAGATAAGTTTTACACTTACCCAGGTACTTGAATGTCACCATATATCTTATAAAATCAGTTTACTAACACTTGAAGTAAATCCCTTCCTAATATACTTGGAAAAATCAGGCAACTGTATGTTTTCTGGGTTGTAATTAAATCTCGAAATAAAATTCTTATTCTCAATGCACGATTTGTTCTGGCTGTCATCACTGATAGTTGTTCTCATTATAAGTGAAATTAGAGTAGTATTTTCTCTTCGAGCTTTTAAATCAGCTTTTAAGTGCATTTAGGCTATATAGACTGGGGATTGGACCTCTATGAGAACACAAGTTTAATTAGTGAATACTGAATTAAAGGAGAAGTTAGAAAAAAAGTATGTGAAAGAGTCAGGCACCATGTAAATTAATCAAATCATTTTTGATATTTTGAGTTGCAGAACAAGCAATTAATTCAATGCCATTATTTTTACTCCTTTGGCAATAATGATCCAAAACAGGGAATGGCTAGTTAGATGATATTGTTAGAACAGGGACTTTATAATGGAATCTTAGTAATACAAATCAAATAAATTTCTAAGGGAATTTTAATTGATATTTTTGACATTGTAAAGGATGCTTTTCATGATTATTTCAGTTAAAATAATATTTTATCATTAATTGTTTATTGCCATAGTCTCTTATAGTAAGACTTCTGACCTTTGATTTATACTCTTCTCTGGTCACCAATTCTCAGTTATAAATTATGATTGAAGTGACTTTTTGTTCCTGAAGAAATTGTTATTTTCTGAGATTGTTATTGTGGCCAGTTGCCAAATAAAAAGGAGCAGCAGATAAGTGAATAGGATCATGCAAAATTAAAGAAGATGTTTTCTGATTATGTGGAGTTGAGTATAATTTTCTAATTTAGGGTAGATTTTGTTCTTAAGTATCTTTAGTAAATAAGAGTATTTTAGAAGTTTTTTTTTAAGAATAGCAAAATGACAGATATTTGTGAAATGATAAAAATATATATTTTAAATAAAGACACTCACATAGTACAATGTCAAGTTTTGGACACCTCTACTAAAGAAAGATGCAGAACACTTTGGAGAGATCTAGAACAGAGTTATCATTAAGAAATCAGCATGTTAGTTTACAGTATTGGTCTAGGAAGAATTTACTTGGATATATATATATATATATTTTGGTTCTTTTCCAGTTTCTGGATTCCATCTTTTTTGTCCCATGCATAACTCCTTATGGTTTTTATAGATACCTATTAATCCTTATTATCACAATTTACTTAGGTCTTCCTAATAAAACTTATTTTTCCTTAAAGAAATATTTGTCATTTGGAATACAGAGTCATGAGTGACGTATGAACCAAAGCTCTCTGAGTACAAATTTTATTTCTAATTGCGTTGAAATGAACCTTTCATTAGATAAATTCAGAAAGTCATAGGGAGATTATTTGAGATGGAGAGCCACATAAGCAATCCCCCAACCTGCTATTTTATTTCCATCAAGCCAACATTTGTAGGTTAACCATCCATGAAGAAAGAACCCCGAGGAGTCATAGAAGAAAGTTGATTAAGCTTATGGAAATTCTAAAATCTTTTCCATAGAAAATTATCAAAAGCCAAGTTCATGCCTAACGAAAGCACAAAAACACATGGGTTTAAAATTAGTATCTTATAGTTTTGAGGTTTAGGTTATACATATTATATGCTTAGAAAAAGCCACTTAGGACAATGTTCCCAAAATATATTCTGGAGAAAATGGTCACAAATTCTATCTTGACTCTTTTCTGCCACCCTCTCCACCCCCAGGTTCATTAAAACAAACAAATTTCAATGATCTTGGGAAAAAATTTAATGATCTTGGAAAACTCATATTATATTCTTTTGGAGAATTGCAATGTAATTTTAGTAAAATAAAGTCCTACAAGGTCTTAGAGTGGATCAGCCTCTTTAATCAGCTGTTTAAAATACATTTTCACAACCCATTTGACTGCAAAATTTTAGATAGATAGATAGATAGATAGAGATAGATAGATAGATAGATAGATGATAGATAGATAGATAGATAGATAGATATAGATAGATTAGATAGATATAGATATTGATGATACAGATAGATATAGATATAGATATATATTTAGCATTCCAGAGCACCATTTGGAAAACAAAGGAAAACATTAATCTCCCTTGTGTTTCCTCTTTGTTATCTATAAAATAAAGGAGTCAAAATAAGCGAGTATTCAAACATAGACTTAATAATCATCTAACAAAGAAATTATATAGACACATCTACATGAAATGTTGAAAACACATGAAATGACCTCTTCTTGCATTTCTAACTTTCTGTGGTTCTATAACCAAATGAACTATGAGCTTGCTCCAGATTTAAAATTTCTTAACTCTCAGGACTTTACATCCATTAAACTTGTTAGATACTCAAATGGCTCATGAGAAAAAACTTGAAAGTTCTTACTTCATTAAATATTAAGTGGAAATCCACTGCTTAAAATTGTTTATAGATTTACTCTAGACAGTTAACATGAGTGTACAGAAACAATTATTTTTGGGGGTACAGTTAGGAATTACCTGTGGGGTCAGTAAAGTTGTACAAATAAATGTATCTTTTTTCATGTTAGGTGAAATATATTTAGGAAACTGATAATGATATAGTTTCTCCCTAGATGAACATTCTTTTTCTTTTAAAAAGTGTCTAATTTTCTCAGTATATTTCCTGAAATTTAATTTTTCTTTCTCCTTCCTTCACTTTTCCTTCTTTATTAGTTTTTTTTTTTTCTTTTTCATTCATTTCTAAACCTTGTTATACGTAGTCAAGATTCAGGTAATTGTTAATACAACTCTTAGGTTGCTTGCCAAACCACTTTTCTATAAATTTATTTGTTTCTTTTCTTTTTCTTCTGCCTGCTTTACAGTTTCAGAAATTTAGAAAGATTACAGTTTATGCCATTTTTTCCCTTCCATCTCCTTTTTACAAAATTTTATTTTTTTAAACTCATTCTGCAGGACATTTCTGTCTTGAAAAATGAGACAGACTGTGTTAAGCTCTGTTCATTACTACTGTATTCTTGTTTCACCATTGTAAGATATACTGAATACCATGTTCAATTGTGAATGTGTCAAAACAAAAAGAGATAGCAGTTTAAGGCCTTTGTTCATTTCCTCCCTATTATGCTTGGAGTACTTCATATTTTGAAATACTTTTTAATTCATGAAAGAAAATTAAAAACTTGATTTTTTTTCCTTTTCAGCAAAAAAAGGCAGTAACTTTTCATTAACCATCTTTTCAAAAATAAAAATAAAAACAAGTTTTGTGGTTTTGTGTGTTAAGGACCAAACAAACATGATACAATGCCTGCTATAATCTTGGGAAATTAGCTGAACAACATTCAAAGGCTTTCTTCTAAGAGTTCCAAATTCATTTATTTGATTTTTTAAAGAGAAATTTGTCTGGCCATGCAGGTATATTAATCAGAGAGGATTTTTTTTCCTTTAGAAATGACCTCTGTCCTGCTATCTATCTCTATGTTTCTGTTTATTTGTTTAGTCTTGTAGAAATTGGCTCCATGAGACCACAATTTTTGGTTACAAAGAAGACTTTCTGGTTCTACTTTTAGAATCCCACCAAGAACCTTAAAGAAACAATGTGTTCAGGCAAAATGTAGTCCACTGAGAAAGTATTTAGGAAATATTTGCAGTGAGGAGAGTCTTATTAAATGGCTAGCAATTTAAACATGATAATGTGACCCATGAAGTAAATAAAGTGAAAGAGTCCAAACAAGAACACTGGCAGTGTAGCACAGGGCACATTGTAAAGATCATACTTGTAACTGCTTTTGAAATTAACCTAGCTTTAGACCGGATCTGATATAACCAACAAATCCAGGGTCTTAGGTTTTTCAGGATGAGAGATAGGACTTTGTAGAACGAGGAAAGTGAAAATTGAGGAGAATATCTGGCATAATGTGGGTATCCCTTAATGGGAGAGGAAAGGGATGATTGAGAATCTCCTAAATATCTCAGATGGTGTAGTAGAAAGTACACTAATTTGTCCATCAGACTGGATTCTAACATTGTCAGGTTTAGAATTTTAGTCAAGTAGTTTAACCTCTGTGAATCTCAGTTTTCTCAAGTATAATAACAACCTGATAGTATTGTTGATAAGATCATTCAAGATAAGGTACATAATGAGCTTGACTTGATATCTTAAAGATATTATTATTATTATTATTATTATATTATTATTATTTTATATCATATTGTTATTCTCTTTTTTCTTTGTCTGGGAGTCTATGTCACTTTATATTGCTGTAGGTAACAACACTGATAAATCAGGGCTATGTAGAGCAAGTCGTAGCTGTGGAGATATTGTTTGTATCATTGATGTATTGTGAAAGCATTAGGGAGCATGTAATCAATTTGTAAAGGCTAAATCTGAGAAAAGTACATTCATTTTAAAATACATTTTGTTCTTTATTTTGTTGACTAAAACAGAGGAAAGCAAAACCCACAAGTTAAGTTTAGAACATTTTATTGAAAATCACAATGGTATGAAGATGCGTTATGAAGTGTTTTAGAAAGTATACACAAATCTAAATCTGTTTCAAGCATATCATCTTTTCTCTTTTTTGTTTTTAGCCTCCACTTTTTTATCTTCTTTTTACTTCACCAAGCCCCATTTTTCTTTTTTCTTTTGGTCATTTTATTTATTTTATTCACTCTCTTTTGTCTTCTTCCTTTTTACCTCAAAATCTCATGATGAGGATGTTCACACACTAAATGAATCTTCTATTGGCATCGTTTTGGATGGCAAGAATGGGCCTAGATATATACAATAATACATTAGTTCAAATAAGGTTTTTCAGTTTTCATGGTATTTGAAATGGTTGTGGAAAAAATACCAATGTGAGTTTTTGCTTTGTCAACAGAATGACCTATATGAAATTAATACCTAAAATTAAAATTAAATACACACACACACACACGCACACACACACACACTCATATATTTTAAGGCAAAAACTGGTAAAATAGTATGATTTAATGACAAAAAGCTTGGTCTCTCTAAGAAGTAGAATGTTGAATTTTACTTTTGGAAAGATATTCACGAAAAAGTGTGCTATAAGGGGCCCTATTTATACTCATAAAGCAAATAATATGACACATTAGTACAAAGAAATAATAACATCGTAAGAATTTGCATTTTAGACTGAAAAAGCAGTTTTCTTATCACATAATGTAGACTATTATTAATGATTGAGCCACAACAATGTGTCAAAGACTTTTAAATTTTGCACTTATTTAGGAATGAGGATGTTGCTTTTTCCTCCTTTGTGTGAATTATAATGCACAGCCCTTGTAAACTTGGCTTGTTCTGGTGTGTGAATGTGTGCGTGTGTGTGTGTGTGCGTGTGTGTGTGTGTGTGTGTGTGTGTGTGTGTGTGTGTGTGTGAAATGAAGAGGTGCGACAGTTGGGAAAATAGGAAGATGTAATGCTTAGGTTTAATCATCACCTCTAGCTGAAGAAGTACTTAAAACGAATTTGTTATTCTAGGCAAAGCCCAACACCAATTAGATACTTATGTCTAAATAACAGAAATTGTACTACAATTGCACTGCTCAATTTTGATGTAGTTGTCCTATTTGAACCCACAGGGTGAGTACAGAATTCTGATTTTAGGGAATTGCAGTTTTCCCCAAAGACAACAAATAGTCCCGCAGAAAATCAAACTAGGATGAGACTTATCCTCAGATAGAAAGAGATGGACTATTATTACATACTCAGAGCTCTCCTTGTTTCAAAATGACTAGATTTGGCAAGGGAAGGCTGACCAGGTGAGTAGGCTCTGAGAACAATAGTGCAGACTGAAGTAATCTCAGCTATGATGTAGAACTGAAGGGCTGAGCCTGCTCTGTGATTGAAAAAATATGTCAAAAGGGAGGCCAGTGATCTATTTTTCCTCTAAATAGAACAGGTTAGCATAGGATCACACTCTTCTTGAAGGAAAGGCAGTGGTTCTCAAGCTGTCAAGATGGTCAGAAATGGTGGTAGAGTGTGGAGGCTGAAGGAGAGAAAACAAGACTGACGTGTTTGCTTGTAGCTGATAGAACAGATCTCAGATATACCTTTGAAGTGCCTTGATGCCCTTAATAAAAATGTGACCCCAGATAATACAGGCTGGGAAAAAGTGGGTCTAAGAAAATATAAGCCCAATTCTGAAGAGAAACTGGTCTCTTTGGAAAATAATGGCAAAAATAAATTATTGATTAAAATTGGCAAATTCCCTTTGTTAATGAATTTTAATTGAAATACTCAATTGCAGTTTTATTATGTATAATTTACATATAATAAAATGGAATAGTTTTAAGTATACAGCTTGACAAGAAAAAATTTATATTCTATAATAAATATTCACATCGAAATATAGAGCTCTTTTGTATCTGGCTTTTTTTTCTTCATATGTAGTCTTTAGGATTCATCTCCAAGTTTACACATAGCTATAGTTCCTTTTGTTGCTGGATCACAAACAACTTTAGTCTATCTTCTATGTATAACTATGAAATAAAAAAAAAAAAACACTCATTTTGGTGTTCTTCTTGAGTTTAAGTAGCTATAGTTCCTTAAGCAATAAAGAAACTGGCATTATTTTTCTACAAAAAACTTGTATTTAATTTTTTTTGATAAAAATAAATAACCAGGCTATGATTTAATGAGAAATACAAGCTTATAGAAATCAACATAAATTTTTCAAGAATTTCACTTTTATTAGAACTACAATACAATGTCTTTGTTAAATATCTCGAATCATTAAATTGTTTCACAAAAAATGTTTATAATTGAACATGTTTATTTGTATTATTTATGAGCTAAATCTGTTGCTATCACAGTGGAGATATGCATTTCCTTATGACAATTTAAATACATTGTTTTTTTATTTGCTTCTAAGGAGTTTGGAAAGGGGCAGGAAAATGGAAATATACTCTCTAAAAATATACACTGGTCTGTGTGAGTATACTATGCCAAACCTTTACCTACAATCTGTTTTTGGTTTTTGTTTGCTTTTTCTTAATCCTTACTCTAGAATTACTCTTCTCATTTTTCCGTGTGAGCATATTCCTTTCTACTGAGTCCTTGTTTATCAAGCATTCAAGCATGCTCAAACTGTACTGATTTTAAAACATGGACATTCTATAAACATACATACATACCCACAACTTCTTTAGTCTCACATTTCTCTTCACCATTCTGTTTAGTATTTTCTTTTCACATCTAAATATCTCAATAAGTTGTCTGTAAATTCTGTCTTCAATTCCTAATACAAATGCATTCTTCAACTCACTCTAATCTAGGTTTTATATTACCACTTCCCATAATAATTTGGTAAGGAGAAAATAAGCATAAAAGGCCTATTCACATTTTCCCCCTTAATTTTTTTTTGTCAGAAAAGTATGGGGTATTATATTTTCCATTTATAGGTACTATAAACTAGCTATTTCCATTAAAATGCAGAGGATTTAGAAACATTCAGAATATAGACATTTGGGATGTTGAAGTGTATATTCACAATACAAAATCTCTTTTGCTTCTTTTCAACTAATTGCTTTGTTTTGTAGTGATAGGATATAGAACCCCACAGACATTGTTGAACACATGTAACCAAATCATGTTGCAACAAGCTGAGTTTCAGGGTTCACTAGTCCTGTTGTGTAGGCAAGGACAAGACTTGATCGGATCAGGCCATCTGTTATAGTTCAGGTGTCCTAGAAGCCTCATTTCCTGTGTAAGTGGGTCAGTAGATCCAGTATATGTGCCTCACATTCAAGAAGTTATCTCTCTAGATGACTAGAAGAAAATAATTGGTGTATGCTATATTGGAGAATGATCATTGGTACTAAAATAATATTTTGATCTAAATTATATTATTTTCCCACTCTTCTCTCATTGGTTCTATTTTTCCATTTCTGCCTAATAGATCACCATAATACATAGTGGCATGAAGCAACAACAACTTCGTTATACTCACAATTGTGAAGCCAGGAAATTGGGTAGAGCAGCACATCTCTGATCCATATTGATTGGGGGATTGAGTGTTATGTTTTAAACTGCTGGAAATAGATGGAGATCTCTGGAGTTTTGGTTCTGTCAAATGGGTCTCTTGATCCTTCTATACATCAGACTACTAGGGCTGGCATGTCTAAAGTAGCTTCCTTACACGTCTGGTGCCTGAACTGAGAAGAATCAGCCATTTCTTTCCTTATGCTTTCTCTCCAAATGGCTTGTGTGAGACCATGTCAGGGAAGCAGGATGTCTTACAGGTGCCTGACTTTCCTCTGAAGAAGTATTCCAAGAAAAAAGCAGAAGACTTAAGGCTTCATAGGACCTTGCAAATCAAACCATGTCACTTTCACCCTAATTCTGTGGCTATATAGGAACACCCCATATTAAATGTGGAAACATTTGAATACTAGGGGACATAGTTTAAAAGGGGGTTGCTTTTTAAAATCTAGCTACCACATTAATCTTTTTTTGGATCACAAATTTCTCTTTATATGTCTTTCAATGGATATTAATGATTATTATATTGCTTGAGATACAAAGAAAAAAAAGGATCACTATCTTGATTTTCACCACTGGAGCAATCAATGAATTTAAGGAACTTGTTAGGAGAAGGTCACATAAAGATTGTGACATACTTGAGAATAAAGCCAACTATATATATCTTTACCTGCTATCTTTACAGCTAGATAATTTGTCCCCTTATATTCAAATATTAAATAGTCTGAAAAGAAAAACATGAATATTTTATACATTACATTGTTATTTTCAACTTTAGTATTGTTATGAGACCAAGAAATCTACAATAAAAGAATTCTTAAATGATGCTGCATAGCATGGAAGCAATACTCTACTGTTGAACATAGTCAAGTGGAGTATATTCCTCCAAATCTTTTTTTTCTTTTTTGTATTCCCAGTGAACTTTAAAATAAAATGAACATTAAATTTTTTAAAAAATTTCTTTGCTTATAATAAATAGTGCCTATAAGAGTCCAAGAAATTACTAACAAAAAAAAATTTATTATAAGATCTCCTTTGGATGTACAAATGCTAAATCTTATTGGTTAAAACATACATAAATACAGATTGTCTTAGAAAAAATAGAGGCTTTACCTTCTTAAGCATGTCAGTTTTTTGTTTGTTTGTTTGTTTTCATGAAAAATCTAAACAAATTTAAGCTCAGGCTATGTTTACACAACATAAAGACCATGCTTATAAAGTGAAAGGGAAAAATTACTATGGTGGTTTTTTCACTGCATACACCAGACTGAAACAAATAAATCAGGCCTCATTGTACAGGTCTACTCTTAACACAGTTTAACACATATTTATTGCCTATTATGTGTCAAGAACTATAGTAAACCCTCGAAATATTAAGATAAATATGACATAATTGCTGCCATCAAAAAGCTTGCATTCCACAAGGAGAGACAGGCATATAGACAAATAAATAAAATATATTGCATTAAGTTCTTATCAAATGCTGTAAGGCATTCGATGAAGGAGTCATTTCTTTAGCCAGTTGTGGGCAATGAGGAGAAGTTATATAGAAAGGAGGCAACATTAGGACCTGCATTTTTATGGCCTGAGGAATACGCACAAATGCATCTGCAAACAGAAATTGTTTCTAATTTAAAGGAAGTTTTTTTTCTGATATCAAATTGAGATTTGGAAATATTAATAATGCCCTACTTCTAAATTAGAGTGCCTGATATTATCTAAAGTAATTATGCAATCTGAAAAATGAGAAATTGGTTAGATTTGATTTTCATTTTTACATGAAAGTTATAGATATTTTTAATTTCTAAGGAAGTCATATAAGATTATTAATTTATATAAAGTATAGGTATACATTTTGTTTTCAAAGAAAAGAAAATTTAAGTTTTTAATTATTTAACATGGGACTCACTTTCTTGCTTGTTCTTTCCTTTTTTTCCCCTTCTTTTCTTTTAATTCCCAATTCTCTGCTTTTTACCAAGGTTGACTCTCTCTATAGTCCTAAAATACTTCCAAAAGCTTTTCACTTGACTTCTTATTATTTATTTTTCTATTCCAAGTATTCTCAGGTAACATAATGAACTGCAATTTGAGTGAACAAGAAAAGTCTCATGTTTAGCCTTGGACCAATCATGATGGCCAGAGAAAAAGAATACCCAACTGTTGTAGCCTGAGTTGCACATGCCACTGCAGAATTTGGTATAATTTACTTCCAAAAATGAAAATAAGGTTGTTAAAAGTAGAATGTGGAGATGTTTATGAGGAGGCAATCAATAATTATCCATGACACAGAAAAATATCTGGATAAACAATAGATTTATTAATTCAAAAGGCCTATTTTTTTAATTCTTGATTCTAATGTGGATACCATTAATAAATAAACAAAATAAATAAATAAAAATTCCATTTTGTGTGGGCTATCATCTCAATAGAACAGTAATGTAATTGACAGAAAGAAACCAACATTCACAGCCAAAATACATGTATTTACTTAAACTAAGATAGAATAAAAATACCTCACTGAGATAGCTGTACAGAGCTAAAAACATGGTAATGCCTTTTATAGTTTGGAAAGATTCCTTCGCCTTTAGCTCTCAGCAAGGTGCTACTTTTGCCAATGATACCACATGACAGGGTTATAGATACTATTAGATTCTTCAAAAATTTCCCCTCGTCCTTCTCACAAAGATTTATAGGCTCTCTTGGCCTTTTCAAGTAATCAGAAAATTGGCTCTGTCTCCTCTTGCTCAATAGGTACAATATTCCTGAGTGTTTACTTGAGATGAAAGAACTAAAGGTCAATTTTCACTCAGTTAAAAGTGACTAGAATTCCAGTGAAAATGAAAAACTCAATGTTCCCAATCAGAGATGACATTTGGGTCATTTACACAGTGTATCATTTTTTTTTAAAGGCCAGAATTTTAGTTATGCCCGAAACATATTCTTTTAGCATTGTTATTTAGGTAATGTACAATATGGTCTTTATTTTTGTATAGACATTAAAATATAAACTAGCTAATAATTATTAACTCATTTTTATTTCTTTTGGATTCTTCAACAAATATAAGCTATGTGAAATGAAAGACTTTTTGTGTATTTATATACTTCAAAGATTATAGTTTTAAAAATTAGGGATTTTAATATTAGTAAAAATAGTTGTTGTAAAATATTGGAAGAAATATATATTTAAAAATCACTTGAAAGTTCATCATCCAAAGACAGTCATTACTGACATGTTTTAGAGCCATAGAATGTAAACACTGCTTAGTTCTCAGTAAATGCTCAATGTGTTTGAATGCTAAATGAATATAAATAGGATACATACTCACTTATAAAAATATGTTGATATTCATCTTTAAACATGGATAGCTTAGTTATTTTGTAAAGATCTTCTCTATGAAGCTTGATTAAAATTTTTAAAAAATGAAGCAAGATGCGTTCTGCAATATTTTGCAAGTTGTTATCCTTTGACAGGAATTCACACTTTCCTATCCTATTTTTATGATGCCATTTTAATTACATGTCACTGCTTAAGCATTGGTTGAGTGAGTGATTATGCCTACAGGAACATTTGGCACATGATGGAGGAAAGGCTGAAAGAGATTTTTAATTTATTATGACTCACTCAGGCACTAAACTTGGCAGTTCTGGACAAGGACTATGCTATCGTCAACTTGTCACTAACACTAATCCCTGATCTATCATAGAAGTTTTCTTGGCAAACCGTTTGGGAAAAAAAATCACTCTCTATTCAGGAGGTCAACAGTTTAATTTAGGGAAAGGTGAAGAAATGGGGAGTTCATGCTGCCCACTGAAAGGAATGACCTGATTCTTACATCTAGTGATAGATACTTTTAGGAAATAGACTTGGGAATACCCAATTGTGAGAATGAGGAAGTAACAGAAATTCAGGAACGTGCTATATGAGCTATATAAACATGTATATATAAGCATGTATTACATAGTATGCCTTAAGGTTACATTCTGGGAGTTTTCAGTAAAAAATTTTCTCTATTTTTGGTGATTATTACATTAAAAAAGTAAATATATCAGTTTTTACTGGGCAAAATTTATTGATGTAGTTTTTTATATTAATGATATCATAGTGAATCTATGGTATTTAAGCTAAAATGAAGTGTCAAGAATGAAGAATAACTCAGGCTACAAACTACACTCTACAAACTACATCGCTTACATTAACTCTTTGTAAGCGATGAAAAGGAAGGTCTATATAAAGTGCCATGAAATGAGTGCTAAGAGAACATTAACGTGCCTTGTTTCCAAAGAGGTATGTTTATAAGTCCTACGTAGTGGACTAAATGGAGGGAAGACAAGGAAAAGCAACTAAGTGAAAGAAAGTTTTAAAAGAGAAAAGAATAAATATATGAACTTGAAAGAAAGATATAAAGATCTAAGCTTAGCTCTATTACTTAGTAGTTATGTGACTTGTGACACATCTTTGTATTTGATCACCCTTATGCAGAATATGTGATTAAGAATAGTAGCTATCACACACATTTTTTTTGGAGATCTAATGAGTTAATATATTTAAAATGGTTAGCATACAGAGAACAAACTGATGTTTGTCAGATGGGAAGGGGCTTGAGGGGCTGGGTAAAAAAGATAAAGGGATTAAGAAGCCCAAATTGGCAGTTATAAAATAGTTACAGGGATGTAAAGCCCAGCATAGGAAATATAGTCACTAATATTGTAATAACTGGTGATATACAGTGTCAGGTGGGTACTACACGTATCTGGGGGATAGCCTCATAAGTTATGTAAATGTCTAATCTCTATGCTGCATACCTGAAGCTAATGTAATATGAATATGAAATGTCAACTGTAATTTTAAAAAAATTAAAATAAATAATAAATAAATAGCAGTTAGACCTTTAAAAGAGTAACTGGTATGTAATAAAAGAGAATGTTTACTTTAATTATAATGTCTTATTAGAAAACCTAATAGGAGTGGAGAGACAAATAAGGTGGGAATAGCATAAAGCATCTATATTATAAATAAACTTTCAGTATTTAGGACATTCTTGTTAATCTCTTTGAAATAAACTTTTGTTCCCCTACCACTAAAAGGAACATCAGCTGGAGTCAGTGTATACCTATTTTAGATAGCTTCCTCTGAGTAATCAGTAAAGCTTCAAGGTTTGGTTTGATCTCAGAGCAAAATAAGTTCTTCCACATAGTTTAGAATGTAACAGTACTGTTTGTTCACTTGAGTCATTTCACTGACTAGATATTAGAAGTATTAAGCAAACCCTTACACTGCTTAGATCCTATAGTAAATAAGAAATTACAAAAGAGTCCTCTGTAAATTCAGGAAATCCATTTTAAGAAAACTTTTCTATTGGACTTTGGTGAAGATCAAATGTCTTAATCAATAAGTAACCAAACATTCCAAGGAGTCCACGTATGGCAAAAGGCCCATCATGAGCTAATTGTTATTGCATGTACCCAATGGAAATTTTAAGTGTTCCTATCAGCATCTCAACCTTAAATGGTACGTGTGGGACCAGGATTTTATCAACTCAAAAGTATACAGACATCAGCATTTATACAAATTCTTATATAGAGAATGCAAATTCTTATACCAGATTATAAAAGCTTGGAATTAATACTTTGGGGCAGAAATTTTTGGAAAGGTTATGAAGATGGGAATTATGAAATACACTCAGAATTGAAAATTTTCATAAGCACATGCTAATATTTATCGAAAAACATCCCCTCTATAAAAAGTCTCAAATCAAATGGAGAGGTTGGTTTAGTCTGCAGAGGTTGTCCACCTTCTTTCTTCTGTGAACCTGATGCTTGCTCAATGGTCCTAATGAACAATGAGGCCTTGAAATTATGCCTTGTTAAGGCAGTTTGCCTTTCCAGTTTGGCTCTCATTGCTTCTGAGTGCCCTTTTACCAGAAACTAAGAGTTCCTAACATGTCTCATGTATGGTGGAGAATAGTCAGTTTCTTGGTGGTGATTTGACCATACCCTTTGTCATGAAACCTTTATTATCATAAATTGTTATTCTAGATTTGGATTGGATTTACCTCCTTGTCATCTTTTTTTTTCATTTTTACTAACAGTGAACACATGAGTTTTCAATTTTGACCACATATATATGTGTAAATTTTAAATTCTTAAATTTGTAACTATATTTTCAACCCAAGTACACATTCTTGGCTAAGGCATGTTTATTATTTATAGCTGAATTTGTGATAGATGGTAGATAGATAGATAGATAGATAGATAGATAGATGATAGAGTGATCAATGTTTCAATTCTGTCTTAAGAAATATTAAGCCCATTGTGTATTCAGATGAAAAGAGAGAAATTTATTTAGTCATTTATGTTTCCATCTATCCAGATATTAAGTGTTATGTCAGTAAAATGTTAAAAAAAATGGAATAATTTGATTTCTGATAGCACATTAATTGTCATAGGTACATAGACTTTTATCTTAATACAATTTGGGCAGTATTTGGTGTACTCATGATAAATTATACCCTTTTAAAATAATACTTCACCAAAAAAAATTAGTTCTTAAATGCAAGTTCCATAAAGACACCTGCTTACTTGTTCTTTTAACTCTGTAACATGATTTGGCGATGTAATGCAATTTGTCATGCTCTGATTTCCCAAACACGCCTGTCTTTGAATGTCATTTTCTAAATGATGATTAAGGAAACAAATACATTCTTCTACACTATAAAGACAGTGAAAAAAATGTGTTTTTTTAGCTCATGTTACCACAATGCAAAATTGGCTAGCTGCAGGTTGATGCATATTACTCTGCAGTAGAGCCACTATTGAACACAATATATTAAAATCCAATATATTTCCTTTTATTTAAAGTCTGCTCTCCAGTGTATAATTTCTATTGAATTTATCATTTACAGACCTATTTTAAAGGATTTATGAACTTTGGCCATAGCTTGTCTTCATGAGAGAAACTATTTTTTTTAGAAAAAAATAGCCATGTTTATATAATACACTTTAGCAATCAAATGTGTAACTTCTACGATCACATTGATATGTGAACTTTGGAGTTACTAGCTTATTTCTGATAATTTGAATACATAACACTATAGAATTAAATGATTGGAAGTGAATTACTCATCATAGATTCCTTGTGATTAGCCTGCTACTTGAATCCTTTTATCAAGCAATTATCTGTGCTGTCAATATTTTAATGAACTCATCTGTTGCCCAGACACCCTGCTCCATTTTGGAACATTTCAAAGTTTGATTTCCTTTTTAACTGGGTGGAAATCTGTTTTTTTATAATCTTGAGTTTTTAATTCTAATTCTGCATATATTGCTTCAGATATTTAAAGATTGATGCTATGTTATAATAAGTAATCTTTTTCCAAAATTAAGATCTTGACATTTATTCTCTTTTGGAGGTTTTGTTATATTTTGTTCTTAAGACCATAGATAAGTACATTAAAGAGTCGTTCATGTTATCATTTACAGTTTAATATCTGGTTATGTCTGATTTTGTGGATCAATATCTCATATAGTGAACAAGATTTTTCACTTTTTATTAACTTATCATAATATTCTTATTGTGTGAATACAACTATTTCCCTCAGTTTTTTTCTTAATGATTTTACCTCATGACACATTCATGGAAGAGGAGATCAAGGATATTTTTTCTAATTGAATCTCTTCATTAGAAGGTTTTAGAAGAGTGATAATTTTGTAATAAAAATCAACATGGAGGAAAAATCTGAGCACATTTTACCTAGGAAAACTTTATAAACATGCTTTATTTGAAATGAACAATGAGACCTAAGGGGACTCATCTTGAAAGAATTTATCAAGAAAATCTGGAACAGAAAGAGGCAGAGTTTCTATTGAATGTAGCTCCATTTGGATTCTTAAAGGAGTCTCATCATGGCAAAACAGACATGAATGTTTATTCCAGGTCTTCTGAGCATGGGTAGAAATTGTCAGTATAAAAAAGAAAGATTAATGGATGTCAAGTTTAGATTTGTCACTTGGCTTTAGATTTGTCCAACACCTTCAAAAATACTTTGCTGCAAAAAATGACACTGTTATAATTATTTAATAACTCAAAATTATGATATTAATATTGATATATTCTTACCATCTCTAATTATCAGACTCATGCAAGTTGCATTAATAGTCTCAATACCGCACTTTATGGCAAATGGACCCAGCTTCAAGTCAAATATGACATTTAGTGTTGATGTCTCAGCCTCTGTCTTTCATCCACTTTCCCCATAACTGTTTTAAAATTATTGTAGAATGTCCCCTAGTTTGGGGTTTCATATTTCCTTGTGATTAGATTCAGAGTATGCCTTTCTGGATGGAATAGTTATAGAAACAATGCTGTACTCTTCTCATCTTCCCCTCATAAGGTGGAACACAATTTTGATTGGTCCCATTGTAAATGATGTTCAGTTTAATTATTGGAGTAAATGGTATGTGTTAGGCTTATCCAATGTAAAGTTACCATTTTTCCCTTGGTACTTGATATGTATTTTTTGGTCAGTTACTTTGAATCTATGTAACATATTATTCATTAAGCATTTAATAAATTAATAAGCTAACTAATATCACTATGGATTTAAGGATTCCCTATTTTATTCAATGGATTTTTATCTGTCACTATCAACATTTATTTTGATGTTCAAATTTCCCTTGATGTGACCAATCGGAAACTTTTCAAGTCATGCTCCATTTCCTTTTATCATATCCCTACCATCTTATTTTGAGCATTTCCTTGCTTCTTTGGCACATGTAGATATTCCTGGCTCACCTTGTATTTTTTGTGCCTCAGCCCTAGAATCAAGCATTGTTTTGAGAAGACCTTAGTCCTTTTTGTGGAGAATTGTGTTTAGAAGCCAACACGCAGAATATATGTTCATTGTTTTTGAGGCCATGCTTATCATCTTAGTGGGCAGAGTTAGAGAATAAATCATGCCTATATATACTCATATACACACATATGTGTAAACACACACTCAATACATAATATAATGTACACAGAGGCCCATAACATATAGACCTTCATATTTATTTATTTTTATTTTTCTACCTATCAAAAACATTGAGTTTATATTGTTATTTCCAATTCTAATTCAGTCATACAGGGTTCATTCTAGTTTTCTTCCTTTTCTTGCTTCCAACTCCCTTCTGACAAACCTGATTTCTATTAAACTTAATATATTAATAATTTAATTATTCCTACTGCATGAAACTAATATCCCATCTCTACTACCACAGCCTCCTACAATTTGATGTTTCTCTCACTCACTAGAGCTCTGACCTTCCATTTTGTGCCTCCCTCTGCAGATTCTCTTTTCCTTGCTTGGGATCCAAAACCCCATGCTGGGCTATAATCCCAGCATGCAAGTTGTTCTTTCCCTGTTCAGGTGTTGACACTGCTGAGCTTGTGTATATCCTCCTTAGAATGCCCAGGCTATGAGAACCTGTATCATATCTCCTTTTCATGAAGCTATCCTCTTCACCATTCTTGCTTGGCTCTAACACCTTGCACTGAGCTGACCCATTCTAACCTCTGCAGTGTGGATATGCTTCTGTTCAGGCACTGAAACCTCATTTCAGGTGGTGCCTCTGTGTGGGCACCCTCCTCATCCTGCTTGAGCTATGATTCTTGTGGCCAGACTGCCTCGCTCCTCTCAATGGATGCACTCTCCACTCTGCTCATGGGTCAACACAATACAGCAGACCAGCCACTGCAAGAATGGCTTTCTCTTTCCACATGCACTCCAACATCTTATGCCTGGTAGCCATGGATGCCCTTTTCGCCCACTCAGTCTCTGACACTACATAAATTGTACTCTCTCATGTTTTCCTCAACTCACTTGGGCTCTCACACACTATGCTAGGATACTCATGATGTGGACATCCTCTTCTCTCTGTGTAGGCTCTGATACACTGAGCCAAGTAGCCTTGCTGCACCACTCCGACTGTAACACTCAACTCTAGATAACCATGGCTTTTACTCCCCTTCCCCATCTTCTTATAGGCCTACTTTGCTCTGTCCACCTAATGGCTTTAGAACAGTTGTTTGGGAAGGAAAGAAAAGAGGAAGAAGAGAAAAGGCTAGAAGAGATTTGTTATTTAGAAGAATTTAATTAGCAGCATATATGTGTGCATGCGTTTGTGTGTGTGTGTGTGTGTGTGTGTGTATGTGTTTAACTGACTGCATTTCTCCTATTCAGAATTTATTCATCACTGTACTCAATTCAATTCTCTTTCATTCCCAATAGACCTGAAAAATGTACCAATTTTGGAACTATGGAAACCTCAACAGGAATAAGATCTTAGTAGAAATAATTGGAGTCTTTCTAAAATTCTATACATTCTATCTTTTAATATCAGGACACATACATGGGAGAAAGTGTTCAATTAGACATACACATATTTCTGAACAAACCAACTCTGAAATTCTAGAGAAAAGTCTCTATGCTATCAATAAGTCAACTGTTCATGCCAAACCCACAACTAAACTAAGATATACATTTGCCTTTATCCATCATATTCCAAAAGCAACTGGAGTTGAGAGTTTTAGGCTCAGAAAATTAAGAACCTGTTTGTGTTGACATACACTTGCAATACTGATGTTTTGAGTCTAGTGTGACTTTTTCTATTTAACCCATTTTAATCCTTTTCTACTGCATTGAAAAAAAAGGCATCTGAATGTAGACTAAAAAATGGATCATATATGAAAGCAATCATTAAAATATACATTAAAACATACATGAAGTTCCAATTTAACTCATAAGATATGATTTTTAAGCTAACTGTCAGGGCCTTTAATTTTTTTTTTCACTTCTTTATTTCTTTCCCTCCTCTCCTCTCTTCTTTTCTCCTCCCCCCTCCTCAGTTCCCTTCCCCTTTCCTTCTCTCCTTTTTTTCCCTATCCTCTTGGATGCTGTTCTCTCTTACACTTTGATTTTACTTTCCATTCTCCATCAGTTGACTGATCTATAATGTAAAATAAGCTTTTCTAGAGACTTAACAATTCCCTTTACATAATAAATGTTTCAGAGCCAATTTTCTCTGCTTTCTAGAAACATGAGAGGGAGGAAGGTAATTAATAATGTAAGAATGTAACAAGTTATACTATATTTTGAAACAAAACTGGCTAGCTAGCTGAATTTACTCAAAATTGTCTTTAATAATCCCAATGTTAGATCATAAAATGCCACATACCCAGGAAGATTTTAAAATATTTTAAAAATATTTAATAATATTTTTATGCTGCATGCAGGCAAAATTATTTTAAGATATTTTACTGAATCACTTGATTTGGCCAGAGATTTTAATGATAGGCAAACAATATTTTTTCTATGCAAGATTTTTCATATATTTTATAAAAATATACTATGTATGCCTCAATATTTAAATGAGAATCTTGGCAATATTTATGATTAAGATAAAAATCAGTCTCCAAAATTTATTGTAGCCATACCTATCAGTCCATTTAAATTACATAAGCTTCATTTTCTTTTACATAAAATCACACAAGATATGACTATGGTTATATAATGGTATAAATTTTAAGATTAAGTCTCATAGTTTTTCTTTCTACCCACTTAGGTAATGAGGGATTGCTATTCTTATTTTTATATATGCAAATAAAATGATAAGGAATAGGCCAAATTATCAAAGAGAAAATAGCCTAACTGCTTTATTCAGGGTCTTACAACTAGCACATGGTAGAGATAGAATTCTTACTTAGTTTTGTCCAACTAAAGTTGTGATGTCTTAGCAAGTAGAGTCGATGAATTCTGACTAAGCTCTTGTTTTCTCATTTAGTTACACATTTGGGGTGTGTGCGTATAAGTGAATATATGTGAGTGAATTGTTTCAAAATTAAAAGATTTTTTTCTTGACTATAAATATCATGTGTGGCTTCTGTATAAAGTTCAAACAGTCCAAAAAAGTGTTAAAAAAAAGAAAGAATTTACTATGCAGACAAAAATACCACTGACATCTTGATGGACAACTTTACAGATTTTAAATGCATTCTACATATAAGATATTGCTGTATACTCTTACGTCATCAAGCTCATACATATTTTGTAACCACACAAAATATGTTATGAGTATCATACTTTATTTATATGAAAGAATATGTATTACATAAATAT
Organism: Cynopterus sphinx; assembly: GCA_030015415.1. NCBI lineage: Eukaryota > Metazoa > Chordata > Mammalia > Chiroptera > Pteropodidae > Cynopterus > Cynopterus sphinx. The sequence goes on along the minus strand of CM057380.1, from coordinate 74,003,004 downwards.
GGTGACAGATATAATAAATTTAACATCTACAGAGCCAGCTCCAATTTTGAAGAGACTCTAGCCAATAAATTGAATTTTTTGCATGTCCCTTCCTAACGGCATATTTCTTTCTTGTGACCGGGTAAATTTTTCTTGTTTTTAATTTTATTATACAAGTGTATATTCTTAAATGATATATTGTTTATTTTATATGTTTCCAATTACAGACAATTACGTTTTCAAAATTATATGAATTTTTTTCTGAAGCTTTTTATAAGAACTATGTTTTTAAGTTTGTGTGTGTTGATACAATAGTTCTAGTTTATTCATTTTCACTGCTGTATATTATTTAATTCTATGATTGCATTCACTATCCCTTTCAAATTTCTTATCAATGGACACTTTAGTTATTTTTGTTATTTTGTATAATAGACAATGCATTGATGAATATATTGGGTCATATATAGGGTATCTATGCCAATCTATCTACTATGTATGTTGTGATAAAAAGTAAAATAAGACAATTTTAAAGAAAACTTTTCGAGTAGTTTGTAGGAGAGACATAATATAGAAACTTCTATGATAAAGTATATCTCAAATATCCTAGGAATGGAATTGCTTAGGTTTATGGTAGTCATATCTTCAAAAATATTAGATAAATCAAATTTATCTCCAAAATGATTGTACTATTTATATTAACAATAGCAGAGTATTACTGTGTTATCACACCCCATCTTCAAAAATACTTGGAGTTGACAGATTATAAAAACAATTTTGGTAACCTGGTGATGATGAAATTGTATCACCTTGGAGATTTAATTTTCATGATCTTAATATCCAGAGAAATTGATTTTTTTCAGTTTTTCTGTAAAAGTTCATTAGTAATTTTTGTTAATTTTATATTAAGATTTATCCTTTCTTGTTGAATTTAAAGTTTTTTTTACATATTCTGAATGTTAATACTCTATTGTTAGTTATGGTTGTTGAAACTATTTTTTCTCACTCTTCATCCTTATTTAATGGCTTTGGATGAATAACTTAAATATATCAATATACTTAAGTATATCAATATTTTTCTATGCTTTTTATGTCTTGTTTTTTAACATCCAAATATTTGTTTTATTGTTTAAGTGTGTGTTTAGTATAGATTTGTAACCTAATTTCATAATGATTAGCAAATATAATCTATAAGGTACTAAATTTTTAAAAATTTGTTGAGACTTGCTTTATGACAAGTATATGGAGAATTTTTATTAAAATGTTCTACATATGCTGAGAAGAAAATGCATTATTCACTTTTAGGGGACAGTGTTCTGTATATGTTTATTTAGTAAAGCTTATTTAGTGTGCTCAAAATATTTTATATTTTGTCAATAGGAGTGATGTCAAAGAATTTATAAATATTATGGCATATATGGCTGATCAGAATATGTGTAGAAGACCTGTGCACAGGTAGATGATCATACTTGATAAGTAATATTGATTTTCTCACCTTTTAAGAAGGGTGCATTGAAATTTTTGCCACTATGGTTGATTTTACATTGATTCTATGAATTTTAAAAATTTATTCTGTTTTATTAGTTGCATATGCATTTGGAGCTGTGATAACTTCCTAGAGAATTATTATTATTTTAAAATCATGATTTAGTGACACTTTTTACCCTTAATAATGGACCTCTCTGTGTGGTTTTTCATCCTCAAGTTGGGTAACTGGAGCATTTTTACAGAAGATCTCAGGGCTACTAGAATTAGGACAGAAGTTCCAAGACTCCCTTCTTTTGAATCTTTGCTTAGAAATAGCACAATGTCATTTTATCTGCAAGTCGTAAGATCACCCAGATTCAAAGAGTAGAGAAATAAACTTTTTCCTTTGATGGGTGGAACTGGAAAGAATCTGTAGACATTTTTAATCTCCCACAGACTATTTCTATTTATTGTAGTTGCTGATATACTTGGATATATTTCCACTATCATATTTTGAATTATTCTTATTCTGTTTTATTTTTTCTCATTTCTTATAGTATTTGGATTAATTCAATACTTTTAATTTTATTTGTAATGTATGGCTATTCAAGCGAATGCTCTCTATTTTTATCAAAATTATTTAACTTTATGAAGTAAAAATGAATCAGTGTCTTAAATCTCAATCAACAAAAGATTCTTACAAGACTTTAATTAAGATCACAAATCTTTTTTCTCTCTCCTTCAGGATTACAAGCTATCACTGCCCAATATTTTAGTCTGACTTAAAAAAAAAGAATTTTCTTTTTTAGAGCAATTTTGGAGTCAATAAAATTGTAAGAAAGATACAAGATTTTCCATTGCCCTCTGTCTTCACTCACACATAGCTTCTTCCCCCATTATTAACATTCCCCGTCAGAGTGGTACATTTGTTATAATTGATGAACTTACAGTTTAACTTTTGAACTCTATCATGGTAGTTATTTATTTTTGTTATACTTCAAGTACATAATGTTTAAATAAACCACCATATTTTTGGTCATATTTCTGTAAGATTCATGTTCAACTTAAGGTAAGTCTTTTAGCTCTTTTTTGTTTGTTGACAATGAGATTCCTTCAGGTGTTTTGGTTCCCACAAAATTAAAAAAAAATGTTTTTCTTGTTCTTAAAACACTGCTTAGCTAGTTATTTAAACTGAAATGAGACTTATTTTCTCTCATTTGTCACCTGGATTGCCATTAGAGATCAAAGTGATTAAGAACATACATATTGGTGCCACACTTTGTTAGCCCAAAACTGGATTCCTCTTCTTAGTACCTGAGTAAATCAGATAAATTGAATTTTCATCATTTAATTTCTTCATTCATAAAATGAGTATTATATTAATAATACTTGTCTCATATTATAAACTAAATTAAGTTATTATTTGTAAAATACCTTACATATTTTAAATGCTCAATAAGTTTTAGCATTTATTTTCTAGTTGCTCTTATGAAGTATGATTTTGTGGCCTATCTTACATGTTAGAGGTCTTTATCTATGCTTTAAAATTTTTTATTAGAAGGGGTATAAAAACATTAATTTTTAAATATACATCTTAGAATACACTGTTTCTTGAATATCTCAATTCATGTCCTTCAAAAATTTTGTAGAACTTTTAGCTAGTACTATTTAAAACTTTTCCTTTCTCCTTTTCTCTCTGTTCTCACATGCTGGAACTCTAATTAATCCTATATTTGATGTTTTTATTTTGAGTGTCAGGTCTCTTAGAATTACATGGATTTCTATATTCTCTTCTTTTTTTTTTTTTTTTGGTGCTGCATTCTGGATTATTTTAAAATATATGTTTTCCAAATCACTACACATTTCTTAGAAAATATGTATGTAATATAGGTCTAAGATAATGTTTATCTGATCTACTGAATGTTTAATTTGAATAATCATATTTCTTAATCTTGAATTTTTTTAATTCATTTTAAAATTTGCCTAATCTATTTTCCTTGTATATTTTTTCTAAGTCCATATATTCATATATCTTTAATGTTTCATATATTGATATTTTGTATTCTACTTGTGATAAATTTAATAACTAAAATTCTTGGAGGTTTTGATTTTTTAAATTTTCTACTGACTCCCATTTATGTTCAATTGTTTTCTTTTAGTTTTGAGTAGTTCTTGGTAATTAACATATTTGGCTGCACTTGAACTGTGGGACTCCAGAGGCAGGGATTAAATTAAAAACACTTTTTTTCCAGAGAAATTTGCATTTACTTCTTCCTAGACAAGCTTAATTTAATTTAATATATGAAAATTTTATAAACATAAATTTTAACCTTTGAGCCAAATCAAGGTAAGTCTATAGTTAAAAAATTCGCACACACAAGTACTTTTTTTTGTTATGATATTATTATTTTTAATATTATTATTATTGTCATCGTCATCTAATAGGAATCATGGCTGACATGTTTTGGCTGTATAAAGGTAGATAACATGTAAATATTAAGAGAAAATTATAAGAAAAAAGTGTATAGGGTCCAGAACAGGTATTTTAAAGATTACTTAAAGACACCTCATGAAATGTTTAGAAAAAAATTTTTTATCATGGACTCTAAAGACAAGGTGAACAAAAGAAAGATTAAGAAAGAAAAAAAATTGTAATGATTCTATAAATTTAAAAGATGGTCATCACTGCAGGAAAGAGCAACTTTCAAAAATTAAAAATTGCCCCAAATAATCCAGGAAACCCAATACCACATTACCTTGTAAAAACAGCAATTAAGTGCATGACAAAGACTACAGACAGACACCTTTCAAGTGATTTTGAAGCTTTAATTAAGGATGATTCTTTAAGTGTATTAATATAGATATCAAACAATGCAACACAATTTATGAACTAAGAGCTGGAAAGAGAATAGAAAATACATTACACGAAAAGAGTTATCTATGTCAATCTGTAAGTGATCAATATTCTCAATTTTTTTGAAAAAACAATTAAGAATATATAGTTTCTTTTAATTTTTCTTCTGTAACATTGCATTTTCATTGCTTTATCAAACAGAACCATAGCTCTTATATTCTCCCCATTATAATACATTTTCCATATTCCTGTCAGACTCACATTTTTAAAATATAATACCGATGTCTCACGTATATTGCCTAGATGACAAAAAGAAATATTGCTTAGCATAGTATTCACAGTTGGGCATAGCCTAATTTCACTTCCTCATGCCTGTAATTTCTGTGATACATAAAACCCTGCAGGCAACCTGCATTTCTCTTAACTTTCTAAGCACACATACTGCACTGCTCTGTGAGCTTTTGCCCCACCCCAGTCACTCTCCCTTTCCCCTCATTTCCTCAGTGAAGTTCTTCTTGTCATTCTTTCAATATATAAATCAGTCTCCTTTATGAAGAACTGCCTTATTACTTTCCAGACATGATTAAGTGCTTCTTCTCAATTCTTTCACAGATCTTTATATAAACTAACCATATTATAGTATGTTATATTAAATTGTTTCTTTTTAGTTAGTTACTTTCTCATTAGAATTTAAGATTTTTAGTGAACAAGAAAAGGATAGTGCTTATTTATCTTCGTATCTCCAGAATCTATTACAACACTTGGATTCATTGGAAGTTCAATAAAAGAGTGAACAGTGTGGAGAATCAATAAATCATCAAATCCAGAATCTGGACACAGTAAATACAATATTCTATGAAGATAAATATTAAGCATATGATTGTTGAAAGTGAACACCCTTGGAGTGCAACCTGAGGAATACTGACTGTGACAAAGAAGCAGAATATAGCCAAGAGTGGAACATTTAGATTAGGGGGAGAACCGCAGTACCACTCTGCCATTCCTTGTTAAAAGAGAAGGAGGCCGCCAGTGTTTTTATGTTTTATTGGAGAAAGTGGAAAGTTTTAACAATAAAATAGTTCAATTGTAATAAAATAAAATAATTTTTCAAGTGTATAGACAAAACTAAAGATTTTCTACAATTTTTCTAGAAAGCTGAAATTCCAAAGTAGACTAACTGTTGAGCATTATAGCGTTACAGGGCAGAATATTAAAGAACAGAGCAGAAGCTTAAAAAAAGAAACATCGCAAAGAGTTCAGGTCATAGAAACTCCTTTAGCTACGTTAATGAAGATTTCTTACAACTTCCAGCAGTTGCTAATAAAACAATCTAGTGTATCTTGGCGAATTCACAAGTCGCTACACAGGTGGTGTTATTTTTGTGAATTAAGAGATCTTTACAAGTTGGTGTTATTTTGTGTATGCTAGGAAATTATCATTTTCCTACCTTGGTGAGTCAACATATCTGAATCCAGTTAATTTCAATTAAATTAATCATTAAACTATGGTCTATGTAAACAATAACAACACATACCTGATCACAGGTAAGACACAGCTTAATTCCTTTCCTCTCACAAATCAAAAATTTGGTTTCTGTTCTCTACAGTTAGAGACAGAAAGTTCCCTTAAAATGTTTTCTTAAGGCAGGTGCTCTAGTGGTTTTGGGGATGGGATAACATGCTTTTAGGCTTATACTCTGGCTATCCTTTCTGAGACTCCTTGTTCAGAGTGTTGTAAGTGGAGTGAAAAATTTTGCAAAGGTGCCACCAGGGCCTTCTGGAAGAGATAGGACTAATATCATGATGCAAGATTGGGAAAATCTGTTTAAGCAAATTTAGTGGCCCAAGTTCCACTTATGCGAAAGAGCTAAAGAACATAGTGTTTGTGCCAAATTACCAAAGTCTTTTGAGTGGTTAAAACAGCTAAACAGGTTATAATCAAAATCCCAATTTATTTATTTATAATGAGAATATAATTTTTAATGAAATTCTCTGCAGAGCTGTATAATACTTTCTCACAGACAAGCTAGAAAATCATATTATCAGAAATTTGCTTGGTGAGTAAAGAATCAGAAATAAAGTATATATGACTCAAATATTTAATGTCATTTGATTCTTGGAACTGCAACATCTGCCACCTGTTCCCATTATTCTGATAGGACAATCTCCACTCTAGGCCGGGCTTGGAGGAGCCCAGGAAGGCAGTATTTGTAATTTTTTATTGATATTTTGACTACTTTGTTCTAGTGAATGTATATCAACATGATAGTTCTCAAACTTTTTGGTTTCTGGACCCCATTATACTTATACTTATTGTGAACCATACAAAGACATTTTGTTTCATATGGGTTGTATCTATCAATGTTTACTGTATTAGAAATTAAAATAGGAGAATTTTCTTATATTTATTTATTAATTTAAAATAAATGATAATGTGGTAAATTAATTTAAATAACATTTTTATGAAAAAGAACTTTTTTTTATAAAAGGCACTGTTTTATACTTTTGCAACTCTTCTAAGTTTGGTCTAATAGAAGACAGATTCTCATGTGCTGTTTACGCTCAGTCTGCTCTAATATATTGTTCTGGTTGAGTATACGAAGAAAATCTGGCCTGATACAGATATGTAGTTGCAAAAAAGAGTGTTTTAAAAGACTTTCCAGGTAGTTGTGGATTTTGATCCTATGCAAAATATGGCAAGTGGTAGTTTCTTAAAGATTATTAATTGAAAAATGAAAGGTCAATGAGAAGACACAAGAGTTTAAGATCCAAGAGGTTAGCTATTCAGGAAACATTCAAGCAGAAACCAAAATAGTGTTTTTAACTGGAGGTGAAGGCAATGGGAATTTGTCAGAAAGAGAATGGTAATAATCACACATATAGAATGAAGGAATTTCTATGGTTATTAATAAGCTAAAGAAGGAATTTCTATAGATGAAATAAGCTAACATAGTGATGTTAATTCTAGAGAATGTCTTTAATTTTGTCCTTAGTCACACTGTCTGCTTTTCTGTTAGCCTTGCAAACAGTTGAAATACAATGTTTCTCTAAGCCCAGTGCAAAAATCACTTTGCTCAGTTTTAACATTCTGAAGGCTTGAGGAGTAAGACTTGCAAGGCAGTTCTGGGATGATAGCTCTGATCTCATTTGGAAATGGTTCACTTTCTATTATTTTTCAAGTAGCTGTAAAGTGTAATCTGAACTTGTATCAGTAAACTTGTACTCGGTTACATTAGTCTTGCTCGCACTAAGGATAGTGTTTAACCTGTACAAGATTTTTTATTATTAGAGATTGGTAATTTGGAAAATATTGGTTCACTAAATTATGCTTTTTTTCCCTAATGTTGATTTAGGGGTCTATTAACCATACTTAGAACTATTGCTATATAAGAATACACTCCTTCTATAAACATGTTAATATTTAAATAAGCCTGTATAAAAACACTAAATTTAAAAAATAAAATATAAGTTATAAATGAAGGAGAAATATTTTAATATTAATGATAAAGAATTAAAATCTAGAATATAAAAATTATGTCAAAATTTATTAAGCACAAGAAAAGAAATTCTAATCTGCTAGTAGGAGTATATTCTTAGAAACTGTAAAGAAGTAATTAAATTTAGAACAATAAAAGGACTAAGTTTTTTTGTAAATAGGGTTATGTTTTATTTATCATTAGATGCCTAATGGAACTTAGAAGAATGCTTTGATTGTGGTAGATGCTAAATATTGTAGAATGTTTAAATAAATGGATGATCGAGTTATTAATTGAATATAAAGATACCAAAAACTGTTTTGAGTTTTACACAATGGATGATAGATGACTTTTTCTTTGAACTGTTTCTTAGCAGAGACAAAAACTATGTTAAATAAGAATCTGACCTTAAGCCATTCTTATTGTCTCATGGATAGTCATATTTCTCACTTCGTGTATCGGTTGCTTTGTTCTTGGCAGGGAAATGATAAGAAATTTTGCTGTCCATAACTTAAAAGGTAATGCTTCCTACTTTTACTGCTATTTGATTTGTGCTTTGTTTACTGCCTGTGGCATGAAAAATAGGATTTAGTTGGTGTTGACCGCTGTCATGAGTTAAGCTGCACAATGCACTAAGTATTCAGATTTTATTTGCAGTATACCAGGCAAATGGTAGCAGCTTTTGATCATTTCTAAGTGGAATAAGTGAAGTGACCTAAAGCACAGAGTTCTTAACAGAAATTTTGCAATTTTCAAGAGCTTGAGTACTGATAACATATCCACAAAATTAAAATTTAGACCTGAAAAATTGTGGCTTCATACTGTTATTTTTCCTAAATTATGTTTTGCATGTCTATTTTGCTATATGAGGGTTTCAACTAACACAATTTTACATTGTACCAAAGCAATGATGTCAAGAGGCATCTGTATATAAAAGTCAATGTCTAACAGTGAGTTTTATGGGTTAAATTGTATCCCTACCCCTAAATTTTTATGTTCAAATGCTAACCCCCAATATCTCAGAATGTGACCTTATTTGAAAATAGAATATTTACAGAAGTAAGTTAAAATGGGGCCATTAAAATGGCTGTAACCAATATAATTGTCGTCCTTATGGAAAGGGGGGAATTTGGAAATAGATATGCATAGAGAGAGAATGTCATGTGAAGATGAAGGCAGAAATTGGGGTGATGCTTCTACACAAAAGACTGACAGCAAAGCCACCAGAAGTTAGGTGAGAGACATGGAGCAAATTCATTCTCACAGAAGGAATCAATTCTGCTGACACCTTAATCTCAGATGTTGAGGCTCCAAAACAATGAGATAATAAATTTCTGTTGTTCTAAGTCACCGATTTGTAGTATTTTGTCACAGGAGCCCTAGCAAACTAATACACCAAGAAATTTAATCCTTATTTAATTACTTCCTTTCAGGTTCTCAGTATATATTTCCATTAGCCGATGGGCTAAACACATATTTTTCTTAATGAAAGTTTGGGTGTGTTTGTGTTTTTGACATGAGTATTGTCATGATTAAATTAGTATTTTGGAGATTATGAATAATGAGACTTGGCTAGTATTTGTAAAGTTTATTGAATGTTATGAATAAAAGCATCAGATGAAGTGTTCATTTTAGATATTATAATCAGTCTGAAATACACAGAGTTAGCTAGGATTTTGTGCCCGGTGGGAAGCTGGCTAATTGCAGTACCTTTTGTAATTAAGCTATGTTAAAGATACTTAAAATCACTGACTTCCTTCTGGTCAATTGATTGTGTTCCACCATCTTTTTTTTCCTTAAAATAAGTGAATTACTTGGGATATAGTCAATATATAGTATAATAACTTGCAATTCTCATGCAATGTTTTGGGATTTTTATGAAAAGAAAATATATACTTTAAAATCAACTCAACATTATATCTTTAAACATCAATGTGGTAGACAGAATAATGGTCACTCAAATATCTCCATGCTCTAATCCCTAGAACCTGCGAATGTTACAGGGCAAAGCAAAATTCACGAATGTGATTAAATTTAGACCTTGAGATGTAAAGATTATTTTGGATTATCCAAGTGAGTACAATCACATGGGTCTTTAACATTGATGGAACATTCGGAGCTGAGTTCGAAGTCAAAGGATATGTGACTAAGTAAGAAAGATCAGAGAGGTGAAAGTTGCTGGTTGTTTGCTATAAAGATGGAAGAAGAACCCATGAGCCAAGAAATGTAGGTAGCCTCTAGTAGCTGGAAAAACAAGGAAACAAATTTACCCCTAGAGATTCCATAAAAGAATGTAGCCTTGCCAACAACATTTTAACCCAGTGAGATTTGGGCTGGACTTCTAACCTATAGATCTATGAAACAGTAAGTTTGTGTTGGTTTAAGTTTGTAGTAATTTGCTACAGCAGCAATAGAAAACTAACATAGTCAATAAAATGTCAACAAGTATTTGTTGATCATCTAATAGTGCAAAGTATTTTTAAATTACCTGTAATAGATAATGAACAATAACAACAACAATTTATTATGAAACTGAATGAGATATGTCTCAACATTTTTAAACTCTTTTATATTCATAGCAATCTTATGAATAAAACAATTTAAACAATCTACTCCAAATCACACAATTAGTACTAGTCTTGTTTTGGGTTCTTTTAATTCCACTCTGCTAACTCTCAGAATCACGGACAGTAAAGAGTTAACACTTCATAATGATCACTAACTTGTGTCACATGTTTATTTTTAATAAAAGTGATGTCACAGAGAAAACTTGTAAATCTTAAGAGTGAATAAATAATATTCATGCATTTTTATTACATATAAGTACATTTATGATTATTGTTTTAATTAAAATGAGAAATAAAACTCAGAAAACATGTCTTTGGAGTATATATGACTATTGGGGACAGAATAGAAGTAGTTTTGAAGCATAATATTTTTGTTTCCTATTTTGTTTTTAATTTAAGGCTGTCTCTTGGACAGAACAAGGAATGGTTCCTAAAACATTTCCCCAATGGACAAAAGCCTCTTTCTTAATTACCTCTTACTTCACTGAGTTTAGACTCAGTGTATCCTTTTATTCCTCTTTGGGAAGATCATGCACATGTCAGCTGCAGGGTCTTTGGAGACAAAAATTACTTTAAGTCTCTTAACAGCACGATTTATAAAATTCCGAAACTCTCTCTAAGATTGATGCAAGCTCCCAAGGGAATTACATAATCAAAGTCTTCTCTGCCTCTTGGGCTTCTAATTCCATATATGCTCTACTACATTGATCGTTATTAGCTTCTTAGACATCTACCACACAAACACAGTAGATATCTCTAAGGACTTCAGTGATAGAAAACAGTATGTATCACAAACCATTTCAAATGGAAAAATAGGCTTCCTTACCCTTAAAAACTCTTTCACGTCTTCTCCATTGTTGACTCAAGAAATATTTTTTTCTTGTGGTAAAATACACATTACACAAAATTTAATTTAACTATTTTAAGTCTACAATTCAGTGGTATTAAGTACATACATGATATTGTGCAATGATCATGACTATTAATCTCCAGTACTTGTCATTGAAACTTTATACCCATTAAACAATAACTCCCAATTTCTGTCTCCCTCCAGTCCCTGGCAACCATCATCTACTTTCTCTATGAATTTGACTATTCTAGGTACCTAATATAAGTGAAATCATACAATATTTGTCCTTTTGTATTGAGTTTATTTCATTTAACATGTCTTTAATGTTGTAGCATGTGTATGTAGCATGTGTCCGTTTTCATCCTATTACAGGCTAAATAGTATTCCATTATACACATATACCATGTATTGTTTATCCATTCATCTGTGATGGATGTTTGGGTTTGGCTGCTATAACAGAAAAATATTGACTGCATGTCTCATAAACAACAGAAATGTATATCTCACAGTTCTGGAGGCTAGAAAGTCCAAGATTAAGGTGATAGCAGATTCAGTGTGAGGACCTATTTTCTGGTCTGTACGCTGTCATCTTCTTACTGGTTCTTACAAGATGCTAGGGGCAAGGGAGCCCTCTGGGCTCTCTTTTTTAAGGGTTAATACCTCATGAGGGCTCTGTCCTTATAATCTAATCACTTTCAAAAGCTCCACTTCCAAATGGGATTTAAATATATAAATTTGGAGTGGGGCAGGGCACAGTCAGCCTATAGTAGCACTTACCCATTTTTTTCACCCTGGATCATCTCACTTTGTATCTTTGTAAGATCTTTCATCTTGCTTGTCCCTCTTTGCAACAGTAAAGACATTTTCTCTCTTTATCTTAAACAGAGCAGTGTGACTTTCTTATCTGAAGCTTATGTAAGGCCCTTGCCCTTCTTGGATCTAAACTGTTTTCTAAGGCTTGGTTAAACTCTTTTCCTAATTGATTTAGCCCTTCCAAGGAGAAATTCTTATACCAACAACTAAAACCAAACTTTTCTTTTTTACTTTTTTTCGGGAGTTCTTAGCTTCTGAATTAAGAATAGGAATGCCAACTCAGCACACATTTTTCTTTACAGTTTATTGTTCCATGTAAATTAATGGAATAGAGAGATACTAACTACTTTGACTGGTCGTTTTAATATTAGAAGCTATATTTATTTATTTTATTACAAGTAGATTATTTATTTTTAAATAAGCATTATATAAATTTTTAGCCAGAAAGTGCAATTGAAAAATTTTAATCTCTAGAATACATGGATACCATGGCTATTTTAGCTGAGGCCATAGTATGCATAATCTTTCACAAAATATCTAATGTTAGACAAAATAGTTTTTTGTAGGGCAAAGGTTGAACTGTAAATAACTATTTCTACTGATAGCAATTTTTTTACATTATATATTATAAACTCCTGAAAAACTTGTTTTTTCTGAGCAGTGTAATGTTTTTCACAAGTATCAGTGTTAGAAAGTTAGTACTCTTATCATTAAACTCAAATATCTAGTCTAATTTTATGTAAGTATTCTTTTTGCTGTAAACTACAGAAAATATATTTATGTACATTGACATTTATTATCTAAAAGAGTTGTTGACTATCTAATGGAAGAATCTGGGAGTATATCTTGCTTCAGGCACTGAGACCTTTAATTAAAAGCAGGAAAAAAATTAAATCTATTCTACAATTAAGTTAATGTAAATAGATGAATAGATGTATATATAGATGATAGACAAATAGATGATAGAAATGCAAAACTATTTTAGATACTGTTTTTAAATAATTCAGACTGGAAAATGGTTATTAAACACTGGATTGGAAGAGAAAGGAAGATTTCATCAAGGATCGCTGTTGTTTTTTTCCCCTAAGCCACAGGTTTTATGCTTCTGTTATGACACTAAATAATTCTGTTGGCTTTCACATGGTTTCCTAAGGAATACACTATTATGAATACCTATGGATTCTGAGACATAGGTAACACACAGAATTCCTCAAGTACTAAAAAACAGAGTCTGAGCAAACTTCACAATGTATTTCAGGAGAAACCACAACGATATGGAAATTGATAGTGAACATATATTTTGAATTATATGTGTTTTTTTTTTGAAATATTGATAAACTCTGAATTTATTAATCAATTGATATGTTTTTTATGTTTCACAATATTTACTTTTAATCATTTGGATAGCATGATCTCATAATTCTAAAAATGGTTCAGCATTCTTTAAATATCAAACGTTAGTTAATTTTTTTTAGATAAATTTCAAGTTCTTTTATAATAATACTGGTAGGGAAAAATATTTACTTTTCAAACAACCTAAACGTGACAACTAATCATTCAAGCTACTTACCACCTGGTCCAAATATTGAAGAATAGCTCCCACTTGTCTCTTGGGTGATTCAGCAAGCAATAAAGAAGTATTATCTACTTCTTAAAAGGCCAAGTAGATTATTAATTAGAAACTAATTACATCACTAACAAATTCTGTGTTGTTAATTTGCACTCAATATTTTTTGATATTAGGTTTACTAGGCATTGCTTTTCTTGGCTATTGTTAATTTTATAGATATGTTTATCATAATATTTATAGAAAATGAAGTGTGTTTTAAAATTAAAAACCCACTGGTTTTTTTTAGGCTCATAAGCTAGCTAAAATGAATTCCCTTTAACTTGTTAAAGAACTAGGGACGCTCACAATGAGCTGAGTTTCAATTTATAAAAGAATGCATTCTTTTACATGACTTACTCTTTTGTGTTGCTCTAGATTTTAGTATCAATTTTTCCTACAGTTTTATATTCATTCATTTATTTTTTAGATACTTTTTACATCTTCATATAAATCTCTTTTTTATACAAATCAATACATTATCATTTACTTCAAGGAACATTTCTACTTTGGTTTTGGGGAGAAAAAATTACTCATCTGTCTGCCTCACATAGAACCTGTAATATTCATGTTTATACCAATTTTTGTGACTATAACGCTATCCATAAAGTCCATTTAGGTGAGTCACCTTATTCTGTTCTTCTGAATTCTCTTCCAAAATTAAAATAGACTTTGAGACACTTTATGTTTTGATATCTCAAGTTGTGGTAAGCACCTAGACTATATGTTTCCTTGGAATATGATAATAAGTTGGACTTGAGAATATAGACTTCCCCATGGGATATAATAACAAGCTTTGATTAATTTAGTTCCTATAATTCACAAAGCATTTTATAAGTATTAATTTGTTTAATCCTTATAATAACCCTGTAAATAGACATCATTAAATTTTGACTCATATTATTTATACAGAATAAATTAATGAAAAGAACATAGATTTAAAAAAATATTTAGAATAGGGCTCAGGTTCTGAATTTTACTTCCCAATGTATCAAAGTTTCTCAGAATTTTATTGTCATTTTTTTTAACCTTGAAAATCAGAATAAATACCACCTAATGACAAGACTTGTCAATCAAATTTTATTAGAAAAATAATTATAGAAAATATAATTATAGGTACCATTTATCATGAATTTATTAGGTGTCATGCACTGTGCCAAGATATGCTATTTTCTATATCTCATTTAATTGCAACCACCAGGTATGGTAAGTGATAAAATAGCTTATATTTATGTCTGTTTACCATGTTCTAGGTACAGTTCTAAATGCTTCTGTATATTAATAACCACAAAATACTGCAAATGAGTCATATACCTTTTTCATCATTGACATTTTACAGATAATTCACCATTAGAATTTATGAAAGAATAAAGAATTTATGAAATTAACCCACATTGCTATTCAGAGGTGAAGCCAAATTTCAAATTTAGGAACCTGGCTCCAGACTTCATATTCTTCAACACTATGTTTACTGTTCTCTAGTAGATAAATCTCCCAACAGAGTATAGTAAACAAAGTCAATAAAAATTGTTCTTCTCTCTCCCTTCCTTCCCCAGTTTATAAGTAAAAAAACTGAAAGGAAATATTAAGCAAGCTCCTAGAGATTACACTTGGAAAAGTGAAGCTGTATTCCAATCAGCTTTGTTTTTAAGTTTAGTTTTATATTTTATTCCCTTTCTTACATCAAAGCTGCCTTATGCACGTCATGTGCTAACTGAAATAAACATCTAGGCTTTGTCAAATGCCTTTATTAGATATTTTGTAGTTTTTTTCTGAAAATATCCTGGATTAAGAATATTTACAAAATAAATTTTCTTCTCATATTTATATGGACTGGACAGAAATTCCACAAAAATGCTAAAATCTCCAATCACACTCTTTAACAGTAACAGGCTATTTCTCAAGTATTTATGAAGAATGTTAAGGCCAATACATTGAATAAACCTTAAATAACTGACATAAATTTACAAAACAATCATTTGAGTGATAGTACTTTCCTTACATATCAAATTACCTTCATATAGAGGCTGCATCAGAAATGTGTTTTCTAGTTTTATTTATTCCTATAGGAAAATAAATGGGCACTCTAAGGTTGCAGAAGAGCCACTGTACATGACTGGAATTGGATTTTCAAAGCTTATTTTACAACTTGTATTATGGTTAGCTTGTTTATGATAGTCTCCCCCAACCTCTGAAATGAGCCCCTTGAAAGCAAGGATCCTGTCTTATTCCTAGCGCTTTGCTCATATTAACCTGCCCATACCTGCCTTGTTCTAATTTCAGTCATAAACTTTCCTGCCTACCTCACTTCTGAAATTTATGCTCTCTCTTCACTTCTAGTACCACACTCCAGCAAATTTTCTTTTTTTCTCACTCCACCCCTGCTTCGAACTCTCTCTCATAGTTTCATCTGGTTCTGCCCTAAAGATTAAAACATACTGTGCTCTGTTCATATTAAAAAGCAGTAAGAGCCAAGCCACAGATCTCAGCACTAAATCCTTCTGAGCGGCAACATTCTACCTTTTCTTTCAAAGCCAACACTCATAAAAATAATCCACCCTTCTGATCACTTCTAACACATTTATTGTCAAACACACTATGGTCTGATTCACTCACAACCAGTCCAATAAAACTGCTTTATGACTGCATGGTTATTTATAACCACATTGTAGCCTGCATTAGATGGATGAACACTTCATATTACTGATGTTTGAACTAGTCAATACATAAAAGTATCTCTTTCATGCCTAAGTTTACTGACATAGGTCAGTGAAAATGTAGGTTAAAATGTGAACATTATCACTTATAATATCTGAGTTGAAGGACATGGATTCTGTGTACAGCCAAATAGGATTTATAACACTTCCATGAATCAAATTATGTCAAACTGAAAGCCTCCCTCCCAGGGCAAGTCCTTTGCCATAGTGGGGAATGGGAGGAAAGGCTTATTTGCAGACTCCTTCTTCCATCTCACCATTCTGATGGGTCACTTTTTTTGGAGAAAAGAATAGCGAAGAAAGTTATTTTAAGAGCAGTTCTATTGCATGGAATCACAAGGCCAGGGATAAAGGAGGTTCCTTTGTAACACTTTTCCTACTTGAGCTCTTTATATATATGACAGAATTATTGTATGCTTACCATTAATCTTCTCTTCTTCCTTGGCCTCAGTGATGGCCATTTTACTTTAATTTCTAGCATAAATCTATCTATTGCTGTTTCTTGTCAAACTCCTTCATAAGTTTTTATATTTAACTCTTTAAATGAGGTTTTATTTTAAAGCATTCATTCTTCATTTTTTTTTTTTTTTGCACATTGTATGTTGTCTTTTGATCATTTTTACCTAGTCATTAGTTATCTCTTACTTTTCTGCTCTTGATTCTAGAATAAGTATCACTAGCCCAGATCTCTTTTCAGGCCTTAAAATTCATAAATTAAACTATCCATCAAAGTGCTCTTGGGGATGTCTGATAAACAATTCAAAGTCAGTGTCTATACTTGAACTCACAGTTAACAGCACTAAAATTCATATAATTGAACACTTTAGAAACTCAAGCATTGTCCTTTTCCACTCACTCTTTCTTACCCTATGAAAATGTACCATTGGCTTTACCTTCTTTTCATGCTTCTTCTCAGAATTTTAATTCAGGTCTTTATTTTCATTTTATTACAACAGCATTGAAATTTGTATTCCAGACCCACTTTTTTTATTTCTCTCTAAACAATTTTACAAATGATCAACAGAGTAAACTTTCCAAATGCAAATCTGGTTTTACTGTGTCCATGCTACTGCACTAAGCCTCAAGTAATTTACACCCCTAAAACATGGTCAGTCAGCTGGTGAAAACAAGTTGGTTGACTATATAATTTATTTAAATTAAAATTTGATTAAATGTTGCAATATTAAACTTATTGGATTATCATGGGGGCTGTTTTTAGCTTATTTATATTATTTGAGTGTTTTTGTCTTTCTGAAAATTTTCTCCAAGTCAATTATTTTTGTTTGACATATACATAATTGCAAATTTAAAAAACCAAAATAAATATTCTAAAATATTAAAAATTGTAGGGAACTTTGGTGCTTAATAATATGTAATTGGTTGAATACAACTTTTGGTTATAAAACTGCATTTGAAAAATATCTGCATCAAATACATACAGAAAAGTCAAATCAGAATGAAATAAGGTAATTTAAGAGAAATTGTTATTTGGTTAATAGATGACTTTTTCCTTTGTCTTTTTTCTGTCTTTTTTTACTTTCTATGATGAATTTAAATTTAAACAAATTTAATGATAAATACAAATTATTAAAAATAATTTGAAGTATCTGGAATTTTGGAGAATTTTTATCCTATCTAAATCATTTTTAGCCATTTATTTCTGACCTGACTGGCAATGTTTTAATAATTTTAAAAATATTCAAAATGGCAATTTTCAATTGCTAGTTTATTTTTTAAAAATTTTATATTACATTAATACTTTGTAACCTGCTATAATTTATAACCAGTTTCTTATTGTCAAACAATTAATTATTTCTTACACTTTTCTATAAAAAGAGTGTAGAGAAGAAATAATTATTGGAGAATAAATTACAAACATGAAAGGATTCCCACTAAGATCAAAACAAGGCAAGGATGTCCTCTCACACCACTCCCTTCTACACTGCACTGGAACTTTTAGTTAATGTCATATGAAAAGGAAATAAAAGGTATTCAGATTGGGAAGGCAGAAATAAAACTGTCCTTGTTTGCAGATGATGTAATTGTCTATGTAGAAAATGTGTGTATGAATTTTGGATGAATTTTTGAAACAGTGAACAAATGAATAAATGACATTTGGTTGAACCACTGAGTGACCAAGATTAACTTTGGGTGCATGTAGAAATGTAGCTATGGTGATTAAGCATGGCTTCAAGGACTCTTCCAGATACTGTTGTTTTTACTTTTAATTTTTTTGTCTAGAAGTAAATTTTTTCTCTGTATCACTCTCTTAGAGAAAAGCTGCTCTTTGTTGAAAGCTGTTTAATGTTCACTTCTTAAAAGACATTTCAAAAAGCAGTGACAGACATGAGCTCTATCGATATAGATAAGTAGGAAAAGAGTTTAAACTCAGTGATTTACAGTACTCTATCGATATAGATAAGTAGGAAAAGAGTTTAAACTCAGTGATTTACAGTACCTCCATATACTGCTATTATTATTCTTAATCAAGCATTTGAATAAAGTAATCTTTAAATAAATAGCAAATCAAAATGAAAAAAATATTAAACTCTCCAAAAATTATATGCAAACACATTAGTAACACATATCATAATGACTGAAAAGTTGATTCTTTAGGTTCTAATGTATGGTAGAAGTCAACCTTGAACTACTAATGTTAGGTAGCTATCAGACATGAGCGACAAGGGAAAACAAAGGAATAGGGGTCCAGACTAGAAACCGCCCAGAGAACACTCCAATGGTGGTAGAATTCTGTGTACGCACATGCACACTGGGCAAATTTATTGCCTATTGTCCATCAGAAGTCAATCAAGATGACTTCGCTTGTCAATCAGCTAGGAATGCCTTTGGAACCACCCATCATGGCCCCAATATAAGGCAGATATTCCTGCTTCTGGATCCTTTAAGCCCTTTGGCGCTCTTCTCCCCTTTTACTCTACTATACTCCCTGCTCCTTTTGCCTCTCTTGGTATTTTCTCTTTTTTGGTGGCCTTTGTGGCCTTTTTGCCTTTTTGTAGCCATTTTGGCCCCCTTTGTGTGATCACAGTGCTGGGACTGCGTGCCTCCTTGGGACATATTTTGTCTTCCTCCATGTGCCTCCTTGGGACATTTTTTTGTCTTTATAAAATATACTTTTAATAAAACTATTAAATCTTAATGATCTGTGGTTCTTTGCTGTGTCATTTGAGAAAGAACTGAGAAAAAATTCTAATTACAGGTATGCACCATCATTTTCCCTCTCCCTTCCCACTACCATTGGGGTGACACTGAACTGGCTCCAACTGTGACACACTGAATTTCACCCCCTTTCTGGCTTTTTAAATATATTGACTTCCCTGAGTTTTTCTTCTCTCCTCAGTCTGCATATTACAGGCAGTACAAACATTAACAGCTTGCAATCTCTCTCTTCAGATAAAGCTATAATTGTCAAAAAGCATTGTACAATGTCACAGAAAAAATTTAGATTATCAAAAACACCCATCATTATTTAGATATGATTTATTAGGAAAAACAAAGAAGTTTTGTTTCTATGTATTTTTTCCAGAGCTGTTCTGTAATGTTGCCAAAACTTACCTTCTTTTGGGTAAATCAGAATAACAAGGATTTAAACCTTCATCTGGGAAGCTAAATGAACATTCTAATGTTATTCCAGTAATGGCTGATAAATGAGGTGGCAGCTGTCACCATCAAATCTCTCTAATGCTTTAGTGTAGTGTCTATTCAGCAGCTGAAAACAAGACACAGCATGAAGCTTATAATGACTGCCAAAAGTTTCATAGCCTTGATATTGCCTTTGTCTTTGAAAGACAGAGTTTCCCCCAGGCTTGGTCAGAAGAGAAACACAGTTTTGTCTGTTCTACTAAACAGAGTCAAAGCTGCTTCCTTTGAAGTGGACATATTACTTTGCTCAGAGAGGGGTACATGTCAGAAAAAAACATTCTCATCAAAGGAGAATTATGTTTGTTGATCAAATACACCTTCAAGGTCAAACATGTTACAGTTAAAAGAGAGAGGAAAAAATGACCAAAAATTCCCTTGGTAAAATCATTCTGTTTCTGAATATTTGAAAATTTGGAGTTCTGTTGTATAAATCAAAATGAGCATTTTATACATGTCTGTATTTGTTTTTTTCTTCTTAGACAAAAATATACATTTTCTTTTTTTGTAGAGGAGAATTATATTGCTCATTTTCTTAGTGTGAGCCACCACTATCTTCTGAAATGTAGTTATGACAACATTTTAACTTTTCTCTTGAGAAATTTTGGCTCTGGTATGGGAGAAACTTAAGTTTGCAAAGGTTTTGGTCATATATTTGTAGAGGCAGCTCTTTGTTTTGCATCAAAAACTTTGCCTTTTGTATTAAACACCCTAAAGTTTTTTTCAGTGAAAATTTGATTTTGATTTCCATAGAATCTTATAGTTAATTAGAGGAAATAAAGGCCACTGAAGTGAAGAGTTAAAGAATACAATGCTAAGTCGTCAAAGCAATGAGTGCAGTCTCATCTTTGAAAGTAATAGTAAGAAGAATATGGCAGGAGAGAGAACCAGATTGAATGAGGTTCCAGTATAAATGAAAATCTTTGGACTTGTGTTGGGCAAAGTTATTTGGTGAGATCTTTCCCTATGAAAGTTTCTTTTATTCATTTACCACTGAAAATCACTCAATAACCTTTAGTAGCCCACTGTTCTACTATAGTTGAAAGAAAGGTCTCCATCTAGTATTTTATCACCTGAAATTCTTGTAACAGCAAGGTACAGCAATTTATTCAGAAGACTTGAGTTCCGGGATTTACTTTTATAGTTTCTTCTTCCATAAATAGAGACAGTGTAAGACTAAAATAAAGTTTCTTTTATTTACAAAATACTCTCTGCAGGTTATTTTACCTGTTATATCTATCTCTAGTCATTAGATATTCTTTATTCATTTATCTCTAACAATTTATATCACAGTATATTTTCTTTAAGCTTTTTGAAGTTTTTTTTTTTGATCACTGCATATCTATTTCCCACATGTATATGAATACGTGCCTGTGGCAAGGTCAGTAGGCTCTTTCTCAGGAGTTTAACATATCCATTAATTCCTTTGATGAATTTATTAAGCTAAGAATTCAGCCTCCATGCTTAGAAATTTTACTATGTCAACATATCAAAAGTCAAGTTACAATTATTAGGACATGTCCACATTTACCAAGTTCACGAGATTATTGTATAAAACCAGAATGATTCATTAAAAATAATAAAATCAAAGATGGAAATGTCTAAGTTAGTATGTACCTTTTATATTCAAATGGTCAAGTCTTATTGCTTATAGCCCTAAAACATTCCATCTTTCCATATTGCCATACCCTTTAAACTTATGTCCCTGAGTCTTTCTCTGCACAAAATATTCTTTAGAGGGAGATTTCTAAGTTGAATTTTGAAATAGCAAAATTAAGACAAAAAATAAAGTTTATCTTTAAAATTGCAAAAATACAAATGATTTGACTTGGTGACTAAAGAGTTTTTTATCAGGTATGAGTTGTGTATATCAATATTCAGTTTTTTAAATATAGCTTATTCAATATATACTCATTATATTTCTTGTAGGTATCAGGAAATATTATATTTGTATTATAAATGTATTTGCAATTAGAAATTATAGGAGTAAATAAAGCAGATATGATATCCATCATCATGGAATTTAAGAGTCTTATGTGGAACACAGTTGTTAAGCAAATATTTATTTATAATTATGACACATGCTATGCACAAAAAGATTAGATAGAGTAAGTGTTCTGGAAATTTTATATAAAAGCATCATTCAATATATTTTTCTTTCTTTTTTTCTTCTTTCTTTTTTTTTTGAAACTGTCTTCTTTTACTTACCGTAATATTTTCAAGGTTCATACATGTTTTAAAATTTATCCATACTTCTTTTCTTTTTATTTCCAAATAGTATTCTATTGTATGGATATGTCATATTTTGTTAATTAAATTCTTGCTGTGTCTTTTGGTAGAACCATGTACACTATGGAATCTGAGACGTCTAGACCCATAGTGCCTAGAGTTGCAGAAGGAAGAAATACAAATTCTCTAGGAAGGTTCACTGGGCATGATGGGAAATAAGGTCACTTCTACTTCTACTCTGCATATTAGAGATATAACACCATATTATTGTTATTGATTTAGGGCATATGCTAGATCTTGGGGAGGGGGTCCCATTCTCTCAGAGTCTTTTCTTTAAGATTACAGCTCAAAAGACTGTTTATCATTTTGTCAATGGGCATTGTCTGAGCAGTATGGTATATGAAAGGACTTATGGATCCCATGGATATGTACCCATTGCTGAACCTCATTTGCTGTAAAGCAGATCACACTCTCTAATAAGATATGATACAGGATTCTATGTTGGTGAATCACACACTGGGTAAGCCTTTTGAAAGTGGTACTGGCTGTCACAGAGTGACTAGTTTGTTTTCCTAAGCAATGCTGCCATTGTTGGCCTAAATCACTGAGAATTTTAGTCATTTGATAGCAGTAGTAACTAAGTTGACTTTAATGAGTGAGAACTTATGCTGTTTACAGAATCCATTTCTGCCATCAGGGACAATTGTACTAGTATTGAGAAGAATAACGATAATGTTTGGTTGATGTCAATAGCTGATTATGTGTCTTTGGTTGTTTGGTATCTTCAATGGTATCTAGATGCTTTCTAGAGTTTGTTGTTATATGAAGCAAAAATCTTTACACTTTATGCTTAGTATAATGGATCTGTTCTTATGCCTCTTGTCCAGAATTACTCATTACTCATTCTCAGTTTTCCAATTATTTTTTTTTTCCAGACCTTGACCAACCAACCAATCTACTTGCCCTTGCCCATTTATCATTGTATATTTTTGCCTCATGCCACTTTTCTTTCTACACAAAGTGAATGACCAGGCATACCTCCCAAAGCTCTAGCATTTGGGAAGGTTTTTCCTCATTGTTTCTTTTCAGATGTTGCAGTGTAGTGTTGAAGAATTTGTATGCTACACCCACATTTGAGCAACTGTTTTGTGAACAAAGTTAGCCTTTTTTCTCTTCTATAATTTGGTCATTAGAGATACTCCTATCTTGACATGTATATATAAGCATGAGTTGAGGATAAATGCAGGAGAGATGACATGGTCTCTGGGCCATCTGCACATACCTTCTGATCTTGTTCTTTGATTTCAGATGTACTGTTTCATCTTAATGATAAATTGCTGTTTGCCTGGAACAGGTTTATCACTCTGAGTATCTAACAGAAGCCAAATTGTAAAGAACAGTTCTAGGTATTGTTCCTATATGTCCCATAATCAGGCATTTCTTTTCTACCAAGACCTGCTAGAAATCTAAGACCTACTATTTGAATGGTATATTCTCTGCTGGCAAAGTCATGGTAATGCAGGTGACTTGTTGGGAAGTACTCTCAGGGTTAATACCCGTAAAAGAGTGAACAAAGGAAAACTGACCAGAGAAAGCAGTTAAATTGTGATGAAGTTCAAGATTGACCTCAGCTAACCTCTCAGGGAACTCTGAGGCTGAGATGATTTTTCAGCAATATTCCTAATTGAGGCCGGGCTTCATTCTTTGTACTCATGTATCGATTCATTATTAGAAGCTGACTTCCCCTAAAGAGGAGCTTGACTCTTAGACAAAGCAGTTTTGGGGAGTGACTCAGCTATACAAGCTGGCAGAATTAACTTTCTGGATCCTGAGGGAGAGATTTGGGTGGTGCACCCAAAATTTTGCTAAATATTGCTCTTCAGTAAATTTTTAGAATATTGATAGTCTCAATAATGAAGAATAAACTTCATTGTTTATATTTCTTTCTTTCCCCTTCTTTCTGTTGCTTTTTAAAAGTTCTGTTCATTCTATAGGTCTATGTAAATGTTTCAGTAGGTCTGTCTTTTAAATGGAACTTCTGACTACACTTATTAAGAAACCGCTTTTAAGAGAAACCCATGAGAGAATAGAGGAAGCAAGACGAGAAAAGGAAAGAATCTCAGCAAGGTTGTGGTATTCCACAGATGGTAGCTTTTATTCATTCTGAAGGATGGCTTTGGTGTAAATTACACCACAAGAGACGGAATTGCACTTTCAAAGTTCCACACTTCGCAGCATTGGTTAACCGAGTCATCAACTTCTAGGCTTGTTCTCTGCTATGAGAGCAAATAGGTCCAGGAACCTCTACAGAGTACACAAATGAAATTAAGAAATGTGGTCCAGAAGAGACATAGCACACCTAAAAGGAGAGGAGCACATTGAAATAGTTGGGGGATAGGTGGGAATCTGGATTGAACACTATGTCAGCTATAGAGTGCTATGGAATAGCCTCTTAAAAACTATAATAGTTTACAACCTGAACTACCTTTTTTTCTTTTTCTTTTCTATTGTTGTTTGTTTACTCTCTAGAATTTAGAAGTATTAGAATATTCAATTATGCCCTTTTTCTATAGAAAAAGGTGATACCTTGTTGTTTAGCATGACTCACTTTTTACTTTTTTTGAAGCTGATGCAGAAAATTAATACTCTTTTGTACCAATCAGATTGATTAATTTTTGAAATTGGAGAATATTTATAATATAAATATTTATGATATAAAAGCATTAAATTTACTTTACCTCTAGAAAATAAATGTGAAGTACAATTGTTTAGATAATGCTTTTTTTACTCTCCTGTGCGTAAATTTCTACAACATCTCTTTGAGATTAAGTAAAAAATAATCAACCCTGTGAAGGGAACAGAGATGTGTTTTTAAAAACCATTTAAATGAATAACAGAATAGATCAACTTCCTACTATAAGCTATTAGGCAATTAGCACTTTTACATTTTCTAACTCTTCCACAGCACCCACATCATTTTTTTTTGCTTTTATTATGTTTATTTTGCCAGAATTATTTCACAAAGATTCTATTCTAAAGTAATTTTTTCATGAAAGTAATTTCTTTTTACAAAGAATTTTTAAATAACTGTTCTATTGTCTTTGTTCATTTGGCCTCTATTACTGTAGAGGAGTATGTTGCCATCCTGATGCATGTCCCTTCTTCCAAAGGAAGCTTATGTTTTAGACCAGACAAGTAAAGAATTTACTCTATTTTAAAATTATATAACATAAATATAGTTTTGATTTTAATCATTTGTATTCTAGTGCAGTGGGGATCAGAAGTATATCATTCTGTGTAACAACAAAACCTTCTCTTTCTTTTCCTGACAGTACTCTTCAAATTTTATTACACAAAGTAGAAGACTTTTCTTTGTTTGGTGCTGCTGCTAGGCCTTTTTTATTTTTATTGATTTTTTGGCAAGGAATCTGTGTTTTTTAGTTTATTGTGTGTTCGATAAGAGTCTGTGGTCATAGTTCACATTACCATGAATCCTAAAAGACTGTCAATATGGTTAAGGAATGAGACTGTTCTTTTTTGCCAAACATGTCACTAACATCTAGAAAGTATAAAAGATAACTTCCCATATTATTTATAAACTTAAAAATTAGAACTGCCCATTGTTAAAACCCAGGTACACACAGACGCGCGTGCGCACGCGCACACACACACACACACACACACACACACACTCATACACACACTCATTTATCTGTATTACATAAAAGAAGGTATTGTTGCTTTGGCTAGTTATCCTAGTCCTTTTGCAATTCCAAAGAGGTATATCTCACCAACTACTTATAGTAGAGTTAAAATTCCTTTAAAATATAAGAATGTGAATTTATTTTATAAAGTCAGGCAGTGGTCTCTTAGCAGTCTCTCACTTATTGCTAAATGTTTCTTGAGGGAGGGGAACAAATACAACTAGAGAATAATTTTTGTGGTGGTATTGCTTTTTTTTATTTAAATGGAAGTTGTGTTCCTGATAGAGAATTAAACATCAATTCAATTATATCCATAGAACCTATAATTCTAAAACACAAAAACATTTTAATAATAATGATCTTTGAATTCTAAAACTTAAAGAAACTTAAATAACATTAAAACATTTGCATAAAAGGAGATTTATCTTCCTATAAATTATGCCTGAAGCATATACATTTACCTCAAATTTTTGATAAATGTTTCCTAAACAGACCATCATTTATAGAATAAATAATGTTTAAATAAAATAAGCTTACTTTCTAGAATATTATTTTCTAGAATATTAATATTCTTAATACATTTTGGTCAATTATTTGAATGATCTGTAAAATAAGAGATTTTTAAAGAATAATCTTAAAAATAAGAGATACTCTAAAATTTTAAGTAATACCATTTTTCTATTATATTTCTTTTAGCAATCAGAGATATGCAAGATGTTTCTATTAACTTTAAAGCTGCTACAGAATACTATAGAATTATTTTAATTATTGAAAAACTTCATACTCTACTGAAAAGCCACAAAATCAATTGCCTGGTCATCTGTCAGAACTTTTAAGTAGAAGCTCCAGTATAGTACTGTACAAGAAGTTACTTGGAGGTTTTTTATTTTTAAGAAAATGATTTTTATTTTCACTATTTTGCAAGAGAGAACATACTTGAGAACAACTGAGATCTCCAAATAAAGAACACAGCAGGTATTTAGAGGAAAAATGAGAAGTTGCCAAAATAGTAGTTAGTTTGTTCCTCACATAATTGTATTGCAAGGGTTGCTGTCAAAATTGCAAAAATCAAGAATAAAATTTTTTGCCTTAGGTTGTTGGCAGTTTACAAGAAGGACTCTGGTCTTCTTTTAGAGGCTAGTATTAAACAGGTTGCTTCTGTCTTTTTAAAATCTGAGTATACCAAGTGTTTGGAAGTTTTTCATTGATTTATCTTTGTGACTGAGGCACATGATGTGCTAGTCAAAGTGGCAGGAGGGCAAATATCATTTCTGCTTGCTTTGCCCCTCCTAGCCAGTTTCTGCCTGTTAAGCATAGACTTGACCGTATTGGTTTGTTCTGCAATTTTCTTATTTATATCCTTAACTTGCTTTTTTCTTCTCTTTTCTATTTAGCCAGTTTAATTTACATAGGAGCCACAAGAGGTGTTGATTAATACACAAAGATTTTCTTATTGTGTGGTTTTTAAAAACTAAAGCCTTATAATACCAATGTTTGGCAAATTAACTTCTGTCCACAGGCTTTATAAAGCCCATAGTCATACTTTGATCATATCAGTGTTACAGAGTGTTTGAATTGCTGTTATCCATCTGTCTTTTTTAAGTCTAGAAACAAAGGCATCTAGTTTTTCTTTATCAAGCTTTTCCTTCAATAGCTATGTAGCTGGAGTGTCCTTCCTTTGGTTTGATGCTGATTCTAACTGACTCAGTTTCTGCATCACCTTGAGCACTTTACTCAAATTTTTAGAGATCCCTTTGTCCTTAAGTATAAAAAGGAATGAATCTGAATCTCTGATTTGCAAAGTTATAGGCAGTTCACACATCCTGTAAATCTACAATAAGTGACAGAGTTTTAAAAACCAATACAATATAACCTATCCAAATGCTCACATTTGTGTTTTAACCAGAACTTAGAAAAATTTTGAGAATAGAGGGAATTTTTGGTTTCATTTCAAGAGTGGAATGTATATGTGAATCTATTCAAGATATTTTACATCCACTATGACACACACTTTATTTTCATAGAGTTCACTTCTTGGTTTTACTTTCTAGTAATATTTATTAGGGAAAAACAGTACATACCTTCTTTTAAAAATGTTTAAATCAAATGAAACCTATGCTTTATACATTTGGAGAGTAATTTTAATTGGGAAAAGAAATAGCAGTAAATTTTTATTAGGGTAAGTAAAACCCCTCCTAAACAAAGGATATCCAAACTCATAGATTTTTATTAATCATTTTACTTTTATATTTTAGCTTTTGAGATATACTGTATAGATTAAAGAAGTCATAATTTAAATGGTGGCTGCATTTAACCATGCTTCATATCATGACATTTCTTGAATTGAATTTAAAATCATGGCCTACTAATATAAAAATATTCTTAATATTATATTTAGAAGAATTAGTAATTATTTGGTTCAATAACAGGGCCTGTTTATGCTTTACAAATATGATAGAAAATTAGATGACTTTCCATTTGTAATTTCTGAAGTGTGAACACAAAATTGTATCCGGCAATTGTTTGTAGCTCAATTAAATCCTTTTAAAGAAGTATTATAAATTATATACTGTATTAACTATACATTTCCTAGAATTGTGCCTTCATATGTTATAGTCAATATGCATTATTTTGGACCTTGACTACAAAATTTTGAAACTATAACCTGAAAACAAGATATAGATATTTATATCTATATACCTATATATACATAAATATACTGTACACTTATAATGCTGGCCATTTTCCTAGCAACATAGAACCTTGCCAATACAGCATCTTTGTCTATTGATTTAACTCAGCTAATAGCTATATGAAGACAGATGTGTGAGCCCATCAAACCATAAACCTCAAAAATAGATATGACTTTTATTTGCAATAGCTCTTAGATCAGAGCCCTATTTAGTCTGAACCATTTGTCAAATTATAAAGGAAAAATGAAAGTAGGACAGAGTTATTAAACTTATGATCCACAGGCTGAATCTGTCCACAGCTGCATTTTTTTTTGCCTTCACAGTTTATCTATAAAGTGATTTAAAATAAAAATAATTTCTAGTCAAAGGTTAACCATCAATCATTAGCAGCATGAAGGCAGCAGTCTTTGCATTCTGTGATTCCACATGTAAAAAAATTGGCTATGATTGAGAACAATGCTCCCCTTGCAAAGAACATACTTTTTAGACCACCCTACTCAGTCTGATTTATTCAATTATATTACTTTCTTGTCCATGTATGTGACTGAGTTTTGTATCCTACAGGTAATATGTTATTCTGCTTCTATACTGCTTTTATGAACACTGCTTATCAATTTCATAATCACTTAGTTATTGTTGTAATTGCTAAATTACCAGGGGCAGAGCTTACCTTATCTCAGGTTTTTCTTTCTCACCTTAGAGCCAATCTTTTTTTATTTCTCACTTGTCTGAGTATGTTCCCAAAATGAAATCATGTCTAAATTGTACTAAACTGTTTTTATGTATTTCCTAACTTTGAGAATGGAAAAAGAAAGAAATATACCCCAGCATCAGAGGAATGTGGTTTGGAGGGGCCATAATGGAGGTGAAAGGAAAGAATAGAAAAGAGTGAAAGGAAATAAATAAAAACCCTAAACTTTTCTTTCCAGTATTAAAGAATACTTTTCACACCCTAGTAGTTGACAACAGAAACTGGAACTAGCAACCAGGCTTAGGACTACAACAAATTGAATGTGGTGAAAAATGTATCACAAATGCTATATCTATATATCTCTCAGATGTTTGCAAAGAAAAAAAAGAAAATTAAAAAGTTTGTACAGAGAGCTCAACTTGATCAACCCTCTACTTCTTCACTAGAATAACATAAAAATGAACTATTGTCTTGATCCATGACTTGTCATTCAATGTTAAGAAACAGCTTAACATCAGACACATTCAGCAGATAATCATGCATTCATGTTCATTTTGCTTATTTGATCACATTATGAACATATCAATGTTGAATTCATTTTCTTCACATACAAGGGATCCAGTTATGAAGAAAACTCTGACCCTCTGAAGGTTTGTGTTTAAACATGCACAACATTTCAAAAAAAGTGAGAACATAATTTCTAGCTACAGGGTGTTTTATCTCAAGGTAAAGTAAGAGTGATATGTTAAATAGAGATTAAAAATAGCTTCAGGTGTCTTTATTTACTATTATCAGAAAAATGAATTTCTTTTTTTTTAGAAAAGCTAGGTTTCTGTGCATAAGATCTACTTTATGGTCTTAAGATCTACTCTACAAGCTGAAATCTGAGTTCATTTATCCAGGCACTGTGGAATAATTGTTTTAAAGAAAATATTTTCAGTCAGTACTTGGGGGACAAGTGTAATATTTATACTTGAATCAATTTTATAACTGGACAAAATTATTGCAAATTTGAAAAATTATGTCAATTTGTTATTTTATGTATCAAATTTAAATCAATAGTCTGAGAATGACTATTTAATTGATATTGATTTCATTGTTGTTAATGACTTTTCAATAAAGACAATCATGTTTTAAAAAAAAGCCAGAAGAAGATAATGTAATAATCGAGATCATAAACTATATAAATATATAACCAATGTATTGTATACTTGAAAATAATAATAATAATAATAATAATAATAATAATAATGATAATAATAATAATAATAGTGAAGTTCTTTCATTCAAATACAAACCAAGCCTGACCCTGCTTAGCCTGAAATCAAAATTGGGTGCATTCAAAGTGATATGCCCAATGCAATATACAGATGATGTATTATTATATTGTACACTTGAAACCTGTATAATTATATTAACAAATATCACCTCAATAAATTTAATTTCACAAAAAAAGAGGAAAAAATGCAATTCTTAAATTGTTCAGAAAGGGTATATTTAACATGTTCTAATTATTTTTAAGCAATAGATAACATACTTTTAACTCTGAACATAGTAAAATTAGGATATTTATAGGCTTAAATTAGCTGTAAAGAGTAGGTTACTTTTTAACCATCCTGCCTACTTTTGTCATGTTATAGATATGTCCTTCCTCTATGCGGAGCAAGTTTCCTATCCTCTATCTACAGGAATCACAAGAGAACCCAACAACCCCAGCATATTCTGAGAAAGACTGTTTATTTCTTCCTACCCCAAATTTTACAGAAATACCACCTCCATCTGACTGCAGACCATAAAAATTAATCTTACTGTGCCATGCAATTCTATCAATGTTAATCACTTCATGAAACTCTGGATTTCCAGGTCTCTATATCTCTAACTCTAATCTAGTGTTTTTCAAATTGACTACACATAAGAATCAACTACAGACTTGTTAAAACACCTATTCCTGAGCTCAGGTCCCAGAAATTCTGATCCAGGTAGTGTTGCCAAGCCTGCAGCATCCCCTTAAAGCTATACATATCTCCTCTGTGTTCCTGTTTCACATTCTTCCTCGACATCCCAGTCCTTCTACCATGTTCATTGGCCCTCATGATCCATCAACAAAATCTCTTACATCCTCAATATCTATAAATGTTTCCTCCACCCATTTACTTTGACAATCAATCTTGTTTTTTTGTCACTATTTTAAGATAAATGTTGTGTTTTTTAAATATGTAGTCTCAAATCTTTTTCTAATTGTTTTATTTCAGTGACATATCCTTAAAGATTTTGTATTTGGCCATCTTGATTTTGGTTTTATTGCTCCAAAATATTATAAAATCAGTTATAGATCACTTTTAAAATACACTTGCCTTTTTCTTTCTAATTTTTAAAAAAGCTTTAAATATTATATTGAGACATAATTAAATTATACTGAGATATAATACACACACACACACACACACACACACACTGAGATATACTGAGATATACATACTGAGATATACTGAGATAATTTCATTATCATATATTTTACCCATTCTAAAGGTATAACCCAATGATTTTTAGTATAGTTACAGATATTTCAAAGCATCAAAACACTCAATTTTAGATTTTAATCTCCTCAAAAAAAAAAAAAACACTGTTCTTTAGCTATTCTCCTTTTTGTGGAGTTTAGGGTGGTGTTTCTATTGTCATAGAGATCACTCATCTCTTGATTTCATAGAGTATTCAAAAATACAGTAATTTGATCTGAGTTTTCTGCTCCATTATTATTCCTCAGCTTTATCTGAACTTTCTCTTTCTTTTGTATATTATCTCCTTCTTAATCAATTTTATTCCATTCCCAGCAATTTCCTCTTGGTTTGAGACTCTGGGAAGGATTCCAAGCTGGATTAATTACAAGTGTTCAAAGAGACTATATAGCTCCAACTCTTTCAGACCTATTCATGAGCTTTTCATACCCAACTGTTACTAGATTTTAGGTTGAGCAAAAGCATTTTTAGCTGCTGTTCTTGATTTGGTGTATGATGTTTTCCAGTGAATAGCCAGGGATATTGGAAAATTCTCCTCTTTTCAGTTCTGTTGGATACTCTATTGCTTTCCTCTGCTTTCTCCTACACAGATAATAAAAGTATACAGGACTTGTGGTGGTGTTTGGTCCCACTTGCTGATATTTTGAGATTCATGGATATAATTTATTGCCAACATATGTTTTTTGATTCGCTCTGTAGTTTCCTTCTGTTTTGCTTTGTTTTGTTTTGTTACTGTTTGTTCTATGTGGATTTGAGATATTAAGGGGCTATGTTGCCATTGCCATCTTTCTATAACTCAGTTGTTATTTTTTTGATGTGGTGGCAAAAATAGTACTTAAGGTAAAAGAGTAGAATAAGTTCTATAGATAACTGTATGAAATTATAGCCAAAGAGTTAATAATTTCTCAATATAGGAAAAAATATACAATTAAAGTTTTAAAGAATTTTAATTAATTTTGGGCTTCATAATGCTTTCATCTTTTTTGTGATTATAATTTATCTAATAATTTATGAGGTTTCATCATATCACAAATTTGTTTACTGTTCTTTATGGCTAATCTTAACAAAACTAAATTTAATCAACTGTGTAACAAATTAATCTTGTTTTGTTTTATTTTCTTTTATTTTCAGTGTTTGGCCATTTCATAACTTGAAGTCTGGCATAAATAACTTTGACTATTTTCTCTTCCTTTTCATTACATAAAACCACATTTTTATACCTGTCAACATCTATTTTAAATTTTATTTTTAATACTTCTAAAAAGTAAAACGTTTAAGCCAGATTACCATCTTCCCTAACATCCTTTATCTTCTAAACAATGCTAAAATTTTATAGTTCTCAATATTTCTTTCTCAAATGAAGAATAAACTTCCCATGAAAGACATAGTCTTTCTCTAGATGGTGCTTGAGACAAGTGAGAGTGATATTATTTATGGAGATAACCTTGACCAGACTGTAATTCATAAAAAGTAAATTATTCCCAAACTGTGGTGCCTTAAATATTGTTTGTAACAAATTACCTGTAACACATCTCTATGACTGATTACAACCTACCAATTTGTCACTGCACTATAGCTGAAAACCACTGGATTACAACAAGTTGACCTTTTCAATGGCTTTTCTAAAATGTTTGTGCAAATCTTACATTTTAAAGGAAGCTTCTTCTGTGAGTTATAAAATGTCATTGTAATTTGTCTTCACTGCTGTAGGTATTTTTATTTACTCAAGGGAATTACCTTGCCTCAGTAAGAAGATTTTTGTTCCTGGCATTCTTTAACTTCACCAGAAAATAATTTTTACAGAATGTTCTTCTAGTAAGAATTCTAAACTTTATAAACATAAACTTATTAACACACAATTCTCCTTTGGTACCAGAGCAGTCATATATAACTGATGGAGTTTTGTGGCCCTGCTGTTGAGATGTAATGCTATTTACATACATAGTCTTCTCTAATATTGATATTCTCTGATCGCTCTTGAACTTTTAGAAAATACATTAAAATATGCTTAAGACTTTACTCCATTCTATATTAACTGAAAAATATTATTCTAAGGTAAAAATAATTTTTGTTTTGTAAGAAATTTGAGATGGATAGTTTTATTTCTTGGCTGGCATAAAGTTCAGCTAACTATGAAGCTAGAAAGAGAGAATAGAGTCAACTGTGCTTTTTGAAACATGATCTCAGCCACCAAAATGTCCTTTTGCTTTGTGGTGAAAGACTCTCTCCAAGGATTAACTTTTCATCCTCCTTTAAAATGGTTTTCTTTGAAAGTGATTGTCATTTTTATATTTCTTTATAAACAGTGTATCTGTACACATAGTTTGTAAATGCATACAACGTGGCTGCATAGAAATGGAAAACTGCTAGTATGTTATTTAATGCAAGCATTGTTGTTATAATTATTTGAGTTTTAAATTAGAAATATCCACCTGTTCCTTTTCTAGCTGATTAATAAAATACAGACATAAAAAATCAAATTCTTATGGAATAAGAAACTTCATTTTATATAAAGCAGTGACTTCTTTTATTACCAAGCCTTTGAATAGAACTTCCAGTGAATAGTCACATTATCTTTATTACCAACTTTTACGGGGTATTAGATAAAGTAATATAACAAATAGAAATAATGCAATATGTTACTCTCTTGAACAACAAAAAAATTGTTTTGAATTATGCAATCATCAAGATTTATTTCTCATATAATTTATATATTTTAAAAAAATAATCAGCATTTGATTGATTACCCTTACCCCTTTACCATAGTTCCAAGTTGTAAGCCATAGAAATGACTTGGGTTATATAACTTATTAGCAAATGAATTTATTAAAAAGATATTAGGCAGCCCAAAGAATTGCTAAGTTTCTAAGAAATGAAGCAGTCTGATTATATTCAAAATAAAACCACAGATCGAGTTCAGTGAGGGCACCCTTTTTCTACCATTCACCCCTTGAGACACTTCCACCACCCACAATGGACCCTGGATGCTGTGATTGCTGAGCTGCCAGTGCTTCCTTTAGAAGCTGCTTGCTCTATTCATCACCAGGCCTGCAGGAAGCACTAGTCACTATTTTAAATTCACAGTGTGGGGCAGGCTCCTGGATCTTATTGGAAGATCTAGGTCATAAGCTACAAAGGAAACTGGGAAAGTGAGTATTTGAAATTTTTAGTTTTTATCATTAATAAAAGCTTTGTCTCCCATGTAGACTTCTGTAATAATTTTGAGAACATGAATTTCTTAGTTTCTCTTTTGCCTTCTTTTTAGAAGACATAGAAAGCTCTTTCCCAATGACAGTTGTCTATTCATGAAGTAACTACTTTTATTGTGAAAGATTAATCATCAGTCAATGTGCCTTTAACAACTGTGAAGAATATGTACTAACCTTTTCAAGTTTCTAATATGAGATTGGCCTGAGGGCTTAAGTGATTTAGTAACTTTTTTATTTTCTTTTCCTAACGTTAAGGAACAAAAATTATTTTTAATTTTGCCTTTTATTTTCTCTATGTTCCTCCTGAACTCTGATTTCTGCCAAATGTCAAATAACTTAGGGAAAAGGGTTATTAATGTTGCCTTTATGCCCTGCCACCTGGAGGTGATTCTGGTTCTGGTTCAAATCCACACTTCTGCCAGGATTTGGAAAAGCTCTTATTTGGCCTTGGGTCATATTCAAGCTGTGTGTACTCAAAAGACTTAGACAGTTTTGAAAATAGAATAGGGGATTCAGTCAGAGATAAAGGCCCTCCGTGTGGTTTATTGTTGCCTGAGAGAATCTGCTATCACTATCATAATCTATTACCAGCATTTTCACTTTTAAGAATACATACTGAACAAATCCGTATATTTATTCACAAAACATGAATTAGAATGTTCATAGAGATACTACTTATAATAACCATAATAGAAAGACCCCAGATCAATAGTACAATGGATAAATACATTATTTTGTAGTGAGTAAAATGAGCACTAAATAACAATGAGAATGAACTATTATTAGAACAGCAAAATAGACCAATAACACAAAAATGTTCTTGAGATAAAGAAGTAAGGCACAAAGAGTATATGTTGAAGGATTCTTTTTTTAAAGTATTCAGTTAGGCAAAAATGTTCTATGCTAATAGTAGTAGAAATATTGGTTACTTTTGGGTGAGGGATAGTGACTGAAAGGTAATCTAAGGGTGTTTTAATTACCAGCAATGTGTTTCTTGATGTGAGTGATTTTTTCATGGGGATTTTCACTTAGAGCAAAGATCTTGAACACATAACTTTGTACTTTTCTGGGTGTATGTTATATTTCAGTAAAAATTAAATATGTAATTCACTAGACTCTAAATAATTCACATTGATAAATCTGAATACAGCTTTTACTCTTCAAGCTGTGATATTACTTTCAAGACCAGAGTAACTTTCAGGTTTTTTATAGAGACTTATTATTAATTCTGATTACCCTAAGCGTTATTATTATGTTCTATTTATGGTCATTCCACTCAACTGGATAGTTATCTAGTAATAAACTATACCTAAATTTTCTGTGAGTGGCATCACTTTCAAGTAAATAATGAAACACAAAACATTTATTTTATTTGGTTCTCATAGAAAAGTGAGACATGCAGTCTAAGAAATATTTACACTTACTATTAATTAAAGTTTTCTATACTTAACCATATAATTGCCTAATATTATCATCAGCCTATGTAAATAATGTTTATATTTTATTTTAATAGGAAGCAATATCAAACTCCTAATTCATATAACATCTAGGACCTCCTCAATTGTATTACTGTCATAACTCATTGCATTTTGTTTATTAACTGCTAGTCTTTCCAACTAAAATGTGAGCTCCATCAGAGACTATAAAATATCTATTTTGTTCACTGTTTGATCTCCAATATCTTTCACATAAAATGTCACATATTAGTTATTTAAATAGTATTGATAGGTGACCGGATGTAGTAATCCAAGTAGAGTATTCATGAAAGAACATCTTCCTGGTTTTCTTGGGAAATATGATCTTATAAATTCCAAATCTTGATAACAAGCAGTTGACAAATAGTTGAAAAAAGAAAAATTCTTTATAATTATCTTATGAGAATTAATGCATAACTATAAATGTAAAGACTTCTGATTTGAAGAAATCTGTTAACAACAAGAGCAGGAAACATTGATAATACACTGAAAATTAAGGTTAATATTTTCAAGAACTGGAACAGGAGCATGTAGGAAAATATTGGTCACCATATAATTAGTCAGTCAGTGTTGCTTGTAGCTATTTACATATTAAAGTGTGTGTTTGTGATCTTGTATGTTAGTGGTGAATTATTTTTGCAAATTAAATAACTAGATAGATAGATGATAGTATTTGTACAAATGGTGTTCAAATAATAAGTAGGTTTAGGATGCTAAATTAAATAAATACTTAAATTGGCAGTTGAGAGACATAATTTTGTATCTTGGCTGTTACTTTGCTAGATGTCAAAATGTTGAGTTATTCAAAGACTTCCCAGGAATGTGCACTAATGATTTTCAGTTTTTGAATTTTTGGTCATGTTATATTTCCAGTAAATATAACTGAAATATTACTACCATAGTAAAAATTACTATTACAAATAGTATTAAAATATTATTTACTAATCCTCCTTTTATAAATACTATAAAATGCAGAAAATTTCAAGGTTTCAGGAAATCCTAAACATTTCTTGGAATTTTGATCTTTGTTCCCAAATTCCGAAGAGTAATATCTACTGGATATTCAGAAACTATACTAAGTACAATTAGGTAGTTGATCTTAAGATACTTTATCTATTTGGAAATAAAACCATACTTTCATAATATAAATTATCTACATTGCAAAATATACTAAATGCCTCTGACAGTAGGAACTTGACTACAAAATTATTAGAGGTAGATTTCAGAAGGGTGAAGGAAAGAGTATTTGGGATTTCAAGTCTGGGTTGTGTTAAAATAAATGGGCAAGGAAGGAAAAAAAAGGAGGTAATTTTAGACAAGAAGAATGGAATGATCAAAGTATAAAAGATAAGAATATCCATGGCTAAATCATAGAACACATTTTTCTTTTTCTAAACAATGAAAATTCATATTATATAAGAATAAATTTAGAAAACCTTGGTAAATAGATAAAAATCACTTGTTGTGTACTTGAACAATTAATTGTTGAACAGTAGCCCTTGAACGATGTTGTGGTTTACCTTAAAGAGTATTAGGGTTTTGATTAGGATATGGAGAAATTCTCTTTAAAAGGCACTGATAGAAGCTGTATATAAATGAATCCAATAATTATTTTAATTAAAAAATTTTCATATTTTGAATATATTTATTGAAATTCAGTTCATGCCATTATTAATAATTAAAAATCTCTTAAAATCTCCCAACTGCCAACATAGAAAAATCTATAATATAGCTATGTCTCTATTTAAAATATAAAGATATTCAGGTTAGAGTGATTCAAAACAATGTAAAATATATCTAACATCAAATTAATTCACTTATTCATTTATTTCTGTAACCACAAATATTTAATGGTTTCCTGCTAATTCCCACATAGTAGACACTGTTAAATCACTTTTGAATTGTTAAATATTAGAATTCCTGAAGTGGAAGAATGTCTAGAATATTTCAGGAGTAATATGGCCAGTGTGGCTAAGAAAAAATGATCATGGCTGGTGCTGAAAATCTAAGAGGTAATGGTAGTGCCATGAATGGGTGGTTTGTAGGTTCAATAGAGCCTTGAAGCCAGATTTTTGGGAGAAGATCCACAGTTGTTTTGTTTAGAAATGTAAGTTTGAGATGTCTATTAAACATAAGTATGTTTTTAGCTAGCAAACTGTGATTTCAAATCACTGATTTCTTTCAAGCATTACATATGTTCTAATATTTATCTTTGTTTTATTGAAAAATCTGACAGTAAAAGTGATTTATAATACTCGACGTTTCCAATCCTTTAGCATAAAAGTTGCATTTGGAAAACTTCTGAAGTCACTGTTTAATTACTTTTTTACAAATCTTCTTTTTGACAAATTTTGCATCTTTGAAATATTACAGTCCTACACAATTTCCTTTCTTTAAAACTAGACTCAGATGTTTAGAATAATATTATACTTGTATGGTACAGATATAAGCAGTTATATGGTAAAAATACAGTAAACAATAAGAAAACTAATATATTTTCTATTTTTAGAAACTTTATTATTCTCCTTAATTTTTTCATTCTCCTTTCTTTTCCCCATTTTTTCTTTCTGTCTTTAGTTTTCTTTCAATTATAACTTATTTAATTAAACTTTTACTATATTTCAGGCCCTAAAATAGGTGTTTTAAAAGATACAAAGGTAAATAAATTGCAGGTACATTTAAATAATTCAAAGTTTATCAGAAGATGTAAAATATTGCCCTTGCCATATATAACACAATTTTAAAGATGTAAAGTAGAACAAGAAAAGTACAGATAGATTTTCTAAAATTTATTGTTTCATGTTGTTTTTATATTCCATCTTATATAAACTTTATGTGCAAACATGTCAGTTACATGATTTAGTGTGCCAAGTTTCTTAATGGTATAGCAGAATTTATCAAGTGAATTCATACTTATTAGAAATAAAAATAAAATTTAAACTTCCAAAACATTTTCTGTGACTATAAGCATTCAATGATAGAGGAGAAATTAAGTGCAAAGGCAGTTAAAAATATTTAATCTACAGAAATATTAAATATATATCACACTTACATGAGTATTGGAAAAGTTCTATAGAGAGATTCAACCTAATTTGCACAAACAACTTTTGGCAAGGTATTATTCTACAAGGTTCTTAAAATTTCTATTAACAATTTTGTTTGAATGTCCCATGAAACTGCTGTGTTTAACTGTTTTATTTACTTTCTACTGACTGGATTACTAGAATCAGAATCTGAATTTAGCTGTCTGACCCTGAGAAGACAAGGTAGACAAAGTATAAAATGTGCTATTAGTTTAAATAAAACTATCTCCCCTGAGAAGCCCATTTATTTCACTTAACATAAAGATCTCCTAGGCTGAAGAAAGAGATATAAAGTCATAAATATGAATTTTGTTTTACAAAGTACTTGAGAAAGTAGACCAGTATTCTGTAGATAAGGAATTCAAGAATTTAAGTAATTCACTGAAAAATTATGTGAAGGGCTGATATGGCTTCTTATCATGGCAAAAGATAGTACAAGGATATCTAGATATTTGGAAATTTAAAAATAAAATATTAGTATAAAATTGCTATAAGAGGCCACATTGGTACCCTAGCACTGAGAATGTGGCCCTGCCCAGGCTTGACTCCAGGAAAGAATGAAATTCTAGATGACCAGTTTGAGAAAATAAATTCCAGAGACTTTGATCAACATATAGCTGCACCATATTATCCTAAAAACTATAACATTGTTGGAAACACAAGTAGGATACTCACGCAAATATAAATAGGTATCTGCTGACAAGTATAAGATTTACTAAGGAAACAGTATGGAAATTAAAAGTAAAAATTTGAACCCTCCCAGTTGTTACTTTAATAGGTTTTACGAATAGTCCATTGAGACCTGAGTACAATTCTAACTTCCTTGTGGTTTCAAGGATTCAGCTCTTGGATCATAAACAAAGATTTGGCCTGGACCAAATCCGGGATCCTACTGCTTCCTCACATATGTTTATTCTTGCTTATGCTTTGGCCAAGATTCCTACAATATAGTACAAGCTCTGCTTTAAGTTAATGAGTTTTACTAAAGCTAACTTTTTGGTTTCAGTCTATTTCTAATATAGCTACTCTTCCTCTTTTGTTGGCTGACATAGTTCCTTCAGGAAACAAATCTATCAAACCTTTCACACATTTTCCACTCTGAGTGTTTTCAGTTCTGCTTATCTTTAAACTATCTAACACAAACAAAAAATAAACTCATGTTTTTGTTTGTGTGTTAGAAGCACTCCGATGATCACTAACATCTTCAATATTTTCCTGCTGCTTCCTCTATAATATTAATATATTATATATATGAAAAATATATATATATGAAAAAATATATATATATACATATATATATATACATATGTGTGTGTGTGTGTGTGTGTGTGTGTGTGTGTGTGTGTAGTGCCCTTGAAGAGATGTAGTGCCCTTGAAGAGGCTTTCTGATAATCTTGCTCCTCTATTTGATTCTAACTTTTCTCCAAATACTGTCCTGGGTTTCCTCAATAGACAATAAATATCTTTAAAATGTATAGTTAGGCTTTATTGATATGGCAAGTGCTTGCATTTGTGTGAATAACAGGATGAATCATGTTCATTAATCTCTGTGTTCCTCCTCATCTTCTTATGTTCAGTATTTCTCAGATCCCTCACATTTTGGTTAGGGGTGCAGAATTGAGTTCTAGACAATGGAATGTGTACAAAAGTGATACAGGCCTCTTCAAAGCCTAGCCTATAGAAATTCTATTTCTCATTGCAAGAAAATTGTGGAGACAACATTGAAAACCATAGAAAATAAGATAAGAACACCAAGGTTCCTAGGCAACTTTGTGGAGTATAGCGGTCTCTTACACCTACTTGATTCTTTTTGGAAGTTGCTGTACCAAAAGGAGCCATATCTGGACCTACGAGAAATGACTGAGCAATACAACATCTTCTATTTCTAGTCTTTTACCTGATGCAAAGAAGAGATGAAATTAGGGTTGTCTTCTTTGGAGAGGGTGTTCTATGTGTGAAAAAAAAAATAAGAAGCAAAAAAAAAAAAAAAAGATCTAGTCATTAAGTCAACCATCAATGAGTTTTTGAGAATGCTTGTTATAACAACAAGTAACAGCTTACCATAAAGGTATATAAACAATACTAAAACCGCACCCTTGAAATGGGGTGTTACTGTAAAAAAACCCTCATGTATGATGTTGGCATAATTGTCTAAAAGTGGACAATAAACAGGTATTAGAGAATAGAAACTTGATGACATGTATTAATGAATTACAGAACCCTTGGTAAAAAGTGTTGCCTATGTTAACTCTAAGGGAATTAGCTGGGGAGAAAAGTGTTAGTGAGTGTTGATACTAGCTATATTTAACACAAGTGTGTTTCAGGTATATGGAATAACTGGAACCAAATGAATTTGAATATTATGAAGATTTTGATGAAACTATATAGATAATGATTCTCTGGTTTCAGATTTAAGAAGCATTATACTTTTCTGCTTATAAAAGAGATTTTAGATCCCAGACTTGATCTAGCAGAAAGTTAGTTATAAAATTCATGCAGCTCTTAAACAAGGCATTCATCTCAACCCACTTTTCAGATATGTTCAATGGTATCTTATTCCTGACTCATTACTGAATTTTTAGTGTGGAGTTGTGAGGTAAGCAGATAACTATCTTTTAAGTTGCTGGACCAAGAGGAGCCACATAGGATCCCAATAGAGATGACAGAGCGCCACAACACCTAAAATTTCTGGTCTAAAAAGCTGGATGCAAAGATTAGGTAGAATTTAGGACTGTCTTCTTTGACGAAGGGAAAAAGAGTGTTCTATATGTGAAATAATATGAGCAAAAGCATATTTGATGTTAGAGTGTGGCAAAGAAAGCTAGTGCTTACTTATTTTTTTTTTCTCTCTCTCTCTTCTTTTAAGACACATAAATAAAGAGCACTTTTCTTTTGATTCAGTTTGAACCATGTGCCTGAGTTCCAGTCAAAGAAATCTGAATAGAAATAAAGTATGCTGCTTCCAGGACTGATACATAAAAATCTCTCAGATACTATTTGTCACCTATCTCTCCATTCTGCAACCAAATTGGAGGTCCAGTGTTGGAGTTGGAGATTGTGGAATGACAAGATGAAGT
Source organism: Cynopterus sphinx (assembly GCA_030015415.1). Classification (NCBI taxonomy): domain Eukaryota; kingdom Metazoa; phylum Chordata; class Mammalia; order Chiroptera; family Pteropodidae; genus Cynopterus; species Cynopterus sphinx. The sequence goes on along the minus strand of CM057380.1, from coordinate 73,960,345 downwards.
GAAATAGGGCTCTGAATAACTGCTTGAGCAGAGTCCCCTTCTCTTTCCAACTCCTCATTACTCAACTAATACTGAAATATGAGCTGAGAAACAGAATTTTGTTGTATAAAGCCACTGATATTTGTAATTTATTTTTACATGGTTCGAATTTTTCTATTAAATACATACACACAGAAGATTAAAATTGGGACTGCCTGAAACATCTGAGACACATATAGCATGCATTATATAAAGAAATGGATTAAATTCCAACAAATGGATTAGACCAAGTCTATAGGAAGGAAATTTACTGGGAATGGATGGTTTATGATTATTTAAGAGTAAACTTAAAATATTCTTGCTCTTCCTAACCTGAAGACCCAATATAATTATTGACAAAATAAAAAAAAAAGGACTAACTTGAGCTTCTAAAATTCATAGGATAATCTAGCATATTCATTGATGGATTAAAAGCCAGTGGTTTTTTCTAAAGAAACAAGGATAAAATAGACAAAGCATGTCATGTAGGTCAAATCTATTATATGGGTATTGCAAAATACAGAATGTGCCTAAAATGCTAGTGCCTAAGAATTCTAGGTACTCCAAAGATATGACCAGAACAGGCAAGGAATGAGAAAGGCTACTTCTCAATGAGGTTGTGAAAATGCCTGGATCCTCAGGAATACCCCATATCTAACAATGTTCAAACTATGATAATTAATAGAGTAGACTGAAAGATGGGAGTGTAAGACATACAGGAACTTAAAGACATGTATGTGCTCTTTGGGGACTGCTGGAGTAAAGTCTAGTTAAATAAGGGTTTAGGTGTAGAGAGAATTTTTTGTTTCTTTGTTTGTTTAGTCACTGCTTTTCTTTCACTGTTGCTCTCCCTATAAAAAGAAATTTGGCAGAGATTACAATTCCGTCATCTGGAATAGTGTTTGGAAAAGGTAGGTCACCCAATAATATTTATTCAATAAATAATAAATATACTCTATTGATATGCCTTAGTTTCTCAGGCTGTATTCTAATATAGGTGTAGTTTTGTTTGTTTGTTTGTTTGTTTTGGGGGTTATCTCAATTTAAAGGAACAACAGAAATAAAATACTTTTTCAAGATTAGACTCTCATATTATATCTACAAAACTATGATTATAATATTCTAATTATAAAAATACCCGAACTGGTTTGATTTTATCTTTGCTCTTTTGCCATGGTATTTAGGTAAGAAAAGAAATCAGCTTATATCAGAATTATATTGAAAATTTATTTTTGTCCTACAAGTCTTTAAATAATTTATGTTCTTACTGTAGCCTAAATTTTTGAAGTGATAATTTACTGAAGCTTCCTCTAGTGTTTGGTCTTTACTAATTGTTTTTTGAAAATATCAGCATACTATGGAGTTTCCTGTTTCCCCCGCACCACCACCCTTTTCACTGGGTTCATTCTCTTCTTTTCCCAAAATTAAATAAATAAATAAATAAATAAATAAATAAATAAATAAATAAATAAATAAATAAATAAATATTTTTTAAAAGCAACTACATTTGAAACTGCTTAAATGCCAAAGCACTTGATGATTCAAGGAGTTGTGGATATAGTGTGGGTGTCATTGCCTTTCTGCTTATTAATGGGTTTTTAATCAGTTCTAATTAGTATGCTGTCACATAGCAATCTAATAAAATACGGTGTCTGGAAAAATTGATCTGGCCTTGATGCTAATTACTCTTCTAGATGCTGAGCTTTATAAACATAAGAATTGACTGCTTCCAGGCAACCTGTCTCCCTTTGTTTCTCTTGCTTTCTTACACAGATCCTTCTACTTAAGTTGTCTCCTAATTTATATTGTGTTCCCATTCTCAATTTATTTTAACTACACTTTGGTCTTTGGTGTAACCTGAAAAGAGTAGGGCTTTATCACTTGTCAGAGAAAAGTTTCCTCTGTTGAACTTTTTCCCTAAGGAACATACTAGATCATAGTCCCATAATCCTAAAGTCTGGCTCAGAGTTAAGACTGATGGTGAGACCTAGATCAGCCTCTACATAAATCAAAGTCAGAGAGAGCAGGAGCTGTGATTGGAATCAGAGATTCATGAAGCTGTTAACATTAACATTACAAAAGAAATACTTTAACAATTTTCACATGAGATTTGTTTACCTCTGTTTTCTCAAAGCAGCATGGTATTTTTTTTAAGGTTAAATAAATGAATATTCTAAGAATGATTGATGTTTTTATCATTGTTGTTTAAATCTCTTTAAAATCAGAATAATTTGAGATAACCAATATTTTCTTAGTTGTAAGGTACTTAGAATACAAATATTGAAGACTGAAATTATTAGATTTATTTTTATCTCATTACTTACATATCTAGGCTTTTTATGAAATTGTTATTGAAATAGAATTTAAACATGTCTTTTTCTAAATATAAATGGAATTATTTCTTATCTTTCTTCCTTTTAAACTAATTTTATTTTTATGATATTTTAATTCCAAGGACAGGTGAGAATTAATTTAAAATAAGAGATATCTTGATCTTCATAAAAAGTTCCTTTTCATTATATTAGCATAACCATTGCTTCAGACATTGATGATTTTAATGAACTGTCTAAAAAATTGTTTTTGTGGTTGTTCCTCAGGAAGTAAGTAGCTCTGAAAGTTTCTGAAATTTCTATAACATGTCTTATAAGAAATTGGGAAATAGTAATGGTTTTATGCATGTTTATCTTTAGGAATCTATTAAATTTCACGTGAGGTTAGAGAAAAATTAAATGAAAGTGATATTGAATCACTAATGTACTCTTTAGACTAGTTCTCTTTACAGTGTGATTTGGCACAGAAAATAATCCATGAACTATTTGTTACCTGTGCATAAGACAGGAGCTTATGACAGAATGAAAATCACATAAATAATTGAGCACACTGTTCAGGTCAGCCAACATTTGTTTTTTTTTTTTTTTTTTATAACAAGACTTTATCATTGAAAGAAGCAGCGAATTGAATTATATTCTGACACAAGCTTCTTACTTCATTATGTACTGTCACTTTGAGTAGCCCTGGTGTAGACAATCTGGTTATATTAAATGTATAAACGATGTTTTCCTTAATAAAAATTACACAGATAATATAATAATGATGAAGAAAGTAAGGTCCAATTATCCTATCTTCACAACAGCCTGGCCAGAAAGTTTGTTATCAGGCAAATATGACCTGTCCTGACCCTCAAATTTGTCTTCTCACCCTCTTTTCTCTAACCCTAGAGATGCTAGAGTGAAATGTGATGATGGAGGAGGGTGAAAGCTAAAGATGAGTATTATAGTCCTGACACTCTTCCCTCTGTAAGCATAAGAAATGTCTAAACCTGTAAGAAAAAATTTTTAAGAGTTTATTTAATCCAAACTAATGATAATTGCTGGGAAGCAAGATCTTAAATGCTCTGGAGAGTCACAATTTTGTAGTTTCTTTTATGCATTTGAAATTAAGGAGGGAATATAAGAAAAATTACATTGTGGTGGAAGAAAGCAAAGTAGGAACTAGATTACAGGATAGTTAACAATATTTTAAAATTGTATTTTTTGTTTACATATTATGCATTGATTGTTATTGAAACATAACTCTTCTGGGACTCATTGGGTCATGAAATATCTTAACTGAGATAATAACCCACTGCAAGGATTTTAAGGAAAAAATTAACATTATTTGTTTTTTAATTATACAATATATATTTTTTAGCTTTAGTATGGAGGGTGTGTTGTAAAGAAGCACAAAAGAAAGTGGGAAAATAATACTTAGAAAAACAGAAAACTAATCAGTAATCCAGCAATAGATGCTGCTGCTTATAACTAATGGCAGATGTGGAGAAAAGTGGAGACAAAATTAAAAACATTATGAATATTCATGGTATATTCTGGAGATAAAGCCAATAGGACTTAAGTGTAAAAATGGTAAATAAAGTTAACTCCAAGTGCTTGCTAGAGAAACTGGGTAAATGATGGACTACACTAATAAGAAAGTAGGTGAAGAACAAGTTGAAAGAGATTGAGAATTAGAGGGTTTTTTTTTTTTTTATGTATACATTCAGGTTGAAATACTTAGTTTCATTTCAAAATGAAGATGTCAGGTAGAAAGTTTGTTTTAAATATGGAGTTTAGTGAAGAAGTCATGATTGAGAGGGTAAATTGAAATTATTAGAACACGGGCAGAATTTGTAGCTCTGAGACTATAAGACAGCAAGGAAAGGTCAGATAAATAGAGGGTCAAGACTGATTTTTGGCCAACATTTAGAAGGTGAATAAGAGAGAAGGCATTAGGAGATTGGAAATAAGTGGCCAATGAAGTATGAAGAAAATCAATTGAGTGATTATTTTATAAAGACTAAAACACAGCTTTCAAAGAAATAATTTTCAACTGTGTTAAAAGCAGGTGAAGAATAAAGTACAACGGCTGGGAAATAATCATGATGTTTGGAAACATCCTTGAATCTGTTATCTAAAAAAATGCTCTTACCATTATTTTTTTCATCAAAATTATATAATAACACAATGCAACAGCTTTGTTTTATACTTTTGTAAAATGATCATAAAGTGATCATTTTGTTCAAATATTTTTTAATTTTTCCGAAGGCCTCTCTCTCTCTTAATTATTTGATAGATAATATTTTACTTGAAAATTTCATTTTGTCAATTTTCTCATCAGAAATTGTTAACTGATTATCAATTTTTACAATATAATGCCAAATACAAGCATATTTTGCAAGATTTGCAATTTTCTTATGAGTTAATTTGCATTTATTGTTACATATAACTAAACCAAACAATGATGAAAAAGATTTTGATACTTCCAGGTAGTAGCACATAAAATAGCATAAGCAAGTGTATTTAATTGAGAACTAATTCTGTTTTCATAAACAGTAACATAGAGAAGATGGATGAATATAAAACATTTTATACTCTCTATTTATTTTTCAAAAGATTGCATTTAAGTTTTGGCTCTATTTTTTAAGATGAATATTATTGACAAACTGTAAAGATTCAAATTGAAATGCAATATAAAAAACAAGAAAAGTAGTTGAATATTTTTAGCACTGAACAAAGGGAGACGAGGGGGACAAAAATTTAAAAAGTTATCACGAAGAGAAATTAGTCTCATTTGTCATATGCCATTTTCTATGAAACAGAGATAAGATTAGACTGAGCTATGGATCTTTGAAGAAAGAGGACAGAGATCATGAAACATGATATGTTAATGTGGTAAGTTGGCAGTCCAGGGTTCTAGTATGCTGTGTTGTGCTTCAGGTTTTGGAAAGATAAAACCCACCTTAGTCAGTTCAGATTCCTTCCAGATAAGTTTCTGAATACAAATAGATTCAACCAAATAATGTTCATGTAAAATTTTGTGGGCAGAATTGAAGTGGATGTCATCTTCTTGATGCAGATTTTATTTATCTATCTATCTATCTATTTATTTATTTATTTATTTATTTATTTATTTATTTATTTATTTTTGTTTATTCTTTAAAATTGCAAGTGCCTAGCAACTGATGGGTCCTCAGTGGCAGCATACACAAAATTTCAGGGTCAAATCCTAAGACTTGAAATAGTCAAAGGGTAGTTATGGAGGCAGTAGGATTAACTTTCTTACTCTGGTGTTACAGTTATGTTAATGATTGTTGCTACATGCCAATACTTCAGGAATTCTTCCAAACTTCTTTTTTTGACCTCTTGAAGTATATGGGGCCTTGCGCTTTTTCAACCTCTTGAAGTAGGTGGAAATACGTTACTTGCTATCACCAAGAGAATGTGAAGAAAGTAGTATGTTTTATTTTCAGGTAGAAGCACATAAGAGCAGATATGTAATTCTTTATCTTTTCTCTTTCCTTAGCTATAGCAAAGGTAGAAGTATGTCCTGAAGAGGAATTACAGTTACATGCATGACAGTTGCCCTGTAGAGTCTTCCAGATATGCAGTAGACCTTGCCTGAGCAAAAAATATACCATTATTATTGTTTTTTTTTTTTTTAATTTTTATTTTAAGTCACCACAGTTTTGAGATTGTTTCCACATCATATCCTATACTAATCTCAATACATATACATTGAATCTAAGTTTGGAATGTTGAGCTAATGCAGCTTAAAATATGTAGAATTGACTTAACAGAAGTGATGAGAAAACTATCATTTGAGTCAGAAAACTGATAGTCCATGCTATTCTTAGGCAAACAATTTGTAAAATGGACTTCTGAGGGAACATAAAAGAATAATTATGTATTTAATGAACTTGTGGTTCTAGAGGAAGAGGTAGCAAAGTGAACATGAATAGTGTATATTGATCACTATTGACTGTATTTAGAGTATTATATAAAAAAAGTGAGTTCAGAAAAAAAATTCGACCATTTAACAGACAAGAATAAAAAAGAAGAGAATTAAACTAGAAATGTGGTGTTTTCTGGGGTTGGAAGGGGCAGCTATTGTTCAGCCCCTCACTATACATGCAAAAACTAAAGAAAGCTCTAAACGACAAGGATCGAATTAAGGGAATGGTCATCACATCTGTTTCTATAATCTAGATTAAAGAGCCAATCAATTTAAGAGCCAATTAAGAATGTGGCTAAAATAAACTTTTAATTAGTTAAAATGTCTCATGAAAAAGAGATTAAAGTATATCTCAGTCTCGGAGTTACTGCAATCCGGGTACACAAAATCATAAGTAGGTCAAAAAAAAGACAGATGATAGTGAAACAGAAACTAAATAAATATTGCAAATTTGAAAACAATGTCCTGAAAGAAGCCATGCATTAAGCTTTTAGCATGTGTTCTTTACTGAAATCAAATAAAGTCTATGAAATTTTTGAAGAGATTTTCTACCAAAGGAAGCTAAGACTAAACTAAAAGTAATCTCTAAACCTTTGGCTCACAAACTTATATAAGCAGGAATGGATGTGAGAAAATTGCTCATTCATGAAAAAGGCAAATTTCCCCAATTTCAAGTTTTTATGTCATCAAAGAAGAATTTCTTCTCAGGGACTGCAGTCAGAAGAAATATTCTTCCTGAATAGTCAAAGGGCATATGAAGGACTATTCCTCACCTCTAGGCAGAAAGCCCCTTGGGAGTTCTGAATCACTACAGACCAGGTTCTTCTATGTGTCTGCCATTCTTCTATCAAAATGGAAGTCTTTATTGCAACAACCCTGTCCACTTCTATAAATCAATTGTTAGGGCATATAAACTTTTTTATTTTTATTTTATAAATATCCGGAACAAGAGCGACCATATCTGGACCTAATGTAGAGGTTATCTTGAACACCAAGAAGTCTTTGACTTTGAGTTAATTGCCATAATTAGATCTTGAGAGCCTTAAAAGTACATACTACAGTAGTTTGAATGGATGTTTATTCTTTCATCTTCCAGGCCCAATGTATGGATAAATTTCGTTGCCCACTAGAAGTTAGGAATGCCATGTGAATTGCTTTGGCTGATAAAAAGCAAGCAGTGGCACATGTAACTTTTGGGAGAAAGTATTGAAGAACCATTCAACTATTTTCTGTCTGTCCACCCCCCCCCCATCATGATACTGACAAGCGATTTTGTATAGAGATGTAACTATGAAACATCTCATAAAAGACCGCTGCCCAGGAAAATCTCCATGGCTTACAGTGGACTTTATACTAGCAAAAAAGAAGGTTTTATTGTTTTAACCCAATGAGATTTTGAGGTTTTTAATTTTATTTTTAATTGCAACATGGCCTAGCCAAACAACATATGTGGGGTTTTGGTCTTGAAGTCAAGTTCTAGGATGACTACTTGATTTCCTATATCTCTGTTTATGACAGAAATTGAATCAGAAAGCTGTGCTAGCCTAAAATTTTATGTTCCAGTTCTAACAATTTCATAAGTACTCAACACTCTGTTAAATAGCTTTCTTTTAAAAATATCTAAAGTGTATTCTGTTTCCTAAAACTGGATCCTGGCTAATATGGTGATCAATGAAGAATGCATTGATCAAGGACTAGGATAGAGAGTCCATATTTGGTAGATAATCTGGAATGAATTGGCAGTAAAAGTAACAAAAAAAATTAAAAACTTTAAATCTAATTATTAAAACAATAGAAATGCATATGTGGCCTGAATTAAATAGAAATCTAAGACTAATTCAAATTGATTTTCAAAATAATTTACTTAAGAATTTTAAGTGATTCTATTATAAAACTGGTGAATTAATTCAAGAAAACTACAGTGGTGGCAGATTTAATTTTGAGTGGTTCAATTGTGTATGTGTGTGTGGGGGGGTGTGCAATTAAACTGTTATTCTTAATTTATGAAACAACTTCCTAAAATTCTAAAAAATGTTCAACATTTCTAACTTTACTCTGAGGCAATGAATTTTTTTAAATAATTTTTTTATTTTTCAATTACAGTTGACACAATATTATATTAGTTTCAGGTGTACAATGTAGTGATTAGACATTTACATGACTTACAACGTTATTATCCTAATAAATCTAGCATCCATGTGACACTATACATAGTTATTAACAATATTATTGACTATATTCCCTATGCTATACTTTACATCCTCATGACTATTTTGTAACTACCAATTTGTGCCTCTTAGTTATTTCCCTCCCTTCACTCTTCTCCCATTTGACAAACATCAAAATGTTCTCTGTATCTATGAGTTTGTTTCTGTTTTGTTTGTTCATTTTGTTTTTTAAATTTCATATATAAGTGAAATTACGTAGCATTTTTCTTTCTCTGTATGACTTATGTCACTCAATATACAAGCCTTACGTTAGACACTGAAACCTGAGTCTAGTTGCCATGAATGACCCACCTGTTTGCAGGTTGCAGATAGCAAGATTTTATTATTATTTTTTTTATGGCTGAGAAATGTTCCATTGTATGTATGTGCCTCTTCTTAATCCATTCATCTATTGATGGGCACTTTGATTGCTTCCACATCTTAGCTGTTATAAATGATGCTGCAGTGAACAAAGGGATGCATAAGTCTTTTCAAATTAGTGTTTTGAATTTCTTCAAATAAATACCCAGAAGTAGAATTACTGAAACTTCTTTGTCTCTTGTTATATCCTTTGTTTTAAAGTATATTTTGTCTGGTATAAGTATGGCTATTCCAGCTTTTTTGGTTTTTTAATTTTCATGAAATATATTTCTCTATTCCTTTACTTTCCATCTGTGTGTGTTTTTTGGATCTGAAGAGAGTCTCTTGAAGGCAGCATATATAAGGGTTTTGTTTCTTTATTCATTCAGCCACTCTATGTCTTTTGACTAGATGATTTAATCTATTTATAATTAAAGTACATTTGGCTGGATATGTAGTTGTTGCCATTTTATTATTCATATATATATTTTTTTTCTTAAGGAAGTCCCTTTAACATTTCTTGTAAAACTGACCTCGTGTTGATTAACTCTTTAAGCTTTTTCTTGTCTGGGAAGCTCTTTATCTGTCCTTCAATTCTAAATAACAGCTTTGCTGTGTAGAGTAATCTTGGATGCAAGTTCTCGCTTTTCATCATTTTGAATATTTTATGACAATTTCTTCTAGCTTGCAAAGTTTCTGTTGAGAAATCAACTGATAGTCTTATGGAGGTCTTTATAAGTAACTAGTTGCCTTTCTTTTGCTGCTTTTAGGAGTCTTTCTTTGTCTTTAACCTTTGGCTTATTAATTATTTTGTGTCTTGGTGTGGGCCTGTTTGGATTCTTCTTGTTTGGTCTCTGTACTTTCTGGATTTATATTTCTATTTCCTTCTCTAGGATAGAGTTTTCTGTCATTATTTTTTTTCAAATAGTTTTTCAGTTCCTTGCTCTCTTTCTTCGCCTTCTGGTATCCTTATGATGCAAATCTTGGCATCCTTGATGTAGTCTCAGAGGATTCTTAAACTATCCTTACATTTTTGGATTTTTTTTTCTTTTTACTGTTCTGATTGGGTGTTTTCTGCTACCTTATCTTCCAAATCGCTGATTTGATCCTCTGCTTTACTTAATCTACTGTTGATTCCCTCTAATGTATTCTTTATTTCAGTTATTGTATTCTTTGTTTCTGACTGGTTCTTTTTTCTATTTTCTATTTTTATTTTTACATTTATTATTTCTTTTTTGAAGTTCTTACTGAGATCATTGGGCATCCTTATAACCAGTGTTTTGCATTCTACATCTGGTAGATTGCTGGTCTCCATTTTGTTTACTTATTTTTCTGAAGCATTGTTCTGTGATTTTATTTGGGACCTGTTTCTTTGTCTCCTCATTTTGGCTATCTCTCTTTGTGTTTCTATGTTTTAGGTATAGCTGTTATTTCTCCCAGTCTTTGTTGAGTGGCTCTTTATAGTATGTGTCCTCTGGTACCCAGTGGAACAGTCTCACTGGTCACCTGAGCCAGATGCTCTAGGTGTGTCCCTTGTGTGGGTTGTGAGTGCCCTCCTGTTGTAGTTGAGCCTTGATTGCTGTTGGCATGTCTTTTGAAGGGACTGACCCTCAGGCTGATTGTGATTACTAGCTGTGGCTTCAATGAAGGAGCTGTTGTGCAGGCACTAACTATGAAGCCGAATTTGCTTTATCTGGGCTCTTATGCCTATCGAGTTTGTCTCTTTGGGTATGAGTGGTGCTCTGATATTGTCAGAAGCTGGTCTCCGAGTGTGTTGATTCTGGGGTCTATTGGAAATGGGTCTTTTGCAGGCCAAGTTCAGCCACTGCCTGTGCCCTGCTTGGGGCCACTTTGTATAAGTTGCAAAATAATCTGCAGATGTTTGCTACTAGTGCTGAGTTGGAAGGTGCCTGAGAGGCTAGGTTCTGAACTCAGACCAGCTGCTGCTAATGCCAGGCTCAGGACTGCTTAGCAAGGGGAATAGGACATGCCAATGCCAGATACTTCTTGTTTGGGGTTTGTGAATCTTTCAGAGATTGTAAGAAAGACCACAGCAGGAGCCAAGGAAAGTTGTTTGTATATAAAAGCCACTGGGTGGACCTGTAAATTGGGAGGGAGGAGTATCAGGGAATCATCATGGCAGAGCAAATGGTGTTAGCAAGGTTGGTGGAGCTCAGTAGTCTCAAGGTGGTTTCTTCTGTATATCCTTAGTTATAGGACTTCTGTTCAGCAAGACTTTAGGCTTTTCTTAATTACTATTATTCTACAGTGTAGATGTAATTTTGAGGTGATCATGGAATGAAGTGAGCACAGTATTTTCTTATTCCTCCAAGTTGACTGGAAGACTGAAAATAGAGCAATGTTTTTGATTTAAAAAGGCAAAAATTAAAAAAAAAATGATTAACGACTATTTCCATTTGAATCTGATAAATCTGTAATAAGTTAACAAATTTAATATATATACATGTTTATATGTGCACATATCCTGACACATGTCATCTCATGCTGTAGAAATTTATAGGGTTATTAGGTGACAGTATCAAATCTTATCTAGCTTGGCAAATCCTTGCTTCTGGATGATTCTAAACTGACATACATTGTCAGAGTCTTGAAATATTTTAATGCCAGAGGGTAAGAACTTGGGAGAATGAGCTGGATAATACTAAGAGGTATTTTGATTATAAAAATTTTGAATGATAGAAATAGACTGAAAAGAAAAATATGAATTACTTCAGTAATGAAACTTTCTCAGCTCTAGTAAGGCTACAGAGAATTATATAACACATGGAGAGCACAAGTCTTCAAGAAAAAAATAGCCACAGGAAAAGCAGAAAAATTGCTATTTCCTCTGGTTAAATCTAATATTTGATTTCTTTTTGTAGGTAAAACTAACTTTATACTTTCATTAAAATATAAAGACATCCTTATTCTCTGATAAAAATTTATACCTCAAAATGCTGTTTCTATGAAAGCATCTCATTTTAGATGATCTCGGGTTTAAAAAAATTTAGTACTTAGAAACTATTCTTTTCTATGAGTTACTAGAAAAATAACACTGAAACCTAAGAGATTTGTAACATATTAGGAAGAAAGTAATAAATGTGCATGATATTAGCCAACAGGATGCTACCTAGCCTGTTTGAGAATGTAGCCTATAAAATGTGTAATTCTCCCTTAGGTGTAATAAATTGACTATATAACAACATCAAAGATTTTACTTGTTAGAAAAAATAGATAACACAAGCAGGTCAGTTGCTGAGAAGAGAAACTGTAAAACAAAGTAAAATATGTTATTTAAGATTTATATTATGATTCTTGACAGTGCTTTATTTTGAAGCCCCAAGTTTGCATTTGCTTCCATTAGCCTCATATTGGAAATCAGGCTTGTCCATGACCAGCTTTAGTAGTAAATATTTTTTAAAAAATCTTTTGAGTATTCAGTAACCTACTTCTCTCTCACATTTTAAAAATTATTATTATATATTAGTCAGAATTCTCCAGAGAAACAGAATAGTAGGAGGTGTATATATGTATGTGTATGTGTATGTATATATATAAATACCTTATAAAGGGGTTCTGTGGAAAGTAATTTCAAAGGGTGATTTGATTATAATTCCTACCTGGACTATTCATGCCCCAGGCATACAACTTCTTTACTAAAGGTTTCTATTTGTCTTTAGCAAGCCCTGTCTATTGTTTCTGTGCATCTAGGTTAACACACCTTTGAAATGACCCCTTTTAGACTCCTCCTTCTAATACCTGACCATTCTATTAGATCCCTCAAGAGACCATATAATCTTTACTACTCTATAATCTAATTCCCACATTGCTTTCTCGTACCTTCATATAATTCTTTCTTATGTTCTCTCTTTAATCTCAAATGCATAAAAAGAAACTGCAAACCATTATTCTTGGAAGCATTTATTGAGATCTTGTTGAGATCTTGTTTCCAGATGTATCCTGTTAGGCTCCAATAAATTTTTATAAAAATTTTTTATAGACTTGGACATTCTTAACATTGATGTGTGTATATATACATCATATATATATATATATATATATATATATATATAGAGAGAGAGAGAGAGAGAGAGAGATTGAGAGAGAGAGAGAGAGAGAGAGAGAGAGAGAGGAGATTTTAAAGAATTAGGTACTCAACTGTGGAGGCCGGCAAGTTCAAAATCTGCATGGTAGGCCCAAGAAGAGTTGATGTTGCTGCTTTAGTCCAAAGGCAGTCTAAAGACATTTATTTTTGCCTCAGGAGACCTCAGTCTTTTTCCTCTCAAACTATTCCCTGTTTACTCTGAGAATACTCACTGGCAGCACTTGGAGCTGCAAGCGTTTACTCCAAGATAATTCATGGATTACAGTCCTAACCTTATCCCTAAAGTTTGCCATAAAATATCTCATTTTTATTGTTATTTTCACATCGCTATAGTATATCAATAATCTTTGGATAAATGACATTATTCTATTTGTAACATTCTGTTTTTAATAGTGGTATTTCCATTTACAAAATATGTAATTTTTGATCACTGAAAATGTCAAATCCTAGAAAACGTAGCATTCCTATGTGTAATGTTAACATTGTGCTCGAACAGTTGTTAGCCAGAGATTCATTTGATGAACTTGACTTACATATATATTTCTGTTACATTAGGATTAGAGATAAGTTCTGCTTAAAAATAACTCCAAGAACAGTTTTTATACTTTATTTTCACATTGACAACCAGTCATATTTACTTTAGCCTCAAAGAGTGTGTTTATGAAAAATTAAATTAGTGCCGGCAGCGAGCTGCACTTTTTTTTTTTCCTAAATGGGTATAACACAAGAGCTACAGGCCAGGAACCTGCACCGGGGCCTTGGATATTTTGCAAAAACCACAAGGAGGGCCAGCAGAGTGAGACATGCCATTTATTACTCACAAGGCAAAGAACCAACTCGGTTGGTTGGAGCTGCAGGAAAAGGCAGCCAGTCAAGAGTAGGCATTTTTTTATATGCGAACAGAGGGGAGGGAGATTGCCTCATCCTGGGGATCAAGGGTATCCCCCTATGGATAAGATCCAGATTTGCTACCTAGCTAGTGTTGGGGAGGACCAGACCTGCAGTATTTTCCAGTGGAGCAAGGAGATAATATCCATGGGAACAACCAAAAGGACATATAATGCCCATGGGAACAATGGGAAGTGTCCTTGAGGGCAGGCACAGCCCCTGGGAATGCTTTGTTTACTGTCCTCCTTTTAGCCTCCTGTGTCTATGGAGGGGCAATGTTTGAATTAACCCCACAACGAGATGTGGGTAAAGATCTTCTGCTGATTGGATGAGGCACACCCACATTATGAAGTGTAATCTACTTTACTCAAAATCCACTGATTTAAATGTCAATAATCCAATTTAAAAATACCTTCACAAAAACATCAAGACTGGTTTTTGATCAAATATCTGGGTACTGTGGCCTAGCCAAGTTAGCACATAAAAGTAACTGTCATCACTTATAAAGAAGTCTTGGACTCTCCTAATCTCTTTTTGTATCTTCTGTCTTCCTGGATATGTGTATATCTCTGAGACATGACAATAACTCATATCTGTGATTACGTGATTATAAAAGTTTGAATAGATCACAAAGCTTCTTAGCATTTGTAAGGTCCAGAAAAGGGAAAAGGGAGAATGGTAAATTCTGCCAGAAAAAAAAAAAAAAATTCTTATAAAAATCCAAGTTTAAGATGTCAAGAACCCTCCGAGCCTCATTTTTTATCTTTTTATAAATATAAATTAAATATGTTTTTATAAATCACTACCTTGAAGATAGGTAGGCAGTTAAAATGTACAACCATTTACATTTTAAACATTATATGGCTAATACCTTTTTAAATAAAGAATGAATTTATAATGAGCAAAATGGAAGCTTTACTAATCTTCTGAAGAAGAGGTCCTATAAAAATGTGTGGCATAGCCAATAAGACCTATATTCTAAAAGGATATTAATCTTTTGTTATCTATTTACCTCATCTGCTTTGAAATTAAATAACTTCTATAACACTTCTTGAAAGATTCATGTTAGCTTAAATATATTTTTTTCTGTAAAATTTTATCTACATAATGAAGAAAATAAGTAAAAAAACAAGCAACATTGTAGAGCTTAAGTGAGTAGCCTCTGCTCTGATACTGCTTTAGTCTGATAACTATTCTCTCAGGATGTCTCTGCAAAAGGTAAACATGTTGTCATTTTCCTCATCTATAAAATAGGTATAATGCTAAGGCCTTCTTTATATAGAGTTTATGTGAATATTAAAAATAAGACAGCATTTGTAGACACAGCAGTTCAGAAAACATAACTAGCAAACATAGAAATTATTTAGGTTTTATTTTTCAATGTATTAAAAATCACTGGTCTGTTCTTATTCTACAAAGCACACAACATCCTAGTTATTGTAACTATAAAGATAATCTGTCTTCTAGTTCTATAACAAGATAAGAGAGGAACCAAGATGTATAGAATGTTTTATTCAAAAGATCTTTAATTTTTTGTCTCAAATAATTTGTCTCAATACTTTCTGGAAAACCCTTTCAGGAATGAGCTTGAGGAAAAAAATATTGTTCTACCTCCTTAAAGCTATTCTATTTAACCAGTAGGAAGGTAAATTAGTACTCACAATCCTTCTATATCTTATTGACTACACTGTATTTTTTAAATATTAAAAAGATATAACTCTCATGTTTACATTTAATAGAAAGAAACAGATAATTTGAATTTATGGTAATCATAGAAGAGTTCTTCTGGTCTCATGAACAGAGTACAACATAAAAATAGTGTATTCTTTTGTGGTTATTATAGTTATACTCTCAAATAACCATCATATTCAAAATTTGAGAGCAATAGAATGTTTTAAACAATTATGAGAAAAAAAACAGATCAAAATTCAAAAACAAAACAAAACAAAACCCAGAAACCTTGACAATATTTAAATGATGTATTTCACTACAGACAGCAAAATTAAGGGAGAAGATCATAAACAATATAGCTGACATATTAGTAACATTTTACTTCAGGTTATATATAAATTCAAAAGAAAAATGTTTTCTAATTGATGTTAAATACTAAAAAAGATAAAAGCAGTCCTTAGTAGTTTAAACATACCAAGTACAAACGTATACTAGCATATAAAAGGCTTATATTGATGTAGGTTGTAATTCAAAATAAATTCATATTTGATCACCTAGATGGAACTCGATGTTATTATCATTAGTTTTCTTAAACATTTGGGTAGAACCTATGGCAATAGGTTCTTAAATATAAGTATCACATGTATTAAAGAAGTGATCCTCAACATTTTTGGCACCAGGAACCAGTGCTCCTATGAGAATCTAATGCCTGATGATCTGAGGTGGAGCTAAAGTGGTGATGTTAGCGCTGAGGAGTGGCTGCAAAATCAGATGAAGCTTTGCTGGCTGGCCTATTGCTTAACCCCTGCTGTGCTGTCTGGTTCCTAACAGGCCATGGACCAGGAACGGTACCAGCCTGGGTACCAGTCTGGGGGTTGAGGACACCTATATTAAAGCACATGCTTTCTAAGTCTCTTAACTTTTTATTTTGAGAGACGTGCTGATTCACAAAGCAGGGATGGAAGATTCAGCATGAAAAAAGAAGCACCAGTCTGAAAATGTTAGTATAGTATGATTCCAACTATATGACATTCTGGAAAAGGAAAACCTAGAGACAACAAAATGATCAGTGGTTGCCAGGGAGTGATGCAGGGGTAGAGCAGGAGCTTTTTAGATTAGTAAAATTATTGTTTGTATGATAGATACATGATATAAATTTTTCAACACCCATAGAACTAAAGTGTAAACTATAAATTTAAATCAATAATAATGTATCAATGTTGGTTTATCAGTTGTATCAAATACACCACACTAATGTAAAATGTTAATAATAGAAGAAATTGTGTGCAACAGGTAGAGAGGAGATGCAGTACATGGAACTCTCTGAACTTTCTGCTCAACTTTTCTGTAAACCTAAAGCTGCTCTGAAAAATAGTCAACTAATTTTTAAAAGTAGCATACATTTTTTAAACTCAGTTGATGGAACTGTTGAAGTAATCTTTAAGAAATAAATACCATAAATATTCAAATCGAAGACTTGTAAAGTTTAAAAAGATACATGAAGAAAAATATCTACTCTAGTTTAAATATTTCTAAGAAGAGACATTCTAGCAATTTTTTCCCTGTTCTAGGATTTAATTACTTTCTGAGTCCACCAAACTACTGTATATTAATACATCTGTCATCTCTGAAGTAAAGAATGATTTGATCAATGGCCTTCTTAAATAACCTTTCTCAACTTAGAGTTTACTTATTAAGTAAGTTATTGCTTTGCTTTATTTTTTCTGATTCTGATTAAATGGCTCTAACACCTTTAATTCTTTGTTATAAATTCAAGCTACAGTGAACCAATAGGCAGCCAATAGGCAAAATACTTAGTTTATTGGAAGCCTATCACTTAAAATTTACATTTCTTAAGTAGAAATTGCCAAGTTCTAGAAAGTTAAAAACTATTAATTACAGAACACATTTGAGTAAAGGGAAGTAAATTTTTGTTTTGACCCTTTTAACATTGTTTTACACTGGATTGCATTCATTTTTGTAATGTAATAAGGGACAAAATTTTTGACTGTTCTAGCAATAATTTGACTAAACTGTATTCCAAACCTTATTTAATTCACCCCTTTGGTAATGTCAACATCTACAACTCCAATTTTTTAAGTCTTTTTATTTGAATAATCAAATATCAAAAATCATTTTCCAGAAGACATAAAACCATAAATGATAGTTACAAGTGGAAGTTGATAGCTGCTCAAGGGAAGATGTAATAGAGAAATCACATTATATATACCTTATTTCTGTGCTAAGTCTATACGTAAATTAAAATTTTAATGTTTGAACCTTTTTAATTGCCTTTTGCCCATAAAATGATTAATACCACTGAAGGCATGATAATAAAATGCCTCAAAGAGTGTTTATACCCCCAGAATTATAAAGGGCATAATTTCTCTGAACATGTGCTTTTTCTGAGTTTAATAAATTATACTCACCATAACTTTGGAAGAATAAAATTAATTATATTTTCTTTTTATATGAAGAATTAAAACTTGGTTCAAGCATATTTCAAATCAATTTTGTTTTATTAAATAGTGAAAATTAAGGGCTCTTTTATATCTTAGAATATAATTTTTGTATTAATTTGTATTTCAGTTATTTGAAATTATAAATTTCTGTTTAAAATGATTCATGGGGTTGAACTAAAGGTCTGAATATATTTCCTCTTCTTCCTTTGTTGTGCTTTAAATTAATATCTATCTCAATTTTTAGGTGTTAATCATGAATATTATTTTTTTCTCTTTTTTACTAGAGGATAGCTGTTAATACAAGTTTACGAGATTATGGCTCTTTTACCTAACAATAGCTTCATTATTCAGTCACAAATTTTCATTTTTTTATCCTCTGTTGACAGTATGTAATACTTCATGAGACTAAAATATTTCACATCATTGTCTCTCTTTCATATGTGTGTATGTATATATTCTCATATATATATATATATATATATACATTTATATACTGTACATATATGTATATGTATATGTAATACAATTTTTACTAAAACCCAAGCTTGGCCCCCACAACTAGATAACTACATGTTAAAATTGTCATTTCAATATCATGGCTTTTTACTAATGTAGTTGCAAAATAGTATGGTATTAGTACAAAATAATATGCTATTAGTATAAGCCTCTAAAAGACCATTCCTTAATTACATCAGAGAATGTATGGATATCAGCTAGTTGAGGCAGGCTGGGTTCTCCGGGAAGTAATTGCTAAGGTAAAGTTAAGTGTGCATATATTTATTGGTAAGAAATACTGTGGAAGGAAGTGGGTGGAAGGATTGAATAGGGGTGGTTGTCAGACATTACTGCTGACCCACCAAGGTCTTTGCTAACCCAACATGAAGCAAAAGCACAAAGGTTGCCCATTAGACGAGTCCTGTGTGGGAGAGAATGATTATTCTATTTCCCACCACCTTCCACAATTAGTGGTTGAAAGCCACTCTGAAACAGAAAAAGCTTTGCTTTGAAATCTGAAGTGGATCTTAAATGAGCTAACAGGTGGAGGTTGCCTTCTAATCACTCTCATCGCAAGTTCTCTCTTGATGGGTGGTCTAATGGCTCATCTCCATGTCTTCATAGTCCACTCTTTGGACCATGTAACTTCATTTTACCACACAGCTTCAGGGAGCAACTCTTTCAAGAACTGGTGGAATCTCTTCCAAAGGAAAACTCGTAAGAGGGAAGAAGTTGGTCTTGAGGCTGCAACTGGTACCACTGTCCACAATAAATATAACTTACCCTAAGGTATTGCCTCTCCTGATCTTTGTATATTATCTCACAGTATGACCCAAATTCTCTCATTTCTTAAGATTCTGGGATCTTGGTAACCATATATTTTTCAGGCTAGAGTTGCTATACTTGTCCATTCATAGTTGTAATTGTTTCTTAGTTCATCTGGTGTTGACCCTGAGAGGTTACTTCAGCTAAACCTATACCAGGCAATTCTAATGTTCTAACAGGCTTTCATTTTGAAGGCTCCTTCCACGTGTCCTTCACTTTAAAGCAGGTTCTCTGGTTATTTATAGTCAAACATTCCATTTTGACCAGGACCCAGCAGCATGCCAGTAGCTATTTTTTAAAATGTGTAATTTTCTGCGATTTTTCCACTGATGACTACCATAAAGTCCGCATTGCATCTTTTCCCACCACTGAAATATCCAACACAATATGGTATGCTGGATCATCTCAGTGGCAGACGTGCTTGCACTATAGCATGAACCAGGTGCCAAGACCTTTTTTGCTCCAGCTCTCATTTGAACTGGCAACCTCCCATATTACTGTGTGTCTGGGCCAGAATAGCATTCCTAGGTGTGAAATATGTTATTTGTGGAATTTAAGAGGCTTCTCTAGCATTGAACTCCTTTTTTTTTTTTGGTAATAACGGATAAAATATGCAACAATTTGTATTTTGCTTTGAAATATAAGTATTGACATGTCCCTGGCCACTGGACCCCTATATGTTTTTGATGAAATATCAGATTCCCAATTCTTCATGGGGCTTACTTCCCATCATTTGGAGCACCTCTTTTAATTTAATTACTCAATTTATCTGGTATGGACTCTAAGAGGTTACTTCAATTAAATCTAAGGGGGGCCTATGATAATACTTAAAATCTGCAAGTATCTATGTTAACTGAACCCTGTGTCCAATGATTTTTGAAATGCATGTGTATTCCTTTTAACCCAGAGTACAATAATTTAAGTAAATAGCCATACATAGGTCCCTTTGATGAAGGACTGGAAAAATCATTACAATATTTATTAGCTATGGTATTTCAGGGTCATTTTTCTAGAAATCAGATCATCTGTTCAGGCTATAGGTTTTGGCCCATGTGTAAAAATCCACTCAAATTTGGAAACTGAGTAAAGTATGATATATTGGAGTAAATACTTTCATCTTTGTACTTATCATCTACACATCTACATGCACTTGCACACACACACACACAATTTAGTGGTACCTTTGATAGCTATCATTTATTTGACTCTAAGATATGCCATGGTCTTTGAAACATCTTCACGACTCTATGTGTCAGGGCTTCTCAGCCAAGGAGAACACTCCAAATTTGTCTGTCATGTTAATTATAGCCTCCTGGTTTCTGGTGATTCAACATTGCTACCTGCCTCTTATTCCTTTGGGGCCATTGGTTTCAGCAAGCTGAGTTCTATGACAGCCTCTATACTACTAACCCTGGCTTTCAGAGGAGAACTAAAGTTCTTAATGATGCCTGCCACTAAGCGTCTTTCTCACTAGTGTATTTCTGACAGCCTTGGATGAATGGTATGTCTGAGGTCATGAAACATAATTCAATGAACATTCTCATAATTCTCTGGATGATCTCACATAATCTTTAGTCCTCAGTTAATACAGCGATTCCAGTGTGCCCATTTTCCTTGGCCTTTAATCCTTTTATTATCTGCTCTGGCAGTTTAGGCATTTTCAATCTCACTCAATATGGCAATTATGTGTTTTAAGCTTCCAGATTCAGTCCTAGCAACACATTCACACCATGTCCTGGAGTATTGCCAAAATATGAAATACTATACACATAGTGTTATCACATTCCTAGTTAGGGGCTTGCTAGAAAACATGCTATATTAATTTCCTATGGCTACTGTAATAATTTGCCACAAAATCTATAGCTTAAACAATATAAATTTATTACCATAAAGTTCTAGAGGTCAGAAATCCTATAATCAAAGTATCAGCAGGGCTGGCTATATTCCTTCTGGTAACTCTAGTGGAAATTCATTTCCTTGCCTTTTTTAGCTTCTAAGAGGCCACCTAGATGTCTTGACTCTTGGTTCCATCCAGCATTTTCAAATCTGTCAGGTGAGTGTCTTCCAATCTCTCTTTCTCTCTGCTTCTGTAATTACCTTGCCTTTCGTAGTATTGACCCTCTTGTCTCCATCTTACATTGGTTCTACTCAGATAATACAGGATAATCTCTCCATATTAAGGCCTTTTCCATATGCAACAAAAAACATTCTGAGATATTAACTGAGATATATTTCTCTTACCCTTTTTATGACAATTCTCTTTCAGGTCCCTGTAGGGAACACTTACACCCTCTTATGGGTAGGTCCAGAAAACATAATTTAGGTGTTGAAACTTAAGGTTTCACTTCCAATGAATATTCTTGAAATCATAGCAGAAAAGGCTGTTACTGAAGTATTTGAGGGGAAAAAAAAGATTGTTTAGTTTCTTTCTTGTTGTTTTTAATTATAAAATTTCTAGGGTCAATTTCAAAGATCAGAAGGAACATATAAATATCTCATCACAGATTCATGCACAGTAGTTTTCAATATCCCAAAACAAGTGGGAATTTCACAAAGCCACAGTAAATGAAATATGGAAACTGAGCCAAATGCATGTTCCTCATGCCAGAGCTACATGTCAGGTCTCAGGGTCTTAGATCTTTTCAAGAAAAGATGGAAAGAAAAGAAGAAGACAGGAGGGTTTCTGAATTTATGGAGTTTCTATGCTATAGGAAAGTAAGTTTATCTTTGTTAATACATATTATATAAATAATTATTTTATAAATAATAGCATTAAGCAAAATTGGAAGACTGAGAGCTAGGCGCCATTATAAAATATTATAAAAATTTAATTGTTTTCCCGAGTTGAGTGTTATTTAGTTGCCATGAAAAACTTTATTTAAGTCACTGTTAAATTTTGTGAAGCAAATATGATTTTTATTTCAACTTTACTTACATTGAAACAGAGAGTTAATGCAGCTAGTGAATAATATTGGGAGATATTTCACCATGGGTCTTCTGAATTTCTGCTCTTTTTGTGGAAAAACATTGATAGTTTTTGTCTAAGACTATTTATCCAAAGATGTTGGTATCACAAACAGCCTTAGAAGATAGAAATAGTGCCTTCTTCCAGATCAGAAAGTAGATTTGTTTTCAGGTTAGGAAAATAAAAATAATGTCTCCTTCAGGACAAATGTAGGGCAGGTTTGACAACAACCACTTAGTTTCCTAAGCTCTAAATTTCTCACTGTGACACAGACTTGTCCTCTCATCCCTTTTTGCATGACACCTATAGGACTTGGGGTCAAGAGGAACTGATATGAACATGTCGTTCACTATGCTTAACCTGCTGCACCTTGTATAACAAATATTCTGTCTCTGAATCAAGAGTTTTCAAGTCTTCTGCCAGTCTATTACACTGTGACTGGCAAATTTTTGGCTTACAAGAAGGGTAAAATTTTATATCATCCACAGTTCTTAAAAGTGGTAGAAGCAATGTTAGAATTGGAGCCATCTAGATCCCTGACTGCAAACCAATTATTCGAATATCACACAGTGTCTACTGAGGGAGCCAGCTAAAAAGAAACTAGAAAAAATATATTGAATAAACTTGCAAGTTTCCTTAGCAAGATCAAATTTGGTCTTCTCAGGTTGGCAATATGATGATTTCTATATTTCATAAGCCACATTATCAATATCATTGTTTTGCAAGGGATAATTGACAAAACACTACTCCAGAAGAATGGCCTTCAGTAAAGCCTGGCCAAGCAAATTATGGGGAAAAACCAGTCTTGGTACAATTTATCCTTCTTGGAAATTCCCAATTTATTAATCTCTTAAAAATTCTATAATAAAAAAATTATTTTACTTATACCCCAAATATCACAGACTAATTAATAACAAAAGTTATATTAGTATCCTATGGATCTAGTGTTTCACTGAACATATTTGGAGAATCACTGATTGTGATGGATGCATCCTCTGGGTCTATGCTCATCTTGTTATCACCAAGCTTTGAATAACTCTGTTTAAAATGGTTATATCTGTACTAATTGAAAGAAGGAAAGATTTATGAGTCTACACTTGGGCTATAGCAGTTATTCTGGATATTGGATTTACAATGAAATCATCAAAGCAATACTAAAAAGTTGATAATTTTAAAACTTTCTAGGCTAATCTAATGTTCAGTCAGAGTTAAATATAATTTTGATAGAGAAGTAAAGCAGAAATTACTCCTGGGAAAATCATAAGGGACAGAAATCTAGAGTCTATGTTATTCTGTCAATATGTTTTTACAAGTCACTGTAAAAATTTGAGTTTAAATTAAGGTGATGAAATACAATTTAAAAAATTATCTCTGTCATACTGGCCACATGCCACATACTCAATAGCCACATGGAACTAGTGGCTACATTCTTGAACATCACACATATATACATATCATGTTTCCATCAATCGCAAAGAATCCTCTTGCACAGTGCTGGTATGTAAAGTCCAGAGGTCTCTCCCTGCATCACTATAGCCAAATTTAGATCCTCTAGGCTTGATTTTATTAAAGTAGCTAGAGATCTTCACTGAGGACAAAAAGGATGTGAATGAAAACCTGAGTGGAATGTGTGTGCTATATATTTGTGTTTATATGTGGAGGTCCACATGTGTGCATGTGCATGTTTTGAGAATAATGGTGATAATCTCACTCCTTTGGCCCCATGAAATGTACTGTTCTCTAAAACCATGAAATATTACTATTATAGAGCTGATTAAAAAAAAAAAAACATTGAAAGACTCATCCTTAGAGGCTCAACTATAAAAATTTTTACAATTAATTGATGCTTATTGTCTTAATAAGAATTAATTTTCATCCTTAAGCTTACTCATTTCTTGGAATGACCCCATACTTAGGGAAGAAATTATGGCCAGTAGTTTTGTCAACTACTTTCTAAAATGTCATTATTAAGAATAAAATCTGAAACTATAATTTAGATTTTTCTTCAATATACTCTCTATGAAATGATAGAAAAACATCTCAGGGAACATATTAACATAGGCAAAAATAAGTTACTTGAAGTCATAAAAAATACCTCTTTGCTTTTTTTCCACATGAAAAAATTTGTTTAACTGTTTATAATAGTGTTTTTAATATTTATCTATTCAGTGACAACTGTGGAGATAAAAGGGTGTCCTCTTCAAAATGTTATGGTTATCAAGCATGTTTCATTTAATGAATGACGAAATGTGGGGAAAAAATATTTCTTTATGAATACTCATGTCCTTTTTAAAAATAGCATTTAGCTAAAGGGAAGGGTGGTTTACTATATCTTTAATCCGGGGAACTTGAGAAAGGAAAATCCAAGAAAATAATTTTCTGACTCTAATCTAGGTTTATTAACTACAACATTAATCAAATAAGAAAATATAAATACTTGATTAATTATGTAAGGACCATTCTTAACACCCTAATACTCTATTTATGTTGCAGTCATTTTATGGAACCAAAAAAAAAAGATGAAATTTTCTATTTTTTTCTCATATTTTATGCTTGGTCTGCTTTTATTCATAGCAATTTTGTAAACTGTGTGAGATTAAGGAACAATATTGATTAAATATAATAATTGTCTCAGTAACTATAAAAATGTCTTAAAACTATACCTCTTTGAGCAGTTAAATATAGAGTATTAAAGATAATAAAAGAATATTATGATCATCTCTGTTCTCACAAATATGATAGCCTGGATGAATTAACCAATTTCTTGAAAGACGGTTTGCCAAAATACACACGAGAAGACATAGACAATCTGAATAGGCCTATGTCTATTGATTAAATTGAATTAATAACTAATAACCTTCCAAAACAGTAAGCACCAGGCCCAGATGGGTTCTTTATGTCTCCTACAAAATATTTAAGGGATAAATTATACCAATTCTCTGCAATCTCTGCAGAGGGAATACTTCTCACCTCATTTATGAAGTCAGCATTATCATAATACCCAAAACAAAGACATTGCAAGAAAACTACAGATCAATAGTTCTCATATACATAGATGCAAAAATCCCCTATGAAACATTAACAATCAAACTTTAAAATGCATCAAAAATTATACTCCATGACCAAGTGGGATTTATCTCATGGGTAGGATGACTCCAGATGTCAGTTTTTCCCAGCTAAATCTCTAGATTCAGTGCAATCCTAATCAACATTTTATAGAGTCATTTTGTGGATACTAATAAACCAATTTTAGTAGAGAAGCAAAAATCTCAGAATAGCCAACACAATACTGAAGAACAAAATCAGAGGACTGAGATGACTCAATTTCAAGATTTAACACAATGCCAGCAATAAAAACAATGTGGTTAGTATTGGTGAAAAAGTAGACAGATCAATGGAACAGAACATAGAACTCAGAAATAGACCTACATAAATACAGTCAACCAATCTTTGACAAAGGAGCAAAGGTAGTTTTTTCAGCAAATAGTGCTGAACAATTGGACATTCAGATGCAAAATAGTTAATTTGAACACAGGCCTTATACTCTTCACAAAAATTTACTGAAAATGTATTATAGACCTAATTCTAAAACTATAAAGCTCCTAGAATATAACATAGGAAAAAATTCCAGATGACCTTGGGTACGGCAATACCTTTTTAGATACAACATCAAAGGAACAGTCTATGAAAGAAAGAATTGATAAGCTGAAGTTCATTAAAATTTAAAACTTCTCTCTGCAAAAAATAATGTCAAGAGAATGAACAGATAAGCCAAAGTTTGGGAGAAAATATTTTCAAGACACATCTGATAAAGAACTGTTATGAAAATATACAAAGAACTCTTAAAACTCAACTGTAAGAAAAGAAACAACAGAATTTATGCCCTAAGATCTGAACATATAACTCATCAAAGAAGATATTACAGATGGTAAATAAGCATATTTAAAGATGTCCAATGTCATACATTGTCAGGAGGATTGCAAACTGAAACACCAATGAGATACCAAGACACACCTATTAGAATAACCAAAATCCAAAATACTAGCAAAATGAAATGCTAGCAAAGATTCAAAGCAATTCCAGTCATTGCTTTTGGGAATTCAAAATGATGCACTCTGGAAGACAGATTGGTTGTTCTTTTATAAGACTAAACACTATTACAATACAGGGCAGAAATTGTTCTCCTTAATATTTACCCAAAGAAGCTAAAAACTTATGTCCACATAAAACTCTACACATAGATGTTTATAGTAGCTTTTTAAATAATTTTCCAAACTGGGAAGCAAGAAAGATGTCTTCTAGTACATGAATAAATAAACTGTGGTATACCCAGACAATGGAATATTGTTGAGTGCTAAACTAAATGTGCCTCAAGTATCAAAAGACATGGAGGATTCTTAAATACATATTACTAAGTAAACCAATCTAGTCTGAATAAGGTACATATTATAGGACATTCTAGAAGACAAATTTATGGAGACATTTTAAAAATCAGTGAATTCCAGGATTTAGGGAGAAGGAAATATGAATAAATAGGGTGCAGAAGATATTTAGAGCAGTGAAACAACTATGTATGACACTAAAATGGCATATTCATGTTGTTATACATTTGCCTAAAACCACAGAATGTACAAAATCAACATTGAACCCTAATGTAAACTAGGGACTTTGGGTGATAATTATGTGTCAATATAAGTTTATCAATTGTAACAAATGTACCACTTTTAGTGTAGGGTTTTGATGGTGAAGGAGGCTGTGCACTTAAGGGGGAAGGGAGTATATGGGAACCTTCCACTTAATTGTGCTATGAACCCCAACCTGCTGTAAAAAATGTCTATTAAAAATGCTTTCACATAACTTTTGTTTTCATTCTCAATATAATCACACAAATTCAGTAAGTTAAGAGATTGTTATATATACATAAATTACATTTATATTAATTCATTGAGTATATACTTATACATAAATTAAAATTTTATATAATTTTTCTAAACATCTGGTAGACAAAACAGTATGAATCTATTAAGTATTAAATAAAAGCATTTTATTTGAAGTATATATAAAATTCTACATTTAAAAGTATGTAGAAATACAAAAAAGTGAACAATAGATTGGCATGAGTTAAGACCACAGATCAGTCATGAAAAATTGACAATATACTTTTTTTGTTCCATTATATTAATGTCAGAATATAGTAAACAACATCCCAAACTTGATCATTTTTTAGGAGTTGCCAGATAAAAAGGAGCACAGCCTGAAATAGATGCAGTTCAATTAAACACGTCTCTCAGAAGTGCACTTGTAGATACAATTTCCCAGTAAAACATCATTGAAAAGTAATAATTTAGTGATAGGAATTATTTTTTTATATATTAAATGATGCTTTATTCTAAGCCCAGCTCACAGTAGTAATAACAGGTAAAGTTTATATTTGAAAGTAAATGGATACAGCACACATAATACAAAACAATCTATCTGGTCCAGGCTATGATTTTTTTCTGGAAAGGAGCTGAACTTTGCTAATCTATGTTCATGCAAATGTGCACTTAAAATCTTCACTATCTCAGTTTATTGATATTGCCTATTGTAAATATTTCTGCTCTTTGTAATATATTGATCATTCCCACCAGAGAAAGTAGAAATATATAACTATGAAAGATTTTCTGTCTCTGTTCTGTTTTTCTTATTTCAGGGAATGCAGTTTCAAGGGCTACATTTTCTTGCTAGGTAGTGTGTAACTGCAGGCATTTTGTAAGCAATCTAGTCCTTTCTCTAGTCCTCTGCTGCCTTAAACACTATATAGCCGCCTCTCATTCAGCCTCATACCCCAACTGACCAGTATCTTCTCCAAGTCTTCCTCTAGCCCTACTTTCTTAAATAGTCTTATCATTTCTTAGGCCCTTCTTTGTCCACCTATGTTACCACCCTGACTAAACACCATTCTTCATTTTTCATAAACAGAAAATTCAAAAGGGTACTTGTCTGTGATTTTGCTCCTGCATCAACATTAAGGCTACACATTGAGTATGATATAATGAACTCAAAGTGAATTTATTTATTGTTCTTTCAAAAACGTCTGTTGCTAACAGGTCTCTGGGTATGCATACAAAATTCACACAGCTATAAAAGGAAAAAAACAAATGCCAGGCACATAGCATCAAGCTGAGAAACCAAATGTTAAGCAGGGGCAACGAAGGAGTTCAGCTTGGTGGTTAGCAGTGAGACCCAGCACTGATTGCTATTTGAAATATTGAATGTTCTAAGGAAAATGGAACATTAGAGGATTTCTAGGTAATAAAGAAGGTTGGCATCGATGCCCACATTGCAGCCACATTATAGCTAATGGTTTAAAGATGAAAGAGAGAAAAAGGCAGTTTGTAGTCTCTATCAGAGAAAGGAATGAAATGGTAATATTTTAGTTCTCTCCATCCAAGGCAAATGAATTAATAATATAATTAATAGTAATGTGCGAAATATAGTAAATGCACAAGTTAGTCTAGAAAAAAGAAAATGCTGCTGTTAAAAGTGATCTAAGATTACCTATGTACCAAAATGTTACTGACCTTCTGTCACCAGATACTCTGTAAAATATTTCAGAGCAGTTTTATTACAGGATTAAAGGGATTGTGCATATTGCTCTGAGTAAACTCTTGGACATTTTCTGATGCAGTGTGAATTGTTGTTTCTAAGGAATGTTTGGTGACCTACCATACCACACGCAGCATGGGGCAATTTACCTCTAGCTTAAAACTGGAGGTCCAGCTCTGGGGAAAAAAAATCACCCTCTGGGGCAGCTGTTGTACATCCTGTGACATCAGAAATGACAGATTATGTACTGATTCCCTTTTCTTTTCACTAATATGAAGCTCATGGGGGAAAGTGAGAAAAAGGCTAAGGATCAGAATTCCTGACTGTTTTATGTTTCTTGAGCCTCTGCCACAGCTACCAGTTTCCTACCTGACATTTCTTCCTGTTCACAATACGGGCTCCCAAACCTATCTCTGTGTCTCCAAGTATTATAGTAAATATTGCGATCATTTGGCATTTGAAATTGGTATTCCTGAATTAGAGTTCAAGCACCTGTATGTCTCCCAGCAATTTTATTTGTAGGTGACAGAAATTATTTTATTAATAATAGTGGATATTTAGTGACAAAACAATGGGCTATTGATTTCCAGAAAAAGGTATGTTTTAATAAATTTTTACTGTATTATTTCATTATTATTTACCTTCTCTACATTCAGTATTATCTTAAATAAAGAGTCTTTGGGAAACAGGGTAAGAAATAATATTTTTTGGCTAATTTCCATGGTAGCTGACAATTAATAAATATTCAAATTGATTCACCCTAAAAATCTGATGTCTTTACAACAAAACATCTTAAACTCAACTGAGTTAATTTTCTTAAGACGCAATTGTTTAAAAATAGCTAATCCCCTGTAGCTTTTCAAGGTGAACAGGCCTAAAAGTCATTCGGCAAACATTTGTAGAGGTCTTCTTAAACTTGTCAGTGATAAGCATTACAGTATTCAGAGATGAAAGAGAAAGTGATGGATTCTGCCTTCAGATAAAATGTAATATTCAGTGTAAGTAGTGTAGAATGAGATAGACAGCATAGTCGAAGCATAAACAAATTGCTTAGGGAAACTAGAGGAGGAAATGATCGAGAAGAGAAAGATTAATTGAATAAATGCTAATTGATCTGAACTTCAAACAATGAATTATATTTAGGCAAACAAAGAAGAGGAGAATTCACTATAGACACACATTTATATGGAGATAAGAAAGTAGTCCCTTATGCACAAAACCAAGATCACAACTAGCAATATAGTAAGCAGAGTTTCGCTTCCAGTGTTAAGGGTCTATCATGGATTAGATATTCCCTGGCTCTCTTCTCAACTTTGCTTTTCACCATAGCACATTCTGTAGTCAAATATTCTTGATAACTTAAATATTCTTATGCACTGTTTCATGCTCAGTGAAGGTTTGCTAGCACATGTGCACACACACACATGCTTACTATTCTTGCTTGACTTACAGCTAGATTGCATTTTTCATTCTCCTTTCTACTTAGGTGTGTCTATGTGAATAAGTTCTAGTTATGGACAACTTGGGGGCGTGCAGAGACCCAGGGGAATATTTTTTGTGGGCCCCTCATTTATTTAAATTATTTGATTAAAAATGTATTAGAGAATTCATGGACTCATGTGAGACATAGTGATATATTAATGAAAATTTAAAATGGCTGAGATGAGCTATCTCTGTATTGGTTTACTGCCCAATAAATGCATGTGGATATTCTCTACAGCATCCAGACACCATCTCTTCCTAAGATTAAGAAACCTCTCTAAGTTCTTTATCATCAAATGTGACATTCCAAGTTAATTTCTTATCTCCCATTGCAAGAGATAAGTAGCAACACTGTTATTATTAACAATGCCATGGCATTTTGGAAAATGTTTGTATTTAAACCCACCTCTATAGATCCTAATACCATTTATTTAATGCTGATTGCATCATTACTCAAGACACTACATTATCCATCATGCTGTCTGAGATTACCAGCTTTCAGTGATTTTCTCAGAGAATCTTACTGTGCTTCACTGGTGATGACCACAAGTGCAGGCATTATGCAGAAAATGCAGAAGAGTGTGAAAGATGATTCATCATCTGATCACCTTAAAGGTACCATTTAGAAATCATAATAGTACATCTTCCAACCATACTTTCTCTTGAACTCTTTGAGCCATGACCACGATATTCTTGAAATGTGACCTCTTTCAATGTTGAATACATCACTGCCTTCTACACACCGCTATCAGTGGAGAGACTAGATAGAGGGACTCTGGGTGAACCGAAAATAGCAGTTACATCGATATAAGAAATGTTCATCTGTCCTCTGTCTTGGCTTTAGACTGACTTGGATAAACACAATGCAACCACATTCACTGGAGTCAAAAAGACAACAATCAGAGGAAATTTTGTCATTCAAGAGCAATAATCTCAAAATCCTTTGGAAAACAGGTAAAGCCACTCTTGGAGGATGTCCTGACATGCGGTACTAGGTTCCAGCAGGAGGGGCCTCAAAGAATCAAAGACATCTATGGGTACTGCAGGCCAGACTTGGCTCCATAGTTTGAATGTACACCAGTGAAAGCTGATGGTGAGAAAAAGCTGATGCATGGACCCACACTTATGGCTCAAGCCCCAGTGGTAGTATTAGTTGTAGGTAGCTTAGATCTCTAAACTCAGCATATATTCAATGTGAATGAGAGTCACTTAACATTAGCATGCCAAACAATCCAGGCACCCTAACCGCAGGCAAACCTGCAAAAAATATCATACCAGCTAGTGGGAATAACTTGCTCATCAGGCCACCCTTCAGGAACAAAAACCTGAGCAAGGGATCTTAGGATGACCTCACAGACTCAAGTTATAGAGCTTTTTTTGCAGTATCCAGTCAACCTTATTCATGAGGTAGAGGATGTAGCATAACACAAGGTAAGAAATGAGAATAAAGGTTCATATAGGACCTAGTCTGGGATGCAGGAACTCTACTTGGAAAGTACTCTTGGCTATCACCAGTTATCTGCAGGACTAAAATATTCAAATAAGGCATCCTAAAACATGAGACCCTTGAGATGCAGGGCCTGAAACAGATTCCCTACATGCATGTCTAAGGGCAGTTCTAGCCAATGAAATATAAGCAGAAGTGAATAGCACTATTTCCAGCCTTAGGAAAAAAGGCATACATGGATTACACATATACTCATTTTATTTTATTTTGTTTTATTTTATCTATCTATCATCTAATTTATTTTTATTTTATTTTTCTTCTGTTTACTGTATATTGTATTTCATTACTACCTCAAACCACGTGTTGAATGGATGTGTGGGGTGAAGCAGTCTCTCCCTTACCCTGACCTCAAGAAACAGTTTTGACTATTATTCTGTATGAGAAATAACTTTTTATTTTATTTGAGCCACTATATATTTTGGGATTTATTTATTTTAGTGATTTATTGCCTACTTTAGCAAGTAGAGTGTCTCATTAAAATATAAACTCAATAAGGGTTGAGATTTTTGCTTGCTTTGTATTCTGTTTTATTTCTAGTGTCTAGAAAAATGTCTGAAATGATAGCAATCTATTGTGATCTATAGTGATTAATGTTAAGCACAATCTTCCACACAGGATTCACTTGAAAAAATAACTTAAATATTTAGTGGAACCCAGTTTTTGGAGCTTTCTTACAGGAATGGGGGTCACAAGGTGGAACAGGAGGAAGTTACAACTTATTGTACACAGGCCTACTTTCTTTTACTGCACTTCGCTTTATTGTGCTTCACAGATGTATTTTTTTTGCAGATTGAAGTCAAGGTTCTCTACCAGCAAAAAGATTATGACTTGCTTTATTGTGACATTCACTTTATTGTGATGGCCTGGAACTGAACCTGCAATATCTTGGAGGTATACCTTATTTCGATGTTTAGTGTTTATTCCAAAGACATCGGTTCAGAAGCTTTGGACCACAAATGAGTTTCAGAGCCAGAACAAAGCTGAGGAGTATATTAATATGCCTCATTTCAAGTCATATAAACTGTCATGGACTAAGCCTGCAGGTGAAAGACCTCAACACTTAAATTTGAGGAAAATAAATAGTGAAGAGCTGGTGCCGGCAGCTTGTGGATGTTGTAGCACAACCTAAAGGACCTGAGTCCTTCCTAGGAAATGCATACATTTGCAAAGTGCATGGGTCTTATTATATAAGGAATCTAAAATTACAGGTAAGGGTAACTACAATAGATCATAGCTGTGGGCAAGCTATGTAGACCGTAATTGCTAATAAGTAAGCAACATTAGCAAAGATGAGCATTGGGACACTCATGGCAGAGCAGGTAGAATAGTTCTACAGAAGCAGCATTTGAAACAGCACAAATGAATTATCCAGGACTTAATTTTATCTTTAAATTCAAATCAAATAAATAAATATCATTGAAAGGTACAGAGATGTTTGAAAGCACAGAAATAGTCATCTAATTGTGATAGGCCAACACAAACTAACTGTATTGAAACCTTCAGACAAAAACAAGTAAAAACTGAGAAGTAGAAATAATTAGGTAATCCAGAATTTTGATCTAATCGGTCTGGGTCAAGGTTGATCTCACCTTGTTCTTTCTTCATTCTGTCCTCTGCATGGCCTATCTTTGTTAACCAGCTCTCTGGGCTCAACAGGAGCCAGTATGTACAACAAGTGAACCCAGAGCAGCCTGCTCTATCTCATTTTTAATCAAGTAATAGGGGTTGTGATAAAAAAGATTTCAATTTTTCTTAATAATTCCACATGTATAATTAATTTAAAATCTAAAAGAGTAGAGTTATCTGTTAGTTGTGGCACAGCTTGGGAGTTTAAATTCTGAATCCAGGTGCCTTGATTTAAGTTTCAACTTTACTACCTACATGTGTATATCTTTGGGTAAATTGTTTAATCTTTCTATGTCTCAGTTTCCTAATATTTAAAACTGAGGTAGAAACAGTATGTACTTTATGGAGTCTAAATGAATGAATAGAAAATTCCTGGCCCAAATCATATACTCTATAAGGATTCTATAAAATAATAATAATTGTGTTTAAATTGATTTATAAGTCCATTACATGATTTACTTAATTTATGTGTATTTGTGTGTGCTTTTCAGACCACTTTTATTTATTACTTTATGGTTAACTAAATATGCACCTGAGAAAAAGAAAACCTCCCTTGACAGCTGGGAACTGACCTGGCACCTAAGCTGACCAGTTGTGATGTTGTCCAATCTCGGAAATAAAAGGTCTAACAGAACTCTCAACCTCAGACAAGATGACTTTGACATTGATAAAATAAGACAAAAAATATGACTTCATGATTTTGTCTAAGCACGCCCCCCAAGCACAATATCCTCCACCCTCCATGTAACATGAGTGACCACTGCTTTTTCACACATTACATTTTTAACTCACTCTAGCCTTACCTCCTTTTCATTAAGATTTATTAAGCTATGCAATTTCATAATTCTCCTTAATTTCTGATATCACCCACTCCAAAGTAAACTTCTGATTCCTCCAATCTTCCCCTAAATTACCTAACCAAAGAACAAAAACCTACAATAAGGCCTCTCTAAAACCCTCTTACTGAGACCTTCTGGTTCCCCATGGTGTGTGATCAGTCTCAGTGGCATCTTAGCTACAGGCACATTCTTGGTGGTCTTTGGCTGGTGGACATTGACACACTGCATATAGTATGTAGATATTTTTAGTTATTTAGAATATCCATGTTCTTAATATTGATACAATGCTGTCTTGGCTTTTGGGGGCTTTTGAGAAGTGTCAAATCTAGAATCACTTCAATTTTTACAAGCATCTCAAACGGTAAAATGTATAGACCAAAAAGCTCTGTAGATAAATTCAATTATCTAAGCTAACAGAGATTTTTATGCACTTTTTGTATGTAATATTGTTAGTCACGTTATGTTTCTATTCTAAATAAGAGAAATTATTCATTCTTAAATTTGGTGGGAGCTGGTTTTTCTGGGGTATTTGTTCCCCTTTTGTTTCTTCAGATTTATGAGCCTGGCAAGCTTTTCTGTCTGTTGCTGAAAGGTCTATTGTCCCCATGTAAACAAAGCCCCAACCAATAATTTATTTCATACCTTCAAGAACATTTTTTTCACCCTAAAAACAAGAATTTTTATTTCAGTCATCCGTCCCAATCTTAGTTGTGATTTTATAATGTCAGTATTCATTTTCAATAAAAAGAAGAAAAAAAGTTATAGGTAAGAGAGCTTTGACATAGACAAATGGAATAGTGGTGAAATGATTCTGGATTTTATGTTACCATCACAAGAATTTTGGTCAAGGATAAACTCAATATTAAAATACTTCCTTATCCTCTTTGTTTTCTATTTTTTTTTTATCTTCACTTCAAAAGTTATGAAAGCAAATATATTTGAGTTTTAGCACACAACATATTGGAATGGGAGGTAATGATTCTATTAATTCAAAAAACAGCATATTTTATTTTAGTTAAAAAGAATAACCCTTTGCCTTGACATGTCTGGATGTTTATCTGCGTTAACTTTTCTAGAGATGCGCCTTTATTGGCAGAATTATATTATTATTTCTCCACTTTATCCTTATGACCTGGATAATTGTGCCTTAGAATTTATAAGGTTTTATTGCCTATTAGCCTATGCCTTTTTACCCATTACAAAATTTTCTGATCTTGTCACATTATATACACATAATTACATATATTGTTACTTTATTATAGTATAAGGCTACATGAGACATTGGGAATTTCTACTGCTTTTTCTCTTAGGTACAGAATAAATTTAGCTGCAACTATCCTTTAAAATAGTCTTTTCTTAAAATTCTCCAAAGAAGAAGATGATCCTTCAACTTCTCATTTTAAAAAGAAACCTGACTTTTAAAGAAATGACCAGAGAGACCTTGACCATAACCCATAAAAACTTGACAAAGGTACACATTTATCATTTACTTTTGAAGGTCTCATACTAACCCTTGTGATACTGATATTTCACAGAGTCAGTGGATATTATTATTTTTTTTTTCCTCTGGGTCTATTTTAACATCTACTACAGTGGGATTAAATGCCTGAATTGTTCAACAGAAAAAGATGAGTCTTATTTTAACTACATTGTTGGCAGCAGAACTATTCCCAAACCATTCTTTTTTTTCAACTTTTATGAAAACCAGCTGCAGGTCTCATATGAAGACAAAAATTAACAAGGCTTTGGGAGGATTTGTGTTTACATTTCATTAGCTAAGAAATGACAGTTGACTAGATTATCTAATAAAAATTTTTCAGAAATAGTTTTGCCAATGTTTGTAAGCAGTGATATGATATTATTCATCAAGAATTCTTTATTAGAGATGATGGGAAAATCACTCAGTCTCTTGCTTGTATTTTCTTTCTCAAAATTGACAATATTTGCATCTTTAAATATATATAAAGCCAGTGTTGACATTCAGCTAAACACTCCTTTTCTATGCACTTTTAGGGAATAATTAAATATTTTATAATATAAAAGACTGTCAGCAGGTGGAAAACAAAGAATATCTTATACTGTAACATTTTCAAAAAGCCAAAGCGGTACTTTCCCAAATGTTACAGTGTGAAGTACACTGCATCACTGGCTTCTATAAATTAAAATATATTTTCAAAGTCATTTATTAGTAAGAAGTCATTTTTGTATTTGGCATTTAATACCCCTTTTTTCTGATTTCTTGTGCTGTATTATATATATCTCATTTTATTTTGGGATTAGACTATAACACAACTTCTCATACATCTTTGGCTAAAGACAAATGTTCCTTTTCTTGGAAAATTGTCCTCTGGGGACTTGGAGTCTTGGTCACCATGTGTCTATTTATAGAGATAAAAATTTACATTTAATGCTCAGGTATGTGGTATGAATAATAAGGAGGCATAGTTAGAATTTTAAAAATAAGATTGTTCCTGAAATTCTGTTTTATGCTAGCTTTAAATGAGAAGAGGTAAAGATTTTCTAGGTAAATCAAATCATGCAGTTACATGGATACCTGGCATGTGTTACATTGTCATTATTCTCATATTTAGATTAACAAGGAATATTTCATCAAATATTTCCTGAAGTCATCTATGGACTTTTAGAATTGAGAGGAATATTAGAGATCACTGGTTGATCCTTTATATCATAGAGGATAAAGATAAGACTCATTAGAAGCTTTGCAGCTTCCACCCAGGTCCCTTAGAATGTTTGCTATAGGTCAAGTTGACTATTGTGAAAGAAGTCTATCATTTACTAAGTAACGAGGAAGCTCACGTGGAGATGCTGAGTAAAAAGACCAGAGAAAAAGAAGCCCAGTCAACCATCAGCTTTTACATGCATTCTAGACCAGGTACTAAACAAATGAGTGAAGAGGCTCTTTTGAATATTCCAGTCTCAGCAACGATGATATGGAGAGCCGTGGAATACAGATGGCAACCAGAACCAACGTCCAACATATTATCTAATTCAACCATACCAGCCATATCCAGCCATTTGAACTACTTCACCTGGGTTTCAATTATCATGATGTGAAGACAAGCTATTCCCACTGAGCCCTGCCCGTACTCCTGAACCATAAGTTAGTGGACATAATAAAATTGTTGTTTTATGCCATTAAGTACTGGGGTGGCTTGTTTTTCAGTAATAGATTGACAAAAAAAATTATTCAATTCAAAAACTGAGGTTCTCCTTTAACAGACACCAAGAACATGTGATACTTGCTTTAGGCCCAGATAGAAAATATAAACATAAAAAGGGGAAAAATAAAGACAACATTCATGAGCAGAAACAGCCCTTTTTCTCCTACATTAGCTTTAAAAACAAAATGTTTGTTTCTTTTAAATCTTTTGAAAATTTCCTTATGACCAACCTTTCATGGAATGACACAGGAAAATGAATTCTGGAAAATTTTATTTCAGCTTAACTAAACTGATTTAAAAATCATCACATGCCAATGGACATGCTTCTTGAAATATGGCCACACCCACAAAAAGTGTCTTATAATCATTTTAAACGATATTAGAATCCTGCTTTCTGGCCTATTTGTTTCTACTGTTCCTCTACTTTAGACCATCTCTAGAATGGCCAGCATTAGCTTTCAAAATAATTAAATAAGTTGAGTCCCTCTAAATAAAAGTTATTTGATTCTTTCATTAAATACTCTGAGTCATCATTATATATGAGTATATTCATGGTTTGGCTCTAAGCACCAGTATACTAATACAGTGACCCAGGCTTCATATGCTTCTTAGAAATTTATATTCCCAGGGTTTTTTGAACCAGCTATGCACTTTCATGCTCTTATAGTATCTCTCTTGCCAATTCCTGCTTATTTTTTTAGATTCTTTAAAACTCAAATGTCACCTTCATTTTTCCTAACCAACTCTATTGCATTCCCCACCAGCAAATAAAAATCATTCCTGTAATGGAAATCTTGATGCACTGGTTCTTGTTTCATTATAGTGGTTGTAACATACTTTTTGGACACTCTGTCTTTGGTCCCCAGAAGACTTTGAAATCTTTAAAAGCCTGAACTTTTTGTCTTATTCATTTATATCAGGGGTCCCCAAGCCCCAGACCACAGACCCGTGCTGGTCTGTGGCCTGTTAAGAACCAGGTCCCACAGCAAGAGGTGAGTGGTGGGCAAGCGAGTGAAGCTTCATCTGTATTTGCAGCTGCTCCCCAGCACTAGCATTACTACTTCAGCTCCACCTTAGATCATTAGGCATTAGATTCTCATAGGAGCATCAATCTCTGGTGCCAAAAAGGTTGAGAACAGCTGATTTATATACCCTTTGGCATCTACAAAGTTTCTGATAGTTACCAAGAACTTAATGTGTATTTAGTAAAAAATGACTAAATTCCCATAGGCAAGGAAAAATAGTTTTAAAAACTCAGAGTGTTTTGGTGACTTTTGTAGAATTATTACATAGTTTTAAACACCCATACAAATATTCAACAATTTAAGGCACCAATTATCTATAAAACATTTTCTAGGTAGAATAAAAAGCAGCAAACTTTAGGTAGAATATAGTCTCTGAGCTGTAGAAATATAATAACCTCAGCATTGAACATTATACATTTAAAATCTTATTCTATAATTCTATTTTATTTGTTTTTTTTCCCCAGCAATCAGTCTATCCACCTTGATTACCTAAAAATAACAAGTTAGTCATTTTATTCTTTTAATATTCTCGAGGATTAATCCTTCAAGCCTTATAAAAATTTTCCATATGCCTTAGGTTATCGGTTATAGTTTGGAATTCTCAGCAACTGTAATTCTTACTCTCTTTATTTTTTAAAAGCTTTGCAGAAAACACCACAAATCATCATGTTAAAAAAATGTCTCATACCTCTTTCCCCACATATGAACCCTACCTATCAAGGAATGTTACCAGTATTCAACAGCATATATCTTTATTTTAGGCTTTAGTTCCTTATGACTTTATGGAAATAAAAATGTTTAATTTATATATCTAATCTATGTAATATACTAAAATATATTGTTTGACTCTAACAATATGTATGTGTCTGTGATTGTGTAATGTATACCAAGAGGGAAAAAAGTATTAATTTTGCTTAAAATTGTATGGTCTGTATAAAAAGCAAACATTCACATTTACAGATTCCGTCATCAATTAGGTACATTTAGAAATTTTGTAGTAAATATAGTAATGTCTATCTGACAGATTCTGAAGTATTATTTCAATTATTCTCATATAAATAATCACTATTCAATTATCTAATTTATTTACTTTGTTATTGAAATATTTTGCTTTAATAATGACTTGTGAGTAATATAAAAGTTACAAATCAAAGTAGTTCTAACTTAAACTTGAAATATCATCAAACTATTGTAGAAGTTGTGACAAGTTTTTAGACATTTTATTCCTTTTTGAAATGCAAATGAAAACCAGAGAATTCGGACTATAGATGATCTTAATGCATACAACACCTATTGCCTCTTGAAGAGTAAAATGCTTTTTCACTATCCTTGAAAAGTTATACTCAGATTGTGCTGGAACATCTAGTGACAATGAAATAACAGTCCTCACTCTACCTACTCTGTTTTTGGGCAGCAACAATTATTAAAGTTTTTTTCTTTAAATTAAACTTTTTCTCTGTTTTCTTTCTTCCACTAGCATAGAGAATAAATCTAATCTTTCACAGAACAGTTCTTAAATTATCTTTGGACAGCTATCTTGGATCCCAAAGTATTACAGAGAGCACGAAATTTAATTTTATTAAGTCTATCAGAAAATATATTGAGTACGTACTCTATGCCAGGTATTACACCAGCCATTTGAGATACGATCTTAAACTGGACAGATCTGGGCCTGTGCTTTTGTATTTGGTATCTAGTAGAGGAGGCAGACCATAAACGAATGAACAAGTAATTGAACATGTTTCTTTAAGTTTTAATATCTTGGTCTCACTTTTTTGAATATACTCAAATTCCAGCGAAGTTCTTTCTGATTGTTATTTCCAAACTTAAGCAATATTGTTACCACATTCAAGTGGTTCACAGCTTCGGGTGTTCTATTTAAGAAAAAGTTGTGATTGTCCTTAGGTAGTTTTATTTACTTGCCATGAATAAAGGAGACAGTGGATTCACATCCAAAGCTATCTCCCCAAAGTTAGGCTTAGCCATTGGTTATATCTAGTATTTGGTTAATTACATGTTGATTTCTTCTTTGCAGTTGGCTAAAGGTATCCCGCTGAGGTCCTGGTCAAGCTCATCTGGTTGCAGCTGCACCTGCAAAGTCCTGTGCTACATTTTAGCATATAGCAAGAATAGCATTTAGTAAGAATTATCCAGATCTTGAGACCCTTGTCCTAGCTAACAATATGCCAAATATGATCTGATTAGTAATTTTTTCAACCTCACATTGACTCAGTTTCCTTGATGATAATTGGAATAATTGGAGAAATTTTATCCTTAATTGTGAGTTTTGAATAAAATGGCAAATATAAAGAACTTAATACAGTGTTTGTCACTTATAAAGTGCTACATAAAGGTTACCAATTATTATTGCACACAGTGAAATCATAACTATCATTCTTCTTTTTCCTAAATGAGCCTAAATGACAATGCTTTTTGTGGTGAATACATCGGTGGGACTTTCCTTTGGGGCTTTCCATTTATTCTACTTAGTTATGACTGAATCATCATGTAAACTTTCAATGTGTTATTTTTCAAATATAATTTTTTTATTTAAAATTTTATCTTCATAGAAAAGACTCACCATTCCAAATGATGTCTAGTTTTCTTGATCTTAATTATGTTGCTCCAATATATTTCCTTTTAATCATTTAATAATTCTATAATTAACATATCTACTATTTTGAACATTGGACAGTGTAAATCAAAAGCCAAAATCCTGTGATACTGACCCAGCTGGAAGACAGATATTGTGGAGTAAATTACTTTTTCAATATTTAACAAACAAGACTTTATATATAATAATGAGGATAAAACTCCAGTTTCCTTTGTAAACACAAGTATATAACAGGTTCTTTTTTTTAAGTCTTACCCTAATTAATTAGAAATGCTGCTTTAAGCTACATTGAACTTTGGCTCTGTGAGTGATAGCTGAGATGAGATTTACTACACAAATACAGACTTTGAAATCAACAATTTATAGGCCAG
Source organism: Cynopterus sphinx (assembly GCA_030015415.1). Lineage (NCBI taxonomy): Eukaryota > Metazoa > Chordata > Mammalia > Chiroptera > Pteropodidae > Cynopterus > Cynopterus sphinx. Next base: position 73,918,848 of record CM057380.1, on the reverse strand, counting down.
AGGGACAAGTTCTAAATAATTATAATCATAGTCATAACCATACCCATAATAATAGTAATAATATTTATATGATTGGTTAATTAAGATGTACCATGGTGATTACAAAAAGAGCAGAAAAGAAAAGGCAGTCTTAAGCAAAGTAGCAGATGCCTCTATAACAGCTGCCAAGAGACACAAGCCCTTTTCAAGCAGACCATCTGAAATTTATTATAAAACTTTTGTCATTTGAAAGTTATCCACACCTACCAGACGTGCTGCTAAGGGATAAGTGCCATCTCTTTTACATAAATGAGACAATGCCCAGAACAAGTCATCTGTGGGATAATGGCATCATTTTTGATATCCCTGAAAATGGTATCAAATAAGTGGTAAACAGATTTATTTTACTTGTAAATTCGTGCTTGTCTAGCACCCACTCACACACTGATATTTGTTTAAAGCATTATTATATCTTATTATGCTTTCCTAAAGTACTGCATAAGCATTTAATATTATCTGCAGGGAGCAGACAAGGCTAAAATTACCACTATTTCACAAATTTTTGAATAGCTGTCCATTTAGACCCTTGGGACAGTGTCTCTTTTGTGCTACATTATAAGCACTTGGTTATGCAGCATGCTGGTTATAATTACATTTGCTGATTCAAAATCCACCCAAGCCCCTTAATTATCTGAATTTATTATTCTTTCTAAAAAATACTTATTGCAGGTTTTCTGAGTGGATCATCAATTGTGACAGGAAGAAAGGAGAGTGTTATCTGGGGACTTTCAGCTATTCTTAAAGGATTTATTCAGTTGTTTTTAGAGCAAGAACCCTTTCTAAAATTTTTGTTGCCATTAAAAGCAACTATAGATTCTTAAGGATACCAGTTTATTGGGCAAACCATGCACCAGCAAACCGGTGGCATGTTTTTTGATGCCTGGCTTCTGTAACCACTCATCTGAGGTCACCTAACCCCCTGAAGACTCAGCAGTGTTATTAGTGTGTGGGTGGAGGCAGGGGATGTCCAAGGCTCATACATACTTTCTTTTTAATATTGACAGCATCTGACACCTCCTTTTTGACCCTCAGCATTGACTCAGTTCCACCTTCCATTATTTGTTACCTTGCTGCTGCAGCTGACTTCCAGCTGGACTCCTGGCTTCGGGTGTGGTCTAATTAGCTCTGAAGAAAATCAAGGAAAGCCTGTAGGAAATATTGCCTTTAAGGTAGAAAAACAAGATTCTGAGTAAGGCACCTAGAGTCAGAGGTTATGGGTCCTAAGGGCAAAGTGCACAGAACAGAGAGGGGCAATGGCAACAACACTGGAGAAAACAAATTAGATCGAAACAGAAATGTGGTGCAGTTTAGGGTGGGAGCAGCTGATTTAAAAAATGTACAAAGGGTATACAAGTTTTTGTTACCTTAATTCATTTTTACTCAAAAGCTGATTATGACAACCTCCTGTTAAAAGATACTAACTGTATTTGGAAATGAGAGGATGATGATATGTGTATGTGTGTGTGTAATATATATATATATATAATTTCACATTGAATCCCTAAGACAGTGTCCCACACCGTAAGAATAGCAAGTACTGATTTAACAATCTTTGAATCAAAATTATTTATTTTTTCTCTAGATGGTTCTGTTTCTTATTTTAGCTAGTATTAATTTTTTAGCTTTCTAGTTTTCTACGTTATTTCAAGACTTAAGAAAAGAAACTTGAGGTTAGAGAAAGTAAGGAACAAAAACAACTCTTTAATTATATTGATTTAGAAAAACAAACAAAACAGCAGGAAGGGGGGCAAAATATTCTTTGGACACTAGATTTATTTGAGACACATTTCAGCTACAGTTTAAGATTTATTGTTTAATAAAAGGAAGAGCTTAGATTCCATCCAGATCTATTCCAAATTAAAGCACTGCTGTTTACTTAACAACTTAAAAGGTAGAGAAAAAATAGAACATACATATAGTTCATGAATCTCTACTTAATTTTCTTCTTTAAAACTCTATCCTTATCAAGTCTATAGGGTTAAGAGGAAGAGATGCAAATGGAAATAATACTTGTATTTTGGCGAAACATCCGTCATAAATTCTAAGACTTAAATTCCAATTATTAACAACTGAAGAGGAAGCATTCTGTTTTTAACTTCCTTATATAGTCAATATCAATTTGATGCTGAATTCAGATCCATAAGAATTGTTGATTAGACAGCTATATAAAAATAACGGGAAATATAGTATATGCTTCTGGCAACAGGTGGGGACAATGAAGAATGGTGCTCTTTTGAATTCTGACTGCTAGATGCACATTTTCCCTGTCGGCATGCAGTAACATTTTCAGTAATATTTTCAACCATGATAAGAAGCAGACAAAAAAAATATTTTATAAAGTGAATGGACTAGAGAGGATATATAAGCTGAAAATATTAATTACCATCTTCAATATAATTGTTGCAGAGAATTTTTTAAAAAGTGATTAGATGAACATAATGAAATTAATATTAGCTGTAGATGAAACCTTCCTCTGTAATGAGTGGAGGTAAACTTCCTCATGTAAAATATTATCTAAAATTGCAGTCTTCAAGCTAACTATCAAATATAATTTTCTTCTTTGAGGCATCATTATATTTAAGAGATATATATTGATAATATAGACTTTTAACAAAGTAAGGAATTTCCTGAGGCCAACTCAGCTACTCATGAAAAGTGATTTCTTATTAAGGTGATTCCCTGACCCTAGTTTAAAATGGATGATATTTTATGAGAAACTTGATAGAATACAGTACGTTAGATCCAGAGAAAAGAAACAGATGGAAAAAGACTTATTTGATTATATTCTGCTGAAGAGCAAACTTTAAAATGTATATTTATGTTTTCAGGTATAATGGAATACCTACGCAAATCATGAGTAAGTATTTTATCTATTATTGCATCCTTTTATTACTAAACACTGGAAGGAGAATCTAATTTCAGCTGTTCTGATTCATTTACACTTAAGCCATCAATTTTTATGTTTGCAAAATGTTTTTAATACACAAAAAGCTCTAATGATATCTTTAATAGCATTTTCATTTCTGCACTATAAAGATCATATTTTTATGAGTCTTATTTAATAAAAAAACAAAAAAATGAAAATGAAGAGGAAGTCGTTTTATTTATTTCTATGTGATATTACAAAAATCATTTTAAACTGAAAAAGTCCATGTAAAATACAACTGGATTTTGCATCTATGTAATGGCAAAGAGAGGGTCAATGTAATTGAAGGCTCTGTGCATACTACATAAAACCTATTTATAACTGAAAAATATGATAAATTTTGTTTCTCAAAAATTTATTTTTTAAATCATTTTCATTTGACTATTCATAATTCTAACATTTTCTTTAATTTTCTGAAGCCATACTATATTAGAAAAATGAACTCTGATTTTCTGGCTAATAGTTATGTGGATAATACTAAACAAGTTTTTATAGAAGCTATGAATGAGTTACTGCTAGTATAAGGATCCAGTCGTTTCCTGCATGAAATTTAATCTGAGTTGTTTTGAAAATGAACTGTTCATGGTCATTCTGATGTGACCCAGGAAATGATCAATGACTAGGACTACAAACAGCCTTGGAATTCTGGTGAGGCATCACTAATTACGTGTTATGTTTTCTACTACAGTATCTTAGTGACACGTTATTTGCAGTGATGATATGCAAATAAAAATGGTCAAATAAATAAGAGCAATAAAACCACATTTTTTATTTTTGTAACTTTGTAACTAGACTACAAGTCTCATATAATTGTGTCTCTCAATGGTTTGACCAAATTTATTAATTTAGCAGTTAAACATTGACTCAGGGTAAATTGATGAAATCTTGGAAACATTCAATCCATTCATTTTTTTCATTCATCATTCACTCATTTATTCAAGAAGTGCTCATTGAGTACCTGCTGTGGCACACCAGTAACTGTTTTAGGCACTGAGGACAGAACAGTAACAAAACAGTACAGGCTGTTATCCTACTGGAGCTTTCATTCTCTTTGGAAGAAATGCAGAGTAAACAGATAATAAACACACTATATGCCACAGGGTAAAAACTATCATGAATAAAACAAGGCTGAATATATATTATGCAATTTTAAAGAGGGTGATTAGGGAGGCCTCACTGACCACATGGTGTTTCAGTAGACACCTTCAAACCCTGAGGATATAAGGGAAAAGATTGTGCTAAGCAGAGAGAAGAGTAAGGGCGGTGGCCCCAAGGAAAGATCATGCTGGTCATGTACAAGAGATAGCAGGAAAGTCAGTGTGGCTAGAACAGAGGGAGGAAACAGGAGAGTGATAGGATTTGAAGCCTGAGAAATGCTATTCAGAGCCATCTAAACACTCTTCATGTACCAATTCTGTAGGGAACATGGACATATAACCTATGATTTCTACTTTTAAAGAACTTTCATTCTGTGACATATTTACATAGAGAACAACATAATACTTAACATAGCTGATTTATTAATTGTGCAGTGCAAATTTTATGATAGAAATTAATTGTTCTAAAATTAGTTAAAATATCCTGACTTTGCAGGAACTGTGTTAACTTGTAATTAATTACCTTCAAACTATTCTTTGTAATATTTGAAACATCCTACAAAATGATTTGAAATACCCAACTTTAGTTTTTAAAAATAAGCCTAATTATATTTTGTAAAACAAAAAATGGCAAATTTAACATATATGAGACATGCATTTCTCAAATACTTATTACTTTCTGGTTTATCAGTATTTGAAATGAAAAGAGTCAGTATGAGTGCAATTAAAAAAGCTATGTTAGCCTCAAATTTTCCTTTTTTTTTTTTCTTTCAGGATTATTATTCCGGTAGACTAGAAAAATTAGACATTCATTAATGTTATTTGAATCTAGATGCCATAAGTTATTTATTAAAGTCTATGGAATGTATTGGACATAAGGGAGAAATATGAATGTGATTATTATGCCATTTCGTGAATTAGCAAATGCTTGAGCAGCTTCATTGTAGGCTGCCTACTGGCTTATTTGAGTCTTGTCATATTCATGCAATTAATTTTTGAGCATTAACCATGTGCCAATGCCTTGCGACCATGCACAGGGAATACACTGATGAGAAAACAGGCATATTTCTTGTTCTTATGCAATCTATGACCATTAGAGAAGTCATAATATACATAATTTCAAGTGTGGCATATGCTTACAAAATCTCCACAGCATCATATGAACGAAAGTATGAACTTAGACTAGAGTTTAGGCATAGGAAATATTTGTATAAAGCAGTAATGATTTAAGTTGTGTCTAGAAGGTAAGTAGTATTATCTAAGTGAATACAGAGGTGACTAGTGGAATGTGTTCTAGGCAAAGAAAACAGCGAATTTAAAGCTATTCTAATGCCAAGATCACTATGTTAGAAAAATTCAAGAGAAGTATAAATGGCACATAAAGAGCTACAATTGGTTTGAAAAAAGACTGAAGATATAAGTAGGAGTCAGATGATACAGGGTTTTTGCTGAATATACTGATATATTTGGTTTTATTCAAATTGCAATGTGAAGGTATTAAAAAGTATTACATAATAAGATAAAAGGAAGCTATAAGAAGCAAAAAATATGTTTGTTGTCTGTTATGGGTTGAATTGTGTCCCTCCCCACCCCCCAAATTCATATGCTAAAATCTTGACCCTTAGTACCTCACAATGTGACCTTATTTTTAAACAGTCATAGCAGATATAATTTATTATGAGAGGTCATACTGGAGTAGGATGGGCCCTTTATCCAATATGACTGGTGTTCTTATAAAAAGGGAAAATTTGGACATTGATGCACACACAGGGGAACACCGTGTGATGACGAAGACACATAAAGTGATGCAGCAGAAACTAAATGTTGCCTGCAAACTGCCAGAAGCTAGGAGGGAGGCATGGAATGGATTTCTTCTTCACAGACTTCCAAAGGAACCAACCCTGCCTACGAACACCTTGATCCGGAACTTCTTACCTCCAAAACTGTGAGACGGTAAATTTCTGTTGTTTAGAAACATCCAATTGTGGTACTTTGTAATAGTGGTCCTAACACAGTGTTGAAATCAGAATTTACAATAATCATAAAAGCTGTAGCAATGGAATGAATCTAAAAAGATAAAATTATTTAGGTTTAAGGGTAAAACCCTCTTGTGGATCACACTCTTTGTGGTACAAACGATGACAGATGTTATTTAGCAGTTGCATGTGATTAAAAAGACATGTTTAGTTCAACGTATGACTAATATAAATCATTAGTATAGTATGTGGCTCAGTCAATTTCATTTCAAAGTGTATTTAAAATATATTTAGTGTAATCTGGGCCATTATCTTGAAATATGTGTCAGTGTGCTTTTCTTCCAGTTCTTCCTTGTTGCTCGACCCATTTCTCTATCCTTTGGGGACATGTAAATTGCATTGAGAAATAGTGTTGTTAATCCTGAAATTATAGAGATGAAGAAAATTTTTTCTTTTTTTAAAAAATATGCATTGTAATGTCATATTAAAAATAATAGTTTTGAAATCTAAATCTTATTTATTTGCAATAAGCAGGGGTTTTGTATGTTTTGATGTTTCTTTGCTTATTGAGAGAAGAACAGGAAAGGTGCAAAAGAATAGGAAAGACAGAGTCTTATAATGAGTCTTGTGATCATTTGTGATCTTGTAATCAACTTTCTTTTCAAAGACCCTCCACTCTTTGTCCTTTACATTTTTTATTTGTCTAGTTACTTAAGGTAGAAGTTTAAATAGTTGATTAGATAATATTCTTCTTTAATAAAAGTGTTTAAAGATATATATTTCCATGTAAGCACTGTTTTGTTGTTTCCCCCCATTTTGATGTGTTGCATTCTTATTTTCATTCAATTTAATGTGTTTTCTAAATTTACCTCAGATTTTATTTTTTATCTCAGATTATTTAGTCACCAAATATTTTGGAGATTTTCCAGATATTCCCCTGTTATTGTTTTTGAGATAAATTTTACTGTAATCAGAAATTTACTTTGTATGATAGCAATTTTTTAAAACTTATTTAAAATATTTTCTATGGTCAAGGATTTTAACTTAGTGAATGTTTTATGTACACTGGAAAGAAATGTGTAATTCACTCTTGTCTAGGTCATGTATAAGTTAGGTCAAGTTGTTTGCTAGTACTGATCAAGTATTCTATGTTCTCTCTGATTTCCTATCAACATAATCAGTATGGAGACAACAGTGGTAGAATCTCCAATTCTGATTATAGATTTGACCATTTCATCTTTCGGGTCTATAAATTATTGCTTGACATGCTTTGAAGTTCTGTTACTATGTGTGTACACATTTAGAACTATATATTCTTTTAGTTAGTTAACAGCATTATCATGTTTTTCCTTCCTTAATTATGAGTGTATTTTTCTGAAGTCTATTAATTAGCATTTTTATGGTACATTTTTTTCTTATCCTTTTTGTTTTAAACCTATTGTATATTTTTTATATTTTTCTATTTAAAGTAGATCTTATATTTATATATTTATATACTATATATTTATAATAAAAGAATATTTATACTTATTTTAACAGTTGTATTATTTCAGGCAGCATTTCATTGAAGTTTTGCTATTTTATCCAGTTTCATAAACTTTAATTGAAGTTTAGATCAATTACTTTGAATTCATTATCTACATGGTGGTGTTTAAATTTAACATCTTAGTATGTTTTGTGTTTGTTTCATGTTTTTATGTTCCTTTAAAAATTGTTTTTCTGCCTTCTTTTGGATTAATTGACTATATTTTATGATTCCACTTTATCTTCAGTCATCACTTCTTAAATAACTCACTGTTTTATTGTTAAATGGTTTTACTAGCCAATTTTTTTTTAATTTAACATGCATCGGAATCATCGGGAGGACCTTTAACATCAGAAATTGCTGAGCACCACTTTCAGAGTTTCTGACTAGTTTGAATTTGTGTGTGTGTGTGTGTGTGTGTGTGTGTGTGTGTGTGATGTTTGCTTGCATATATGCATACATTGTCAGTTTCTGATATACTGTCCTAATATATTGGTTCTACTTATAAGGCAAAGGGATGCTTCACTTTTAAAATTATGTATGTATGTATGTTTGTGTCTGTCTGTCTGTAAGTATGTATGCACTTACTTATTTTCTAAAATGTTGTTCAAGTTCTCTAATTCGGCATTGATTTTTTCGCTTAGTATAACGATCATTTTGTTTGTTTTGCATTATTTTTAAAAATAATTAAAATCAACATATATCATTTCTCAAGGGAGTAATAATAGAGTGTTTTCAATCATTTCAGTGGCTAGCCACCTGGCAAAATATAATAAAGTATTTTCATTTTGTACAGCATTTTCATCACGTTTTAGTACCTTGGTGCAGTATTTGAAATTCCAAGTAATATTCCCCAAGAAAACAACACAACAAATTAGAACAATTTTAGTAATAAAACTGAAATGTGACACTGAAAATTCCTTCACAAGGAAGTGACACTATCGCAAGCTTTTTAATGTAGATTTTGGGGTAGAAATTGATAGAAGTCACCTACGTGACTTTCTTTTTCTCAAACCCTTGTTCCTCATTTTGATGTTTTATCTTCTAGAAAAACTATTATTTCTTTTACCACCATCTCCTATTATTTCAATTGGTTCTCTTCCCCATCTAATAATATTTGGAAAAAATAATGAGCAATAAGCGTTCAATCCATTTTGTCCTTTTACAAGAGCAGTTGCTCCCAGCAAAGAAAGAAGAAAGGATACCCTTTAACACCCCCAATCCACTGTAAACCTTCTAAAAACAGACTGTCCTGAGTTTGTAGACATGTAATACACTTAGCAGGATGTGCCTAGTCTATTTAGAAACGCTTATTTTAAACAAACACGGAACCTATGAATTTAGAGAACAAGGCTTTCTTGAAAATGTCATATAAACTATGGAACTAGCAGAGTATAAATAAGAATCTTTCATGCTAAAATGGCTCCCTTCTGTGTAAATAGTATAGCTACATAATCACTTAAGATTTTCTCATGTTAACCTGAGCTGCAGCACATTTTGATGAGGCAAGGAAGCATACTGATTATCCCAGACTTCCTCCTGCTTTTTTATGCCCCATGATCATCTGTATCATTGAAGTATTAATAACATTGATACTAGATAAGATCTTCATTTCTTATATGTTTTATTTGCCAACCCGATCTTTTGTGTTACCTTAGCATTATGAACAGAGTTTCCTTCCAGGATATAAGTTAAATCATATCCAGATTTGTCACCCAAGAGTTGGAATAGGTTGTTATAAAAATTGACCAGATGCTTACATGATAAATAAAATGGTAATTAACAAATTATTGTAACATATATTATCATTATTCTAAAAGCAGAGATGTAATTTAAAGACATGACTACAATGGAAAAAAATTAAAGATGCTTGGAAAACCCAAATATGTTAGAAAGCATGTCTCTGGCCATACTTCAAATCATATACATCTTCTCTATGTATCTGAAGAAAATCGAAGCACAATTCAAAGAAATACATTTTAGTAGTTTTCTTCCTTGTTAAAAGGACTAATTATCAACAGGATACAAAAACAGAGGAAAGAAAAATCTGCTTAGGAAAAGCTTTACCAAAAAGAGTAAGTAAATTATTTGATATGAATTTTTTAAATGGGCTTAATAGAAATTTCATTATAAAAACATCTAAAAAGGAGTCTTTCTGATGCAGATTTGAACAAATTTAAGAAAATATTAAAACATTTCTTTTTATACCAATTTTTGGGATTTTTGTTCACTTGGAAATAGAAAGTTTGTATGGACAAAATGAAGGCAGATGTGGGTTTAATTATGACAAAGATTTTTTCACTTTAAATTTAGTATAAAAATGATCTGTGAAATAAATTATGTTTAATTCAGGCGTTTTCTCATGAATTTAATATTTTAGACAAAATCCCACAGGTTATATAAGTTTTCATTTCCTGCAGGTGTAAAACATCTTCCAATGAACACTAATTCCCATCAAAGGAAAATATTTCCACCTTCAATCAGCCTTGAAAATATTACCACTAGAAATGATTTTTCTATGATTCTAAGGCCCTTGTTCAGGACCCATTATGTTGAAGGAAGATTAAATTATATAATTTTCTTATCTGTGAAGATTGTATTTCACGTGCTTGTGCTAAAGCTTCTTTTTTTTTTTAAGGAATATTTTATTTTAACGATGACTTTAAATAATTATTACTCTCATGACTGAAAACATTGTACTTATGCAAAAATTATACTCAGAAGGCTCATAAAAGTAAAGTGAAGTACTATTAGTTATAATTAAGAAATTTGTTTTTATGTATACTTTGATCTAAATCAACATGTTCAACATTACTTGAATTTATATCAACCATAAGTCAAATTATGTCCTTCAATATATCTAGTAATTATAATCAATGAAAGTCTAAATGTTATGTCCTAAAAATGAATGTTCATTTGTCTGTGTATATTAGTGTCTATGATGAAAAAGTAGTGCTAGTAAAAGAATGAGAAACTAGCTATAGCCTTTTAAATTCAAAACTATTTTTAATATTAATATGTAGCTAAATTTGAACAGATGTCAGATAAAAAGTATATCACATTTCCTATGTGAACAACCAGTTTTCTAATAACGTCATCAAATAATGTATCTATGGAATCAGATAACAAAGCACAAACTCATGTGTTTATATAAGCACACACACTCATAGGTGCTGTGTAGTGCCATTTTTAGTACTCAAATCTGAATCTTAACAATATAATATCATATGGGAAAATGAATCTCAACAGCCATTAAATATACATCATAGTATCTTTTATAAAGTTAAAAACAACTAATAATTTTACGTACTCTTAAAAATACTCTTTAGCGATACATAGAAATGTAAATAAAACCCCATTAAAAATGGGACATAGGATTCTGCATGATGAATATCTAGCTTTCTTGAACTTTGCAATGAAATGTAAAATATTTATGAAAAAATACACTTTTCACAAATGTATAGCCCATTAGTTTTTACAAACTAAGCACACCGTTATGACTAACATCTGGATCAAGAAACAGAGCATTAAGAGTAAACTAGAAATCCTTCTCCTGTTTTCTTTCAGTCATTATCTCTCACTTCCATCAAGAGTAAACACTTACCTCAACTGCTAACATCACAGATTACTTCTTGCTTGATATTTTTGTAATTTATATAACAAATCAGACAGCGTGTACTCTAGTATCTTTTTTTCTCCTCAACATTAAATTTGTGGGATAAATTCATATTTTTGAAGTGCAGTTTTAAAAGAGTAATTTTAAAAATTGTTTTAATTTTTTTAAT